>CM072771.1:45002500-46252500 GCA_036936925.1 Cenchrus fungigraminus | reverse complement strand
ATTGATGAGGCATACTTGATCCAGGGGCATATACTCAAGAGGGGCCCAAATGATTCTTTGACTTTCTTCTTTCCAGACTATGCAAACCAAATCCCATTACCTAACCCGGGGTTTGGATTGTATAACTCGGAGTCACTCACCATTCCCCTTGTTACACAAGAGGAAAGCCGTCGTGCTAGTGTTTCAGGCAGGTCCACCAGGAGCGCGGCGAAGAGAGCACACATGCAGCAGCAGCAGCAGTCACAGCCGACACCACCACCACAGCCTCAGCCACAGCCTGTTACACCACCGGAGGCAGGAGGGGCCCCTGCAAGGTACATGTCCGGGGTTACCCCTAGTTATGCACCTGGTTGGGACCAGCCCACCTACTAGCCGAGTGCGAGTGGCACGGCTTGGGCGAGCGCGAGCAGAGCTCAGTGGGCCACACCCATTAGTTCCAGCTCAGGTGGTCCACCTCCGTCTTCGTCCTTCCGGTGACACTCTTCAGCCTCTGCATGCGATGCTCAGCTCGCACAGCAGATGGGAGAGCTCATCGTCCAGGTCACGGGATTGGAGGAGACGCTGAACACCCACGTCGAGTCTACCTCAGCGTGGCAGCGTCAGGCTGGTGAGAGGATAGAAGCCATGCAGCAAGATCAGCGGCAGTACATGGAGGCACAGAGGGCTTACTACGCGAGTCAGGGTTTCTTCTACCCTCCTCCGCAGTGAGCCTGAAGCTAGCTTGGGGGAGGACCCCCATTCTGAGGTAACTTGTATCTTCCTTCATTTTCAGAATATCTTATAAATGAAAATCAAAAAAAAATCCGCAAAATAAAAAGACCAAAAAAAATATTCATTTGCTTTCATCATCATCGTTTGCTTAGTTTGCTTTGATATGCTTAGTAAGAATGCTTTGCCTCAATGGTTGAAATGATGAATAGTTGCTCTGTTTATTCTCCTCGTATGTCTTGCTTACAACTTTGTATCCTACCTAAGTTTTGAGTTTGTTGGCTTGTATGTTCAAACCTTAGCTTGAAAACAGTGGGTGGCAGAAAGCATGATCCTTGCCTAAGTTGTTGTGAGACATGATATGGTAGAATAGAGTGCTATGATCTTGTGCTTAGTGATGCTTGACATCCAGACTTTTCCTTTTTGAAAAATCAAAACATGATGAGTTCCTCAGTGATGAGAATTTCCCATCCAAGGCCATATGAAGATTCTAGTTCTTAGCCTCCACATGTGCAGCTTGTTCTCTCTTTGAGCTTTGTCAAATTGTTGTGACCCTTGTTAGAACTCATACTCCCATGATCAAGATCACGTACACGTTCATGCTAAACTTCTACACTGGAAGTTAAGCATTCATCATTTACTCCATACTGCTTATGCATTCTTCCATAAATAAAACTCTATGTATCTTTGCATCATTCATCCCTCTCTGAATATCTCCAATAGAGACAAAGGGCTAGCTAAAAAAAAGGCATGCTCAAAAGCATGGCAAAAATAAATAAAGAGAGCTAGCCCAAGTCTCGAAAAAATTTCAAAGGAGAAAAAGGGATTGATATGTGCAAGAGAAAGAGTTCCACCATATAGATGGTAATAACTAGTACCTACTCCGGGGGCTAGTGTCCACCTTACCATCAATCCCTCATTCCCTCATATAAAACATGGCAATATCTAGCACCCATTTCCGGGCCTAGCATCCACCTTGCCATGCTCATATCCATCACACACATATGCACATCTTGATCAGGATGTATGTTTGTTTCTTCCAAGGATCCGGTTTTTGACTTAGCAAAATATGAGAGACAAGTATGCCACATCTTCCCTACCTACAGCTCCACATAAAGCCTGTTAGGAGTAGGATGTGAAGAAAGGTAACATTGATGCCTTGGTGAGGAACCATACACCTTTGAGCGATCCGAGAGTATCATTTGAGGAACTCTGATTTTCTTTTGAAAAATTTGCAAAACCTCCGGATTGATTGCTGATTAAGGTATGAGTGATTATGCATGATATATAACCATTCTGTCTCTCAACCGCCCAAGGCAGGTGAAGCTATATGCCCCACGTATCAGGCGAAAGGTAAGAACATTGCCAACTTGTTCAACTCTTGGTAGAGTACTTTGCTGTATGTTTGCCATAAGTTGAGAATACAACATTGTAGCAACTCCTGATCAACCAACCTAAGTCTCTAATGTCTTGCTTCGAGACGAGCAAGAGGTTAGCTTGGGGGAGTTTGTTGACGGTGGAAATTCACCATTTTCAACCCTCAATATTCTCACATAAATGGAGGTATATGCATTATTTACTAGCATTTAGGTTTGAATAATGTAGTTCCACTTGTCCTTGGAGATTATTTGTATGTAGGTGATTTACCCTTAAAAGAGATGGAAACTCCACTTGTATGAAGAAACCATGCCAACTCAGCTGAGGAGGTGGCTGCCACCAAGGGAAACATGGCAATCCACGTCATCGATCCAGGGGAGGCACTCACCGACGAATCAGAGGACGCCACATGGACTTCACATGGATCAAAGGGCCCACCTCGGATACCAAATCAAGCCATGCACCGGGGATGGATCAGAGGGCCCACAGGGCAGCCACTCAGAGGAAGCACAGGCCAGGGGGCCACCCTAGGGGGCCGGCCGATCCTAGGATCGGCCGAACCGCCTTAGGGCCCCCTGATCCTGGCCCTCCACGTGTTGGCTCCTCATTGGTCCATTGCTTCACTCCCGGGTGTTTAGGGGCCATTTGGGCGTCCGAGCAAGCCTTGTCTTCCCCTATAAATAGGAGGGGAGGGGCTCCCATTTCTCACACACCACTCTCTCATTCTCATCTCACTTTTAGTTTCCAAGGCTAGGGGGTAGGCTAGAGTAGCTCTTCTTCAGGTTCCAAGTCCTCTTGGAAGTCTAGGTATGAGTTCTCTTTTATCTTTATTTCTTTGTATGACTTTGATCTACTTCAGTTATTCAGCTATTTCATATAAAGTCATGGTAGATCATATTCTTGATATGTTCTTGAGTTCATCCCCTGTTCATCATTTAGAGGCTCGTGTTCTTCGTGAACACTACCTTTTGATCCACTTGATGGGTGATAAACTCCTTCCTTATGTGTTTGTTCATAAGTTTGAGGCTCGTGTTCTTCACGAACACGACCCTTTGATCTTGTTGATTAGACATAAGAGAGTTCATATCTGTTCATATGTCTAGCCTTACTTGATCTTGTTAGATGGCATGAGAGTGTTGCATGGGGTCTGTGTTCAAGCTACGGTACTCGGTCTAGTTGACCAGTCTTCTGGTGGCTCTCACCCTGGGTCACAATAGCCCGGGTCGGGTGAAGTCTAGCAGCAATGTAGGCATGGTGCCTGGGTTGTCTGGCTACAATAGTTATGAGCATACCCCCCGTAATGAGAGGTCGGTCCTCAGGTGGTGACAGCCCTGTTCGATCCTAGGGTAACCTCCACGCTGGGGTACCTACTATAGGAGTCTAATGTCTAGTTTCGCAGAGTGCTGGTCGTCGCAGGCTAGCTCCCCGTTTGTACCTGGGTGCTGAACCATGTTTCCCTCATACAATACTCATGCCCATCTCTTGTATCTTCTTGCTTTGTATGTTTAGTACATTAGATCCTAAAGCTAACTCGTATGTTCCCCCTAAGCCATAGTGTGCTAGAGTAGAGGTAGATTTGAGGTGTGTGTGCCACACTACCCCTATTATCTTTTATCTTACCCCTGCCTTTGAGTGTGTTGTTCCCTATGTCTATCTCTTGGTTTACATTCAAAGCAAAAGCATAAGTCTAAGATATTCGCCATTGCCTTCCTTGGATTCGATACCCTTGGAATACTCTCTTTCCTTGGGAAATGCTACAATGGTTTATCTGTGCGCTTGCGGATTCGTTCATGATCGTTTAGATTAACCTATGGCAAGTCTCGATGTTCGCACTAACTGCGCCATTAGTTGTGACATTGGGAAATGCCAACAAGCATTTCTAGCGCCGACGCTAAGGATGGATTCCAAATCTGTTCTTAAGTGATCGACGTTTAGAAATGTCAACAAAGAGCATAGGTGGTAGTCCACGTGGTGAACTCGGAACTAGGTGAGTATGGCGAAGAACATGGAGAGACAAAGGGTTTAGACTGGTTCAGGCCTCCGGAGAGTAAAACCCTACGTCCAGTTGTGGTGGATTATGCGAGAGGATGGAGATGAGATGTCCCCTTGAATGGAGTCCTTGGCCGCCTTATATGGGGAGGAAGGACTAAGGCTTCCATTCAAGGTCGGTGGACCCATGTCCGGGTCGGTTACAACTATATGAAGCTTATCTCCTGGATTACAAGGAGTATCCCATGATACTCAGAGCTACAGGCAGTGGCGCGCCACGTCCTTGTGTCTTGGCTTGCATGCCAAGTACGGCGGATCTTCCGGGATCTTGATCAGGTCGTCCGGGGTCGTCAAAGTCATGGATAAGGTCGTTGGGCCCACTTGGCAGGTCGACGGGTCTTCTAGAAGGTCGGGTCCACTTGTCAGGGACCTCTGGGACCCTGGCCAGTGGGGACCCATGGGTACCCATGTCTCTCAAGTCATGAAGGAGAAAAACTGCGTTGATCCGAAGATGGCAGCTTACTGTCGAACAGTGCGTCAGCTGGAGGATAAATTTCATGGACTCGAGCTCCATCACGTGTTGCACGACCACAACAAAGCTGCTGACATCCTTGCCAAGGCAGCATCAAGCCGCAAGCCTGTACCCCACGGTGTCTTTGCTAGCGACCAGCATGCACCGTCCGTCCGGATTGATGAAGAGCAACCGCCAGAGCCTGAGACACCAGAAGTCATGGAGATCGATCAACCACAAGAGCCAAACTTGGAAGATCCAGACTGGAGGTTCCCGATTCTCGAGTGGCTAGTCGAGGGTAAGCTGCCTTTCGACCAGATGGAGGCACACCATATCTCGCGGCGAGCCAAGGCGTTCATCCTCATCGACGGCAAGCTCCACAAATGAGGCGCGGCAGACATATTTATGTGCTGCATCCTGAGGGGCCAAAGTAGAGAGTTGCTCCAGGAAATCCATGCTGGCACATGCAGACATCATGCCACCCCAAGGACTCTTGTCGGGAAAGCATTCCGACAAGGTTTCTATTGGCCCACAGCACTGGCCGACGCCAAGGACATTGTACGACGCTGCGAGGGCTGTCAGTTCTACGCTCGACAAACTCACCTCCCTGCAAAGGCGCTTCAGAACATCACAATCACTTGGCCGTTCACTGTGTGGGGGCTGGACATAGTCGGGCCGTTCAGGCAAGCACCCGGGGGCTTCACGCGCCTGCTCGTGGCTGTTGACAAAGTTTCAAAGTGGATCGAAGCCCGACCTGTAGTCAAGATCCGTTCCAAGGAGGCCATTGCGTTTTTCACCGACATCATTTATCGCTTCGGGATCCCAAACTCGATCATCAATGACAATGGCACACAGTTCACGGGAAAGAAGTTCCTCAAATTCTGCGATGACAACAACATTTCAAGATTAAAACCCCACAAGTGAGTCTACAACTCCATAGTGGGCTCGGGGGCTACATCCGGCGGATGTGCTCGCGCGCACCCACCAAGAAAATCAAGAAGCAAGAACTATTACAGCACTTCCCCGGCACTGAGCCTGCGAGCGAGTCCTTGGCTCCCACCACAGGCTCGGGGGCTACTGACGAGGGACTGGATTAGGGCCCCCTAAGTGGTAAGATAATTACCTTCGAGATGGAGTCTTCTGACACCATTGACAATGTCAAGGCTAAGATCCAGGACAGGGAGGGATGCAGATCTTCATCAAGAACCTCACTGACAAGACTTCCCCACCACCGAGTACCCTCCGCCTCGTCTCCGAGTACCTTCCGCCTCGCATGAGTGCACTCCGCCTCGCACGAGTGCGCTCCGCCTCGCACGAGTATGCTCCACCTCACACGAGTACGCTCCACCTCGTACGAGTACGCTCCGCCTCGTACGAGTACGCTCCGCCTCGTACGAGTGCACTCCGCCTCGTACGAGTACTTTCCGCCTCGCCTCCGACTACTCGTTCGCACGAGCAGTCTCCGTCTCCGACTAGGACGGGGCCCACACGTGGAGGTCGGAGCGCGGATCAGGGGCCCCACACGAACGTGGCACCGCCCCAACTCTCAAGCTTCCCCACAATGACACGCATGGCATCAGTTTTCCACGCCATGCAAAGACCACAGCTGGCGGGGCGTGAGGGCGGCCTGTTCTGACAGGGGCCGTAATGCTACATAGCGCACCCACACAGCCTCGAACACGCCGTCCCATCTAACACCAGCTGCATGCCACCCCGTCAGAGCAGGCACTCAATTACCGTCTACGGGCAGCGCCTACCAACACTTAGGCCGTAACGTGGCGGGCCTAAGCAACACTCAAGAGGGCTGAGTCATCAAGCGAACTACTCAAAAGAGGCGCCAAGTACCCAGGAAGTACAGTGTCACCAGCACACGCAGCAGTCTCCAACGCCACCACAGCTCAGCGCCCTTCAATACCGCCTGACAGACATCGACGTCGGAAAAGACCACCCAATACCGTAACACTATAGCATATTTTTATTCCCTCTTTGCCCCTCACCCTTACGTCTATAAAAGGGGGAGGAGTGCAACTGAACAAGGGACGACGGCTGACCGATCACCAAGTTTGTAGCCCCTACTACAGACATTCCTGGCATAGGAACATGAGTACTCGGAACTGGACGTAGGGTATTACTCTCTGGAGGCCCGAACAAGTATAAAACCCTTGTGTCTCTCGTGCCATCCATCCGGGTCTGACACACGATCTGTTACAAATTCACTACCGGCGATAGAGAACCCCGACACCCCCGAAGGACATTGGTTTTGCCCAGTGGAAAGAACTTCACGAGGAATGCTGCTGAGCACTTTGCCCAAGTGTTAATTTCTGCACGATTCGCGTAGAACCACTGCTTCGCCTTTCCCAAGAGTGAGAAGGGAAACAGTCGCAGACGAATAGCATCTTCCTCCACTCCTCGTATAGTGAAGGTACTGCACAGTTCTAGGAACTGCTGCAGGTGGGCGCTCGCGTCTTCATTAGGCTTCCCACAGAATGGGCGAGCCTGTACCATCATGATTAAGCCAGTCTTGATCTCGAAATTTCCATTCCCGGTGTTGATCTCAGGGCCTGTCGGCACCTGGTCAGCAGAGGGAGCGGAGTACTCATGGAGAGTCTTCTCGACAACAGCGTTGGCCATGGAAGTTGATGCGGATGGCACAAAGGAAGCTGGATCGACTTCTGAACATTCACGCAGAGGAGAGCCGAAATGAGTTCGTGCCTTCCTTACGAGTGACTCAGCATCTTCAGTGAAATTCGGCGGTAAGTCGAAACCAGTCATGCACTACCTGTCTTCATCATCAATAGACAAAGAAGACAATCTTAGCCTGCATTGAGAATTGTTCTATTCCTGTCATGATTATAAACATATGCAAAGTGTTGATATGTCATCCTTAAGCCTTCCCCGACGATGGCACCAGAAATGCTTGTTGACATTTCTTAACGCAACTACCAACGAATGGGTTTGGAACCCATCCTAGTAACAGTGCCAGAAATGCTGGTTGGTAATTCTTAACATTACAGGAGTCCGCAAGCGCACAGAATTACCATTGTAGCATTTCCCCAAAGGAGTATTCCAAAGGGTATCGAATCCAAGGAAGGCTTTGGTGGATTAACAAGCTCAACACTATTGCAATGAGTATAGATCATAGATGGAAATAAATCAGATACTCAAGAGCAGGGGTAAGATATGATAATAGGGGTAGTGTGATCACACACACACTCACTCTCTCTCTAAGGGGTCCTAGGCATAGGAAGCAACATACGAGTTAGTTCTAGGTTCTAATGTACTATACACATAGAGCTGGTAAGAACGAGTTAGAAACATCAAAGTTGATGAAAATTGACTTAAGCACCCAGGTACCACAGGGAGCTAACCTCCCGCGTTGCTTCCGCACAACTCCGGTTGTTAGATTTTAGACTCCTATAGCTTATCTGAACGTGGGGGATTTCAGAGGGACCAACGGCTGTCACTACCGCGGCCTACCCCAAGACAAACCGTGGGATAAACTCATAAGTAAAGTAGCTACGCAACCCAAGCACCATACTTCCGTTGTTAGCCGGACTTGACCGGCCCGGGCTATTGTGACCCAGGTCAAGCCACCGGATAAACCAGCCAATTACACCGAGTACCGTAGCTTAAGCACAGATTTCATACAACGCTGTCATGTCATCTAACTAGATCAAACCAGGTTAGGTACACAAACGTATTCATGTTTTCCCATGTCTGTTCAACTGGATCAAAGGGTTGTGTTCGCGAAAAACACCAGCCTCTAACTTATGAACAAACACCGAAAACATGTGAAAGTCACCCGTCAAGTGGATCGAAAGGCCTTGTTCATCAAGAATAGGAGCCTCTAAATGATGAACAGGTGAATAACACATGAACAAATCACCCATGTATACTAACACGACTTTATATGAAATAGCTAAATAAGTGAAGTAGATCAAAGTCATACAAATGAAATAAGATACAAGAGAACTCATACCTAGATCCCAAAGTAGACTTGGAACCTGAAGTAGAACTACTCTAGCGTACCTCCTAGCCTTGAAACTAAAAGTGAGAGAGGTGTTGCAAGTGTGGATGTCTAAGAATGAACCCCCTCCCCTTCTATTTATAGGCCTGAGCACCGGCGTGGAGAGGATGCAAACACCCCAGGAATGGCTCCTAGGACCAATAGGGAAGCACCACGTGGAGGGCCAGGATGGGCCGAGCCAAGGTCGGTTCGACCGACCTGTGGGGTCGGCCGACCCCCTGGTGGGCCCCCTTGGCTTGTGCTTTCTCCAGGAGACTGTCCTGTGGGTCCTTAGGTCGGTTCCTGGTGTCCACCCTGTATTGGCGCGGTTTGGGTGCTTTGTGGGCCCATGTATCCATGTGACGTCCACGTGTCACACTCTGATTCGTCGGAGTCTGCTTCACTTGGATTGCTT
This sequence comes from Cenchrus fungigraminus, assembly GCA_036936925.1. NCBI lineage: Eukaryota > Viridiplantae > Streptophyta > Magnoliopsida > Poales > Poaceae > Cenchrus > Cenchrus fungigraminus. Next base: position 46,243,494 of record CM072771.1, on the reverse strand, counting down.
GTATGGCATGCATGCATGGCGCCCTTGTTGGCAGGTTTGCATGCATAGCATCCTTGTTGGCAGCCCTCCTAGGATGAGGTGATGTGGCATGGATCATAGAAGGTGAGTTTGCCACTCTTTTCTTGCTTATTTTCCAGCGATCAAATAATCTCCAAGGACAAGTAGAACTACATTATTCATAACTAAATATGTGTAAGAAATGCCTTATGCTCCTTTATTCATGAGTATATTGACGACTAAAAGTAGGCACTTAACAGTCGTCAACAGTTGTCGGTTGTGTATCTTTCTATGTTTATGTGGTGTGTTGTCAATGCACTCGTGAGGAGTGGTTGACAATGTTGTGTGGACTGACTCTTGGCCTAGTATTGCAGGTGTTGGTTGCGGCTTGGTTTGCGATGGTGCAGGTTAAGAACAAGCGTGAAAGGTATATGCCAAGGTGGCCTCCGGGGTCATGGAGAGACAAGTAGGCTTGGTTCGAGAGACCCGGTGGCCGACAAGATCAAGTGCGGGCCGCATGGTGCGAGAAGAGCAAGACGAAGTCGTGTACACCGGTGCAAGGTAGCGGATAACAACCGAAGCTTGTGCACGGTGAGCCGGTGCAAGGTAGCGGCTAACAACCGAAGCTTGCGCGCGGGGTTTGTTGGTTTACTCCACAAAACCAACATCGAGTCGGGGCGACCATGGCGGCCAAGTCAAGGAAAAAGACAAGATCGAGTAGGCGGTCCATGCGGCGGAAGCGAAAGACTTGTGGCTTGAAGCTTGGCGTGGAGGTCGCGCATAGCTCACGGGGTTTGGTGGTTTGACCACAAAACCATCAGATGAGGGTTTCTTGGTTTGGGCCTCAAAACCGAGCCCGAGGGCCCGACGTGACGGAGACGGTATCCGGGCGCATCAAAAAGCTTCGAAGCGGGGGACACGCGGCGTGATCATGGTGCTTGCGTCGGGAGGACGCGAGGCCCGGTGGATGTGTGTCTGCTCGATGGGTCTATAAACATGTTGACCAAAATGCCCCTGTGTGGGCTTGAATTGTAACTCCTAGTGTAGGGGCACTTCGGTCATTTGTCCGGAGGGCCTATATATAGGAGGAGTGGCTGATTTGGGCAGCTAGCTCTTGGGCTCGAGGTGGGAGTGCTCTTTCATTTTGGAGTGCTCTTGGGAGAGAAGGATAGAGGAGAGAGTTCGCTCTTTGTTTGAGCTTTTTGCCATCCAAGATTTGTAATTCTTGTGAGTGGCTTGAATCCGGATATGGCAAAGTGATTCATAGTGAAATCTTTCTCTTAATCTTGTGCCAAATCCTTTAATCCCGAGCGTTTTTCCTTTATGCGATTTTCGGAGGTATTTTTGGAGGATTTTCGTTCGTCGGATTTGAGTGTGTTTTGGTGGGGATTTCTTTGTGGGCATCACTCATAGGTCTTGTGTGACCATTCTCCTGGTGATCTTTCACCCACAAACCCTATGAATCAGCTCGGATTTGAAGTTCTTCCACTCTACCTCTAGTTCTTGGTGTTCATCACGAAATCCTCGATTCCGCAAGATTGAGTGGGTTTGGGGCCATGAGATTTTAGGGATAGCTTCTCCTTGAGGCAAATCCACTTCCCCTAAAGTTTGGTTTCAATCCATTAGGTGAATCGGGAGATCAGTGATTTTGAGGAAAAGCTCTCTCTCTAGGGTTCATACCCTAAATCATTTTTCTGGTGGTGATTCTGTGATCTGTTGGAGGAGATATTTTGGGAAAAGCTTCTTTGTATTGTTGAGAAGCTATGGTTAAAGTTTCGTGATTTTTGGAGGTTGTTTGATCGAGTTTTGGATTTTCCTTCCTTCTCTCGCGGGATGTTTTCTAGGGGCTGTCAGAAGTTCTGACCTGGCACAGGAAGTTCCGACGGTCAGAAGTTCCGACCCTGAGCCGAATGTTTCGATAACGAGTTTCTGTCAGACAGAAAACCTTTATCAGAAGTTCCGATGCTTGGCCGGAAGTTCCGACAAAACCTGTTGTAAGTTGTCCTGAGCTCATTCTTTTCTCGTTTCCTTTTAAGCTTGCTTCCGCTTTGTTTCTTGGCTTGTCCTAACTTGTTCCTAGGGCCAGTAGGTCCATTGTGACTACGTGATCTTGGCATGTTTGTGCGGGATTCTTTGGAAGTGATATTGGGGTTTAGGCTGAGTTCTTGAGAAGAATTTTTATCGACTCCCATTCACCCCCCCCCCTCTCTGGTCACCAATCCGGTCCTTCAATTGGTATCAGAGCCGGTTGCGGATTCGTGTGACTCTAAAAAGTCTAGGATCCATAGGGCGACAGAGAAAAGGGTGATTTTGCTCGCGACTTTGGTTTGCGTGCTTTGAGCTTGCTTTCGGCTAATCCTTTGGGATCCAAGGCTTGGTCTTTTTCGTCTCCTTGTGTGTAGGTATGGAGACGCGGTTGGAGGATATGGGTTGGACGGTGCTTGATCTTTGCCCGTGAGGTGATCAAAACAAGATGGTTCTCCACACCACTTTGGATGGCTCTTGAAAGCCTTTGTACACATGTATAGTGAGTTTTCTTTTCCCCTTTGTGCTCATTTGTATATACTTGTTGCATGCTTTGATATTGTGTCATGCTTGTGTATAAACCATGGTAGGCTAGCCACCTTGTTCATGATAGCTTTATGATCTTGTATACCTATCTTGCTATCTTTTGTATGATATTGTGGTGGATGATATTTATGAACATCATGTCATGCTTTATGGTTGATTGCTTGGATATGTCATGTTGTTCATCCATATCATTTTTGTCTAGCCCTATGGTACCTTTCTTGTTAGCATGTTTGTCCCCCATGTATATCTTGTCATGCTAGCTTTGTAATATATGTTGGTCGATGATCCATATGAACTTGTATCATGCCTTTGTTTAGTTCTTGTATCATGCTTAGCATGTTGTTCTTTGGTATCATTTTGGTTTAGTATTTTTGTATAGGGTTGTACCTTGATGACATGCTTGCTAGCCCATGCTTATTCATATATGTGGAATCATATTACAATGCTTTATTTATACTAATTGGTATTGTCAATGCATTGTGTAGCATGTTTTGAGCTTGCTTTGGGTTTTGGGCTTGTATTGTCTTTGGGTTGTTGTTTGTGTCTTGTGTTGGCTTTCTTCTTTTGTTTTTGGTTTTAGAGCTTTTCTCTTGCTCTTTGCTTTTCTAGGTGTCTTTGGTTGAGGGGGGCTCGGGTTCTTTTGAAGGAAATTTGGTCTCGAGGGTTGTTGACGGCTGTTAAGTACCTAATTTAGGACCGTCAATCCCTGCATTTTATCATAAGAACTAAGCATCCACACTAGAATAGGGGTTTAAACTGACAATTTCCACCAGTGGCTATGCTAAGTTGAATGCAGGTGATTAACATAAGAAATGGAGAGAAAAGACACCCTCATGATCCTAGCAAGATTGAGTTCAGCCAAAGAGATGCTGCATACAAGCATCCCCTGGATCCATGACATCACCAATCCAAGGAAAGGAGCCTCGGCGAATCAGAAGTCGCCACGCAGGCGTCACATAGATCCTATGGCCAACCAGAGCGCCTAAACCGCCTCCAAACCACGTGGACACTGGGAATCGACCTCAGGACCCACAGGGCAACCACCACACGAAGGCACACACCGAGTGGGGCCCACAGGGGGTCGGCCGACCCCACAGGTCGGCCGAACCGACCTTGTGGCGCCCACTCAGGGGCTTCCACGTGGTGGTTGGCCATTGGTCCTAGAGGCCATTCCCGGGGTGTTTGGGTGCTCTCACGCCAGGTGCACAGGCCTATAAATAGGAGAAGGGAGGGGTAAGAAAGGGGTGAAGCACACTTGAAGCCATTTCTCACCTTAGCCTCTTTCTCCCTCTCTCATTCTCTCTTGGTGGAGGTGAAACTTCATCCCACCATGAGTGTGTGTGTGTGGAGGATCTAGACTAGGTGGTGCTAGGTAGAGAGGAGTGTGTGGATGAGTAGAGGTGAGATGGTGATGATCCGTTCATCATCCATCATCCCCTTGTACCTCGTGAGCGATGTTGTTCTTCATTTAGACTAAAGTGAGTATTTCATTATTTCCTATTTAGACTAAAGTGGCTCTCATGCATGAATGAGTTGTTCTTGAGTTCTTCGTTCGTTCATCATTTAGAGGCTCACGTTCTTTGTGAATGTGCATCCTCGATCTAGTTGACGAGTGAGTAATTCATACTTTTGCGTTTGTTCATAAGTTAGAGGCTCGTGTTCTCCACGAACACGACCCTAGATCTTCTGTTATCATCGCATAAGTTTGCATCTCGTTTATATGATTGCCTATCTATTAGAATATAGTGAGCTCATGCATATCTGATCTAGACCAAGTATCAATCATATCTCCTTGCGCGAATCGATTCAGTGACGAGTAAGGTCTAGCTCAACCTCGCGGGTTCATCGCTCCATATTTATACGGAGTGCTATAGTGTTTCTACGGGACGTCAGACGTAGCCGTGCTATAGTAGTAGTCGGCGGTGTGGACGTGGTGTATAGACTGCTGGTTATCCTTCGAATGCCATGTATCCCACGGTTTGTCTTGGGGTAGGCCACGGTAGTGACAGCCATTGGTCCTCTGAAATCCCCCACATTTGGATACAGCGTGTAGGCGACCCTTTGCTGTGAACCAACTGTTATAGTCAGGAGGGGCCGGTGTCCGAAGCGAGATCTATCCGAGCTTGTTCCTCTCTAGAATCGAGAACCTACAGGAGACTCCACATCACTTACCTACCTCAGCAGGGATTGTGTTCCCTTGGATATCACTCGTAGAGTCCCCCATACCGTTCCTTGGATTCGATACCCTTGGGAATACTCGTGAGGTGAAGTGCTACAACGGTATATCCGTGTGCTTGCGGATTCGTTCGCACCCGTCAGTATACCCGGGTGATTCTTACACGCTCATGCTATTCTGGCGCCGTAGTGGTGACGTTAAGAAATACCAACAAGGGTGTGCTTTGGCTCTTGGTAGTCATTTATGATCCTTCAATTGGTATCTTTTCTATGGTACTCAATTGGGATCTTTGGAGGTCTTGCAATTGGTATCTTTCCTATGGTACTTATTAGGATTTAGGAAATCCCAAACAGACAGATAGAGATGAATGATGAAAGTACTTGAGATAATTGAACAAGAGATCAATGAATACAATGGCCAAGCTCTCCCTTCTTCCACCTCTTGGGTCCTATTTATAGGAAGAGGAGGTGCCCTCCCCTTCCAAACCCTAGGAGAGAGAAGGTGGCTGATTATATTATTTCCCTTGGTGGGGTCGAATATTACAATTAGGTCCCTGATATTTACATCCGAGGCCCCTGGCCATTATAATTGAGTCCCTAGTTGTTACAATTAGGTCCTTAGCCCTTACAAATACGCCCTTATACCTCTTATTTGGACCTCTTTTATACACATGGGGGTCCATAGCCATAGGTATCCTAAGGCGCACCCCCAACAGTACTCAATTGGGATCTTTGGAGGTTCTTCCTTTGCTCGAAGCTTTTCTTGCTTCTGTGTTCCCTTGAGCTTTCTTGTTGTTGAGCCGAGTTCCTTGTCTCCCCATGCATTTTTCATAGCATATGTATTCATATATCATGTTGTATAGACTTTGGTAGGTTTGACATTCGTGTCTTGCATCGTGTCATATATCATGTTGCATTTGTTGTACATATCTACCTTTGTTGCATTTGTATCATATGCATGGTAGGTTGAGCTTCTCCTATACGCCATGAATACTATGATATGCTATTTGTGAGATTTTGAGCATGTTTGATATGATTTGGTGATGGATAGCTATGCTCTTGATAGTTTTGCTATATATGCATGTTGAGATGGCTATTTTTTTGGAAAATGCTAGGATAGGCTTTCTTATGGGTTTAGGCCTTTTCATGATCTTAGTGTGCTTTGGTGGTCTATATCATGCTTAATTTGTGCTTGGATATCATGTGCTTTTCACTTGGGGTCAAAGACCCATTTGTCATTGTGAATGTTTAGCCCATGTGACACATTGTGAGGGAGCATAAGCTTCTTTTTGCCGCAAAGGCACTTCATGTACCATTTTGTGCTTAAATTTGAAAAAGTAAATTGGTATGTATGAAATGCCTATGCTTGAAGTTATGTTCTCATTTGATTCATGTCACAAATGCCTTAAATGATTTAATTTGAGTGGTAAACCGTTGCATGTAGTCTACCATGAGAAGTCTCATTTTAAGAAGTAGACACATGGCTCGGTGGCTTCAACATGACATGAGATTCTTATGGGTGTTTGCAATGATCTTGTGATGAGGATGTGTGACCTAGCATGAAGTTTGTGTGATCTAGATTCAATTTGGCATGTTTTGCTCATGTTTAGGTCTTTGCTCATGAGAGGGAAATTTTTCGCAAAATTGCTTAATTTGATCTTGCCTTTGTCATATGCCTATATAGCTTTACTATCTTGATGGCTATGCTTTTATGGAACTATGAAGTATCTTGCTTGCTCATTATCTCACTTGTAGCATTTTATAGTGCTCTTTGTATATTTGAGAAGCTAGTAGTTGAATTTCATGCAAAATTACCTTGATTCATGCATTGTCAACAAGGAGGAAAAGTTGCATTTGGGGGAGAAAATGTTTCAGTTTTCATGCATTTGTTGCATGCAGAGGGATACTCAATTCAGGGGGAGAACTTGAGTTTGCATGCACATATTCAGGGGAAGTATGCATTTGTGTAGGGGAGCTTTGGTGAGTTTCCTTTGTTTGCCAGAGTTGTGCTTTAGTGGTTGCTCTTTGCTCTATCACGTGTTTAGGGTGAGCTTTGTATGCTCTTTGGCCTTAGAGCATGTGTTTAGGGGGAGCTGGTGAGCTTGGTGTGCTCTTTGCTCTATTGCATGTGTTTAGGGTGAGCTTTGTATGCTCTTTGGCCCTAGTGCATGTGTTTAGGGGGAGCTTGTGAGTTTTTTGCTCTTTTGCCGGTGGTGTTGAGCCTCTTTTCCTCTTCTTAAGGAGCCGGCGACTGATTTGAGTTTTCGATCGTCACATGATTGGTGTTGAGCCCATTGTGCCTCTGCTTGAGGGATCACGTGCTTTCGTTCGTCCATGATTGGTGTTGGGCCCTTTGTGCCTCTTCTTGAGGGATCATGCGTTCTTGTCTCGGTTGTGTTGAGCCGTTGTCCATGTCTTTGGGGACCGAGATTGTTAGTGGTGGTGGCCTTTGTGGGTTCTCTCATGCCAAGTGTCTTTTTTTTCTTTGCCTTGTGTGGCTTTCGTTCACTTGGATGAGTTGTTCGGCCTTTGCTTTCTCAAACCATTTCTTTGTGCTCGCATGTTGTGAACCCACTCCTCAAGGGGGAGAAATTTGGAAAATCAAGTTGATATGAACCTTCATTTGATGGTGATGAGCGGTTGACAAGTGCTTTGTTAAGAGCTGAAATTGGTTTGATGGCTTTCGGGATTGCTTGTAGCTCCTGTGGATTGCTTGACTCTTCAGTGGTGTTTAGCCTTTGTGTTTCCTTTGGTTTCGAGAGTCTTTGTTTGGAGCTCTTCTCATTTCAAGTTGCCTTGTGTTTGATTTTTCTTGGCTTTTGGGCACTTGAATGAGTTTTTCTTTTGCTCTCAAACCATCTTTTGTCAATGCACTCATCAAGGGGGAGATTGAGAAACCAAGTTGATATGTGCCTTGGTTTGTATATGATGAGCGATTGACCGGATGTTTTGAGGTTTTGTGTTGAGTGTGTTTCATCGGGTTGTGTTGTCGGCTGTGTATCTTTCTATGTTTATGTGGTGTGTTGTCAATGCACTCGTCAGGAGTGGTTGACAATGTTGTGTGGACTGACTCTTGGCCTAGTATTACAGGTGTTGGTTGCGGCTTGGTTTGCGTTGGTGCAGGTGAAGAACAAGCGCGAAAGGTCTATGCCAAGGTGGCCTCCGGGGTGATGGAGAGACAAGTAGGCTTGGTTCGAGAGACCCGGTGGCCGACGGGATCAAGTGCGGGCCGCATGGTGCAAGAAGAGCAAGACGAAGTCGTGTACACCGGTGCAAGGTAGCGGCTAACAACCGAAGCTTGTGCACGGTGAGCCGGTGCAAGGTAGCGGCTAACAACCGAAGCTTGCGCGTGGGGTTTGTTGGTTTACTCCACAAAACCAACATCGAGCCAGGGCCACCGTGGCCGCCAAGTCAAGGAACAAGACAAGATCGAGTAGGCGGTCCGTGCGGCGGAAGCAAAAGACTTGTGGCTTGAAGATTGGCGTGGAGGTCGCGCATAGCTCGCGAGTTTTGGTGGTTTGACCACAAAACCATCGAAGGAGGCTTTCTTGGTTTGGGCCTCAAAACTGAGCCCGAGGGCCCGGCGTGACGGAGACGGTATTCGGGTGCGTCGGGAAGCTTCGAAGCGGGGGACACGCGGCGTGATCGTGGTGCTTGCGTCGGGAGGACGTGAGGCCCGGCGGATGTGTGTCTACTCGATGGGTCTATAAACGTGTTGACCAAAATGCCCCTGTGTGGGCTTGAATTGTAACTCCTAGTGTAGGGGCACTTTGGTCATTTGTCTGGAGGGCCTATATATAGGATGAGTGGCTGATTTGGGCAGCTAGCTCTTGGGCTCGAGTTGGGAGTGCTCTTTCATTTTGGAGTGCTATTGGGAGAGAAGGATAGAGGAGAGAGTTGGCTCTTTGTTTGAGCTTTTTGCCATCCAAGATTTGTCAGTGGCTTGTATCCGGATATGGCAAAGTGATTCATAGTGAAATCTTTCTCTTAATCTTGTGCCAAATCCTTTAATCCCGAGCGTTTTTCTTTTATGCGATTTTTAGAGGTATTTTTGGAGGATTTTTCGTTCGTCGGATTTGAGTGTGTTTTGGTGCGGATTTCTTTGTGGGGATCACTCATAGATCTTGTGTGACCATTCTCCTGGTGATCTTTCACCCACAAACCCCATGAATCGGCTCGGATTTGAAGTTCTTCCTCTCTACCTCTAGTTCTTGGTGTTCATCACGAAATCCTCGATTCCACAAGATTGAGTGGGTTTGGGGCCATGAGATTTTAGGGATAGCTTCTCCTTGAGGCAAATCCACTTTCCGTAAAGTTTGGTTTCAATCCATTAGGTGAATCGGGAGATCGGTGATTTTGAGGAAAAGCTCTCTCTCTAGGGTTCATACCCTAAATCATTTTTCTGGTGGTGATTCTGTGATCCTTTGGAGGAGATCTTTTGGGAAAAGCTTCTGTGTTGTTGAGAAGCTATGGTTAAAGTTTCGTGATTTTTGGAGGTCGTTTGATCGAGTTTTGGATTTTCCTTCCTTCTCTTGCGGGCTGTTTTCTGGGGCTGTCGGAATTTCCGACCTGGCACAGGAAGTTCTGATGGTTGGAAGTTCCGACCCTGAGCCGGAAGTTCCGATAACGAGTTTCTGTCAGACAGAAAGCCTTTATCGGAAGTTTCGATGCTCGGCCGGAAGTTCCGACAAAACCTGCTGTAAGTTGTCCTGAGCTCGTTCTTTTCTCGTTTCCTTTTAAGCTTGCTTCCGCTTTGTTTCTAGGTTTGTCCTAACTTGTTCCTAGGGTCAGTAGGTCCATTGTGACTACGTGTTCTTGGCAAGTTTGTGCGAGATTCTTTGCAAGTGATATTGGGGTTTAGGCTGAGTTCTTGAGAAGAATTTTTATCAGCTCCCATTCACTCCCCCCCCTCTGGTCGTCAATCCGGTCCTTCAGGCGTAAGCACGCCGCCCCCTGCGACCAGGCTCCAGCGGAGCAGCCACCGGCGGCACGAGGCCAGGAAAGCAACCTCTCCTCTCCCTATTCCTCTCTCTCCTAGCCGCATGGGTGTTGATCCTCCTCTTCCTCTTCTCCCGGTAGGCCGTCAGCCGCGGCAGCCCTTCTCCTCTCTCCCGGTCCCCGCCGCGGTGGTCCTCTTTCTAGCTGGCGACGCACCTCTCCTCCTCTGCTCCCTGCCGGTGGCGGGCCGCACCCTTCCTCTGCTCCCTACCGGCGGCGAGCGGCATGGGTGTGCAGAGCAGAAATTGGCGCAAGGCCGAGGCGGGAAGGAGCCATGCCACGAAATCCGGTGATTTGGCGAGGCGAACGGGCTCGCCACCGAGGGGGGATAGCGAGGGAGGATTGCAATTTGTACTTTGTCGAGTCTGTTGGAACGAAGGAAACGTGATTTTTTTTTCAACTTTTAGCAATGAAAAATGATTTAAAGAAGTTGTTGGAGTTGCTCTTAGATGCCAGACTCCAAAACGGAGTGCCGAGTTTGAATGTCAGGTGGGATGGCCTACTGGAAGTGAGTACGTCACTGGACAAGTGTATCATAGAATATGGGGGATTCTGATGAATATGGGGGATAACCCAGCCTTTGTCCTCCGAAAAAAAATATCGGTGACTCCGCTCCTTGAGAAGACTAACTAAGGATATTTCGAATCGCAACGTACTCCGTGTTCCGCACCTTGGGAAGTCCTACACTTGATGACCTTCATGGATTGTACAGGTACACTACACATATATATGATGAGGACATCCCAGGGTACAATTTGGCTAGGCGCACAACAGTGTTGGCGGCATCCGTGGAGCACGATTTGGCCACGCGCATGACATTGTAGGTGGCAGTTGTGACCTAGCGGGAGCATGGTTTGACCAGGCACAGAACAGTACAGGCAACAACTTGAAAGGACCTTGTGATGCCTAGAGGGGGGTGAATAGGCTCACTTCAAATTTCCTGAAAAATCTTCGCAGCGGTTAAATGGAGGTCGGAACTTCTGACGCAGGGCCGGAACTTCTGAGGGGTCAGAACTTCCGGTCCTGGGGCGGAGCTTCCGACCTGGGTAAAAAGTCGAGTTCTACAGCAGGAATTGAAGTGCAACCTAACAATTCTATATGAATCAAAATTGAGTTTAGATGCTAGGAACCTCCTGAAACCAAAGATACAAGTCGGAGCTCAACAAATATATAGATCGGGCCAAAACACACTTCTAGGGTTAGAGAAAAGAGAGGAACTCAAACAAGCAATGGACAAGAGATTTAATCCGAAGTTCACTTCCACAAAGGAAGCTACGTCTCCGTTGAGGATCCCACAAAGGGAGGGTTATCACCGAGAGCCTCTTGCCTCACCCAATCCCCACAAAGGAAGATTGGTGCTCACTAAGAATTCTCCACAAAGGAGGGGTAATACAAACGATCCCGGGTGCACCACATGGAGAGGGCACTCAACGGGCGATGCCTAACCGTCTAGAAGCAAGCTTCAAGAGTAACAAACGCAAATCGATGCCCAGAGATGCTTCAAGTGCTCTTGAGATGAAGGAGATGAACCACACACTCAAAGCTTCTCAATCTCACACCAAGAATCTCTTTCTCACTCAAACCCTAGCTCAAAGAATCAAAGGTTGGGTCTAGAGAGGAGTGGGAAAGGGGAGTGAATGCTCTTGGGTGTGTTTGTCTCGAGTTAGGTCAGCAGCAGCAAATGAAGAGAGAGGAGTTGGGGTATAAATACCCGAGCTCCAAAATCTAGCCGTTACTGTGCAAGTTTAAGTGTTTATCGGAACTTCCGACCCAGGGTCGGAACTTCTGAGGGTTAGCTGGATTGGAAATAGAAGACCCTTATCGGAACTTCCGACCCTAGGTCGAAACTTCTGACGGTCGCAGGTAGAGCAGCCAGAAACCCTCTGTCGGAACTTCCGACCTGGGGTCGGAACTTCCGACAGCTACTGAATTTTCCCGAAAAATTTAGTAAGTGTTCGTACGAAGGTGCGAGTGTCTCTCAGGGGTGTTAGCATCTCGACTGAGCACTTTGGCACCTCTAGCACAACCATCCGCATCCCTCTTTATAGTACGGTGTTCCTATGACCAAATTCAAACCGAAAAGAATTTAAATCTTGCCCGAAGCTTGAACACCGATTAAATGAAATTGAGGGCTTCCTTTTTGTCGTTCATCCTGCACACATCTTAGAGAAACTATTAAACCCACTAAGTTGTGATTTTCATTATCACCAAAATTAATTAGGGGTCATAGATGCACTTTCAATCTCCCCCTTTTTGGTGCTTGATGACAATACAACTTAGTCAAATAGAAAAGATGTGTGTATTCAAGGATTTGAGAGAGACTCCCCCTAAATATGTGCATTTTCAACAAGATAGGCTTCCAAATGCCCTTTTGCACATGTTTAGAGATAGCTCCCCCTCAATTCTTGCATACACACAAGTGCAAGAGTGTGATATATAAAATCCGTGATGCACACGACATGGTATAGCACAACAATAACAAGATAAGCATCACACCACCATACATAAGCATCACACAAGATAATAAGTCTTACATCACACTAACATCAAAGTACCACAAATAAGTCTTACAAATAAAGTTTTGCACTTGGCACACACCACACATAACACCAACAAAGGTTCATTACATGTCCACAAGCTAAGATAGATAACGATACACATCATCTTCCCATCTTCATGAGTGAGCTCACTCCCCCTTTGGCATCAAGCGCCAAAAAGGAGAGGCCCTTCAATCAACGCTCTCGCGGGAAGAGTCATCACCATCATCATTACAAGGAGAGTGGGCTGCCGGAGGGGATTCTTCTTCTTCCTCTTCATCATCACCAACATTTTCTTCTTCTTCTCCACCAAAGTCTTCATCTTTTTCTTCAATTTCACCGGCATAGTCACCATACATCATGTGGGCTTGTCCATAAGCCTCCCATGGATTATAGAAAGAAGGAGGAGGAGGGATCTCCAAAGGCTCACGGACCGGTGAATGCTCAATGTCATGCCTAGACAACAACATCTTTTGGCGGGTCTCCATCTTGATGAGTTGCTCCTCAACATGTTGTCTATGAGATTGAATTTCTTGAGCCTTGTGCTTCCCAATATTGAAGCAAGCAAAGAGGCCTTGAGATAAGAAGTTGAAGATGCTCTTCTTCTTGCCTTTTGGTGGGAGACCTTGAGAGCTTGATGGAATATCATGGGCAGAGGAAGGTCCCGGCTGTGAGAAGGAGGCACCATGAGTGGGAGCACCACAAGAAGGAGGTGGACGCGGAGGTGCATGCTTCCCAAGCTTGAGAAGGCGCTCAACAGCTCCCTTGGACGGCTTGTAAGATCTATGAGCCTTGTCGGTCAAAATGTCCACTTGGGCAACCTTGCAAATCATGTGAAATATCCATGGGGCATACTTGCAAGACATGTTAGCGGACACTGAGTTCACGATGATCTCCTCCCATATGAAATCAAAGACACTAAATGGGGCCTGGTCAGGAGCCATCCTCACGAGCAGGTTCTTGGCTATGTTGGATATATTGTAGTGATCACCCATCTTCGGACTAAGAGTGTAGCGAAAGAGAGTGTTCAACATCCGATAGTAGGGTATCATCCCATGAGTGGTGCCAAACTCAACTTTCCCATATGCCGGATCATACATGAAGGCCATCTGACTGTCATCAACAATGCTTCCACCATGAATTTTATCTTTAGCAAGATCACTTGGAGGAAAGCTAAGAAGTCGAGTGAATCGCTCATAAGAGACAGAGAGGGGCTTTCCTTGTATTGTCCAATACATGACCTTGGTGGCACGATTGATGTGAAGAGTGGCATAGAACTGAGTGACAATTTCTTCATTCCAACTCTTCGAGGCAGCCATGAGGTTAGCCATCCCTTTCTCATGACAAGCTTCAACCGCTCGAGTCACGTCCCCAATGCCAAGTTTCCTCAAATTGTTCCAATCAATAGATTTCATATCCACTATCATGTTCTCCTTAGATAGAATCACTGTCTCATACCAATCAGCATTGAAGTTGAGCCAAAAGCGAATATCCATCTTGAACTCCTTTTGATATTCAGAGGGATCATCGTACCTCTCCTTGTACACATCATGGGAGCCCTTCGTATAGTCCGTCTTCCGAATAATCCCAGCTCGAGGAGGTGGATGAGGACGAACCACAAAGGTAGCAAGGGTATCCAAAGAAATGTCGGCGTAATCATCATAATGATCATCCAGAGCATGAGCATTCTTGGACCGAGCAGCATGATGACTTTGTCCTTGAGTGGATGGAGGAGATGCTGTTGGTGGATTGCGTCGGCCACGACCACGAGAACCTTGAGCACCCTTTGATTGGGCCTTGCGCTTGCGTTGAGCAATGGGCATGTCATCGTCGGATTCTTCTTCCACTATCTCCTTCCCACGGCGTTCACGAACCATCTAACAAGATATGAGTGAGATATAAGATGGTTGACAGGATATGGTTGAGGGATACATGGTAAAAGAACTGGTGCAGCGACAGAAGGCCTCTGTCAGAACTTTCGACCTGAGGTCGAAACTTCTGACAGGGTCCCTGCCGCAGCACCAAAGAGCTAGAACCGAGGATTTAGCCAACAAAAAGATTCAAGATCATAGGATATGGCTCACAAACGTCAATAGATATGATTCCCCTAGAGGTATGCTACTAGAATAGCCGGCATTGAGAGATAGGGATAAGGGGCTTTAGGATTTACCTTGAAGAACACCCGGACGAGATCGAGGGAGAAGAGAGGGTGGAATGGATTCCCCACGAGACGGAGAGTCCAAGACTCCCCTTTCTTGAAGATTCCTTGGTTGAAACCGAAGATCCCCTCACGAGCTTGGAGAGGAGAGGGAGTAGAGGGGCACCGGCGGTTTGAAAGAAACTAGGGTTTCTGGCTGGTTGCGCGGGGGTATTTATAGCCGTTGAGTAGTTATCAGAAGTTCTGATAGGGGGTCGGAACTTCCGAGGCCAGATTGAGCGGTGACAGAAACAACTTATCAGAAGTTCCAATGGGGGGTCGGAACTTCTGATGGAAGATAGAGAGCGGCCAGAAAAGGCTTATCGGAAGTTCCGAGATGGGGCTGGAAGTTCCGATGGATTTCAGATTCCTAACAGTAAGCCTCTGTCGGAAGTTCCGAGCCTGTGCCGGAAGTTTCGACAACACAGAGATTTTGCCCTTTTAAGATTTAGAAACAGAGTTTGATTTGAGATCTTAGAGAGTTAGCATGTGGACATATAAGAAACTTTTAACCACAAGTGACTAGCCACAATCAACAATCTATAACAATAGTCACTTGGGCTAAAGATTGATCCAAGGATCTCAAAATCCAATTTTTTTTGAAAAACTCACACAAATGAAAGAAAATAAAACATTTTCAACCTATCTAGGCAACAAACAAGTATGTGCAACATGTCAAGCCAAGTTACGAGAATCCATGATATTTAGTTCACTCCTCAAAGCACAAAACCTTTGCTCATCTAGAGGCTTAGTGAAGATATCGGCAAGTTGCCTCTCTGTGTTTACATGACGTAAAGCAATATCTCCCTTAGCCTCATGATCCCTTCAGAAATGATGTCGAATATCTATGTGCTTTGTTGTAGAGTGTTGCACCGGATTGTTTGCTAGCTTGATGGCACTCTCATTGTCACACAAGAGTGGAATCTTACTAAACACACAACTGTAATCACTCAACATTTGCTTCATCCACAAGAGTTGTGCACAACACGCGTCGGCCGCCACATACTCGGCTTCAGCTGTGGATAAAGCAACCGAATTTTGTTTCTTAGAACTCCATGACACCAAAGACCTACCAAGAAATTGGCAAGTCCCCGTTGTGCTCTTTCGATCTACTTTGCAACCGGCATAGTCTGAATCGGAGTAGCCAAGCAAATCGAAAGTGGAGCCCTTGGGATACCATAAGCCTAGGTTAGGACTGTGAACCAAGTATCTAAAGATTCTCTTAACGGCCAGTAGATGACACTCCTTAGGATTAGCTTGAAATCTTGCACACATGCACACACTAAGCATTATATCGGGCCTAGATGCACAAAGGTAAAGGAGGGAGCTAATCATGGAGCGAAATACCTTTTGATCGACTGACTACCCTTCTTCATTGAGATCAAGATGTCCATTTAATGCCATAGGAGTCTTGATGGGTTTAGAATCGGCCATGTCAAACCTCTTGAGCATATCCTTCACATACTTGGTTTGACATAAGAAAGTCCCTTCCTTCATTTGCTTGATTTGAAACCCAAGAAAGAACTTCAATTCACCCATCATAGACATCTCGAATCTCTTGGTCATGATCCTACTAAACTCTTCACAAAACTTATCATTAGTAGAACCAAAGATAATGTCATCAACATAAATTTGACAAACCAAGATATCTTTTCCCGTTCTTTGAATGAAGAGAGTAGAATCGGCTTTGCCTAGCTCAAAGCCGTTCTTGAGAAGAAAATCCATAAGGCATTCATACCACGCTCTAGGAGCTTGCTTGAGCCCATAGAGCGCGGAGCTTGTACACATGGTTGGGAAAGTTTGGATCTTCAAAGCCCGGTGGTTGTTCAACATAAACTTCTTCTTGTAGAGGTCCATTCAAGAATGCGCTCTTCACATCCATTTGATGAAGCTTGAAGTCATGATGGGTAGCATAGGCCAAGAGTATACGAATTGACTCAAGCCTTGCTACCGGAGCATAAGTCTCTCCAAAGTCCAAGCCTTCAACTTGAGTGTAGCCTTTGCCCACGAGCCTTGCCTTGTTCTTTGTGACGACACCAAATTCATCTTGCTTGTTCCGATAAACCCATTTGGTGCCGATCACATTTTGCTTGGGTCTTGGCACCAACTCCCAAACTTCATTCCTCTTGAAGTTGTTTAACTCTTCCTCCATAGCAATAATCCAATCCGGGTCCTCAAGAGTTTGTTCCACACTAAGAGGTTCCAAAGAAGAGACAAACGAGTAAAATACACAAAAGTTTGATAATCTTTAGCGAGTTGTTACCCCTCTTTGGATACTCCCAAGGATGTTGTCAACGGGATGATCCCGTTGAACCATTTGATGAACTCTTGGATGTGGTGCTTGAGATTGACGTTGAATAGGTTCATCATCATCATCTTGAGCTTGAGGAGCTTGTTCATGAGCTTCACCACCTTGTTCTTCCCTTTGGTCAAAGCCACTCACATGATCGTCACCATGAGCTTGACCTTCATCTTGATGAACTTGAGAACTAGGTGGTTCGAATCTTGTTGATGATAGAGGATCTTGATTACTTGTGTCAACCGGAGCTTGAACTTGAACTTCCCTTGGCATCACTTCACCGGTTCCCATTCTAAAGATGGATATATGTAACGCCCGCGTTTTTAGCTCCTAATAAATCACCTAATAAATCACGCGTATTTCCAAACTTTTCCGCTGAGCTCATTCGAAACCCCGGTCACCGTCTCCCTCTCTCACCCTCGGCGCGCGTGCCGCGAATCCCGCCGGCACCGCCCGCACTCGGGCCCTCACCCACGCGTGCCGCCCCAGCGCCGCGGTCGGCCACCGCGCCGGGAATCCCGCGCACGCCGCGGTCCCGCCGGCCGGTTTGCCTCGCCATCACCGCCGTCCCGGAATTAACGCCGATATCTGAGAAACCTGGAAAAATCCGCAAAAACCCTTCTCCTAATTCCCTAGATTTTTCCCCTAAATTTTCTGGGACTTTTCCCTAATTTCTAAACCTTTTTCTCCTCCTTTTTCCATTTTCTTTCCTCCTTTTCTTTTCTTTTCTCTTTCCTTTCTTTCTTCCTTCCTTTTTCCTTTTCTTTCTTTTCTTTTCTTCCTTCCCTTTTCTTTTCTTTCCTTTCTTTTCTTTCTTTTCTTTTTCCTCTTTCCTTTCTTCTTTCCCTCTCTCCCTTCTCCTTCTTCCTCCCGCAGCCGGTGCGCCTGGCGCCGTTGACTCCCTGCGCCGCTCCGGGCCCGCGCGCCTGCACCCGACCGCGCCGGCCCCCTCCCTGTTCCAGCACGCCACCACCCAGGCCCCGCCGCAGCAGCCGCGCCGAGCCCCACGCCTGCCCGCCGCACGCGCCGGCCGCCTGCTCGCCGCACGCGCCGGACGCCGGGTTGACCGACGCGACGCACCACTGCGCGAGCGGTCCTATCACCAGCTGAGTTAGGCCGTGATTGGACCAAGCACTGCGCCGAGAAGTCACCTCGCCGGAGTCGCCGCCGGACCGGCCGCCGCGGCCCACCCTGCCGGGGCTTGCGCCAAGGTCGCCGGGAAGATTTTTTTTGCCCGGGAACCGACCTACAACGCCTATAAAAGGCCGCCACCACCTCCTCGCCGCCCCACACCGCACCAATCGAGCTTGCCTTGCACCCCCGACCGCCTACAGCGCCGCCACACCGAGCACCGCCACCTCCAGTCCGCCGCCGCCTGAGGACCCGCCTCCACACACCATCTCAGCCCAAGGTAGGAAGGGGAATCGAATGCCCGTGAAGCCCTCTCCATTTTCCCCCACCTCCCGGCCGCTGCCGCGGCCCGGCCCGCCGGGAATCGCCGCCGGCCGGCCATGCCCGAGCCGCCTCCCTCCCTCTCTCTGTTCTGATTCGAGGGGGAGGAAGGAGATGGCTATTTAGCCAAAAACCCCCTGCCCCTTTCCCTTTTACCAGACCGAGCCCCCTCCTATATTCCCTCTCTCTTTCTTTTCCAAAATAAACCCTAAACCTTAAGATATTCCACCAAAACGTCCCTGTTATTTTTGGATAGGCCCCTAGGCTATTTTAGTTAAACCCTCACCCTACCTAGATATTATATTTAGGTCCTTTTATTTTTAAACTAAATTGCTAACCGGCCCTAATTATTTTTAAACATCTCTTTTAACCCGACATTTCATGCTCGATTTTAATCCAAATCGCGCCCAACATCCTTCACACCCGTGCCGGATATACCGCCACCCATTCGTCACCCAAAACCCCTACATAATATTTATTTCCCTATTTCTATTTACCTCCCGCGAGCTCAGCCGGAGAAATTGTGTATGCTTATTGATTGCTTGCTTGCCTGTATGTGCGCTATAGCCGACGGAGTAGACGAAGGAAGGTACCCCGAGCCGGAGATCGGAGCCGACTACTGCGAGCAGGAGCCCGAGATCCCGAACGACGAGCCGGAACTCCCCGAAGACTTCGAAGACGGCAAGTTCAATCTCATCCTTTGATGCATGCTTTGATCCCAGTTTTATAAATACAACCCTATGACCCGTTTGATAAATTGCATATTGTTTTACTGTTAAAACCCGGTAGGATAGCCACCTTTGATTTCTATGATTGATCTTTGGTTTGGCCTAAATGATTGCTTTAAAAATGTGTGAGTGCTTTAAAAATGGGAATGGGATATTTTGGAAAGTGAGTAAAGAACTGGGTAGACGGGATGGACGCGTGTGTCAGGAGTATGGGTGAGCTCATACCTTTGTGGTTGAGCGTGTTGGAGATGTCCATCTTGTCATTAAGGACCGGGTTGCGTGACATCTCACCTGACCCAATTATCGTACTACCACTCGACCGTTGTATGTGGCAACAGCTTAGCATAAATCCCACTAGTTAATCTACTTGCCATCAGGAGTGCGGGTGAGCAGCGGGAGATCAAGGAATAGGGGTACGATCTGTGTGAGGTTCGCCCTGGTTATGTGAGATAACCCCTTGGTTGCTCCCATGGTGGCTCGTAGGGTTAGCTAAGGTGGGTAATGGCTTTGATAGGATCCGCACCGGCACTAAGGTGATCGTGTGGCGGTACCCTACTTGTGGGTAAAGATGTACAACCTCTGCAGAGTGTAAAACCTATTCGAATAGCCGTGTCCACGGTATTGGACGAGTCACGGTGGGGTCACAAAACTAGTGTTTGGGTTTGGGATGATTTTCATGGCATGAGTTGATTTCTGGAAAAGTGTGTGGCTGTGTGCCTGGGCTACTGCGGACGGGGAGTCTGGTAGTCCTCATTTGGTTTTCACAAAACAATTGAGCTACTTGAATTATAAAAATTGTTTGGGTTAGCTAAGGTGGGTAATGGCTTTGATAGGATCCGCACCGGCACTAAGGTGATCGTGTGGCGGTACCCTACTTGTGGGTAAAGATGTACAACCTCTGCAGAGTGTAAAACCTATTCGAATAGCCGTGTCCACGGTATTGGACGAGTCACGGTGGGGTCACAAAACTAGTGTTTGGGTTTGGGATGATTTTCATGGCATGAGTTGATTTCTGGAAAAGTGTGTGGCTGTGTGCCTGGGCTACTGCGGACGGGGAGTCTGGTAGTCCTCATTTGGTTTTCACAAAACAACTGAGCTACTTGAATTATAAAAATTGTTTGCGAAAACCTTTTCGAAAGCAAACCCCTGCATGAGTAAATGTGTTTGTAAAATAAACCTTATCCTGATCCTTGATATATCCTGTGCATGATCTGCTCATTAACCCCTCCGTGGGTGGGGTTGAACTTGTTGAGTACGCATGTACTCACCCTTGCTTAATTAACTGTTTTTCAGAGGAGGATCCCGACTTCGTTCCCGAAGACGTCGAGTAGGTCGTTGCCCTACACCCAACCGTGCCTGTGGACTCAGGGTCGCCACAGAGAGCTTCCATGGCGTGGTACTCTGATGAGGCCTTAGAAGCCTTCGCTGTTGTAGTTTGGTCTTTAGCTTTGGTGTTGTTTCTTGTGGCAGTGGCGCTCCCGTGCCCACTATGCCGCCGTGATGTAAGGGACTGAACCACCTGTTGTAATAAATGTGTTGCCAGCCTCCTGGGACTGGTATTTGTATCACATTTAGTCACCTCTGATGAGGGGACGCTTCAATATACTTGGAAGTTCTTCATCATCTACAAGGTTTTCACTAACTTGCTCTCCTTGAGAGCCGTTGAATTCATCAAATTTCAAGTCTACCGTGGTCTCAACACAACCGGTGGTTTTGTTGAAAACACGATAGGCATGTTCGTTAGTTCCATAACCAATGAGAAAACCTTCATCAACCTTGGATGCAAACTTTGAGGCTTTGGGTCTCTTGTTAAGTATGAAACACTTACACCCAAAGACCCTAAAGTAGTGCACACTAGGTTTCTTACCGGTGATGATTTCGTAGGGAGTCTTGTTCAAGTACTTGTGGAGGTAGAGGCGGTTAGCGACATGGCATGCGGTGTTGATGGCATCCGCCCAAAATGAGTCCGGAGTCTTGTACTCGTCAAGCATTGTTCTTGCCGCTTCAATTAATGTACGGTTCTTCCTCTCAACAACGCCATTTTGTTGAGGAGTGTATGGAGCGGAAAGTTCATACTTGATGCCTTCTTCATCAAGGAATTCTTCAACTTGAGTGTTCCTAAACTCTGAGCCATTGTCACTTCTTATGTTCTTGACCTTCAGCTCGAACTCATTTTGAACTCTTCTTATGAACTTCTTGACCACTCCCTTTGCTTCACTTTTATCTTGCAAAAAGAATACCCAAGTGAAACGGGAAAAGTCATCAACAATTACTAAACCATATTTGTTACCACCGATGCTTATGTAGGCAATTGGTCCAAACAAGTCCATGTGTAGAAGCTTCAACGGTCTTGATGTTGAAAGGATGTTCTTGGCGGGATGATGTGCTCCAACTTGCTTTCCCGCTTGACAAGCACTACACAACCTATCTTTCTCAAAAACAACGTTTATTAGTCCTAGGATGTGCTCGTCCTTTTGAAGTTTGGCCAAGTTCCTCATGCCAACATGAGCTAGTCGGCGGTGCCATAACCAACCCATGTCGGATTTTGCCACTAAGCAAGCCTTAGGGTCCACCTTTACTTGTGTGAAATCCACATAGTAAAGTTTTCCCCTTAAGTGACCCGCAAAGACAATAGAGGAATCCTCACTTCTAGAGACTGTCACACCCTCTTTGGTAAAGAGACAATCGTAACCTTTCTCACAAAGTTGTGAAACCGACAACAAGTTGTACCCTAAACCTTGCACATGATAAACATCTTCAATTGAATTTGTTGTTGAGATAGTAATTTTACCTAAACCAACCACATCTCCTTGACCATTATCTCCATATATGATAGTTTCCGTAGGGGTGTCATAATGCTCAAGGGATGCAAATAAGCCTTCATCTCCGGTCATATGATTAGTGGCACCACTATCAATTAGCCATGCGGTTCCATCGGAGGAGTAGGCCTACAAAACAAGTTTAAACTTTTGGTTTAGGTACCCAAAATGATTTGTGTCCTTGGAGGTTAGAAGCATAAACTTTTGGAACCCATACACTCTTCCTCATAGCCTTCTTGGCATAGGCTCCAACATACTTGACCACCATTTTACCATTGTGGTCCAAGGTCACAATATAATCACAAGTGTAGTTGGGAGAGGGTTTGTGTTCCACCACATTCTTCGATGCCTTTGGTGGAGACTTAACCCCACCATTTCCTTTTGTGGTGTTCACAACCTTTGGCTTCTCTTTTGTTGTGGTAGAGGTGGTTACTCCATGGGCAATATCCATAATGGTGTTGAGGTAGCCACCCTTGTTCCACAAGGGGATCTCATGCCCTTTTACCACCCTTCTACCATTGACCTTGTTGTCCTTGTAGTGCCCAAGTCCTCTAGTGTCAATTGCCTTGGGAATGGACTTGGCACCCAACTTACCTTGATTGATCAACATGTTCAACCGGGCAATCTCTTTATCCTTGCTCTTAGTTGTTTCTTCTAGCTTTGTAAGGTTAGTCTTAAGAGCATTTATATCAACATTAGAGCATATAGAGCAACCTTTGCTAGTGGAGGCATTAGAGTCAAAGTTTGCTTTAGGGTTAGCCTTGGTGCTTTCCCAAAGAACACTATAGTTTGCTTCAAGATTTTTGTACTTATCTGACAAGCATGAGAAGCTTGTTTGAAGCTCACTATGAGTGGTCTTTAGGGAAGCTAAAGATTCATTTGCCAAAGAGTAGTCCTTTAGCATCCTCTTGTTGGAGTCATTGGCCAAGGACAAGCCTACGGTCAACTTCTCCACCTTAGCTTTCTCTTCGGCAAGGGTTTTCTCTAGAGCAAGGTTTATTTCCTTTTCACGGATAAGCAAGTCTTCTTGCTCATGAAGAATCACCTTCTTTTCCTCTAATTTGTCCAAAAGCTTTTTAATTTCTTTATGGCCTTTTTTACCAAATTGTTTTATCATGTTAGCCTCCATTTCTTTTTCCTCATCTAGGTTTTCTATGTCACTACTAGGTGTGGATGATGATGAGGTGAGAGAGGATGAGGTGGTTGGTTCTTGTACCTTGCTCCCTCTTGCCATGAGGCAAAAGTGAGAGTTATCCTCATCGTCGGAGAGGTTGTTGAAGAGGCGTGGTGAAGATGCTCCTTGTGCCATGGCAAGTGTTGCCATGCCTTTCTTCTTTGGTGTTTCATCTTCATCACTTGAGTCCCATTGTTGACCCACGTGAGCACGCCCTTGGTACTTGTTCTTGTACTCTTTGCTTTTCTCCTTGAACTTCTTCTCTTCCCCATTCTTGTCCTTGTTCTTGTTCTTGGGACATTCGGCAATGAAATGTCCATACTCTCCACACTCATAGCACTTTCTTTGTGACTTCTTCTTTCTATCATCACCGCCTTTCCTTGATGCCTTGAACTTTAAGAACTTCTTGTACTTCCTTATGGCAAAGGCGGTTTCTTCATTCGTGCTTCCTTCTTCACTTGAGTCTTCACTCTTAGTCTTGGAAGTCTTGGGCTTTGCTTCCACCACTTCACTAGAGCTAGCATTGAGGGCTAGGCTCTTGTTCACCTTCAAGGTAAGTGACTTCTCCACATCTTGATCAACTAGCTCTTGATGCAAGATTTCACCAAGAAGTTGATTGGGAGTCATGTTGTGATAGTTTGGGTCTCTTCTTATCATAGTTGCTAGGTTTGGGTTCTTCGGTGTGAATGCTCTTAGCAACTTCTTTGTGACCTTCTCATCATCCCAATCATTGCTACCTAGAGCTTTGATGTCCGAGACAAGAAGGATTAGCCTATCATACATTTCCGTCACGGTCTCTCCATCCTTCATGACAAAAAGCTCAAGCTCTCCATGAATCAAATCAATCTTGCCTCTTCTCACATGATTGGTACCCTCATGTGCCTCCTTGAGTGTATCCCAAATCACCTTGGCAATTTGGATGTTCCGGACTTTGTTGAATTCTTGAACACACAAGGATGATGTGATAACTCTTGTTGCTTGAACATTGCGGTGGAGGTCTTGTTCATGCTCGATCGTCATGGCTTCACCTTCGGCGGGTATTGTCACACCTACACACACAATCTTCCAAAGAGAAGGGTGAAGCTCGTAAAGGTGCATTTGCATATCATAAGCCCATTTGGGATAGTCTTTCCCATCGAAGTGGGAAGGCTTTCCCAAATGTACGGAATAGAATTTCTCCTTAGGGTTGTTGCCCATAAGTTGTCCGTAGTGGAATGGCACTTCATAGTAGCCGGAGTGGGAGTGCTTTGCTTGCTCCTTCTTGATCATCTTCTTGAGGAGCTTCTTAGCCATCTTCTTTGCTTCCTTCTTCTTGGCTTTTCTTCTTTTCTTCGCCGCCTTCTTTGGATCTTCGTCACCATCATTGACATCTTCATCACTTGAGTCGGAGTCCGAGTCCAAGTCGGAGTCGGAGTCATCGGAGCTTGCGATGTTGGATGGTGTACGGCTTGGGGCCTTCCCCACTAGCTCTAGAGCTTTAGCTTGATCTTGAGCTGCCTTGAGTTCTCTCTCTTGAGCTTCCTTGGCGGCGAGTTCTTGAGCGGCGATTTCTTGAGCGGAGAGATCTCCTCCACTCCCCGACATCTTGATCCCTTAGCGGTTAAGCCTAAATCAAGGGATTAGGCTCTGATACCAATTGAAAGGACTTTGTGATGCCTAGAGGGGGGTGAATAGGCTCACTTCAAATTTCCTGAAAAATCTTCGCAGCGGTTAAATGGAGGTCGGAACTTCTGACGCAGGGCCGGAACTTCCGAGGGGTCGGAACTTCCGGTCCTGGGGCGGAACTTCCGACCTGGGTAAAAAGTCGAGTTCTACAGCAGGAATTGAAGTCCAACCTAACAATTCTATATGAATCAAAAGCTGAATTTAGATGCTAGGAACCTCCTGAAACCAAAGATACAAGTCGAAGCTCAACAAATATATAGATCGGGCCAAAACACGCTTCTAGGGTTAGAGAAAAGAGAGGAACTCAAACAAGCAATGGACAAGAGATTTAATCCGAAGTTCACTTCCACAAAGGAAGCTACGTCTCCGTTGAGGATCCCACAAAGGGAGGGCTATCACCGAGAGCATCTTGCCTCACTCAATCCCCACAAAGGAAGATTGGTGCTCACTAAGAATTCTCCACAAAGGAGGGGTAATACAAACGATCCCGGGTGCACCACACGGAGAGGGCACTCAACGGGCGACGCCTAACCGTCTAGAAGCAAGCTTCAAGAGTAACAAACGTGAAACGATGCCCGGAGATGCTTCAAGTACTCTTGAGATGAAGGAGATGAACCACACACTCAAAGCTTCTCAATCTCACACCAAGAATCTCTTTCTCACCCAAACCCTAGCTCAAAGAATCAAAGGTTGGGTCTAGAGAGGAGTGGGAAAGGGGAGTGAATGCTCTTGGGTGTGTTTGTCTCGAGTTAGGTCAGCAGCAGCAAATGAAGAGAGAGGAGTTGGGGTATAAATACCTGAGCTCCAAAATCTAGCCGTTACTGTGCAAGTTTAAGTTTTTATCGGAACTTCCGACCCGGGGTCGGAACTTCCGAGAGTTAGCTGGATTGGAAACAGAAGACCCTTATCGGAACTTCCGACCCTAGGTCGGAACTTCCGACGGTCGCAGGTAGAGCAGCCAGAAACCCTCTGTCGGAACTTCCGACCTGGGGTCGGAACTTCCGACAGCTACTGAATTTTCCTGAAAAATTCTGTAAGTGTTCGTGCGAAGGTGCGAGTGTCTCTCAGGGGTGTTAGCATCTCGACTGAGCACTTTGGCATCTCTAGCACAACCATCTGCATCCCTCTTTATAGTACGGTGTTCCTATGACCAAATTCAAACCGAAAAGAATTTAAATCTTGCCCGAAGCTTGAACACCGATTAAATGAAATTGAGGACTTCCTTTTTGTCGTTCATCCTGCACACATCTTAGAGAAACTATTAAACCCACTAAGTTGTGATTGTCATTATCACCAAAATTAATTAGGGGCCATATATGCACTTTCACAACTGTGTAGCACGGTTTGGCCAGAGCACGTCTGCGTAGGTGGCAGTCGGGCACGTCCGAATTATCCTATCTTGCTTAACTTGGGAGGAGGAAACCACCTTAAAAGGGAGAGACACCCTGATGAGTCCTGCCCAGGTGGGGTTGGATGAAAAGTCCGCCCACTCGGGGAAAAGCCCAATCGCCCCAAAAGACTAGTCTAATAGGGAAATGGTGGCTCTCCCTTTTAAGGTAGCTTCCTCCTCTCAAGCTAAGTAAGGTGAGATAATTCGGATGTGCACAACTGCCGCATACACTGTTCTGTGCACTATTGTGCGCCTGGTCAAATCGTGCTTTGGGATGTCCTCATCATCCTCCCCTTCTTAACAAGGGCCCAGTTTTGATACCAAATGATGAGTCCGGCCCAGGTGGGGTTGGATGAAAAGTCCGCCCACTCAGAGAAAGGCCCAATCACCCCAAAAGACTAGTCCAATTGGGGAGGGATGGCTCTCCCTTTTAAGGTGACTTCCTTCTCTCAAGTTAAGCAAGGGGGATAATTCGGATGTGCATGGCTGCCGCCTACACCGTCGTGTGTCTGGCCAAACAGTGGTCCACGACTGCCGCCTACACTGTTCTGCGCTTGGCCAAATCATGCTCCCGACAGGCCACAACTGCCGCCTACACTGTCGTGCGCCTGGCCAAACCGTGCTCTACGGATATCGTCTACATTGTTGTGCGTCTAGCCAAATTGTGCCCTGGGATGTCCTCATCACACCCTTCTCCCTATCAAACTAGTCTTTTGGGTCGATTGGGCCTTTCCCCAAGGGGTGCGCCGGAGTGTGATGCTAAGATTGCTAAGGCGCAACAAGAGGCCCTAGTGGTGTTGTATTCGGATCGGTGTGTCGTTATTTCGGCTGCTGGTGCTAAGATTGCCAAGGCGCGACATGAGGCCCTAGTGGCGTCGTAGTCGGATCGGTGCATCGAGCTTTCCATCCAACCCCACCTGGGCCGGACTCATCATTTGGTATCAAAGTTGGACCTTTGTTAAGAAGGGAAGGATAATGAGGACATCCTAGGGCACAATTTGGTCAGGCGCACAACAGTGTAGGCGGCATTTGTGGCCCAGCGGGAGCATGGTTTGGCCAGGCGTAGAATAGTGTAGGCGGCAGTCGTGTAACACAGTTTGGCCAGGCACGCGACAGTGTAGGCGGCAGCTGGGCACGTCCAAATTATCCTACCTGACTTAGCTTGGGAGGAGGAAACCACCTTAAAAGGGAGAGCCACCCTTTCCCTATCACACTAGTCTTTTGGGGTGATTGTGTCTTTCCCCAATGACTGTGCCGGAGTGCGGTGCTAAGATTGCTAAGGCGCAAACAAGAGGCCCTAGTGGTGTTGTAGTCGGATCGGTGCGTCGTAATTTCGGCTGCTGGTGCTAAGATTGTCAAGGTGCGAGAGGAAGCCCTAGTGCATCGTAGTCGGATCGATGTGTCGAGCTTTCCATCCAGTCTCGCCTGGGTCGGACTCATCAGTATATGCATTCAATCAGTATATGCATTCAATTGGCTAGCACATATGATCGTGTTACCTGAGCCCTATTTTCGGGGCCAGGTGTTTGCATTCAATGTAGGAACAATGTTGTAAACAAAAGATGTGTTGTGTCAAATCAAATAGATAAAAAAATATTCTAACTGCTGGGCACACATATGGGCCGGAGCAGGCCAGTAGGTGAGTGAGCTTGTTGGGTCTAAACCCGTTAAATCATAAACGGAATAAAAATGGGGTTTATGTTGTTACCAATATTTAATAGTTTAATAATGTTCTACTAGTTCATGCTGTCTCCAATTACACAATAATCCATCACAATTTTTTCTCAATCATTGAAAGTGTCCTAATAAAACATAAAATACACTTGAAAGTGAAATCATTTTTATTGGTAGTTTTCGTATCCGGCCCATCTAGTAGAATTTCAGGTTGTGTCCGCCACCGCCCCGACCGTGAACCATTTGTCATTGAAAGTGTCCTAATAAAACATAAAATACACTTGAAAGTGAAATCATTTTTATTGGTAGTTTTCGTATCCGGCCCATCTAGTAGAATTTCAGGTTGTGTCCGCCACCGCCCCGACCGTGAACCATTTGCACAATGTAGTATAGTCGGTACACTAGATTAACAAGCACGCATAAGATGTTGCACACACCGCACACGCGCGTTGACGCATGTAGGCTACTGTTTCTCGCCCTGCGTCAGGGTCTCGGCGATGCCCTTGGAGAGGCAGTAGGCGATGGACTGAATGGTGATCATGGGGTTCACGCCCACCGCCGTGGGCAGCAGGCTGCCGTCGCACACGTACAGCCCCTCGGCCTCCCAGCTCTCGCCGCGCCCGTCCACGGCGCCGTCGCGTGGGCTCGACCCCATCCGGCAGCTGCCCATCTGGTGCGCCGAGCAGTGGAGCGCCCATTTGTCGGCCGTCGAGTGCATGGGCCCCTTCTCGATGGTCACCTCGTCCAGGAACGCCTCCAGGTCCTCGTCGCGGAGGCCCTTGCACCGCAGCCGGAGCCCGTCGCTGCGGTGCGTGCCGACCTCGGCGGCGCCCGCGGCCACCAGGATGCGCAGCACGCGGCGCAGGCCGTTGCGGAGCTCTTCGACGTCCTCGCGGCTCGGGGTGAAGCGGACGCGGCCCTCGCCGTCCACGAACCCGGTGCCGCGGTCGCGGACCAGCGCGAATGCGTGCGCGGTGCGGGAGTACCGGCGCATCCGCTCCTTCATGTCACGGCCGGACTCCCAGGGGACCATGGCGGCGAAGGCACCGGGACCCAGCGCCGGCGTCTCGATGATGGTGCGATCCGTGACGCGGTGCATGCTGGTGATGATGCCGCCCTCGTAGGACTTGCCGGTGAGCTGAGGATCCTGCCTGTTTTCCGGGAAGTAGCCCCACGCCATGGACACCGGGTGGAGGTGGAGGTTGCGGCCGATGTGCCGGTTCTTGAGCCCGCTGTTGCGCAGCAACGGCGGCGTCATCAGCGCCCCGCACGCGGCGATGGAAACCTTGGCCTCGATGCGCAGCTTCTTGGTGACGCCGTCGCTCGCGCACGTCGCCACCAGGCCCACGCACTTCTTGCCCCGGCCGCGCCCGCCACCGCTGTTCTTCTCCAACACGAAACGCTCAGCCTTGCAGCCGGTCAGGATGACCGCGCCGCGCTCGACGGCGTCCACGAGCCACGTCGTGTCGGTGCCGCGCTTGTCGCCGGTGGGGCAGCCGAAGTTGCAGCTCCCGCAGAAGTGCCCCTCCGACGAGTTGCGCGGCACGGCGTCGGCGCAGAGCCCGAGCACCTCGCACCCGCGGCGCACCACCTTGTTCTGGAACCCTTCCTCCCGGCACCCGTCGGTCACCGAGAGCCGGGCGCACACCGCGTCCATGGCCTGCACGTACCCGGGGCTCCCGAACACCGGGAGCCCATGCTCGCGCGCCCACTCCTGCGTCACCTCCTTGGGCGTGCGGATGCTGGCAGACCAGTTCACCGCCGAGCCACCGCCGACCGTGGCGCCCGTGAAGATCATCGTGGTCACGTTGGACGTGCAGAAGATACCGCCCCGCTCGAACAGGCGCTCCATGGACGGGCCCTCGATCGAGCTGTAGTCCGCGGCGGTGAAGTAGTCGCCCTTCTCGACGACCAGCACCTTGTAACCCGCGGACGCGAGCACTGCCGCGGCCACGCCGCCGCCGCAGCCGGACCCGACGATGACGGCGTCGCATTGCACTACGTGGTGGTTCGCGTCCGACGACGCCGGCTTCACCGTGAGGCCCCTGCCCACGAGCGACCGGAGCAGCGCGTTGTCGTCCAGCAGCCTGGTCTCCACGACGCCGGCGTCGAGAGGCCGGGACCGCGACGTCGGCGCCGCCTCCGTCTGATCCTCCCGTGGCTCGTGCACGCTGTATTCAATCGCTTTCCAGTACGGATTCTCAGAGTTCTCGTTCACCTGCATGTTGAACAGAAGTTGAACAACAGAAATTTTTGTACTGGTATATTTGCTTAACATATTGGAGATGAAAAGTGGTTATCATAATTTAAACATATATTCTTAACACAAATTCCATTGCATCGATGTTAAACAAGCTGCGATGCTGATCACATGTTCACATGAGTACTGCAATTATGTTACAACTAGCAAATGTGCCCGTGCGTTACTACGGGAGCTAAATCTAACAACCACCTGCCCACGTCAAGATATTTCACTGGGCCATGGTCTATTCACATACGGCATATACTCTTGCACCGAGCATATATGGATCGAGTCGTAGAACAACACACGTTTAATTGGCTTGATAAAAAAAAACTCATACCATCATATATAAACCCTACTCCACTACCAACTCTTGGTATACATAGCCCGTTATGTTGGAATATAAGAGCTTGTAACAACTAACTATAGAATGGAGTATATACTTATCTGTCGTTGTAAGTGGCATGGTATGTAGTTTAACCAATCAACAGCATATACCGATGGATGTTCGTTTTCCCATTACAGAAATAGGGATCAACAAAGTTTATGGACTAATAACAGTTATTACCACGGGCATCTACCCCTCTACATACCACCTGTGTCCACCACGACTGTTGATAGAGCGTGGATGAGCAAGTGGATGTGCCCAACCGCCATTGTCGATCCACTCCAGGTTATTAGGACTTTTTTTTAACTCATGTGATGAAGCAATTCTCTTGTGGAGTTGAAATTATTTTGAAGAATGACTTCTATTTTTTAAAATTGTCGGAAGAGGTATAATGTCAAATTTACACCTATTTATCTAAATTGGTTGTGCTCAGATGAAATAAAAAATAAATAGAAATCCTCTTCCTCCCTCGTTGCTTTCCCCTTCTTTATGATACCCTTAATATAATTTTGTATTCCTTTTATATCCTTCTCAGTTGCTTAAAAGGTCTTCGTGTGCTTTTCACCTCTATCAAGGGTTATATTGTAAAATATCAAAGATATTTCCATCTCTTCCGTTGACTTGTTTTCTCTCGCCCGTAGATCCTGTTTCTGTCCCTCTCCGATGCAGCCAGGAGTCGCTGGCCTCTCTCAGATGCAGCAGCTAGCTGTGTCTGGCGGAGCGCCTCTTCTCCAGCTCCACTTCAACCCGCATCGCCGCCGTCGCCATCCTCTTCTTCGGCCCTCCCGTGCCCGCGTCGTCGCCATCCTCTTCTCCGGCTCCACCGCACCCGGTCACTCGTGCTCGCGCCCCTTCTCCAGCAACCACGCTCGCGCCGTGGCCATCTTCTTCACCTCCACAAGCACTCGCTTCTCCGTACTTCTGTAAGTGCAGATTTATGCACTGATGGATAGGCGGTTTGAGCAAGAATCGATGGCCAGTTTGATCTGTGTTCAATTCGATTTCTTTTTCTCCGATGCAACACAGCTCGGATTGAGCGGAGACCGGATATTGCCTCGGGCGGACGGGAGACAGCGACGGCGGGGGAAGAGAGGGGAGAGCCCCTGACAGGTGGGCCCCACCTGTCAGGGCGGACGAAAAACGGGGCAGAAACAATTCTTGCTTTAATATTATATATATATAGGTAGAGATGATATAGCACTGGGCATGCTTGGATGGTAGTGTTAGTGTTAGTTTGGTGCAAACTAACACCAAAACTAACACTTTGGCCGTGTTTGGATGGTAGATGTTAGTGTTAGTGGTAGTTTTTAACACCTCCAAACTAACACATAAAAAACTAATACTTTGGATGTTTTGATGGAGGTGTTAGTTTGCATTTAAAGTAACTTTTCCAATCATTTGAAAAAGGAGAGGGAGAGAGAAAAGGGGTGGGGTCCACCAAAGTAACACTAATTTCCACCTCTTGGATGTGTTAGTTTTTTGGGGTGTGTTAGTTCCAACTAACACCAAACTAACACATGTGTTTGGCTCCAAAGTGTTAGTTTTGGTGTTAGTTTGCTACAAACTAACACTAACACTTCCATTCAAACATGGCTTTTACTCCCAAACACATGTGTTAGTTTGGTGTTAGTTGGAACTAACACCCCAAAAAACTAACCCCTCCAAGAGGTGGTAATTGGTGTTAGTTTGGTAGACCTCACCCCAATTTACTCATTTTTCCCCTCTCTCTCCACCTGTGTCTACTACTTTATCAACGTGTTGTGTCTTGTGTGTGGCCAAGTTAACTGCAGTGAGTGGTTAGAGCAAGACTAACAGTTTAGTTTTCTGAAAAAATTAAATGTTGACAGTTGCTTGGAGGATACATTGCTCTATCAAGAAACTGCATGAGCATAACAATCAATCCTGTGTCTAACTGCACAAACAGTGCCTCGAATTGCAACGACTAACCACCCAAAACAAGATCAACGACACTCACGGATTTCGATTAGCAAGTTACATTTCCTAGCTTCAGAAAACAACAGCAATGGAGACTTCAGTTTCAGGCATAAGCGTGAAATTTTTGTTTGAGTCCAGATCAGCAATATATCAAACAGTTGTTGCATCTAGAATAACAGGGAAAGCAATGCAAATTGTGTCCACTAGAGGCGACCGCCTGGCCGGAGCCTGCAGAGAGGTCAGAGCGGGGGCCTCTCACAGAGCTGAATCGGTCCGAACAGATCGGGTCATCGGGAAGTATGGCAATTTGGCACCAACTACTGAATGGGCTGTGGCAGGCTGCAGCGTAAGCACTGCTTCAGATCTCTGCAGTAACACTTAATGCTGTGTTGGCACTATGTTTTTCCTAATCTCCATGTTCTTGGTGTTCCAGGTCGCCGATCGTACTAAAGCGAATAGTGCAGCGTTGCCAGGGTGGCTGGGACATGGTCTCTTTGAGGTTGTATTCAGAGTTTAGAAATCTGACAGATTGGTCACGCTACATTGAACTTCCAGAAACCTAATCTCCTTTGTCTGAGTCTGATTTGATCATTTACTTAATTAATTAAGCTGCCAAACAATGCCTACAGGGGGTGGCCAATTTATTGTGTTCAGAATGGGATGTCAGAGAAGGGAGGTGCAACCGCGCGGCAAGCGTGGTCAGCCCATCTCACTCAAACAAGAGAAGGGAGGTGCAACCGTGAGAGGCAGCAACGAGCGAACGGAGACACGGCGGGGGGCGTACCATGGCGTAGAAGACGTAGTGGCAGAGGATCTTGACGATGGCGAAGGCGATCCGGAGGGGGAGGAGCCAGCGCACCCGGTTCCAGCGCTGCAGCGCCGCCTCCCGCCGCTCCGGCGTCATGTCGGCGAACTTGCGGACGTAGGGGAAGCCGCCGGCGACGCACAGGCGGCCGCACAGCAGCAGCGTGCCCACCCGCGTGCTCAGCACCCACAGCACCACCCACGCCAGCGCCACCGCCTCACGGATGCACCGCGTCACCATCAGCTCAGCAACCTAATGAAAGGGGAAAACAAAATTGACATGTTACCCTGCAGAAAACTGAACTGTTCCCTCTCGAATTCCATCCAAATTCCTTTCCAAAAAATAACAACGTGAATCTTTTCTTGTTTCTTCGACCAAGACATGGCATCACAGTGACGAAGTTTTATGTGAAAAGTGCTTAGCACTTGTCACACGAGAGAGAAGAAAAACTGTGCTGCAGATCGTGGTAGGACGAGCTGAAGGTGCAACGTCGATGCCAGACGAATTTCAATCACTCAAGGTCAGGTGGGTCGCTACTGTCCCGTGCACCGGACGGGAAAATCTGCCAATTTCAGGGGACAATCCCTGGCGACGCGAAGGGGCAGTGCCAGACAGCCAGAAACCGGACCCGTACTGGTATCTACCCGTATTTGGTGTGCACACGCTGCGGACGGGACAATACCCGGCTACCGTCAGCTCCCATATGCATTGACCTGCGTGTGCAGTATTGCAGTCATGCAGGAAACGGCAGTCTGCCTGACGCACATGAATTCGTCTCACCTAACGCTCAGATATCGGCATGATGAATCTGAATTGTGCTTTGTTTATGTTCGTCGGTCAGATGATAACGATGATTAGTTTGTCTGGAGAACGGAGACGGGAACCGGGTGATTGATTGGAGCGAGAATATTGGAGGAGACCAAGAATTAACAGATGAGGGCGCACGTAGGAGTAGACGGGAACGGGTTCGGCGTGGTCACCTCGTCGGGGATGGTGGAATCGGCGGCGGAGGCACGGTAGAAGCGCTCGAGGTCCTTGCCGCCGGGCGGGTCCCCGCGGCCGTGGCCACCGTCCGCGGGCAGGGACGGGATGAGCGCGCCGCACATGGCACGGAGCGCCTCCATCTGCGCGGAGTGCATCCCGTGTGTGTACCTGTCGCGCCGCCACCCGCGGAGCAGCGGGTGGCCCCTCGCCGCCGCCGGCGGCGGCTTCTCCCTCTCCTCGCCCTGCACAGCCATCGCGACTCGAGAGGTGAAACAATCAACAAGGGGGGTCTTGGATCAGGCAAGGCTGGTTGCTTGGCTTCGTGGGGTGGTGGGGCGACGTGTGAAGAGCTGGGCTTTGGCGCCCGGCGCGCGCGTGTTTATATAGAACTCTGGCCTCGCACGCGAGTAGCGACGAGGGAATTCATTCAGGCAGGCAGCTAGGGGAGAGCGACGAGGAGCAGCAGAGATAGATCGGGAGTGTGCATCTCCTTCTCCTCGGTCGATACGGCTCACCAAGTAACCTCAGTAAAAACGGTGATGCTACGACATAGGTGTTTGGATTCTTGGCTAAAGTATAGTTTTGACATGTCAAATGTTCAGAATTAAGAGAAATATAAATACGAATTACTTCCTCTATTTCATAATATTTGTCGTTTTAGTTTGTTTAATCTAGATATATTGATGTCTACAAACATAATAACAGGAAT
Organism: Cenchrus fungigraminus; assembly: GCA_036936925.1. Lineage (NCBI taxonomy): Eukaryota > Viridiplantae > Streptophyta > Magnoliopsida > Poales > Poaceae > Cenchrus > Cenchrus fungigraminus. The sequence continues at coordinate 46,208,755 of CM072771.1, read as the reverse complement.
GCATCTAGAATAATCAAAACGACATGTATTATAAACCGGAGGGGGTAATTGTAAAACTAATTGTACAAGTCATGACTAATTCGTAAGACGAATCTATCAAGAATAAGTAATTCGTCATTAGCACATATTTCCTGTAGCACCATGTTATTAAATCATGAACTAATTCGAATTAATAAATTCATCTCCCGAAATAACCATCTTTTATGCACTTGACTTTACAATTAACCTATATTTAATATGTCTAATTAGTATGTGATAAATATCAAATTTAGTTTGTGGATCCAAACCAACATTTATGCATGGTGAAAATATTGGACATGGGCTCACGCAGCAAATATGGTATACTTTTCCGCCACATATTTTGCCTCACACGCTCTTTATCCTTTTACTTCCCCACATCTGATTCCTTCCATGGGAACCCTACTTCTGATTCCCTCCATAAGAGGCTAAAAAATACTCCTTCCGTTTCAAATCATTTCAAATCATAATTCGTTTGACTTTTTAAACTTCAAGTTTTCTACCGCCCGTCTTATTCAAAAAATTCGCGCAAACATAGTCAAATTTAAATCATTCTTGAATGATTTTTTAATAAAGCAAGATACAATAAAAAAATATATGATATTTTGCACAACTTTTTAAATAAGACGAGTAGTTAAATTTAAGATAAAAAAGTTGAACGACTTCTAATTTGGAACGCCGGGAGCAGAGCATGTGGACTCGTTAGTCATAACGGAACGTTTCCGTCGTCATGTTGTTGGCGGTGCATTCGCGGAGATGAACGGCTTGAGAATGTCTTGCGATCGAGTGATGACTGAGGCGAGGGCAGCAGAGAGCCAGAACTGGGATGTGCTTGTCCTTCTCAATCAATTCGTTTCACCAACTAACCTCAAGAAAATGGTGGTGCTACAACTGGGCTGTCCGCTGCATCGTGAAAATATCGGACTGTGCCCACACACAAAAATTGGTATCTCCACCACATGTTATGCCTCCACACACTGCTTCATGAGATAGTTCGGCTTTTCTGTTTATGCAGTGTTTCTACATCTTTGTACATTATTTTTCTTTCACAATAAATAAATCGTACAAATTAGCAGAAACCGCTTTAAGATTTTACTAGAAACCCCTGCGCGTCGTTGCCGCGCAGTCCGTGAAGCGAGCCAGCTGTTTGTACTGTGCAGCTATAAGAATACATCATTGTGCTGTTGGTGCAAATTAATAGGTTCCGAGCTTTATAACAAGTTTATCCCCTGAACTATTGCTACTCGATTTATGCACAGTCAATGTTGATTGTACTGTTTCCGGGCCGGGTCTCCATTCTCCAAGGTTCAATGGAAGATTAAAATTTAAAAGGTATATATGCTACTCAATAAGTACTTAACTGGATTAGACATCAATTGGATAAGACTTTGTGCAAGGTACCTCTAAAATTGACAGAAGCTGAGCAATTAGCAAGTTATGAATAGCACTATAGTTTGACACTTCACACATGGCAGCTATATTTTACCCACCATAACTATACACTCGTTGTCAGCATATGAAGGCCAAATTGAAGCTCAGAATTTCTAATCTTTCATCTGTGCTGGTTGAGAGGGAAGGTGTCCAGACGTAAGAGATATACCGCAAGGAAACTTGCCATGGGCAAGGCATTTGGTCGAATAACTTATAAGCACAATAGCTATGAGTTGTACTGTAAATTGGGGTTGAATCGGGATTGATTCTTCAACGTTTTTTGAGAAGCTATCAATTCCTCTCTTCCCTGCGCTCTTGAACAGCTTGTGCTCTACAAGATGTACGACGCTGGTCAGCTGCCCGACCGCTCGTTCTAGTATCTGCTGTCTGCTAACCACGGCGATGCATACTGTGCGGGTGTACCACGGACTCGCCCCCCTGTTTTCTTCCTCCGGCTACCGTATTTACTGCTTCAGGCGCGCTGGCCTTCCTCGCCGCCGTTGCTTTCGCTAACCCCGGCAAATGCCATCACATCAGCAATTCGTGCGACTCATGGACCAGCACAACGGATGTCGCAGGAGAAGAATGGTCGGATGTGTCGGAGGCGCGGAGCTGAGCCGTGCTGCCGTGCAGGAAGCCAAGAGGGAGGGAGGGGCGATATGAGGAGTCGGCTACGGCAGAAATGTCGAGAAGCTGCGACCCAGCCCCGCTGAGCTGGTTTCGACCGTAGATGAAAGATCCGACGGGTGATAATTGGCATCGACGTGGCTCAATGAAGTGCAAGAGCTTGGACTCAGGATTCGATATCTAAAGATTCTTTTGGTTCAGTTCCCCTCCTTTGATTCCTTCAATGAGAAACCACAAAGAAAAGGCATATGGACTCATCATCACGGGGCGTGGGTGTCGCCATGTTTGTCATTGCATTTGTGTGATGGATGATTTGACAATGTCTGGTGATCGAGAGAGGTAAGAGCACTCTGTAAGATGAGATTTAACCGAGAGCGAAGGATATATATGGGTATGTTTGGTAGAGCTCCAGATCTTACCAAAACAGCTCCAACTCTTCTAATCAAGTGGCTCTTTAATGGAGTTGCCGCGATTTTAAAAATGTTTGGTAAAATGAATTTTTTATGACAATATGAGTAATTTCATGATCAACTAATACTTAGGAAGGAGAAGTCGATAAAATTAATTTTTAAAACTCTTTTTATCGTAAGTCGTATTGCGACTTCTTCTTGCTTCGATGGTGGAGCTTTTTTGAAATTATGCTTTTGATAGTGCTTCACCAAAAAAGTCGGTAAAACTCTACCAAAGAGGAGTGTACTTGTCCGAGAGCGTTCGGCAGGTCTTACTCAGAGCTTCTTCTGCAGTATTTTTCTCTCACAACAGGTTTGTTAGCTCCAAAAAAACAAATATGTTAGTTTTTTTCTCACACAACAAATCTGTCGTACAAATCTGCTAAAGATCTTAACGCTAACCAGGGAGCCCGGGTGGCAGCGTGACGTGGCTTCAGGCAAACATGCATTGCGGGCACCGGGGAGTGGGCTCGGCCGGACAAGTTGCATTCCACGCGTACCAAAATGGTAAGCAGGTTCCGCATGATGGGTGGCCCAGCTGTCATTGTAACAAATTTGTCGAATTACCACATCATGATCATGCTGCCAAGAGATTCGTCCTGGCTTTTCTTCTTTATCACTCCGATCCACACCACATGAACTCCGGGAAAATTAGGATTTCGGGTTTGGGTTAAGGTTCGATTGGACACCGTGGTACGTACGGGCTTATCTACCAGGACGACGCCGTGCATAAATTCATCGTGTGCTGTCTACTAGGGCGCAGTACATGTGTTACTTCCGGGCCACGCGCACAAGGGAAGGGATGGGCATGCAATTATTGGCAAATGCATGCTCCCGTGGCAATTACGCCTCTCCATTTAGATCAGCTCCTCAAGAGATGTGCTGGAAAAGTGCTAAATCATACACGCCACGTGCACGTGCCACCACTCAGGAATCAGACGGCCGCCGCCCGGCACACAGACACGATGAGCCGCAGCCGCAGGCCCGCAGATCGTCGGCGGAGATCGAGTACGTAGCGCACCCCCACCCTACCCCCGCGTCGGCGTCGATCGCCTCCTGCTCCACGCCTCCGATCCACCGACCCTGGAGCCACGGGAACGACGAAGCCACAAACTCGCCAAGCTGCGTGCGCGGGCGCCACACGGGCACGGCGTGGCGAGATCGCGTCGGATCCGGCCGGGGCAGACCGTTACGCGCGCATCAGCGGCAGCTAGCTAGCGCTGCCCTGGACTGGAACCGAAAGGGGGAAGCGTCGTTTTGGAGAGGGTGTGCCGGAGCGGTGGTGTTGTTTTATAGGATTGGATTGGAGGCACGGAATTAAGAATAGTTGAATAATTATATTCAAATACTAATATTTTTAATAACTTAATTAAATTAGCATCTGATTGTGTATTAATATTCTTTGCAATTAAATTTACGAAACAAGATGTCATTTGATTATGTTTCGTCACAAAATAAAAATAACATGTAAACTCTACATGCCATACTAACAAGTTTGATATATATTTGACAAAATTTGATAAGTTTACAATCCAAACATAACTTACTTATGATTTCATTGTGCTCATGATTTAATCATGATCAAAATTTGATATGATTGAATAGGCCACAAACCAAATATTTAAGAAATTTGGTTACACATTATTTTTATTTTGTGACGAAACATGGTCAAGTGATATCTTGTTTCGTAGATTTAATTACAAGAAATATTAATATGCAATCAAATTTTAATTCAGTTAGACTATTAAAAATATCAGTGTTTGAATATAAACTAACGAACTATTTTTGGATTACGTGCATCCAATCTCAAATTCCCACTTCACCCCGCCCGGGCGCTCGACCGCCGAATTGAGGCCATGTGTTAGATGGTGAAATTTTTGATGAAAATGGTGAAATTTTTGCATTAAGAAACGTATTCTGTGAGAAGTGGTATGATCTACAATGCGGAAATTTTAAAAACTTTTGGAAAACTAAACAAGACCGAAAGGGGCACGCATGCCTCGAATCACGCGTTGCTTCGTGAACCAACAAACGTGCATTGCGCCGATCCGGAAAGCTCTAGCCGAAGAGAGAATTGCGCCGGATTCGGCTAGACCAGCAAAGGCCATGGATCGAGCGCGGTCCAGTGCAACCTGTACGGGGCTCTCTTTCGGTGGCCTCGCTCGGGGGACGGCCACGCATACCTAAAGCAACCTTCTGAGGAAATATGAACACGCCGACCTGGTTAGCGGTTGCACGTCAGCACCGGGGCAGCAGCGCGGGCCGGAACGTCATCGTGCCGTGCCGAACGACATCACCTTCAAAGAAGACGATGTTTTGTAATACCGGTGTACCAGGCCAGCCACTCGAGTGGTGACGGGAGCGCTAGCTGAGAAACGACGATGGAGAGGACGTACAGGCCTGAACATAGGTCTTTGTAGTTCCATTTTTAACTATTCATTCGTCGTACCAGATGTTTGAACATATACATAAAGTATTAAATTGTAGAAGGAATAATGACTAATTATATATATTGCAGTAATTTTACGAGATAGATCTATTAAAACTAATTAGTTCATGATTTGATAATGTCATGCTACATTGAACACGTGATGATGACAGATTAATCAGGTTTAAAAATTTTGTCTCGTATTTTCCAAACGAGTTCCGAAACTAGTTTTTTTTATTAAGACCCGAACATCTTTCGGATGTTCAGACATCTCATGAAATATTTGATATGATATACTCCCTCGTCTTTAAATATATGACGTTGAGGACAACAAAATTAGTTCATTTTGAACTAAATGTTGTCTCAGACGTCATATATTTAAGGACCGAGGAAGTAGTAAAAGTTTTCATCAACCAACTGAACAAGACCTATGGCAGTCTAGCTAGATGAGAGAGATGAGCAACAAGCGGATTTCTTGCCTGAAAATAATCGGCCGTCTGCAGAAAACGACAAAGTTTCTAGCTTGTGGAAAAAAGGCATCTTTCGTTCAGGCTCAGGTTGTCCCTGTGATGTGTGTGATCCACGACTGACAGTGCTGTTCAGGTAAAACGCCCGTTTTGTATCGTCCCATATTTCGTGCCACCATGCTGCAAACGAAGGCGTCGGGTCCCATTTGGGCCGTTTTCCTCTAGAAGAGAGAATGATGGGATCGCGGCGGCGTAAACGCGCCACAGGGATCTGTGGAGAGAGAGCCCACCCCCCACCACTTTGGAGCGGCATCAGGACGTACGCGATCTGGATCTCGGATTCCCAGCTACTGTGCCGGGGCATGTTGTCAAACTGTGGCGGTGCTAAATCCGCTGCTGTAGCGGGACGCTAAACACTACAGTGACCATGCATGGCCTGTGTTGCTTCGCTGATGTTCCTACTACTACTACCTTCCCTGCGTTCCTCCGAGACTGACGAGGGGACAGATACTGTTGGGATATCGCCATGCCGCGATAGGGGCGTTGGCGTTGGCAGAGAGCGTGCAGGTGGCGATCAAGAGCGCCGTTCCTCGGCTCCGACAGGAGCGTGCAACTCTTTCCGGACTCACCCGGCCGCTGTGCTAGCGATCCGGGCGCTCCACCTCCATAGCAGCTTCAGCACCCGAGAGGGAAAACGATCGAGAACGCCGCTGATCGTTGCATCCAGCAGCAACGCCGATGGATGGGCGAGCGTCGATCGGGGCGGCAGCGTCAGGGCCGGCAGGAGCCCAGCTGCGCGCGCCACTTTGCAGGTGCAGGCTTGCATTGCAGCATCGCTCGCTGCTCGCATTGAATCCTCCCACTTGCATGCATGAGAAATGACGCCGGCCTCTGGCCCTGCCGCTGCCGCCGCCTGCTGAGGCAATACCACCGGCGGACCGAGCGGCTGTCCCCGTGCCCTGCCCACGGGTTCAGGCGTGCAGCAGCCCAGCGCTCCCATGGTTTTTGCCGAAGCGAGCACGCACGCATGATGCCAGAAACGATTAGGCACGGTCGATCGCATTGAATAAGATGCCAACAGATGATACAGAGCGAGCATTGGCATCCCAAGCGAATTGAAGGTCCTTCAATGTTTCAGCGAGGTAGCTCGGCTCGCACTGCCTGCCTCGCTCGCTCGCTCGTGTTGTCCGCCTCTGCGTGTCCGCACTCTGCAGCGAGCAGTTCACCAGAGGGGGAAGAATCCGGCACATGCGTGCTAGCTCGCGTTAGATCGATCACGCATTCAGGCCATGGTCCAGGGGCACAGTGTCTACCACAGGAGGGGGGGCTAAGGCGACAGGTGCGCCGTTGTGCTTGTGCGAGGCGGCCAGTCAGGAACTGTGTGCGCTGGTCCTGGGTGAGGGGAAAACAGGGGGGCCGCGGTGGATCGACCCGCCGCCATGGTAGCGGCCAATCCATTGGCGGATGCGCGCTGGACCACGGCGGCTAGGCGGCCGCTGGAGGTTGAGGCGCGCCGGCAAGGAAGGACCACGAACGGGAGGAAGCGTCCATGGAGACGCCGGCCGGAGACGAAGGTGATTGGCCACCAACCAGGTCCATGTCGCGGTGTCGCCAACGCCAACCCAATAATGACGACGCCACAGAAGGAAGAATGCACATTTGGGCCCATACAGGCCCAACCAAAGCTCGGCCTGATGTTTGGCGGAAGAAGAATCCACAGAGACTTTGGGTCGAAACTACTACTCTGAATCAGCCCAGGAGCACCCCACGTTTCCATCCAAGTGGGCAGCGGCGCAACGTCAGTGCGAACGGCGAACGGAACGGAAAAGGCAGAGGAGAGGGCAGGTGGTGGGGAAAGTAGCCAGCAGGGGAGGGAAACAGAGAACCACCGGCACACCGCCGCTTCCGCTCCTTCCGCGTCCACTGCTAGCCGCACACGCAACCACCTCTTGCGCGGCGACTGCGGCGGCGGATGAAGCGGGGCGCCATGGACTTACGCCAGGAGCAGCCGCCTCACTACAAGGTTCGGCTCGCGCTCCCTCGCTCTCTTCTGACGCTCACCGCGCTTCGTCTCGATCGGGCCCCGTGGTACTTAGGTCGTCTGTTGGCGGCGCAACGGAATGGGAGTCGCGGGAGCGGGGCGGCGGCGCATCGCGGAATTTCGAAGGGCGTGCGTGCGTGCCGTGCGGTCGTCACGGCCGGGGTAGGGGCGTCGAGTCTCTGGCCTGATCGATCGATCGGTATCCTAGGTCGGGGTTTTGGGTTTAGGGCCGTATCAATGTCGATGCTTTTTTTGGAGACGTTCTTGATCGCTGTGTGATACTTCTTGCAAGGAAGTGCTAGCGTTAGAAGTGATTTGTAGCATGAATGTTTGTGGCGATGATTGCGTATTGAGCTGTTTTGTCAGGATTTTTCTGTTAGTAAGTATCGTGTTTTGTGATAATTTTGCTGTTAGCTTTGTGAGGATTTTCCTGTTAGTTGGCGAGATTTTCGAAGATGGTTTAGGAGAAGGCCAAAGAACACTAATGTATTTCAGAAATGATTATGTAGTATGCTTTGATTCCAAGGGTTCAAAAGTAGTATAGGAGTAATTTCTAGTAATGTTTCTAAGCTTATCAGCCTTGATTTTTTGATGGTCAGTCAATTATGCTTTATTTGAACCGGGTTATCAGATACTGCAACTGTAACTGGTGGGCTGCTTGTTTTTGTTTAGTAGGTTCTGAGATGAGGCCAAAAGGTCTTATCATCTTGTAGCCGTGATGCCCATATTAGTTGAGGTTGTTAGTCGTGGTCTTGTTACATTTTGACAAGTTATCATGTAACTAGTGTGTTCCTGGTGGGTGCGCTTGCGCTCATGTGTTGCAGGGATCATCATGAACTTCTTTGGTAATATAATGATGCACAGTGATGCCCATGTCAATTGAGGTCTTTAGTTGGGAGTTTGTTGCTTTCTGGCAAGTCCTCGTGTAACTAGTGTGGTGGTGCTGATGGGGCCGTGTGGGTTGTATGAGTCATATTGGACTTCTTTCTTAATATAACCATGAACGATTCTCCTGTGCGTTTGAATAAAAGAGTGATAAGTAATTTGTGAGAATTGGAACTCTAGTCAGTGCTTTACAGTGTGCACCTGCCTCCTGTGCATAAGTGTCAACTTAAGTGTCAACAGCATGCTTAGCAATTATTACCTTGGGCATCCTGAATCATGAAATTAACAGGTAATAGCTATTGACGTACGTTGTGAAGCTTATGTGGCACTTGCTGAATTGTTTTTTGTTATTTTTATGTAGTTATACATACTAGCTTCCTTCTTGTTCTGATGTCCTTATACTGCAAACTTTGTTGCACAATATTTTGTGAAGATCAGTGATTACTTAGTAATCTGGTAGTTCCACTATCCTCTTTGCAGATCTATGTCAAGATGGTGAAAGAAGTGGCACTTGATGTGAAGTGCACTGATACAGTTGATCAGATTAAGTCCAAGATCAATTCCATTGAGGGGATTGACAAGAGCCATCAAGCGCTCTTTTTTGGGGGAAATCACTTGGAGAACAATAACAGGCTCGCTGATTACAACATCACGACAAACTCTTCTGTCAACCTCTATGTGACCGATGGGATGCAAATATCTGTCAGTATCCCCTCTGTTGGAAAGATAATCAAGCTCAATGTGAAGAAATCCCAGGATGTTGCTGATGTCAAGGCAGAGATTGAAAAGAAGGGGGGAATTCCGCTGGATGAACAAATCCTAATGTGTGGATGCCAACAGCTTGAGGACAACAAGGTGTTGAGCCAGTGTGGTTTCAGCAATGGTGACACGCTGCATGTTCTGGTCCGCCCAACTGGCAAGCTGCGTACATATGTCAGTGTTGATGTTGAAAGAACTGTGAATCTAGATGTCAAAAGCTGGTATACTGTTGCTGATGTCAAGTTGATGATTGAGACCTTGGAGGGTCTACCTGCACGCTCACAGATCCTCATGCGAACTCAACCTGGTGGTGCTGAAACACTCGAAGACACCGAAACGCTGCAGAATCAGTACATCAGGAACAATGACATCCTCACGCTATATCAGAACATCCAGTTCTTCGTCAAGACATATGAAGGGAGGACGTTAACAATGTCGATGAAGACGTGCGACACAGTGGATGATGTCATGGAGAAGGTTGAAGAAAGGTCGCTGGCCAAGGCAGGTGTCTACTATCTGTACTACAGGGGGCGTGTTCTGTGTGTCGGGGATACTCTTCACAAGCACAAGGTCGTGAACAATTCCACAATCGAGGTCCGCCTCCATAATTCGCATGCAGTGTCCTAGTATGGCAAAGCAAAAGGAAACCCTAGGGAGCTAGTTGCAACCTCTTTTGTGCTTTAGGCCAAGGGTGAAAGTGAAACTTATTACTAGTAGTTGCTTAGCCTCAGAGATGACTTCAGTGCTTCACCATTTTGTTGGACACAACGGTTAACTGGATGGTCGCGACTGTTGGTTTGGTTGGGTATGGTCTTGTGTCGTGTGACTGTGCGGTTAACTGGATGTTTGTGACTCTTGGTTGGGTAAGGTCTTGTGTCGTCTGTCTGGTGGTTTGTGCTTCTGTATGTTTTCATGAACGGTGGCCGAAGTTTGGAACCCAAGGAGAACAAGCGATTCTGTTATTGTAGTCCTTTTAACCGTCATTTCTCATCGCACCTTGCTTCTATTCGAGCGCTTGATATTAGATCAATCGTTTTAACCGGGTTCAATTAAAATTTGACAACTACTATGCAGAAGTAAGATAAAATCTAGCAGGGTTTCACCGTTGCTCTCTACTGACTACCTACTATTGTCACCACAACAAAGGAAAGAAAATGCCAAATATCACAATGCGCAAATCATTCTTTTGGCGCATGCATAAAAATTCTAGAACAGAGGTACAGATGTCCGCGCTATATACCGCGTTCCGTGTTGTGCCATCCTGCAAAATTTGAATTTCAAATCAAATTGCCCAAATTACGAGAAGAATGCGCCGCGCCGCCCGACCTCATCACCCCCCGCATCGGCCACCCAGCCGTCGTTAATGGGAAACCAAAAAGTCGCGAGACGCCGCTTATATAAAACCTTGATCAGCGTTAGCCGCAGCACTTCCCCCGCTCCTTCCTCAACACACCCCTGTGCAGAAGCAGCGCCGCGGCGAGCGACGACGGCGGCGGCACGCCTCCATGGGATCCAGCCAGGAGCAGCAGTCCCACCACAGCAGCTGCAGCTACAAGGTAAGCAGCGCCCCCGGTACGGTACCCGTCGCAGTAGGGTCACGTCTCAGTGTACTATGTGCGTGAGCTCGTGTTTATCTAGGGTTTAGCGTTTGCGGAATGTCAGTTGAATGTTGCTTGACGGTGCTGTGTTGTGAAATCGGGGAGGGATTATGGATTATTGATGTGACCGCATGAGTTATCCAAACCATTCAATTTTAAATTATGAGAAAATTTTTAAATTATGAAAAATTTTAGAGTGCTTGTTCTGACGAAAACTAATGGTGTAAGTACCAAGAAGAGTTGAATTAATGGTCACATGCGTTGAATTTTCTGTCTGATCTGCCTCCTCCAAGAAAAATCTTGCAAGAGCAGATTAGCGCTGGAGGCCATTCGCTGACAATTACTGCATGCTTGTGGCGTAGTTCTGGTCGTAAAAGTGCCCCGTGATTATACCAAGATCTGAAAGGAAGGTGTGTATTGGTGTAAATGTGTACTACCTCTCGCAAGTCACTTTTGTATGGACTCCATTTCCATGGGGATGAAGATCATGGCGAGTTAGGCATGCTTAATCTGAGCCTGGTTTTTAGATGCTGTCGTTTGGGTTTAATGCCGGTTTTGTAGGATAAGCTGGTGATAAATAACAATCTAATTTTTTTTCAATCCAATGTTGATGGCCTGCTTCTTCAGTTTAGTTACTTCATATTGTGCTTTTGACCACCAATAATGCACACATATTTACTTAGTTTGATCCCTGTAGCTTAAACTGCAAAATTTTAAGTAACGAATTCTTTTATTTGTTCTCAAATAATGTTTGTTTAATCTTATTTTTCTGTTCCAGCGTGTGTTACCTTCAATTTTGTTTCTATGTTTACTTGCTTGAACTTATCACTTATGCTTATTTTCCCCCCAAAATAATACCCATCCTTTACTTAGTGTTTGCTAATGTTGTGTCCAGATCTATGTCAAGATGATGAAAACTGTGCCACTTGATGTCGACTGCACTGATACAGTCGATCAGGTGAAAGCTAAAATTGGTGCGATCGAAGGGATTGGCAAGGGTCAGCAGGAGCTCTTTTTTGCTGGAATTCACTTGGAGAATGGCAGCATACTCACTGATTACGACATCAAGACTGACTCTTTTGTTGACCTCTACGTAACTGATAGGATGCAGATATCTGTAAAGATACCCTCAGTTGGAAAGACTGTCAAGCTCAATGTGAAGAACTCCCACAGTGTTGCTGACATCAAGGCTGGCATTGAACAGAAGTGTGGAATTCCTCTGAATGAACAAATCCTAATGCACGCAGGCCGACAGCTTGAGGATAACATGAAGTTAGCTCAGTGTGGTTTGAGCAATGGCCAGGCACTTCATCTCGTGGTCTGCCCAACTGACATGCTGCGTTTGTTTGTCGTTGTTGAAGGCGGAAGAACGATAAATCTTGATGTCAAATTCTGGTATACAGTTGCTGATGTCAAGCTGATGATCGAGACATTGGAGGGTTTACCTGCATGTACACAGGTGCTTGCGATTGCGAGCACTGAAGAATCTGGTGGTGATGTTGTGGCACTCGAAGACTCGGAAACACTTCGGAGTCAGAATGTCAAAAACAATGATGTGATCACGTTGGGTATGGGCCGGACCGTCCAATTCTTCGTCAAGACGTGGGAAGGAAAGACGTTAACCATGTTGATGGAAGTGTCAGACACGACAAGCGATGTCATGAAGATAATTGAAGAAAGGTTGCAGATTAAGTCAGGCATATTCTATCTGCGGTACCGGGGACGCGCTCTATCACCTGGGGATACTCTTCTGAAGTCCAAGATCGAGAGCGATTCTACTATTGGTGTCCGCCTCATTGGAGAAGTAAAAGAAAAGCAGAAGGGGGCGATAGCCTGATAGGGGGAGCTACAGTTGCAACTTGAAACTTCGTTTGGGCCAAGAGGCAGCGTCAAGTAGCTGAGTATTACCATTTTGTGGCTGGACAAGTCTAGCCATGAACTAGGCGGTGTTTCCATCTTTTGATTGAGTGTTTCTTGTGTTGCTCATGTAGTGGTGCTAGTTTTGACTTTTGAAGTTGCCGAGGTGCAGTTGCCAAGTCTACTGCGGAAGGAGCAGAGACAACGCTACTGCTGTTCTTGCTAGAGTTGCTAATGAATTGAGTTGAAATGGGCGATATATATGTGTTTTGGTTTCCTACTAACAATCAAAGGTCTGAAATTCCTTATGGATCAGGAGTAGTTTCTTGTATTACTGCTTCACCTGCTAGTACTTGATTGTGTGGCCGTTCAATTGCTGACACTAAAATTCCTATTAGCCAAGTTAACACGGTATACCTTAATTAAGAAGAAAAGGTCCATGTTTTGTTTCTTGCCCAGCCAATTGTTCACTAAAATTCATTTTGTGATAGTCTCGTGAAATAAATCCGCTATGTTAATGGATCAAGCACAGACGCGTCGCCACCAACGTGATGGATAAGACTGCACGCCATGCGTAGCGTAGTGCCATCTGCGATCCACCATAGTGGAATTTGGTCAAAAGTTGCAAAGCAAATTCCCGCGTACATGTGCGGCTGGAGTGGGCCATATAAAAGAGAAGCGTAAGTACACGGTCTCCGTGACGCGGGCGGGAGAGAAAGTGGTGGCCTGGTGGACCGGTCAAGGACATGAAATGAGACCCTATTTAGTTCCAAAAATTTTCCTAACTACCCATCACATCAATCTTCAGACACTGATTAGGAGTATTAAATGTGAATTAATGACAAAACCCATTTCATAACTCCTACCTAATTTTTCGATACGAATCTAACAAGCCTAATTATGTCATGATTAGACAATATCATGCTACAGTAAACAATCTCTAATAATGGATTAATTAGGTTTAATGGATTCGTCTCGCGATTTCCTGTCCATTCGTGTAATTAGTTTTGTAATTAGTCTACATTTTTACCTCTAATAGACCTTCGAAGGGGCTGCCAAAATTTTTTGTCAAAAATTTTGGCAACTAAACAGGCTCGAAATTTGGCATATGCTAAATTTTGGGGGACCTTGGGATCATTGGTGTATTTATGCATGCGAGCTCTGTATTTCTTTTTAAGTATTCCCTTCCTAGGCATTCCAAATGTTTTACAACTACTTTATCCATGTCAAATTGATACAAACACTGTTTTTACTATGTATCCAAAAGTGTAGATGCACAGCAAAAACTATGCATCTGAAGAAAATTAAAACAATCTACAATTTGAAAAAGATGGAGTACATGATAAGAATCATCGCGTGTGAAAGTATTATGGTCAGTTAATACACTATGACAACCATGAAAACCTTGTGTGCTAATTTGCTCATGATACTACAAGACTTATTTTTGTCTCGACATAACTAACTTCTAATCAAAGTTGCGTAGCTAACTATTTATGCCCAGTTTCTTGTTCCATTTCCACCTAAACATAAATTTAATACTATTAAATTACTCACCATCTATGTTTATAAGTCATGGTATAATTTGGCACGATCTTCCAAATAACACTCTGATCAACATTTATCTCTTATATTATATTATTTACAATTATAAAGTTATAATCATTGTAGACTATGGATATTTGACTACAATCAAACCATATAAAGTCTACATTATAAAAAAATATAAAATTAATAGTCAAATTATTGGTCAAATATATTTTCTTGATATACATGTGAACCTTATAAACAAACAGCAGAGGGAATAATGTTTAAAATACTTACTCATGACTACAATTTGTACTCATAAATGAAATACTAATAGAGTAATATTAACACCTCAATTATTATGCGGCGCTGTATTTGCTATTTAATAAAATGTGGCCGACCTTATTGACGTGCAAAGGCTTTTGTATACAACAAGTACAACTTTATTTGGTTCTAATGAGAAAGTTGCTCCCACAACAGCAAATTGAAAAAGGTAGGTGCCCTTCAATCTGACCAACAACCTTGAAAATCTTTGAGGTATCCCCAAAACTACGGTAAGGTGGAACCACTTTTGCAAGTGAAATCTCAACAAAGCGGTGGTGTTTAGGGTTGGCAATATATGTGTGTTCCATTATATATGATCTTGGTGACCGTACAATCTGAGGACAGGATTGACAATATCTAAATATATCAATGTGTTGTTTCATCCCTTTATTTCTTTTTGGACACTTTTAAAATGTAAACATGACACACGGTCAGAAATTTAGAAAAATCAATGGCACATCCTCCTACATTTTAACCATGACTATCAGATAAATCCTCTCCAAAATAGGCATCGGATCACGTAAATTGTTACATTTTCACTTTTTTTTAGAATTACACTGTACAACGCAGACGTTCACAATACGCACGCACACTCACCTCTATGAACACACGTACGCAAACCCTATCCCTATGAGCACCTTCGAAGGACTGAGCACCGGCAGATCTGGAGATTCCCGAAGTCACCACTGACGCCTCGTCGTCGACAGGAACGTCGCTTACCACTTAATGCATAACGCCGGAAAACCCGGAATAAATCCAGAAAAAGGCGCGAGCACCAGGATTTGAACTCTGGTGGGTAGCGTCCCACTAGACAGTCCTACCATTAGACTACAAGTCCATTCGCTATATTTTTTCACATAACCTTCTAGAGTTTTTATATGGGCTAAATTGCTTAAATCGATGACGGTCCAACCCCATTGGTTTATGGAGCAAAAAAAAACTAGCCTGAGAACGGGGGTTAAATTGTAAAATGTTACATTCTGATTTGTGCATTCCTCCTCCCCCACCTTCCACCCTTCGATCCCACGTATTCTCCACCTTTCTTCCCCTCACCGCGCCTCAAGAACCCCAATCCAAACCCCAACCGCCAAAAATCCTACGAAATTGCGCAGAAATATCGTCTCAGCTTAGATCGTGCCTGAGGTGATCCAGATCTCTACTGCTTCATTTCCTTTTGCCGTAATCTGATCCGGTGACCATTACCTGTTCTTCGATCGCATCAGTGAGTTGAGGGGAGGAGGAGGAGGAGGCGAAAGGCGGGATCATGTCGTCCCTGGTGGAGGAGGAGGAGGCCTTCGAGCACACGCTGCTGGTGGTGCGCGAGGTGTCGGTGTACAAGATCCCGCCGCGCACCACCAGCGGCGGCTACAAGTGCGGCGAGTGGCTGCAGTCGGACAAGATCTGGTCGGGCCGCCTCCGCGTGGTGTCCTGCGGCGACCGCTGCGAGATCCGGCTCGAGGACCCTGCCACGGGGGACCTCTTCGCCGCATGCTTCGTGCTGCCCGGCCAGCGGGAGAGCGCCGTCGAGACCGTGCTCGACTCCTCCCGATACTTCGTGCTCCGCATCGAGGACGGCAGGGGAAAGCACGCCTTCGTCGGGCTTGGCTTCAACGAGCGCAACGAGGCGTTCGACTTCAACGTTGCGCTGTCGGACCACGAGAAGTACGTCAAGAGGGAGCAGGAGAAGGAGACTAGCGGCGCTGGTGGCGAGGATGGCGTCGGGGGCGAGATTGATATACACCCGGCCGTCAATCGTCGGCTTAAGGTGAGCTGAAAGCACCTTCTTTTTGTCACCCACTATTGTTCCTCTAATGTGAGATGCGATCGATCAGAAGTTAATTCTCTGCTGCAAACTTTAGTGGTTGTTTTGTGATTAGCTGATTGTTTTGGAGTTTAGAGAATGAGTCAGGCTTCAGGAAATGGTGTTTTCGGTAAAACTGGTTACCCTTGCATATACTAGTAGAAAATGATAATGTGTATGCAGACAGGCTGACTCAAAAGGAATTATAGATAAATTACCAATCATCTAATGTAGCTATTCTATTTACTGAAATAGATTTTGTAATTTGCATAGCAAGCAAACCGAGACTTGTCATGAAACCATGTTGACAAAAAGGATGATCCTACGTCTTGCATAGTGTATATAAAGAACTCAATTAAGTAGCTGATCATAGATTTGGAGCTAAGCTATTGACTTGTTATTAGCACATCAGACGTCAAAATTAGAAAGACATCAAAGCAAACCTGGAAATTGTAGTCAGTTCGTTTCTGATTGGGTTAGTGGATTTGTTCTGTTATAGGTTTGCAGTTTATCTGAAGTAATACAATCAATTCATTGCACATATCATTGCTTTCTCATAAATGAAACTCTTTAGACTCTTTCATCCATCCAGTGAATTTGTTCCCTTAACAAAGTTCATATCAATAGATTCTACTTTTAATCACTGGAACAAAACAATGCGCGTGTTCTTATCTTGCTGCAATTTTTGTTAGAGAAGGATCTATTTGCTGTGGCTTTATTGACACAAACTGGCCCAGAAGGATCCTCAGTGTGGTGCCAACCAGGCAAAAATCCCATCCATGGTTTACAACTCCAAATAAAAGAATATAGTGTAAAGGGGAAAGAAATACAATTTTTTGTTCTGGAGCACACAAGTAAACAGATGGTATGCTATGTGCTTTTGCTGATTTATTAGTAAGTCAATCTACCAATGTTGTGTGGTAGTACAAAACAACGAAGAACATTGCTCCTTTTGTCGTTTGTGTTGTAAATTTCCCATAGTGCATGATACTGATGAGAATGTAACAGAGGGTATTGTATCATTGTCAATTGCCATAGGTGCATTACTAGCATTGAACAAGAGCATCCAAGTGTCCATCTATTGTATCTGTCAGTGTGTCCATGATGAATTAAATCTGGTATTTGCATGGGTTTTAATGGTGTTCCTTTTGTTTTAGGAAGGTGAAACCATTAGGATAAATGTAAAAAACAAGCCATCAACTGGAAGTGGCATGCTTACATCTGCTGGTTTATCTGGAGGAGCTGCTGCAAAACCCAAGACAAGCATGCTTCTTGCACCGCCACCAGGAGCAGGTGGAAAGCTTCGGTCTCCTCTTCCACCCCCACCTAATGACCCTGCAGCTGCAAGGATGAATTCTGGACAAAATGCAGGAATCAGGGCCCCAAAAGAATCCACCAAGAGAAATAATGATCCATTTTCAGATCTTTCTGCTATAAAGGTGAGGCTCTCTATTGGTGCCTTTCATTTGAAAGTATTGTTATTTACAACGGATGACTAGTAAGAAGACATGCAGCTGTCAATGCACACTAGTTGATAGTAAGCTATCCATTTTACTATTCATGCTTTATGATAATTAGTAAAGCAATCCTCCATCCTCAAAGTGAAAAACAAAAGTATTATGGTAGATTTGGTTATTTTAATTTCTTGGTGTGCCCCCTTTTGTCACTTGTCAAGTAAGACTACCAAACAAAAAAGAATGCCAGACATTCTCCGTTCATCTGGATTAGAATACAAAAAAAAAAACTTCTAGGTGTCTAGAGTAAATTTGGAGGCCTTTGTTTTATGGTTATTTTACTTACACCCATATGTGATGTGCAGCAAAACCTACCTTCATCTGCAGAACCTGGGCAAACAAAGAGCACGGGAGCTGGATGGGCAGCATTTTGATGATGGACGCACGATCTCTTGTTAACATTGTTTCATCTGAAGAAGAGGAATGGGTAACTGAAGTACTGAACAGGACTTGGATCCGACATGTTGGAAGCCTCTAGCCTTCTAAAATTAAATGGAACGTTCCAGTTGTTAATCGAGAAATAAAAAAGTTCCCAGAATTGTTACCCATCGCACCACATGAATGTACCAAGGGTGCTCAGATGTCCTGAATATAAATACAGCCTCCGTTGTTGTTTGTCATATTCTTGTCATGTTTCACAAGTCACAACCCCAAACAAAAACCAGAAAATCATATTGACCTCGATATGTATTTTGTGTTGAAAGATTGATAATACCGTTCAAATTCGTCAAAGACTTTTTTTTTGTTGCTAGTGTTCACCAAGTTCCAGTTTAGAATCTAGACTCTGTCTTGTCCAAATCCAAGATTGAGGTTATCGCTACGCTGTGCACGTTATTCCAACATTCAGGAGTGTACATTCAGGAGCGTGTCTGCACGTTATTCCAACATTCAGCAACATTCAGGGAGCTGTTCGTCAGAATGGAATTTTATGATCTTATATATGTCGACGGGCTCATCCGAGTATATATTTCTAAAGCAAAAACATAATCACTCCTCTGTTTGAAATCCGTTCCAGAAATTAACCAAAGCACGCCCCATTACTCTCATGATCAGCAACTTTTCCAATTATAGGCTGTGAGGTTTGCTGATACTCGAAGCCTCTCTCCTCAACTCTTCCTCTCAACCAAAACCACTCGGATGCGTGAGCATTTTTAGCCTATCCCTCTTTGTCGCCTCTGTCCTCGCTTCTCTTCCACCACCTGTCTCGCCTGCCTAAAATTTAACGACTATTTTTTGACGCCGATGGAGCTAAATTTTAGATCAAAATTTCCCCTTTACGTTGCAGCACTGCACACAAAATTCTAATATTCTCCTTTTCTTGGGATTTGCCTTTGTAGATCACACTGAATTTGTACTTCAACTAAGATTGCTTCTCGGATGCAGTTTCTGCATGGACAGTTGTGTGTAGGCTTACACAATTAGTTGGGATCGCAGTTGCAGCAGTTGGTTCTTTTCTTCTGTTGCTTGTAATGGATTCAGCGAGGAGCTGGTTCACCAAGCTCCAAACGAGGGAGAAATCCATTGGCAAGAAGAAAGAATTGCCTCCCAATGGCAAGGATTCGGGTGATGACGCGCCATCCAGTGCAACCAAACAGAGGGTTGCCGCTGCCAAGCAATACATTGAGAAACACTACAAGGAGCAAATGAAGCATCTGCAGGACAGGAAAGAAAGGTAAGGATCTTTGAAATTATGCGACTAAGTAATTTATCTGTCAACAAGTTTACTTATTACATTATTTCTGCATCCCTAAGCAATTTAATTTTATCTGCCATTTAGTCCATTTGTAACCAATTTCAGCATCCATAAGTAGCAATTTTTTTAGAAAAGGGAATATAAGTAGCAATTGCAGTTGAATCAACTGTAATACAACGTATGGACTGCCTGATAGCACAAGGCAAAATAGATTGTTCCAAAAACAAAGGGAAAATAACCAGACAAGAGTTTCTACAATGGTTTGTTATCAAATTCCATCCGGAAAAACAATGCATGATGTTTGTTCTGGTCATGGTTATACATACATTACTAAGTTCTTCCTCCAAACACTACTGATGACATGTCAACTTTTGGCATCGTTGCCATGCAGACGGTGTAGTCTAGAAAAGCAATTAGCAGATGCTAATGTGTCCGAAGAGGAGGTGAATAACATCCTGAAGCAATTTGAGAAGAAAGAGACGGAGTACATGCGTTTGCAAAGGCATAAAATGAGCGTCGACGATTTTGACATGTTAACAATGATAGGGAAGGGAGCATTTGGTGAGGTAAACCTATACGCAAATATGCGACCATTGTTTATCCCAATAGCTCTATTTTATTCAAATGTTTTCGGTTAATTCAATGGTTTTCTTCTAGGTCAGAGTCTGCAGAGAGAAGACCACAGGAAATGTCTATGCAATGAAGAAGCTTAAAAAGTCAGAAATGCTTCGCCGAGGTCAGGTACAACTATTTTCTGATGAAAGTTCTGAATTCATGTTTATACCTAATGTTGCTTCACTGAGTGACTTTTCAGGACATTTTTATATTTTGTTCATAGGTTGAGCATGTCAGAGCTGAAAGAAATCTTCTCGCTGAAGTGGATCATCACTGCATTGTCAAACTATATTGCTCATTCCAGGACACTGAGTACCTGTATCTAATCATGGAGTACCTCCCCGGAGGTGACATGATGACGCTGCTCATGAGGAAAGACACATTGACTGAAGATGAGGCTAGGTTTTATGTTGGTGAAACAGTCCTTGCGATCGAATCGATCCACAAGCACAACTACATCCACAGGTACGGAGCAAGGGGAACCGGGTTCAGTATCGTTGATGATGTAGTATTCTAACGAGTTACCTGAATTTTCAGAGATATCAAGCCTGATAACCTGCTACTGGATAAGTATGGTCACTTGAGACTGTCAGATTTTGGGTTGTGCAAACCGCTAGACTATTCCAACTTCCCGGACCTGAATGAAAAGGATGTTACACCTACAAAATCATCATCGACACAAGGGGATGGGAAACAACAGCCAGTGCCAAAGCGCTCGCAGCAAGAGCAGTTAGAGCACTGGCAAAAGAATAGAAGAACTTTGGTCTGTAACTTACAAACACTGACATTTATCTACTATCTGCTACACAATTTACCTGTTGATTCCAGTGACATCAATCATCATCTGTTTGGTAATACCTTATTCGATAATTTGTTTCACAAGTGTTGACAAGCGATTATATGATTGTAGGCATATTCAACTGTTGGTACACCAGACTACATTGCTCCAGAAGTTCTTCTGAAGAAAGGGTATGGGATGGAGTGTGATTGGTAAGCACTAAGCATCATTTGAAGTATCATTTGTGCCATTAGACCTATTGAGTTTATGGTTAAAAGAAAAATTCTTTCTAGGTGGTCTCTTGGTGCTATCATGTATGAGATGCTAGTAGGCTATCCTCCATTTTATTCAGATGAGCCCATGACAACTTGTAGAAAGGTAATGTGCTTGAGGCTTTTAGTTACGAATAATTCATGTTCTTTCCATTGTTCATCTTCCAAATCAATTGATTCCTAACTTTAGTTATTATCTCTAGTGTGTTCATATGTCTTTCTTTACGTCATGCCTGTATATGCTAAAACAGATAGTGAACTGGAGAACACATTTGAAATTTCCTGAAGAAGCAAGCCTAACAGCAGATGCAAAAGATCTTATAAGTAAACTACTATGCAATGTCGACCAACGCATCGGTACAAAAGGGGCAGAGGAAATAAAGGTTGTTATGTGTTTGTTAAGTATGCCAAGATCCCTCAAAACAAATAATTTCACAGTGTAATATTTGATAGTACTGAATTGTTGCTCAAAGTACTTTGTATGTGTAAATGTAGGAACACCCCTGGTTTAGTGAAGTAGAATGGGACAAACTATACGAAATAGAAGCTGCGTATCTGCCTCAAGTCACAGATGAGTTGGATACTCAGAACTTTGAGAAATTTGAAGAGGTAAATGCTGCTATTCAGAAATAAATATGATCCTCAGTTACCAGAAGTTAATATAAATATGAAGTAACTTATCTTTGTGCCGTGTATTCACAGTCCTCAGATAATGTTCAGTGTTCAGCAAAGGCAGGCCCTTGGAGAAAGGTAATTGCACCTTTACATATTGTAAGCACGTCACTTTCAACGGAGCAATTCGCTAATGTGGGAAAGAGATTCTGCTAGCATTGTTTAAGTTATTAATATAGATGAAGAGATTGAAAATGACAAGAAATTTAAGGGAATACCTTTCAAATTTCCCTGAACTACCAATCACTTCTTAGTTATAGACGCACTGTAAATGCCACCATTCTGATTTCCGTGACGTTCATACAGATGCTTTCTTCGAAGGATTTAAATTTCGTCGGCTACACCTACAAGAACTTTGAACTTGTGAACGATCATGACGTCCCCGGCATGGGTACTGTACTTTCCACAGTTTCTTTTTTCGTACAAGTAGTCAGTTTAGGTGACAAGCCACCGAAAGTTGGAGGTGTGGAATCTTCAATTTGGTAGAGAAAGAAGCTGAGCATAACAAAGTCTTCATTCAGACCATGTGATGTTCTTGTGTTTTTCAACTAATACATCTTCTTGCCCTCTTACACAGCCGAGCTCAAGAAGAAGGAAAAGGCAAAGAGACCAAGCGTCAAATCTCTCTTTGGTACTAAATCTCAGTGTGTCTATGCTACTTCAACTGTTCTTCCAGAGATACTCTCTTCGGTTCTAATTAAGAAGGCTCATCGACCTTTGCGCACAGATTCACCCGAAGGAGAGGAGCATGAGCAGGATCACCATCAGGAGCAGCAGGAGCAAGAGCTGCAGCAACATGACGCAGACGCCGCCGAAGGAAGCGCGAGGAAACCACCGGCGGAGGAGCCCGAGCTGACCAGAAGTCTCAGCTCCGGGTCGACATGAAACGTCGCTTCTCCTAACACCAGAAAGATATCAGACAGGACACCAGTTTAAGATGCTGGATGGCGAAATTAAGCTTAATGGATTTGACTTGCATTCATCCGTGTACAGAAGCAAATGTGCGTGCGTTGGTGTGTGGCCGTGACGGCGCGGTCCGATCCGTCGGTAGAGTCCAGCGGGGGGTTTTCTGCAAGGAAGGAGAGGGAAAAGCTGGCGTGTTGTATTCTTTAATTTGTTGATTGCACAGTGATCGTGCTGGGAATAAGTGGTTCATTAAGGCAACAAGACAAGTGTCTTCGTGCAAAATGCGCGTACTTACGATGGTGGCGAAGCTCGCATTTCGTTTTCCATGTGCTGGGCAACTTGTTTCGATCGCATGGTGGGATGCCTCTGCACTCTGCAGGCTCGGTGGCTTGGCCAGCTGGCCCCTGCTCCCCTCCGGCATTGCCGTCGGCGTCGGGTGGCAGGTCTTAGCGTTGTTGTTATGTCATTTCGGTGACCCAAGCTCCAGCCGTCGCTGAAGACGACTCCCGCACCGCCGCCGCCGTCCCCGTCCAGCTTCGGTGTCACCTCCCAGCAAAACTTTAAGAACAAACTCTGCAGAAAAGAAAACATCATCGACCTAATAATGTTAATGGAGTTTGCTGTACATAATTAACTTCAAACGGAGCATAATAAATATTGAATTTGTGCGAGGAAAAGAAAGATTTTGTAACAAACCCGTTGGAAACTGTGAGCTCCGATCCAGACCGTGATTTTGAACTAGGAACGCCGAACGTTTCACCTCCGGCCGGCGGCCGCCACCTCCACGGGCCACGCCGGCGCAATCCGGCGATCGATCGAGACGTATAATCCTGACGGCAGATCACGTCGGCTAGTCGTTTTGTAGTACACGTGCGTGGCCACGTATACTTTCGTCTTTCGTATAGTTGCGTATTTGCAAATACGCATAAACCCCCTACAACTCTTCCTTTCTACTCCCTCCGTCCCTAAATGTAAGCATTTGTTGACCTTTACTGATCACATTTGACGATTCGTCTTATTCAAAATGTTTATGAAAATATTATTTATTTTGTTATGATATGTTTTATCATCGTATATATTTTAAGTATATCATAATTATTTTTACATTTTCACAAATTTTTTGAATAAGACGAATGGTCAAACGTGCATTACGAAAACCGAAGAATGTTTATATTTAAGAACGGAGGGAGGAACAGTAAGAGCACAGAGCTTCCTTGTTTAGCTCCGCCGTCTTCCGCGCCACCGCATGCGGGCAGCGGCAGCGGCTCCCAAACAGTCCCTCCGTGTCCAACCAGGCTGGAAGTATAATAACCTGGTTTTCCGGGGACCCCGAGCCGAAAAAAGGATTCCCACCAACCGCTCGCTTTCCCGCACCTTCCCCCACCTCCCGCCCGCTCCCTCCCTACCTCCAGTTGCAGGATCGGCGCCATCGATGCGATTCGTCCGCGGCCTCGCGTCCGGTGCGGAGGTCTGCAATTGGAGGGAGGCTCCGCTCCGCTCCGCCGCCCGGAACCGCTGGGAGTTTCCTGCTGGCTCCTAATCCCACGGGTATTACGTTCTCCTTGCTCTCCGCGTTCCAGCGCGGCCCTGCCAGCTCCGCCGCTGGGAAACGTGTTGCCGCTGGGGAAAGGTCGGCATTGGTGGTGCTTAATGGAAGCTGATTCAGGTTTCGTTTTTGTCTCCGGTTCCCAGGGAGCGATTTGGTGTCTCCCGACATTACCGTTTGATGGCAGACGCCAGGGCTGCTTCTCTGAGGAGGCATTGTGGTTGCAACAGGCAGCTACGTTTTGTACAGGTAAATCACAGAAATGTTTCTGGCCCCTGCAACGGAAAATGGAGGCATTTACAATAGAAGAGATTTGTAATGGTTACGTCATTTCGTTTCTTTCTTTTGTGTTTCTCTGGGGGGCAGCAGCAATCCATTCACAGGAGAAACTAGAACAGATCAAAGAGGAGCCATGGAGCATGTGATTGGAGGGAAGTATAAGCTTGGGAGGAAGATCGGGAGTGGATCCTTCGGGGAGCTATATCTCGGTACATTTTACGTGTTTTATGAACAAAATGGCTGTGTTTTGTTAACCAGGAATCCATTTTTATTTAGCTTGGTTTGTCTCGATTCAGGTGTTAATATACAGAATGGAGAGGAAGTGGGAATAAAATTGGTACGTGCACATAAACCTTACCGTAATGTGTATAATGTTTGCATTTAATATGGCATTCCTCTTGTCTGGAATCAGAATATGCCCTTTTAAACCTTGAATTGAAATGCATGGATCAAAATCTTACGAACCCTCTGCTTTGATCTATCAGGAACCTGTGAAAACAAAACATCCACAACTACACTACGAATCTAAAGTTTATATGCTATTGCAGGGTGGAAGTAAGTGGATTGTATTTATATGTTTTGCTTACAGTAATCCATGCCCACACCTCCAAGTCTCGTATTTATTCACCATTTTTTGAAGGGAAAAGTCCGATTTACAACCTTAAACTAGCACACAAGTCTGGTTTTCAACCTTAAACTACAAAACCAGACATAAAAGGCCATCCAACTGTCAAAACCGTGCAAGTTTCAACCTTTGAGCGGTTTTGGAGGTGGTTTTCCATTTTGTGAAAATGTTAAAAAAAATGGTTTCATCTAAAAAAATCATAACTAATTCATTTTAAATAAGAAAAATATGGAACTAATACCCAAAGTTTTATAAAAATGTCACCTATCTATTGGTGCACTATTTGGAGTTTTTTTAAATATTATATGTTCAAGTTTCTAGTTTTTATTGCTTTTTCTAAAAATACTAGGAATATGAATAATAAGATGCAGATGACTCCAAATAGTTCACCAATAGATAGGTGACATTTTTATAAAACTTTGGGTATAAGTTCCATATTTTTCTGATTTAAAATGAATTAGTTATGATTTTTTAGATGAAACCATTTTTTTTAACATTTTCACAAAATGGAAAACCACCTCCAAAACCGCTCAAAGGTTGAAACTTGCACGATTTTGATAGTTGGATGGCCTTTTATGTCTGGTTTTGTAGTTTAAGGTTGAAAACCAGACTTGTGTGCTAGTTCAAGGTTGTAAATCGGACTTTTCCCTTTTTTGAAATATAGATGGTATCCCACACCTGAAGTGGTACGGTGTTGAGGGGGAGTACAACGTTATGGTGATCGATCTTCTTGGCCCAAGCTTGGAAGACTTGTTTAACTGCTGCAACAGGAAACTTTCAATGAAAACAGTGCTTATGCTTGCTGATCAACTGGTGAGTTTTATTGAATCCATATTGGATCTTGTGCTGAATCCCAAGAGTTAGGAAGCAAGTACAAATTATAGAGTTTGATATCAACTAAGTAGTTGTTAGGAACCATATGTACAGAAATTTCTTGAGTATTCTACCATAAATGATGCCTTACTTTTTGGAGTTAATTTCAAAGTTTTAGGTCTTAATCAGTGGTAGAAATCAAAAGAATTTCACAAACACCATTTAATATTATTAGTGTATTCTGTCTTATGTGCATAATTAGAATGATTATTTAAGTTTTTTTCTGAGTGGGAGAGGAGAGTGAGACTTTTTTTAATCATATATGCGGATATGCCTCTTTGGAAGACATGATTTTGTACTTTTGCTGATACTTAACTACTTGGTCCTGCCCTTTTTTAGATAAACCGAGTGGAATACATGCATTCCAAGGGATTTATTCACCGTGACATCAAGCCAGACAACTTCCTTATGGGCTTAGGCCGGAAAGCTAATCAGGTTTTGCCTTAGATGCCATCCCAACCCCACCCAAGCACACACACAATGCTCATTTTATCTTGTTGTTTTCAGCGTGAACTGAATGCATAATGACTTTCCTAAAATTATCCTCAATATTCTTATTCATCAATGAGCTAACAATCAGATGTATCCTTTTGATTCTACAGGTCTATATAATTGATTATGGGCTTGCTAAAAAGTACAAGGACCTTCAGACTCATAAACATATCCCCTACAGGTGAAGCATATTAAGTGATCAAGTTGATTGAGACTGGATTTTGTCATATCAAGTAGTTCTTCTGCTAAAATGCAACTACATAAGCAAAACTGGGGATGTGGAAATTTCTAACAGTCTCTGTACTCACCTCTGTGGCGTCACGCCTTCCTACATTTTCTTTTAGAGATACTTCCTAATGGTACACCATCGGGACCATGAAAAACCTGACATAGGGTGTATGTGGATCTAATGTAGTTCCAGACCATGTTCTAGATAGGGGCATAAATCTGTAAAGGCCATTTTTTCTTTGCATCGTTTATTACATGTAAACTTCTGAAAATAAAATGGTAAATAAATCAAGTGTGCGTCCCGTAGTGCCATGATATTTTGTGTTAAGATACATATTCAAGAAAAATTTTTGACACCAAGCTTCACAGTCTTCTAGTTTTACATTATGCAAATATGTAAAATGACTTTTCTGTAACATTTTACAGGCTAGGGTCCTGTGCTCAAATTTAATCGATAGTTTGGACATAGAGATAACTTTTCACATTTTTCATTAGTTGTTTCTGGGGAAATTTATTAGTTATTTTTCTGTGCAGGGAGAACAAAAACCTGACTGGAACAGCTCGTTATGCCAGTGTGAATACCCATCTTGGAATAGGTGAGTACAATAAGTAAACATGGCCTCATGCAGCTCTACTCAAACTATTATTAAATCATACACATTTTAATTCGTGGATTCTTGATCATAAAATGAATCTGGTAAAGGAGCGGCTGATTGAAAGGATCTGGATGTCGCCTAGAGGGGGGGTGAATAGGCGACTCTGCACACTTATAAAAACTCAACCCGCTGTCAGCACCGAAACCGGTCAGACCGGTTTTCAAAACCGGTCAGACCGATTTTACACAGACAGAACCAACAATATGTAAATCCCCTCTACGAGTTCTAGCACAAACCAAACTTGGTGTAGGACTTCCACAGGTGTTTCCAAGAGTATCAATGAAGTCTCTGCACACAGCACATGCACACCAAAGTAGATCGAGGCGGAAGCACAAGATATATGCTAGAGATAGAGATAAATCAATAAGCAAGATATATATGAAGTAAATGCACAAAAGACACAAAGATTTATCCCGTGGTTCGGCCCACCACTAAGGTTAGCCTACCTCTACGTTGTTGAGGTATCCACACAAGGATAGGCTCGCCACACAAGGCTTGTCCTTGACCTCGGTCTCAAGTCAAGAGAATGAACCCTTGAGATGAGAAGGTTTCCACTAGAATCACAGGGGTAATACAAACTTCTTGGAGCTTCCACAATCTCGGATTGGAGAGCTTCCAAGTGACTTCTAGCCGTCTAGGACCAAGGCTTCAAGAGTAAAAGATGCTTCAAAGGATCTTCAACACAAATCAGCAGGTGCTCAAGTATGGGATGCTCACGAGGCTTCTCAAAGCTCTCTAAAGCTCTCACACAAGTCACTCTCTCAACCCAACACAAGAATAGAGCACTAAAGGCTTGAATCTCACTTAGAGAGGTTGGGGAGAGCTTAGCTGGGGTTCAAGAAAGCATAGGAGGCGCAGGGAACCAGCAGCCCCTCAAAGAGGAGCTCATGGGTATAAATACCCATCCTCCCAAAAACTAGCCGTTAGTCTGTCAGACAAAACCGGTCAGACCGGTTTTCAAACCAACTAGCCGTTGGACGGTGACCGGTTTGGGCCAGAGAGCCCTACTAAGGTTTAGATCTCACGGGTTAGTCTCTTTTGGGTTCACTTGAGTACTTTTTGATGTTTGTTGTCCAACCAATGATTCATCCCTCTTGATAGTACGACATACCTAAACTCAAGATAAAAGATAAACCCTAATAAATCTACTTGAGTTTGAACCACCAAGGTACGCCGGTAATTGATCTTCAATGATTCGAGGGCTTCCAACGTTGTATACCAACTGAGCACATGTTAGAGATATAAATAGATGCATGTGCTTGAGCATATCCACCTTGAGCTAGTGACTTAGAATTCTTCCATAGAGTAGAGAATCAATCACTTTGAATTCTAGAGTCACTCCAAATTATCAATCATGACACTAGATGCAATTTATCACTTTCCTCGGTATGCTTGGATATGATACTTCGAAATCCTTGACGCTCTCAACTTCAC
The DNA here is from genome assembly GCA_036936925.1 of Cenchrus fungigraminus. Taxonomy (NCBI): domain Eukaryota; kingdom Viridiplantae; phylum Streptophyta; class Magnoliopsida; order Poales; family Poaceae; genus Cenchrus; species Cenchrus fungigraminus. The sequence continues at coordinate 46,179,963 of CM072771.1, read as the reverse complement.
CCTAGCACTTTGCTTATGGTCGCTATCCATAGCATTTGCTTAGTTCCTCGTTTTAGCCATCTTGATCTCTTCATCACTTATCCTTGTCACAATTGAGTCAAGCCTTGCACCATAGAGAGAGTTCCATTTGAGATGCCACTCAAATAATTATCCTTTTGATTGATAACAAATATCCTTGCCTTGCAAGCTTCCAATTATAGGTCCATTGCAATAGAGGTAACCACATGACCTTTGTCAACGCTATATTTGAAGTCTTGCAACTAGCTTCTTTGTAAGAGTCAATATCTTCCACTTGGTGTAAGAGTGAAATCAATTTGATATTATACTCGGTAAACTCATTGTATAGTTCATCAAGTTCCATGTTGTATCAATAGTAAAATCCCCTTGATGACATACTCATCTTTAACTTAGTTCTCCCATTTTTACATCACAAGCTTCTCCTTTCTTTATAATATGTTTTGCTTAACATAGGAAGGCCAACCAAGTAATATATATATAATCATGCCTCTATATTTGCTTTTCTTTAGCTTAGGATCACTTGTTGTATGTCTTAAGTAAACTCAAATGGGAAGAACATATTAACCAACTCATGACATTCATCTTTAGTATGCTTGCATACATTCCATGTATAATGTCATGATCCACCCTTGTCTTCTTTGCAATACGAGTCAAATACATGATCTTACATATAAATATCATTTGTCAATAATTAACAACCTGCTCACATGCTTTACAAGGGTGTTAGTGATTTAATCAAATTGTCACTCAACTCACCAAAACCCACTTAGGGCTTGATTGCACTTATACTGATATATATCTATTAAAAGAAAGGGGGGAAACATTGTATTGTGTTTCATATATCTGTATATATTTCGCCCAGAACAAAGCAGGAGAGATGATCTGGAGTCTGTTGGCTATCTTCTGCTATATTTTTTAAGAGGAAGGTTTGGCCTGAATCTGTCTACTTTACTATATAACCTATTTTACCAATATTTCAAATGCTTACTTCACATGCTCTATTGTTATGCTTAGCCTCCCATGGCAGGGTCTTAAAGCTGGGACTAAGAAGCAAAAGTATGACAAAATTAGTGAAAAGAAAATGCTTACCTCAGCAGAGGTACTGATGTTTTTCAGCATGAAGCTTGCAATTCTGTTATGGTAACTCTTGCATGCATTTGAACAAACTGTACCAACCAGGTTTTGTGCAAATCTTACCCATCGGAGTTCGTCTCATATTTCCACTATTGTCGCTCCCTGCGATTTGAAGACAGGCCAGATTACTCTTTTCTGAAGAAACTATTTCGTGATGTATTTGTCCGCGAAGGTACATACCTTCTTTCTTCCGAGTAACTAATGTGGCCAGCTTGTTATTCTCATCCATCCCAAGATCGATTTTGTAAAACTGGGTCTCATTATTGAGATATATTGTAGGATACCAATTCGATTATGTCTTTGACTGGACTGCACTCAAGTACCCTCAAATGAGTTCAAATAATAAGCTTGCTCAAGTATGTCTCTTTGGCTTATCTTTTTATACTGTTTGGTCTACTTTCTTAATGAGTTACTATTGTCTTTTCATTTCACAAAAGAGAAAATACTGTTTATGTTTTTCATGCAGCAACCAAGTGCAAGAATAGCTGGAGCTGGACCATCTGCCGAGAGAACAGAAAAAGCATCAGGTATGTATCCTTATAGTTGATTGCATTTGGTCCATTGCTATATGAGACACTAATTAATTTGCATAATTAACTTGTTTTTTGCCAGTGGGACAAGAGATCCGGGATAGATTCACTGGTGCTGTTGAGGCATTTGCGAGAAGAAATCCAGGCTCTGGTCGCCATGGAGACCATTCCAGGCACAAAAGCCATGCAGATTCCTTTGGAACATCTAACGAAGCAGTACGTGTCCCCATTTAGCTGTGGTAGCTAGTAACCGTGAATGGACATTTACACTATTTAGTTCTAAAAAAAAGGACATTTACACTATTTTTTAAAATGAAAAATATGTAGAAATCCTGAGTCCAATAAATGGAGGGAAAATGTTCCTCTCGTGCATTTTCTAATCATTTTGCTGAAAGGCTTTCCGCTAATCAAGTCAGGTCAATTCACAGGAAGTGTATGACAATCTTTTTTGCATAAACTTGACAGGATGTTCCATACTGTATCGTTTCTAATTTCTAAAAACCCCCTATGGTCATTCTCATTTGATTATCACAAATAGTTGAGGATGCTAGTCAGCTGAAATTAGTTAGCATACATACTAGCCACTAGGTGGGCACTATTTTTTTTTTTTACAGAGCATACAAAATTTTTAGCTAGCTGGTATATTTGTTTCTAATCTCAATGCACCAGATTTGATAACGGAAAAAACTTACCATGTCTGGCATGTACCAGGTTGCCGACTCGGAGAAATCACGCTTCTTGTCCCGGGGCGGGAGCTCGTCGAAGATGCCCGCGGGCCCGTCCAGCCGGCCGACCTCCTCGGGGGACTGCAGCGACCAGAACCGCAGGTGGGTCTCGGGCAGCAGCGGCGGCAGCGGGCGCCCCTCCACCACGCAGAGGCTCCACCACTCGGGCGGCGCCGAGAACAACAGGTCGTCCCCGCGCTCCCCCGTGGCCCGGGGCGCGGCGCCGGGGAGAGGAGGAGCCTCCGGCTCGCGGGACAACACCACGTTCCGGAGCCTCGAGCGCCTCTCCATCAGCACAGGCCGGAGGAAATGAGCGAGGCGGCCAACCAACGATGGGGTTCTTCAAATTCAAAGTGAAAGGCGATTTCTGCGCCACGGTGAACCGCCGGTTGGAATGAATGTATGCGAGGCTGCGGCAAAAATACCTTGCCTGGAGTCATGGCCTCGTTACAAGGCAAACAAGAACTCAAAGAGTACAATGCAATCATGTTTTGACGGCAAAGCTTCCACTGTTGTTCGCTTCAGATTCTGCCACTCTGGGAACAGTTTCTGAAATACTGTCGTCCTTGCAGAATTCCTCCATTTGACCATAAATAAGCATCATTCTCAATTAATCGTTTAGTCACTCATGAAATTCCGCTGCAAATGTTAAAAGCGCAAATTTGTCTTTACCATGCTATGTAGGTGTTGTCGATTGTCAATAGCGAGCAGATTCAGGTTCGATCGGCCCCATGTTGATGGGTCACCACTTTCCAATACAGGATTATAATCTGTACGTAAGCTAAAAAAAATACATGTCTTCGATTATAGATAGATTATCACAAAGTAGGAGGGTAGATTATTATGGTTCAATAAGCTGCTCTTCCAAGCTTACATATTATAAGCTGTTTTACTCTGAAGGGGAAATAAACAAGCACATGTATAGAAAGCAGAACAATGTCAGGATCACAAAACAAAATACGAAAAACAGAACACCGTCATGTACCAAACGACCACAAAACAAACAGGTTATCCTGTAAAATATTATGATTTTGCCCGATTACACAATGTATTTTTGCCGCAATGCTCTCTCTGAACTCTGAATCGTGTCACCTTTAAGGCAGCAACACAGCCCCATCTTTTGCAACATAGCAATAGCATGCATGGGAACTGCAGCAACATCGATTCATCAAAGAACTTGGGGATTGGATCATCTTCCGTCCAATATTTACAAACACAATGTCTTCTAAAGAGGATGTGTAATCTAGGTACACCGTGCACGACAGGAAGACTGCATGGGGGGGGGGGGGGGGGTGCGGATTGCAAAAAGGTGTGGGCTTATGGGTTTTTTAGAGCAGCCAGCCTCTTCTCTAGTTCCTCCAATTCCGGACTGCAAATAAGAGAAGCAAAAGCATTTTTCTTAATTTAACTCAACAGGACCACAATGTTTAGTAACAGTAGGCTAATCAGATACATGAAAAACTACATAAAATAGTTTACGCCGAGTCATTTATGTGTAAAACTTGTCTAGATGTCTCAGCATGTATCACAAATTCTGCTCAAAAGTTTTCTTGCAATTTCCAATAATATAGACAAAATATCATGTATACAATCCAAGTTATTTCCAAGAAACGTCGATATCCTTCTTCACAATCCGATTATGGATTTCATTTGATCTATCAGACCACAATAATACAGGTAAGGGTGATCAGGCTGGTTTCTTGTCAGAGATGCAAACAAAGATAAATTGAACTAATTATGAACGTCCAATGGTTTTTCCCACATCAGTCAACCCGCCATGGTACACCATAAAAACAGGGATGGAACACCTAGAAATATCTTAATCATTTCCATAAACAGCAAGCAACTTTGCCAGGGAGCTTAAACTGTCATCCATGCTTTTTGGCCATAGTGATTTCAAGTGGAAAAATAGAGCAGCCATGGCAATCAGGGAGGGAAGTAGGAAAAAAAACTAAATATAACTGTGGGTCAAGGATAGAGCATACCTGTCATCAACCTGAACCTTCTTTCCAGCAATTTTTCCTTTAGGAGCCGAGGACAACTTTAAGAAGAGAAAATATATAAGAGGTTCAGATCAAAGGAATAGAATATGCAATGCAATAGTGTGTTAGCATCTTCAACTACCTGTGAGGCAATATCCACACCAATCTCATCCAGAACCTAAAAGACATTGACAAGAAATAGAATGAATAATCCAAAACAAAGTACAAGTACAGGGCTTATGGAAGAAATTTGGACAGATAAATATTTCAAACAGATGCTATGTGTTTTCTCTGAAAATAGACATTGGATGTTACCTGATTAGCAAGTTCTTCAGTCTCTTCCTCAGCCTGATCATCATCTAAGGCATCGTCAATTGCATCAGACATCATCTCATTCTGTGCAGTGTATAAGGTTAGTCATTGCATATCGTCAAATGCATTATTGAAATGTTAATGCACAAGCACACATTTATGAGAACTTTCCCGGATAACAAAGTGTAAAATCATTTAAAATCGCTAGAAGTTATTCTACTAATCTCTGAAGAAAGTTTGCATACCGTCATATCCATTTGGGCTGACTGCTTTTGGAATTCTTGCATTATTTTCATCTGCTTGGCAGGTGCCATTTGCTGTAAGAAAGCACACATTCAGTGTAACATATTAACTCAATTATCAAATATGATAGTGTATGGCCCAGATTCAAACACACAAAAGGAAGTTATTAATCTGAAAATATATGTTACGAGTGAAAGATAAGTTCCTGAACGAAATGCGCACATAATTTTTCAAATATGAACATATGAAATGTCTCAGCACACAAGTTCTGTAAGATATTACCTTATTCAAAGCTCCCATTGCTTTGCTTGCACTTTGTAAACCAGTAGCCACTGAAGTGTTAGCATGCATTGCCTAAGGACATGTTCACCACCAAAATCGGAAAAGGAACCTGACCATGCATGTGGAAGAAAACAAAAGGGAGAACAACATTTCACCTGAGTATGAGTTGCAATCCCACAAATCTGAGCTCGGCTACCTTGCAAATTAGAAATCTGCTGTCTTAACCTGATCAGCTGCCGGGCTAGAATTTTTGTTGCTGCCTGCGGAAGCAAAGGAAATCATTTGAACTTTGTTATATATATGATCTAGATCAAATTTTCCGAACTGAAACTGATTGAGACTAGAGACCTCATTGCCAGTTTTTGCTGTCCTTTTAATTTCAGCAACTAGCTTCTTCTCCTGTTATAGGAAAAAGAATAGTTTGTAAATCTGCTATTGTTGTCAATTCTACTGTATCAACAAAATCGAATAGTGGATACACATGATGGAAAGGCAATAATTGTCAAATTGGGTGTCATGTATTTCGAGATCCAATATGCAGATATAATTTAAAACAAAAGAACATAGAGAGCTTCCTAAGCATATATTCAGCTTAAGAACCCATCAGTTATGAATTACGAACATATAAGGAAATTTACAAATCAACAACAAGGATACTTTTATTAATGTCCCAGTGATGTGATTAAATTATCATACCTCTTGTTGTAGTGACGCAATATCTCTCTCAATCCCTACAGACAAGACACCTCAAGCATTAAATAACATACAGCCTTTTTTAGATAAAAAATAACATACAGCCTGCATAGTTCTTAGTCTTGACTGTGTAAAAAAAGTTATTGCACAACAGGGTACAGGTAACCACAAACAGATACAGAATATCATTTCCTTCAAAAAAAATTGAACAAAATTTCCTTCATGTTTCATAGTTCAAGTTTACTCTCAACTCTCAAGTCCTCAAAGGTAGATTGTTCAAGCAAATAAACTCACTGAAAAAAGAATTAAGGCATTGAGCATTTTGGGTATACATGTAACATTAACAATGCTAGAACATCGAGTGTCTATAATTTTCTCAAAATAAGAGCACTGAAAATTTCAGCGCAGCAATTACTGTTGACAGTGAACAATCAAGGACCTGAAAGAAGCGTTAGATGCAAAGTGAACTCACTATATGTACCTCTGATGCTCTAAGTAAGCGCACAAACATATAGCGTGAGACAAAACAACAATTGCCATTATCTGGTATAAGCGCGCAGCTAGAGACGGGGCCAATTATACCTCGTGTAGCATTCGTCAGGTCTCGCTTGCTGCTCCGCATCACCTCTGCACAACCAGCACAGAAATCAGAGTCCGGAAGCGCGGGGGGACAAAACGCGTCGCGGGGCGCGCAGGTTCGATCCGGGCAAACGGGTCGATTCGGATTAGCGGCGCGCAGCAGCGACCAACCGACAGCAAGCAAGCGCGCTTGCGATCGCGGAGGGGATCACTCGCGGCAGCTGAGGCCGAATTCGATTGAATTCCGGTCGGCAAGCAGGGGAAGGGGGAGGGGGTTGGATCGTACCTCGCGGCGTTGGCTTCTTCACGAAGGGATTCATCGCTGAGACGCTGACTCGCCTCTGTGTGTTTCGTCTTCGTCCTCGTCTTCGCCGGGAGGTTGATGCCGCGTACTATACGCGTGTGGGGATGATTTTATTTGTTTTCCTTCCGCCCCCCGTTTCGTGCCGCTGGCACCTGGCAGCGGCTGATGATGAAGTAAAGGGTAGCCGAGTCAGGACAGTCTTAACGATAGAAACCATACCGTGAAGTCCAAGACAATCAGTAAATATGTCGAAACACATATTCCCTCCGTCCCATAAAGAATGCAATCCTAGCATTTGAAAAAAATCCCACAAAGAATGTAATTCTAGAAAATAGATCTAATTAACTGCCTAATTAAGTAATCAGATCTAATCTGCATGTCAAAACTTACAGCATGTGATTAAAAATAGGGGTACTAGAGTCTTTTCGCGTCACCACTAATCTGTCCTAGAAAAACTATAATTGCACTTTTTATGGGACGGAGGGAGTATGTTCGGAGTATTAAATATAAGTAAAAAAAACTAATTACACAGTTTGGATGTCCTTTGCGACACGAATCTTTTGAGCCTAGTTAGACCATCAGCCTGTTCGTTCGGCTTATCAGCCACCAGCCAACAGTACTTTTCTCTCAGAACAAACCAGCCACCAGCAATCAGCCAGCAGTACTTTTCTCTCAGAACAAATCAGCACCAGCCATCAGCCACCAGCCAAACGAACAGGCTGCATGATAGGATAATATTTACCACAAACAAACGAAACGTGCTACAGTGTGCTACATGAGTTCCAGCAATTAAAAAGGCAAAATTTTCAACCAACTAAACAAGGCCTAAGTAAACATTCTAATTAAGACTCTGTTTTGTTCATGAAATCTCATCAAAATCCTCGCCTAAGAGACCATGTCAGTTCATTTCTTCTCTTTATGCACGTAACTTAATACAAAAAATTTCAACTATTTCACCAAAAATTCAGACAACTAAACGGGGTCTAAGAGCAACTTCAGCAGATGGAGTAAATTTGATCCCTTATATAAAGTTATTGGGGGTTGAGTAAAAATATTTTCATCCCTAAAACACAATTTGCTACAGCAGTTTCCCTATTTTGCTTCTCTAGTTGGGGGGTTGAAAGGATCAAGATGTCGACTAGAGAGGGGTGAATAGTTGAACCTGAAATTTACAAACTTTTAAACCAACTGTCAGTCCAGGTCCGGAGTTTCCGGATATTTTTCCGGATACTCCGGGAAATCCGGAGAATCCGGGAAAATGTCCGGATTGTCCGGGCCTACGAGGGGGAAATCAAATCGACAGAAATTAAACTTGCTCAAACATAAATCTGTGAAAATAGGTTATGCACTGGGATGAGGCAATCTTGTTTATCCACCTAGAACCTGCAGAAACCTCAGCACGGAGTAGATCGGCACCAAACCCTAGAATAGAGGTCAAAAGGTATACAAGCATACAACAAGAGCAACGAACACAAGAGACACAAGGATTTGTTACCGGAGTTCAACCTCGCACCTTGAGGTCTACGTGTCCGTTGAGGAACCCACAAAGAGTGGACCTTTACACCTAGGTCACTTTCCTCCCTCTAGCGACCACAAAGATCAAGCTAGAGTTACTTACTCAATTTCAGGGTGATACAAACCTCCTTGGGCAGCCACAAACCTTTGGATGCTCCAAGGCAACGCCTAGCCGGCTAGGAGCTCAAGGCTCCAAGAGTAACAAACACGAAATGTGCCAACCAAGCGAAGAACGAGGTGCTCTAGAGATGGGAAATCAGCTCACTAGCACTCTCCAAGCTCTTGCTCTCACTCCCTCCTTAAATCCCCAACAAATCTCACCAAACCAAGGCCAAGGGGAGTAAAGAGGGTGAGTGAAGGAGTTCTGAGTGTTGCAGGTCGAAATGAGCAAGAGAGAGAAGGGAAAGGGTGGAGGGGGCTTTTATACCCCCTCACAAAGAAAAGAGCCGTTACAGCTCTAAGACCCGGAATATCCGGGAAAACCCCGGAAACTCCGGGAAGTCTGGAGACTCCGGGAAAAACCCCGGAAACTCCGGCCTTCCAAGGTCAGCACCCAAAGAGTTTACCCCGTGAACGGGACCGGTAAGCCTAGTACCTAATGAACCAGTGCGGGAATTTTATCGTTACTAATCTTGAGATGCGTCTCCCGGTTCGCTACCGGTAGTGCAAGTGTGATCCTGGACGTGCCATGTTTGGGAGTACCAGTAAACCTTGTACTTAGGACTGTAGCATCTTTTCCTAATCTGGGAAATGACGGGAACCGCCTGGTTGGGGTAGACACTGCACTTGGTCTATCTTCTTCCGTGTATCTTGGGTTTACCTTGCAAGGATATAAATCGATCGATCGTCGGTCACTCGCCGTTATCTGAGTCGGCTTGACCACTGGCTACCCCATATTTATTCATGGAACATTTGGATTAATATTGTTGCCTGCTTAATATTGTTTGCACAACATGCTTGTTTAGTACAGGTGCTCACCTAGAATGGTTAACATACTAGAATATGAGCTAAAATTGAAATTAAGGATCAACTCTTAGTCGCTTTTGGCAAAACAAACCCACCAGCCAAAAAGCCTTTGCATGTCTAGTCTTACTTTCTTTTTGTCGGGTAAGTCTTGCTGAGTATTAGTATACTCAGCCTTGCTTATTTTGTTGCTTTCAGGTAAACCCATCTGGCCTGATGCTATTCCAGATGGATGGGAAATTTGAGTGGGAGAACGATGATGAGGAGTGATACATTGTGGATGGCCTCCCATGTGTATCTCGCGTTTAGTTTACTTTTCGCTGTTTAAACTCTGAAGCACCTTTACTTTTATGTATGAAAAACCTGATTTGTAATTTTAAGTACTTAAGGACTTTTATGTAATGTAATGACGTACTCTGGTCCCGCCTTCGTGTGGGCTTAGCGCATATCTCGATCCTGTGAAAGTGATTTACCGGGCATGACCCGGCAGAGGCGACAAAATAGCTCTTGGTTATCGCTTATGAGCCAAGTGGACCGGCTTAAGTGATAATCTGGATTTATTTTGGGCGGTTCTGTCACAGCTGGTACCAGAGCGAGATTATGCACCAGAGTAATTAAAAGTACCTTAACAAACCTGTTTTTGGAATAAAATTTGCCAAGATTAATAATCTTGCTAAGTGAGTAGGACGTTAGGGTCTAATCTAGTCCGAGAGGCCCTAGAGGGAATTTTTGGGTTCTTTCAGGTGGCTAGTACTCTATGGTGTATTTAATCTGACTTCCAGCACATTTTATTCCTGTCAAAACTTACTTTCTTGCACAACCATACTAGTTCATCACGTTTTGCCATACGTGGTGGTACCACAAAGAAGTCCTGTGAGGGACTAGTGGGACCTATTCCAATGGGTGCCACGTCGCGTCTGCGTCTCGTCACGTTTTGCCATACGTGATGGTACCACATGAAAGTCATGTGAGGGATGGATGGGACCTATTCCAATGGGAACCCACGTCGTGTCTGTGTCTCGCCACGTTTTGCCATACGTGGACGTTCCGTATCCCAAAGATGCGAGGCAAGGATGCACTCCATTCAAACGGAGAGTATCTGAGGTTGGACGCTGTCCATGCAGCGGCTTTACGCATGGATGCCGTTTCTATAGTGAACGGTGTCGTTTCTATAGTGAACGGTAATGTATGTGGACGCCTTCATGGGTGCTGGCATGAAAGGTTCTGAATGTTCTGTGATTTTCTGCAGGTACACTAACCACGGTTGTTAGGTACGGTAATTAAGAAATGAATAGTTTTCGACTATCTATTATAGGGAGAGACATATATATGCCTTGCCACCGGTACTAACTTCGTTTTTGAGCTTAAAAGCTTTGTGAGGAAGTTTAGGACGCTTTTTGCATTATGTAAAAGCTATCAAACCAAAACTGAACTTAAATCATGTGTTGCTTGGTCTCTATTTAATGTGTATTTCTTAAGGACCAATCATGCTAGTTTGATGCTTTGAAGTGGTGTTAAGCAAAGATTGTAACTAGATGCTGTCCAAATTTTTCTAAGGATTATCTAGAAAATTTTTGGCTAGGTGCTCTTTAGGGAAATTGTTCATCACCTAGTTAAAATTGCTCTCTGAATTTCTCATGATTTTAGGATGCTTAAAACTGAAGTTAGGATCAAATTTGCTAGGCAAGGTCATGCTGAAATGTTGTCAAATTCCTGAGTTAGTCTGAAAACTCGAATTTTTACATATAGTTCCTAAATGTTTATGACCAGAGAATCTATAGCAAAAGTGTTACTTATCTAGCTTAGATCATGCTGTAAAAATTTCATGGTATTTGGGTACTCAATTTTTGAGATATGATCTTTTTAGTGAAGCTATGCCCTGCTGAAAATTTCTGGGCAATGGCACTCTGAAAATGGATCTATTAGACCTTTTTCCAATCTGATTTGATTCGACCTTTGAATACCAAAAATGTTCCTTAGGTATCTATCTACCTCTGGTAGAAATGTCATGGTCACTAGATTTTTAGTTTGGGAGATATGCCCAAAACATTAGGTCTTTGTCCTGCTGAATTTCAGAACTAGTGATCTCTGAAATTCACATTTTTAGGTCATCTTCCTTCGAAATCTAGAGCAAACCTTGAATACCAAAGTTGTTTAGAATTTCATATTCTGCATGCTCGTAAAATTTCAGCATCATTGCAGTTTTGAGCTGAGAGATATGGAATTTTTAGTGACCCTCGGCCTGCTGTCCAACAGCCCTGACAACAAAGCGATATCTGAATTTTCGGACATGATAGCCTCAGCATTATCTCTAAGTTGAATACCAATATTGGAAGGCACAAGATTTTACATCCTCTGCCTAAAGATGATGATATTTAGGTGGTGGAAGAATGCTCCACGTATGTTTTTGAAGTTTCTATCCACAGATGAACACAATCAGTGCAAGATCCATCTATCTCCATCTTCTCTTAGGATGGTTTCTAATAGAAGCATACCCATATCCTTGCCAAGTCAAGTGGAACCCCGTTGTACTCTCTTGATTGCTTATACACCTTTTCTTCAATTTAGAGGCGATCCACCAACTTCCTATGGCTATGTAAAGGTGATCACTCCACTTTCCTTGCATCGATATCCCTACATTGATCACTATAAATTCTCAGCCCTTGACCAAAAAAAAATCCTTATGCTTGATCACAAACAAATAAATGAGAACATGGTTACAAGGCATCAAAAATCTATTGGTATGCATAATGAGTGTCATCCCAGCATGCATATGCTGCATCTCTAACACAATAATTCATGAGCATGGAAATGCATTACACGACATGTGCATCTGGAAACCTGGGTTTGGACTAACATGCATACGCACTGAAAGTTTCACCCTTTCTACTCTATCCTCCTTATGGTGGTGATGTTGTTGATCCATGAACGAAGGTGCCGCGATGGAACCTAGTGTATCATGTGTGCTGCAGCCATGTGATTACCACTAGGAGCACGCTAGGTATCTTTGCTTGTGAGAATGCGACTCACCCCGGATCCTAATTTCTCAGTCCTCCAAGCCACTATCTAATTTCGTGAATAATGCAAATCATGCTGACACTGCATCATGAGCACCATATCTCATGAGCATACGCATCATGCATTCATAAACATGTGCATCATCATGCATGCACCTCATCATATACACATCTTGTGCATCTTTCACTGTGCCTCATGACATATGCATCATCCAGATGGCATCATTAATACATCATGTCATGAGCCTTGTCCCATTGTTGCACGAGTCTTTTCCATATGCATGATCTTTGTCATCCATGGCCCGTCAATGCATCAGGTCAGTTGTTAAAGGTCATTGCATCTTGAGGTCATATAGTAATTAACTAATATACTTCATTAAGATAAACCTTGAGCAAGGGTATTTTTTTCCTCACTCCCATCCCAATTTTGTTTCCAAAATCTTGTCACTTGCCATTGACAATTGTACTTTCCAGGATACTCTAGGAGTTGACCTTTTTATTGATCTCCTAAAAACAAATTCATGAACCTCCGTAAACAAATTTAACCAAATATTTGAGGTTTCCCTTTTTATGGGAATCTTTTTGGAACCTTTCGACTTGGTCTTCTTCCTTCTAAATTTCAAAATTCACTTGGTAGTAACTCAACTAAGCTGGTTGAAGGAGTATGAGCAAGTTCTCCAAAAGTTAAGATAAGAGGAGCCTTCTACTGAGTCAGTGATCTTTGGTCCTTTAGCACGTTTCCTCCTAATCAAAGGAACCGAGATACCAGTAAATAAAGGTTGGGCAAAATCCTTTGATAGGTTTTCCTTGGTACAATCCCAATTTAGGATGGTGGATACCCCAACTCTTCTCTTTCTCCCAAAGTCACGGTCAATCCTCTCGAGGGCCAATTTGACCCCTCCATATCCGTGCTTCGTATGTTCTGTGCTGCTGCTGATCATGGCCATCTTGTTGCCAAGGCATCCCAATGCCGTCCACCATCGTGCCACATGCCACCACCACACCTCTTTGCCAGCGGCCCCTACCCAAGTGGCGTGAGCACCACCGCCACTACACCACGGCGAGCATCAATAAAAGGGGCATCTCCCCGTCGACATTCACGCTCAGAGTTGCCTCCGCTTGAGCCACCACCTCCCGTCGCACTCCGTTCTCTCCAAATGTTTCTTTGAGCGCACACCAGCCACTTTCGCCGCTTACGGCATTCCTCGTTGATCAAGCTCTTTCCTCTATCTTCCCCAACAATGTGGAGAAGAGTCAAGCTTCCCCAGCTATCGGTGTCAAGTCCAAGCCTTTCCCTGAAGATCGTCCACTGGAGGTTGGTGCCAACTTCACAAAGGAGAAGTTTAGAAGAAGGCCACAAGAAGGATCCAACCCGATGTCGCCAAACATGACTCATTTTCTGGAGATGTTTGATTCCGTCTGCTGGACTCTAGTAGGGCTGTATGTCTGCTTTGCGTTCCAGTTCTTGATGGTTTTAGCTTTTCATGTGTACATTCATCGCCCGCTTCCTCACGAGCGACATTGATGATGTGTGAGGCAACCCATGTACCTTTTATCATCTTTGAGTTTTAGATATGGAAGAGTTTATCTTTGCTCTGTGGTTTCCTCATGAAACCCGTTATCTCCCCAAGAGGTTTTCCTCTAATCTCGTTGTCAAATCTCGGGACGAAATTTCTTTTAAGGGGGGTAGACTGTAACACCCCAGGTGTTTATTAAAGATAAATACCTCAATTATTTGTGTTAACCAAGTTTAATTAGCTCCTAATCATGTTTGACTTGATTTTGCACACATTTGCACAAAAGACCGTGGTCAAAGTCAAAATGCGTGGTCAGACCCCTATGAATCTAAAAGGATGAATCGGTTTTCTTGCGCGTTCTCCAAATTTCACTATAGAAGTTCAAATTCTGCCAATATAAAAATCCTTCTTTATTTCTGGGAACACAATTTTCATAATTGGTGGACATTCAAATTTTGAATGCAAATTCGCTTAAATTTGAGTTGAAGTTCCTGTGCGCAGTAAATCGGGGCCGAGAAAATCTGTATGTTCATCACGATTTTCCCGTCAAACCAAACATCAAAACATAGGTCACCCTTTGCAAAAGATGTAGTCCTATAGTTGTTCTACAACTTTCATTTTTTGGAGAATTTCAAGTTCTATTCAAGAAAATCGCGTTTCGCATTTTCGAAGAGGGCCAAACCGAATTAAAACGGACTCTGGGCGCCGGCGACGCCGCGTTCCCGCGTCGCGCGCGCGTGCGCCGTGCCCTGCGTTGCCACGCGTCGCCATCCGCTAGCTCCGGTGTACGGACTCCTTGACGTCCCCACTGTGGACCGCGAGACGCCGTGGGACCTCCGCCCGTGTAGTCCGCCGTACGCCGCGCCTAGGCATCGACCGCCCTCCGCACGACGCCACGCGCCGCGCAACGCCCGCGCCGCGCGCCTCGTGCGCATGCAGCCGGGTCTAGCTGGCCGCCTCCCTGTCCCCATGCGCCCGCTATCCTTCGCCCCACCGCGCTGTGTCATCGACCTAGCGCCAAAACGGCTCGACGCCGTGCTCGCCGCCTGTTCAAAAATTGGCGCCGCCCGCCACCTCCATGGCCGCCGCCGCATAGCTCTCCTTCAAGCCGAGCCGTAGCCACAATCGAGCTCCTACACCTCCACGTGGACACACCCGAACCTCCACCACCCTCCTTGTCCCGCATTAGGCCGTGCCGAGTCGGGGGTTCGAGCTCCGGCGGGAGCTCCCCTGCTCGCCCGCCGCGGCGCCCGGCAAGGCCTCCTCCGGCCCGAGCTCCGCCGCCTTCCAGGCCTGTCCCTCCCTTCCTTGCTCCTCCCTGAACCCACCACACCACCGCCGGACCACCCAGCCGCGCCGCCGCCGGCCTGCAGTGCACCGCAGTGGGCGCACAGGGGTGCCACGCCGCCGACCACCGACGATGCCGTTCCCAACCCGGCCAAGGCCAGCCACCAACCCTAGCAAGGTCAGTCGCCGTCCAGGGCAACTCCTCCGGCCAAGTCCGGCCGTCGCCGGCCGTAATTCCGGCCGCCGGTGAGGCCTCCCGGCCTAAGGACCCAATTGCGATAAGTTATTTCGTTCTAGGGTGTTATCGGCAAACCAGGGACCCCTTTGTAAATTCTGAATTTTCTTTCAAGGGTCCCCCTATAAGTGTACATTAGGGTTTCGGCTGTAACTTCAAAACTCCGTAGAAAATTGTAGAAAAATCATAAAAATGTAAATCCAATTTTGTTGGTTTCCTGGTGAAGAACTCTACCTTTTCTAGAAAGGTTGTATAGGGTTTTTCGATGTAGTTTTTGAATTAAAAATTCAGACTCAGTTTGATGTGTTTTTAGTGTAGTTTAAAATATACACATGCTATGGAGTTGAATTTTGGATATGTTGCTCTTTTTGGCATGTTTAGATTTATGACCAAAGTTGGCATGAGTTTGATGTGTATATCTTTAATTATGATTTAAGTAAGCTTTGTGCTAGATTAATCTTGATGCTTTTTATAGCCCTTTTAATAAACTTTTCTTTAAGCACATGTGCACCCTAGGGTTTTGCCTTGATGAGTAGTACCTCTGGTAGAGTGTATATGATTTTAGGAAATTGTTTAATAGGTGTTTTGGCTTTAATCTTGTGTAGGGTGATAAATTAATAACTCAAAATATAAATAAGATCTATACTTGAGCTTTGGCCAGAAACTTAGTTTTGACCTAGAGGATGGCTAGGAGAAAGTTGAGATCAAAAAGTTTAGTAAATCTTTTTATATGAATTAATGGTGATTTACTAGGCTAAAATTTGTCTTTTTCGTATAAACTAATTTATAAATGTTCTTAATCTAAATTTTGGTGTGTGAGCTTAGAATGGGTATATGATGATGTGTGCAGAAGCTTAGACTTATTAGATGTGTTTTTGTTTTAATATGGATTTATTGTTGTAAGGCTTGTTTTAATTAATTAAATAAAGAAAGGGGCAATTAAGGTGTTAAATTGTGAAAACATGACATGTTTCTGTTTTTGAATTTTTAATCGCACTCCCTTGCTGTTTTGTGAAGTTAAATACTTTAGTTTGCTTAAATATGTACACAGTCGCCATCAAAATGGTGAGTTAACCTTTCCAAAACCCCTAGTGCTTATGTAGGTTTGGTGTGCTATGTTTTGCTTGTCAAGGTGAATGTGGTCACCTTTTAACCACATGTTTATGCCTGTAGTGTCTCTAAATTTTCAGATTGATTGCTTGTCAATTTAAGTTGCTAATTCAACCTTGCATTGCATATCGTGTAGATTTAATTGACGGCATTTATACACTAACTCAAGGAAGGGTTGAAGAGCAAGGACAAGTTGCTGATTGGGATTTAGTATTAACTGATCTTAGTGATCAAGGCCTGGACCAAAGTCCAGAAGAGCTCAAGGCTAGTGCTGAAGTAGAGGAAGGCAAGCTCCGGATGCATCTAACCCTTTTTCTAAACTCATACCTTTACTTTTCGTATTTATGTTATGATTTGTGCATTTAAGTTTCAGGAGTTGATTTGAAACCTAGATGCATGATCCTTAGGACTCCTATGCTCTTTTACTAGTATGTTAGGAACGCTAGTGCCATGCTTTAAGGACACGGTACAAGTCGAGTAATGACTCATTGCTCGCGAGATATAGGATGCTTATGTTGGAATCATAAGTTGGATAAATTGACTCGCTCATGTGGTAAGAGCAATGGGTTCGGTCTCGACCGAGTAGCATGGTGCTGGTCTAAGCTATTGAACGTACCAAGTGCTTGTCGGGAACGGGACCGGTAAGCCTAGTACCTAATGAACCAGTGCGGGAATTTTATCGTTACTAATCTTGAGATGCGTCTCCCGGTTCGCTACCGGTAGTGCAAGTGTGATCCTGGACGTGCCATGTTTGGGAGTACCAGTAAACCTTGTACTTAGGACTGTAGCATCTTTTCCTAATCTGGGGAATGACGGGAACCGCCTGGTTGGGGTAGACACTGCACTTGGTCTACCTTCTTCCGTGTATCTTGGGTTTACCTTGCAAGGATATAAATCGATCGATCGTCGGTCACTCGCCGTTATCTGAGTCGGCTTGACCACTGGCTACCCCATATTTATTCATGGAACATTTGGATTAATATTGTTGCCTGCTTAATATTGTTTGCACAACATGCTTGTTTAGTACAGGTGCTCACCTAGAATGGTTAACATACTAGAATATGAGCTAAAATTGAAATTAATGATCAACTCTTAGTCGCTTTTGGCAAAACAAACCCACCAGCCAAAAAGCCTTTGCATGTCTAGTCTTACTTTCTTTTTGTCGGGTAAGTCTTGCTGAGTATTAGTATACTCAGCCTTGCTTATTTTGTTGCTTTCAGGTAAACCCATCTGGCCTGATGCTATTCCAGATGGATGGGAAATTTGAGTGGGAGAACGATGATGAGGAGTGATACATTGTGGATGGCCTCCCATGTGTATCCCGCGTTTAGTTTACTTTTCGCTGTTTAAACTCTGAAGCACCTTTACTTTTATGTATGAAAAACCTGATTTGTAATTTTAAGTACTTGAGGACTTTTATGTAATGTAATGACGTACTCTGGTCCCGCCTTCGTGTGGGCTTAGCGCATATCTCGATCCTGTGAAAGTGATTTACCGGGCATGACCCGGCAGAGGTGACAAAATAGCTCTTGGTTATCGCTTATGAGCCAAGTGGACCGGCTTAAGTGATAATCCGGATTTATTTTGGGTGGTTCTGTCACAGGTGTCTCTCATAGGTTTTGTTTTGACAACTAGAGCACCTGTTCGACTCTTGGAAGATACATTTCCTGTCCCTCTTTATAGTACGGCGTTCCTAGGACTCAAATTCAAAATATAAAATGAACAAGCCTTCATAGGAACCCCTTTGTAGCATCACTTCCTTTTTGCTTACTCAAGGAATAACACTTGATGCCACATACAATTTTAATTCCTGCTCATACACTAGATAAAACATTAGCCACTTAAGCGTATGTCATTAAATCACCAAAACCCACTTAGGGGGTCAAGATACTCTTCAATCTCCCCCTTTTTGGTGATTGATGACAACACATTTAAGTCTAACAAGAGATAATTAATGAATATTAAAAGACAATTTGTAATATTCCCCCTTAATATGTGCATACTGATTTTGAATATCAATGGTCGTTTTAGGACCAAACTTTGCACAAGAAAAGAAGACATGAGAGTATTACAATAGTGGGGTGCTTGTGGTGTGCAACAAGTAATCTGTGAAATGCATATGACAGTTCGTGCACTGAAAGGAAGCAAAAGAAATCTGATGCTCAAAAGTCTAGAATGTCCGGGTCAGTCCCGGAATCTCCGGAAATCCCAGAAACTCCGGGAAAAAGTCCGGATTCTCCGAGCTTTTGAGCACCAGTGAAAAACAACATTCATCAAGTATTTTCAATCTAACATATAGCATCCTTAGAATGTAAAAACTGAGCAAACAACCACAAGCACACAACCATAAGTCTCAAGCTTACATAGTCTTCCACGCATACGACTTTAAAGTTATTACAAGCCATTGTCCAACTTCAAATCCATAAAGTTCCACACTAGATAGATAGATAGATGTTCACTCCCCCTTTGGCATCAAGCACCAAAAAGGGAGTGGGGCAGCAGCTGGATCACTCGGAGTCCTCGTCGTCCTCCTCCTCTTCATTGTCGCTGTTGTCCTCCTCTTCCTCTTCCTCTTCCTCTTCTTGCCTCTCTTCTACATCTTGGGCGTCCCACTCCGCAAAAGGATCATCGAAGGTGGGGAGCTCGCGGTAGGGATCGGTGGGAAGGCCAAGATGAGACTTTATCTCAATGATATCCCGGCGTTTCTCATTAGTCTCCGTGGCCATGGTCTTGCACATGCTGAATATGCTCTTTAAGACTCTCTTGATCTTGGAGCCACGGTGCCGACGGGGAGGTCTAGGTGGAGAGGGTGCAGCGGGCATGTCATCATGGCGAGGAGCTGCACTAGAGGAGCCAACATACTTAGGAGCCTTGGGAGCTTTCTTGGCTTGGTCACAGAGTTGGCGAAAGGGCTCATGGACAACATCCTTGGGATAGCGGACATTTGTAACTCTCTCAATCATGTACATGAGATAAGAAGCATAGGGAAGATACTTCATGGGATCATTCATAGCTCTCCTCAACTCATTCCATATGAAGTCAAATATGCAAAATCCGTCCTCGTCCGGGGCCATCCTATTGAGGAGATTTGGAGCATAGTACCTTAGAGCTGTAGCATCTCCTTGCTTAGGGTCAATGGTGGCTCGGAAGAATTGATTGAGATAGTAGTAGTAGGGGTTGAGTTGATCCACTTTTCCTTCAATGGCCAAGGCACGACTAGGAAACATGTAGGGGAGGTCCCTTGGCTTGTACTTGTTCTCATTATGAATGGGAGTGTGATCTTCATCCTTTGATCCAAGTCCCAACAACCTAGAGAAGGTCATGTAGTCGATTGTGCACTTGTTGCCTTGAGTAGTCCATGTGATGGTGTTGTCGTAGGGATCGTAGAAGTAGGAGTAATGGAATTGGGCGAGGATCTCCTTGTTCCAATTATAGCGAAAGCCCATGATGTCATACAAGCCCACTTCTTTGCACTTCTCAATCACGGAATTGAACACGGTGTTGTTGAGGTCCTCATAGTACTTCCAATCAATGTACCTCATCTTCACAATGGGTACCATGTTCTTAGCAACCAACCTGGGGTTCCTAATCACGGTTTGGTAGAAATCCCTATGGAAGTCACACCAAAACCTTGCCTCTAGCCCCTCACCCTTGAGATAGCGATAAACATTCTCTTCCCTTTACTCTCTAACTGCAAGAGCGTTCTTGGAGTAGTCCCGAAACATGTGCTCAGCAAATCCAAGGACCGATCCGGGCTCTCGGAGTTTGATAGGTGTGTTCACTACTTGCACATTTGGTGGGAGAGTAGGGATGAGCCTTGGGGGTGTTTTAGGGCAGATATGGGTTGCTATTCCTTGTTTGGCTTTGGGAGGTTGACGCTCAACTGGTCGGCTTTGATTGATATAGGAGGCTTTGTGGCTCTTTTTGGGGTGAGGTTTGTAGCGGGGTTTTTCCTTAGCCGGCCCCTTTCCATGGCGGCGAGGAGGCTCAGAGGGCTGCTCATAAGTATCATCCTCAACCTCATCATCATCACTTTCGGTTCCTTCCTCCTCATCACTGCCCTCAGCATAAGATGGAGGGGGGTCACCCCTTCTTGGCCTTGCACTTCGCTGAGACGACTCTTGGCCCAAAGTCTCTTGTATGACCCTCAGAGAGGCGGGGTCATGCCTTGCCTTTGTCCTCCTTTGAGTGGAGGGTTCATTCGTGTCGCGCCAGATCTTCACCCTCATGATCTGAAGATATAGAAGGATATGGATATGAGAGATAAGCAATAGAAGAGATGCAAAGCACTGCCACTTAGGGTTTTCAGTGTGAACCCCGGAGACTCCGAGAAAAAGTCCGGATACTCCGGGATGTCCGGAGAGTCCGGGCTTGAGATTTCCGGAGTTTCCGGGTTTCATAGCCGAAACCCTAAATCGCAATGCCGCACAAATCAACCATTGAAACTAAGAGATATTGCAGATCTAGAGCCTATAGAGTCTATTCCAACTATTCCCTAAGAGGATACCGAAAGGAAACGAGTAGGGAGATAGATCGGGCTAGGTCTTCATGAGATACCTCAGGGGAGAAAGGGGGAGAAGCTTAAGTCTTCAAAACCGCGGTAGATCCTTGTTCTCCACCCCTTGGAGCCTTCAAACCGTAGCTCTCACTCGATTTGGATGGGTGGAATCGAAAATCGCCAAGGGGGGGGGGGCGACGGCGGGAGTTGGGGAGAGCGATGGGAGTGAAGGGGTGGCCGGTCAACGCGGTAAAAGGGTGAAAGGAAAAGTAACCGCGGTGAAAGGTATATAAATACCCTTAAAGACCCGAAATGTCTGGACCAGACCCAGAATCTCCGGGAAACCCGGAGTTTCCGCTCCCCCTGAGACCAGCGAGCAGATTTGTAAGGAATTTGATTTGGAATAGATTTGGAGGACTATACATGTAGTATATGTGAGCCTGAGTAGTAACAACACTTGAGACTAGCCACAATCAAGCAAATGAGAACAATAGCCCAAGTGTTGCACCAAAATAAGATCCAAATATTAAAAAAAATGAACACAAGTTTTGCAAATCGTTTTCTTTTCAAAAGACTTATTCTAGGTCACTCAAACATGTGCATGATCTCAAGCCAAGTTACGAGAATCCAAGATATTTAGCTCACTCCTCAAAGCACAAAACCTTAGTTCATCAAGTGGCTTTGTGAAGATATCGGCTAGTTGCTTATCGGTGCTCGCATGACTTAAAGCGATATCTCCTTTGGCTTCGTGGTCTCTCAAGAAATGGTGTCTTATGTCTATGTGCTTTGTTCTTGAGTGGTTTACGGGATTGTTAGCTAGCTTGATGGCACTCTCATTGTCACACAAGAGTGGCACCTTGCTAAACTTACAACCAAAGTCTCTCAAAGTGAGCCTCATCCAAAGTAGTTGAGCACAACAAGCACCGGCTGCAACATACTCGGCCTCGGCGGTGGAAAGGGCAACGGAGTTTTGTTTCTTGGAACTCCAAGACACCAAGGACCTTCCAAGGAATTGGCAAGTCCCGGATGTACTCTTCCTATCTACTTTGCAACCGGCATAGTCCGAATCGGAGTAGCCAAGTAGATCGAAAGTGGAGCCCTTAGGATACCACAAACCAAGGTTAGGAGTATGAACCAAGTATCTAAAAATTCTCTTAACAGCCATTAGAAGACACTCCTTAGGGTTAGCTTGAAACCTTGCACACATGCACACACTAAGCATGATATCGGGCCTAGATGCACAAAGGTAAAGTAGAGATCCAATCATGGAGCGATATACCTTTTGGTCGATGCTTTTGCCCTCTTCATTTAGATCAAGATGTCCATTTGATGGCACAGGTGTTTTGATGGGCTTGGCATTGTTCATATCAAACTTCTTGAGCATATCATTGGTGTACTTAGTTTGACTTATGAATGTGCCTTCTTTGAGTTGCTTGATTTGAAATCCGAGAAAGTACTTCAACTCGCCCATCATAGACATCTCAAATCGTTTGGTCATAATCCTACTAAACTCATCAACCCAAACTTGGTTAGTAGAACCAAATATAATGTCATCGACATATATTTGGCATACAAATAAATCATTTCTTTGTTTACGAGTGAAGAGAGTAGGATCGGCTTTGCCTATTTCAAAACCTTTCTTTAAGAGAAATTCCTTAAGGCATTCATACCATGCTCGTGGGGCTTATTTGAGCCCATAGAGCGCCTTATGGAGTTTGTAGACGTGGTTGGGAAATTGTGGATCTTCATAGCCCGGAGGTTGTTCTACATAGACTTCTTCGGAGATTGGGCTATTCAAGAAAGCACTCTTGACATCCATTTGATGTAGCTTGAAGTTGTGATGTGTGGCAAAGGCTAAGAGTATGCAGATTGCTTCTAGCCTTGCCACCGGTGCATAGGTCTCTCCGAAGTCCAAGCCTTCTACTTGAGTGTACCCCTTTGCCACCAATCTTGCTTTGTTCTTAGTCACCACGCCATTCTCATCTTGCTTGTTGCGGAAGACCCATTTAGTACCTATCACATTTTGCTTGGGGCGTTCCACCAAGGACCAGACTTCATTCTGAGTGAAGTTGTTGAGTTCTTCTTGCATGGCCATTACCCAATCTGCATCCTCAAGTGCTTCTTCAACCCTAAGAGGTTCCAACATGGAAACAAACGAGTAATGTTCACAAAAATTTGCTAATCTTGAACGAGTTGTTACCCCTCTACGGATGCTTCCAAGAATGTTGTCAATGGGATGATCTCGTTGAACACTTTGACGAACTCTTGGATGTGGGTCGGAGGCTTCTTGTTGAATCAAATCCTCATCTTCTTGACTGCCTTGAGAGTCACCAGTGGGAAGTCCGGAGTTTCCGGAATTTTCCCCGGAGTTTCCGGGAATCCCGGAGTCTCCGGGTTTTTCTCCGGACTCTCCGGGGTTCGCAGCGGGAGGTGAACTTGGTGATTCTTCTAAGATCTCGCAGTCCTCATCATCTTCTTCTTGAGGCTTGACTTCTCCAATGGCCATCCTTTTTATAGCCTTTTCAGCAGATACTTCCTTGCCTACACACAATTCATCAACTTGCTCCACTTGAGAGCCATTAGATTCATCAAACGTCACGTCACACGTGACATCAACACAACCAGTGGTTTTGTTGAGGACACGATAGCCATGAGCGTTTGAGGCGTAACCAAGAAAGATACCTTCATCAACTTTAGGTGCAAACTTAGAGCTTTTGGGCTTCTTGTTAAAAATGAATCACTTACAACAAAAAACTCTAAAGTAAGACACGTTAGGCTTTTTACCGGTTAGAAGTTCATAGGCGGTCTTGTGTTGAAGCTTGTGAAGATACAAAGGGTTGATAGCATGACAAGCCGTGTTGATTGCTTCCGCCCAAAAACTATCTGAAGTCTTGTACTCATCAAGCATGGTTCTTGCGGCTTCAATGAGAGTCCTATTCTTCCTCTCCACTATCCCATTTTGTTGTGGAGTGTATGGGACGGAGAGCTCATGACCAATGCCTTCCCCATCAAGATACTCTTCAATGTTGGTGTTCTTGAACTCGGTGCCATTGTCACTTCTTACTCTCTTGATCTTCACTTCAAACTCATTTTGGGCTCTTGTGGCAAACTTCTTGAATATTTCATGAACCTTACTCTTGTATTTCATAAAGAAAACCCAAGTGTACCGAGAGTAGTTGTCAACAATGACAAAGCCATACTTGTTCCCCCCAATGCTAACATAAGCCACGGGACCAAAGATATCGATGTGAAGTAGTTCCAATATCCTTGAAGTGGTGAGTACATTCTTGGCGGGGTGAGGAGCACCAACTTGCTTTTCGGCTTAACAAGCACTACAAATTCTATTTTTCTCAAAATGAACGTTTGTTAGTCCTAGGATGTGTTCCCCCTTTAGAAGGTTATTGAGATTATTCATCCCAACGTGAGCTAGCCGGCGTTGCTAAAGCCAACTTAAGCTAGACTTTGCCAATAAGCATGTATCAAGTTGGGCTTTATCCGATGTGAAATCCACCAAGTAAAGCCTTCCCTTGAGTTCACCTTTAAAGGCAACGGAGTCGTCGCCTCTTCTAAAGACGGTCACACCCTCATTGGTGAACAAACAATTGTAGCCCATCTCACAAAGTTGTGAAATGGACAACAAATTATAGTCCAAGGATTCAACCAAATAAACATCGGAAATTGAATGATTGATTGAGATAGCAATTTTACCAAGACCAACAACCGTTCCTCCACCATTGCCTCCAAAGGCTATTCTTTCCGTAGGATTTTTAATCATGTCACAAGAGGCAAACATCTTCTTCTCTCCGGTCATATGATTTGTGCAACCACTATCAATCACCCATTTGGTTCCACCGGAGGAGTATGCCTACAAAACAAATTATGCTTTTGTTTTAGGTACCCAAGTAGGTTTGGGTCCTAGAGCGTTAGTCACAAGAACTTTGGGCACCCACACATTCCTTTTGACCAATGTTCCTTTTGTGCAGGGTCCCACATACTTGGCAACCACCTTACCCTTGTGGTCCCAAGTTAACACATAATCGGCATAGAAATTGTCTTGTGAGGCATATGGCTTGGGCTTCTTGTTTGACTTGATTAGATTGACCTTTGCCTTTGCTTGTGGTGCATGTGTGGTGTCTTGAGTGCCCTTGAACTTGATAGGAGTGTTGTACTTGACTTGGTTGTCATAGTTCTTGGCACCCAATTGCTTCATGCCGTGCACCACATTCCTTGTTCCCACACCTCTAGTGTGGTGGTTCTTGATGAATGGGATGGGGTCCTTTGTACCTTGTTCTTGCTTACCTAGACCCTTCCCATCCGCAAAGCCAAACTTCTTCATGTAGCTTGATCCAAAGCCTTTGGTGTGGTTCTCAAACTCACCTCTCTTTGGTTCTTTCTTTTTCTCATCAATGAGGGAGTTTGACAACCTAGCAATCTCTTTCTTCATAGCATACATCTCGGCAATGTTAGTAGCACAAGCATTTATATCAATTTTATAGCACCGAGAACAACCATTGCTTGTTGAGGCTTTAGAGTTAGAGAGAGCATCATTAGAGGTTGTTGTAACATTATTCTTGAGATTGTCAAGTTGAACTTCTAGTGCTATGTGACTAGTCCTTAAGCTTTCAAAGCTCTTTTGAAGTTCAAGCTTTTCACTCTCAAGTTTATTGCAAGCATCCTTAGCTAGGAAAGATTCCCTAGTTAATTCATCTACTATCAACTCCTCTTTAGCTTGGGATTTCTTGAGGCTAAGAATTTCTAGCTCCTTTTCCTTAAGCAAGTCCTCTTGCACCTTGAAACCCTTCTTTTCAATTACAAGGGCATTCTCAAGGGCAATGGTTTTCTCTCGCTCAAGTCTAAAGAGTTCTTCTTGCACCTCTAGAGTCCCATCTCTATTCTCTATTTCTTTCATTAAAAACATGATTTTCTTAGTTGCCTTCTTACCAAAGTCATTTATCATTTTTTCAAATTCAAGATCACTTTCACTATCATCATCTAGGGGCGGGGTGGGAGTGTCTACCTTAGAGCCCCTAGCCATGAGGCATGTGTGGGTGAAGTCATCTTCATCATCGGTGAGATCTCCAAAGAGTGGTGACTTGTTGATTTGTTCCCCAATAGATATAGTGGCAAGACCCACTTCATCATCAGAGTCGGAGCTATCATCATTTGAGTCCCACTCTTCACCCAAGTGTGCTTCACCAACTTCCTTCTTCTTGTTGTTATTATTCTTGTTGATGTCCCTTCTTCTCACTTTGATATTGGGGCACTCCGCAATGAAGTGACCCTCCTTGCCACACCCAAAGCATGGCCTCTTGGAAGTCCTCTTGGTCTTGATCTTGTCTTTGTCTTTGTTCTTGTTGAAGAACCCACTCTTCTTGATCACTCTGTTGAACTTTCTTATGAAGAGTGCCATTTGTTCGGGAGTCATGTTCTCATCACTATCTTCATCACTATCTTCCTTGACCACGGTCTTGGAGGTTGATGAGCTTGACTTCTTCTCCTTGCTAGATGCCTTGAGGGCTACCCCCTTGTTCTTCTCAAGTTGTTCATGCATCTTGGACATTTCTTGTGAGAGCTTTGACTCCTTGACGGTGATAAGATGTTCTTCAATTCTTCCAATCACATCCGCCGGAGTGAACTTGTTGAAGCCTCTCTTCTCTCTTATAAGTGTTGGGAGTTGCACATCCCTAGCCATGTATGCGGAGAGGATCTTATCAACCACTTCTCTTCTTCCCCATCTTGTGGTTCCAAGGGACTTGATCTTGTTAATGATCTTGTTTAAGCGGTTGTACATGTCTTGTGGAGTTTCATCTTCCTTGATGACAAAGCGGTTGAGCTCACTTTCTAAGGCGTGGATTCTTCCTTCTCTCACTTGCTTTGTTCCTTCATGGTTGATGAACAATGTGTCCCACACTTTCTTGGCGGACTTCAATCCATCCACTTTGTCATACTCTTCGGACGTGAGTGAACTCTTGATGATGCGTATGGCTTGATAGTTTCTTTGTATCTCATTGGCTTGATCTTGAGTTAGCGTTGCATCACCACTAGGAAATGTAATACCCCTGTTCACAATAGTCCAAAGTGCGGGATTTACCGCCATCAAATACTCCTCCATCGAGTTCTTCCACTTGGAATAGTCGGTTCCATCAAATTGGGGTATCTTCCCAATGTGGCTAGAACCTAATGGATGGTTAAAAGATAAGCGAGAGTAATCGAAAGAGGTTCGAGTGTAATCCTTTGATGATGACGTGCGTCGAGCGGAGCGGTTGGACCTTGCATCATCAAACTCTTCATCCTCACTATCGGAGGACTCCACACCATCTCCACGTGCTTGATGACTTGTGCTTGCTCCAAGGGTACCACCTCCTTGAGGTAGAACGGGAGGTGTGCCAACAACATTGTTGGCGGCATCTCCTCCTTTGGGAATAGGTGGAGTTTGAGCATTTGGATCCGACATCTTCTTGACTCTAAGCGGTTAAGCTTCAAAATCGGAGCACTTGGCTCTGATACCAATTGAAAGGATCAAGATGTCGACTAGAGGGGGGGGTGAATAGTCGAATCTGAAATTTACAAACTTTTAAACCAACTGTCAGTCTAGGTTCGGAGTTTTCGGATATTTTTCTGGATACTCCGGGAAATCCGGAGAATCCGGGAAAATGTCCGGATTGTCCGGGCCTACGAGGGGGAAATCAAATCGACAGAAATTAAACTTGCTCAAACATAAATCTGTGAAAATAGGTTATGCACTGGGATGAGGCAAGCCTGTTTATCCACCTAGAACCTGCAGAAACCTCAGCACGGAGTAGATCGGCACCAAACCCTAGAATAGAGCTCAAGAGGTATACAAGCATATAACAAGAGCAACGAACACAAGAGACACAAGGATTTGTTGCCGGAGTTCAACCTCACACCTTGAGGTCTACGTCTCCGTTGAGGAACCCACAAAGGGTGGACCTTTACACCTAGGTCACTTTCCTCCCTCTAGCGACCACAAAGATCAAGCTAGAGTTACTTACTCAATTTCAGGGTGATACAAACCTCCTTGGGCAGCCACAAACCTTTGGATGCTCCAAGGCAACGCCTAGCTGGCTAGGAGCTCAAGGCTCCAAGAGTAACAAACACGAAATGTGCCAACCAAGCGAAGAACGAGGTGCTCTAGAGATGGGAAATCAGCTCACTAGCACTCTCCAAGCTCTTGCTCTCAATCCCTCCTTAAATCCCCAACAAATCTCACCAAACCAAGGCCAAGGGGAGTAAAGAGGGTGAGTGAAGGAGTTCTGAGTGTTGCAGGTCGAAATGGGCAAGAGAGAGAGAGAAGGGAAAGGGTGGAGGGGGCTTTTATACCCCCTCACACAGAAAAGAGCCGTTACAGCTCTAAGACCCGGAATATCCGGGAAAACCCCGGAAACTCCGGGAAGTCCGGAGACTCCGGGAAAAACCCCGGAAACTCCGGCCTTCCAAGGTCAGCACCCAAAGAGTTTACCCCGTGAACGTGTTGGTGCAAAGGTGTCTCTCATAGGTTTTGTTTTGACAACTAGAGCACCTGTTCGACTCTTGGAAGATACATTTCCTGTCCCTCTTTATAGTACGGCGTTCCTAGGACTCAAATTCAAAATATAAAATGAATAAGCCTTCATAGGAACCCCTTTGTAGCATCACTTCCTTTTTGCTTACTCAAGGAATAACACTTGATGCCACATACAATTTTAATTCCTGCTCATACACTAGATAAAACATTAGCCACTTAAGCGTATGTCATTAAATCACCAAAACCCACTTAGGGGGCCAAGATACTCTTCAGGGGTGGAGGAGAGATCCCCTCTATAGAGGGGATGGAGAGGGATTTTTAGTCAATGGAGAAAAAAAGGGGGCTATAGGGATCCCCTATATCACTATTTTTTTGCTATTGGGAAGGGGATAGAGAAGCTGCTGAAGTTGCTCTAAGAAACTCTTTCTTACGAAAAGTTTTTCATGTAACCAACATCATCACCCCACTACACGACTTTCCTCGCTTCTTAACGATCCACGTCAACATCCAGTAGATCAAAAGGCTCCGAACGTCAAACCCAAGTGATCGCTTGGGTGCACTAGAGTTATCACCATGGTAGCTCAAGAGGCTAATAGCTAATGGTGCATCTGCTTTACTCCACTTAGCACGACATGCTGGCTGCTCAAGCAGCTAACTAATACCTTTTTACTCAGCACGTATGGCAGCTCAATAGTCCAGGTAATTGTAAGGAATCGGATGCTCGTAGCTTAAGAGTGAGATGGGGTGAATTAGCCAACTTAAAACCTTAAGCTTAAGATTATCACTATTTGCTCAATACATAAACTAGACCGTCCCAAAACAAGTTTTGCAACCTATTGCCAATCCTAGCAAGATACTACTCTATGAAAGTAAAGGCAAACAAGTATTGCAAGAGAGTAATGTGGAAACATAAAGGGGATGAGAGGAAGCAAACTCTTGACACGCGATTTATCCCGTGATATCGGTAGGCACTAAGCCACCCCTAGTCTACGTTGTTGAAGCACTCCGCACAAGAGTATTGCTTCCCGGTCACCAAGTCTCTCCCAAGAGCATCACTTGACTTGCCACAAAGGCTCTCGCCAAGCTCCCTTGGTCACCTTGATGTCGCCTCCACTAAGGAGATTCTCCACCAAGGGAAGGGGGTCTCCATGTCCCCCGCATAAAGTGTCCTCACCGCTTCACACCAAGTCGGAGTGTCGAAGACGTTTACCGGAGAGTCACCTAGGCTCCAAGGCTTCTGGCGCACCTTGTACAGCTCGATCCACTCGAGAATCACCTCACAAGGTAGGCACACCTTGCACTTACTCAACTCTAAGCTAAGCCTAACACTAAGCACACACACACAATTACACAAAGCATGTGCAAGTCTATAGATGAGCAATTTAGCACTTGGATGGCTTGGATATAATCTTCTATGTGTCTTGAACTCCTCTGCACTTCCACACACTCCAGCATCATCAAATGGGTGAGTGGAGGGGGTATAAATAGCCCAAGGCGTCCAAAGAGCCGTTGGCTAAAAGCTGCAGAAACTCGTACCGCCGGATGAACCGATGGTCCTTTTTTCCACCGTCGATTCATCCGATGCCCCTCCACGTCATCTAGTCGTTGAATCCCGCTGACACAAATCATCCGCCGCATACACCGACGGTCTCTTCACTCAGTCGTCGGTTCATCCGGTGCTGAAGGGTTCCGGGCCAAAATCTTACTGTTAGCATCTTTGTGATCATCGGATGAACCATTGCCTGGACCATCGGTTCATCCGGTGCTACTAGCCATTGGTTTGGAACGTCTCTGTCTTAAAATCTTGACTCATCGGATAGACCGACGGTGCCCACCAATGGACCGTCAGTTCATTCGACGCTTCTGTCTTCACTTCTTCGTCTATGTCAATCATCCGGTGCAACTAGAATATGGACCGTCGGTTCATCCGACGGTGCCTATTGACTTGAGCCTTCACTGCAGTGTACCAGTTCGTCCGACCATTGCACCGACGCTTGCTTCTAGGGTACCGTCGGTTCATCCGACGGTGTTATTTTCGTTCCTTTTCTTCCACGATTTTGACTCTTCAAAAATACACTATCTTTTCATTTTGGCATGTGGTATTTTTGCATCCTTGGGACCTAGAAGTGTCTACAAAGACATGTTAAACAATATGGTTAGTCCCAATGATCATGTTGTCATTAATCACCAAAATCAAACTTGAACAAATAGCATATGAGGCCATATTTGCTACAGTAACAATTCACCTCAGCCTGGGCTGCTGGTCTCTTCCTCCTGCTGCTCGATCTCTACTGCCAGATGCCGACGGCCAATCGGTCTCACTTGCTCTCGAGTCTCGACTACAGAGTATGTAGCGATCTGATGATGATAGTTGCGTAACATCGGCCAGCGGTGGCTGCATGAGTTGACCGGTCTACTCCTCTAACCCGTCCACAAGTTGCAACTTTTTTTTATTAAATTTGAGTCATCTGCGTGTCATTAAAAACTCTCTCAAATTCTGCAGCAACGCGCGGGGAATTACCTAGTAGATATTACAATTCTCTCTCCTTATCCATTCAATACCCTCTTCTCCAACATTCCTCAGATTCAATCCGACAAGCGCAGGGCGAGCGCAGCTACCGAGCACGCGGGTGGACGGTGAGAGCGAGGCGAGTGGGGTCAGCGTGGTGTGACAGTCCCGCGAGCGCGCGAGTGCACTGGCCAGCGGAGGAGGCGGCCGCTACGGCTCTGAGAGTACATGGTCGTGCAGGCAGCGACAAACTGGCTGCGGAGCACACCGCTATTCTCGGAGTAGAGGATGGCTGCAGCCGCCCAAAGTGACGCACACCACGGCGGCAGGGGCACCTCCCACTCCCTAGGTGCCTCCACCCCTCGAGCATCTCCACGGAGAAGCCGCCACGGTGCCTCTAGCGCAGGTTGCATCCAGAAGTGAGAGCTCCCGATGTGGCTGTGGGAACGGCGACGATGACCTCGTCGGTTTGCTCTGGTGCAGGACTTCGACGACGAGGTCGGCGTTCCAGAGCAACAAGCGGAGCCGTGTCCGACCTCCAATTCGTGCTTGTTCCTCCAACATCACCACCACCATCCTTTTCTGCCGGCGGAGGCAGGCAAGGCGGGCGAGGTCGGCACTGCGCTACGGGCGTGACAGCGGCGCAGGCGGGGCCAGCGCAACGGGCGAGGCACAACCGATCTGGGTTGGCGAGGCGCAGCTGGCGCTGCCTGCGGGAGCGAGCACGGTTGGCGCTGCGGAGCGCGGCCGCGCAATGCGAGCGAGCGGGCAAGCGCGGCCATCGCAGCTCACGCGAGCAGGCGCGGTCGGCAGGTGCGCGGCCAGCAGGGGCGGAGCGCGGTGGTCGACGAGCTAGTGGCTGGTCGGATGTGTTTTCTTGTGATAGAAACCAGAGTTTTCTTCCGACAGAAACCAACGGTTTCTTCGCAACGCAGATTGCGTCATGTCTTCGTGTCTCGGGGTGAGAGAGGACACCGTTTGGGGGACAAGAAATGATTTTTTTCACATTTGGTTCTCTTTCCTCATTAATTAACCTGTCATGTTATCTTTTTCTTATGTTACATCACATTTAATAGAGATAGAAACCACCATCAATATTCATTGGGACTGCCCTAATCACCCTTGGATTTTGTTCTTTTTTAGTTAGGTAGTGATTGGGTTTTCCTTAGTTAAAGTGTGTTTGTATTCCAAGTGCTAAACAAAAATATCTAAAATTTAGATAGTTTAGTGTTTAAAGAAAACACTCGTGTCTAAACTGCTTTGCACCTCTAGCACCCAAATAGGTGCTGGCTTTTCTTTTCACCCCTATCCTCATTCATTGGTCATTTAGTAGAGCATTAATTGTTGTTTCGGTGGTGTCAAATCTAAATGAGGGGTACTTTGGTCATTTAGCAGAACATTAATTGCAATTTAGACCGTTTTAGATAGAGAATCCAAACAAGAAGTGTCTAGTAGATTTAGACAATTTTAAGACACTATAGTTTTAGCACTTGGAATCCTAACACATCCTTAATTACTATAAACGGTTTTGGTTCACGAGTGAATCTACCACATTTTTCATGGTTTTGTTATTTTTACAGTTTCGAGTATTGTTGTCGAAATCCGCAGCACATGTGCAACGATGAAAATGGAGAAAACTCTATTAACATGTACATTCTCATTTCTTTTACAAAGAACGAAAAATACAACGATATATAAACCTACAGGAGCGTGACACATGTAGAAATAAACAAATATGAATGAAAAATATAATGAAAATGATCGAAAATCAGAATAGTACATCAGGTGCATTAAAAGATGTACCATTGATGCACATAACACCATTGATTTTTGCTCCCCTAAACACATATAAAAGTTGTGGTTAGAGGTATTTGGTGATAGAATGGAACACTATATTATGTGGAGGAAATTCATCATTTGACATTAGAAGATAACTAGATTGTTTTCTTGGTTCTAAGTTTTTTTCCTTATATGATATTATATTCAAGCTTTCATTTTTTATTTAAAATTTCTATCACCTCAGTTAGTTAATTCATGGGAAACAACCTCAAAATCACCTCCAAGAATCTTGAACCTTTTCTTGTGATAGGACAAAAGGAAACAACCCCATTTTGCTTAAAAACACATATGGAAACTTATAGTTTTAAATTAAAATTCACTAACTTATGCTACTTTCGATACTTATCTATATTTATGGCACCAAAATACTTTTGAAAAATTATGAGAAATTAACTAGTGTTCTTCACATGAGATTAAATAATTTATAAATAATTTCTTATTATAAGTTACAAAGAGAATTGTGAGTTTATCCTAAAATTTCTCAAGTCGTTCATTATTCACAACTGTGTACGTAACTCATGATGGTAAATTATTTTGTATTTTTTCAACCCATGTGAGTATTATTAGTTATTTTCCATAATTTTTAAAAAGCATGTTGGTTTCATAAATTCAAATAAGTTTCATAAGTACTCTAATTTGGTGAATTTTAATTTTTAGACTATAATAGTGGATGTTTGTTCTTAAGCAAATTCAATTTACCTCCATTTATTCTATCATACAAATAAAATTTTGAATTATGAAGGTGATTTGGATGTCGTTTTGTCCAACTTAATGAAGAAAATGACGAGAATGTCAAATGGGGAATGAGCTCAAGTTAGAACTGGGTGTCAATGTTATATAAGGGAAGGAATTTTGTTCAAGACCAAGTAAGAATTTGAATGATCTTCTAGTGTTAAAAAATAATCTTTTAATCATTTACCATCATGAATTGTAAGTTCACCTAAATTTTTTCTTAATATCTCACTCATTTGATTTTATATCCATATTTTACTGATTCTACCCATGTAAGATGTTGTATAGATTTTCAATGATAAAACTAGAAGAATCACATTAATATTGTGTGTTGCTCCCTTTTCAATCCCCTCGTCATTTATATTCTGCTAACCTAAATTTGGAGCAAACACAATATCATGTGAAAAAATCACTCCATCTATTCCGAATTAATTGGTATTATATATATTAACACATTATTTTATAATTTGGTTTGAATTAGATGAGTTTGACTTAGAACAAAGTTAGAACGCGTAGCTAGGGAAGAGCTAACTAAAATGTAGAAGAAAAATGTGCCAACATGTTTGACTTATCTTAATCATCTTTCTTTAAAATGGTAAGTATTATGTAGCATTTTTTTCCCTCTCAATCTCTACCGAATATTAAAGCAAGGCTTGCTTCTGCCCCATATTTTCGTCTGTCAACAGTAAACCGAGGGAAAACCGTGTGAAGCGGCGCACGTGGTACCAAAACTGTGAAAAAAACACATGAACCGGCTGTAAAAACGAGTCAACCGGGTCGCACAGGTATAAAACCGAGAAAGACCTGAAGCCACGTGAACCGGAACCAGCCAACCGGAACCTGACACCCCCTTGCGCATAGGGACAGGCCCCGGTCCTCCGGTCTTTCGGAAAAGGTGGGCCAACCGGTTGAGCTACTATTCATCATTCATTAGCCTCTTAAGAGCACATTTCAATATATTTCAGTTTATAGTTAGGATCAAGGAAGTGTGGCATTGCTTTTTATTATTCTGGTAAAAATATTCTTAAATCACAAATGAGGTATGCATCCACATATAACGTTAAGTTTTGTAAAAATAATTCTATCTAGATGTTTCATTTTCAAACTTTATAAATCATTTGTCAGCTTAAAAACAAACAAAACATGTTTGGATAATTTAATATACCGAGTAAAAATGTTACGAAATGACAAAAAATGATAGTTGTTGTTAGGTTGGATCATAAGTCCCTGTAAGACCTCGTTTAGTTGGTGAAATTTTTGTTGAAAGTGGTGGAATTTTTTCATTGGGAAACGTGAGGTAGATGCCCACGCGCCATCCAACCGCACATGGCCGTACCACCTTTGAGATCTGTGTGCGATGTTAACTTCAGCTCATAATTAACGTCTGCATGCAAAATAGTAAGCAGACTAGGCAGTCTTGGGTGTGTGCTTTTGTCGTATCTCTTTAATTTGAAACTTGTCCGCTTTTTCATCTCACCCACACCTACTCAACTGCAGTGACCTTACTCCGGCAAAAAAGCCAAAAAGAGTCTCGCACTAGGAAAATGCAATCAACCAGTAGGTAACACTTTGAGCAACGCATCCATCAGGTCATCTTTAGGAGAGAATCATACATCTCGCGTTTGTTCGAGACCACATATCTTTAGAAAACAAATGTTAGACCGATGTTTTTCGAAAAATGTGGGTCCAACATTTTTTAAAAGGTTGAATTCAACATTTTTCAGAAACAAATGTTGGTGTACCTAAAGACAAACAAGCTTTACTTGGGCGGTTGTGATCGAGCGTCCTGCCCACTCCTTGCGGGTGCCCCGTCGCCGCTGATCCCTCTGCCGCCCTGAGACTCGAGCTCACGGCCATGGAGGAGAGAACCACAACAGGTGGGTTTTTATGAGGGCACATGGACGTATGGTACCTGGCTTCTTGAGACGGAGTATGTTAGGAAAGCGAGCAAGTTCAGTTTTCCTTTTCTGACGATGGATCAAACTAACGTTGGAATACAATACGGAGACGACACACGTAAAATATAACTACGAACGGTTGAAATCAAAATTATTGACAGAACGCGTGAAGGATTCCTTCCTTGCTTTAATATTATATATAATAATAGGTAAAGATAAAGATAAATATAAATATAAAGATTGAGAATGATATGTTGCACAACTGATTCCGAAGAAGGAACGTTGTAGTGAAAAAAAATATTCTTACTAGCTGCAATGTAGAAAGTTATGTGCAGAATTAGAATAATCTTCACTTGGTATAATGAGGGATAAAAGGCCTTTGAATGATAGCTTTGTAAATGGTTTTTTCTGTACAGCTATATGAACACAATCGTCATTTTTTCAGTTGTGATGAAAATTTATGTTCATGAGTAGACGATTATGATAGGTGAATATTGCTCATCTTTATTTGTATTTGATCCCTGATATGATAGGGTGTGCATAGCGCGCATCTTGAGGACCGTGTCAGTTCATTTTTCCTCTATGTGCACGTAACCTGATGCAAAAAATTTCACTCATTTCACCAAAAATGTTGACAACTAAATGGGGAATCAAACTCAAACCGATATAGTAATACTCCTATGTCTTGTCCGTAGCAACGCAAAGGCATTATGCTAGTAACTATTAAATTAACATATTAAACTAAAGAAATCCTTGACAACAACACAAAACAACATGCCTTCGTCACACAAAACATTTAAATTTATATACAAACTAACGACGAATGGCAAAACAATGGATAGGGTCTATTTATTTGAGCTCCAACTTTTACGATTATTTGAAAAGCTTATGCTGACCTTGAGCTTTCCATATAAACCTAGCTTTTCTCAACTTTCAGTTTTTCGAAAGCTGCACAAGAATTCACGATTTGTTTGACTTTTCACCGAGAATATGCCAGGTTACTCAAACAAATAGGCTCTAAAGAGCAAAACACTAACACAATCAAACTATAAAAAAAAGATCATCAGCAATATATCATACACATCCTCAAACCAAAACTTAACATTACAATACTATGAAGCCTCGAATAAATACTTGTATCAACTATCAAATGATATGAAACTGGATAACTCTGTCTCTATCACTCTATGCACAATCTCTTGATTCATTTTGGAGATTAGTAGTATTCAGCGGGGGTTGCTTTCAAATTGAAACACGGAGCACCTTGGGTGCCCAAACCGAAAGTGCCATCCGAAAGACAATTCTATTTTGCCCTCCGCTGTTATATCGACGCCCACCATTACCACGCCACCGTCTTCCCGTCTCCCCCATCTTCACCTCCTCTCGCTCGGGCTGCTTGCCTAGGGTTTCGCCTGCTCCCGCCCTTGCCTCCGGCCGCCACCTCAGATCCCACCGCCGCTGGCACCCGATCCTCCTCCGTCGCTTGCCGCCGATCCCGCCGAGCTCCGATTCGCGTCCTCCCCGCCGGAGCAGCGTCCGGACGCGCGGGGGCAGATCTGGGTTCTGGTGGTCCGCTTGGTGCATGAGAAGGCCGCTAGGGTTTGTGAGTAATGGAGGTGGAGCCGGCGAGGAGAGACGCGGCGGCGCTGGACCCGGAGCTGCTGCAGCTCCCGGAGCTTGCGCCGGGCGCGCTCCGTGAGAATTCGATCATAGCTGACGCGCTCTACTCGCAGTGGCTCGTGCTACCCGAGACGGCCAAGCTGGTATCCCTTCTACGCGCCCTACTGTTTTCCTCGCTCGCTGCTTTGGGTTTGATGCTTGATTAGCTTGGTTTGTGCTTAAATTTCGCGTGGACTATGTGATCTTGGGCTCAGACTCGTTAGAAATGTCGTTCGTGTTGCTTTGGTTGGCGTCCTTGGTGCAGTGGCGCGTACTGGTTAGATTGGTATTTCGAAACGTATTTATGAGCTCGTGTCTTCGATTCAAGTATGATGATGGGGTTTGATAGATGAAAGTATATGGTCTGTTTATTGCTTGATTTGTCTTTGTTCCTAGATAATTCTGTACGCCTGTGATCTAGTTATTCAACTCACCAAGGTAAATTTCAGTCTAGCTGAGCAGTATGGATATAGCATTTGTCTGTCCCTGATGTGCTTATCCGTGAGTCTTCATCTGGTAGTCTCTGTGCCAACGGCTTGGCTTCGATTGTTGCGAACTTGGCACTCTTCTGATGTTACATCTGTGTTATAGTGAGTGTAGGAGTTGCCATTTCTTAGTATCATATCTGATCTGAATTAGTTATTTTGTCAGTATGAGTGACAACTGTAGAAGCCTGTCTTCAGTTTGAGTAAGGTTGTGCTGTCCATCAGTTTTGCAACGGACTTATGGTGGGTCCTCCAATGCATGGATTGATTTGAAATTTTCATGGACTTGGAGTGTTGGACTTGAGGGTTTCTCTTTGCAATAGCATTATGGTAGGGGCGAAATTTGAAGTTTGGTGTGTTGTTTTTGAACTTTTCAACAGTGATGCTGGTTTTGATTCTTAACTCATTTCTGGTCTGTGTCCGTACCTTGCAGTGAGTAAGTGCATTTATTTATATTTGATGCTTAGTGTAATGGTTTTCTAGTTGATAGTCTATGCTGTCTCCTTGATTGTCCTCAAGTCCTCCTTGGTAAAGTTTATGAATGCCTGTGTACCCTATTATTGTTTCATAATAGTATCTATTGGCACCGCTCAATAGACCATACATCAAGCACTCGTAACTACAGTAATTTCTCTATACAATAGCATTTCCTGAATTCCTGTTATGGAAGCTGTAAATATAGATATATTGCAAATTATAATAATTTCTGTGGCCTAGCTTGTTCCATAAGATTTTTGCCATGAGGAATTAACGGTGTCCAATTGCGGATAGAAGTGGATGGGAATTTAAGCTTGAATTGATTTAATAAATGTACACTACCTTGTTGTGAAAATGGAAAGCCTATATTGACAATATGATGCTTTATGTTGTTGTTAGCCTTAGATTTCATGAGGATAGTGTTACTTATTTGTCGGATGATGCTATAATGTTCTGTTTTCATTGCGAGCACTGCCAATGTTAGTGCTGTACTCGCACATCTATTGCATGATTATTTTTCTTATGTGATTGTCAAGATATCTTCTCCAGCAACTGCTTTGATGTTCTGTAAACTTATGTCATTGTATATTTTTCAACTTTATTTTCATGTGAATGATCCATTGTTTCTCATACTTTCCATGTACAACTAGGTAAAGTCTTTGATTGAGGATGCAAAAGCTGGTGCTACGCTTAATGTTGCTGGAACCTCTGCTAGCACAAATGCTGCTTCAAGTAATTCTCTACCGTCAATGTTTCCTGCTGGTAGTGCTCCTCCACTTTCTCCTAGGAGCACTTCTGGTTCTCCCCGTGTTATGAGACGAGGATCTAGTGCTGGACCATCGTCCTTGGGCTCTCCATTAAAATTAGTTAGTGAACCAGTGAGAGAAGTTATACCTCAGGTACTTTGCACTTGCCTTGAAAAAATTATTGAAGTTTTGTTTCTACATTCATTGTTTAAAGTATTGAATTTTGTTGTATCAATATGTTTTTTAGTTTTACTTCAAGCACGGGCGTCCTCCTCCAAAAGACTTGAAGGAGCAGTGCTTATCTAGAATAGATCACCTATTTTTTGGTGGGGAGGGGCTTCAGATTCAAGGTGAATATGGTCTCGCAGCTTGGTTTTTGGCATTTAAATGAATTCTGGAGCTCATATGCCTTATTTGTCCACCAGAATTCAGATCGGTCACAAAGGACATATGCAAACTCCCTTCGTTTTTCTCCAGTGTTCTTTTCAAAAAAATTGATGTTGCGGCCACTGGAACTGTCTCAAGGTATGATATTCGACATCTGAAGGGCTGACCTCTACTTGATTACAATCATGTATGTTGGTTCCTTTTACCGCTTCTGTCACATCAGGACAGATATTATTCTTAGCTTATGCTACAACTCCTCATTGGTCTTCAGCACTTTAGTTGGACATTTCGTTTTAAGATAACAAGGTTGTTATCTTGTGATGGAACCAACATTTAACATTTGTTGGGCGGTTAGTCTTTTATAGTGCTCTAAGTTGAAGTCTTCTGTCATGTTTGGCTAGTACCTGGACTGCTGAGCATGAGACTTCTAGGTTTTGTGATAGGTCACACGAATGACTTCGGAACCTGGCTGCCTTTTGGTTGAAGGATGCATCTATATGCATATTTGTCAGAAAGGAACTATGGCCATGTTTGGATGGAGGTGTTAGTGTTAGTTTGTAGCAAACTAACACCAAAACTAACACTTTGGAGCCAAACACATGTGTTAGTTTGGTGTTAGTTGGAACTAACACCCCCCAAAAAACTAA
The DNA here is from genome assembly GCA_036936925.1 of Cenchrus fungigraminus. Classification (NCBI taxonomy): domain Eukaryota; kingdom Viridiplantae; phylum Streptophyta; class Magnoliopsida; order Poales; family Poaceae; genus Cenchrus; species Cenchrus fungigraminus. Next base: position 46,140,115 of record CM072771.1, on the reverse strand, counting down.
CACCTCCAAGAGGTGGAAATTGGTGTTACTTTGGTGGACCCCACCCCTTTTCCCTCTCCCTCTCCTTTTTCAAATGATTGGAAAAGTTACTTTAAATGCAAACTAACACCTCCATCCAAACATCCAAGATGTTAGTTTTTTATGTGTTAGTTTGGAGGTGTTAAAAACTACCACTAACACTAACACTAACATCTACCATCCAAACACGGTCTATATAGGCTAGGCTACACAATGTCTAGCAAAGTTGCCAACACCAAACATTGAGAAATGCAAATAACGTGAGAACAGTAAGATCTGGTAGACTATGAAATTAGAATATGCTATAGTGGTTTTGTTATCCTGATTCTGCTGGTAACCACTGATGCTAGTTCTTATTGTTCGTCCATACCTGTAGATCATGCCTTAGGCACTGATTTGGAAGCTTTTGTGTCGGAGGCTTCTTGATTCAGCATTCACGCTGTAAAACAAGTGTTGTAGCTTCTAGCTTGCCTTTCCTTTACTAGCGTGTTAGATCTTGTAACATGTACTATTGCTCTGATAGTGTGATTTGACATCACTCGACTTCTGAATTGTTTCATTGTTTTTTAATCACTAGCGAGGAATGTGATGTTATGTTCAGTAATGTTCTCTTTACCATGCTAGAATATGTGATTATGGATGCAAATGGTTCAGCTGACCCATGAGTTCATTTGATATATAGATTCAAGCAAAAAAAAGAGGGGAAAAAAGAGAAATAGCTATTAGGAGGATGCAGAGTTTAGTAGGAAAGGTTGGGGTTTGAGTTGATCTTCATCAAACTAACATCTCTACATGCGATGGTTTCTATTAGTGATTCTATGTAAATGGCTTCCTGTTTGACCCCTATACTGATTATTCCGCTGAACATTGGTAATTGCATTTCAGATTTAAATTTGGTAATCTGACTCCATTTCTGAACACAGAGATGCATTTGTTGAATACTGGGTCAATGACAATAAGATTACAATGGATATGGCTAGCCAAATATTTGAAATATTAAGAAAGCCGGGTTACAACTATCTCACTCAGGTCAGCTTTGTTTTCCTCTGACTGTTCTCAGTGTTAACACAGGAATAGATGGCTGTAGCTGAAGATATTTAGTTCTGTATGACTTCTTTTATACTGATGGGAATATATATATTCTCTGTAATATGTGCAGGATGACTTCAAGCCTGTCCTAAAAGAACTCTTGGCAACTCACCCTGGCTTAGAGTTCTTACAAGGGACCCCAGAGTTTCAGGAGAGATATGGTAATTACTGCTATCTGATAGAGCTTCAGAGTTAATTATTTTCTCCAATTTATACTCCTTCCATTTGGAATTAGAGGGCTCCATCTTTTTTGGCTCAGAGAACAAATGTCACGTCATGATTCACTGCATTTGTCCTTAGTGTTAATTGGGCATGCCCTGTTACCTTTGTTGACTCCTGGTTTCTATCATAGTTAATGCAGCTGGCATGGAAGTGTGCATGGCTGGGCACCAATTGTGGCTTGAGTTAAAACTGCATTCCTGCTCACTCATGTCTGCCTGGCAATAGCAACATGTTAATGGTTCACACATGCATGGACTTAACTAGGGTGTTCCTGTACACTTCTGCACCAGGGAAAGCATGCACTCTCTATTCCTGAACAGCTAAACAAAACATGTGTCCCAGTAAAAGCAAACAGAGCGAGTACTTGTACTTCTTAGATGTGCAGCTTTCCATTGTTTTTATTTTTATTTTTCTGTTCCTTAATAAATTCACATGTGAAAATTAGCAACAGGCAAGACCTGTACCTGATGGTATAGTGGCATCCTTGCACAGTCGCATTGTTAGGTGTCAAAACTGTCAACTGATCAGCTTTTCGTTAGGCTTAGTAAATACGATTTTGGGGCTGTGAATACGTTTTGGCAACAAGCTTGTTATGTGATGAAAACGTTGACGCTTCTTTGAATGAACAGCATTGGCACTTTGTCAACACAAATAATAATATAATATGATGCCTTTTTAATTCAATAAGTTCAGCCTGACAACCTCCTTGCCATAGAGATTATGGGACTCCTGATTTAAATTCTTTCCCTTAACGATTGGAACATGCTGGTAGGAAGAAAGGTGTTGGTTGCTTAAAGTCTGGAGTATTGCCAATCTTTACAAAAAACAACTTTAATACCCATTATGATTTTAACATAAGATTTTCTGAATATTTTGAACTGCTGCTAATGTTTGTTGTATCATGTTCATTTATAACCATTTCTTGATGTTTTCTTCAGCGGAGACTGTAATATACAGAATCTTTTACTCTATCAATAGATCTGGAAATGGCCATCTGACTCTGAGAGAGCTCAAACTTGGAAATTTAATTGCCGCCCTTCAGCAATTAGATGAGGAAGAAGACATCAACAAAGTGTTGAGGTAATAATTTGAGTCGCTAACAGATTGCTAGTGTCCATTTGTATGTGTACGCCCATCAGTTCTTAGGAGAGCAGCAGAGGTTTTCGTTGCACATATCACGATCCAGTTTCTTACATGCATTTGTGTACCTTACATGTACTTTTATTTGTTATTGTGTGGATTACAATTGTTGATGCTCTTCACATAGTACAATAATATTGTTGCATGATGTTTCCCAATGATGATAATGTTGGGTTATGTTTTTATGCAGATACTTCTCATACGAGCACTTCTATGTGATCTACTGCAAATTTTGGGAGCTGGATACAGATCATGATTTCTTGATTGATAAAGAAAACCTCATCAAATATGGAAATCATTCATTGACCTACAGAATAGTTGATAGAATTTTTACACAGGTTAGTCTATTCTGTTGCTGCATTCAGAACTGCCATTGTTTACCAAAATGCTATACTTTGTGTACTTAAATTGTCTATTTTACTGTTACTTAGATTCCAAGGAAATTCACAAGCATGACAGAAGGAAAGATGGGCTATGAAGACTTTGTTTACTTTATATTATCAGAGGAAGACAAATCATCTGAGCCTAGTCTTGAATACTGGTAACTGTGTTCTGAATAGTTGTCTTGTATGTGCATTTTGAGAATTGTTCCTATTGTCTTAATTGTGATATAAGGTCATTTCAACTCAAAGTCTTAATGGGTGGTGGAGGTGTGTGCACCCTGTTTACCAAAGCCAGGACACCTAACATATGTAGTAAAGGCATCAATGGAAGTTGTTGTATCTTTTAACTTCTGGACGAGGGCATTATATGTAAAGATGGGCGTGGATCAACCACGGTGCGAACCGCAACTGATCCATCGAACCATATAGTATGTTTAGGTGCACCTAGCCTATCCATCTTAACTAGCACTGATCCAATGGTGCCCCACGGTTGTTATGGATCGGCCTGGCTTGCTGCTGCTTGCTAATTCTGCACCATGTTCGTGATGCTCCGGTGCTCCATCTTCAACCTCGGCCGCCGATCGGTTCTCTCCTACAACACATGCAGACGCGGGCGTGCTCGTCTTTGTCGCCGACCGCCGCCTCATGGCTCGCTCACCGTGCCGGTGTGCCCTCATCATCTTCGTCGACTGCCCGCCGCCTGTTGACCCAACCAAACTGTTCAAAGCCGGCGGCTGCGACGTCTCAACTCCTCTCGCCATATGAGGCCTGCTGGGCGCTGGCGTTCATGCGCTGCAACCTCGCTCGTCGGCGAGGCGCTGCAGCCAGCCCGCGCCACGTCTTCACACCTGCCAGGCGTTGGTGTGCAATAGCCTCGTCGCCAGCTTACACGCGCGAGCCACCGCCGGGCGCCGGTGATGACGGCATGGCCATGGCCACGCTGTTCGGACTGTTCATACAGCCCGCCATTCTCACCACCTTCTAGATCTTCTCACCAAGAGCCAGTAGCAAGGTACTCCTACTTCGAATGTGGAGGAGGCGAGAGCGAAGCGGATGCGCAGAGGGCAGAGCGCCGGCGAGTAGCAGTGCGGCTTGAAGGAAAAGGGTCGATCCTCTCGATCCTTGGTTCTGATCCATCGCCCCATCGTTGTTTTGTGACTGGATTTGGGGGCCCAATAGGTTCACTTTTACGGATCGGTTCGGCGAACCACCGGTTCGAACCGCTCCACGCCCATGTTTAATTATATGTTCATACCACATATACTTTTAAGTTGCAACCTTTGTATCTTTGCTGTAGTGTAGTGTATTACTCAGATTTCAGTTGTACGTTTATTGAAATATGTAAGTTGCAACCTTTGTATCTTTGCTGTAGTGTAGTGTATTACTCAGATTTCAGTTGTATGTTTATTGAAATATGTGAAACAATTCTTGCAGGTTTAAGTGCATTGATCTTGATGGAAATGGCATTTTAACTTCCAATGAAATGCAATTTTTCTATGAGGAGCAATTGCACCGTATGGAGTGCATGGCACAGGAGCCTGTGCTTTTTGAGGACATATTATGCCAAATGATTGACATGATTGGACCAGAGGTATACTTCTCATACATAATCATAAAGCATTTATAACATGATTTGATAAAGCTTTCCCTTTGTACAGAATGAGAGCTATTTTACACTACGGGACTTAAAACGGTGTAAACTCTCAGGAAATATATTCAATATTCTTTTCAATCTGAACAAGTTCATGGCTTTTGAAACTCGTGATCCGTTCCTCATTCGTCAGGTGATTATAACCCTTCATAAAGCTTTAGATTCACTGCTCAAATATCAACTTAAATAATTAGATATTAATTGCAGGAACGTGAAAACCCAACTCTAACTGAGTGGGATCGGTTCGCACATAGAGAATATATTAGGTTGTCCATGGAAGAAGATGGTGAAGATGCTTCAAATGGAAGTGGTGATGTGTGGGATGAATCACTTGAGGCTCCATTCTGAATTGCGTAAGTGTTTATCTTTGGTATTGTTTGATCAATTTAGTAGCAACATGATAAGATAGCTAAATGAATTGTGAAAGACACCATGAAATTTACAAAAAAGCAGCATACATCCTTGTCTCATGCATATAAGATGAGGGCAAGATTTCTGTAGTGCAATGGAGGAGGGGATGTTATCATATTTTCTCTACGATTAAACCTTACTTGACCTATTCATGTCCTCCGTGTGACATGAAAGTACACTTTAGACATCATCACATACTATCAACTTTAAGACCATAACTGACAAAAATTGGCAGTTTAAAACTAGAAACTGACCCAGTGACTGGCTGACACCTTGGTTTCTGGTATTTCATTTTTTTCGAACTATGATAACAAAGTTAGCTATGGATAGGAGTGCTTGGAGACTAGCCATCAGTGTGCCTGAACCATGACCTCTGTTTCACCCTTTGTTTACCCTTAACACTTCGTGTGTGTGTGTGTGTTTCGCCTTTCATGGTTTCCTTTGGGTTTCATCTCTAGCCTACCCCAACTTGCTTGGGACAAAAGGCTTTGTTGTTGTTGTTGTTGTATGATAACAAAGTTGATGCTACTATCAACTTGTGATAATGGTCCTACTAGCTTTTGTAATTTTCAATTTTCCGATTAGCAGGTCTTGCTGCCGAAATTTGGTTGGACATGGTTGATTTTGGTTGGGAAGAAGAAGAATTGTAAAGTTGGTGGCTACCCTGCGTATGCCATTGGAGGCTCGCAGCAGATCAGTAACACCAAAAACTACTTACAGGTTTTACTGTGCAGGTCTGATTCAATATTTGTCAGTTGTCCTGTTGTGCAAACATTTTTGCTTGGCTGGAAAAGTGGGGAGGGAGGTTGATAGGCGCGTCCTGCAGTGTCAAGGCAACAACCTCAACAGTCGCAAATGATACTAAAAGGAAGGACCCTTCCTGGTCGACTGGTTCCATTTGTGTTCTGATTGGTCCTTAAGGGGGGAATGTATGTTAATTCAATTGCTGTGCGCAAATTTTGGAGCTGAACTATTAATGTTTGGCTGCCATTTTCTTTGTTAATCTTTGGAAGCGCGTGCTAGCAATTCCATCAGTGACTTAAATCGTGGTATGTAGCTTTCAGGTTCTGCTTTCTCATCAGCATGTTGTTTTGTAGTTCTTGGTTTATTGCCGTTCAAACATTTTGAGAGAGCTGCTCAGAGGCCACAGGTCATGGATACTGTTGTCATTTGTAACATTACCGAGAAGCTGTGGATTGTGGGTGCATAGTATTTTTTTAACGAAAAGGTAGATAACATTGGCAGTCCAATTTTTTAAGGTGTAAATTTCGACAATGCTCTAGATTGCAGTATGGACTCAGTTTGGTTCGTTTTCTTGGTATTTATTTGCCGTTTGCATTTCGAGCTACCTTGCTGCGTAGAAACTTATTAAGTGCATGTGTAATTTGCTGTCAGTTTCTTTTATACAGATGTTTTCTTGTCGTCCAATTTTTCTGTCATTGCCATGATTAAGAGCAAATCCAGCAGCCCTTCTGTGTAACAGTCTAAACCCTATTTTTTTAAAGATGCACTTAGCATGTTTTTCATTAAGCCTATTACAGTACTGAGGCAGCCCTTTTGGTGCTGCTATCAAAAGTGTTGCCTCTCCCAGTCTCATCCTAAAACGACGTCAGTCTCTAACCCTCCATGGCCTTGCTCCCCCTGGATGAGCACGGGAGCTCCAGGCAACCCCCTGCCTGGGTTGGAGCACTGGGCACGAGGATGCCACTTGAGATCGGTTCTCCAGACGATGGGGCTCCAGTTGTACCTACAATCTCGTTGCATCTATGTTCGTGTGGTGAAAACTTTGCGAGTTGAAAATGAGATGTTGGAAGGGGTAGGTGGATACTAATAAAAATAAAAATTGCGAGACAAATTTATTAAGTCTAATTAGTCTGTCATTAGACATTAGAAATAGTAAGACAAATTTATTAAGTCTAATTAGTCTGTCATTAGAGACTGTATGTTGTCAAATCAGAAACTAATTAAGATTAATAGATTTGTCTTGCGATTTTACTAAAAGATTATGGAATGAGTTTTTGTCATGAATTTATATTTAATATTCCTTATTAGTATTCAAGCATTCGATATAATGAATGAATAGTATAAACTTTGTGAACAAAACATGGTCCTAAATATACTTTACATCCAAGACTTCTACCCTGGTAGTCGAACTTTTGGGCTAAACCGCTGAAAGGGTGGTTTGATGAGGTTGGTTCGACCCCATGTATAGGACGCTTGACATCTTCACAACGTGTGAGCCGAAGTTATAAACTCGATTTCATTGGGTCAAGCATTCTTCCACTCCTTCGTTCCATTTTATTTCTTCGTCCCCTCCGAGCCAAAGAACAAGTCATACAACAAGAACCCTAGAGCTTCCCCACGTTCCCTCATCTGCTAGCTCAAGGAATCATGAAAGATCGTCATGGGAGACCCAACTTAGTGCTATCAACCTCATCATAAGGAGATTCATCAATATTATCTTCATCTTCATCAAGCAACATGGATGGAGTATTTTGGGGAAACCGCCTTTGGAACACCCTTTGAAGGAAGAAGTGCTTTGAGAGCTAACGTTAACGACACCTTTTTTTCCTGTGATTTTGTGGGTGTAGGAGCGAAGGGGCTTGACTGAAAGCCGCCTCAGGGAACAAGGGTCACTTCATAACACAAAACATGATGAGCGGTTCTCAGGGTCTTAAGTTGAAGGGCATTGCACGCCTCGTAGGGGCATTGGGTGTCCCGAGGAGGTCAACCATGCAACACTTGATGAAAGGTGCTTCGGGCTACGAAGGGCAAGGAGCATCGAAGTCTGCTCCGTGGAAGAGGGGATTTGTACGAGGAGTTGTAGGAGGAGCCAGAAAATTAAGTCGGTGGGGTAAGACCGCCCCCACGGTTTTCATTAAGAGAAGAAAGTCTCCTACCGATTTAGAAAATCCTCGAATCCCGACTTCCCCGGCGAGGGGATTTTTTTTCGGAGATAAACTCCGACGAGAAGAACCTTCGCCGAGTGAGTTTCGAACTTAGTGTGTGGGTGCTACATCCAGCTGCTCCACCAACCGGGCTAGTGCCCGTCCTCAATGTAGGAGGAGCCAGCTAGAGATGTTCATATGAAGATCACATTTTCCATTGTACCTGAGATTATTGTAAAAATCTAGCCATTGGGTAACAATAGATGAGCTCCCTATAAGTAGTGTGCCGTAATTGATGGGACAATGGATCTGAAGTGAATTTAATGCTATTTATGATTTCTTGTTGGCTTAGTTGTTTCTTTCATGCTTCGGGTTCTTTGGTAGAATGGTAGTAGGAGATTAGGTTAGACTCTGATCAAAGGGAGCTCATACACCTTCAGAGGAGACCATCTTAGGATGTGGTAAGAGTCTCGAAAGGATCTTGATGTCGCATAGAGGGTCAGGAGTGAATAGGCGTGAAGAACAAATTAAACTTTTCACTCCAAATCTTGAGTTCCTTGGGACACCCGGTTAGACTGGCCTTGTCCACCACACCAGGAGAGGTTGGTCAGACCGCCCTCCCACACCGATTAGACCGGTGTTGTGTAGTGAACACGCCAAAACCAGCTCAAGCTCCTCTTGACTTCTAGCACGAGCCAAACTTGTTGAGTGGCTTTAGTAGATGATCACAAGTAAGGTAATGATCTCTGCACAGAAAGATAAGCACACCCAAGTAGATTGAAGCGGAAGCAAAGTAAATATGCTAGGAAGCCACTAGTGAGGCAAACCACAAGGATACATGAGGATTTGTTTCTACGAAGTTCAGATTCACCACTGTGTGAATCCTAAGTCTCTGTTGAGGAGCTTGTTTAAGACAAGAGTTTTCCACCAACAACCTCTCAACAAGCCGGGTCTCTTTGAGCCACTTTCTTCGATCCACTAAGACGATCTTTTCCACTGAGGAGGCAAGATCACAACCTTCACAAATTTGCCACTACTCACCACACCTTGAGAGCTAGCCGGTGACGCCTAGCCATCTAGGAAGCAAACCCAAGAGTAACAAATTCTTCAATGGTTTTTAGACGCGAATCAAAGGTTCACACAAAGATCACTCTCTCAACCCAACTTGAGGATATGGCTTAAATCACACAAATCTCACAAAAAGAGGTTGGGGAGAGCCACAAAGGCTTTGGCTTGTCAAAGGATGGCTTAGAAGTTCAGCGATATCACCAAGAACAACACCTCTTCACTGAAGAGGTCGTGGGGTATAAATACTCTACTATAAGAAAACTAGCTGTTAGTGCTCTGGCAAAGTCGGCTAGACCGGGTTACCAGGCCGATTAGATCAGCTAGTTTGAAAAACTAGCCGTTAGCCCCTAGACCGGTCTGACCCGCCTCCTAGGGCCGATTAGATCGCTCTGAACAGAGTTAGCCCCACAACCTTGCTTCTCTCCAACATTTCACCATAGAGATGAAATGACTCATGTTAGGTTAGTTGAGGCTTTTAGTACACTCAGGAACTCTCTCAAGGCTATTTCTCACATATGTTATCTAAGAGCACTTTTGATGTTGTCATAAAGCTAATGTTGCATCCCTCTTGATAGTACGACATTCCTATACTCAAGAATAAATATAAATATCATATCAACGTCTTGAGCTTGTACATCTTCAATCTTGCCATACTTGAACAATTTCTATTTGAGGGCTTCCAACAACGCTATCATCTTGAGCAAATCCATACTTGAGCTAGTGACTTAAGATCCTTCCAACAAACATAAGAATACTCACTTGAATCCTTAAGTCACTCCATTTTATTAATCACAATATATGGATGCATTACATTGCTTCCCTCGATAAGGCTTGTATATGATTCATTAATACCCCACGGATACTAGCCACTTCACCCTAGCAAATCACCCATGGTAGCCACACTAACCAAAGATTGCTTAGTACCTCACTCTAGTCATCACAGTTGGTCTCTTCATCACTTACCCTAGCCACATTGAGTTTAGCTTTCCTTCAACAACATTGAATTCCCATTTGACCACTACTCAAATGCTTGCTCTTAATTGACAAAAGAATATTCATGTGTTGCAAGCTCCCAAATATAGGACCATCAATTTAGAAATAAGATTGTGTCTGTATATAATTTCCACATTAAGCCTTGCAACTTTGTCTTGTGAAAATCACCATTTTCCTTTATATAATCCCTTTTATGTGCAACCAAGCTATCACATGTATTGTAGACTTTGCAAATCACTCTTGAAGCATACTCCAACATTATCTCCACATTAGCTTGTCATTGATCAACATTTCATCACGGGATTACACTTTTGTTTGCTTTATTTGATGTGAGCCATACAATATTCATCCATTAATATGAAACACTTACATCATGACTATCATAATAAAATCCTGCTCACAATCTTAAGCAAACGAGTTAGCCCGTTAATCAATTTGTCATTTAATTTACCAAAATTCACTTGGGGGCCTAGATGTACTTTCAAGTCCACCTTGGGACTATTTTCCACCAAAAGAGTATGCATAAGGATATGCACAAGGATGCCCTACTACACCAACTTGTGCCCTTGTTTCTATTATGCTTGATCTTGATGAGGTACTATCGCTCATGATTTACTCATCATCATCCTCATGAAAGGGCCTTGATGTCGCCTAGAGGGGGGGGGTGAATAGGCGAGACGACCAAATAAAACTTTTCTCCCCAAAACCTGAGCTGCCAGGCACCACCGGTCACCCCGGTGACGGCCACCAGTCAGACCGGTCACCCACACCGGTCAGATCGGTGTAGCACAGAGAACACCCGAAATGCAGCTCAAGCTCCTCTTGACTTCTAGCACGGACCAAGCTTGTATGGTGGTTTGAGTAGATGATCACAAGCAGGGTAATGATCCTTGCACACAAAGATAAGCACACCCAAGTAGATCGAAGCGGAAGCAAATAGTAATATGCTAGAAAACCACAAGTGAGGCAAACCACAAAGGAGACGCAAGAATTGGTTTCCCAAAGTTCACCTCTCACTTAGGAAAGGCTACGTCTCCGTGAGGAGCATGTAAGGGATCCGAGTTTCCAACCAACTCTCTCCCACAACAAGCTGGGTCTCTTTTAACCACTTTCATCGATTCCACTGAGGCGATCTTTTCCACGTAAAGGCAAGATCACAGCCCTCACAAACTTGCCGCTGCTCACCACAACTTGGGAGCTAGCCAGCGACGCCTAGCCGTCTAGGAGGCAAACCTCCAAGAGTAACAAATGCTTCAATGTTTGTAGATGCGAAACCAAAGGTGCTCAAGCTATGAAGGCTCTTTCTCAGCTCACACACAATCTCAACCCAACTCAAGAATATAGCTTGAATCCACAAATCTCACAAAGAGAGGTTGGGGAGAGCCACTAAGGCTTTTGGCTTGCAAAAGAATGTCTTAGAAGCTCAGTAAGTTCACCAAGAACAACAACTAACAACTGAAGAGGGTGTGGGGTATAAATACCCCACTCAAGAGAAAACTAACCGTTAGCTGTCGGGTGGCACCGGTTTGACCGGTGCCCTACACCGGTCCGACAGGTGTTTGAAAAACTAGTTGTTAGAGCCTAGGAGCACCGGTCTGACCGGTGTGGGGCACCGGTCAGACTGGTGTAGGCAGAGTAGTCCCAAAACCCTTTCTCTCACACCCACACTTCACCAAAGATGTGAAGTGGCTTAGGTTAGGTTTTATAGGACTGTTAGCACACTCTTAGGCACTCAAGGCTATTTATCACAAAGGTTTACTAAGAGCACATTTGACTTGGTCATAAAGCTAATGTTGCACCCTTCTTGATAGTACGACATTCCTATACTCAAGATTAAAGATAAAAACTAAGTCAACCACTTGAGCTTGTAGATCTTCAAACTTGCCATACTTGAACGAATTCCACTTGAGGGCTTCCAACATTGCTATCTTCATGAGCACATACATACTTGAGCTAGTGACTTAAGATTCGTCCATTAAGAATAAGAATGCACACTTGAATCCTTAACTCACTCCTTATTGCCGATCATAACATATAGATGAGTTGCATTGCTTCCCTCGGTTAAGGCATGAGTATAATTCTTCGAGACCCCACGAATACTAGTTACTTCAACTTATCAAAACACTAAAGGTAGCCACGCTAGACCATAAGATTGCTTAGTACCTCGCTCTGGTCATCTCGGTTGATCTCTTCATCACTTACCCAATCCACATTGAGTTCGGCTTTGCTTCATCAAGAATTAATCTTCATTTGAAATACCGCTTCAAATGCTTGTTCTTGATTGACAAAGAAAATGTAAGATTCCAATTGAGGATTATTAGATATATACTCATCCTTGTATCCTTTTTGTAATTACCACATGAAGCATTGCATTGTTTCTTAGTAGAGAGCACCATTTCTTATATTCGTGGCTTGCAAGTTTCTAAATGTAGAACCATTAGCATAGAAGTATCCACATGTTCCTTAAAGTATCCATATGAAACATTGCAAAGTCCTTTGGTGCAAATAATCATTTCTCACAAAATGATTCCTTTCTTTTGTACCCAAGCTATCACATGTATTGGAGACCTTGTAAATCAATCTTGAAACAAACTCCAACATCTTCTTCAATTTAGCTTGTCATTCATTAATATTCACACAAGGGATCACACGCTTGCTTGCTTTGTTTGATGTGAGCCATACAATATTCATTCTCATATAAGTGACAACAATAACTTATGAATATTTAAATTAAAACCTTCTCACATTCTTAAACAGACAAGTGAGTCTTTTAATCGCTTTGTCATTCAATTCACCAAAATCCACTTAGGGCCTATATGCACTTTTAATCTCCCCCTTTTCGGTGATTGATGACAATTCGATTAAAGCTTACAAATAAATCATTAAAGTGCAATTCGATTCTTAGATATAGCTTGAGCTCCCCCTTAATTTGTGCTTTGAATGGAATTTCAAAAACTCGGCCTCAAATGCCAAAAGGACAAATTTGGGATAAACGCATGAGAGCTCTCCTTATATCTCAGAATCAGTGGAGTGCAACAAGTGTGTGTGACAAATAAAAACACGTGATGCATATGACAAGTTAAACACACAACAAAATAGACATGTGTGCTACCTGGGCCACACCGGTCAGACCGGTGCACCTGACCGATCAGATCGGTCAGGTCCAGTCAGCACACAAAAACAACCATCATCCAATACATGCATCACAAACTAGCATCATGTCACTTAGGATACATAAATAAGGTATCACACACACGGTAGCACATATAGAAGTTCTCAAGTCCACAAAAGAGTTGAAATCCAAATTTATTACAGGCTGCTCTCTCAGCCACCAGGCACTAGTCAGACCGGTGACACACTGACAGACACACTAAATGCTAGAAACTGAAGTCTTTAATCCATTCTTCTCCCCCTTTGTCATCAAGCATCCATAAAAGGGCCTGGAGAAGGTGTAGCTGCAGATCATGTCCAACGGTCCCATCCCGAACCATCAACATTTTGAGAACTCCCTCCTATGTGAGAATTAAGCAAAGAGCCAATGCATAGGAGAGTTAAGATATATAGATTCAGATATGGTGATTTCAGAGAATGAAGCTAGAGGCACATAAACCATACCATGAGAAGGAGGAGGAAGGGTAAAACTGAAGATCTCTATGGACATACGAGCAACCCAATCTTGAGGAGCCTCCACAGTCTGTGAACCGTCTGCTGCCATAGGTGGAGGAGGAGGAGGAGCTGAAGATGAACTACATAGCCTGACTTGAAAAACATGCTGCCAAACTCATTGATGATTCCAGATTCCCGGAGTTAACCATGCTCCTTTCTCTCTAATCGAAAGTAGGTGCTCAACCTCTGGAGGTATATGAGAAATGGGAGTGAGGCGGCTGAAACCCAAAGTGTTCATGCATCATCTTGATTGAATCTCTTATTTTCTTGCTCTTCCTTCTTTGCCTTTGCTGCTCAACCTCACTGTCATGCTGACTCTTGCACATGCCAAAGAGGAAATTCAGGAACTTTCGGAGCAGAGAGGTGGATCTGCGGGGCTGAGCTGACTGCCCAGACCTCCACCGGTCAGACCGGTGGAGGTCACCGATCAGACTAGTGTCGGTTTGGGTGCCAGCCCACTGCTGAAACTGCTACACATCCTCTCCTACTTCCTCTCTAATTTCTGATTCATGCTCAGGAGAAGGAACCCTTAGTTCTTTGCTGGGATTTGGCCTAAAGGGCTTATGCTTGACATTCTTTGGAAACTACATCCTAACCACTTTTCAACCATGTACATGATGTAGGGGCTATAGCTGCAAATCTTCTTAGGGTCTTTCGATAAGTGCTTGATCTCCTGCCAAATGAAATCCCCCACACTAAATGGAGGTGCCCCCGGTCTCAAAGCAACATTAAATTCTTCATGTACTTGGATACATCGGAAGGGTTTCTGTCCCTAGGAGTAATAGACACCCTAAGGAGCCTATTTAGAACTGAATAGTAGGTGTAGAGGCCTTTCACGTATCCCACATTGGCTTGCTTATCTCTAGAATACGTAAAGCTCATAGTCTCTGGCTCAAGAAGACCGTCATCGTGAAGCTTTGGATAATCCTTGTCTTCAGCAGCAATTTTGAAAAGAGCCAAGAATATGGAGAAGCGAATTCCATGCTTTGCTCCATTTGTCATCCATAGCATAGCTCTTTCACCATCCGTGTAACCAAAATGCACTGTGGCATAAAACTGAGCAATGATCTCCTTGTTCCAATCATATCTAAAGCCCATGAGATATTTAACCCTTTGTTGCTCACATACATTAATGAGATTTAATCTCATTAAAGATGCGATCATTCTTTCTCTCCATAAACTCCCAATCCACATACTGAGCCTGGTGAGTGATCTTAGGTTTATTTATGATGACCGTAGAGTAGTAATCCTGCTGAAATTGAGCCCAAAACCTCTTATCTGAGGTTGTCCTGTCACTAGCATAAGGATTCACATTTCTTAATTTCTGCAATTTCTTGGTCATACCTACACCATGATATTTCACTACTCGGTTGGAATACATGTAGATAGGCTTAGTGATTTTCACCCTACCCTGATTATCATCATCATCTTCATCCATAGGGTCATCCTCCTCATCTTGCTCTTGACCTCCCCGGTCATCATCCTCATCTGCACCAACATCCACATCTACTCCTTCATCACTATCATCGTCATCGGCTGGCCCTTTTCCATGACGATGCTTCAGCTGAAAGTCATCAACACAGGTCTGATCCTCAACATCATCATCACTGCTAGTCCTTGTGTCACCATCAATAACATCCTCTGTCTCATCTCTCCTTTGCGGTGCAAGAGGTCGCAATCTCCTTCTACTACCACTACCACTGCCTCGTGCCCCAAAGTCAGAGGGAGGAATCCCTCTAGGAGTCAACACAGTCCTCTTTCTAGCTCCCACTTTTTCCTTAGGCATAGCTGTTGTCCTGAGTCATAAAAAATATGACAAGAATGTATAAGACACCAGGAGATAGATTGAATTGATAAAGGAATTGAAATTCACAACTTAGAACAATTGGGTCGGTTCTGGGCGCCACCGGTCAGACCGGTGCCCTCCAGAACCGAGCTAATGGCTCCAAATGCCAATCTTAGTAGCTGGAATGATAAGATAAGATCATTGTAGTTTCTAAGACATTCCTAAATATATAGAAATTTAAAACACAAGAGAAATCACGATTTAGGGTTAGACGGGCACCACCGGTCAGACCGGTGACCCGCACCGGTCAGACCAGTGCTGGCCGTCCACCCCCAAATCTCGATTCCTCACAATGTGTCCAAACAATTGATTTGTAACTCTAGGGATGTCTTCTAGGGGTTGCCATGAGATGTTCTACCAAGGGAAATTCAAATCTATCCAAGGAGTAGAGAGATCGGGTAAAACGAAGATTTGAATACCTTTGGAGAGATGAACTCGAATGGAACTCGAAGAACTCGACGGGGAACCAGTAGAGGGGCCTTGGGAGAGTCCTTTCCTTGAGAGTGTTGATGGTTCAAAACCGTGTTGAAGTTCACCGCAAGCGTACGGGTGACTTGGTGCCTTTTTCACCAAGGAGGGTCCCCAAGGTTTGTCAATCCAAGGATCGGAAGCAAACCACTAAGGTTCTCTACCTTATCTAGTCAATCTAACCTAACATGCAGCGTTGATTGCATACAAAGGATAAACCTTGATAAATATGAGATATGCATATGATATCACAAGGTTGATCACATTCACAAACGTAGGCAAGGTAAAGCGCCACCAAGGGGACAACTAAGCCTATCGCCTTCTAGTTGTAGTTCCGACAAATGAGCAACAAATCATGCATCTCATCTAATAGCATCCTTAAACTCCTACCTCTGGCCTACCTCCTAAAGACATCCACACTTTCGGGGAATTCATCCTATCACGGTGCACCCTTAATGATACGGGGAGTCTAAGGGCACACCCAAGAGAACGTGTCTAGAAACCATGAAGGATCGACATACTAGATCTAATCACCATGATTACATAAAGCATGCTATGTAGTCTAATCTAGAATTAAACTAAGGAGCAAACATGTTCATGAAAGGTAGAAAGCATGGACGGAGGCATGGAATCGCTAGAAGATCGGAAAACATGATTATCATTGCTCACATAATAATAGATGCGTTTGGATCATCACCACCGAGTACATACCATCGATGACCTCAACTAGCTCTGGAACTCCACCATGGCACAACCACGCAGGGTAGCCATGGCGGCTAGGGTCGGCCTAGGCCATCTTCTAGACAACTTCGAGGACCCGCGCCGCCGTCGTCTCCCTCCGGTGCTTGCTTCTAGGTTTCGCCGAGATGTCGTGAATGGATGAGGCGGCCGTCGGAGGCAGAGGATATAAATGAGCCGAGGAGCATCTAGGTCAAAGGGCGTCGCGAACCGGGCCTGGCCGATCGGCATGGGCCGGCCGACCTAGGGCCTTTTTGGCCTGGTTCGGCCCCATCTTTCGCCACGATGCTTCTCGTGTCTTCTTGAATATTTGCCGAACTTCATGTGGGTCCTTAACATCGTTTTCCCCGCGGTTTGGATACCGGTACTTGGCGCACAAACTCCCGCATCTTCTGTTTAGGTCCTCGAAGTTTCACAGCTTGATGCTTAGGTCCTCGGGTCATTTGGAGTCATGTTCACTTCGTGTCTTGACTTGTGCCGGGCTTCGTGATCTTCTCATAAAGTGCTCGATGAACTCTACTCGAAAGTCCTCATTTAGGCGCTTAAATCCTGCGTAAACAACATACTCCAAAAACTACATGCAAGTGCAAACTTGTTACATCATTAGTATGCCTAGTGGCGGGTTAGTTATAATTCAAAGCTCCCAAAGTGTAACAAGTGCTCTTGGTTGACGGAAATCGACCGTCAACATACCCCCATGCTTAAATCTTGCTCGTCCTCGAGTAAGCCTTCAATGGATGTCAGTATTGCGTTTCAATGTCCATACCCTGCACTTGATTATACATGAGAAAACATAATGCTCTCCAAGTTTACATTGTTAAAGTTCCATAATGTAACTAGCTTTCATCTCTATGAAAGGTAGATATCATTTAAGCTCTTTCCACAAGTAATTAATCATGCCCTCAAATTTTGAACAAATCTTAGAAATTTTGAAAATAAAGAGCAGGATGAAGAAAAATTGCTTTACCAAGATCAATAATAAACCTCCTTTCATCTTGCTCATGAACTCTCATCTCATCTTGTCTCTCAGGCCTACTTGTTTCTTTCCTCTCTCAAATATTTGGTGGAAGGCTTTATATGGAGCTATGGGAAAGTTTAGTCCTACCAAGATATTATAGTTGAGATATTATCAAAACAAGACAAGCTTCTCGTGGACTTACCAAGACTAGTCAAAAAGGTCCTTGGAAAAAATAATGTTCCAAGGAGGGGGGAGAGAAAAATACACACACTTTGAGATAGGTGGACATGTGCAAATGGCAAAGAGTGATCCCGAGGCACAAATGAAGTCCTCGTTATCGGATTGCACATGGTTGGAAAGATGAGTATGGGTCTTGATCTTGAATCCTCTTGAAATCTCCAAATGTAGCTAGAGAACCGGGGAGCTTTATTTATTTATTTTTTCTTCTTTTCTTTCTTTCTCTTTTTTCTTTTCTTGCTTTTTCATCATACTTTTTCCTCTTTATTTTTTCTTTCATCACCTTTTTTTACTCCCCTTGAACTCTAGACTACACTAGTACTTCCTTGGCAACCCCCCATGCTTAGACGTAGCTCGTCCCCGAGCAAAGAGGTGATGATTGTGCCAAGGTAAGTGCTGAAATTCTTGTATTTTCTTGAAGAGAGATACTTGAAACCTTCTAGGGATCCTTTCATGTAGGTCTCCCAAAATCTTGCTCCACTTGACGACACCTTCCTTGTAATCTTCTTCGAAATATTCATCCATACTCAAAGTTTTGGGTTGTGGTCAAGGAGGTATACACAAAAAGATATTTTGGGTTTGTGGGTGGATATCCGGCAAGGTTTGTGAAATTCCCGATGTGGAAACTCATAATGCACAGATAGAAAAGGCTAGCATAAAGATAGATACACAAAAAAACGTAATGACCATCTTCTTAGTCTCGAGCCAGAGAAATCAAGCCTTGAATCGATACACCCAAAAATAAATCTTTTAAACTAAGATTTTTACACTCAATGAATATAAGGCTTTGGATAGGTAGAGCAAAATGCAAGTGGTATCAAAGACAAGGTTAGCATATCTTTTAAGAATAAAAATAAATGATCTTTGATTCATTCAAAAATGAGAGTAATGAAAAATACTATGGGTCTCAAGTTATCATAACCTCCACAAAAGATTTGGCTAGCATTAATTTAATTTTCAGATCATATTAAAGAGAGCACTATCTTAATCATATACAAACCAAGGACAAGAATGAGCAAAGTGGCAACGATCATCATATATCCATAGGCAAGAGCATACAAGATATCATCATGGTGAGCACAAGGTAACAGTGATTATTATTAAAAACAAAAACAAATCTAGGTTGTACTCCTATTAGCCATGTTATTCTATAGAGAGATATACAAAGGTTGCATCTAAGGTTGTGGGAAGCATATACATGAACGGACATATAGAAAGATAAGGACAAAAAGAGGGTTGAGGATTTGTTACCGTCCTTTGATGCTTGAAGTGTAACGCGGCCTCCTCCATGCTTAAGCATTATGCTTAACATGGAAGAAGAAAATTAGCATCGCATGACAATTGTGATCCTTGTACTCCATGCAGTCTTCTTATGTCCACCAAGTCCTCCCCCATGCTTAGCATGTTGCTAGGCAAGGAAGATAATGAACCATCTTGTAATTGTTGAAGTCCTACTGCCATATGTGGAGATCATCATCATACTCTTCACTTTTGTTGCCTTGATTTTCCTCCAACGTCCACCCTTTGTCATAAGGTTTGGTCCCAATCGTTTCTCAACTCATCTTCACCTCCTTTCATGTTGTCCTTTATTGCTGCTTCAACTTCCACGAATTTTTCTTCAACTTCCAGAGCATAACATGTACTTAAGTGTTACTCCATTGTAAAGTGTTTGAAATTATCTTTCCAACAAGTGGTCATTTACCCCAATCGGACTTCGGACAAGAGAGTTACGCCCTTTTTACTCCATCTATGCAAACTGTCCCGGGCTGATTTCGGAACGTGTGACGCCTAATGATTTGGTTGTAACTCCTTGCACGGGTCTCCTAAAATGTTGAATCTTGATGCGTTGGAAAGAAGACTTAGTGGAGCTCCTGAATATCCAATTTCCTCTTTTGTACATCTCTGAACATGTGCTTAATCTTGATGAAGACAGCGGTGTATCTTTCGGGATTTTGGAGGTGTTGACAATCCTAATTTCATCTTTTATTACAAACTCATGAGAGCAATTCACCATGCTTGCAAAACAACTCTAAAGCACAAAGTACCCCCGAGGTGACGGTCGGGAATACTCACTCTATACCGACAAACCAAAGACATCCCTTAAGATCTTAACTTGTGGCATAGTTAATCTAGTGAAAGAAAAGTTAAGAACCTAAAGGGTGTACGTGTGTGCAAGTGTGAATAATGCAATGATTTAGAAGCATGAAAGGTTGAGAATAAACTTTATAGAGATTACACAAAGTTTTAAACACCATGTTTACAACAATGTTGCCGAAATCCTCGGATCAAACACCATGTTTAAGGCCAAAGAATTCAAGCGCTCCAAAAAGTTTTAGAAAACCGAACACGCTTAACATAACGAAAGTGGTCATCAAAGGAATGCAAAATGTAAAGGGTTAGCAAAAACAAATGTTAGCAAGGCAAGAAAGATTTCCGACAAGGTCCACAATAAGCAAAGGACAAAGCTTAGCCTTCACTTCATACGAAGTAAGCGTTGTCATCAAGAAAATCACCCATCGAAAAAGAATCAATCAACCAAACTAACAAGGTTTAAGGGTAAGTTATGGGTATCCTATATTTTTGGCTCAAATAAGAATTTTGAAGAGAGAGAGGTCAAGTATAGAAATTCTATCTAAGGTGGTGTTAAGAGTCTTTTTATGAAAAACAAACATATGGTTTTAGGAAGGCTAAAGGTGTGAAAGATTTTCTCATAGGAGGGCTAGTCAAATTTTTTTAGTTAGAACAAGGGATAGAGGTGGGCTTGGCCACAAGTCAACCCTACCCTTACTGGCTACGGTTTTTGGTGGGGCTATAGGAAGGTTTAGGTTGGTTGGACAAAAAGTTAGATCAAAACAAAACATGCAATGCAATGCAATGTGGATGAACAAAATGACATGATATGGTGGTGATCTAAAAGAAATGCAAGAGTTAACCTAAATTAACTAGCCACAAGTTTAGAATCATGGGGTTATACCAAACTTCATATTTCTCTCTAAAAAGACACAAAAGAAAAAGATTCTAAACACTAATAGGCACACAAAAGGGTCTACAAGTTTTCTAAGATCAAGAACAAAGCGCTACCTCAATAGCAATTAAATCAAACAACATGGTGTTGTGGTATTTATTAGAGCAATGGTACAATTGTACTTGATGTTTCAGTTTAAGATTACAATGTAGACGGTCATAATATTTATATATAAATATAGACAAAAGAAAACGGGTTGCCTCCCGCAAAGCGCTTCATTTAAAGTCATAGAGCTCGACTTTCTTACGTACCTTTTCGTGGTCGCGAAGCCATGGTCCTTCATGTAAGATTTGAAGATATCCATGTAGCTTTGATCCACTCTCCATGCTTGACACGATCATTTTACTTGATGAGAGGTTTGCCCGATCGTCTCTTGCTTCATCATCCCCTCCTTCTCCTTTGCTCTTCGTCGCTGCCTCTCCTTTCACGAATTTTCCTCTCTGTACAGATCAGACCATGTAGCAAATAACTTCTCCAATGCGTGGTGCATCAAATTGTATTTCCATCAAGTGTTTATTCACCACCAACGGACTTCGAACGAGTGAGTTATGTCCGTTTTACTCCAACACTGTAATCTGTCCTAATCTGATTTCAGACTGCGCAGCGTCTAAGATTTTTGCCATATCTCCTTGTACAGGTCTTCAAATTTGTCGATCTTGAAGGCGTTGGAATCGGCACTTGATGGATCTTCTGATTTTCAACTTTTTCCTTCTTCTACATATCTGATCAGGTGCTCAAAATTGATGAAAATAGCAACATCCATACTCGAGATTCGGGGAAGGCGATGCACGAGCTTGCAATTCCTTTGGGGCATGGCTTCTCTCCTCTTGATTAAAGTTTATTGACCTGCATGTTTAGTAAAAATTGGGTTTTCCCCCGACACACACTCTTTTAAGGTCACGAGCTTGACCAAGCACGAAGCAAGTCCAAGATTTGCAAGACGTAATATAAACATATGCAATCATAACCACAATTTAAATTGGATGAATCAAAATGTGATTAAAGGTAGCATAAGTTTCTTGCTTAGCGCTAAGACTCTCATTAGGCAAAGGTTCATTAGGCAAGTAATTAACAAATTTTAAGCATAACATAGCCTCTTTATCATACTCAAGAAATTCTAGCCTATCATGATCATCAAAGGTGCAAGGCATATAATCAAAAGATACTATTGGATATGAACATGAATATATCAAAAGAAAGATATCGTCTCCAAAAGTACCTTGAGAGTTTAATGTGTACCTTAGCCTTCAAGCTTTTCATCATGAGTGGGCCTCCGGAGTTGAAGGCAAACAATCCTTGATGATCGGACGTGGCTCGCGTAGATTTTTTTTTTCTCAATTCTTCCCTTCGTGCCACATGTCGTCAAGGTTGCTTTGTGTAGGATCACTTCTCTTCTTCGTTTGTTGGGCTTCACACATGTCTTAAATGTCTTCATGTAGCTCCATGATCCTTTGTGTGAGAGCCCAGAACTTCCGCGCCATTGGATGTTGTCTTATGTGTGTAATCCATCGTGGTTTGCTCTAAACATCTCCTTGCGTCGGATGTCGCCAACTTGTGCCTTCATTTGTCAATGCTCCAGGGGTCTTTGTTTAGTTCCAAGTCTCTGAATTTCTTCTTGTGTGGTCTAATGGAAGCATCCCCCAACCTCCTCTTCGTTGTTGTCGTCCTCATCTTCACTCTCTTGTTCTCATCGTGTTGCTGCTGCCTCTTCCTCGTGGATTATCCCCTATATACATAACAGAATATATACTAAAATATAATTCTATTGAAGGGTTTATGAAATTACTTTTCCAACGGGTACTCATTCATCTTAATCGGAGTTCATATGAGGGAGTTATGGCTGTTTCACTTCAGCTTTGCTTGCTGTCCAGAAATTTTCAGGACGTGCAACCATCGGTGATTCGGCCATATCCGCTTGTAGGAACCTCCGATTGACTTGATTCTTGACTCGCTGGAAGTGTAACTTCGTGAGGCTTCTAAATATCCAAAGATATTCTGTTGTTCTTCCCACGAGGCTGTGTAAAACTTGATGCAAACAAAAACTTCGAAGATGTTGACGTGCTTGATCTTGTGATCTTGGGGGCATCACGATAGCTTCCAATACCTATTGCTTGAACAAACAAATCTCCACAAAACATTAGTCTTTAAAAATTTAATTAACATATGGGCATACCTTGTTTATCATCTCTCGTCTAGGGTGTGGGCTCGATAGCGGATGATGGACCACTAACAAAAGTTAGCACCTACTACTAAAGAGCGAATCTTCAAGTTTGTTCGAATGCGGGTGTAGAGAACTATTCGAACATCTTGTGTCTAGATTTTCACCTGCTTTCAAGGACACAAACAAGAAAACAAGCATATATGCAATAATAAAAATTAGGGTTAGTTAAAAAGAAAGGTAGATCACCCAAGGGTTCGAGTTGCCGATTCCTCGGCAACGACGCAAGAAAAAGGGCTTGTTGACGGTTCAAAACCGTGTTGAAGTTCACCGCAAGCGTACGGGTGACTTGGTGCCTTTTTCACCAAGGAGGGTCCCCAAGGTTTGTCAATCCAAGGATCGGAAGCAAACCGCTAAGGTTCTCTACCTTATCTAGTCAATCTAACCTAACATGCAGCGTTGATTGCATACAAAGGATAAACCTTGATAAATATGAGATATGCATATGATAGCACGAGATTGATCACATTCACAAACATAGACAAGGTAAAGTGCTACCAAGGGAACAACTAAGCCTATCGCCTTCTAGTTGTAGTTCCGACAAACAAGCAACAAATCATGCATCTCATCTAATAGCATCCTTAAACTCCTACCTCCGGCCTACCTCCTAAAGACATCCGCACTTTCGAGGAATTCATCCGATCACGGTGCCCTCTTAATGATATGGGGAGTCTAAGGGCACGCCCAAGAGAACGTGTCTACAAACCATGAAGGATCGACATACTAGATCTAATCACCATGATTACATAAAGCATGCTATGTAGTCTAATCTAGAATTAAACTAAGGAGCAAACATGTTCATGAAAGGTAGAAAGCATGAACCAAGACATGGAATCGCTAGAAAATTGGAAAACATGATTATCATTGCTCACATAATAATAGATGTGTTTGGATCATCACCACCGAGTACATACCATCGATGACCTCAACTAGCTCCGGAACTCCACCATGGCACAACCACGCAGGGCAGCCATGGCGGCTAGGGTCGGCCTAGGCCATCTCCTAGACAACTTCGAGGATCCGTGGCCGCTGTCGTCTCCCTTTGGTGCTTGCTTCTAGGTTTCGTCGAGATGTCGTGAATGGAAGAGGCGGTCGTCGGAGGCAGGGGATATAAATGAGCCGAGGAGCATGTAGGTCAAAGGGCGTCGCGAACCGGGCCAAAAATGGGCCAGGCCAATCAGCATGGGCCGGCCGGCCTAGGGCCTTTTTGGCCCGGTTCGGCCCCATCTTTCGCTGTTGGCATTTCTTAGCGTCGTCACTTTAAGAACAGATCTGAAATCTATCCTTAGTGGCAACACCAAGAAACGCCTTGTAGGCACCTCTTAACGTCACAACTAACGACGCCGAGTTAGCGTGAACATCAAGACTTGCCAAAGGTTAATCTAAACGATCATGAACGAATCCGCAAGCGCACAGATAAACCATTGTAGCATTTCTCCAAGGAAGGAGAATATTCCAAGGGTATCGTATCCGTGGAAGGCAATGGCGGATATCTTAGACTTATGCTTTTGCACTGAATGTAAACTAAGAGATAGATATAGGAAATAACAAACTCAAAGGCAGGGGTAAGATAAAAGATATAAAGGGTAGTGTGACACACACACACTCAAATATACCTCTACTCTAGCACACTACGGCTTAGGGGGAACATACGAGTTAGCTCTAGGTTCTAATGTACTAAACATACAAAGCTAGAAGATACAGGAGATGGGCATGAGCATTGCATGAGAGGGTAAGGTTCAGCACCCAGGTACAAACGGGGAGGTAGCCCACGACGACAAGCACTCTGCGAAACTAGACTTTAGACTCCTACAGCAGGTACCCCAGCACGGAGGGTTGCAAAGGATCCAACAGCTGTCACCACTGCGGACCTACCTCTATCGTTACGGGGGGTATGCTCATAACTAACGTAGCCAGACAACCCAGGCACCATGCCTGCATTGCTGCTAGACTCCACCCGGCCCGGGCTATTGTGACCCAGGGTGAGAGCCACCAGAAGACTGGTCAACTTAGACCGAGTACTGTAGCTTGAACACAAACCTCATGCAACACTCTCATGCCATCTAACAAGATCAACTAAGGCTAGACATACGAACGGATACGAACTCTCTTATGTCTAGTTAATAAGATTAAAGGGTCGTGTTCGTGAAGAACATGAGCCTCTAACTTATGAACAAACACATAAGGAATGAGTTTATCACCCTTCAAGTGGATCAAAAGGTAGTGTTCAGGAAGAACACAAGCCTCTAAATGATGAACGAAGGATGAACTCAAGAACATATCAAGCATATGATCTACCATGACTTTATATGAAATAGCTGAATAACTGAAGTAGATCAAAGTCATACAATGAAATAAAGATAAAAGAGAACTCATACCTAGACTCTAAAGAAGACTTGGGACCTGAAGAAGAGCTACTCTAGCCTACCCCTAGCCTTGGAAACTAAAAGTGAGAAGAGAATGAGAGAGTGGTGTGTGGGAAATGGGAGCCCCTCCTCTTCTATTTATAAGCAGGGACAAGGGTTGCTCAGAGCACCAAATGACCTCGAAACACCCAGGAGTGAGGCAATGGACCAATGAGCAGCTGCCACGTGTAGGTGCCAGATGGGGCACCACTAAGGTGGTTCGGCCGATCCTAGGATCGGCCGGCCCCCTAGGGCAGCCCCACCTGGTGTGCTTCCTCTAGGTGGCTGCCCTGTGGGCCCTCGGATCCATCCCCGGTGCATGGCTTGATTTGGTATCCGAGGTGGACCCTTTGATCCATGTGAAGTCCAAGTGGCGTCCTCTGATTCGTCGGTGAGTGCCTCCCTTGGATCAATAACGTGGAATGCCATGTATTTCCTTGGTGGCAGCCACCTCCTCAGCTGAGTTGGCATGGTTTCTCCATAGAAGGTGGGTTTCCATCTCTTTTAAGAGGTATTTCACCTACATACAAATAATCTCCAAGGACAAGTGGAACTACATTATTCAAACCAAAATGCAAGTAAATAATACATATGCCTCCATTTATGTGAGTTTATTGAGGGCTGAAAGTGGTACTTAACAGCCGTCAACAAACTCCCCCAAGCTAACCTCTTGCTCATCCCGAAGCAAGACATTAGAGACTTAGGTTGGTTGATCAGGAGTTGCTACGATGTTGTACTCTCAACTTATGGCAAACATACAGCAAAGTACTCTACCAAGAGTTGAACAAGTTGGCAATGTTCTTACCTTTCACCTGATGATGTGGGGCATATAGCTTCACCTGCCTTAGGCGGTTGAGAGACAGAATGGTTATATAGCATGTGCATAATCACTCATACCTTGATCAGCTATCAATCCGGAGGTTTTGCAAATTTTTCAAAAGAAATTCAGAGTTCCTCAACTGATACTCTCGGATCGCTCAAAAGTGTATGGTTCCTCACCAAGGCATCAATGTTGCCTTTCTTCACATCCTACTCCTAATAGGCTTTATGTGGAGCTGTAGGTAGGGAAGATGTGGCATACTTATCTCTCATATTTTACTAAGTCAAAGACCGGATCCTTGGAAGAAACAAACATACATCCTGATCAAGATGTGCATATGTGTGTGATGGATATGAGCATGGCAAGGTGGATACTAGGCCCGGAAATGGGTGCAAGATATTACCATGCTTTATATGAGGGAATGAGGGATTGATGGTAAGGTGGACACTAGCCTCGGAATAGGTACTAGTTATTACCATCTATATGCGGAACTCTTTCTCTTGCACATATCAATCCATTTTTCTCCTTTTGAAATTTTTTCGAGACTTGGGCTAGCTCTCTTTTATTTTATTTTTGCCACGCTTTTGAGCATGCTTTTCTCTCTTTTTCTTTTTTTTTCAACTAGCCCTTTGTCTCTATTGGAGATATTTGGAGAGGGATGAATGATACAAAGATACATAGAGTTTTATTTGTGGAAGAATGCATAAGCAATATGGAGCAAATGATGAATGCTAACTTCTAGTGTAGAAATTTAGCATGAACGTGTACATGATCTTGATCAGGGGAGTATGAGTTCTCACAAGGGTCAGAACAATTTGACAAAGCTCAATGAGAGAAAAAGCTGCATATGTGGAGGCTAAGAGCTAGAATCTACATATGGCCTTGGATGGGAAATTCTCATCATTGAGGAACTCATCATGTTTAGATTTTTCAAAAAGAAAAAAACTCCGGATGTCAAGCATCACTAAGCACAAGATCATAGCACTCTATTATACCATATCATGTCTCACAACAACTTAGGCAAGGATCATGCTTTTTGGTACCCACAGTTTTCAAGCTAAGGTTTCAACATGCAAGCCAACAAACTCAAAACTTAGGTAGGATACAAAGTTGTAAGCAAGACATACGAGGAGAATAAACATAGCAACTATTCATCATTTCAACCATAGAGGCAAAGCATTCTTACTATGCATATCAAAGCAAACTAAGCAAACGATGACGATGAAAGCAAATAAATATTTTTGGTCTTTTTATTTTTGCAGATTTTTTTGGGTTTTCATTATAAGATATTCTGAAAACAAAGGAAGATACAAGTTACCTCAGGATGGGAGTCCTCCCCCAAGCTAGCTTCAGGCTCACTATAGAGGAGGGTAGAAGAAACCCTGACTTGCGTAGTAAGCCCTCTGCTCCTCCATGTGTCGCTGCTGAGCCTGCTGCATGGCTGCAATCCGCTCACCAGCCTGATGCTGGCATGCTGAGGTAGACTCAACGTGGGTGTTCAGCGTCTCCTCCAGTCCTGTGACCTGGACGGTGAGCTCTCCCATCTGTTGCGTGAGCTGAGCATCGCGTGCAGAGGCCGAGGAGTGCCGCCGGAAGGACGAAGACGGAGGTGGACCACCGGAGCTAGAACTAGCGGGTGTAGCCCACTGAGCACCGTTCGCACCCGCCCAAGCCGTGCCACTAGCACTCAGGTGGTAGGTGGGCTGATCCCAACCAGGTGCATATCCAGGGGTAACCCCGAACATGTACCCCGCAGGGGCCCCTCCTGCCACTGGTGGCGTAGCAGGCTGTGGCTGTGGCTGTGACAAGTTAGTTCCATGGTACAAGCTCAAGGAATGTTCGGATGGACATCACTCCTGAGCTCGCCCCAGCGCGAGTGCAGAAAACACAAAGCAGAAGTAGATTGCTTTTCCTGGATCAGAATTTTATTGTAATGGAAAAATAAGGATGACTTACCGAACTTACCTGTCGGCGCAGAGCTCATTATTTTGAGTCTTTAGAGCTAGACTTGGTTCCAAAGTTCTCACCTTGGCAGTGAGGCAGCCGTTTCCTTCGGAAGAGAAGTTGGCTTTCTATTCACCTTCCTCCACATCTTCTGAGTGTCATGTGGGTTGTGATGTGTAGGGGGTGATTTCTTAGACTGGGGCTGAGATTTCTAATACTATTTCTGTCCTGTACCCATAAGTTGGTGTTCTTCCTTCCAAAAATTCTTCATGAATACAATGAGGCTGTCCACCTGCCGTGGTGGCACTTCGACCTCTCGTGCCGGGGTGTCAGGAGTTGGTAAATCCTTGATCATTGAGCATTGCTCTTTTCTTGGATGAAATTCGAACCTCTCCTCCTTGCCATTGATGTAGAGACGGATGACACCAGCCCCCACATCAATTTGTGCATCAGCTGTACTCAGAAATGGTCACCCAAGTATGAGTGGCACTTCCTTAGCGATCTCCATGTCCAGCACCACAAAGTCAACGAGGATAAAGCAATCTCAGGCTTTCACTGGAATGTCCTCAGCTATTCCCGCTGGGTATCAGACTGAAGAATCGGCTAGCTGCAGCTGCAAAGTGGTTGGAGACAAACTCATGTAATTAAGTTGATCAAAGACTACCTTAGGCATGATGCTGACGCTGGCCCCTAAGTCATAGAGAGCATGGTCGAAACGTTGGGTCCCAATCATACAAGTGATTGTGGGACACCCTGGATCCTTCTTCTTCTCAGGAAGGCGGTTGAGTATAGCAGCACTGCACTCCTCCGTGAGTCGTACCACTTCTGTTGTAGGAAGAGCTCACTTCTTGGTTAGAATGTCCTTGAGATAATACACGTAAGTGGGTACGCATAATGCCTCGAGCAATGGGATGTTGATATAAACTTTCTGAATCATGTCCACGAAGTGATTGAACTGTTCATCTACTGTTGCCTTCCTGTTCCTTTGAGGGAACGGAATCACATTGGCTTCTATGAATTCCAGATGTGCCGTTACTCCTTCAGGTGCTTTATCTTTTGATGGCACCTTCCTTACCTGGGGGGATTCTTCCGAGTCGGATGAATCCTCATGAATATTCTCAACTTCTGTTATGCCTTTCTTATCTGTCCCTGCATGGTTAGGATATGGTGGATCCCGAGTGGACTTACCTCCTCTCGTGGTCACCACATTTGCATTTTCAACAGAGGGAGCAGAAGTAGCGAGATGAGCCAACTGGGTTTCTAACATTTTGTTGAAACTCAGTAGACTCTTCTGAGCAGAAGAAAAACTATCAAGCTTAACATTGAGACTTTCCAGGGTTTTATCAAGGGCAGCTAGCTTCTTGTTAACACCTTCATTAATCTTAGCTTGCCCAAAAATGAGATCTCTCAAGGAAGGTTGGTTGGGATTGTAAGAATTACCTTGGTTACCTCCTTGATAATAAGGGCGTTGTTGATTCCACGATTGGTCTCCTTGTTGAGGTGGACGATAACCATTTTTGTTGCCAGTCATGTACATCACTTCCTCCTGAGTCTCCGGACAGTAGTTGCCTGAGGGCCCAGTGTTGCCGCAGAATTCACAAGTCATATGAGAATCCATAGGTAGAGTAGTGGTGGCCATGGCAGCCTTTTCGCTGGTGCAGTTATCCAATCTCTTCATAAGAAGATCCAACTTGGCAGTAATCATGTCTGCTTCCTTGACAGTATGAGTACCCCTCGGTCGTGGTTGGAGTCTTTCATCACTCCTCCCTTGGTTGGAAACCATATTCTCAATGAGTGATTTAGCATTATCAATAGTGAGTAAGAAGAATGCTCCCTGAGCAGCAGCATCAATATGGCCTCAGACTGTCGGAGTCAACCCATTATAAAAGCTTTGAAGAATAAGCTAATCCTCCATCCCATGGTGAGGACAGGCCAGGACATACTCCTGAAGCCTTTCCCAAGCCTCTGGAATGGATTCACTTGCTGCTTGCTGAAAACCAAAAATTCTCCCACGAAGAGCATTGGTTTTACCCAATGGGAATAACTTCTTGAGAAATGCCTCTGAACACTTACTCCAAGTGTTAATAGCATCAAGATTTGCATAGAACCATTGCTTGGCTTTCCCCAGGAGAGAAAATGGAAACAGCCGTAGAGGGACAGCATCCATATTTGCACCCCTGATGATGAAAGTGCTGCACAGCTCTAGGAATTGCTGCAAATGAGCATTGGCATCCTCATTTGGCTTGCCACAAAATGGGCTAGCCTATACCATCGTGATTAGACCCGTCTTGATCTCAAAATTTTCAGTCCCCATTGCCACCTCAGGGCCTTGCAGCACCTGGTCAGCGGAAGGAGCTGAGTACTCACGAAGTGTCTGCTGGGCCATAGCATTTGACGTGGATGGTACAAAGGAAGCTGTATCGCTTTTCGGACGAGTACGACGAGGTGAGTCGAATTGAATTCGAGCTCTCCTCACAAGTGACTTGGGATCTTCTGTGAAATTCTCCGGTAAGTCGAAACCAGTAATACACTACCTGTCTTCATCATCCAAAGATAAAAGAAGACAATCAAGGTCAGCCTGCATTGAGAGTTGTCCTAACCTACTCATAGTTTATAAAAAGATGCAAAGCATAGTCATGATAATCCTGTGCCTTCCCCGGCAACGGCGTCAGAAATGCTTGTTGGCATTTCTTAGCGTCGTCACTTTAAGAACAGATTTGGAATCCATCCTTAGTGGCAACACCAAGAAACGCCTTGTAGGCACCTCTTAACGTCACAACTAACGACGCCGAGTTAGTGTGAACATCAAGACTTGCCAAAGGTTAATCTAAACGATCATGAACGAATCCGAAAGCGCACAGATAAACCATTGTAGCATTTCCCCAAGGAAGGAGAATATTCCAAGGGTATCGTATCCATGGAAGGCAATGGCAGATATATTAGACTTATGCTTTTGCATTGAATGTAAACTAAGAGATAGATATAGGAAACAACAAACTCAAAGGCAGGGGTAAGATAAAAGATATAAAGGGTAGTGTGACACACACACACACACTCAAATATACCTCTACTCTAGCACACTACGGCTTAGGGGGAACATACGAGTTAGCTCTAGGTTCTAATGTACTAAACATACAAAGCTAGAAGATACAGGAGATGGGCATGAGCATTGCATGAGAGGGTAAGGTTCAGCACCCAGGTTCAAACGGGGAGCTAGCCCGCGACGATAAGCACTCTGCGAAACTAGACTTTAGACTCCTACAGCTGTTGATGGCTGTTAAGTACCTAAATTAGAGCCGTCAATCCCTGCATTTTATCATAAGAACTAAGCATCCACACTAGAATAGGGGTTTAAACTGACAAATTCCACCAGTGGCTATGCTAAGTTGAATGCAGGTGTTTGGCATAAGAAATGAAGAGAAAAGACACCCTCATGATCCTAGCAAGATAGGCTCAGTCAATGAGAGGCTGCATGCAAGCATCCCCTGGATCCATGACATCACCAATCCAAGGAAGGAAGCTTCGGTGAATCAGAAGCTGCCATGCAGGCGTCACATGGATCCCATGGCCCACCGACCTTAGGACCCACAGAGCAGTCACCACGCGATAGCACACCCCGAGTGGGGCCCACAGGGGGTCGGCCGACCTGTGGGGTTGGCCGAATCGACCTTGTGGCACCCACTCAGGGGCTTCCACGTGGTGCTTGCCCATTGGTCCTAGAGGCCATTCCCAGGGTGTTTGGGTGCTCTCACATCGGTTGCACAAGCCTATAAATAGGTGGATAGGGGGGTAAGAAGAGGGTGAAGCACACTTGAAGCCATTTCTCACCTTTTCCTCTTCTCCCTCTCTCATTCTCTCTTGGTGGAGGTGAAACCTCATCCCACCATGAGTGTGTGTGAGGAGGATCTAGACTAGGTGGTGCTAGGTAGAGAGGAGTGTGTGGATGAGTAGAGGTGAGGTGGTGATGATCCGTTCATCATCCATCGTCCCCTTGTACCTTGTGAGCGATGCTGTTCTTCATTTAGACTAAAGTGAGTATTTCATTATTTCCTATTTAGACTAAAGTGGCTCTCATGCATGAATCAGTTGTTCTTGAGTTCTTCGTTCGTTCATCATTAAGAGGCTCATGTTCTTCATGAACGTGTCTCCTCGATCTAGTTGACGAGCAAGTAATTCATACTTTTGCATTTGTTCATAAGTTAGAGGCTCGTGTTCTTCACGAACACGACCCTAGATCTTCTGTTATCATCGCATAAGTTTGCATCTCGTTTGTATGATTGCCTGTCTATTAGAATATAGTGAGCTCATGCATATCTGATTTAGACCAAGTATCAATCATATCTCCTTGCGTGAATCGATTCAGTGACGAGTAAGGTCTAGCTCAACCTCGCGGGTTCGTTGCTCCGTATTTATACGGAGTGCTATAGTGTTTCTACGGGACGTCAGACGTAGCCGTGCTATAGTAGTAGTCGGCGGTGTAGACGTGGTGTCTAGACTGCTGGTTATCCTTCGAATGCCCTGTATCCCACGGTTTGTCTTGGGGTAGGCCGCGGTAGTGATAGCCGTTGGACCCTCTGAAATCCCCCACGTTCGGATACAGCGTGTAGGCGACCCTTTGCCGTGAACCAACTGTTATAGTCAGGAGGGGCCGGTGTCCGAAGCGAGATCTTATCCGAGCTTGTTCCTCTCTAGAATCGAGAACCTACAGGAGACTTCACATCACTCATCTACTTCAGCAGGGACTGTGTTCCCTTGGATAGTTGCTCGTAGAGTCCCCCATACCGTTCCTTGGATTCGATACCCTTGGGAATACTCCTGAGGTGAAGTGCTACAACGGTGTATCCGTGCGCTTGCGGATTCGTTCGCACCCGTCAGTATACCCGGGTGATTCTTACATGCTCACGCTATCCCGGCGCCATAGTGGTGACGTTAAGAAATACCAACAAGCATTTCTGGCGCTGTTGCCGGGGAGCGGTTGTCGAGAATCTACGAACCCGACTATCCTCGTATCTTTTGTTTTCCTTTTGTTCTACCTTTACCCCCACTATCCCAGGAAGGTTATCCTTGTACACACCTTCCGCCCATTATGAGTGAAACCATGGAATCAACTTTCTGGAGACAACCCGCTCTTCCAACACCTTGTATGGTTCACCCATCTCTCATGAGTCTAGTTGAGGAAAAACCCTTCTCGGGGATGAGTCATGAGAATCCCTATGATCACGTAAGAGATTTTGAGCAATTGTGTTCTACCCAGGGTAAAACCGGGGCAACACAAGATTTTCTTAAGAGGAACCTGTTTCCGTTCTCCCTCTCTGGGGAAGTGAAATCTTGGTACCATTGTTTTGGTTGCACCCACCTACGCTGGGAGGAATTAAGAGCATCTTTTTGCACTTGATTCTTTCTGGTGCGGCGTGTCGTTTCCTTAAGGATGGCAATCCTCAATTTCAAACAAAGAGAGAAGGAAACCTTAGGCATGGCATGGCATCGTTTTGCCTCTTTGGTTGAAACGTGCCCGATCCTTGGTCTACCCGACCCTGTGCTCTTGCAGCATTTCCGGTTTGGTTTACGAAGAGATTGTGGCATGACGCTTGATGCCATTTCGGGAGGTGCTTTTGTGTTCTTAGAGCCAGAACAAGGACTGGAAATTCTAGGGGAAATCCGAGATTTTAGCTCCCCACCTGACTCGAGAGACGAGGTAGCCAAATGAGAAAATGTCAAAATGCCTAAGCCAATCCTCGAGAGAGCCTGAGCTAACATACCAAATTTCTCTGTGCTCTGGTCGAAGATATCACTCCTCACTGGCAGGAATCTATGGGAAAGAGCACCTAGTGCAAATTCTGCCCCTAGATTCCCCTATCGTTTCTTCTCTTAAAAACCCGGCCTTCGAGACTTAGTCTCGAGGGAAGGAGGAGGGTAGTAGTCGAGGAAGAGGAATCGTTCCTGGCGGGGACGATCACTTCAACCTTGCCCGCAACTCTCCAGGAGAGGTCACGGTAGAAGTTTTTCGTGCTTCATGTCAAGGTTTAATCCAAAGTGCCGCCACACTGAGGGTTATGCTAAGACACGAGCCCTGGCGCATAAAACCTCCATATCTTTGGCTTACGGAAGCACGAACTTATATCCGGTCTAGCTGAGCAATCCATCTCATCATCTTAAGTTCAGCTAAGACTGATGCCGATCAAGTCAAGTGGATGCAAATCCTACTCTTCACTTCTTGACCTGATCGATGCCCTACGGGAGTGTGGTTACACACCTATCCTTTACACTCCCGTTGGAAGCTTGGGTTAGCTTTTGTGTCATCCCACCTAGGTGAAGGTGAGGTCCTTTGTCGACCCAAGGAGAGGATGAACTGGCAAGTCCGTCACTCTCGATCTACAGCTCAAGTGATCGTTCGCCCCATAAACTTTCACTCACTCAAGCTAGGGTCCGATCATCATTGAGTTCTAGAGGTGAAAACTTCACTCTTAGAGCACTCTAGGCCTTAGGCCCGGATTTTGTGCTCAACCCCAGCACCTCTATCATCTCTCGTCCACAGTGCTATAGCCTTGCTAGTTGCACTCCCTTCCTAAGGTTACCCATCATAGTTCCCTTAGGATGGTTGTGAGGTTTATCTCTACTTTACCATATATACAGCTTGCGTCGTACATATGCACTAACTATGCAGGAAAGAAAATACGTCCTATCATAAAGAAACCTGCAAGGAGGACCACAGGGCAGAGTAGGAGGATATTATTAGAGAAAATGGACGATATCAGCAACAGGGCAACAAAAACTCTTCATCCAGGTATGAGTCCAGGTAAAATCCCCAAGTTGAGCTATTAAAGTATAAGGAGGTTAAGTACAGTTGTTTGGAGTGGAAGGCAGTATTATGCTCGAAATTCCATTCTAGCCCTTGCTAAAGCCTCCGACCTTAGATTTGGTGGGCCACCTGACCCAAGGACCCTAAGCCCCGCCAGAGCCTGCACGCCGAAGCTGAGGTCCAGCGGAGCCAAGATGGGCTCGGCCGACCCCCTAGGTCGGCCGACCCCCTAGGGCCGCCGCCGCCTCTCGTTTTTTGCGTGCGCATTCTTTCGTCCTCCAGAAACCTTTCTCTCACCGCGTGACGGAGTTTTGCGTCGCGCAGAACCCTTGCCTCCCCTGCTCACCTCCCTCACTCGCCGTTGCGGCAGTCCCTATGGCCGACAAGAGCCTTGTCCTCTTCGCCGCGGCACCCTCCCCTGCCATTGCTGCATCTCCCACAGGGGTGGCACCTATGGAGGTCGCGTGCATCTTCGAGGTATCGCCGCTCGCCTCCTGTCCTCCGGTTGGGAACCAAGGACCGAGCACCACCATCGGCGGAACTTCAGAGCTCAAGGGGATGGCTGTGCCGCCTTTCACACCCCCGGTTCCACGCACTTCAGCCCGATCTGCCTCACCCGGGAAAGCGAGGAAGCCACGGCGGCGTGCTAGCAGCCCCTACCAGAGGAAGGTGGAGGTCCGGCCATGACCCACAGCAACTCCGCCGCCTCTGGTGGTTCCACCACCTCGGCTCAATATTCCGGAAGCCTCCGAAGTGAGAGGCCGATCGACCTCTGCTGTGCCATCGTCGCCTCCACCAGTCTCTCAGCCTGGGAAGCCTAGGTTCGCTAGCCCAGATAACACCAGCAGGAAGAGCAGCCGTGCACCTCCGACTCTGAAGGAAACTAATGAAGAATTTGAGTTGGGTAGTAGTTCCACACCACAGGCATCCAGGAAGTCGAGGGAGAGGACTCGGGCGCCCGAGCGATCTCCTAAGACTCCCACTGCAGCCAGGATCACCCAACTAGTGGAGGAACTAGGCAGGGAGTGCGAGAAGCTGAAGACCATCAGTGCGGAGCAGAAGGTGGATCTCGCTGAGCTTAGAGATGACCTCCGCGATCTCCGCCGTGGCCTATGCGCCAAGATGAAGCGCCTCTTTGTGGCCACGGGGCACGAGGACCTCTATGATGCTGAGTAGAGGGTCGTGCCCCGCTTTTATTTCCCTTCATAGGCACTTAAATTAGGTTTAATTTATTTCCCTTAATTTATTTCCCTTCCATTTATTTCCTTTACTCCCATCATTTGTGTAAGCGCCTATTTCTTTATTATTAGTGAACTTGAATGAATAAATTTTGGCTCCACTGGTCATGTAACCCGGTTGAGTCACTCGTGTGTTAGTTATTTTCGCTTTTGTTTATTTTGTATCGAAGAACTGCACCCAGGTACAAAACAGTGTGGGGGAGAGTTGCACTCTCCAAACGCGAACACGACGGATCACTATTGCACCCACACGACGCTCACATAGCGCTTACGATCGACCACGCTTAGAGAATCTGAACGGGACATGCATTCGTACGCATCACAAGAATCCCCGTCTGGTCCACACAAGAAATCAGCGCTGGTTTGCATCTCTTCCTCTTCACCATGATTTCTGAGTTTGTGCACTCATGTTTGATAAATCAACTTAAGAAATCTATGGTAATGCTTACTCCATGCCTATGGTTGACATGCATAAGTTTTATTCCTCGTTTATAACCTTGAGGCTTGTGAACAAAATCATCATAAGGACAACATGCTTATCTAAGTAGTTGACAAGTGGGATATGACTTGATGACATGATCTTAACTCTGTTGGTTCCGGCCCTTGGGATAATTTTGTTTTCGAAAAAAATGCTCTTGTAAAGCTCCGCTTTGATATGTCACAGTCCTACCAAAGCCATATGATGTTTTTAGTTGAAAACCTTATACTCATATGCTGCTTTTTATTGCATTGAGCTTTGCCAAATTCTGTGACCCTTGTGAGAATTCTTTTCATTACTTTCATGGTCAAGATTCATGTGCACACCACCATTTCCCCCTTGCTATGCTTCTACACTGGAAGTTAGCATTGTATCATTAATCCATTCCGTGAAAATAAGGGTCCATAAGCGTTGATGTCTCCCTCCTAGTTTTTGTTACACAAGAGACATGGCTATTAAAAAAA
Source organism: Cenchrus fungigraminus (assembly GCA_036936925.1). Lineage (NCBI taxonomy): Eukaryota > Viridiplantae > Streptophyta > Magnoliopsida > Poales > Poaceae > Cenchrus > Cenchrus fungigraminus. The sequence goes on along the minus strand of CM072771.1, from coordinate 46,102,948 downwards.
ATATGGACACATGAAGGTCCAGTATCGAAAAAAAGAAGGAGTTGGACACATGAAGGTCCACGAAAAAAAATAGAGATAGCCATGTTCTCAAAAGATTTTTATACTAGAGGGAGAATCATGCAAAAAGGAGTTCCATAATCTAGATGGTGATAACTAGTATCCATTCCGGGGCTAGTGTCCACCTCATCATCAATCAACATTCATCATATATGTATGGTAATCTCTAGCACCCACTTTGGGCCTAGTATCCACCTTACCATACTCACCGTACCCATACATGTGCACATATTGATCTGATTGTATGATTTGATTTTCTCTGTGGATCCAGTTTTTGACTTTGCAATATATGTGATGCAAGTATGCCTTATCATTCATACCTACCCTGAGCTCCAAATATAGCCATTATTAGAAGTAGGGTGAAGAAAGGCAATCTAATGCCTTGGTGAGGACATATACACATTGAGCGATCAGAGAGAATCAAAGAAGGAGGGCAGAGCAGTTCTTTTTCTTTAAAAATTATCATCGAAACCCCAAGCGCTAACCAACAGGTGCTTAAGAGACTTGAGTCGTGGTCATTCCTCTTATCAACTACCCAAGATGGCATTGTAGCCAATCCACAGAGTTCACAAGAGCAAGGTATGACTTGGAATAACTCTTATGTTTGTCTTATACCTTTGGTTCAAACCCATGTGATCTTCCCTTTCGCTCAGGATGAGCAAAAGGCAAGTGTCGGGGAGTTGTTGACGGCTGTTAAGTACCTAAATTAGAGCCGTCAGTCCCTGCATTTTATCATAAGAACTAAGCATCCATACTAGAATAGGGGTTTAAACTGACAAATTCCACCAGTGGCTATGCTAAGTTGAATGCAGGTGTTTGGCATAAGAAATGAAGAGAAAAGACACCCTCATGATCCTAGCAAGATAGGCTCAGCCAATGAGAGGCTGCAAGCAAGCATCCCCTGGATCCATGACATCACCAATCTAAGGAAGGAAGCTTCGGCGAATCAGAAGCCGCCATGCAGGCGTCACATGGATCCCATGGCCCACCAGAGCGCCTAAACCGCCTCCAAACCACGTGGACACCGGGAACTGACCTCAGGACCCACAGAGTAGTCACCACGCGAAAGCACATCCCGAGTGGGGCCCACAGGGGGTCGGCCGACCTGTGGGGTCGGCCGAAACGACCTTGTGGCGCCCACTCAGGGGCTTCCACGTGGTGCTTGCCCATTGGTCCTATAGGCCATTCCCGGGGTGTTTGGGTGCTCTCACGCCGGTTGCACAAGCCTATAAATAGGAGGAGAGGGGGGTAAGAAGAGGGTGAAGCACACTTGAAGCCATTTCTCACCTTTGCCTCTTCTCCCTCTCTCATTCTCTCTTGGTGGAGGTGAAACCTCATCCCACCATGAGTGTGTGTGTGAGGAGGATCTAGACTAGGTGGTGCTAGGTAGAGAGGAGTGTGTGGATGAGTAGAGGTGAGGTGGTGATGATCCGTTCATCATCCATCGTCCCCTTGTACCTCGTGAGCGATGCTGTTCTTCATTTAGACTAAAGTGAGTATTTCATTATTTCCTATTTAGACTAAAGTGGCTCTCATGCATGAATGAGTTGTTCTTGAGTTCTTCGCGGGTTCGTCACTCCGTATTTATACGGAGTGCTATAATGTTTCTATGGGACGTCAGACGTAGCCGTGCTATAGTAGTAGTAGGCGATGTGGACGTGGTGTCTAGACTGCTGGTTATCCTTCGAATGCCCTGTATCCCATGATTTGTCTTGGGGTAGGCCGCGGTAGTGACAGCCATTGGACCCTCTGAAATCCCTCACGTTCGAATACAGCGTGTAGGCGACACTTTGCCGTGAACCAACTGTTATAGTCAGGAGGGCCCCGTGTCCAAAGCGAGATCTTATCCGAGCTTGTTCCTCTCTAGAATCGAGAACCTACAGGAGACTTCACATCACTCATCTACCTCAGCAGGGACTGTGTTCCCTCGGATAGTCGCTCGTAGAGTCCCCCATACCGTTCCTTGGATTCTATACCCTTGGGAATACTCCTGAGGTGAAGTGCTACAACAGTGTATCCGTGCGCTTGTGGATTCGTTCGCACCCGTCAGTATACCTGGGTGATTCTTACACGCTCACGCTATCTCGGCGCCATAGTGGTGACGTTAAGAAATGCCAACAACAGCAGGTACCCCAGCGCGGAGGGTTGCAAAGGAACCAACAGCTGTCACCACTGCGGACCTACCTCTATCGTTACGGGGGGTATGCTCATAACTAACATAGCCAGACAACCCAGGCACCATGCCTGCATTGCTGCTAGACTCCACCCGGCCTGGGCTATTGTGACCTAGGGTGAGAGCCACCAGAAGACTGGTCAACTTAGACCGAGTACCGTAGCTTGAACACAAACCTCATGCAACACTCTCATGCCATCTAACAAGATCAACTAAGGCTAGACATACGAACAGATACGAGCTCCCTTATGTCTAGTTAATAAGATCAAAGGGTCGTGTTCGGGAAGAACACGAGCCTCTAACTTATGAACAAACACATAAGGAATGAGTTTATCACCCTTCAAGTGGATCAAAAGGTAGTGTTCATGAAGAACACAAGCCTCTAAATGATGAACGAAGGATGAACTCAAGAACATATCAAGCATATGATCTACCATGACTTTATATGAAATAGCTGAATAACTGAAGTAGATCAAGTCATACAATGAAAAAAAGATACAAGAGAACTCATACCTAGACTCCAAAGAAGACTTAGAACCTGAAGAAGAGCTACTCTAGCCTACCCCCTAGCCTTGGAAACTAAAAGTGAGAGGAGAATGAGAGAGTGGTGTGTGGGAAATGGGAGCCCCTCCCCTTCTATTTATAGGTAGGGACAAGGCTTGCTCGGAGCACCAAATGACCTCGAAACACCCAGGAGTGAGGCAATGGACCAATGAGTAGCTGCCACGTGTAGGAGCCAGATGGGACGCCACTAAGGCGGTTCGGCCGATCCTAGGATCGACCGGCCCCCTAAGGCGGCCCCACCTGGTGTGCTTCCTCTAGGTGGCTGCCCTGTGGGCCCTCTGATCCATCCCCGGTGCATGGCTTTATTTGGTATCCGAGGTGGACCCTTTGATCCATGTGAAGTGCATGTGGCATCCTCTGATTCGTTGGTGAGTGCCTCCCTTGGATCAATGACGTGGAATGCCATGTATTTCCTTGGTGGCAGCCACCTCCTCAGCTGAGTTGGCATGGTTTTCTCCATCGAAGGTGGGTTTCCATCTCTTTTAAGGGGTATTTCATCTACATACAAATAATCTCCAAGGACAAGTGGAACTACATTATTCAAATCAAAATGCAAGTAAATAATACATATGCCTCCATTTATGTAAGTTTATTGAGGGCTGAAAGTGGTACTTAACAGCCGTCAACATTCACCACGATGCTTCTCGTGTCTTCTTGAATATTTGCCGAACTTCATGTGGGTCCTTGACGTCGTTTTCCCCGCGGTTTGGAGAAGGGTACTTGGCGCATGAACTCCTACATCTTCTGTTTAGGTCCTCGAAGTTTCACAACTTCATGCTTAGGTCCTCGGGTCATTTGGAGTCATGTTCACTTCGTGTCTTGACTTGTGCCGGGCTTTGTGATCTTCTCATAAAGTGCTCGATGAACTCTACTCGGAAGTCCTCATTTTGGCGCTTAAATCCTGCGTAAACAACATACTCCAAAAACCACAAGCAAGTGCGAACTTGTTACATCATTAGTATGCCTAGTGGTGGGTTAGTTATAATTCAAAACTCAAACCAAAGTGTAACAAGTGCTCTTGGTTGACGGAAATTGACCATCAACAGAGAGGAACACATTTTTTCTTGGTTGAATCTCTAGATCCCCATGGGGTGTGGAGATGGTTTGGAGGGGAGAGAGAGGGAGGAGCACGAGACGGAGGTGGGTTGAACACAGGTGAAATGATAGAGGAGAAAGAAGATGAAGGGGTAAAAGGGGATATTTTCACTGCTGGGTCCTGGGGCAACTCCTGAGCGGCACCGGTCAGACCGGTGTTCGCCGGGGCAACTGATTTTGCAAGATTTTGAACTTCACACCTTCACAAAGATTGGATATAGGATATTGACATGATTTTGATTCAATTTTTGGCATAACTAAGAAGAATATAGGATAATCCAATTTATTCGATAAATCTTGATTCTTCCAAGATTGAGAGAGAGATAGATAAAGATAATTACGGACTTGAGAAAATATACTCATTTGTGACTAGCCATCAATCAATCAAAGGGAACAATAGTCACAAATAAGTTGACTGGGCCACAAAGACCAAGAACCAAATATTTTTCAAATTTTACACTTCCTACACATGCTAGTTGGATTTTTGAAAGATCTATTCTAGCTCACAAAGAACTTGCATCCACCTCAAGTAAATACCCACTTTAGTATATTTGGCTCATACCTTTCACAAGAGAACAATATATGACACATAGCCATAATTTTATAAAGGTATCAACCAAATATCCAAAGTGCACACAAAATTCACTTGAATCAATTACATGCAAATATGGCACAGTAGCATGGTTCAAATGCCCTAGATGCATTACAATAAATAAAAGAGTTCATTAGAACATACCTTTGCCTTAGACCATTAAATTTGTGTATATTTCATTTTTAAGTTCGATGTTAGCTCTTGCTTGATTAATTAATAGAATGAATGCTACAAGCCACATAAGGTGCACAAATACTGATGGGACTACAAGATCACTAGAAGAAATTGTTAGTCTCACAAATGACACAAGTATTGAAATGGACCCCCCCTTAAATAGTGCTAGAGATAGTTGAATTTCTCATTCAAAGCACTTTATTCAATTAAGAATATGGAGAGGCTCATTGACAACCTTGGTCATGACACATAAATAATTTATCATATGAAATGTGTCAAGGATTTATTACCATTGACTAAGAATCATCCAAAGGTTGAATATTTCACCTAGATGCCAGATCATCCGGCCTTATGCCAGGTCACCCGGCTCTGTACCGAGTCATCGACAGAGACTCTCGAGAGATGCGACTGATCACCCGAAACAGATCAGGACGGGCACCGGTTAGACTGGTGCCGGTCACCAGTCAGACCAGTGAACCCCAGTTCAGCCAATCTTGATGATTTTGATTTTCTTGCTCCATGGTTATGTGAATACATCATAATTTAGTATCTATAATGGATAACAAGTCAATACTTCTACTAGAGAGCCATTAAAAGCATCGAATGTTATGAGAGGGTATATATTATGAAAAATGTCAAAGTCACCTCCTCATGTTTCACAGTCCAAGAACTGAGTGTTCACGAAGAGGTGAGAGTGACTGAGACATGACAAATAAGCACAAGTTACCGAGATGACATTGTATAGGGAATTTCAACACTATAGTCCTTCATATGGCCACTTCATTAATCAATGATTTCTTTTCTCCTAGCCATGTGTCCAATGCATCTCTAATTACGTGCAAGCTCAGCAAGCATTCTTTGGTACCCAAATCTTGTTGGGTCCTACAAGGTTAGTCACAAGATGCTTAGGGATCCAAATAGTCCTTATGCTAGTTTGAGGTGAACTAATCACTTTTATAGCACAAGTACCACTTTTATCCCCCGTAAGCTTATTGAAATCATAATGGACAAGGTTTGATTTAGGATTGTTACTATTTGGACAATCCTTACCCATGTGACCTTGTTGATGACAAGTATAGCAAATGCGGCCTTTGTCCTTGTTGGTCACACCTTCCTTTTTAATTCGTTGTCCTTGCTTGCTTCTAAGCCTTGTTCTTGGAGAAGGGGATTTCCTCACCTTGTTGCATTGTGGTAGGGCTGACCTGGCCACCAAAGGTCTAGGGATGACAATTTTACCCGCGGACATGGATATCTACGGATACCCGACCCGATGGGCAAGGGTATGGGCAAGAAACTTCACCCGCGGGCGCGGATACGAGCAGCAATCCTTACCCGTGGGCAACACACGGGTAAAATACTTCACCCGCGGATAAACCCGTACCAGTTGAAATATAGAAGTCCATCAAAATATTAGCTACATGAAGTCCAATATTTAACATTCGGCCCAAGCCCAACAACTACCCTAGGCACATCAGCATCAGTGCATCACGGTCATCACCCATCCACCACACCCTTATCCTTTTCCTCCTGAATCCTTGGCCGCCACCCCAATCTCTCGTTCTCTCTCGTCTCTCTCTCTCCCATCCCCGGTCAGGCACAAGCGCACGATGTTTCTGAAAAAAACACAGGCGCATGACGCACAACAGATGGCAGCAGCGACGCACTGCGCACGGCTCCCAACAAACTGGTGGCAGCACACCCGCTCATAGCGCCCAGCAGACAGCGGCAGCGCATCTACACGAGGCCAGAGTCGGCGCACGGGCACAATGTCATCTCCTCACCCCCGCCGGCCGGCCGGCCCTCGCCCTTCCAGCTCCATGCCTCCACGGCTCATTGCTCCTCGCTCGCTTAGGTAGTCCGTAGGGGCAGGCGGCTGCAGATGCAGACGGTCGGCGCTCGGCGACGCATCTATGGTAAGTGGCGCAAGGGCACAGAGGGCATCTACGGTTTCTGTGCACGGGAGGGCGCATCGGCTCCTCGCTTTCTGCCGACCGGCCCTCGGCCTTCGCCTCTCGCCCCTTCATTGCTCGTCGGCACACTAGCTTCGGGTGACGGGTTTGCCCGATACCCGCGGATATCTGTCAGGCGCGGAAACATGCAAAAATTTTTACCCGCAGGCAGCTAAAGAGTGAAAGCATGGATATGCTATCGAGCGGGTAAACGTCTTACCTGCACTTACCCGACCTGCTACCATCCCTACACCAATCTGACTGTTACAACACACCGGTCTGACCTATCCAGGTCAGTGCCACTGCTAGTTGAGGCATTTGGGCATGCATCAGCCATGTGTCCCTTCTCCCTGCACTTGTAGCACACTCTCCCCTTGTTATAGCTTCTATGCTTCTTAAAGAGTGTTTCTTCGGTCTTGAGCTTGGTAGGGCAATGAGAAGCAAAGTACCCCATCTTTGAGCACTCACGTCATTTTATGTGCTCAAATCTATTTTCTTTTGAATCTTGCTCTTGTTGATCTTGATGTGTTGTTGAGAAGTTGAGCTAGTGGCGGCTGACCCTTTTTCAAGCTTCTTCACTATGTTGTCACAGTTATCTTGAAAAGGTTGCACTTGGCTCTTCTTTTTCAACTTACATAAGTCTATCTTTAGCTTTTCGACCTCTTGCTTGAGTTCATCATTTTCTTGGTGTTGGGGTAAAACCGTCCTCGAAGGGAGGCCAACACTCATAGGGAAAGGAAAACAAGTAATGGGCTGAAGCAATTGGCTTCGGTGAGGGGCCTGATGATGCTGAACTTCGCGAGATGGGCCAAAGAGGCTTTCGATATTTGCTTCGGGTGGGATGAAGCTTTGTGAGATTCCTTGAGTTGGACTTTGATGCTAGATAGGCCCGAAGAGATTCCCAAACTGGGCTTCAGTGGGCTTCCGATGATTCCACGAGCTGGTCTTCGGTGCGAACTGAGCCCGAGAGAATTTCCAATTCATTCCGATGCTCTTCTGGGCCTTGTCTGATAACTTAGACGGTTCCAATTCATTCCATAAGCTGGGCTTCGGATGATTGCTTCGCGTAGGCTGATGCTCCGGGTGGGCCGAAGAGGCTTCCTCCGATGGCTTCACGTGAACTGGACCTCGAGGGGCTTCGGTGTGCTTGGCCGAAGAGGTGGAGCAGAGCTGGGCCGAAGAAGGCTTCATGAGGTGGGCCGAAGGTGTGCTAGTACTTCGGTTGTCATCGCGAATTGTGTGGGTTTCGGTGATACTCTTGCGAAGAGGCACTTTGCTGGAGCGAGATGGGCCGATGATGTCTTCGGAAGGCCATTACGAGCTTGGGCCGAAGAGGAAAACTGATTGAGCCCAAAGGTGGTGTTGGTGGATCAGTGAATGGCCGACGTACCAATTGTTGCTGGCTGGGCCGGTCCGAAGAGATCCGTTAGCTGGGCTTTGGTAACACACGGTGGCCGGGCCCGAAGGAACGAAAGCGAGATTCCATGATCTGGCCTGAAGTGATGTTTTCGGTGTGTCGTCCATGTTGCTGATTCCGAAGGCAAGGAGATCTTTGGCAGCTAAGTGTTGGGTTCAAACCGCGGTGGGCACCAGAAATGTTGGGGTAAAACCGTCTTCGAAGGAAGGCCAACACTCATAGGGAAAGGAAAACAAGTGATGAGAGAAAAGAAAGCCAAGTGAGGGGCAAAGTCACCTCTCTCAACCCTCTTGGGTTGCTTATATAGTCAAGGGGAGGACTGCAAATTTAGCCCCAAGCCCCTGGTGGGTACAGAAATTACAGCCGGGCCCCTATTTTATACAAATGGGCTGAATAGGGGGTGCCTAGAGAATCATTTTCCCCAACACTTGGGCAATGAGATCATCACAAGATTCTACAAATGCATGCTCAATACTAGATTGACTTGCTTGAGAACAACACGGTTTAGTGCAAGACAAATCAATATTAACTTGTGAGCATGTACAAGTGTACGTGTGAGAGAGGTTGCAAGAATTTTACCGAAGATAAAACAACCTCATGAGCAATTTCTAGTGAAGCATAAGAATCTACAAGCTTCTCATGAGAACACTCAAGTTCTTTGTGTTTTGCTTGTAGAGCCATATGCTCACTAGTGAGCTTCTCAAGTTTAGCTTCAAGCACGCCATTGGCTCTATCTACCACTCCTACACAAGAAAAGGATTTGATAGCATAATTAAATTGTTTTGCCAATGACTCATACTCACTAACCAAGGAGGCACACTCAGATTGGAGAATCTCAAGTTGCTTTTCCACCAAGCTTGAGGCTTCCTCTTTTTGAGTCTTTTCTTCCTTGGTCTTTCCTTTTTCTTCTTTTCTTTCTTGGCCATCAAACATATATCTTCACCACAGTTAGTAGCTGAAGCTTCTACAGATTATGAAGATACTTTTAGGAGTGGAAACCTGCCGAGAATATCCACAAATGGCGCCTTGCTTCCGGTACCGGTCTGACCGGTTACAGTCACTGGTCTGATCGGTCCCTGTAGAGGGAGTGAGGCTTCACTTCTTTGGCCTTTGCGTTGCTTGGGAAGTGACACTTGAGGCTCAGTGATTGTTGCTGAAGGAATTGAGCTCTCCTCAAGTGTTTTCTTCTTGCTTTGCTATTGATCAATCCATTTGGGCCTTTCATATGTTCTTCAAAGGAGTTCCTAAATGGTATGTGCATCTCTTTCATTTTCCTCATAGATCACGTCCTGCACATCATCACTCAAAGTACTACAAATGTAGTTAGTGACTCGAGAGTTGCGTTGCTAATGTTCTAAGTCCTCTAGAGATAATTTTGACAAGTCAATGTTGTCTTCTCTAAGATGAGGAGGAAGAATACTAGCAACGACAACTTACTCGGCAAATGGACCCATGGTCCTAATCTCATTGAGTACATAAGTTGACAAAGAAGCATAGTTTGAGCCATCTATCGCTAGTGGCCCAAGGGGTACCTCACAAAATTGTCGACATCGTCAAACTCAAGTAGTTAAGCTCGAATCGGAGCACTTGGCTCTGATACCAATTGAAAGGACCTTGATGTCGCCTAGAGGGGGTGAATAGGCAAGACAACCAAATAAAACTTTTCTCCCCAAAACTTGAGCTACCAGGCACCACCGGTCAGACCAGTCCTGGCTTCATTTGGGTAAGGACTCTTGTTCCTCTTGCTAGTTCGACATTCCTTCTATGCAGAGGGCACCGGTCAGACCGGTCACCCACACTGGTCAGACCGATGTAGCACAGAGAACACCCGAAATGCAGCTCAAGCTCCTTTTGACTTCAAGCACGGATCAAACTTGTATGGTGGCTTGACTAGATGGTCACAAGCAGGGTAATGATCCCCGCACACAAAGACAAGCACACCCAAGTAGATCGAAGCGTAAGCAAATAGTAATATTCTAGAAAATCACAAGTGAGGCAAACCACAAAGGAGACACAATAATTTGTTTCCCGAAGTTCACCTCCCACTTAGGAAAGGCTACGTCTCTGTTGAGGAGCTTGTAAGGGATCTGAGTTTCCAACCAACTCTCTCAGCCGAGTCTCTTTCGACCACCTTCCTCGATTCCACTACGGCGATCTTTTCCATGAAGTGGCAAGATCACAGCCCTCACAAACTTGCCGCTGCTCACCACAACTTGCGAGCTAGCCGGCGCTGCCTAGCCGTCTAGGAGGCAAACCTCCAAGAGTTACAATTGCTTAAATGCTTGTAGACGCGAAACCAAAGGTGCTCAAGCGATGGAGGCTCTTTCTCAGCTCACAAAGGCTCACACAATCTCACAATCTCAACCCAACTCAAGAATATGGCTTGAATCCACAAATCTCACAAAGAGAGGTTGGGGAGAGCCACTAAGGCTTTTGGCTTGCAAAAGAATGACTTAGAAGCACAACAAGTTCACCAAGAACAGCAACTAACAACTGAAGAGGGCGTGGGGTATAAATAGCCCACCTAAAAGAAAACTAGCTGTTAGTTGTCGGGCAGCACCGGTCAGATTGGTGCCCTACACCGGTCATACCGGTGTTTGAAAAACTAGCCGTTAGAGCCTAGGGGCACCGGTCAGACCGGTGTAGGCAGAGTAGTCCCAAAACCCTTTCCCTCACGCCCACACTTCACCAAAGATGTGAAGTGGCTTAGGTTAGGTTTTATAGGACTGTTAGCACACTCTTAGGCACTCAAGGCTATTTATCACAAAGGTTTACTAAGAGCACATTTGACTTGGTCAAAAAGCTAATGTTGCACCCTTCTTGATAGTACGACATTCCTATACTCAAGATTAAAGATAAAAACTAAGTCAACCACTTGAGCTTGTAGATCTTCAAACTTGCCATACTTGAACGAATTCCACTTGAGGACTTCCAACATTGCTATCTTCATGAGCACACACATACTTGAGCTAGTGACTTAAGATTCGTCCATTAAGCATAAGAATGCACACTTGAATCCTTAAGTCACTCCTTATTGCTGATCATAACATATAGATGAGTTTCATTGCTTCCCTCGGTTAAGGCATGAGTATAATTCTTCGAGACCCCACGGATACTAGTTACTTCAACTTATCAAAACACTAATGGTAGCTACGCTAGACCATAAGATTGCTTAGTACCTCGCTCTAGTCATCTCGGTTGATCTCTTCATCACTTACCCAATCCACATTGAGTTCGGCTTTGCTTCATCAAGAATTAATCTTCATTTGAAACATCGCTTCAAATGCTTGTTCTTGATTGACAAAGAAAATGTAAGATTCCAATTGAGGATTATTAGATATATACTCATCCTTGTATCTTTTTTGTAATTACCACATGAAGCCTTGCATTGTTTCTTAGTAGAGAGCACCATTTCTTATATTCGTGGCTTGCAAGTTTCTAAATGTTGAACCATTAGCATAGAAGTATCCACATGTTCCTTAAAGTATCTATATGAAACATTGCAAAGTCCTTTGGTGCAAATAATCATTTCTCATAAAATGATCCCTTTCTTTTGTACCCAAGCTATCACATGTATTGGAGACCTTGTAAATCAATCTTGAAACAAACTCCAACATCTTCTTCAATTTAGCTTGTCATTCATTAATATTCACACAAGGGATCACACGCTTGCTTGCTTTGTTTGATGTGAGCCATACAATATTCATTCTCATATAAGTGACAACAATAACTTATGAATATTTAAATTAAAACTTTCTCACATTCTTAAACAGACAAGTGAGTCTTTTAATCACTTTGTCATACAATTCTCCAAAATCCACTTAGGGGCCTAGATGCACTTTCACTTCAACCTAGAAAGAACAGAAAACCCTAGCACTTTCAAACCCCCTTCCCCTTCCCCCACCCCCACTTTCCATCAGAAGGACAATAGTAGTATATTTTTGTAGTACCATAAAATCAGGTAATCAAACTAGCTCGAAAACTCTAGATCTAGAAACAAGCCTTTCTCCAAACTTGTGGCCAAATTGCTAATGATTCTATCAAAATTTCACCTCAATCATCCTACCAAGAAGCATGGTCAAAGATATGTGAAGATACAAACCAAATCCTATTGAAATGGATCGGTGAGTCATCGATCCATTGCCCTAGATCAATCGATGTGTGAAGATCAACAACAGGTAGGGATGAAAATGGATCAGATACGGACGGATACTGCGGATACAGATACAGATAATTTTTCTTTCTCGGACTGAATTCTCGTATCGAATACGGATACAAACAATATATTTTTTGTCGAATAGTGATATTCATCATATTTGGACCATAGAAATTCAACTTTGAATTTCCGGATACTAATGCGGTATGGATAGTTACGAATATTAAATGTCCAGATTCAAATACGGTCTTACCATTTGAGTGTCTAACCCTTTCGGTCGGACGGATAATATCCGTACCACTTTCATCCCTAACAACAGGTGATATCAAACCATCTAGTGATTTTCACTTGTGATACAGCTTTGAATCGGTCCATGTACGTGGTGATGAAACTCCATGTCTTAAAAGCAAGGCATGTGACACCAATTCATCCAGTGTCAACAGTGAATATGTTGAACGAACATTCACCAGATCAAAGAATGTTTAGTGGCAGAGAAGAACATTGGCTCTCGAAGTCATCAGACAATCTGGTGATGTCAAAGGATGGACGACAGTGGACCATAAGGTGTCAATGGATCCCAATATAATGACTCAATGTCCGGTGCACGAGAAGTGATCACCTATTCATCCGGTGATCCACACAAGTGTAGCACAAGAGTACTAGAGCATCTAGTGTTTGTGACTTGATGCATTTGTTTGAAGTGTGATAGAGTTAGAAGAATCTATATGCTTGGTTTACGCGCGCGCGCGCGCACACACACACACACACCACAAGTGATATGTCCATCAAAGTATTCAATAGAAGATTAAGGTGATTAGCATAAGATTTAGGTCTTAGTTAGTGTTAATTTAGGTCACTTCACTATTGACTTAGGGGTTATGTTAGAGTCAGGTGAGTTTTTGCACACCTACTTGTTATCGTCTTATCAGTGTTTGCGCACAGTAAGTATTATAAATTCGAGGCATGTAAGTCTTACAATACCATCTAACCATATTTATGGTGTGGCCGCTAGTAGTTGTCAATGGGAGGATATGTCCTTGGCAATTTGCTAAAGCTCTACGCCTTACTTGCTATGATATGCCACATTTCACCGCTATCTCAGCTAAACAAGGTTTTGCAGAAGTTTGCAACGCTAAACACCCTAGCGGAGAGTGAATTTTAGCGGTGCTATTTCCTTGTAGTGACAGGAACCGATGCTTGAAAGTGCATCTAGGCCCCTAAGTGGATTTTGGTGAATTGAATGACAAATCGATTAAAGGACTAACTTGTTTGTTTAAGGATGTGATCAGGTTATTATAGTAATATTCATGATGTAACAAGTGTTTCATATTATTTGATGAATATTGTATGGCTCACATTGAAGAAGGCAAGCAAGTGTGTGATCGCATAATACAAAGTTAGTAAATGTCAAGCATCAATGAAGATAAATATTGGGGATGCATTTTAATGAAGATTTGAAGTCTCTGATAATTGTGTTAGCTTGATTGCAAATTAAAGGGATCATAAAGTGGAACAAGTTTGCATATTCATTGTCAATCAAGAACAAGCATTTCAAATTCTCAAATGAAGATTTATTGTTAGTGAAGCAAAGCCAACCTCAATGTGGATTGGGTAAGTGATGAAGAGATCAACCGAGATGACTAGAGCGAGGTACCAAGCAATCTTATGGTCTAGCGTGGCTATTATTGGTGTTTTGCTAAGGTGAAGTAACTAGTATCCGTGGGGTTTCGAAGAATCATACTCATGCCTTACCGAGGGAAACAATGCAACTCATCTATGTGTTGGGATTGACAATATGGAATGACTTAAGGATTCAAGTGGACACTCTTATGTTTGATGGAAGGATCTTAAATCACTAGCTCAAGTATGGATGTGCTCATGAAGATATCTTTGTTGGTAGCCGTCAAATAGAAAATGTTCAAGTATGGTGAGTTTGAAGATCTACAAGTTCAAGTGGTTGACTTCATATTTGTCTTTAATCTTAAGTATAGGAATGCCTTACTATCAAGAGGGATGCAACATTAGCTTTATGACAAACATCAAAAGTGCTCATTAGTTGACCTTTATGAGAAATAGCCTTGAAAGAGTTCCTGAGTGATCTAACAAACATTTTAACCCAACCTTAGCCACTTCATCTCTTTGGTGAAGTGTTGGTAACAAGAGAAGTGGGTTAGTGGGCTCTCTGTCCAGGGCGGTCTAACCACCCTGGTGGCTAACGACTAGTTTTTCAAACTAGGCGGTCTAACCTCCCCGGCACCACGGTCTAACCAGGTTGGACAGTGTTCTAACAGCTAGTTTCCCTTGTGTGGGGTATTTATACCCCACGAGCTCCACTTGTTGGAGTTGCTGCTCTAAGGTTGCTGGGGTGCTTCCTCTGCTATTCTTGCTAAGCCAAAGCGAAAGAAACTCTCCCTAATCATCTCTTTGTAAGATTCAAACTCTATCCTTGTGTTGGGTTGAGAGAGTGATCTTGTGTGAGCATTTGTGAGCTAACAAGAGCATCCCATAGCTTGAGCACTTGTGATTCGTGTCTACAAGCCATTAAAGCATTTGATACTCTTGGAGGTTTGCCTCTTAGACGGCTAGGCATCGCCGGCTAGGTGTGGTGAGCAGCAACAAGTTTGTGAGGGTTGTGATCTTGCCTCTTCGTGAAAAAGATCGCATTAGTGGAATCGGGGAAAGTGGTCCAAAGAGACCTGGATTGTTGAGAGAGAGAGAGAGAGAGAGAGAGAGAGTTAGTGGAAAACTCTTGTCTCAATCAAGCTCATCAATGGAGACATAGAATTCACTTGGGTGTGAATCTGAACTTTGGGAAACAGATCTTTGTGTCTCCTTCGTGATTTGCCTCACTAGTTGATTTCTAGCATATTTAATTTGCTTCCGCTTCAATCTACTTGGGTGTGCTTGTCTTTGTGTGTAGGGATCATTACCTTGCATCTGAGCATCTACTGAATCCACTCAAGAACTTTGGTTCTTGCCAGAAGTCAAGAGCAACTTGAAGTCAATTTTGCAGGTTCTCTGCGTGGAGGCGGTCTAACCGCGTCTAGAGGGTGGTCTAACCGCCCCCCTTCTGTTCAGTTCAACAGGGGCGGTCTAACCGCCTGGTGAAGGTGGTCTGACCACCTGTGCCAGCAAGCTCAAGTTTTGAGTGAGAAGTTTTATTTGGTCGACTCGCCTATTCACCCCCTCTCTTGGCGACATCAAGGTCCTTCCAGTGCTAGCTCACTCAAGGTGATGCAACACATGCACTACTGGCCAAACAAGGAAGCAATCACTTGATAGATTGAAGAGCCGAGCAGGTGAATGAGATTCTTATGGCTTACTGGATCCCATGTCCATCGTAGACCTTCCATTTGACTATGATGGGTCATTAGAGATTGAAAGGGAGCGCTACAGCACGCGAGGAGTTGCCGATGGGTGGCCAACACAGGTTTGACTGCAGGAGGTACAGGAGTTGCGACCTCATAGGGTGGAGATGTAGCGGCAACAACCATAGCCGAAGGTTGTGCTGTGGTGGTTAGAGATCTACGGCAGAATCGGAAGCGACACTCATCACACGATAGAGAAAGGGGATCGATCGAGCTACGACGACATGTTTCTGGCAATTTGCATTTGCCTATCAACGATGATGGGTTGGGCTAAAGGCTCGTGTCTCGTATATTTGACATGGTACAGACAAACAAGAAATATAAAATTGTGTATATTACTGTACAAATCCGCTAAATGGATTAGCTTCCACTATAACCCACTATAGTTGTGTTTAGCATTTGAAGAGAGCATCTGCTAAATGTCATAGACCACGATTTGCAACCTTGCTACGTGGTGAAGACAACATGAGCATCAAGGGAGCCAAGGTGGAAAATCAATAGGGAAGGCCTCCTGTAGATCCGCGGAGTTATCAGATTGGGAGCTTGGCGTTGCATAGGGGAGAAAGATTCTAGTGCCTCATGTGGCGGAAACGCCCAACTTAAACTAGCTTAAGTGCGCCAAATCACTACCAAAACAACAATTTTATGACAACACACTTAAAACAGTTTAAACTTGGTAGTCCGTCGAGTGTCCTCGGGACAATCTGAATCATCCACGGTCAAATCATTTCATAGCCATACATCAGGATCGCTTCCACGAAGGGAGAGCATCAACAACCATTAGAAATTTTACATAAGTACAAGAGATATGAATTATTACAATAGTAGATTGAAGCAAACTTAAAATGCAAGTTACACCATTCTAAGAGTTTAAAACAAACAAGTCAATAAGTGGTAATTAAACATAGCATCTAAGTCCCATACTAAGTATTTGGAGACCTTACAAATACTTAGTTCTTCAGTTACTTAGCTTCAACAAAAGGCTACTGCTCCTCTGAAAATAACAAACAAGAGAACCCTGAGTACAAAGGTACTCAGCAAGATTGACCCGACTAACTAGAAAATAAATAATCAAAACATCAAGGAGTATGAAGGCTTTTTGTGGATCTGCTGACTCAACATTTTGCATAAAGCTTAGTATCAGTAAGTCCTTATCTTGTGATTTTAACTTCAATTAAATAATTACTTAGCATCTAAGTGAAAAAATCTTTTTCATAACAAGTAGAACTGACATCTAGCAATATTCACTTAAAGGAAAACATCATAATTAACTTCTTTACTATGATGCTCAAGCGATGATCAAGTGCATTCATAACCGAGAATTGCGGCGATCCGGACCGATTTACATCCTACAAGACATACCTAATTACCAACTACACAACAGTTTCGAGGATAGTGCATAACAACCTTTCAATTAGCTATACCCAAGGACCGAAAACAAGATTACTCGAACTCAGAGGCTTACCCCCACATGGGACCCCATGTCTGGCCTGATCACCAATGTGAGTTTCAGGCTACGCCCCTGCCTTTCTCCCACACGCCAAGCACAGGTAAAATTATTTCCAATCCAAGATCCAACTAACCTACCGGGCTTGCTAGTTCCCAATGGCAGTAAGCAATCAGGTAATATCACTTGATCAAAGGTTAAACAACAGACAATTCCTTAACAAATTTAATCATGACTGGCAGAACTACATCACTAGCTTCTGCCCCAACTTCAAAAATAGGCCATTTCCATGATTAAATGTGAGAGCCAGATTAACCTTAAGTAATCAAGTAACATGGTTACTTAAAAGTAACATCTAAGCATTGCTAAGCATAGGAGTATTACTAATTAATTTGAACAGATGGCAAAGATGTCCTAATAACAAGGATTGATCATGCATAAAGAAATAGGTTTCAATCAACTCCTAGAACTAATGCACATTCATAAAAGAAACAATTTTGATCATTGCATAATAATTAAGAAGGCATAGGAACAAATGACCCGGGGCTTGCCTTGGGTCCCTGCTAAGTTAGTATCCTCAGATAAACACTCCACAACAGGAACAAGCTCAGAACCTCTTCAGTTTCCTGTGTATCTTCAGATAACTCCAGAAACTCAACTTTGGACTTCAGATTCTACAGAGGGATGCAAGTCATGGTCTGTCAGTGTTTTGGCCACTGAGCCTACCAAGGGGTACCCGAGGTAGTAGATTATGTGGTGGAGGATCGTGAGACCTGGAACTCGAAGGTATGTGCGAGGACACGAGACACAGATTTATACAGGTTTGAGCCGCCAAAGTAGTGGACCCTATGTCCTGTTTGGAGTATCATGTATGGCGCCCTGCGCTTGGGTGTTCCCCGAAGGGGTTGGGGATTGAGGTGTTGGCCTATCCTCCTAGGTACCCCACCCTCCTTTATATAGTCCAGGGGCGGGTTCCTAGTTGGTTTCAAGATATGAGAGTCCTAGTAGGATTACATGGTACGAGTCCTAGTAGGATTACAAGGATTTATGGTATGAGTTCGTATTCTTCCATGTATGGGTACCCAGGGGTATATGGTCGACAAGCCCTCGAGCACTTTGTAGTCTTGAGCAGCGAGTTCGAGTAGTCTTGAAGCTTCGTCGAGTAGTTTCCGATCGTCTCGAGTACTGCTAGCCGAAGTCTTCAATAGTACTTGAATTTTCGAAAGAGTGGAATGTGCTCTAGTTCATCTATGAGTAATTTTGAATCATCCCCGAGTAGTTCCCAGGCGTCCCCGAATTCTAATCCAGGATGTCTCCAAAAAATACCCATATTGTCTTGAAGTCTTGATCTATATGGAAGTGCGATTTGCAAAAATCGCACTCCATATAGAGTGTAGCCCCCCGAGCCTGAGTTTGAATCGTAGAATCAAGCTGAGGGTCAATCTAGAATTTTGCATCTTCCATCTTGAAAAAAGAGGTTGATGGTTGTAGCATAGTAGCCCCCGAGCCTTGAAGTGATTAGATGATCAATCTGAGGGTCTTCAGTTCGCAAAAGCCATCATCCGAGTAATCTTGTAGCGTCTAGCCCCCGAGATTATGAGCCAAGTGAGCTATATGAGCCACGTCGAGTAGTAATTGGAGTTGAGCCCCCGAGCTGAAGAATTAACGGAGCATGCTGAAGTTGACATTGAGTAGTAATGTTGCCGTCAGAGCGGGCTTTAGAAGCGACTGTAGCCGACTTTATGCCATCAGAGTGGACTTTTAGATGCGACTGGAGTCGACTTTTTAGATTGCCGCACGGAGCGGACTTTAGAATGCGACTAGAGTAGTCGACTTTGTGCCGCGCGGGGCGGACTTTTAGAATGCGACTAGAGTAGTCGACTTTGTGCCGCGTGGGGCGGACTTTTAGAATGCGACTAGAGTAATCGACTTGGAGATGCAACTTGAGTAAGTCGACTTTAGATTGCAACTTGAGTAAGTCGACTTTGTGATGCGACTAGAGTAGTCAACTTGGAGATGCGACTTGAGTAAGTCGACTTTAGATTGCGACTTGAGTAAGTCGACTTTTTGATTGCCGCGTGGAGCGGATTTTGAATGCGACTTGAGTAAGTCGACTTTATGCCGCACGGAGCGGACTTTGGATGCGACTTGAGTAAGTCGACTTTATGCCGCACGGAACGGACTTTGGATGCAACTTGAGTAAGTCGACTTTGAGTACTTCGAGCCAAGTATGAAACCCGAAACACAAAGCTGAAAAGCCAAGAACAAAAAGCACGTTTCGGAAGGCAAAAAGTGAATTAAAAAATAGAAAAACGAATCGTTTTGCCTCCAGAGCCGTCTGGAAAAAATACAATGCATCGAGTACAATGTATGGATACACTATTGAGTAATAGTGTCTTAAGTACTTCTGAGGTATTAAGCCTAATGAGAAGTACTCGCAAGAGTGTTTCGAAGAACGAATAAGACTGTGGGAGACAGTGTGATGAACTCATCTTGCTGTAGCAGCAACTTGTGTTAGAGTTCCACTGAGACCCTACTATGAAAGGTGTTACTCTAGGCCGCAGCCTCTTATAATGAAATAGAACAAGGACATCTTGTGCCACTTATTGCTCTATATGACATGGAGTCGTCTGGAGAGGGTTGTCGTGACCCCCTACGAGTTGTCGCAGAATGAAACTGCCCGGAGAGGATTGTCGTGATCCCCTACGAGTAGTCACAGCCGAAGCCGCCTAGAGAGGATGTAGCTCAGACCCGAAAGCTGGTTACAACTGAGTAGTCGCCTGAATCCGAAAAACCGTTTACAGCTAGGTAGTCGCCTGAACCTGAGAATCACTTACAGCCTGAGATCGACATAGAAGCAGGAACCTGGAGTAAGGATCGGATGGTAACAGTGAGGCCTATAGTATGGATCGGCACGCTAACAGGGAGACCCAGGGTAAGTGGGCAGAGCGAGAGTACTTAGGGCCATGCGTTTCAGACCCATGGTACGGAGCGTGAAGACTGCGTGCAGCTAGGTACCATCGTTGCCAGGACGCGAGGGCCACTTACAGCTAGGTTCCATCGAAGGTTACACATGCAGTATGCCGCCGGAGCGGGCGAAGGTGCGACCGGAGTCGACTTTAAATTGCCACGCAGAGTGGACTTTGAGATTGCCGCGCGGAGTGGACTTTGAGGTTGCCGAGCGGAGCGGACTTTAGAATGCGACTTGAGTAAGTCGACTTTGTGCCGCGCAGAGCGGACTTTGAAAATGCGATTTTAGAAATTGACTTTATGCCATTTAGAATGGACTTTAGAATGCGACTTGAGTAGTCGGCATAGTGTAGCTCTCGTGAAAAATCCGTTGAGAAACGTACACAAATAAGTAGTCCTTGGCGTGTTGTCCTGCATGCGCAAAACAAGCCAAAGAAGAAGAAAAAAGTAATCATTCAAATAAATGACTTACTGATACCGCAGAAGCAGTCTGGAGTTGCGCCCGAAGTCAGCTTGTACCGTCAGAGCGGGTTTTGAATGAACTTGTGGACGAGTGTTGACGAAGTCGACTAGTCGGAGGCGGGTCCGACTAGTTGTGGGGGGGCGTAGAAACCGTTCCCGACTAGTTTTATAGTAAAAACTAGACGAGAAGAGTAGCCGAAGTAGTCCACGATGAGTTGGTACGACCGCAAGATGATATTGAGGCGGTGCACGGCGTAGTCGAAGTAGAGCCGGTGCGGTCGCGAGACGATGTCGCAGCGGCACACGACGTTGTCGAGGTAGAAACGGTGCAGCCACGAGACGACGTCGTGGCGGCGCACGACGTTGTCGAGGAAGAGACGGTGCGGCCGCAGGACGATGTCACGGTGGCGCACGGCGCGTCCGGATGCACGGTATAAGCGTAGTAGAACTGGTGCAATCGGACGACAAGTAGTTGAGGCGCGGGACAGAGTGACCGGGCGCACGACGAGAACCTGTGCGACCGACCCACGAGAAGTCGAGCGGCGAGACGGCGCATCCGGATGCATAGCATAGGCGCAGTAGAGCCGGTGCAACCGAACGACGAGTAGTCGAGCCGCGAGACAGAATGACCGGGCGCACAACAAGAGCCGGTGCGACTGACCGACGAGAAGTCGAGCGGCGAGACGGCACATCCGGATGCACGGCATAGGCGCAGTAGAGCCAGCGCGACCGGACGAGAGTAATCGAGCCGCGAGACAGAGTGACCGGGCGCATGGCGAGAGCCAGTGCGACTGACCGACGAGAAGTCGAGTGGCGAGACGACGCGTCCGGATGCACGGTATAGGCGCAGTAGAGTCAGTGCGACCGAACGAGAGTAATTGTACTCGAGTAGTTGAAGTAATCATACGGCGGGCCGTTGCCGCGGAAAACCGACGTAGTCGTACTCGCGTACATTGCTTGTGTGCACCAAGCGATGATCCTTGGTGCCTTGTGTGTGAGCCAAGCAAAAATGTCTTGAAGTTTCCTGGTAGCTCCTTTGTGTGCGCGTAGTAGGTTCCACAAAATTGAATTTGCCAACCACGTAAAGCTTCCTCAATCTTGATGCTTGAATTTGTGGTAGATGCACGTGACGCACTTGAAGTTTGACCGAGATGTCTTGGTGCTTCCCGTGTGTGCATAGCAAACTCAGCAGTTTGATTTTTCCCTCTCCACACCAAAATAGAGGCAATAGCTGCTCGATGTTTCTGATGGTCACGTGTGTGTGGTGATGGTTCACGGCTTTCATACGACAGCTGGCTTCGATCCGACTTGCATGCGGAGAGGAACAAATAGAATTTGACTCGGTGTTGTCCTGTGACGCGAAGAAAGATACGGAATCCGATCCGATGCAGTTGCCTTGGACTCGAGTTCTGCTAGTACACGGACAGGGGCACAGAAATCGATTTCGTCTTGAATTGTACTCGACGATACAGCGAGTTGTGGATTGGCCACCCGAACAACCACGCCACGCCGATGAGTGATTGATTTTGAAATCTTTCGAATTCACCCGATTATCTTGACGATCACTCCTACCTGGCGCGTCAGCTGTCAGTGTTTTGGCCACTGAGCCTACCAAGAGGTACCCAAGGTAGTAGATTGTGCGGTGGAGGATTGTGAGACCTGTAACTCGAAGGTATGCGCGAGGACACGAGACACAGATTTATACAGGTTCGGACCGCCAGAGTAGCGGATCCTACATCTTGTTTGTAGTATCATGTACGACGCCCTGCGCTTGGGTGTTCCCCGAAGGGGTTGGGGATTGAGGTGTTGGCCTGTCCTTCTAGGTACCCGACCCTCCTTTATATAGCCCAGGGGCGGGTTTCTAGTCGGTTACAAGATAGGAGTCCTAGTAGGATTACATGGTACGAGTTAGGATTATAAGGATTTATGGTATGCGTTCGTATCCTTTCATGTATGGGTACCCAGGGGTATATGGTCGACATGGTCAGTATGCAAACTTTTTTGAAAAAAAAGAAGGCTGGACAACTTGTCTGCATGATAAAGTTGCAAGCCAACAACCCACTATCCAAAAAGGCTTAACCCCCCATTTTCTTAGTCACTAACTGTCGGGGTTTGTTACCGCCGGCAAGTAAATTTATAAGACTGCGTGTCGAGCCTCGGATGGTGTACGAAATGGACACAAGGATTTATACTGGTTCGGGCCTCCGGAGAGTAATACCCTACGTCCAGTTCGAGCTGCTCGTGTTATTTGCACTGATTTGTAGTAGGGGGATACAAATGAGCGAGAGAGGGAGCTCGGTCCCAAGTCTCTGTGATGGGTGTACGTGGTTCATGTAGCAGGAGTCTGCGTATGTGTGTGGGAGCCAAGTCTGGCTGGAGGAAGAAGAAGAACAGAGAGAGAACTCCTCTGGAGAGGAGAAGGAAGAAGTAAAAAAGAAGAAGTAGCCATCCCCCCTGCTCCCTCCGTGCCTTCTCTTTTATATGTCAAGAGAAGGCCTACAGGTGAAGGCAGTCAAGAGGGAGAGAGAAAGAGGTGGAGTACAAGCCAAGCAAACTCAGAGAGAGAGAGAGAAAGAGGTGGAGTACAAACCAAGCAAACTCAGAGAGAGAGAGAGGTGGAGTACAAGCCAAGCAAACTCAGAGAGAGAGAGGCACCGGGAGGGGGAGAAAAAGTCTCACCCCTTGCCTGCATGCATGCACGCATGCGCACTCAAGTGGTGAGAGGTGGCCTCCTTGTTGCATGTCGTGGGCCCCACCTTTGGCATGCAAGTGTCCTGTTTGATGTGGACTTGAAGCCATTTTGTTGTGCTGCATCGCGGGTCTCGCTGTCCTGCCTTCCGATGCTTAGGGCGTAGCGTGCACTATGCCGTTCGTGGCTCAGTACATCTTACGTCGTTCGTGGTACGACGGACACTGTGCCGTTTGTGGCAGGGTGGACGGATCCGCCCCCTGACACCGAATCAGCCAGGCCCGGGCGGACCGCTGTGGTGGAGCGGACGCATGGCGGTGCGTGGGAGAACGCACGTGGAGATCCCGGGATCTCAACGGGAGGGGGCCCGCGCCTCCTTTGCCTTCCACGCGACGCCCGCGCTGGTCGATGACGGAAACTACTCGTGCGAATGAGTAGTCAGAGGAGGAGGCGGTAACTACTCGTTTGAGCGAGTAGTCGGAGACGGAGGTGAAGACCCATCATGCGGACTGCCATGTACTCGGAGAAAGGGTCTCGGCGACCGTGGGCCGTCCGTCTTTCGGCCCATGACGGAAACAAGTCGTACGGACCTTCAGGTACTCGGGGGCTTAATACTCGCCGTATCAGCCACTGAGTACGTTGTTTGTTGGTCCGTACTGCGTTTTTTAGAGGTCCTGGTGGGCCCTGGTCTATGACCTCGTCAGTAGCCCCCGAGCCTGGTGAGGGAGTTAAGGACTCGCTCCCAGGTTCAGTTGTTGTATTGGAAAGGTAGATTGTGCTTTTCCGGTGGGGACGCGCGAGCGGACCCGCGGGTAGTAGCCCCCGAGCCCACAGACAAGTCGGAGACTTGTGCGTGGGGTTGAATGTTGAAGTCTTAAATTTGGGGAAGTTATCGTGTTCTTGCTCGTTGTGTGCCTTCATCTGGGTTTGCGAAGGGAAGGTGAATTTTGGTGGCCCCACATGGCGCAGGGCACTAGTCGGGGAGTCAGTTTCCCCTTTCGTTGCGTCTCCCTCGAGCATCCTTTTCGTTAGGAAGGAGGGGTTGTGTGACGTCAAGGCTTGCCTCGCTGGCCGAGCCCGGCACCCGGTGAGCTGCGTGCGGGTGAGTTCGAGTGAAGTCTCGGAATCCCGTTTGCCGGGTTCCGAACTGATCAGCTGGTGATCGACCTCAGACTCCTAATGGTGAAATCATCTAGTTACCGAGCCTGTTCGGTTGGACTCGGCGGCTCGTCGCCTTTCCGTCGGGGAAAAACCATGATCTCATTTTCCATCAAGACTCGAACGCAGTTCGGGATGCCTAGAGCGCTCGTGCGCCTGAATTCTGGCCGCTGGGGCCCATCCTTCACCGCCCCTCGCTCGGGTGTCCAGGAGCGGCTGTCGAACCCTGCGACGGGCCAGCCTTCAAACTCCTAGTCGTCAGTGTGTGGCACCAGCCCCCGAGCGTAGAGCTACGGGGGTTGTTGGGGCCATTGGAAACATGCCCCGTGGTCGTTGTGACGGCCGAGTAGTCATCGTCCAGCCCCCGAGCGTGAGGGCTGAGCGGTCGTCGTCCCCCAGCCCCCGAGCGTGAGGGCCGGGCTGTCGTTGCTGTTCCGGGGGAGCAAAGCGCTAGTCCGAGTACAGAAAAGTATCCGGTTGGTGATCTTTGTGGAGCGTAGTGCCAGTCCGAGTACTGGGAAGTACTCGGCCGGTGGCGAGGGCAACTTCTGAGCGTAGGCGGTAAGCTCAGGGATCCAAGACCCGTTCCTGAAAAAGGAAAACCGGAGGACAGTAGTATGTTCTGCGACAGATGCTAACTCTTGAAGAAAAAGCAATTGCCAACGCGTGCTAGATATTCTAATTCCAACTCTCTTAAGTCTATTAATTTCCTCGGGTAGTTATCCTGTTACGTTTATGCACCTGACCCCTGACAGCCGCATCCGTAGCGTAGGGAGCCGGCCGCGTGCACGCGTAGGAAGTGTAGGCGTAGGGTCGCGGTTTCACGGTTTAAGGCGTGTGATACCCAAGTTCTTTTAGTGACTTGTGCAAGAGAGGAACAAGAAAGTAAATGGCAAAGGTAGGGTGCACGTGGCACACCCGTTGGCAATTGTTCGGCTGTTCGTGTAGCGCTCGGGCTGTATTAGAAGCCAGTGATAGGCCTAGGGTGGTCGGCGGTGATCCGGAGATGCATGCCGAGATATGTAGTAATCGAAAAATGGAAGTATTAAAATAATACTTAGCTTGATTGTATTCGTGTCGCGGAAACCGAGGTGTCGTCCTTGGGCCTGGGCTGATGAGCCCCCGAGCTTCGTGTTGCCCATCGTGGCCAAGCGGTGGCTACCGACTAGATCGGCGGACGATTAAGATCGTCGTTGTGTCGATGGGCCGGAGTCCGTAGATACCCGGATGGTGGCGTTCGGCTTGATCGAGGCAGTTGTCGAGTGGTCGTTGCAGTAGTTGAAGGCGGCGGAGCAGAGGGGCCGACGGGCTGTCGTGCGTCGAAGAGATGGAGCTGGACGCCGCTGGGCATAGGAAACGGAGCTGGGTGCCGCAGGACCGCGGTGCGTCGAGGAAGCAGAGCTGGGCGCCGCGTGTCGAGGAAGCGGAGCCGGGCGCCGCCGGGCCGCCGTGCGTCGAGGAAGCGGAGCCGGGCGCTGCCGGGCTGCCGTGCGTCGAGGAAGCAGAACCAGGCGCTGTTAGGCCGCCGTGCGTCGAGGAAGCGGAGTGGGACGCTGTCGGGCCGCCGTGCGTCGAGGAAGCGGAGCTGGGCGCCGCCGGGCCGCCGTGCGTCGAGGAGACGGAGCCGGGCACCATCGGGCCGCCGTATGTCGAGGAGACGGAGTCGGGCGCCGCAGTATTGGCCGAGTAATGGCTCTCCGGGTGGCCGCTGGATCCGTATGACTTGTTTTGTTCGTCCCCGAGTGGTTTCCTCTAGTAGGCTTGCTCGCACGACCTGTGTCCGTCCGTCTCCGACTAGTTGCGTTCGCATTTGTTGCTTCCGTGCGTCCTCGACTTGTCTCCGTGTGGTACGAGTAGTTTTCTAGGCCCGAGCAATTCTGCGATTCGCACGACTTGTTTTTGGTCTCACGAGCAGCGACTTGCACGAGTTCCCATCCGCCTCCGTTCCGTGCAGCTGGTTTTTTTCTTTTTCCGAGTAGTTTTTTTTTCTTTTTTCTTTTCCACACGGCTGGTTCCAGGGCCTTTTTTTCTGACTACTCGTGATCGTTGCATGCATGCATGCTTTTTGGCCTCCGACTTGTTGGTTGCATGCGCATGCACGCATGTTAGCTCCAAGTAGTTCTTCCATGCATGCAAGCAAGCCCGGTGTAGTAGCTTTTCGAGTAGGAAGCCGATTCGCACGAGTACTTGTCCGGCTCCGAGTAGCAACTTCGACTTGCTTGAGGAGGTGGGCGCGACAGCTGGGGAGGATGTGGCGCCAGGCAGGAACGTCAGCCGGCGGAGCCGCGGTTGCTGTTGGCGTCGCTGCGGTCGTCGGCGTCGTGGCTGCCGTCGTCGTTGCCGGCGGAGCCGCGGTTGCCGTTGGCGTCGCTGCGGCCGTCGGTGTCGCGGCTGCCGTCGTCATTGCCGGCGGAGCTGCGGTTGCCGTTGGCGTCGCTGCGGCCGTCGGTGTCGCGGCCGTCGTCTTCGTTGCCGGCGGAACTGCGGTTGCCGTTGGCGTCGCTGCGGCCGTCGGTGGCGTGGCCGCCGTCGTCGCTGCTGACGTCGTCGTTGTCGTAGGTGTCGCTGCGGTCGGCGGTGGTGCCACAGTCGTCATCGTTGTGAGCGGCGTCGTGGTCAAAGGACGCCGCAACCCACCGGGGCGTTAAGGCGACTTCGAAGCCACCGTGTGGAGCATGTCAACACACCCGTGCATGCATGATTACCACAAGCATATGCACGATGCACATTTGTATGCTTGATTAACGAGCAGTTGCTCCGAGTAGCTTCTCGGGAGTCAGGATTTGCACGAGTACTTTTCGTCTTCATGTAGCTTGGTTCGTACGAGTTGATCTTCCGTCTCCGTGTAGCTTGCCTGGGCTCCAGGAGGCATAGTCGTTCCCGTAGGCGCCGCGTCCGCCGTCATCGTCGTCGCCTTGTGGTTGCTGTTGTCGCTGCTGCCGCAGTCAGCGCCACGGTGTGCCGGCGGAGCCGCGGTTGCCGTTGGCGTCGCTGCGGCCGTTGTCGTCGCGGCCGCCGTCGTTGGCGTCGCTGCGGCCGTCGGCGTCGCGGCCGCCGTCGTCGTTGCCGGCGGTGCCGCGGTTGCCGTTGTCGTCGAGGTTGGCCATCCGAGACCTGCAAAAATGTCGAGACACGCAAAAGGCCCCTACCTGGCGCGCCAACTGTCGGGGTTTGTTACCGTCGGCAAGTAAATTTATAAGACTGCGTGTCGGGCCTCGGATGGTGTGCGAAATAGACACAAGGATTTATACTGGTTCGGGCCTCCGGAGAGTAATACCCTACGTCCAGTTCGAGCTGCTCGTGTTATTTGCACTGATTTGTAGTAGTGGGATACAAATGAGCGAGAGAGGGAGCTCGGTCCCAAGTCTCTGTGATGGGTGTACGTGGTTCATGTAGCAGGAGTCTACGTACGTGTGTGGGAGCCAAGTCTGGCCGGAGGAAGAAGAAGAACAGAGAGAGAACTCCTCTGGAGAGGAGAAGGAAGAAGTAAAAAAGAAGAAGTAGCCATCCCCCTGCTCCCTCCGTGCCTTCTCTTTTATATGTCAAGAGAAGGCCTACAGGTGAAGGCAGTCAAGAGGGAGAGAGAAAGAGGTGGAGTACAAGCCAAGCAAACTCAGAGAGAGAGAGAAATATGTGGAGTACAAGCCAAGCAAACTCAGAGAGAGAGAAAGAGGTGGAGTACAAGCCAAGCAAACTCAGAGAGAGAGGCACCGGGAGGGGGGAGAAAAAGTCTCACCCCTTGCCTGCATGCATGCACGCATGCGCACTCAAGTGGTGAGAGGTGGCCTCCTTGTTGCATGTCGTGGGCCCCACCTTTGGCATGCAAGTGTCCTGTTTGATGTGGACTTGAAGCCATTTTGTTGTGCTGCATCGCGGGTCTCGCTGTCCTGCCTTCCGATGCTTAGGGCGTAGCGTGCACTATGCCGTTCGTGGCTCAGTACATCTTATGTCGTTCGTGGTACGACGGACACTGTGCCGTTCGTGGCAGGGTGGACGGATCCGCCCCCTGACACCGAATCAGCCAGACCCGGGCGGACCGCTGTGGTGGAGCGGACGCGTGGCGGTGCGTGGGAGAACGCGCGCGGAGATCCCGGGATCTCAACGGGAGGGGCCCGTGCCTCCTTTGCCTTCCACGCGACGTCCGCGCTGGTCGATGATGGAAACTACTCGTGCGAACGAGTAGTCAGAGGAGGAGGCGGTAACTACTCGTACGAGCGAGTAGTCGGAGACGGAGGTGAAGACCCGTCGTGCGGACCGCCATGTACTCGGAGAAAGGGTCCCGGCGACCGCGGGCCGTCCGTCTTTCGGCCCATGACGGAAACAAGTCGTACGGACCTTCAGGTACTCGGGGGCTTAATACTCGCCGTATCAGCCACTGAGTACGTTGTTTGTTGGTCCGTACTGCGTTTTTTAAAGGCCCTGGTGGGCCCTGGTCTATGACCTCGTCACTAACTTACCTTAAACATCTTAATTTTATTAAATGAAATGATTTCATAATTATTCTTTCTTTCAAAACTTAACTACTATGTCTTAAACAAGCATTTGTGGTTCAGTAAATTTTTGTTCAGAATTGTTATACATTTTATAATTGTTATGCATTTTATCTAAACACCTTAACAAAGGTACTTGAATAAATACCTAACCTTTTATTACTTTTCCTAAGGTTTAAGAGTTTTGACGCAGAAAGGAAAATAAAAGCTTCCTAAAGATTGCTTCTGCCACATTTTGGTACGTCATCCAAAATTGAGTGGAATTCGATAAGAAACTCGTGAAAAACCGGTTGCTTACCCGCTAAACCAGAGGAAAACCACGCTGAACCGCAAAGAGAGCTAAAAACTGGGCGACCTCGGTCCTAAACCAGCGGTTGGGAAAAACCGGGCAACCGCAGTCCGTGACCCTCTCTTTGTCCTCATCCAGTCCAGCGCGGGCGCACAATGCTGGCCACTGGCCAGGCCCCTGCCGGCCGTTGCCCACTTTTTGCTCGCCGCGGGTCCATCGACACCTCACCGTCGAGCATGCGCTCGCGCGCTTGTTGCTCCATCTGGCTTAGCTCGGCCGGGGCCTCTTTGCCGCCGCACCCGGGCAGCTCCCTCAACAGCCGGCGCAACCCCGTCGGCGCCTTGCTGCGCAAAAACTAAGCTGGTGGGGGAAGAAAGTCTCCTCCCAGCTTAGAAAACCCTCCGAACCCCGACTTTACTGGCGAGAAGATTTTTTCGAAGAATAAATCCCCGCACAGAAACCGACGCCCGAAGGCTTCGAACGCTGGCCGGCGGAGGTGCCCATCTGCGCCTCGGCCTGTGGCGGCTGGCTCGGCGAGACGGCAACCGGCACAGGCGCGCAGCCCCGCACGGGGCTGCCTGATGTGCACGCGCGGCTCCCTCAGCAACCGGTGCAGACGCTTCAGCTAACCAGAGTCAGAGCAGACACATAGAGCGACGGAAAAAAATGCAGGAGGCAGGGTGGGCAGCGGATAGGCATCCAGTTGTCTCGATCTGTGTAAAAGCTAATTACATCTTTGCTTGGTCAGGTTGATGATTTGCTACATCCGTGTTTGCTTGGACAGATTGGTTTTGGATGTATCAGCTGTTTATTGGATTTTGATTTCGGAACTTTGCTAGTGAGAAAAGGCATGGAAGGTGATCCTAATCTCAGGCTTTTTTTGAACTTTGGTGGCTCGGTTTCTGAAATTGCTCAATGCTTCAAATTCTTAGGAATCGATCGGTTCCAATTTTCATAGAACCGATTTTTTCAAAAACTGAAGAACCGATTGGTTCGGTTAAACCGAATGCGCTATGCACAGGCCACAGGGGGAGGGAAAAATCGTGCGCAGGAACGGAGAGGAACAAGAACAAAAGAGGTATAGGGTGTGGGATTCAAACACATAACTCTTTCCTCTAGAATAAAGAAAATAACCACCCGAGATACACCTTACTTCTGAATAGCATACACAATATTTTTTACGGTAATGCTCCAACTCTTACGTCCGGACGGAGACCAACCTATCGGACGCGTGTCCCACAAGTCCACCGCGGCACCAGCAGTTCACGAATTGATTCCGTGCCTTCGGACCACATCACCTTATCTTTTCACTGTGCCCTGCCATCCTTATCCTTTCACCTGTTCTCCCTCCTCTCGTCCTCTCTCTTAGTTTCTCTCTCTTTGCATGCCATGGATGTGCTCCACTCCTCCGCGTGCTGCTCCTCCAGCGTGAGGCGTTTCGTGCGCCAGCTGCCAGGAGGGAGCTCCTCCGTCGAGCCGAGGTCCCCCGCGGCGAGGGCGAGGGGCCGCGCGCGACCGCCACAGTAGCACCGCTCCCTCCGCAGCGAGGGCGAGCTGCGTCGGGCCTCGCTCCCTCATGGCTAGGAGGGCTGGGCGAGCCACGACGCCGGCCGCTTGGCGTGCGGCTAGGGGCGGACGAGCTGCACCGGCGGGGCCAGCTCGCGGCACGTCTGTGGAAGAGAGCAGGGGGAGGGCAGCGCGGGGAAGCTCCTGCTGTCGCCACGGGCGCGCGCGGGGGGAGGTCGACCCCGGCCGCTGCGGGCGCGGGTGTGGAGCGCTCGCGACGGCCGTAGTGGAGCTCGCGATGGCGTGGCGGTGGTGAACGAGAACGGGCGCGTGCATCGGCGACGGCAGGGGACGAGCGCGGGGGTCGGGGTGGAGGTGCTCCTCCTCCACGGGTCGTGCGGCGCGTCAGCGGCAAGCGAGGCCGCGGCGGGAGATCCGTAGTGGGCCGCTGTCTCACCTGCCCTTCGCCGCGGACAAGGGCGGCGCGGGATGGGCCGCGGTGTGGCGCGGCCAGGCGCAAATCCCCGCTCGCCGCGACCAGGGATGGCGGAGGTCGCCGGTGGCGTGACCCGACACGACCGAGCGCGGGCCCCTGAGCTCGCTGGCAGCGCGAGGCTGCTGCTCCCTCCACGGCTGAGCGCAGAGAAGCGGAGCTCGAGCACCAAAGTGGAGCTCCCTCCAAGGCCGGGTTGCCGCTCCTCCTGTGGCCTGCGGTGAGCCGCGCCGGTCGACCGCCCACGCACCTGTGGCCTGCGGCGAGCCGCGCCGGTCGGCCGCCCACGCATTGCAGTGATCCCTAGTCCCTATTGCCATGCCACATTTGCTTCATGTTGCAAGCATAGGTTTCTTGTGTTTCGGACATTTTACAAAAATGTTGCAGGTGTTCATGTGAATGTTACAAAATTAGATCTAGGATGTTCCCATGTTGTAATAGCTATGCAAGTATGTTGCAAACATGTGTTTCAAATGTTGCAATTGTTTTTAAACAGGGATGTTGCAAGTGTTTTTATCTTGATGTTGCAAGTGTTTAAAATGTATGTTGCATGTGTTTCAAATCTGTGTTGTAAGTGTTTCGGGCTGTTTCGGACCTTTTGTGTTGTAAATTCTTCAACTGAATGTTGCAAGTGTTCTGTCTCTTTGTTGCAAATGTTTCATCTCTCTGTTGCAAGAAGCGCACGTGGCCCGTGGATGAAGAAGCGCCCCGCAATGTTGCAAGCTACATAGCTCGCAACACGGTCGCAACACGCTGATGCTCGGATGTTGCAAGCAACATAGCTCGCAACATGCTCCAACACGCTGATGTTTGGATGTTGGTCGCAACATGCTCGTCACAAGCTCGCAACATGATCGCCACAAGCTCGCAACATGATCGTCACAAACTCGCAACATCGCTGAATCGCTCGGGAGAGGAGGGAGGGGGGCGCCGAGGTTGAATGTTGGTAGCAACATGGTTCGCAATATTTCAAAATTGTTCGCAACATGATTCACAACATCAATATGCTTCGCAACATGATCCAACGGCTGATAGTTTCCGGATTCGAATCGTGTGGCCGGAGAGGTGTCCGATGCTAGCGCCCGGAACTGACGTCCGGACGCTAGCAGCTCCCTATTTTCTAAGGAAAAACAATAATTCAATAGGTTTTTTTATCATTTTGGCATTAGCGCTCGAGGCAACTCGTAGGCTCCCACGCGGTGGCCCTTTGCTTCGTGGTTGGACAGAGCACGAATGAGATTAGAAGGAATCTTTGACATGCAAAACTATTTATGTTTGTATGTTATCACTTAAAATTATCTTCATAATCATAGCTAGACGTGGATTACTCAGCTCGGCAAAAATAAGTGAAGACGTGGGACATGTGATTCTAATAATTGTCTTAAAAGTAGAATAGATTATAAATAAGATATATAGAGATGTATAATAATAATAAATCATTATTGAAGTTGAAATAAAATGTAAGGTCTTCGTGGTATGGTTGAAACCAAATCTAAAATCGTAAGAGCAGCCGCAGTGTATATTCACTGACCGAGACTTGGAACGTCAAAACCGAGGCTTCTATCACTTTCTCACAGCATGCATGCAAACCGGGCATCGATGTCCAAAGAGTTGTGGGGCCTATTCGTAAATAAAAAAAAGAGCATATATATAGTCCAACCAGCTCGTCTGCATGCGCTAGAGCTACACCAACAAAATTAGTTTTTTACCAACGGAGACTCAAACGACATGGTAGTGGATCCACAACATCTAATGACAAAACACTACTCAAGGATCTAAAGAACGTAAGAGGCAACGAGAAAGATATCGATATGCACAACTATGTAACTAGCAAAAGGATGAATTACTTAAAAAGCGATGTGAAACTCGTTAGCAAAAGAAAGTTACAGCTGACCTCACGTTCGAGCAAAGTGAAGCAAGACACGCAAATGCTAGGGCACGATATGCAAATTCAAAACCGGAACAGAGGCGGGCGATATGTGATCGTCAAAGATTACTCTAAATATGACATCTGAGAAAAAACTTGCAAAGAAAAACCGTGAAAAAGTACGTTGTGTGATCCGACGAAACGCTCCGAGCAAAAATTCTATCGCCATGGTGAATCCTTTGTATGATTCATCGGATTCAGACTGAAAGGATTTCTAGACAATATATATGTTCATCTTCAACGTGTTTTTAAGTGTGATGTAAGATTGAAAATACATTTGTTATTGTTTTATTTTATATTAGTATGTCTAATTATGTCTAATTTATATGGTTGGATCCTACGATCCAAGATAATAAGCCTAATTTATGCAGGATTTCAAACTTTTTTTGAAAATAATTGATGTGAACCATAAATCAAGCAATCACGTAAAGTTTATGGGAAGAGTTTTTTTTTCTCCCGTTGCACACGGACATGTTTGCTTGTCTAAATCTAATTCTAGAATACCTAAATCAATTTCTCCCTGAACACAGCCTGGAACACCTTTCTCAAGCACCCCTGTCCTACACAGACTCACACTGAACACACCACTAGGCCAAAGTTGTGGCTTGGCCGGCGGTAGAGAGGATTTCCCAGCGCTGAAGAGGTTTTCCGGCGAAGGAGAGGGCATGGACAGGTGCACCTAGACCTTGCGCACAGGTAGGATGGGTTGGTTGGGTCACTAGACCGACGAACGAGGCGGAACAGCGGCGAACCTAGGGTTGCGGCAGCGGCGAGGCTCAACGACGGCGACCCAGCGGCAGAAAACAGAGCACCAGGAGCTTCGCCTGGACATGGAACGCACAGGGCTCTCCAAAACCAGAGCTTCCTGCAGCCGAAGTCAAGAACTCCACGGCGACGGCCATGGCGAGAGCTGCGCTCAACTCCGGCCAACCCGGTCGTGCTCCTGGCCAACAAGCAGCACCTAAGCCATCTAGTGCTTGCGCATGACACACTCTCCACGGCGACCGCCATGGCGAGAGTGTGCGCACAGCGACGCAGGAACTCTGGCCAACCCGGTCGTGCTCCTGGCCAACAAGCAGCACCTAAGCCATCTAGTGCTTGCACATGACACACCTAAACCCAAAACTCAGCTACGAACCCCAGCCAGGTCTCCACGGTGTCGCACTCACCCAAACAGAGACGGCTGACCAAGGTTGAAGAAGACAGCGATTGAAAACTGATGCACTACCTCTCTTTCCTTCTCTTGGAATGAAGCTAGCCTCCCAGCCCTCTGTGTCGCGAATGAGATCCTATGCAGTTGTAACCTCTGCAGTTGGGTCACTGACATGTGGGCCCACCGAGGTGGAGCCCACATGTCAGCCGCTCAACTGCAGGGACTGAACTGTAGAGGATACTCTCCCTCTCTGCCACCTTCCAACAGGCTCGCTCTCGTCCTTCTTCCACAGCTCTTGCAACTCCGAGCTCCTACTAGGCACATCGTCATCTGACGCTGGCTCAATGACCTCGCCATCACCAGGGATTCGACTTCGAGCTTCATCTCCTACCTCCGGCGACGGCAATCCACTTAACCTTCGGTCGCCTGGAATGCTCCTCCTCGGCTCGGTCGTTGTTGACGGCTGTTAAGTACCATTTTTAGCCTTCAATATTTTCACATAATTGGAGGCATATGCATTATTACATGTATTTTATTAAGAATAATATAGTTCCGCTTGTTCTTGGATATTATTTGAATGTAGGTGAATCAAGCATGAAAGGAGATGGAAACTCACCTTCTATGAAGTGATCCATGCCATCTCAGCTGAGGAGATGCCTGCCACATGGATCTTAGGTGGTAAATACGCCACTGATCCAAGTGAATCACTCGTCAACGAATTAGAGAGCGACACATGGACATCACATAGATCCAAGAGCCCACCAGGGACTCTAACTGCCAAGAATCTTACCATGCACGGAGGATGGATCATGTGGCCCACATACCAGCCACTGGGAGAAAGCACATGGTGCAACGTGGCACGGAGGGCCGGCCGATCCTAGGATCGGCCGAACCAAGCTAGTGCCTGTTGATCTTGGCCTTCCACGTGCTGGTCACTCATTGGTCACTTGCTGCATCCCGGGATGTTTTGGTGACATTTGGTGTCCGAGGACACCATAGTCCTTGCCTATAAATAGAAGGGGAGGGGCTCCCATTTCTCACACCCACACTTGACTCTCCTCTCTCATTTTTAGTTTCCAAAGCAAGGGAGTAGGCTAGAGTAGCTCTTATTTAGGTTCTAAGTCTACTTTGGGATCTAGGTATGAGTTCTCTTATATCTTTATTTCTTTGTATGACTTTTATCTACTTCAGTTATTCAGCTATTTCATATAAAGTTATGATAGTTCATATGATTGATATGTTCTTGAGTTCTTCATTCGTTCATCATTTAGAGGTTCGTGTTCATCATGAACACTACCTTTCGATCCACTTCAAGGATGATTACTCATACCTTTTGTGTTTGTTCATAAGTTAGAGGCTCGTGTTCTTCACGAACACGACCCTTTGATCTTGTTGATTAGACATAAGAGAGCTTTTATCTATTTGTATGACTAGCCCTATTCGATCTAGTTAGATTGCATTGTTGTGTTGCATGAGGTTTGTGTTTATGCTACAGTATTCGGTCTAAGTCGGCCAGTGTTCTGGTGGCTTCATCCTGGGTCACAATAGCCCGGGCTGGGTGGAGTTCAGTAGCATCGTAGGCATGGTGACTAGTTTGTGTAGCTACGTTAGTTATGAGCTTACCCCCCGTAACGATTGAGGTAGGCCATGGAAGTGACAGCCATTGGACCCTTCGTAACCCTCCGCGCTGGGGTCTTGCTATAGGAGGCTAAAGGATAGATTTCCGCTTGTATGCGTAGCGTCGTGGTGCTATCTCCCCATTTATACCTGGGTGCTGAAACTTCGTTCATGCAATGCTTTGTGCATCTTTCTTGTATCATCTAAATCTTGTATGTTTAGTACATTATAACCTAGAGCTAACTCCGTACAGTCCTCCCTATGTCATAGTGTTCTTTAGTAGGAGATGAATCAATGTGTGTGTCACACTACCCTATCTTATCATTTATCTTACCTTTGTATTTGAGTTGTTGTCTCTTTCTCTGTCTCATGGTTTATATTCAATGCAATAGCAAAAGTCTTGATATCCGCCATTGCCTTCCACACATTCCATACCCTTGGAATACTCTCTTCCCTGGAGAAATGCTACAATGGTATATCTGTGCACTTGTGGATTCGTTCATGATCGTTAGGAATAGCTATGGCTAGTCTTGACGCTCTCCCTAACTCGATGTCATTAGTAATGATGTTAAGAAACACCAACAAATATTTCTAGTGCTATCACTGGGGATGGATCCTAAATCCGTTCTTAAGATGGTTGTGTTAAGAAATATCAACAAGCATTTCTGGCGCTGTTGCCGAGAAAGGCACAGAATTATCATGACTATGCTTTGCATTTGTTTATAAAACTTGAATAGGGTAGATCAACTCTCAATGCAAGCTAACCTTGATTGTCTTCTTTGTTTGTGGATGATGAAGACAGGTAGTGTATGACTGGTTTTGACTTACCACCAAATTTCACAGAAGACCCAGAGTTACTAGTGAGGAAAGCTCGGTCTCATTTCGACTCTTCTTGCCATACTTGTTCGGGAGTCAATCCAGCTTCCTTAGTGTCATCCACATCAAATGCTATGGCCTAGAAGACACTTCATGAGTACTCAACTCCTTCAGCTAGCCAGGTGCTACAAGGCCCTGAGGTGGCAGTTCGGACTGAGCACTTTGAAATCAAGACGGGTTTAATTATGATGGTAGCCCATTCTAAGCCCAATGAGGATGCTAATGCCCATCTTCAACAGTTCCTAGATCTGTGCAGCACTTTCATCATCAGGGGTGCAAATGTGGGTGCAGTTCATCTTCTATCGTTCCCATTCTCTCTCTTGGGGAAAGCCAAGCAGTGGTTCTACGCGAATCGTGATGCTATCAATACATAGGGCAAATGTTCAGAAGTATTCCTCCAAAAGTTTTTTCTGTTGGGTAAAACCAATGTCCTTCGCGGGAGAATTTCTAGTTCCCAGCAAGCAGCAAATGAATCTATTCCAGAGGCTTGGGAAAGGCTTCAGGAGTACATCCTGGCCTGTCCTCACCATCGGATGTAGGATTGGATTATTCTTCAAAGTTTTTACAATGGGCTGACTCTGACAGCCCGTGGCCATATTGATGCTGCTGCTCAAGGAGCCTTTTTCTCACTCACTGTTGATAATGCAAAATCACTTATTGAGAAGATGGTTTCCAACCAAGGGTGGAGTGATGAACGACTCCAACCACGTCAGCAGGGTACTCATACTGTCAAGGAAGCAGATATGCTTACTACCAAGATGGACCTTCTTATGAAAAGATTGGATGACTATACCAGCGAGAAGGTTGCCATGGCCACCACTACTCTACTTATGGATTCTCATATGACTTGTGAGGTCTGTGGTAACACTGGGCATTCAGGGAATCACTGCCCTGAAACTCAGGAGGATGTGATGTACATGAACACCAATAACAATGGTTATCGTCCCCAAGGAGGTCAAACGTGGAATCAACAACGCCCTTACTACCAAGGAGGCAACCAAGGTAACTCTTACAATTCTAACCAACCCTCCTTTAGAGATCTTGCTTTCGGGCAGACTAAGATTAATGAAGGTGTTACTAAAAAGTTACTTGCCCTCGATAAATCTTTAGAGAACCTCAACGTTAAGCTTGACAGTTTTTCTTCTGCTCAAAAGAGCCACCTAAGTTTTAACAAAATGTTAGAAACTCAGTTAGCTGCTTTGGTTCCGTCTGCTGATAACAGGAGGATCCTGGGGCAACCTGTATCTTCTTGTGAAAATGTTAGGTAGTGTCGACCAGGTGGGGTAAGCCACCTAGGTAGACATATACTCCTAACTATGCAGAGAAGCCCATACACGAAATTCAAGATCCATGGGAGGAATCATCTGTATTGCACAGAAGAGATCATGGCTATCCGGCTATCACATGCACCATTTATTACAAGAAGACCAAGCATGCACATTGTGACCTTGGTGCAAGTGTCAACCTCATGTCCAAGGCCATGTTCGAGCAACTGGGATATCCAGCTCATTCTCCAACTACACTGACGGTCCAGCTTGCTGATTCATCGATCTGTTATCCGAAAGTAGTTGTTGAGAGCTTGTTGGTCAAGGTTAAGAACTCTTATGTCTTTGCAGATTTCGTAGTCGTTGATATGGAAGATGAGGGTGGATTGCGCTCATTCTTGGGCGACTGTTCCTCAGTGATGTCAGAGCCAAGATCAATATGGAGTCTAGAGTGATCAGCTTCCACATTGGGAGGAAGAACTTGATGTTCAGGTTTCCAGAAAAAGAAGAGTGTTGACGGCTGTTAAGTGCTACTTTTACACCATCAATACCTGCATAAAATAAAAGGAAAGTGATCATCAACACTAGAATAGGAGTTTATACTAACAATTTCCACAAGTGTTGGTGTTTCTAGCTTTTGTTGCATGACGCACCGAAATACGTGTTAAATGACACAGTTGAGAGGAAGTGCACCAATGGCATAGATATGACATCATCATAAATAATCACAAATACCAAATTGGTATGCACCAATGTGATGGGCTCGTCGAGACGATCGAAATGGATATATCATTTGTCTAC
The DNA here is from genome assembly GCA_036936925.1 of Cenchrus fungigraminus. Taxonomy (NCBI): domain Eukaryota; kingdom Viridiplantae; phylum Streptophyta; class Magnoliopsida; order Poales; family Poaceae; genus Cenchrus; species Cenchrus fungigraminus. Next base: position 46,064,260 of record CM072771.1, on the reverse strand, counting down.
TTTGGAGTTCGGATGAAAGAGATATGCACAAGATAACATGTGGGCCCGGTGGGACCCACACCAAGCCACATGGCGATGTGCTGTCACACAGGAGTCCACGTGTCCATGACACATTATCAATCCAAAGAAACACACTCTCGACCAATTAGGAGCCAGTACGCGGATCTAAGGGCCCACAACCACGAGATAAATGGCTAGAAACACCGCATACACCCCCATACCCACCTTGGGACCCACCTAGCAGTCACCTGGACGAAAGGCGGTGCGAGAGGAGCTACCCGGGGGTCGGCCGACCCCCCCCAGGTCGCCCGACCCCATTTTGCGGCCTCTCGTGTCGCCCTTCCACGTGTCGTCTTGTCGTGAAGAGGCAAAGGCGGTTCTAGGTGTGTGCCTGAATATTCCCTCAGGATCCTGCCGGAAAGCTCCTTCTCTTGCAAGCTACTTGGCCTCCACTCCTCTTTGCCACATGTCACCACCCTATTGGTGGCGCCCAAGGCAGTGAAGGGAGCTCCTCCTACCCCCCCTTGGCCTATAAATATGAGGAGAGGGGGCTAGAATAGAGATACATCCCATTCCTCCCTCTCTCTCTTTAGAAACACTTGTTTCTCCTTTCATTTGATCTCTCATGGATCAAATGAGTTGAGGGGATGGCTATGTAGATGGTGATGTGGGTGAGATCCCAGCTTGTTCTTCATTTAGAGCAAAGTGAGTATTCTTGTATTTTCCAATTAGACTAAAGTGATGTTCATACATGACTGATATGTTCTTGAGTTCTTCGTTCGTTCATCATTTAGAGCTCGTGTTCTTTATGAACACGCTTCTTTGATCTAGTTGACGAACGATTACTCACGCTTTTGCGTTTGTTCATAAGTTAGAGGCTCGTGTTCTTCACGAACACGACCCTTGATCTTTTGTTATAAGCGCATAAGTTTGCATTCCGTTTGTGTGAATTATCCCGTTAGATCTTGTTGGGATACATGAATCGGTGACTAGTCATTCTACCTCATGCCAATCGATTCAATGATGAGTAAGGTCTAGCTCAACCTCGCGGGTTCATCACTCCGTATTTATACGGAGTGCTATAGTGTTTCTACGGGGTGCCAGACGTAGCCGTGCTATAGTAGTAATCGGTGGTGTAGATGTGGTGTCCAGACTACGGGTTATCCTTCGAATGCCATGTATCCCATGGTTTGTCTTGGGGTAGGCTGCGGTAGTGACAACCATTGGACCCTTTGAAATCCCCCACGTTCGGATACAGCGTGTAGGCAACCCTTTGCCGTGAACCAACTGTTATAGCCAGGAGGGGCCGGTGTCCGAAGCGAGATTCTTATCCGAGCTTGTTCCCCTCTAGAATCGAGAACCTACAGGAAGCACCCCATCATCTCCCTACCATAGCTGGGGCTTGGTGTCCTTGGACCGTTCATCTAGGATAGAAGGTAGTGCACATCGTTCCTTGGATTCGATACCCTTTGGAATACTCGTGAGGTGAAGTGCTACATCAGTATTTTCATGCGCTTGCGGAATCTTTCGTACCCGTCGGTATACCCAGGTGGATCTTACGCTCCCACTAGGTGTACAACTAGTGGTGAGGTTAAGAAACGCCAACAAAGAGCAATGCTACTTAGTGCATGATAGTGTTGAGCAGGTTGGGGGAAGGACGGAGCCTTCACCCCCGCCAAAGCAATCTTTGTCCACATCAAAGCAAAAGAAAATTCAAAAAGAGTGGTGGAAGGTTAAAAAGGCATCACCCTCTACTTCTCGGGAGTGGGATGCTGAGTGGTATTGATCGCCGAGAGGAGTCCTGCTCGTCAGACTAAAAACGATGAGTCCTTTATACCAAAAAGGTTAAAGATGGTAATTATCTCATATTTCCATTTCCAAAAATTAATTTTGATTTTTCAAAATGCATGTTTCATTTATCTAGCCTTGCATATGCATGCTAGATTTATCTATCCCTTTTCCCTTTCAAATAAAATTTTTGAAAATAATTTATGAGTTTGAAAATCCTTGAAAATTCTTTTGAAAAATGTTTTGGGCGAATTTGGGCTGAGGCACTCAGGCAGGCCCCCAGCTAGCCGTTGGGAGGGGGGCAACTGGCCCAAAGCAGGGGCGGGTGGGCCCGACCAGGGATCGGCCGATCCCTGGGTCGGCCAACGCAACCCAACAGCTGCTAGGCCCCACCTTGCTCCAACGGCTCCTAGTTGTTTCCCAATGGCCATGTCTGGATTGCCTGGCACATTTTCCTATAAATAGAAAGGGGAGAGGGGGTGCTCTCCACCCATTTAACTCATTTCCATCACACTCCCCTCTCCACTCTTTGCTCTCTTGTTATTCTTGGATTTCTTGCACAAGATTGGGATCATCAAGTACTCTCTCTCTCCATTGTGTTGCTGCAAGTATTGATTATTGGTGGACAAGCTCGGTAAGAATTCCATTTCAATTTCACTAATACATCACTGAGTTCCTCTTGTTGTCCATTTGTTGTGAAAGCATGAGTTGGGTCTCCAACACCTTCCGGAGGGTGACACGCTCCCCTTCACGGGTCAGCATGAGTTCATCCATCCCCTCCGAGCCAGTGCCGAGCCCATCAATGATGGACTATGAAGAGGAATGAGATGAGCAAGAAGGGTAAGTCGCACCGCAAGCAATGGGGGAAGCCACCAGTGACGGCCCCTACCTTGACTTGCGGGGTGCTCGAGAGAATCAAGCCTACACTATCCTGAAGGGTCGAGTCTTCGCCCACACCCGGGACTTCAACCCGACTCTTCTGGAAAATACAGGTATGGACTCTGAGTTCGCCTCTATTTTGCACGCTCTTGGTTGGGAGGATTTTGTGCCGGTCACAGAGCTAGGCTCTCAGCCCCTCACCATCCAGTGTCTTTGCTCTCTTGTTGAGGAGGCAAACGGTATCAAGTTCCACTTTTTCGGGACCGAGTACCAAGTTTTATGGAAGGATCTTAGTTGCCACCTCGGTTTTAGTCTTTGTTGTGCTATTTCTCTTAAAAAGGCTTGTTGTGGTTTTATTCGAGAAGCTTTCTGGGGTGATATCTCTGGTCGAGTTGGTGGCAGCAAAATTGTGCCTCGATGCAATGACATTCTGCATGCGACTCTTTGTATGTGGTACAAGTGGCTCAACATTACTCTCTTTCCACGAGAGGATGTCCGGCTCGTGCACGTCGAAGAGTTGATGATTTTATATGCTGCTGTCAACAAGATCAAGGTTTCGCCCGTTAAGGCCATGATTCGGTAGTTGTTGACGAATTTAAGATGTTGGGTCCTATTGAGTGTACGTCTTTAGTCACTCGTATTGCTCTGAGGCTCGAGATTTTAGGCGGAAACCCCGTCCCCTTCATTGGGACTCCCCGAGATCTCATCGATGAGACATACTTGATCTAGGGACATATACTTAAGAGGGGTCCAAATGATTCCTTGACTTTCTTCTTTCCGGGCTATACAAATGAGATCCCGTTACCTAACCTGGGGTTCCAATTGTATAACTCACTGTCGTCAACCATTCCCCTTGTTGCACAAGAGAAAGCCTGTCGTGGTAGTGTTTCCAACAGGGCCACTAGGAGCGCTTCGAGGAGAGCACCCATGCAGCAGCAGCAGTCGCAACCACCACCACAGCCACAACCTACTACACCACCTGTGGCAGGAGAGGCCCCTGTGGGGTACATGTTCGGGGTTATCCCTGGATATGCACCTGGTTGGGACCAGCCCGCCTACCAGCAGGGTGTGAGTAGTACAGCTTGGGCTAGCGCGAGTAGTGCTCAGTGGGCTGTGCCCACTAGCTCTAGCTCTGGTGGTCCTCCTACTTCGTCCTTCGGGCGGAACTCTTTGGCCTCTGCCCGAGATGCTTATCTCGCGCATCAGCTTGGAGAGCTCATCGTACAGGTCACCGGAGTAAAGGAGTCGCTGAACACACACATCAATTCCACTCAGGTATGGCAACAACATATTGGCGAGAGGATCGACACCATTCAGTAGATGTAGCAGCGGCAGATAGAGTAGCAGAGGGCTTACCACGCGAGTGAGTGGTTTTTCTAACATCCACCGCAGTGAGCCTGAAACTAGCTTGGGGGAGGACCCCATCCTGAGGTAACTTGTATCTTTACTTGTTTTCAGAATCTCTTATGATAAAAACCCATAAAAATCTACAAAATTAAAAAGATCAAAAATATTTATTTGCTTTCATAATCAGGTTTGATTTAGTTTGCTTTCATATGTGCGGTAATAATGCTTTGTCTCCATGGTTGAAATGATGAATAGTTACTCTATTTATTCTCCTAATATGTCTTGCTTACAGCTTAGTATTCTTTAGAGACATGGGTACCCATGGGTCCCCACCGACCAGGGTCTCAGCCGTCCCCGACAGGTGGGTCCGACCTACCAGACGACCCGTCGACTTGTCAACGGGCCCTTGCCGACTTGACGAGTGGACCCAAGGACATGAAGGCAGCTTGGAGTGCAAGTCAATACAGTCCAGACAGTTTAAGACAGTTCGGATAAGTCTTCCATGTTTTAACCGACTAGAATATATGGAAACCGACTTGTAGCCCAAGGTCGTCAACTAATATAAGGCGGCCTGGGGCACCCTCCTCGGGGGCAGATATCTCTCGCATAATTCCACTACCAAATTGGACGTAGGGTTTTACTCTCCGGAGGTCAAAACCAGTATAAATCGCTGTGTTCCTCGTGTCTCGCCGAGATTTTCGTGTGCATCCCGTGCATAACCATCTACGCTCTTAGTTCCTCGATCCCTTTTTTTAACCTGCAAACTGCTTGGATAGCCCCCTTGAAGATCTGTACAGGTCTCACCCCTGACAGTTGGCGTGCTAGGTAGGAGTGATTGGGAGCTCTTTGTGTAGCGTGATGGTAGTTCGCTTTGGCGATTATCTTCAGCGACGACACGAAAAACTCCCTCGCGGCACGCAGAAATTTTTTCGCATCCGCCCACCCACCCGACGAGATCCACTTATGTGGATGGGAGTACGTCCATGCGAAAATCAAGGCTGGCAGCGGCCTGGTTCTCTCGCTTCAGCTACGTGTCCACCACGTAACAAGATTCGTCGTGAGCAACATATACGGCGTCGCTGGCTGTTTCGCCGACTCGACGAAATTTCTCCCGTGCAGTTGCTGGTCTCACGTCGACTCGGCGTGACGCCATGGGTCTGTGCTAGCGTTCCTCGCCGACCTCCACGAGGTGCCCTGGTTGCAATACGAGATTGCAAAACGGCGTTGTCAACACATCTCTTCCTCGATCAATGCGCGGGTCACTCTGGTTGCCCTTGGCACATGTACGGCGGATGGATCAGGATACACAAGTGTGTTGGTCAATAAAGTTGCTATGATCTAATCATTGCACGTACACATGCTGCATGCAATAGCAAGGAGGGAAGTCATCATTGCCTTTTATTTTCTTTAATCTATTTCCTCTATTCCCATCTACTATCGTCCAGAGCAGCTAACAAATATTGCTTCTTTGATATTTTTTGCTTCCAAATATACGACTTCACATCTACAAGAATTCGACAAGTTATCGACTCGCACAAGCTTGCTTGGGCATACGACGACCTACAACAGCTCATCGTTTAACCTCTCCCTCGAGCTCAACACGACTCCAGGTCGCGTTGCCGGCTACCCCGACCTCCAACGGTGCATCGCCGAACTCGTCGACGTTCCGATCTCGGCACGGTCTTAGCTCGCATCAACACCTCGTCGGCCTTCTTCGATTCCTCCGTAGCTCGGCACGGCATCGACTTGTCTCGGCGACCGGCTATGTCATCACGCGCGTGTCGATGACCTCTTCGACGTCTTCACAACTTCGGCTCTTCCGACATTCAACGACTCATCGCCGACCTCTTCGGCGTCTCGAGCTCGCCACGTCGACCTCGGCCAAGGTGACGCACAAGCTAAGTGTTATTTGCAATTAATATTTTTACGGCTTCCGTATGTTTCATCGATAGTCTCTGTGACTTTCGCCGACCTGCTTTACATGTTTTTTCCTGCTTTATTTTCCCTTCCCCTTCGACACGCTCGAGGGCTTGGTATAGCCGACCTCGATACGCTCGGGGGCTTGACTTTGCCAATCTAAAGGTCGCCAGACCTGAGGGACTTAATTAACTTCTGTGCATTCTCCTTTTAAATGCCTCTTACTCGCTATGCACATTCTTAAGTCGTGTGTTTGCGAGACCTTGGGTCCAAGGCCACCCTCCGCGCGCCTGCTGCACCTAAGCCTCCACGCTGAGTCGTGCAGTCGGTAAGCCGCTCCTCCACTGAGTTGGGTTAGCGGAGGGGACACGTTTTGCACCTTCATAGCTTTTGAGTTCGCATAATTTGTGCCTGGCACGATAAGAGGAACGCTTTCTCAAACAATACACATTGCAAGCATGTCTTAGACCTAGGCCAAATTTTCATCACATTTGTGCGGATTAATACACCGTCTTTGCATCTACTTTGTTTCACAGGGCCAGCTCCTTGTCTAGCTTTCAGAGTACCTCTGATCTCTGGACGTGTCTCCTGTTGCCTAGAGGACCTCTCTAGCTCGCGGCGGGAGGCGACTCGGCACTTCCACAACTCATCCAGCTTCCACACTCAGGGGCTCATCACCCTCTCGAGGTCGGGAGACTCATCATGGTTCCCTCATCGCCCTCTTGAGGTCGGGAGACCTCCCGGCGGATCCGTCGTCGCATTCTTTAGGTCTTCGGATCTCTCGGCGGCTCTGTCGTCGCCCTCTTTAGGTCTACGGACCTCCCGGCGGCTCCGTCATTGCCTTCTTCAGGTCTCTGAACCTCCCGGCGGTTCCGTCATTGCCTTCTTTAGGTCTTCAGACCTCTCGGCGGCTCTGTCGTCGCCCTCTTTAGGTCAACGGACCTCCCGGCGGCGTCGTCATCGCCTTCTTTAGGTCTTCGGACCTCCCGGCGGCTCTGTCGTCGCCTTCTTTAGGTCTTCGGACCTCTCAGCGGCTCTGTCGTCACCTTCTTTAGGTCTACGGACCTCTCAGCGGCTCTGTCGTCACCTTCTTCAGGTCTTCGGACCTCCCGGTGGCTCCGTCATCGCCCTCTTTAGGTCTACGGACCACCCGGCGGCTCCGTCGTCGCCTTCTTTAGGTCTTCGGACCTCCCGGCGGCTCCGTCATCACCTTCTTCAGGTCTTCGGACCTCCTCACGGCTCTGTCGTCGTCTTCTTTAAGTCTTCGGACCTCCCGGCGGCTCCATCGTCGCCCTCTTTAGGTCTGCAGACCTCCTGGTGTCTTCGTCGTCCCTTACTTCAGGCCGGCGGACATCGCTGCAGCTCTGGCAGTTGGCACACCTTTCCCCTGCCTAACTACATCCTGGTGCTTTTGTCTCTTGCGAGTGGACAGCAACTTGTGCCTTACGTGGGAGCAGGCTCGTGACCGTACAGTGCGCTTGCGACTCAGGTCATGACAGCTTTCGGCATTTGGCGTCTTCCTCAAAGATTCCAGGTGTTTCGGCTTAATTAGCTTAGTTCGTCAGAGCATCATGCTGATAAAGTAGAAGGCCGCATGTTCTATTTTCTTCCTCTTTTTTTGGAGCATCAAACCGTCCATTCTGGTCGCTTTACTGCTCGGGGGCTACTCTACAAGTGCGTCTTACGACGCCCTCTTCTTCTGTGTCGCATTGACCTATTTGAAGCCCGCCTCTGATACTTCTCTACTCGACCTCCCTAGGGTCGGCATTGCGGCCTTACTCAGGTCGTGTGAGCTACTCTACTTCACTTGATCCTGGTCAGGTCGGCGGCTCTTCACATGGCTACCTTGCCTTCACTTCGACCTCCTGGATCCCAGACTCCAGAAGCTCGATGTTCGACTTCGCTCAAGACTGAAGACATCTTTTTCTTTTTTGGATCCCCATGCACCCTACGCGACCTCAGTGGTGCCAAGCCTTCGCTTCGCTTTGACATGACCCCGTCTCAGCCGCTACGCCTACACGTCGATCGGGAGCTTGAGAGACATGGGTACCCATAGGTCCCCACCGACCAGGGTCTCAGCCATCCCCAACAGGTGGGTCCGACCTATCAAACGACCCGCCGACCTGTCAGTGGGCCGTGGCCGACTGGACGAGTGGGCCCAAGGACATGAAGACAGCTTGGGGTGCAAGTCAAAACAGTCCAGACAGTTTAAGGCAGTTCGGATAAGCCTTCCATGTTGTAACCGACTAGGATAGATGGAAACCGACTTGTAGCCCAAGGTCGTCAGCTAATATAAGGCGGCCTGGGGCGCCCTCCTCGGGGGCAGATCTCTCTCGCATAATTCCACTACCAAACTGGACGTAGGGTTTTACTCTTCGAAGGCCCGAACCAGTATAAATCGTCGTGTTCCTCGTGTCTCGCCGAGATTTCTGTGTGCATCCCGTCCATAACCATCTACACTCTTTGTTCCTTGATCCCTTCTTTAACCTGCAAACTGCTTGGGTAGCCCCCTTACAGATCTGTCCAGGTCTCACCCTGTGACAATCCTACCTAAGTTTTGAGTTTGTTGGCTTGTATGTTCAAACCTTAGCTTGAGACTTGTGGGTAGCAAAAAGCATGATCTATGCCTAGGTTGTTGTGAGATATGATATGGTAGAATAGAGTGATATGATCTTGTGCCAAGTGATGCTTGATTTTCCAGAGTTTTCTTTTAAAAAATTTAAATATGATGAGTTCCTCAATGATGAGCATTTCCTATCCAAGGCCATATGTAGATTCTAGCTCTTATTAGCCTCCAGATATGCTGCTTGTTCTCTCATTGAGCTTTGTCAAATTGTTGTGACCCTTAGTTAGAAACTCGTCATGCTCCTAAGATCAAGATCACGTACACGCTAAACTTCCACACTGGAAGTTAGTATTCATCATTCCATTCCCCACTACTTTCTTTCATCAAAATAAAGCACCGCACATCATTGTATAATTTCATCCCTCTCCAAATATCTCCAAAAGAGACAAGGGGGTTAGCTAAAAAAAGAGAAAAAGAGAAAAGCATGCTCAAAAGCATGGAAAAAAGAAAAAAAGAGAGAAGAAAGCTAGCCCAAGTCTAAAAAATTTCAAAAAGGAGAAAGGGATTGAATTTTGCAAAAAGGAGTTCCACCATATAGATGGTAATAACTAGTACCTACTCCGGGGTTAGTGTCCACCTTACAATCACCCTCATTTCATATAAAATATGGCAATATCTAGCACCCATTCCGGGCCTAGTATACACCTTGCCATACTTACCATCATCATACACACACATGCAAATCTTGATCAGGTTGTATGACTTGTTTCTTTCGAGGATCCGGTCTTTGACTTAGCAACATATGAGAGATAAGTATGCCACATTTCTTCCCTACCTACAGCTCCACATAAGCCTATTTGGAGTAGGTGGTGAGGAAAGGCAATGCAATGCCTTGGCGAGGAACCATGCACATTGAGCGATCCGAGAGTATCATTTGAGGAACTCTGATTTTCTTTTGAAAAACTAGCAAAACCTCCGGATTGACTGCTGATCAAGGTATGAGTGATTAAGTAATCTCTATATAACCATTCTGTCTCTCAACCGCCCAAGGCAGGTGAAGCTACATGCCCCAAATCGTCAAGCGAATGGTAAGATCATTACCAATTTGTTCAACCCTTGGTAGAGTACTTTGGTGTATGCTTGCCATAAGTTAAGAATACAACATTGTAGCAACTTGTCTGTGTCCGGATTAGCTCCGGCACTAACTAGTGATTAGCGCTACGATCAGTCTCTCGATGGTCGGTGCTAAGCTAAAGGGAGACGGGGGTTTATCCTAGTTCTGGCCACGAGGCCATACGTCCAGCACGATGTGCTTGCGTACTATATTAGCTTGCACCGGTGGTGCCTGTAGAGGGGGCTACAACCAAGGCGGGAGAGGAGGCAAGTCCCCCAGGTCCCAACTACGATGATTGAGGCAAATGCCAATATCGGGAGCGGTGGAGTGTGGAGTGTGAGTGAGCTGTAAGTATGTGTGTGTGAGCGAGCGTGCCCGCGCAGGGGTGTCTGCCTCTCCCTTTTATAGACCAAGGGAGGGCAGCTACAGTGTAGTGGTACAGTGATTCGTATAGTAGCCGCGTACTAGCAGGCATGGCGCCGGGGGTCTTGTCCTCGCACGTCCCTGCTCCTGGCGCGAGTAGGTGACGAGCTCCGGCTTCCGCGGGCGGCGTGCCGACTCCTGTTGCTTGTCCGGGCATGACTTCGAGGGTGTGCGCCCGCCGATTCGAGGGTCCGGTCACCGGGGAGAGGACGGGAGTTGGCGGTACAGGGCTGTGGAACATCACCGGCCTGTCCACATAGTGCGGTGCAGTCCGTTGCACAGCACCAGGGATGGTGGCACAGCGCCGGGGATGGCCGCATGACGTCAGAGTTGGCGGAGGAGACGCGGCGCACACCGTCTGTACGGCGGCACTGGTTAGTACGCGTGCCTGCACACCACCCGTACACCTTTTGAGGGTCTCCCCGCGCCCATTCGAGGGCCTCGCTGCTAGGGGAGGACGGGAGCAGGTGGCACAGTAGCGCGGAATGACGCCGGCCTGTCCGCACAGTGTCGCGCAGCGCCTGCACATGGTCGGGAGTGGCTGCACAGTGGCGGGTTAGGTTGCACAGCAGCGGTGTCAGATGCTCAGGTTGTGTCAGCCAAGCGGTGTGGAGGGGAATTCACCTTTGACTTCGGCGTCCCACCGAGGATCCGGGCATTAAATGTCGTTGTCAGAGGAGAGGAGGACCGCTGTAGGTCGAGGGTTGACCTCGAGCGAGGCGGAGTTGGTCGCTCGCCCGAGGGGGGTCGAGCCCCTCGAGCGAGGCAGAAACCCGCTCGAGGGGTCGGGACCCTCGAGCGAGGCGGAGGACGGGGCAAGTGAGCAGGCCTTCTTGATGAAGGACCTTGGGCCGCTACTGGGCTGTAGCAGGGCCATGGACCTGTCGCGTACTCCGCTCCCTTTTGGGATTTGTGGGGATTAGTCCGTACGTGATTGCGTTTAGTGAGGGTGATTATCCCCTTAGTTAGGGGACCCCTAATGACCGTCCCCGACAGAAGCCCCCGAGCCTTTGCGGGAATGGGAACCAGTCCGGCAAAGGGTGCAGGTCCTGAGGCTACATATGGGACTTTCCCTTTGATCATGCGTGTTTTTCCATGGGGGCGCGCTAGCGCACCCACGGGTGTAAGGCCCCGAATCCCTGCAGGAGTGCGTGTACTCGTGCAGGGGTTAAAAGCGTCGAGTGGCGGGCTCGCCTTGCGTTTGTTTCGGCCGGCCTCAGCGGTATTTTAGCCGGCATCGGCGATCTACGCGGGCAGAGCAGCGTCGAATTTACCGGAAGCGTCCTTAGACCGGTTTGTTTGCTTGTTCGGGGCTTAACCCTCCACAGATCAGCACGGCTAAGCGAGATGATCATTGGGATGGTCGTGGTGCGAGGAGCCCCCGAGCCCTGGCCCAATCAGGGATGATCAGGTAAAGTCCTCGGCTTCGTATTACGACCCTCGTCGCCCTTCTGCAGGGAGGAGGGGTGAGGCAATCCATGCTTCCCTCGATTGGGCAGCGAGTCATGGATGTCTCGGTGAGCTGTTAGCGGATGGTTCAAGTGGGTGTCTGTGCCCCGTTCGATAGGGGTTGGCTCGTGGTCCGGATACACGTCCATGTGAGCACTTGCAAAGGTTTGCTAAGCAGGGCTCGGTCCCGTTCGATAGGGGTCGAGGGCGCGGAAACACTCCCTCGATGGGATCCCTCAATTAGCTACCTTTGTCCTGGCCTTGAACATGATATGTGGGGCGCCCCTGAACTTCACATTCGGGGACAGGTTTGATCGCGCGGGCCCTGATCGTTCCTGACTCTATTGATCTGAGGCACCCGTTTGAACCCTTCGAGGGTCAGGCTCCGTACCCCTGATCAGTAGGGCTTTTCGCGGGGAGCGCCGTGCGTCCCTGTCTTAGTGGATCTATGGCGCCTGTCGAACCTCCGCTGGGCCAAGCTTCGAACCACTGATCAGTAAATCCTCGCATCGAGGTGCATCTGCGGCGCCCGTTGTACCCTCAGCGGGACGGGTCTCGAGCCACTGATCAGTAACGACCTGGGGAGGGAGCCTCGGGCGCCCCTCGAATCCCAATTTTGAGGGGATGCTCGATCGAGCGTGTTCCTGCGTCCTTAACTCCCTCGAACCGGGGTGTCCGTCGAACCTCTTTCGAGGGGCCGGGTCTCGAACCCCTGGTTTGGTGGGCTCAAGGGGTTTTACTTACGTGCGAAGGAACGCCTTGGCATTCGAAATCCGGTCGTGGACCGACCGGTTGCTGCGCCTGCGCGGTCGTGGTTGACATGGCATGGGACAGGCAGAGTGGGCACGCCTTTTTAGCCGGTATGGCGTGGGCGGCAGGCGGATGTGAAACGATGTGGTACAGTACTCCCTAGTTTACTATGCGGTGATAATCGTGCCCGCGCACGTGCGTGGCGATCTCGGGGTGGTGGAACCCTACTGTCAGTGACAGGCGGCACCCACCACATTAACTGTGGACGCCCGCCACGCCATCAGATAATCTGTCCCCTCCTACCCTATAAAAATAGGAGATGGGGAAGAGGGGATCGTTAGCTTAGCCATTTGCAAGCGCCGCTCCCACTTCGCCCTTTCCGCCACCGCAAGCTCCGCCGCTTTGGATCTGCGTGCTCGCCCATTCTACTTTGCCCTAGCATCCTCCTCCTTTTCCCACCTACAGCCATGATTAGGATATTGGAGGCCGCGCCGTGGTTCCCGTCGTTGGTGGATGCGCAGACCATGGAGGGGCTCGTCCTCGGCGGGCAACTGGCGCCGGCCGGTGACAAGGCGAACCCGGCGTGGATAATCCCGCCGGCGTCACACCGGGAGCCGTCTCTACTGCCGGGATACGTCGTCAGCTTCGTGCGGCTGCACGAGCGTGGGTTCAACGCCCCCGCGAGCAAGTTCATGCGGGGGCTGTGCTACCACTATGGGGTGGAGCTCCACAACTTTGCTCCTAACGCCATCTCGCAGGCGGAGTCCTTTGTCACCGTCTGTGAGGGATTCCTGGGAATCGAGACACACTGGGACCTGTGGGTTCATCTCTTTTGAGGTGAACTCCACATGGTCGCCACTGGAGAGAGGAAGACGCGCAGGGTCGTCCGCGCCGGTGGCCTCATGTTCGCGGCGCGCGAGTCCAGGAGGGATCTGTGCCCGCCCTGCACCATGACGTTGAACAACTCCGGCTGGGAGAACAGGTGGTTCTACCTGTGCAACGACAGCGCCTGGCTCCCACCATATACTAGGAAGGTGTTGACGACGAAGGTGGATGCGTGGTCGCACGGGGTGTCACCTCCGGCGAGGCAAAAGAAGCTCGAGCCCCTCACCGATGCCTTGCGCAAGCTGGCGGATGCCGGGTTGACCGTGGTGGCCGCCATCGCGAACTTCCACCACCGGCGGGTGATCCCCCTCATGGAGAGGGCGCTCCCCATCTTCGCGATGAGGAGCGACGCCGATGTCGCGGCCCTGGCGAGCTCGCGGCTGCTGGAGGAGCCACTTGCCAAGGCGTACGCGGCCACGAGGGCGAGGCGCGCGGTGAACCTCAAGGCGGTGGCTCACAGCGACGACGACTTGTGGTCGTTCGCGATGTGCCCCAATCCAGACCATCGCGAGTTGGTAAGATCTGTTTCCTTGGCTCCATTTGCTTCGTTCGGGTGTTTGCTCTAACGGCAATGGCGGTGACAGGGAGTGCGCCTCAACGTCCCCACATCGGATCCCCCAACACCCAGGTATCGTGCCGCCAATTGCGCCAAGCAACAGAGGCAGAAGGACAAGGCAGACCGGGCGAGGGCGAGGAATACGAGGCAGGAGTGCATCGATGCGTACAACGAGGAGTACCGGCAGTGGGAGCAGCGGGGCCTCTCCCCCCACCGGCTCCGATACACTCAGATTCGGACGAAGATGACAGCGATGGGGATCGGACTGTCTCGGACAGGGAGGAGGAGGCACCAGCGTCGACGTCAAGGGGCAAGGAGGCCCTCACCGTGCCCGCTTCCGTGGTGGACTCGGCCTTCCTTGACGAAGGTGCGTCGTCGAGGGTGCCGATCGATTCGGGGGCCGTGCCCCCGGACCCCTCGAAGAAGCGCAAGCGGCGTATCTCCGAGCTGCGGTGAGTCGTGCTTTGCTCTCTGTGTTCTTGATATCATAGATTAGTACGTTGACCTCTCCTTTCCGATTTCGCCAGTCGGGCGCCCGCTGTTTCAGGGCTCGCACCCGCTAAGGTGCTCAAGGTGGGTGTTGACAGTTCAAAACTGTGTTGAAGTTCACCGCAAGCCTACGGGTGACTTGGTAACTTTTTCACCAAGGAGGGTCCTCCAAGGATTGTCAATCCAAGGATCAGAAGCAAACCGCTAAGGTTCTCTACCTTGTCTAGCCAAACTAACCTAATATTAAGCGTTGATTGCATATGAAGAGGGAAACCTTGATATATATGAGTTATGGCACAAGGTTGATTACATCCATGGACATAGGCAAAGTAAAGCGCCACCAAGGGGACGATTAAGCCTAGCGCCTTCTAGTTGTTGTTCCGGCAAACGAGCAACAAACCAAGCATCTCATCTAAAAGCATCCTTAAACTCCTACCTCCGGCCTACCCCCCGAAGACATCCGCTCGTTCGGGGGAAATCACCCTGTCACGATGCTCCCTTAATGAAGCGGGGGATCCACGGGCATGCCCATACATGGACAAGTCTACCAATCATGAAGGGTCAACATACTAGATCTAATCACCATGATTACATAGAGCATGCTATGTAGTCTAACCTAGCATTAGACTAAGGATCAAATCATATTCACAAAAGGTAGAAAGTAAAGACGGAGACATGGAATCGCTTAAAGATCGGAAAACATGATTGTAATTGCTCACATAATAATAGATGTGTTTGGGGCACCACCACCGAGTACATACCATTGATGACCTCAACTAGCTCCGGAACTCCACCATGGCACAACCACGCAGGGCGGCCATGGCGGCCAACCCTAGACAACTTCGAGGACTCCGCCACCGTCGTCTCCCTCCGGTGCTCACTTCTAGGTTTCGCCGAGTTCTGGTGGATTGATCTGGCGGCCGTCGGAGGCAGGGGGTATAAATGAGCCAAGGAGCGTGTAGGTCAAAGGGCCTCACGAACCGGGCCAAAAATGGGCCAGGCCGGTTGGCATGGGCTGGCCGAACCAGGGCCTTTCTGGCCAGGTTCGGGCCCATCTTTCGCCACGATGCTTATCGCGATTTCTTGAATATTTGCCGAAGTTCATGTGGGTCCTTGACGTCACTTTCCCCGCAGTTTAGATAAGGGTACTTGGCGCGCAAACTCCCGCATCTTCTGTTCGGGTCCTTGGAGTTTCACGACTTCATGCTTCGGTCCTTGGGTCATTTGGAGTCATGTTCACTTCGTGTCTTGACTCGTGCCGGGCTTCATGATCTTCTCACAAAGTGCTAGATGAACTCCACCCGGAAGTCCTTATTTAGGTACCTAATTCCTGCGTAAACAACACACTCCAAAAACCACATGCAAGTGCGAACTTGTTACATCATTAGTGTGCCTAGTGGCGGGTTAGTTATAAATCAAAGCTCAAACCAAAGTGTAACAAGTGCTCTTGGTTGACGGAAATTGACCGTCAACAGTGGGGGCGCTGGATGCGCCAGGCACGACGAGGCCTCGTTCGACGAGGACATCACGGTCAGCGGTGGCGGCCACGGCGGTGGCGCCGGCGACGAGGGGGACGCCGGGATCGGAGGTGGCGGTTGCGGGATCACTGTGGCGGGAAGAGGCGGCGACAGAAGCCCTTCGCGCAGCGATGGTCCGAGGGACCCAGCGGGGGCGGGAACAGGTCCGCGTCGCTGGCAAGGAAGCAGAGGGCCGCGGGAATGATGTGGCTCCTGCTGATGGTGATTTGTCCCCGACTGGGGTCCAGGTGATGCTGGCGGCCGCATTAGCACCCGAGCCTGCGCTCGGGGTGCTGCTAGTGCGGCCTGATGGCCGAGTGGTGCCGCAGGTGCCAACGACTGGTACCGGGGTGGTGCAGGGGGTGGACATATCGAAGTTGCGCCATCCCAACCACATCGAAGGCTACTACCCGTGGGAGCTGAAGTTTGACCGCCCCGGGGTCCCACCAGGCTTGGTGGAGAATGCGAAGACGGAGAGGGATCTGTGGCAGGAGTTCAACAACCTTGGCTCCGCCCTGCAAAACTCCCTTGACTTTGCCCTCAAGACTCACATGGGCAGGTCGCTCCAGGTCTTCCGGGTAAGTGTGCTTGCGTGAGCGTCGCCCAGCTCTTCTTCTTTCGTTCGTGTGAGTTTCATTTGACCTTTTTCCTTCTCCCCTTTCTGCAGGAGCTGCAGATGCAGGCAAGAGAGAAGATCTCCTATATTGCCGAATTGTGTGCTGAGGTTGACAGGCGCCAGGCGGAGAACGAGGGCTTGGACACGATGGTGGAGGCGCTGCGGACAGACCTCGGCTGGTTCGAGTATGATATGCTCTGCACGGGAGAGAAGCGTGATTCTCAACGGACCGCGGCAGAGCAGAAGGCCAAGGAGGCCGAGGGGCTGAGCGCCATGCTCTAGGGGAAGGAGGAGGTGCTGGCGACAGCGAATGAGGAGCTCTGGAAGGCACGCACGGCGCTCGCCGAGGCCCAGTCCCTGCTCGCGCAGAAGTACACTGCCCTCACCGAGGCACAAGCTCAACTTCAACAGGATCGTGCGACCCTCGAGGGAGCGAGATCCTGGCAGACTCAGGCCGAGCAAAAGACCCAAGAGATCGAACAGCTGTGCGCTGCTCTGCGGGTGAAGAGCGAGGCGCTTACGGGAGTCGAGAGCCAGCTCCAGCAGGAGCACACGGCGCGCGAGGAGGCGCAGACCCAGCTCCAACAAGAGCGTGCAGCGCTTGAGGAGGCCAGGTTCACGCTCCGGCAGCGGGATGCGGAGGTGGCGGCGGTGGACACCGAGATTCAAATCTGACAAGTGGCAGTCGAGCTGCTCACTCGGGCTCTGGTTCGGGAGTGCGCCACTACCGACGCTCTGCAGGCTGCCGTTGAGGAGAAGGATGCCTCGATCCTGCAGTTGTAGCAAGGGGCCGGAGCCGTGCGTGTATAGCTCGAGACGGAGAAGAGGTAGACCGAGGATAAGTCGTAGCCCCCGGGCCCTTGATTATCTCAAGTTTATCAAGATTCGCTCTTGACGTACCTTTCCTTATTTCAAGGCTGCGGAAGGCCCTGGGGGAGTCGTTGACGCAGGCGGAGACTCTCCAGGTCACCTATACCTCAGCTCAGCAGGAGCTCGAGGACTTGGAGGGGGCGGCCCTCGAAGTGTGTCGGGAGATCGAAGGGGGCTCCGGCTCGTCGAGGAGCTCGTTGGCGAGCCGCTTGAGGGCTCTGGGAGGCCGCGTCGTCGAGCGCGTGAAGGGCGCTCTTCGACTTGGCGTCCAGAAGACCCTAGGGGTGGTGTCGACACATTACATCATCGAGTTCGAGGCATTAGTGATGGGCTACGTCATCACAGATGATCTTGATGACGACAGGATGAACACCGCCATGGATCAAGCCAACGCCGCCGCTGCTGGTGCTACCGCCGAGCTTGCCGACATGTTCGAGGAGGACCTCTTCCCTGGTGCTGCTGAGGGTGGGGATGCCGCCGCCGCAAGCCCCCGTGCGCCCTAAAAGAAGTCGGGCACGGAAGCCTGTAGGTTGTAATTAGGAATCGAGCCAAGCGGCTCTTGTAATCGAACAAGTTGTCCCTTAAGTATGTGAACTTATGTACAATTTGTTTATGTACGCTATTGTGCTTTCCTCGTGGCTTAGAGAAATTTTAGCCGGGGACGATCGTTCTTGTGAGTAACTTGGGGGTAGAGTGGTGAGAGAGAAGCCATATCCTTCTAGAGGCATAGGCGGTCTCAGACTCAACTGGCCCTAGCCTTAGCTATTCACTGCCTTCTTCCACTTTTCTAAGCATTCGAGGCCTAACACGTTTAGCATTTTCGAAAGAAAAGGTATTTGCGAAAAATGGGACCGTTTAGGGGGGGTGCCCCCCATAGTAGCCCCCGAGGGGGACTTGGTTTTCAGAAGAAACCCGAGTCTCCATAGCTTTTATTCACAACCTTAGTGTATCTACAACTAACTTGGGCGTCAGATATGTACAAAACGACTTGGAATTTCAAGGGTAGAAGCGACGTAGCTGTTGGATGTTCCAAGCGTTGGTGAAGGTTTCGCCCTTCTTGTTTGCGAGCTTGTACGTGCCGAGCTTGAGGACTTCGGCGATGATGTATGGCCCTTGCCACGGTGGCGTGAGCTTGTGACGGCCCTCGTTCTTCTGCCGAAGCATGAGCACCAGGTCTTCCTTGCTAAGGTCACGAGGCTGGACCTTTCGTGCTTGGTACACTGCAGGGATTGCTGGTACTTCCCTGAGTGTAGGATTGCCATGTCCCGGGCCTCGTCGATGCAGCCCAGCAAGTCTTCGCGATCTTGCTGGTTCTGTTTCTCTTGGTAGGCTTTGACCCTAGGGGATCCATAATCCAAGTCTGTGGGGAGGACGGCCTCGGCACCGTAGACAAGGAAAAACGTGGTGAAACCCATGGCTCTGCTTGGGGTGTTCCGGAGTCTCCAAACGACCGACAGCAGCTCCTGGATCCATCTTTGGCCAAATTGATTGAGCTTATTGAAGATTCTTGGCTTTATGCCTTGTAAAATCATGCTGTTGGCACGTTCTACTTGGTCGTTGGTCTATGGGTGTGCTACGACTGACCAATCCACGTGGATGTGGTAGCTGTCACATAATTCCAGGAATTTCTTGCCGGTGAACTGGGTGCCATTGTCCGTTATGATGGAGTTTGGTACCCCGAATCGGTGGACGATGTCCATGAAGAACGGCACGGCCTGCTCAGACCTGAGGCTGCTCATGGGGCGGACCTCGATCCACTTGGAGAACTTGTCAATGGCCACCAATACGTGGGTGAAGCCCCCGGGTGCCTTTCGCAAGGGCACGACCATGTCCAGTCCCCACACAGTGAAAGGCCACGTGATGGGGATGCTTGTTGGTATTTCTTAACGCCACCACTACGGCGCCGGGATAGCGTGAGCGTGTAAGAATCACCCGGGTATACTGACGGGTGCGAATGAATCCGCAAGCGCACGGATACACCGTTGTAGCACTTCACCTCAGGAGTATTCCAAAGGGTATCGAATCCAAGGAACAGTATGGGGGACTCTACGAGTGACTATCCAAGGGCACACAGTCCCTGCTAAGGTTGGTGAGTGATATGAAGTCTCCTGTAGGTTCTCGACTCTAGAGAGGAACAAGCTCGGATAAGAATCTCGCTTCGGACACCGGCCCCTCCTGGCTATAACAGTTGGTTCATGGCAAATGGTTGCCTACACGCTGTATCCGAACGTGCGGGATGTTAGAAGGTCCAACGGCTGTCACTACCGCGGCCTACCCCAAGATAAACCGTGGGATACAGGGCATTTGAAGGATAACCAGCAGTCTAGACACCACGTCTACACCGTCGACTACTACTATAGCACGACTACATCTGACGTCCCATAGAAACACTATAGCACTCCGTATAAATACGAAGCGACGAACCTGCGAGGTTGAGCTAGACCGTACTCGTCATTGAATCGATTCACGCAAGGAGATATGATTGATACTTAATCTAAATCAGATATGCATGAGCTTCAATATATTCTAATAGACAGACAATCATACAAACGGAATGCAAACTTATGCGCTTATAGCAGAAGATCAAGGGTCGTGTTCGTGAAGAACACGAGCCACTAACTTATGAACAAACGCAAAAGTATGAATAACTCGCTCGTCAACTAGATCGAGGAAGCACGTTCACAAAGAACGCGAGCCTCTAAATGATGAACGGACGAAGAACTCAAGAACAATTCACTCATGCATGAGAGCCACTTTAGTCTAAATGGAAAATACTGAAATACTCAATTTAGTCTAGATGAAGAACAGCATTGCTCACGAGGTACAAGGGGACGATGGATGATGAACGGATCATCACCACCTCACCTCTACTCATCCACACACTCCTCTCTACCTAGCACCACCTAGTCTAGGTCCTCCACACACACACACTCATGGTGGGATGAGGTTTCACCTCCACCAAGAGAGAATGAGAGAGGGAGAAAGAGGCAAAGGTGAGAAATTGCTTCAAGTGTGTTCATCCTCTTCTTACCCCCCTCTTCTCCTATTTATAGGCTTGAGCAACCAGCACGAGAGCACCCAAACACCCCGGAAACGGCTTCTAGGACCAATGGGCGAGCACCACGTGGAAGACCAGGATTGGGCGCCACAAGGTCAGTTCGGTCGACCTGTGGGGTCACCCGACCCCTTGTGGGCCCCACCTACCTTGTGTTTTCTCCTGGTGGCTGATATGTGGGTCCTTATGGCGGTTCCAGGTGTCCACGCGGTTTGGAGGCGGTTTAGGCGCTCTGGTGGACCATGGGATCCATGTGATGCCTGCATGGCGACTTCTGATTCGCCGAGGCCTCCTCTCTTGGATTGGTGACGTCATGGATCCAGGGGATGCTTGCATGCAGCCCCTCATTGGCTGAGTCTGATTTGCTAGGATCATGAGGGTGTCTTTTCTCTCTATTTCTTATGCTAAACACCTGCATTCAACTTAGCATGGCCACTTGTGGAAATTGTTAGTTTAAACTCCTATTCTAATGTGGATGCATAGTTCTTATGATAAAAGGTAGGGATTGACGGCCTTGAATTAGGTACTTAACAGCCGTCAATAACTCCCCCACACTTGCCCTTTGCTCGTCCCGAGCGAAAGGGAAGATCACATGGGTTTAAACCAAAGGTATAAAACAAGCATAGGAATTATTCCAAGTCATAACTTGCTCTTGTGAACTCTGTGGCGTGGCTACAATGCCATCTTGGGTAGTTGATAAGGGGAATGACCATGAATCAAGTTTCTTAAGCACCTGTTAGTCAGCACTTAGGGTTTTCTTAATGATTTTTAAAAGAAAATTCTGCTCTGCCCTCCTTCTTTGATTCTCTTGGATCGCTCAAATCATACAATCAGATCAAGATGTCCACGCGTATGGGTATGGTGAGTATGGTAAGGTGGATACTAGGCCCAGAGTGGGTGCTAGATATTACCATACATATATGATGAATGTTGGTAAATGGTAAGGTAGACACTAGCCCCGGAATGGACACTAGTTATTACCATCTAACTTATGGAACTCCTTTTTGCATGACCATCTCTCTCCTTTTTCTCCTTTATTTTGGACATGGGCATTTTTTTCATCATGCTTTGAGCATGTGTTTCTCTTTTTTTTATAGCCTATGTCTCTTGAAGGATACTTTTGGAGAGAGATGTCACATCACATATGGAGCTTTATTTTATGGAATGGATGAATGATACAATGCTAACTTCCAGAGTAGAAGCATAGCAAGGGGAAAATGATGGTGTGCACATGAATCTTGATCATGAAAGTAGTGAAAAAAATTCTCACAAGGGTCACTGGATTTGACAAAGCTCAATGCAATGACCAGCAGCATATGAGTATAAGGTTTTCAACTATAAACATCATATGGCTTTGGTAGGATGGTGGCATATCAAAGAGGAGCTTTGCAAGAGCATTTTTTTTTCAAAAACAAAATTATCCCAAGGGCTAGAATCAACAGAGTTAAGATCATGTCATCAAGTCATATCTCACTTGTCAACTACTTATATAAGCATGTTGTCCTTATGACGAGGAATAAAACTTAAGCATGTCAACCCTAGGTATGGCGTAAGCATTACCATAGATTTCTTGAGTTGATTTATAGAAAATTTATCAAGCATGAGCATACAACTCAGAAATCATGGTGAAATGAGGAGGAGATGCAAACCAGTGCTGGTTTCTGTGTGGACCAAACGGGGGTTCCTGTGATGCGCACGAATGCATGTCCCGTTCAGGTTCTCTAAGCATAGTCGATCGAAAGCACTGTGTGAGCGTAGTGTGGGTGCAACAATAATCTATCGTGTTTGCGTCTGGAGAGTGCAACTCTCCCCACACTGTTTTGTACCTGGGTGCAGTTCTTCGATACAAACAAAAACAGCTAACACACATGTGACTAAACCGGGTTACATGACCGGTGGAGCCAAAATTATTCATTCAAGTTCACTAAAGAAATAGGCGCTTACACAAATGATGGAAATAAAGGAAATGATTGGAAGGGAAATAAATTAAGGGAAATAAATTAAACCTAACTAAGCGCCTATAAAAGGGAAATTAGGGTGGGGCACGACCCTCTACTCAGCAAAGAGGGCTTCCAAACCCTCGGCCTCAATCAATCGCTGCAGCTTGGCATTCATCTCCTCACGGGTCTTGAGAAGAAGGTTCCTGAGTTGTCGATATTCTACCCGCTGCCATCTCACAGTCTTTATTAAGAGGTCAAATTCAAAGTACACCTCTGTCAGATCATCTGCCACCTTGCCCACACGGAGATTCTTCCTGCTAGGCAATGAAGCTAGGATGTCGCCAAGCTCTACCTCCCAATTTGGCGGGTATGGCTTGGGTACCCCGCAGCTATCCTTAGGGGTCCTTACTCCAAAGATGCAAAACCTGGTCTGAGGTTGCGGGACTTCATCCCACACATCCTGCTCATACTTGTGGCAAAAGGGGTCGCCATCTTCGCCAAACAGTGATCCTGTGTAGCGCTCTCCGGCCTTCAGTGGCGGACCTGGCCAATCATCAAATAGCACCTTCTTGCTTGATCCAGGAGCCGTCTTCTTCCCTAGGACATTGAACAGGGAGCAGCGACTGGCGAAGGTAGGAGGTGAGGATGAGCCGCGCCTAGCTGGGGGCTCTACCGAGTCTCCAGTAGGGCTTCTCCCCTTCCTCCCTCGCTCCGGAGTCATCAAATCGTCCTGAGTTCCATCCCACGGGTGAAGCTCGCTGCCTCCGAGGTTGCTGAAGCAGAAGGACTTCTCCCCATCAAAGCCAGAGGGAGCCATCGGGCAAAGGAGTGCAGAGCGGTAGAGCAGTGGCTGCGAGGAGGATCGAGCAGATGAGATGGGGTTCTGCGCGACGTAAAACTCCATCACGCGGCGAGGAGAGGGTTTCTAGAGGACGAAGGAGTGCGCATGCGAAACACGAGAGGCGGCGGCGACCCTTGTGCGTTGGCCGACCTAGGGGGTCGGCCGAGCCCATCTGGGCTCTGCTGGGCCTCTGCTTCGGCGTATGGGCTCCTGCAGGGCTCAAGGTCTCTAGGTCAGGTGTCCCACCAATTCTAAGGTCAGAGGCTTCAGCAAGGGCTAGAATGGGATTTTGGGCATATAATTGCCTTCTATCCTAACCAACTTTACTTAAACCTCTTTATACTTCGATAGCTCAACTTGGGGGTTTTACCTGGACTCATACCTGGATGAAGAGTTATTGTTGCCCTAGTGCTCATATCGTCCATTTTCTCCTGGTGATATCCTCCTACTCTGCCCTGTGGTCCTCCTTGCCGGTTTCTTTATGATAGGATGCATTTTTCCTCCTGCAAGGTTAGTGCGTACGTACGATGCAAGCTGTATATATGGTGTAACAGAGGTGATCTTCACAACCATCCTAAGGGAACTATGATGGGTAACCTTAGGAGGGAAGCGCAGCTAGCAAGACTATAGCACTACGGACGAGAGATGATAGAGGTGATGGAGTTGAGCACAAGATCCGGGCCTAAAGCCTAGAGTGCTCTAAGAGTGAAGCTTTCACCTCTAGAAATAGAACTCGAGAATGATCGGACCCCAGATTGAGTGAGTGAAAATTTATGGGTCGAACGATCATTTGAGCGGTGGATCGAAAGTGACGAACTTGCTAGTTCATCCTCTCCTTGGGTCGACAAAGGATCTCACCCTCCTAGGTGGGATGACACGTAAGTTAACCCAAGCTTCCAACGGAAGTGTAAAAGATAGGCGTGTAACCACACTTCCGCAGGGCATCGATCAGGTCAAGAAGTGAAGAGTAGGATTTACACCCACTTGACTTGATCGGCATCGGTCTTAGCTGAACTTAGGATAATGAGATGGATTGCTCAACTAGGCCGGATATAAAATTGTGCTTCCGTAAGCCATAGATATGGAAGTTTCACAGCGCCAGGGCTCGTGTCTTGGCCTAACCCTCAGTGTGGTGGCACTTCGGATTGAGCCTTGATATGAAGCACAAAAAACATCCATCGTGACCTCCCCTGGAGAGTTGCGGACAAGGTTGAAATGATCGTCCTCGCCAGGAACGACTATTCTTCCTCGACTACTCCTCTCCTCCTTCCCTCGAGACTAAGTCTCGAAAGCCGGGTTTTAAGAGAAGAAACGATAGGGGAATCTGGAGGTAGAATTTGCACTAAGTGCTCTTTCCCATAGATCCTGCCAGTGAGGAGTGATATCTTCGACCAGAGCATAGAGAAATTTGGCATGTAAGCTCAGGCTCTCTCGAAGATGGGCTTAGGCAACTCGACATTTTCTCGTTTGGCTACCTCGTCACTCGAGTCAGGTGGGGAACTGAAATCTCGGATTTCTCCTAGAATCTCCAGTCCTTGTTCTGGCTCTAAGAGCATATAGGTACCTCTCGAAATGGCATCAAGCATCATGCCACAATCCTTTCGTAAACCAAACCAGAAATGCTGCAAGGGCACTAGGCCAGGCAGACCAAGGACTAGGCGGGCTTCAACTAATAAGGCAAAATGATGCCATGCCATGCCTAAGATTTCCTTCTCTCTTTGTTTGAAACTGAGGATCGTCATTCTTAAGGAAACGACACGCCGCACCGGAAAGAATCGAATGCAAAAAGATGCTCTCAATTCCTCCCAGCATAGGTGGTTGCAACCAAAACAATGGTACCAAGTTCTCACTTCCCCGGAGAGGGGGAACAGAAATAGGTTCCTCTTAAGAACATCTTGTGTTGCCCCGGTTTTACCCCGGGTAGAACACAATTGCTCAAAGTCTCTTGCGTGATCATAGGGATTCTCATGACTCATTCCCGACAAGGGTTTTTCCTCAACTAGCTTCATGAGAGGTGGGTGAACTATACAAGGTGTTAGAAGAGCGGGTTGTCTCCAGAAAGTTGATTCCATGGTTTCACTCATAATGGGCGGAAGGTGTGTACAAGGACAACCTTCCTGGGATAGCGGGGGTAAAGGTAGAAATAAAAGGAAAACAAAAGATACGAGGATAGTCAGGTTCGTAGATTTTCGACAATCGTTCCCTGGCAACGGCACCAGAAATGTTTGTTGGTATTTCTTAACGTCACCACTACGTTGTCGGGATAGCATGAACGTGTAAGAATCACCCGGGTATACTGACGAGTGCGAACGAATCCGCAAGCGCACGGATACACCATTGTAGCACTTCAACTCAGGAGTATTCCAAAGGGTATTGAATCCAAGGAACAGTATGGGGGACTCTACGAGTGAATATACAAGGGCACACAGTCCCTGTTGAGGTAGGTGAGTGATATGAAGTCTCCTGTAGGTTCTCGACTCTAGAGAGGAACAAGCTCGGATAAGAATCTCGCTTCGGACACCGGCCCCTCCTGGCTATAACAGTTGGTTCACAGCAAATGGTTGCTTACATGCTGTATCTGAATGTGGGGGATTTCAGAGGGTCCAACGGCTATCACTACCGCGGCCTACCCCAAGACAAACCGTGGGATACAGGGCATTCGAAGGATAACCAACAGCCTAGACACCACGTCTACACCGCCGACTACTACTATAGCACGGCTACGTTTAACGTCCCGTAGAAACACTATAGCACTCTGTATAAATACGAAGCGACGAACCTGCGAGGTTGAGCTAGACCGTACTCGTCATTGAATCGATTCGCGCAAGGAGATATGATTGATACTTGATCTAAATCAGATATGCATGAGCTTCAATATATTCTAATAGACATGCAATCATACAAACGGAATGCAAACTTATGCGCTTATAGTAGAAGATTGGGGATGTGATCCGGGTGGTCTTCGCGGCCAAAGGAGATCGTCTCCTCCGACAAGTCAAGATACGACGGCATGGTCGGGTGAACGGAGTAGACCTCTCGACGTTCACGCCTGCGCTGCCGGGACGTCATATCGACCGTCGACCCCCCCCCAAAGATGAAGAATACGTTCTCCACCTCCAGGAAGCTGTCCTTACCCCCGTCGCCCACATCCTTCTTTGTGTTGTCCTCCTTCGCAGTGACTCGGTTGTAGTACTTCTTAAGCATGTCGCGTTGCTCGCGGATGTGAGCGACCGGGGTCTTGTGGTACGGGCAGGGTTTCTTCAGCATATTGTTGAACACACCACCTCGAGGGGGGGCTCGAGCCCCCTTGTTGGCAGCGTCGACCGCGTGGACTTCGTCGGGGCCCTCTCCTTGCTCCATGGGCTTCTTGCCCTAGTTCTTCTTGCCTTTCTTGCCCTGCTTCTACTTCTTTAAGGCTTCCTTGGGCTTGCTGCCCTCCGCGGGCGCATCCTCTGCTCGCTTGCCCTTCTTGACGTCGAAGATCGCCCCCACCGCCTCTTCTCGAGAAGCGTAGCTGGTGGTGATGTCGAACAGCTCGTTGACGCTCGTGGGAGGGTTCCGCCCCAACTTGCGCACAAGGTCCCGGCAAGTCGTGCCCTCCAAGAAGGCGTGCACGACCTCGGACTCACCGACGCTCGGGAGCTCGGTGCAGTGCTTGGAGAAGCAACGAATGAAATCCCTCAGGGACTCGCCAGCTTTCTGGGAACAGCCTCAAAGGTCCCAGGAGTTCCCAGGGCGCACGTATGTGCCCTAAAAGTTGCCCACGAACGTCCTGACCAGGTCGTCCCATTCATGGATCTGGTTCGCAGGTAGGTGCTCGAGCCACGTCCGCGCAGAGTCTGCAAGGTGCAGAGGCAAGTTGCGGATGATCATGGCGTCGTCGGTGGCGCCGCCCAGCTGGCACGCTAGGCGGTAGTCGTTGAGCCATACTCGGGGGTCCGTCTCCCCCGAGTACTTGTTCACGGTTGTAGGTTGCCGAAAGCGCGGGGGCATGGGTGCCGTGCGGATCGCCCGGCCGAACACACGCGTGCCCGGCGACTCCAGCGTCGGGCTCCTATCCTCCCGGCTGTCGTAACAGCCACCACGCTAGGGGTGTAGCCGTGTGATGCAGCGGTGTCCTGCTTCTTCTTGTTCAGAATGTTGCGGGCGTCACCGTCGTCGGCCAGGCCGCGCGTATCCTGAATCCGCTCCTTAGCGGGCTTCTTCTGGTTGCCTTCGTGGACTGTGGGTGCCCGGTGCGGGGTGTGGACAGATGCCTCCGGGTCTCGGCCACCCCCGCCAGTTTTTACACTGGACTGATGGTGTATACGGGACGTGGAGCTTTCAGCCTGCTGCACTGCAGCTAGCTCAATGAGGGCCTGCGTTTTGCGATGCAGATTGCGCCCCGCGGGCGTCGATGGTTCGGAAATGGCCCGAATCAAAGTCGCCGCAGCGACGAGCTTCTAGCTAGCCCTCACCAGAGTTGGCAGGCTGTCCACGTCGGCATCGACGTTGATGCGTTCGCGGGCTACACGCCCCGCGGTGTGCGCCCCGTGTGACGAGGGCCCGGCTTTGTCCTTCTCGAGCGTGGCCTTCAGCTGCCGCACTAGCTCGCGCTCTGTGTTGAGCTTCGCCTCCAGCTCACGGACCTGGGCCAACTGCACCATGCACGCAGCGTCGTGTGGTGGCGTCCCCATTGGTGGGTTTGCCACTGGGTTGTTGCGAGCTGCCGCGTCGCCCGCTCCTCCTCCTCCTCCGTCTTTGCCCTCGCCGATGACGACAACGAAGCACTCGCGTGTGGGATCGTAATCCCCCTCGCTAGAGTCGTCAGAGCAGGTGAGGCAGTAGTCTGCCATGGCCTGAAACCACCTGAGGGTGTGGGGGTCCCGAAGCCCAGAGTAATCCCTCTCCGACCCCCCGCGCCCATACTCGCGTTCCTCGCTGTCGGAGTCGCAGTACAACTCGCCGGCCGAGGTAGCGATGAGGTTCCGGATCAACATAAAGTGCTGACCCGGAAGGTCCTCGTACGCGACCAGATCAGTGCTGATCGATGAGGAGTACGCTACAGATGTGCTGCGCATCCCCTGGGGAAATAGCGACCGCGCGGCCGCGGCTTCCCCGACAGGACGCGCCGTTGGGTTCGTCGGTGGAGTAGCGTCTCCTTGCGGCGCGACAATAGGCGGGAGCTTGCCGGCTTCGACCCACTGGGGGGAGCTAGTGCGCGCCGCCCTGCGTCACTTGTGCTTGCCCGAGCACTTGCAGCGCCAGAGTGGCGGTGGAGCTAGTGCTGCTATTGGTGCAGCTGGTGTCCCCGGCGGTGCTGCCATGATTGCGTTCCTATTAAGGATACGCATGAGGTAGCCGTTGTAGTCACCTAGTACTAGATGCTCTCGAACCAAATCTCGTATCCGGCCGAGAACGCATTGGATTGACCCTAGGCAGGTCTCTCCGACGTGTGCTCGGTGACGATCACCATCGAGAGAACAGGCGGATGATCTCAGCGCGCCCCCCTACTTGCCGCGCCAACTGTCGGTGTTCGGATTAGCTCCAGCACTAACTAGTGATTAGCGTTGCGATCAGTCTCTTGATGGTCGGTACTAAGCTAAAGGGAGACGGGGGTTTATCCTGGTTCCGGCCACAGGGCTGTACGTCCAGCAGGGTGTGCTTGCGCACTGTATTAACTTGCACCGGTGGTGCCTGTAGAGGGGGGCTACAAGCAAGGCGGGAGAGGAGGCAAGTCCCTCATGTCCCAACTGCGATGATTGAGGCAAATGCCAATGTCAGGAGCGGTGGAGTGTGGAGTGTGAGTGAGCTGTAAGTATGTGTGCGTGAGCGAGTGTGCCCGTGTAGGGGCGTCTGCCTCTCCCTTTTATAGACCAAGGGAGGGCAGCTATAGTGGAGTGGTACAGTGATTCATACAGTAGCCGTGTACTAGCAGGCATGGCGCCGGGGGTCTTGTCCTCGCATGTCCCTGCTCCTGGCACGAGTAGGTGACGAGCTCCGGCTTCCTCGGGCGGCGTGGCGACTCCTGTACTTGTCCGGGCATGACTTTGAGGGTGTGCGCCCGCCGATTCGAGGGTCCGGTCGCCGGGGAGAGGACGGGAGTTGGTGGTATAGGGTCGTGGAACATCACCGGCATGTCCACACAGTGCGGTGCAGTCCGTTGCACAGCACCAGGGATGGTGGCACAGCACTGGAGATGGTGGCACAACGCCAGGGATGGTCGCATGACGTCGGAGTTGGCGGAGGAGACGCGGCGCACACCGTCTGTACGGCGGCACTAATCAGTACGCGCACCTGCACACCGCCCGTGCACATTTCGAGGGTGCCCTCGCGCCCATTCGAGGGCCTCGCTGCTGGGGAGGACGGGAGCAGGTGGCACAGTAGCGCGTAATGACGCCGGTCTGTACGCATAGTGTTGCGCAGTGCCTGCACAGGGCTAGGAGTGGCTGCACTGTGGCGGGTTAGGTTGCACAGCAGTGGTGTCAGATGCTCAAGTTGTGTTAGCCAGGCGGCGTGGAGGGGGATTCACCTTTGACTTCGGCGTCCTGCCGAGGATCCGGGCATTAAATGCCGTTGACAGAGGAGAGGAGGAGCGTTGTAGGTCGAGGGTTGACCTCGAGCGAGGCGGAGTTGGTCGCTCGCCTGAGGGGGGTCGAGCCCCTTGAGCGAGGCGGAAACCCGCTCGAGGGGTCGGGACCCTCGAGCGAGGCGGAGGACGGGGCAGGTGAGCAGGCCTTCTTAATGAAGGTCCTTGGGCCGCTACTGAGCTGCAGCAGGCCATGGACCTGTCACGTACTCTGCTCCCTTTTCGGATTTGTGGGGATTAGTCCGTACGTGATTGCGTTTAGTAAGGGTAATTATCCCCTTAGTTAGGGGACCCTAATGACCGTCCCCGACACAACTCCTGATCAACCAACCTAAGTCTCTAATGTCTTACTTCGAGATGAGCAAGAGGTTAGTTTTGGGGGAGTTTGTTGACGGATGTTAAGTACCACTTTTAGCCATCAATATTCTCACATAATTGGAGACATATGCATTTATTACACGTATTTTATTAAGAATAATGTAGTTCCACTTGTTCTTGGAGAGTATTTGAATGTAGGTGAATTAAGCATGAAAGGAGATGGAAACTCACCTTCTATGAAGTGATCCATGCCACCTCAGCTGAGGAGATGCCTGCCACATGGATCTTAGGTGGCAAACACATCACTATCCAAGTGAAGCACTCGTCAATGAATCAGAGAGCGACACATGGACATCACATGGATCCAAGGGCCCACCAGGGACTCTAACCGTCAAGAATCTTGCCATGCACGGAGGATGGATCATGGGGCCCACATACTAGCCACTAGGAGAAAGCACAGGGTGCAACATGGCACGGGAGGGCCGGCCGATCCTAGGATCGGCCGAATTGACCTAGTGCCTGTTGATCCTAGCCTTCCACATGTTGGTCACTTGCTGCATCTCGGGATATTTTGGTGACATTTGGTGCCCGAGGACACCATGGCCCTTGCCTATAAATAGAACGGGAGGGGCTCCCATTTCTCACACCCACACTTGACTCTCCTCTCTCACTTTTAGTTTCCAAGGCTACGGAGTAGGCTAGAGTAGCTCTTATTCAGGTTCTAAGTCTACTTTGGGATCTAGGTATGAGTTCTCTTGTATCTTTATTTCTTTGTATGACTTTGATCTACTTCAGTTATTCAGCTATTTCATATAAAGTTACGGTAGTTCATATGATTGATATGTTCTTGAGTTCTTCATTCGTTCATCATTTGTTCATCATTGATATGGTCTTGACGCTTGCTCTAACTCGATGTCGTTAGTAGTGACGTTAAGAAACACCAACAAACATTTATAACGCTCTCACTAGGGATGGATCCTAAATCCGTTTTTAAGATGGTTGCGTTAAGAAATGTCAACAGTCTCTCACCTTCAACCAACGTGATGCATGGTCCCTCCATCTGGGTGTATGCGCCTTTGGCGCCCCTATGCTCCCCCTCCTCCTCCCCTCCCCCCCGCCCCCGCCAACGAGCTCGTCACCGTCAATGTCGCTGATGATTCTAGTGTGCTGATCCGGTCTTTGGACCTTGATGTAATTTGGTCTTCTTTGGAAGACCTTTCTGTAAAACTGGCTGCTTAATATATAATATTTGCAGTTGTCAAAAAAAGTTTGAAGAAGACAGTGGCAGAAGAGAGCTAGGGTGGACGGGACTGAACTGGAACTGAAGAAGGATGCATGGGACTTCTTGGTGGAGGTTCAGGCGAGGTGAGAGGTGGATAGGCAGGGACGACCGAACGACGACGGAGTTCGCCGGCGACCGTAGGGGAACAATGAAAACAGCGACGTGGTGAAAAAGGGTAAAAAGAACAGTGCTGACAGTATATAACTACGATACTCCCTCCGGTTTGGTAAAGGTAGTCGTTTTGGACAAGGTTTTGGTCAAACATTGGGACGATAAATGATAAATAATTTTAAGTCGTTGAGTTTATAAATGTGAAAATCACATTAATAGATTTGTTTTGAAAATGATTTTCATAAAAACATACATATATAACTTTTCAATAAATATTTTTATAGAAAAGCGAAGTCAAAGTTGTGTTTTGGAAACCGTGTCTCTGCTTCTTTTACCAAATCGGAGGGAGTACTTATACCGCCCACACGAATGCCACCTCCTGCTGCCTCGTTGCGGCTCGCCTGACGCATGGCAATGGCGCTCCTGCCCACGAGAGGATGACGGCCAACAGTTGTGTGTCAAGCAACAACCTTTGTTCCTTCTCTTTTCTGGGATATTTAACTTTTTACCATTATAACGGATGGCAACTCTCTGTTTAGCACTTTAACGGTGGCAAATATATATTTGCCCTCGATGTAGATTTACTACTTTTGCTTGTGTGACAGGACAGGCGAGCAGTCCACGTTGGATCGAGGGCACCCGTGCGTGGAAAATGACCTCACCTGCCCCTGCCTTTCTTCTTCTTCGCGATGGCCACTGAGCCCTCCCCGACGCCCTCCATGGCCGGCGCCGGGCCCCTACCCTCCTCGTCTTTCCCCTTCTTTCCCGCGTTGGCCATTGAACTCCACCGCCGCCGGGTTGCGTCGCCTGCCCCTACCCTCTTTGAAATAGTTGTTGGGCCAGCGTCGGCCACCCACCGTCAATGCGCCTGTCCGCGGGCGCCACCCGTCAGTGCCGCCATCATCCGCGGCACACGCGACACGCAGAGCTCCCACCACAACACACACTCCACCACAGCACGCAGGCAACGGCTCACCCACGCCACCACGCACAGCAACTGCGGGTCCCAGGGTCCCATTTGAGTGTGCGGAACACCAGCTTCAGCACATTACCCTCCATGATCCTCGCGTTGACCCCCTAGAGCCGTGCATCATTGCCGCTGGGCCCCTCCCACTACCAGCGCTGGTGGCCTTCCATGCCCTGCTCCGCGTGCCTGCTCGAGTTCATGGACGTCGGCTCCCTCTCCCGCGTCCTACGTCGGCATCACCGAGGGAAGCAGGGAGGATTCTCCGAGCCGGCATTCGCTGAGGCAGCCGCGCAGTGCGTCGTGGGGCTGGCCCAACTCCACTCCTGCGGGAGGGTGACGTCCGTCGAGGGAGGAAGGGATTTCCCCCTTTCGCGCGGATGCAGAAGAGTGGTGGCTGCGGTGCTTCATGGCATGGTTGGAGGTATGAGATAACCTTACATCTGGACCCCACATGTAAGTGACGGGGAAGAGAGAGAGAGAGAGGAGGAACAGGGCAGGCCGGCAGGGGCAGGCGATGTCATTGCTACCTTCGATCCAGCATAGACTGCTGTGTTGGCGTGTCACGCCAGCAAAAATGGTAAAAATGTATCGCTTTCGCAACATTGAGGACAAAGATATATTTGCCACCATTAAAGTGAGAATCGGAGAGTGGCCATCTATTATAATGGTAAAAAGTTAAATATCCCCTCTTTTCTTCCTCTTTTATGCCCGTACTTTGATATGATTTTCCAGCAGATTTCCAATCAAAAGCTTGTGATATCCTTTATCAAACTTGTAGCTAAACTATAGGTCTGCAACTAATTGATTTGAACTTTCCCCAACCGAACAACACAGATCAAGAACCAAGCTTCCGAAATTCAGCCTGCAACCGGTCTTTTTCTCTGGACCCGACAGGCTAATGGCTTCAAGCCATACAGTTTCATCAGAAACTCTCCAGGGAGCCTGATGCTCATCTTTAAACTCCAATGCAACTACTTAAACCTGATTTATGTTGCACAAGGACTACTCAACATTGTTAGACAGTACTGGGATTCCATTTTGCAGCTATATGGCCAAAACTTAGATGTAAAATTCTTCTCGAGATATTTGCAAAGAGGGCTAACTGGAACTGTTGCAAAGTTTCACACTTAGAAATTTACTGATAGTAAACCACCCAAACAGCAGCTAGATTCATTCTTTGAACTCAAGTTTAAATAAGCAAACCTTCTTATCTTTACTCAACAACTACTACCAAATACCCACCAAGTATTATACATTCAAAAAAGAACTAGGCCGGTGGGGGTGAGTACCCACTGGTTTTCATCAAGAAGAAGGAATCAACACCCGGTTTAGAAAATCCCCGATCCGCGGAACACCAGCGAGGGGATTTTTTGTGAGAAACCAGGGCCGGGCCTAGGGTTCGAGCTAAGTGCTCGCCTCAAGTATTATACATTCCATCATGTCTCTCCATGACCAAAGTTTATGTGTAAAACCTTTTTGAAATAAATTCTGAAATGACTTACTGTCACCAATACATACTTAACACAATCTGAATTTCTCATATGATGAGCAGTAACTTCCAATCTCCAACTTTGATCATTTAATTGAGAGGCTTAAGAGTTGATTCAGCCTTCCACCTTAATTCCACCAAGTTTTAACTACCTCAAATTGCATGTTCCATATTTCTATTGAATTTTTCAGAATTTAAACTTCAAATGTTGACTTTGGTCAAATTCCTCCCAAAGTTGACATTTGCTCATTATGCATCATTAAGCTTCAATTCTTCTCATCTTGAGCTTAATGACCTTCTTAGAACCTTAAACAACCTGGTTGTTACACCTCATGCCTTCACGTGCTCCCGTGCACTCGTACATGTGCATCCATCGGATGAAACATCAACGGTCTGACTTGGATGGATTCTGCTTCTCTGGCTGCTTTGTATCTTAGTCCTTGTCTTTTTTTCGAAATTGAGGGTAGTTGTCGGGGTTCTCTACCGCCGGCAGTAGATTTGTATCGTATCGTGTGTCGGATCCGGATGGTCGACACGGGAGACACAAGGGTTTTATACTGGTTCGGGCCTCCGAGGAGTAATACCCTACGTCTAGTTCTGAGTACTCGTGTTCCTATGCCGGGGATGTCTGTAGTAGGGATTACAAACTTGGTGATCGGTCAGTCTCAACGTCGGTTGCACTCCTCCCCCTTTTATAGACATAAGGGTGAGGGGCAAAGAGGGAAAACGAAAATAAGCTACAGTGCTATGGTGTTGTGAAGTCTTTTCCGTCATTGATGTCCGTCAGGTGGCGTGGGAGGGCACTGAGTTGTGGTATCATCGGAGGCCGCCGTGTGTGCTATTGCCACTGTTTGTTCCGGGTACTTGGCACCTCCTCCGAGTAGTTCGCGTGATGACTCAGCCCTTTTGAGTGTGGCTTAGGCCTGCCACGTTATGGCCTAAGCGCTGGTAGACGGTAATCAAGTGCGCGCTCTGACGGGGTGGCGTGCAGCTGACGTTGGATGTGACGGCATGTCGTAGGTCGTGGGGGTGCACTGTGCATCATTACGACTCTTGT
Organism: Cenchrus fungigraminus; assembly: GCA_036936925.1. Lineage (NCBI taxonomy): Eukaryota > Viridiplantae > Streptophyta > Magnoliopsida > Poales > Poaceae > Cenchrus > Cenchrus fungigraminus. Next base: position 46,029,466 of record CM072771.1, on the reverse strand, counting down.
CAGACCCGAGCGTCCCCCGTCGTGCTAGCTGTGGTCTTTGCATGGTGTGGAAACCGGTGTCACGCGTGTCGCTGCGAAGAAGCTTGGGGGGCTGGGGCGGCACCACGTTCGTGTGGGGCCCCAGACCCACGCTCTGGTTCCCCCGTGTGGACCCCACCTTAGTCGGAGACGGAGGTTACTCGTGCGAACGGGTAGTCGGAGGCGAGGCGAAGTGTACTCGGAGACGAAGCATTCTCGTGCGAGGCGGAGAGTACTCGTGTGAGGCGGAAGATACTCGGAAGTGGGGACGTCTTGTCAGTGTGGGTCTTGACGAAGATTCGCATCCCTCCCTATCCTGGATCTTAGCCTACACATTGTCAATGGTGTCAGAGGACTCCATCTCCAAGTTGATCATCTTGTTGCTTAAGGGGCCCTAATCCAGGCCCTCGTCAGTAGCCACCGAGCCTATGGTGGGAGTCAAGGACTCGCTCGCAGGCTCAGCGTCGGGGATGTATTGTGGTTTTTGTTCTTTGATTTACTCGGTGGGTGCGCGCGAGCGCATTCGCCGGATGTAGCCCCCGAGCCCATGAAGGAGTTGTAGACTCGTTTATGGGGTTTTGAATCTTGAAATATTGTCGTCGCTTTGCAAATTCCGGTCGTGGCGGTTGCTTTCGTATTGGTAGTCGCGCCCGTCATGTTGGTCGTGTCTGACGTGGCGATTGTGACGGTTGGAGGGGACGGCGCGCTGCTAGTTCTGACCTGCGGGCCCACCCGGCATCGAATCGTAGAGCAGGCGTGCTCCTGTCACCTCGGGTGATGCGCTTACCAAACATGCGGTTTTACGGCCTGGTGGGACCAGCATTTAATACTGGCATCCACGTTTGCCCCTTATAAACTGCACGCTGGTTGAGCTCCGTACTTTTTTCCCCCGATTCCTTGCCTTCGCCAGCATCGCTTGCTCTTCCGCTATTATCCCTTGCGTCGCAGTCGCTGCTTCTCGCATCCACCTCACGCCCCCGAGCTCGACAACGCCATGTCGAACTGGACGCACTCCAACGTTTCTCGCTCGATTCTCCAGCGACTCGTCGCCGCCGGCCAGTTGCTAGTCCTCACCGCCGCCGAGGAGTGGAAGGTCCCGGGAAATGAGTCGGTTCCGCACCTACCGCCCGACTACGTCGTCTCGTTCGTGACGTTCCACGAGCGGGGCTTCTCCATTCCCGCCGGCCGATTCATCCGCGCCGTCCTCGCGGAGTACCAGCTGCAGCTCCATCACCTCAACCCGAACAGCATCCAACACATGGCGGCGTTCGAGGCACTATGCGAGGGGTACCTAGGAGTGGGTGCTCACTGGCACCTCTTCCGGTACTTCCTCAAGTTCGTGTGCCTGAAGGACAAGTCGCTCCCGGCCACGATCGGGTGCGCCAACCTTCGGATGAAGAAGGGGAGGAGCGAAGAGTACATCTCCGACACACTGACGAGCTCCAACAGTGGCTGGCACAAGGGGTGGTTCTACCTCAAGGACAACCCCGACCATCCGCTGCCGAAGTATACCGGCGCCTCAATCACCGAGGCGCTGGCGAACTAGAGCTACGAACCCCCGGAGGCGGGGCAGGAGAGGCTGCTCAAGGACTGCTGGGCGGTGCTGTCCAAGCTGCGCGACGCCGAAGTTGACTTGGCAGCCGTCATTGGTCAGTACCACGCGCTGGGGGTTATCCCACTCCGCGGCATCGCCTGCGCATCTGCCAGATGACGCCGAACAAGGCTCCCTTCGATGGGATCGTGTCTGCACCCCGGCTCCCTTCGTTGGATGAGATCCAACGTCGTGTGGGGCTGGCAATCGGGAAGGCCACCTACTCGTGGCTGCCGTCCCGACTTCTACCCATGCTCCCCCGAGAGGGGACCAAAAAATATGTGAGTCCTTCTTCCTTCCGACTGATGCTCCGACTATCTTGCGTCCTTTGTGTTGATTCTCGTTTTCTCCCTTGCCTTTAGTTGAGGCCTGCAGCCCCTCTCCCCATGAAGCTGCCTCTTCCTTAGGATGTGATGCCGAATCGCGGCCAGGTCGTCGCGGACAAAAGGAAGGCCGACCCTAAGGCCAAGCACAAGGACAAGGAGATTGCGAAGCGTGAGCGGAACGACAGCCGCGCCAAGCGTAGGAAGATGAAGCAGGGCACCGTCTCCTCGGACGAGAACCCTTCATCGTCGCCGCCCTGGTCCGGTGATGACGGCGGTGCCAGCGTTGACTGGAGTGCACTGTCGTCTCCGTCACCTCCTCCCCAGCGGCAGGCCGTGGGGACCAGCTCGAGGCAGCGGCCGGATCCTGCCGCCCATGAACAGGGGATGACCTCCGGCTCGCGCCCATCTTCGCGCCCAGTCCAAGAGGATCGGAGGGTGACTCGCTCCCGGTCGGGCTCCGGCGACCAGGAGCAGCAGAAGGAGAGGAGGGGGTCTCCGCGGCAAGACGACTCGTCCAGGCGTCCAGAGGACTGTGATTCGTCCGCCCGCCGCCCTTCCGGCGACTCGTCACGGCGGGGGTCGGGCTCTCCGAGGAGACGGTCGCCTCCCAAGACAGGACCGACTTCACCGACGCCTGCTCCAACCGCGCTGCATGGGGAGAGTTCGAACGCTCCCCCACGACGTCTCCAGTCGCTGGTCATCTGCAGTGGCGGGCCCCGCACTTGCAGGTCCCCCACCCCCAAAGCGATAGTCGGAGTCTGCCCTCCGACGTGACGGGAGGGGCAAGAGATCAGCCCTCGAGTCATCGGGTGTGGCCTCCAGGACTGTCAAGCGGGTCCGTATCACCTCCTCCATGTAAGTGCCGTTTCGCGCTATTCTTGTTATTTTGTTCTTGAGTTTTTGTTTGCTTTCTTGACTTGCTCTTCTCGTGTCAGTCGTTCCGACACCGGCGCGCTCAGCCTTGCGCCGCAGAAGCGTGCAGCCCTGAGCGCGCGCACTCCTTCGTCCGTTCCCCGCTCATCAACTCCTCCTCCCGCGCCGGAGACAGCCCAAGCCGAGTAGCGGATCACCGTGGCGGCCGAGACTCACGAGACAGCGGTGCCCCCTCCCTTGTCAGGGGATGGGGACGTGGTTGGGGGGCAAGTAGCCCCCGAGCAAACCGAGCCCCCGACGGCGCCTATTGTTGATCAAGGTGTCGACACACAGGTGGCTCCAGAGGCGGGTGCGCCCCCGTCGTCAGGCACCGACAGCGGCGAGACCGAGGAGGTGGCGGCCCCTTCGTCACCCACGCAACTTCTGAAGGCCACCGATACGAGAGGGGGGGCAGACCTCCTAGGTGGGGATGCAGCCGCCTATGCGGCCGAGCTGGAATGATGCCTGCTGGCACCGGAGGAGCTGTCGGCTGCGGCACCCATTCCGCCCGCTCCAGAGGTCGTTGTGGCGGTCGAGGAGGCCGCAGCAAGTCCTGAGGTGTCTAAGACCGAGATGGCAGAAGCGGTGCTGGACTCCATCGTGCCGCCGAAGCCGCCACGCCAGCCCGCCGCTAATGCTGCAGAGGTGTCAGTGTCCGGATTAGCACCGACACCAACTAGCAATTTGCGCTGGGATCTGCTTCTCGTTGGGCGGTGCTAAGCTAAGGAAACACGGGAGTTATCCTGGTTCCGGCCATGCGGCCGTACGTCCAGCAGAGTGTGCCTGCGCACTGTATTAGCTTGCACCGCTGGTGCCTGTAGAGGGGGGCTACAAGCAAGGCGGGAGAGGAGGAAATTCCCCCAAGTCCCTACTGAGATGATTGAGGCAAGTGCCAATATCTGGAACGTGGTGGTGTGCTGGTGCGAGTGAGTGAGAGTCGTCCCCGTGCAGGAGCCTCTGCCTCCCCCTTTTATAGGCCAAGGGAGGGCAGTTACAATGATGCTGCTCGGCAGCCAGCATAGTGGCTGTGTACTAACAGGTATGGCGCCGGAGGTCTTGTCCCCGCACATCATGGTTCCTGGCGCGAGTTGGTAGCACCCTCCGGCTTCTGCGGGTGGCGTGGTGGTCACTGTGACCTGTCCTGCTTTGACTTCGAGGGACCACCCCTGCTGAATCGAGGGTCTAGCCGCCAGCGGAAGGACCGGAGTTGGTGGTGCGGGGTCGCGGCGGTCACCGGCCTACCCGCACAGTGCCGCACGACCTGTCGCACAGTGGTAGGAGTGGTGACACAGTGCCGGGGATGGCCGCACAGCGCCCGGGATGGCCGTGCGGGGCTGGAGTTGGCGGAGGGGACGTGGCGCACGCCGCTCGTACGGCGGCGTCAGTCAGAGCGCACGCTCGCTCTCTGCCCGTACACCCTTCGAGGGTGCCCCCGTGTTCATTCGAGGGTCTCCCCGCAGGGGGAGGACAGGAGCAGGTGGCACAACATCGCGGAATGACGCCTGCCTGTCCGCACAGGGCCAGGGATGGCTGCACAGTGGTGGGTTAGGGCGCACTGTGGCGGTGTCAGGCGTTCTGACTGCGTCAGTCGCGCGGCGTGGGGGGAGATTCACCCTTGACTTTGGCGTCTCGCCGTGGGGCCAGGCATTAAATGCCATTGTCAGAGGAGAAGCGGAGCGGGGTGCCACAGATCGAGAGGTGGCCTTGAGCGAGACAGAGATGGTTGCTCGCTCGAGGGGAACCGGACCCCTCGAGCGAGGCGGAAACTTGCTCGAAGGGCCGATGCCCTCGAGCGAGGTGAAAACCTGCTCGAGGGGCCAATGCCCTTGAGCGAGGTAGGAACCCGCTCGAGGGGCCGAGACCCTCGAGCGAGGCGGAAAGTTGGGGGTGCCGGCGGATCCCCTCGTCAAAGAGCCTTGTGCTGTTGTTGGGCCTTGGCAGGCCGTGGGCCCACCGCGTACCCTGAGGCGTTTTGTGGGGATTTAGTGTGTATGCTGTCGCATTTAACGAGGGTGATTATCCCCTTAGTTAGGGGACCCCTAATGACCGTCCCCGACAGTAGCCCCCGAACCTTTGCGGGGAAGGGAGCTTTCCCGGCAAAGGATTTCGGCCTCGGGTGTTGTGCGTGAGTTTCTTGCCCTTTGATCGTGCATGTTTTCCTGTGGGGGCGCGCTAGCGCACCCGCGGGTGTAAGCCCCCGAAGCCCTGCAGGAGTGCGCGCACTCGTGCAGGGGTTAAGTACGTAGGGTGATGTGGCTCGCCTCGCGTTTGTTTCAGCCGGCTTCGACGGTATTCCAGCCGGCATCGGCAATCTACGCAGGTGGGAGGCATCATGTTGACCCAAGACGTTTCAGGTAGGCTAACCTTTTTTCGGGGACGCAACCCTAGGCAGGTTGATGCAGCGATCATTAGGGTGGTCGTGGTGCAAGGAGCCCCCGAGCCCTGGCCCAATCAGGGGCGATCGGGTGAAAGCTCTCGGCTTTGTTATTACGACCCTCGCTGCCCTTCCGCAGGGTAGAGGGGTGAGGCAATCCGTGCTACCCTCGAACGGGCGACGAGCGACGGTTGCCTCGGTGAGCTATTAACGGATAGTTCAAGTGGGCATCCGTGCCCCGTTCGATAGGGGTCGGCTCGTGGTCCGGAGACACGTCCATGTAAGCGCTCGCAAAGGTTTGCCAAGCAGGGCTCGGTCCCATTCGATAGGGGCCGAGGGCACGGAAGCACTCCCTCGATGGGATCCCTCGATTGGCTGCCTTTGTCTTGGCCTTGAACACGATATGTGGGGCGCCACCGAACTTCGCATCCGGGGATAGGCTCGATTGCGCGCGCCCCGATCGTTCCTGAATCTGTCGATCTGAGGCACCTGTTCGAACCCGTCAAAGGTCAGGCTCCGTACCTCTGATCAGTAGGGCGTTTGCGGGGGGCGCCGGGTGCTCCCGTCTTGGCAGATCTGTGGCGCTCGTTGATCCGCCATCGAACCGAGCTTCAAACCACTGATCAGTGCACCCCCAAGTCGAGGGGCATCTGCGGCGCCCGTCGTGCCCCCCGCGGGCCGGGCCTCGAGCCGCTGATCAGTAGTATTTCGAGGGCCTAAGCCCTGGGCTCCCTCGAGATCGTTCTCGAGGGTGCGCTTGAGAGGTCGTGGCCTCGCGGCCTTGACCGCTTTGGATTGAGGTGCCTGTTGTATCCTTTCGAGGGATCGGGCCTCGAGTCCCCGGCTCGAGGTTACCTGGGGCTTTCCTTATACAAGGAGGAATCCCCCGGCGTTCGAAATTCGTTCGCAGGACGGTTGGCTGCCGCGCCCACCCGGTCGTGGCTGACATGGCACGGGGCAGGCGAGGTGGGCGCGCCTTTTCAGGCGACGCAACATGGACGATGTGTGACGGTGATAAGACGGGACACGGCGTCCCTCGGATTACTGTGCAGTAATTATGGCGCACGCGCGCGTGCGGCGGCCTCGGGGCGGTGGGGCCCTGCCGTCAGTGACGGGCGGCACCCACCGTATAAACTGTCGTCGTCCGCCACGCTTCCGGGCGCTCCGCCCCTTCCTACTCTATAAAAGCAGGGTGTGCGGGGGGAGCTCGTTACCTTTGCCATTCGCATCTGCCCCTTGCTCTTCGCCTTCCTCATTGCCGCGCGCTCCGCCGCTCTGGATTCGCTCGCGCTCCGCCGCTCCACTACTTCTCTTCGCATCCCCGCCGCTCCCGCCATGTCTGCAGTCCGAGTGCTGGATGCTCACCCGTGGCCCCGGTCGTCGGTGAACCTGCAATCCATGGAGGGGCTAGTCGCCGGTGGTCAGCTGGCGCCGGCCGGCGATGAGGCGAACTCGGCGTGGATTATCCCGCCAGCGTCGCACTGGGAGCCGTCCCCGCCACCGGGCTACATCATGAGCTTCATGCGGCTGTACGATCGTGGATTCAACGCCCCTGCGAGCAAGTTCATGCGGGTGTTGTGCTACCACTATGGGGTGGAGCTTTACGCCCCCAACGCCATCTCGCAGGCGGCTTCCTTCGTCGCCGTCTGTGAGGGATTTCTAGGAATCCCGGCGCACTGGGACCTGTGGATCCATCTCTTCCGAGGTGAGCTCCACACGCTCGCCGCCGGGGAGAGGAGGACGCGCCGAGCTGTACACGCTGGTGGTCTCACATTCGCAGCGCGCGACTCTCAGAAGGAGTTGTACCTGCTCTGTACAATGACGACGAACAACACCGACTAGGAGAAGGGTTGGTTTTACCTGCGCAATGATGGCGCCGGGCTCCCGCCATACACCGGGAAGGTGCTGAAGGAGAGGCCGATGTCGTGGGCACATGGGGTGTCGCCCGCGTCGAGACAGGCGAGGCTCGAGCCTCTCACCGACGCCCTGCGCCAGTTGGCGAATGCCGGGCTGACCGTGGCGTCCGTCATCGCCAACTTCCACCTCCGGCGGGTGATCCCTCTCATGGAGAGGGAACTTCTCATCTTCGAGATGAGGAGTGACGCCGACCCCGTGGCCCTGGCGTGCTCGTGGTTGCTGGATGAGCCGCTCCCCCAAGCGTACGCGGCCACGAGGGCGAGGCGCGCGGTGAACCTCAAGGTGGTGCCGCACAACGACGACGACCTGTGGTCGTTCGCGATGCTCCCGGACGCCGACCTGGTGAGATTCGACTCCTTGCTTTTGCCTGTTTTATCCCCGTGTTCGATCTAATTGTGGTTGCTGGTGACAGGGGGTGCACGTCAACATCCCCACCTCAGATCCGCCGACGCCCAGGTCGCACGCCGCCAACCGTGCCAGGCAGCAAAGGAAGAAGGACCTGGTGGATCAGGTGAAAGAGAAGAAGATAAGGAGGCAGGAGAGCCTCAACAGGTACAACGAGGAGTACCTGGTGCGGGAGCAGCAAGGTCTCTCCCCCCCCCCCCCCGCCGGAGCCGGTGAACACGTCTTCGGACGAGGAGGAGAGCGAGGGGGAGCGGACCATCTTCGACAGGTGGGAGGCCGCGCGGCCCCCATCGCCGAGGAACGGGGAGGTCCTCGCGGAGCCCGCTCGAGGGGCAGATACGGTGCCCCTCGATGAGGGGGCGCCGTCAGGGGTGCCGGCCGGGTCTGGGGTGGTGCCCCCAGAGCCCTCGAGGAAGCGCAAGCGGCGCATCTCCGGCATAAGGTGAGTCACAATTCACTCTCCATGTTCTTGATATCATTGGGTTGGTTTGCTGATTTATTCTTCCCACTGTCGTCAGGGTGCCGCCCGCTGTCCCCGGCCTTGCACCCGTTAAGGTGCTCAAGGTGGGGACGCTAGACGCATCGCGCACAACGCAGCCTCGCTCGGCGAGGACGTCGCGGACGACAGCGGGTGCGGCGGTGGCGCAGGTTGAAACTGTGGCCACGGGGCCGCAGCGGCGAGAGGAGGCGACGGCCGAAGTCCTTCGCACGGCGGTGACCCGTGGGACCTTGCGGGGGCGAGTGCAGGCCCGCGCCGCGGGTCGGGGAGCAGAGGGCCGTGGCGCGGTTGTGGCTCCTGCTGGTGGCGACCCGACCCATATTGAGGGTCGGGCGGTGGCCGCGGCCGCACCAGCCCCCGGGCCCGTGCCCGAGGTGCTGGTGGTGCGGTCCGATGGCTGTGTGATGCCACAGGTGCCGGCAGCTAGCGCCGGGGCGTCAACGTCTGACGTCCCGCCCCCGACGTCAGGTGTCGGCGTGCCGCAGTGGGAGCAGAGACTCCGTATTCCTGGAGTTCCACCAAGCATGGTGGATGAGGTGAGGTCGGAGAGGGCGTTATGGCGGGAGTTCGGCAGCCTTGGTGCCTCCCTGCAGGCCGCTCTGGCCGACGCCCTCCAACTCCACGAGGGCAGGTCGCTCTAGGTCTTCCGGGTAAGCGTGCTTGCTCAAGCGCTGCTTGTTTCTTTCTCCCTTGTTAGTGTGCTTTTCGCTTGATTTTTTGCTCTTCTTTCTTCCTTCCCCATCTGTAGGAGCTGCAGAACCAGGTGGGGGAACGGTTTGCTCGCATCGCCGAGCTGAGTTCCGACCTCGACTGGTATCGGACACAGTACGATGCCCTGGACGCGATGGTGGAGGCCTTGCAGACGGACAACAGCTGGCTCGAGTACAACCTCATCCGTGCGGAGGAGGCGCATGACGACCAGTGGTCCGTGGCGGCGCAGAAGGCCAAGGAGGCGGAGGAGACGAAGGCCGCGCTCCAAGGGAAGGAGGAGGAGCTGGCGGCGGAGAACGAGGAATTGCGGAAGGTGCGCGCGGCGCACGCTGAGATCCAGGCCTTGCTGCCACAGAAGGAGACGGCCCTCACTGATGCGCAAGCCTAACTCCAGCAGGACCGCGCAACCCTTGAGGGGGTGAGGTCCTGGCAGACTCAGGCCAAGCAGAAGACCCAGGAGGTCGAGACGCTAGGCGTTGCTCTGCAGGAGAAGGCCGAGGCGCTCACCGGGGTGGAGAGTCGGCTCCAGCAGGAGCGTTTCACGCGCGAGGAGGCGCAGGCCCAGCTCCAGCAAGAGCGTATGGCGCTTGAGGATGCCAGGTCCGCGCTTGAGCGCGAGCGTACGGCGCGAGAGGAGGCGCAGTCCCAGCTCCAGCAGGAGCGCACCGGCCTCGAGGAGGCCAGGACTGCGCTCCGGCTTCGGGAGGCGGAAACCGAGCGGCTGACCGGGGCCCTGGTTCAGGAGAGCGTCGTCGTCGAGGCTCTGTGGACCACCGCTGGGGAGCAAGACGCCTTGATCCTGTAGCTGCGGCAAGAAGCTGGGGCCGCGCGGGTAGAGCTCGAGATTGAGAAGATGCAGGTCGAGGGTAAGTCACAGCCCCCGAGCCTTCAGTTGTTGTTTAGGTTCGTCAAGATCCGCTCTTGACGCACCTTTTCTTGTCCCAGGGCTGCGGAAAGCTTTGGGGGAGTCCGTGGCGCAGGCGGAAGCACTCCAGGCGGCCTACACCTCGTCCCAGCAGGAGTTCGAGGCTCTGGAGTGTTGGCGTTTCTTAACCTCAACACTGGGCGTCGTGGCAGCGTGAGCGTGTAAGAAACTCCCGGGTACACTGACGGGTGCGAACGAATCCGCAAGCGCACGGATATACCGTTGTAGCACTTCTCCCTAGGGGAATGAATATTCCCCTCGGGTTTTGTTCCCTTAGGACGGAGAGTAACCAGAGAGGGTCTATCCAAGGACACCAGCTTTCGCTGGGATAGGTCGGGATACAAGAAGCACTTCCTTAAGGTACTTAGCTCTCAAGATGTTATTCAGTCAGGTCTTAGTCATTCCCACAGGGCGACAACACTCCAAGGTACTGGCAAGCGAGCCCAAGTCGGTACGCGACGTATGAGGGTTGACAAAGGGTCCAACAGGCTGTCACCACTGCGGCCTACCTCTACGCTACGATCATACGTGGTCTTCACAGGAAAACCAAGGCCCAGACACCACGTCTGTACCCCAGATAAATACTATAATGCAGTTACGTCTGTCGACCCGCAACTACACTATAGCAACCGTATAGATACAGTCCCACGAACAAGGGAAAGATCAGAATCAGATCATATCATTGAACTGGGAGCAGAAAAGGAAGCTATGGATGCAGATAAACGAGATACAGCGGACTTACTTAACTAAACAGGATCAGAGCATGCAAACAAGTAAATGAACTACGGCTCTGGCTCTAAAGGATCGAAGCCTTGTGTCATGAAGAACACAAGCCTCTAACTTATGAACGAGCCACGAACACAAGAACAAATCAATCATGCATGATGTCCACTATAGTCTAAATAAGAAATGCTGAAATACTCACTTTGATCTAAATGAAGAACAAGCATCCACGAGGACATCAACTCACTCCTTACCCCTACTCTGCCTCTCAACTAATCCTAATCTAGATCTCTCCTCATCACCATTCTACCACAAAGAGGTGAGAATCACCTCTCATGGGCAGAATTGGAGAGAGGGAGAGAGAGCTACACAAGAGAGAAGTGGAACTTGAGAGCTTGGTGGTGTGTGAGAAATAGAGCCCCTCCCCTCCTATTTATAGACAAGGAGGAGGCTTGCTCCGGGGCTCAAAGTCGCCCTAAACACCCGGGACTGCAGCCAAGAGCCAATGAGCAACCAGCACATGGACGGGGAGGATCAACTGACCCTAGGTCATGGCCTCCGGCGACCCCATCACCTCATCCAGGTTGCTGAGGTCGATGAGATGAGAGGGGCTCCCTCCCCCTGAAGTGAGGGGCGAGGCCTCCCTACGGAGCTAAGCGAAACTGTAACCGGCCATGGATGCGGTGATGCTGAGGATGGTGAGGTAGAGGAGATGGATTTCTTGATGCGAAAACTCGTCGGGCGGCAAGGAGAAGGTTTCTGGATGAGAATGAGACGCACACGCGAAAGAAGAAGGGGAGAGGCGGCACCAGGGTTTCGGCCGAACCTGGGTTTGGCCGGCCCCCTGTGGGCCCCTCTGGTCCTCTCCTTTCTCGTGTGGGCTCCAGCAAGTCTCAGGATCGACGGCCCAGGTGGATTCCCTGAGATGGAAAGATTGGCTTAGGCTTAAGGCTGAGATAAGGTTGAGGTTGAAAATTCATCCTCCACTATATACCAACATTGGCCAAACCATGATATATCCATAAAGAATCTGGGGGGAATCACCTTGGCGACATACTTGGTTTGTCAAAAGTGTAAGCACTTCTGACGGTAGTCACGAAGCGTTCGGGTCGCCACAATGGTGCTGTCTTCCTGTGGTCCTTTGCCTACTTCTCTGAAACTTGGCAACTTTTTTTCTCCTGCATGACCACGGTCCACAAGATACCCAAAGGATAATTCTTCCTGGGGAAACGAGATGAGTCCCAAGAGTACTCAGGATGCGGGTGTCTTGTGATCTCCTGTCTCAACTTACGACCATCTCCTTGCAGACAATGTTGATATGAGGATAAGCTCTGATCTGCAAGGGTAGTGCATATACGAACTCGAGCCCAAAAAGGTGTATCGAAGCTGAAGGCAAGCATGATCATCCCAGAGAGGCCGAGGCATTCCCTGAGGTGGTCACGGGACTCGAGGACTATAGCACTAGGGTCGCGGAACTCAGAGACGAAAAGATCGAGCACTGAGGCTAGTGCTTCACCAATAGGTACCGATCTCCGAGTGAACTCAAGCTCAGAAAGACACTCGGCCTTCAAAGAGGATAGAGCATGGACTTCCGGAGGCCGGTGTACGATCTTAAACCAGAGTTCGGACGAAGAGCTAGATTTAACTCGCTCTTACCTTAGGCAGAGGGTTCGATGTTCTCGTCGAGGCGATGAAAACATTCCGAAGTCTGGCCTAAGCTTCCAATGGGGGATTATGGATAAGCTGGAAAGTGCACCTCCCATTGGGCATCGATCAAGTCAGGCATAAAATACAAAGTGCAAGCTTCTCCTGACTGATCGGCATCGATCGATGTGCTTGAGATAGAAAGTGAATGCACTCCACTCGATCGATAAATGATCGTGTTCCTTCGGTCTGATGGATGAATCCAATGGATTATAAAGCAGAGACTGATGTCTTGGTTTATACAAAACTTCAGGCACTTCAGCTCAAACCTTGACGTAGAAACACGATAGGCCTCTCATACCCTCCGTAGGAGTTAGTAGTGAGGATCGAACAAGTCATCCTGGCCGAGAATGGTCATTCTTTCCGGACTACCTTCTCCGTCCTCCCACGAGACAAAGTCTCGGGGAGAAGGTCTAAGAAGATGCACAAGAGTGGAACCCAAGGGTAGATCTCGTGCCATGGAATCTTTCCCTTAGATTCCTGCTATTCAGGAATGACATCTTCAGCCAGAGCTCAGAAAGAATGAATATGAAACCTTGGACTCGGCTGACGATGGATCTAGGTGGCTCAACATTTCCTCTGGTGGGTGCCTCATTGACCGGGATACAAGGGGAGCTGAAATCTCAGAGATTATCCAGGATCTCTTTTCCCTCGACAGCATCTAGGTGCACAAAGGATCCTCCGGAGAGAGCATTAAGCCTCATGGCGTCATCCTTCTGCAATCCAAACCAGAAGTGCTGAAGCAACATCCAGTCGGGAATGTAAAGGACTAGGCAATCTACCACCGCGGAGGCGAAACGATTCCATGCCATTCCTAGGGATTCCTCCTCACATTGCTTGAAACAGAGAATCTTTGCCCTTAACGAGATGACACGTCGTATTGGGAAGAAGTGGGAGCAAAAAGCTGCTCTCAACCCTTCCCAAGTAAGGTAGTCTTTACAAAAACAACGATGCCAATCCCGTGCTTCCCCGGAGAGGGATAGCGGGAAACACTCTCTTTTCCGAGCATCCGGTGATTCTCCGGCTTTACCCTGAGTTTCAATCAGATGCTCGTAGTCTCTCACATGATCAAAGGGGTTCTCATGACTTGACCCCGAGAAGGATAGTTCCTAATTAGCTTCATGAGAGAGGGGTGAATCCAAAAGCCAGATGTAAGAGTGGATCTTAACGAAGATGGCTCTGAGGGTTCACTCCTCGAAGGCGGAAGGTGTTTACAAGGATAAGCTTCCATGGGTAGCGGGGGTAGAGGTAGAAGTAAAGAAAACAAAAAGGGATATCTCAAAAAGGGTAACGGAGGTGAAGGTAGAAGAAAAAGGAAAAAGATAAATACGAGGATAGACGGGCTCGAAGGTTAACAACAGCCGTTCCCCGGCAACGGCGCCAGAAATGCTTGTTGGCATTTCTTAACCTCAACACTAGGCGTCGTGGCAGCGTGAGCATGTAAGAAACTTGGCAACTTTTTTTCTCCTTCATGACCACGGTCCACAAGATACCCAAAGGATAATTCTTCCTGGGGAAACGAGATGAGTCCCAAGAGTACTCAGGATGCGGGTGTCTTGTGATCCCCTGTCTCAACTTATGACCATCTCCTTGCAGACAATGTTGATATGAGGATAAGCTCTGATCTGCAAGGGTAGTGCATATACGAATGTTGACACTTCTGAACGTCGACCACTTAAGAACAGATTTGGAATCCGTCCTTAGCGTCAGCGCTAGAAGTGTCTGTTGGCACTTCCCAATGTCACAACTAATTGGCGCAGGTTAGCGTGAACATTGAGAGTTGCCATAGGTTTAATCTAAACGATCATGAACGAATCCGCAAGTGCACAGATAAACTATTGTAGCATTTTCCCAAGGAAAGAGAGTATTCCAAGGGTATCGAATCCAAGGAAGGCAATGGCGGATATCTTAGACTTATGCTTTTGCTCTGAATGTAAACCAAGAGATAGATATAGGGAAAACACACTCAAAGGCAGGGGTAAGATAAAAGATAATAGGGGTAGTGTGACACACACACCTCAAATCTACCTCTACTCTAGCACACTACGGCTTACGGGGAACATACGAGTTAGCTCTAGGTTCTAATGTACTAAACATACAAAGCTAGAAGATACAAGAGATAGGCATGAGTATTGCATGAGGGAAACATGGTTCAACACCCAGGTACAAACTGGGAGCTAGCCCGCGACGACCAGCACTCTACGAAACTAGACTTTAGACTCCTACAGCAGGTACCCCAACGCGGAGGTTGCCCTAGGATCCAATAGGGCTGTCACCACCTGAGGACCGACCTCTCGTTACGAGGGGTATGCTCATAACTATCGTAGCCAGACAACCCAGGCACCATGCCTACGTTGCTGCTAGACTTCACCCGGCCCGGGCTATTATGACCCAGGGTGAGAGCCACCAGAAGACTGGTCAACTAGACCGAGTACCGTAGCTTGAACACAGACCCCATGCAACACTCTCATGCTATCTAACAAGATCAACTAAGGCTAGACATACGAACAGATATGAACTCTCTTATGTCCAATCAACAAGATCAAAGGGTCGTGTTCGTGAAGAACACAAGCCTCTAACTTATGAACAAACACATAAGGAAGGAGTTTATCACCCTTCAAGTGGATCAAAAGGTAGTGTTTATGAAGAACATGAGCCTCTAAATGATGAACAGAGGATGAACTCAAGAACATATCAAGAATATGATCTACCATGACTTTATATGAAATAGCTGAATAACTGAAGTAGATCAAAGTCATACAAAGAAATAGGGATAAAAGAGAACTCATACCTAAACTTCCAAGAGGACTTGGAACCTGAAGAAGAGCTACTCTAGCCTACCCCCTAGCCTTGGAAACTAAAAGTGAGAGGAGAATGAGAAAGTGGTGTGTGAGAAATGGGAGCCCCTCCCCTTCTATTTATAGGCAAAGGCAAGGCTTGCTCGGACGCCCAAATGGCCCCTAAACACCCGGGAGTGAGGCAATGGACCAATAAGGAGCTGCCACGTGGAGGGCCAGGATGGGGCCCCTAGGTCAGTTCGGCTGATCACAGGGTCGGCCGGCCCCCTAGGGTGGCCCCACCTGGTGGTTTTCCACTGGGTGGCTACCCTGTGGGCCCTCTGATCCATCCCCGGTGCATGGCTTGATTTGGTATCCGAGGTGGGCCCTTTGATCCATGTGAAGTCCATGTGGCGTCCTCTGATTCGTCGGTGAGTGCCTCCCCTGGATCGATGACGTGGATTGCCATGTTTCCCTTGGTGGCAGCCACCTCCTCAGCTGAGTTGGCATGGTTCCATCATAGAAGTTGAGTTTCCATCTCTTTTAAGGGGTAAATCACCTACATACAACCAATCTCCAAGGACAAGTGGAACTACATTATTCAAACCTAAATGCTAGTAAATAGTGCATATGCCTCCATTTATG
This sequence comes from Cenchrus fungigraminus, assembly GCA_036936925.1. NCBI lineage: Eukaryota > Viridiplantae > Streptophyta > Magnoliopsida > Poales > Poaceae > Cenchrus > Cenchrus fungigraminus. The sequence continues at coordinate 46,013,939 of CM072771.1, read as the reverse complement.
TGAGAGTATTGAGGGTTGGAAATGGTGAATTTCTACCGTCAACAAACTCCCCCAAGCTAACCTCTTGCTCGTCTCGAAGCAAGACATTAGAGACTTAGGTTGGTTGATCAGGAGTTGCTACAATGTTGTATTCTCAACTTATGGCAAAAATATAGCAAAGTACTCTACCAAGAGTTTGAACAAGTTCTCAATGTTCTTACCTTTCGCCTGATACGTGGGGCATATAGCTTCACCTGCCTTGAGCGGTTGAGAGACAGAATGGTTATATAGAGAATGCTTAATCACTCATACCTTGATCAGCTTAGCAATCTGGAGGTTTTGCAAATTTTTCAAAAGAAAATCAGAGTTCCTCAAATGATACTATCGGATCGCTCAAAGGTGTATGTTTCCTTACCAAGGCATCAATGCTGCCTTTCTTCACATCCTACTCCTAATAGGCTTTATGTGGAGCTGTAGGTAGGGAAGATGTGGCATACTTGTCTCTCATATATTGCTAAGTCAAAAACCGGATCCTTGGAAGAAACAAACATACATCCTGATCAAGATGTGCATATGTGTGTGATGGATATGGACATGGCAAGGTGGATACTAGGCCCGGAAATGGGTGCTAGATATTGCCATGTTTTATATGAGGGAATGAGGGATTGATGGTAAGGTGGACACTAGCCCCGGAGTAGGTACTAGTTATTACCATCTATATGCCCTTTGTCTCTATTGGAGATATTTGGAGAGGGATGAATAATGCAAAGATACATAGAGTTTTATTTTGTGGAAGAATGCATAAGCATTATGGAGTAAATGATGAATGCTTAACTTCCAGTGTAGAAGTTTAGCATGAACGTGTACGTGATCTTGATCAGGGGAGTATGAGTTCTAACAAAGGTCACAAAAATTTGACAAAGCTCAATGAGAGAACAAGCTGCATATGTGGAGGCTAAGAACTAGAATCTACATATGGCCTTGGATGGGAAATTCTCATCATTGAGGAACTCATCATGTTTTGATTTTTCAAAAAGGAAAACTCTGGATGTCAAGCATCACTAAGCACAAGATCATAGCACTCTATTCTACCATATCATGTCTCACAACAACTTAGGCAAGGATCATGCTTTTTGCTACCTACAGTTTTCAAGCTAAGGTTTGAACATACAAGCCAACAAACTCAAAACTTAGGTAGGATACAAAGTTGTAAGCAAGACATATGGGGAGAATAAACAGAGCAACTATTCATCATTTCAACCATAGAGGCAAAGCATTCTTACTAAGCATATCAAACCAAACTAAGCAAATGATGATGATGAAAGCAAATAAATATTTTTGGTCTTTTTTATTTTGTAGATTTTTTTGGATTTTCATTTATAAGATATTCTGAAAATGAAGGAAGATACAAGTTACCTCAGGATGGGGGTCCTCCCCCAAGCTAGCTTCAGGCTCACTGCGGAGGAGGGTAGAAGAAACCCTGACTCGCGTAGTAAGCCCTTTGTGCATCCATGTACTGCCACTGATCTTGCTGCATGGCTGCTATCCTCTCACCAGCCTGACGCTGCCACGCTGAGGTAGACTCGACGTGGGTGTTCAGCATCTCCTCTAATCCCGTGACCTGAACGGTGAGCTCTCCCAACTGCTGTGCGAGCTGAGCGTCGTGCGCAGAGGCTGAGGAGTGCCGTCGGAAGGACGAAGACGGAGGTGGACCACCTGAGCTGGAACTAGCGGGTGTGGCCCACTGAGCTCTGCTCGCGTCCACCCAAGCCGTGCCACTCACACTCGGCTGGTAGGTGGGCTGGTCCCAACCAGGTGCATAACTAGGGGTAACCCCGGACATGTACCCCGCAGGGGCCCCTCCTGCCACCGGTGGTGTAACAGGCTGTGGCTGAGACTGTGGTGGTGGTGGTGTCGGCTGTGACTACTGTTGCTGCTGCATGTGTGCTCTCTTCGCCGCGCTCCTGGTGGACCTGCCTGAAACACTAGCATGACGGCTTTCCACTTGTGTGACAAGGGGAATGGTGAGTGACTCCAAGTTATACAATCCAAACCCCGGGTTAGGTAATGGGATTTGATTTGCATAGCCCGGAAAGAAGAAAGTCAAAGAGTCATTTGGGCCCCTCTTGAGTATATGCCCCTGGATCAAGTATGCCTCATCAATGAGAACTCGGGGCGTCCCGATGAAGGGTACGAGATTCCCACTAAGAACCCCGAGTCTGAGAGCAATACGAGTCACCAAAGCTGTACACTCAATAGGACCTATCATCTTGAAATTCGTCATCCACTGCCGAATCATTGCTTTAACGGGAGCGACCTTGGTCTGGTTGACAGCGGCGTATAAAAGCATCATCTCATCGCTGCGCACGGGCCGAACATCCTCTCCTGGAAAGAGAGTGATGGCGAGCCACTTGTGCCACAGGCGGAGAGTGGGATGCACAATATCGTTGCACCGAGGTACAAACTTGCCACTGTAAACAAGACCAGAGATATCTGCCCAGAAAGATTCCCGAACATAACCCTCACAAGCTCGCTTCAAAGAGACAGCACAACGAGGACTAAAACCAAGAAGACGACTAAGATCCTTCCAAGAAAGACGATAATCGGTCCCGAAAAGACGAAACTCAATGCCATCCGGGGTCTCGACAAGAGAGCAAAGAAACTGGATGGTGAGGGGCCGAGAGCCAAGCTCTGTGACCGGCGCAAACTCCTCCCAACCAAGAGCATTCCAAATAGAAACGAACTCGAGATTCATACCTGTTTTCTCCATGAGAGCCGGGTCGAAGTCCCTGGTGTGGGCGAAGACTCGGTCCTTCAGGAGAGCATAGGCTTGCTGCTCTCGATCGCCCCGCAAGCTGAGGTAGAGGGTGTCGTCAACGACCTCCTCCGCGGCTTGTGGCTCGGCTTGCTCCTCTTGCTCTTCTTCATAATCCATCGTTGATGGGCACGGCGTCGGCTCGGCGGGGGTGGATGCACTCGTGCTAGCCCGCGAACGGGAGCGTGAGCGTGTCACCCTCCGGAGAGTGTTTGCCGCCCAATTCATGCTAGCACAACAACAAGGGACAACAAGAGCAACTCGGTGATGGGTTAGTGAAATCAAATGAAGTTCTTACCGAGCTTGCTCCACCAATAGCAATAATTTTAGCAACACAATAGAGAGACCACTTGATGATCCAATCTTGAGCAAGAAATCCAAGAAAACCAAGAGAGCAAGGAGTAGAGAGGGGAGTGTGAAATGAAATGAGTTGAATGGGTGAAGAACACCCCCTCTCGGGTCCAATTATAGAGCAAAGGGGTAGCACACCGCGGGATAGTCGTTGGGCAACGGCTAGGAGCCGTTGCCAAGGCTGGGCCACATGGCTGTTACCAGGGTTTGGCCGAACCCTAGTTCGGCAGGCCCAGTGGTGGGCCCGGTGCTGGCCCCATTTGGCTGGTGTGCCACCAACGGCTATATGAAAATATGCCAAGGTGCACTAGCCAAAGTTTACTCCAGAAATTGCCCAAATAAATTTTCTATGGTTTTCAAACTCAGAAATGATTTTCAGAATTTTTATTTTGAAAGGGAAAAGGGCTAGATAAATCTAGCATGCAAATGCAGAGTTTTGGAAAATCAAATATGCAATTTTGGAAAGGGAAATATGAGATAAATACCAGCTTTAACCTTTTTGGTAGAAAGGACCCATCATTTTTAGTCTGACGAGTTGGACTCTTCTCAGCGATCAATTCCATTCAGCACCCCACTCCTGAAATGTGGAGGTTGGTGCCATCTCGATCTTCCGCCATTCTTTCCGAATTTTCTTTAACCTCTTTGATGGAGATTTCTTCCTTAGGGGTGAAGGCTCCGTCCTTCCCCCAAGCTGCTCAACACTATCTTGCACCAAATAGCATTGCTCTTCCTTGTCCTGAAACTTGAACTTCAAGTTCCTCTCCCCAATGTGGAAACGGATGATACTGGATCCCACATTGATTCTAGCTCGGACATCACTGAGAAATGGTCGCCCAAGGATGAGCGGCATTCCTCCCTCGTCATCCATATCGAGGACCACAAAATCCGCGAAGACATAAGAGCTCTTGACCTTAACCAATAAACTCTCGGCAATTCCTTCTGGATATCAGATCGTTGAATCGGCGAGTTGGATAGTCCGTGCTGTTGGAGAGAGAGTTGGATATCCCAGTTGCTCGAACATGGCCTTGGACATGAGATTGACACTCGCACCAAGGTCACAAAGAGCATGCCTGATCTTCTTGTAATAGATTGTGCACGTGATAGTTGGGTAGCCTGGATCTTTCTTGTGCACCACTGCTGATTCCTCCCATGGATCAAGAATTTGTTGAACGGGCTTTCCTGCATAGTCAGAGGCACGTGTCTTCCTAGGTGGCTTACCCCACCTGGTTGACACTACACTAACATTTTCACAAGAGGATACGGGTTGCCCCGGGATCCCCCCGTTATCAGGAGATGGAACCAAAGCAGCCAGCTGAGCCAACTGGGTTTCTAACATCTTGTTGAAACTTAGCTGACTCTTCTGGGTAGAAGAAAAACTATCAAGCTTAACGTTGAGGCTTTCCATAGTTTTATCAAGGGCAGCTAGCTTCTTGTTAAAACCTTCATTAATCTTAGCTTGCCCAAGAACAAGATCTCTCAAGGAAGGTTGGTTAGGACTGTAAGAATTACGTTGGTTACCTCCTTGATAGTAAGGGCGTTGTTGATTCCACGATTGGCCTCCTTGTTGAGATGGACGATAACCATTGTTATTGCCATTCATGTACATCACTTCCTCCTGAGTCTCCGGACAATAGTTGCCTAAGTGCCCAGTGTTGCCACAGACTTCACAAGTCATGTGAGAGTCCATAGGCAAAGAAGTAGTGGCCATGGCAGCCTTCTCGCTGGTGTAGTCATCCAATCTCTTCATAAGAAGATCCATCTTGGCAATAATCATGTTTGCTTCCTTGACAGTATGAGTACCCCTAGGTCATGGTTGGAGTCTTTCATCACTCCACCCTTGGTTGGAGACCATCTTCTCCATGAGCAATTTAGCATTGTCAACTGTGAGTGAGAAGAATGCTCCTTGAGCAGCAGCATCAATATGGCCTCGAGCTGTCGGAGTCAACCCATTATAGAAACTTTGAAGAATGAGCCAATCTTCTATCCCATGATGAGGATAGGCCAGGACATACTCCTGAAGCCTCTCCCAAGCCACTGGAATAGATTCACTTGCTGCTTGCTGAAAACCAGAAATCCTTCCACGAAGAGCATTAGTTTTACCCATTGGGAAGAACTTCTTGAGAAATGCCTGTGAACACTTGCTCCAAGTGTCAAAAGAATCCCGGTTCGCGTAGAACCATTGCTTAGCCTTTCCCAAGAGGGAGAATGGAAATAGCCGTAGACGAACAGCATCCATATTTGCACCCCTGATGACGAAAGTGCTGCACAGCTCTAGGAATTGCTGCAGATGAGCATTGGCATCCTCATTTGGCTTGCCACAGAATGGGCTAGCCTATACCATTGTGATTAGACCCGTCTTGATCTCAAAGTTTTCAGTCCACATTGCCACCTTAGGGCCTTGTAGCACCTGGTCAGCGGAAGGAGCTGAGTATTCACGAAGTGTCTTCTGGGCCATAGCGTTGGATGTGGATGCTACAAAGGAAGCTGGTTCATCCTCCGGACGAGTACGACGAGGTGAGCCGAAATGAATTCGAGCTTTCCTCACAAGTGACTCGGGATCTTCAGTAAAATTCCCCGGTAGGTCGAAACCAGTCATACACTACCTGTCTTCATCATCCCAAGATAAAAGAAGACAATCAAGGTTAGCCTGCATTGAGGGTTATCCTAACCTACTCAGAGTTTATAAACAGATGCAGAGCATAGTCAAGATAATCCTGTGCCTTCCCCGGCAAAGGCACCAGAAATACTTGTTGACACTTCTGAACGTCGACCACTTAAGAACAGATTTGGAATCCGTCCTTAGCGTCAGCGCTAGAAGTGTCTGTTGGCACTTCCTAATGTCACAACTAATTGGCGCAGGTTAGCGTGAACATTGAGAGTTGCCATAGGTTTAATCTAAACGATCATGAACGAATCTGAAAGCGCACAGATAAACCATTGTAGCACTTCCCTAAGGAAAGAGAGTATTCCAAGGGTATCGAATCCAAGAAAGGCAATGGCGGATATCTTAGACTTATGCTTTTGCTCTGAATGTAAACCAAGAGATAGATATAGGGAAAACACACTCAAAGGCAGGGGTAAGATAAAAGATAATAGGGGTAGTGTGACACACACACCTCAAATCTACCTCTACTCTAGCACACTACGGCTTAGGGGGAACATACGAGTTAGCTCTAGGTTCTAATGTACTAAACATACAAAGCTAGAAGATATAAGAGATAGGCATGAGTATTGCATGAGGAAAACATGGTTCAGCACCCAGGTACAAACGGGGAGCTAGCCCGCTGTTGTGCTACGCCGAAGCTTAGACACGAACAATGAAAGGAATGGAAAGGCTCAAGCAACAAACACAGAAAAATGCTAAGCAAAAGGAAGACAAAAAGCAATCTCTCAACAGTGTAATTCTCAAAAGCCGATCCCCTTTACAAGTGTCGGTCGGCCTCCTTTTATAGGGAGACAAACGGACTTTTTACATACCGAGATTGCCCTCGTGTAAAACGGATCACACAAGAATGTACTAGGCTAATTTTGGGAAATCTCCATTAGGTCTTCACGTAATCGGTGATTCATGACGTCACGCCGCAAATCACGGCGCTTTTCCCGGCATCAGCACATGCGCATGTCGGGTGAAGACCTTCAATTTTGGAGATGCCCCCTTTCGCCTAGTGGATTCTTGCACCTGAAACACACTCAAAACCAAAATCAAACATATAAGTCATTAGCTGCGACGAAACCCCTGAGCGATATATGGGCTAACACTCGCCGAACAGAAAGGATTCGACCCTGGGGTTTCGTCGTGGGAAAACCCGAAAGTATCAACCCCAAAGCTTGGCAAACTGGACCATCCGTCTTGTATGGGAGCTTTCAGGCGACGAAGGGTACCCAACGAAAACTATGACACGAAAGATAAAAGAGTATTGATTGGTTTCAGGGGTTTCGCTGTTAACTTTTCGAATTGCTCTCGCCGAGCTGTGCCAGTCTTATGGAATTGACTGTAAAGGACTCGACTCCGAATCCCCCAACAGAAGCCCCTCGATGGCGAAATGTTTGCGAAACCTCAAACCAGAGCCATCAAAACTCAAGGTTCGAGAATCGAGGCCAAAGAAAACGTCTTCCGTGGCGTCGACTCCCGAGACTATCGCGCAAATTACCAAAAGGCCCCCGCTTTTTAGCCGTTAAGTTCAAAATTTTGACCGTTGAGTTTTACTACCTATAAATAGGGGGGTCAACGTCGTATTCTTACTGCTGTCACTTTCCGCACTCCTTCTCTCTTTTAGATTTTGCGATTGGAGCGTTGGGTTTCGCTTTCTGCGAGTCGCGCTCCCCAAAGGTTGATCGTCTCTAAAGGTTAGCTTCTATCCTTGATGAAAGATACTTTTGATCCCCTACCCTCCGCCATGGTGTATTTTGAGATTAGGGCTTTATAGATACATGGCTCGCGTTAGGCACACGGCGAAAGCGATGGAAGGCGAAGGTTCCCCGTCCAATCAAGAGGAGCGCCCTGCTTCACCCGTGGTCGCGGATGCTGCCGCTGCTTCTTCACCTTCATCATCCAGCTCGGAATCTGGTAAGATCTCTGGTCTGGATGGATCTGCTAGCTCTCGCAAGAGCGGCAGTTCTACATCTACCTCGAATAGCGATGCCAGTAGCGATTCCGATAGCGGAGGTGATGTGGAAATAATGCTGAGCGACACAGATGCCAAGAACCGTGCCGCTGACGTTGAGGAGGGCGAGATTGACGAAGGAAGTGGCGCAGCGGCGGCTACTGAGGAGTCTGGAGAAAATTTGGCAGACGTGAACGCCGGTCCTCAAGACCTGGTCAAACCGAGCACTTGTTTTCTTGGTCGGTCCCTGATGACTCAAGCCGATTTGGATGCCATGGTTACGGAAGGCTACTTCGCAGCTGTCACCTGTCGACTGCCTGGAAGAGAAACCACGCCGAAACCCAGGAAGAATGAGAGCGTCGTGTTTAGGGATTTCTTCACAGCGGGCCTGCGACTTCCAGTGTCGAAAAGATTTGCTGACATCCTCACAACTTACAAGGTCCAGATTCATCAGCTGACGCCCAACTCTTTCCCTCAGATTATGAAATTTTTGTGGGCTTGTCGCACTTTTGCCGGAGATAATGACGTGGAAACTTTTGTTCGGCATTTTGAGATTCATTGGGCGAAGAGGATCATCACCGTTGATGATGAAGATAAAGAAGCTCAATATGGTTGCTGTACGTTTCAAACCCGACGGGTTAACAAAAACCAGGCACCGGTAGAGCTGGCCCCTGCATACAAGAACAAATGGGCCAATCGGTGGAACTCCTACTGGTTTTATGCCACTATTCTAGTAGTTGGCAGGGATGCGAAACAAGAGGAAGCAACAACCTACGACTTGGCCAGTCGCATGATTGATTTGGAAGTCGATTTGGCCCCAGAGCTTATGAGAGCTAGCCGCAGTTCTGCTAGCACCAGTGCTTATTTCCAAGGCACCCATCTGATCACCACACGAGATGCACTTGAAGAATTCGTGGCCGCTGATATTTGGCCCTGCAAGCCTCGGTGGGGTTCGTGGGCTTTCAAGATGAGGAAATTGCCCGGGCTGGATTTCGAGACGCGAAGCCCCAAATTCAATGTCAAGCGTCCTGAGGGAAAGACTGATGAAGAGATAGTGGCTGAGGTTGAAAAGAAAGTCATTCAGATGATCGGCAACTACACTCATAAGGAGTGGGAGTGTGCCAAAAGATATTGAAGCACCAAGGCCGAGTCAATCGTGCCTTTGAAGAGATGAAAGTTTCGTGCCCTCCGCGGCCGAAACCCGCAGCCCCAGGCAAAAAAAATGCAACCTGCCAGGAACATTAGATCTGAACCGGCGGAAACGTCCAAGAAAAGTAAAGCGGGCAAGGCTGTTGCTGCGACGGAGGGCACTTCAAAGAGTGCGAAAGCCACAGAAGTTTTGGCACAACGAAAAGCCGAAGCTGCCAAAACCACCCTACCTCCTACTGCAGAGAAATCTACTAAGCTGATGAAAATTAGCGAAAATTTGATTCGTCGGAAGACTGGCACGGCGAAAGTGGCCACCGCGGAAAGAGAGAAGAAAAAGGCTCATGATGTGCCTCCGGCAATCACTCTTGAAAAGAAAACGGTCTCGAAGAGGAAAGCCCCGAGAGTGAGTGAGAAAGACAAGGGGGTTGTTATTGAAGATCAACAGCCTGAGGCTACGAAGCCCCAAGGAAAGAAAGCGCGGGTGGATCCAATCGCGGAAACGGATGACGATGTGGACGTCCTGGCAACACCCCAAATTGAACTTTCAAGTCGTTACCCACCGAAAGCAAGAGAACCGGAAATGCCGAAAGAACTGCCCGCAACTGCTCCGCCTGATCCTGAGGAGGCAGCAGAGCGTGAAACTGAAAGCAAGCGCATGGCGGAAATGCTGCGAAAACAACTCTTGATGGCAGGCCCTGCTCCCGAACATCGTGTTGCCAGTCTGCTGGATGTAATCGACGAGACTGAAGAACTGTGCTATATTGACGACGGCACCCCGATGGAAACGTCCAGCATGAATCCGTCTGTTTCCGCACTTGATAAGGACAAGACTACGGATGAGGACAAGACTGAAACAACACCAGATGAAGGGCAAGGGTCTGGCTTGAAAGCGAATGACCCTATTGATCTAGGCTCATCCGATATTGAGCGACCCGACGTGAACCTTTCCCGGTCTCCACCTCCCTCGCTTGAAGAGGCCGAAAGGTCTGTTGGGAAAACCACTGGAGGTGACGCTATTCTGGATCCCAAGAATGACGACACCCTTCAACTCGAAAAAGCCGGTATGCTTCTTTGGTTTGCTTTTTTACTAACCTTTCGGCAAATTTTGTTGATAGAAACTTATCGCTTTCCATCGTTTTTATTTTAAGTGGCTACGACTTTAATCATCCTGAGTGGTAAGGAGAAAAGCTCGACCGATCCTCAGAATGCTGCGCCTTCTTTTGGATTGGGCACTGGTCCTTCGATGTTAGAACCTGGTATGCATTGCTGATTGACTAATTTTTTGAGTAGATTTCAGATTAGTCTTTCGCTATTGAATGCCTGATGCATTTTCTTTGTTATTTTAACACATGATTCCTTGTTGCTTTGTGCTTGCAGACTTCCTTCAATCCCTGGAAAGTCTTAATGGAGATGAATTGCTACAGATGATGCAATCCTTTCTTTCGAAAGGTATCGCTGCTGGCCAGAAAGGGTTTGAGTGAGTTGCCAACGAAGCGCAAGCCTCTCGCGAAGAGAAAAATCTTCTAGAGGAGGAAAACCGCAAGTTGCGCGAGGAAAACGAGAAGTTGAAGAATCAATCCCGGCAACTCGCAGGCCAGGTTCAAACTTTAACCGGACAATGCGCGAAGCAAAAGACCGCTATGGACGCTCTGAAATAGGAGTTGGAGAAAAGCTTGCAATGCTATGAGGAGTGTCGTACCGAGCTTAAAGACATGGTCACCCAGTATGACGCCCAGCAAATACAGATACAGACCCACGATAATCTGATCGCAGAATTGAAGAAGTTGAAGGGTGAACTGGAAGACACTTTGGAAAAGAATGAAGCTTATTGTCATCAGTGAGGGGCACATTTAGCCTCGGCCTATCGACGCGTGCTCGAACGCTTTGGTGCCGAAACTCAAGAATTCAAAATATTTAACAATATTGGGAGTTACTGCCTATGGATGAACAGTGAGCTCAAGCTTTTGCCTGATACAATATCTAAAGTTGGTGATTATGGGGCAGTGATGTGCTCCCAGACTATTTTCCATCTGTTGGAACAACAGGGCTGTGAGCACTTCAAGACTTTCGGCGCTCGAGGTTTTGAATTTCCTTCTTCTGAAGACATGCCAGCCCCAAGTAAAATAGTCGATCTGATCACGAAGATAGTTCTACGTAACTTCTTGGTGAAGAGCGGTCGAGAGTATGCTCAGAAAAAAGCTGTGGATCGCTTGACTAAGGTCAGATCCTTTGCCTCGTTTTCACAATTTTGATTGACCTTACGCATTCGTTATGCTGACGTTTGGTGTTGTTGATACGTTTCCTTTCTCATAGTTTTATTTTGGCCAGGCGAAACAGGCCTTGGAACTGCGTGCGCATCAAGCGGCGCATGGAGCGGATGCTACTCTTGGACCCTACGGACCCTATAGGGATTGGCCACCGAAACCAAGTGTTGAAGAAGGCGAAGCTGCGGTCCCCGGAGCCCCTGTTCGCGAAACGACCAACATCGAAGAAGAGCCCGTGGATCCCATCACCGGTGAGACCCTCGCTCCCTTGCGGCACGAAGGGTCGCCCCTCGATCCGGCCGCCAACCCCACCTCAGAGGTTTAGGACGATCGAAACTTTTTAGGAAATTGATCGATGTAAACTCGTTTGGGTTCTTGAAAACTGTGATGCAAATTTTGTGCGAACTATTTACGCAGATGTTGAGCGAAGGCGTAGTATTGGATGTCACGCCTAAGACTTTCAACCGTGCCAACACCTGCGTCAGCGGTGCTTCTTGGAAGATTTTCCAACGTCGATACCCCACTAAAACTTTCGAGGAATTTTGGGAATTTTGTTGTCAATACCATTCGTTGCACAGTTATCCCCTTCGCTTTTTTATGACCATGAACGACAACAGCAAAATTGCTCTAGTGGAACCGGAAGCTCACGAGGCCCCGAGGTTGAAAGAAGAGCCGTATGTAGAAGAAGATACGGATCATTGCTTCGTGTATGACATGGCTAAAAGTCGCGGGGGGTGGTACTCAGATGGTAGTTGCATAGAACTACCCTTCTCGTGAAAGCGATGTACTTAGATTAGCATTCTCGCAGGTTTCGATTGATGTTTCTGAAAGAAAACGTCTTCCCCCCTTTGAAAACTGGGAGAATGCGAGTTGAACATTTCAAGTTGTAATAAGCGAAAACTCGTACTGTAACTTCATTTGCCAGTTTGTAACAGATTATGCTTTGTTTAAGAATTTTTGCGTTTACGAAAAACCTTGTGTCAAATTTTCCTGATTGCTTCTTTCGTCATAGAAAGACTAGCCTACTATGCGACGCCAATGCGTGAAACGCATTGTAGGACTAGTGGCCAAGCAAAAAATGTCGAATATTGCAGCTTTGAAGCTGTTTTTCGACAACGAAAGCTTTTTATTAATTGACCTCGATGCCTCGGTGTGAAGTCAGATTTTGCTTGCATGAAACCTGAAAACTGACCTAAGACTTGGCAACTTTTCGTTGCTGCTTCGATTCAAAGTTGAATCGCTTTTGATGCATCCTTTGCGGATGGGCTGTTGTGTAAACAGCTCTTTGAAAATATTGATTCTTGTGAATCATTTCTATTTCACCACTTGTGGGTGGGCTACTCTCGAGTAGCACTTTGAATCACTCACTTTTGGAGTGGGCTATCCGTGGATAGCACTTTAAAACATGTATGAAAGTAAAAGGCACAAAATATGAAAGCGTTGATTCTTGTGAACCATTTACGCTGTTTCGATTCAAAATTGAACCGCTTTTTATATGCCCTTTGCGGATGGGCTGTTGCGAAAACAGCTCTTTAAAAGTACTGATTCTTGTGAATCGTTTTCATTTCACCACTTGTGGGTGGGCTACTTTCGAGTAGCACTTCGAATCACTCGCTTTTGGAGTGGGCTATCCGTGGACAGCACTTTAAAACATGCATGAAAGTAAAATGCAACAAATGTAGGGAGGAATTATTCCATTCATTACGGAAAGGAAATTTTACATCAAGGCTGCCTCGTTAAAAACCTCACGCTCCAGGGTGGAGTCCTCCCTATGTGAGGAAAAGAGTACCCGCCTTGTTATTGAATTTAAATTGCACAAAAGTAAAGACTGGGAAAAGTAAAACTTATGAGTCCTTCGCATTTATAGTTCCATGCGACGGGCTCCTACCAATTTACATTATGGAAAGAATTTGCACAAGTTATCCACATTCCACGAATGTGGTAACTCCACGCCTTCCTCGTCCTTGAGACGAAAGGCTCCGTCTCTAACGCTGCTCGCGACAATGTACGGCCCTTCCCATGCAAATTGGAACTTGCCCACTGAATCAGCGTTCTTTTTCCTCTTTAAGACGAAATCTTCGACCTGAATGTTCTTCAGAGAAACCTTCTTGTTTCTCCATTTTCTAGTTTCTTCTTGGTATTTCAACAGATTTGCGACTGCATCCAGCCTATCAATCTCTACCAAGTCTTTATCCGCTTCTTCGCTCTCACGAGAAGCTCCCACCAAAACTCTGGCACTTTCATTGGCTAGCTCTTCTGGACACATAGCTTCAGCCCTGTAAAGCAACATGAATGGGGTGAACTTGGTTGTTCTGGACTCAGTGGTGTTATGTGACCAGATGACTCTTGGTAGCTCATCGGCCCACTTTCCTTTCTTCTGATCAAAGAGACACTTCTTCACAGCTGAAAAAATTTGCCCATTGGCTCTTTCGACTGCGCCGTTGGATTGAGGATGATACACAGACGCAAAGCGAAGTCTTGTCCCAATTGTGCGACAGTACTCTCTAAAGTCCTGGCAATCAAACTACTTCCCATTATCAACTGTGAGTTCTTTGGGGACGCCGAATCTACAGATGATTTGCTGCCAGAAAAACTTTCTGATAGTGGTTGAAGTGATGGTAGCGACGGGCCTTGCTTCAATCCACTTGGTGAAGTATTCGACTGCTACCACGGCGAACTTGAAGTTACCTTGAGCTGTAGGTAATGGTCCGACAATATCCATGCCCCAGCACTGCAATGGCTAAGTAGGTGTGATAAGCTGCGAAAGAGCCCCTGGTCTTCGCTGATGCTTTGCCGCGAATTGGCATGCCTTGCATGTCTTGACAATCTGCTCGGCATCTCTTATTGCCATCAGCCAATAGAAACCTTGTCTGAAAGCCTTTCCAGCTAAAGCTCTCACTGCGATGTGAGATCCACACATCCCACTATGAATTCCTTTCATGAGCTCAATGCATTGCTCCTGTGTGATGCACTTTAGCAATGGTGCACACACTCCCAACTTGAAAAGGTTGTCATCTTTGAGAACTTAGCCTCTCGCTCGAGCTTGCATCCTTTTCATGTCGTGGGTTTCGACTGGCTCGTAGTGCCCACGAAGGAAAGCGATGATGGGAGCTCTCCAATCTATGCTTGCGATTGCATTGACTGTGCTGAGGGGTTGCTTATCTGGTTTGATAGATGGGGCAGTTAGAATTTCAAAGAATACATCTGGAGGCATCGCCTCCCCCCTCGCAGCTTTCTTTGCCAGCTCATCAGCTTCCCCATTTCTTTTTCTCTGCAGGTGCTCGATAGTGAAACCCCGAAAATGTCTTTCCATTTTTCGCACTTCCGCCAGGTACTTGACTAGCTCTGGCTCTTTGGCCTCACTCTCCTTTTCAACATGGTCCTTGATGACCTCTGCATCACACTTGACCAGAAAGTTACTTGCTCCCAAGGCTCGCACCTTTCTGAAGCCTAAAAGGAGTGCCTCGTACTCGGTGGTATTGTTGGTGCACCTGTCGGATGGGTCTGAATAATCCAGCCTCGCGACATATCTCAGCTTGACTCCTGTCGGTGAAGTGACAATAGCTGCAATTTCGGTGCCTTTGCGCCCCCATGCTCCGTCGCATCTGATTTCCCACACAGGTACCATTTCCTCATCCCCAGCAGCGTTGCTTGGTGAGGTCCAATCCACCACGAAATCTGCCAAAACTTGGGATTTGATTGCTGATCTTTTCCCAAAATCGATTGTGTGCTCCGATAACTTGGTTGCCCACTTGGCGATTCTGGACAAAGCTTCCTTGTTGATGAAAAGATCATTGAGAGGCTAGTCAGTGAGCACGGTGACCTTGTGCGCTTCGAAGTAATGCCTGAGCTTTCTTGTGGCCATAACTACTGCGTATGCAATCTTCTCTAGTTCCGAGTACAACAGCTTGGAGCCTGACAAAGCCTCCGAAACGAAACACACAGGGCTCTGATATTTCCCTTTTTCACCGTCGACCTCTCGCACGAGAGCAGCACTGACTGCTGCCTTGGATGCAGCCACGTATAGAAAAAGTGGCTCAGATGGGAGAGGTGGTGAAAGTATTGCCATTTCCTCGATGTAAGCCTTTAGCTCAGCAAAAGCCTTGCTTTGCTCAGGTCCCCACTCAATTTTGCCCTTGCCTTTCAATGCTTTGAAGAATGGAAGGCTTCGCTCGGCGGACCTGGAAATGAATCTATTCAGAGTCGCAACTCGACCATTCAACTTCTGAATATCTTTCTTCGTTTTTGGCTCCTCCATTTCCCTGATGGCCTTTATCTTATCCGGATTCGCCTCAATCCTCTTGGCTGAGATTAGGCATCCCAATATCTTTCCCTTTGTGACCCCAAATACACACTTTTCTGGGTTCAATTTCAAGCCTGCTCTTCTCATGTTGGCGAAAGTTTCTGCCAGATCGCTGATGTGATTGGCCCTTTCGCCGCTTTTCACTATGAGGTCATCGACATAGGCCTGAATATTCCTGCCGATTTGCGATTTGAATACTTCCCAAGTCATTCTAATGAAAGTTGGACCGGCGTTCTTCAAACCCTCAGGCATTCGCATGAAACAAAAAGTGCCGAAAGGAGTGATGAAGCTAGTTTTTTCCTCGTCCTCTTTCGCCATCCAGCATTGATGGTAACTAGAGAAACAATCCAAGAGAGACATGATAGCGGCGCTGGCTGGTGAATCAATGACCTGATCCATTCTCGGAAGTGGGTAATTGTCTTTGGGTGTGGCCTTGTTGAGGTCTGTGAAATCTATGCACATCCTCCATTTTCCATTCTTCTTTTTAACGGGCACAGTGTTCGCTAGCCATTTGGGATACATGACTTCGCGAATGACGCTGGCGTCTAGCAATCTCTGAACTTCAGACTTGACTGCTACCACTTTATCATCAGACATCTTTCTGAGCTTCTGCCTTCGCGGCCTGACCGAAGCGTCAATGTTCAACTTGTGCTCGATGAAATTTCGATCCACACCTGTGAGATCTTTAGCGGACCAGGCGAACACATCTTTATTCTTTTGGAGGAACTGGATTAATGCCTCCTCTTCGCTGGATGCAAGATCGGAGCCGATGATGACAGCCTGATCCCAAACCATCTCATCCAACAAAACCCTTTTAGTGTCGCAGTCCGGCTGCACATTGATCTTTTCCCTATCCGCTTTCGGCTGCTTCTCCACATCTTTGGCCTTGACTGCCTCGTCGAGAGCATTGATATTTCTTTGACCTGGAGTTCTGCCTCTCTCTAGATTTCAGCCATCATTTTGGTGACCCCAGATAGTGATGACCCCCTGCGTCACCGGTATCTTTACGCACAGGTAAGCTTGATGAATGATAGCCTCAAATTTGTTGAGAAAACCTCTTCCCAGTATGCCATTGTAGGGGTAATACATCTCCACTACATCAAAAGACAAATACTCTGTCCTGGCATTTTGAATGGTACCAAAGGATACCAGAAGCAAGACCTTGCCTACTGCATGAATGACCCGTCCGCCGAAACCATACAAAGGTGTATCAGGGGGCTGCAACAGATCTCTGCTCAAACCCATTTTGTCATATGCATCAGCGAAGATTATGTCTGCTGATGAGCCATTATCGACTAGAAGCTTTCCCAAAGTCCAGCTTGCTATGTTGGCTTCGATTACCAGGGCATCGTTGTGAGGAAAACCTTGTAATCTCACATCCTCCTTTGAGAAGGTGATCGGAATGTGGGACCATCTTGTTCTTTCTACTCTCCCCTCCACGCAAATGTTCCGGACTTCACGAAAGTAATGCTTCCTGTCCTTCTTGCTATCAAACTCCAAAGCAGAGCCACCCGAAATGGGGAGGATGGTTCCGACAGATGGTAACAGGTCGTTTTGGCCCTCAAGCTTTGCTGGTAATGGTGGAGCAGTTGGTCCTTTGTATGGGGGAGGAGGGGGAGCGATGGGGTGCTGATCGATGGGCCTACGCTCAACATTTTGGGCCTGGAAAGCTTGGGATTGCCAAGGTGGCGGTTGAGCGTAACTTGGAATAGGTGGTGGGAAATGAGGTGGTTGGAAAGGGTTAGCGAAGGGGTTCCTTCCAAAATTTGGGTTTTGCCAAGCCGGGGCGGAATGGTTTACAGAGCTATTCCTCTCTTTCTCCTTCTTCTCCTCTTCTAGGATGGCCTCAAACCTTTTCTTGTCTGGGCAACAATTTGAGCTGTGGTCATCATTCTCTTTGTGAAAGATGCAGAACCACTTTCTTTTCTCTTTGTGAAAGCGCACAGATAAACCGTTGTAGCATTTCCCCAAGGAAAGAGAGTATTCCAACGGTATCGAATCCAAGGAAGGCAATGGCGGATATCTTAGACTTATGCTTTTGCTCTGAATGTAAACCAAGAGATAGATATAGGGAAAACACACTCAAAGGCAGGGGTAAGATAAAAGATAATAGGGGTAGTGTGACACACACACCTCAAATCTACCTCTACTCTAGCACACTACGGCTTAGGGGGAACATACGAGTTAGCTCTAGGTTCTAATGTACTAAACATACAAAGCTAGAAGATACAAGAGATAGGCATGAGTATTGCATGAGGGAAACATGGTTCAGCACCTAGGTACAAACGGGGAGCTAGCCCGCTGTTGTGCTACGCCGAAGCTTAGACACGAACAATGAAAGGAATGGAAAGGCTCAAGCAACAAACACAGAAAAATGCTAAGCAAAAGGAAGACAAAAAGCAATCTCTCAACAGTGTAATTCTCAAAAGCCGATCCCCTTTACAAGTGTCGGTCGGCCTCCTTTTATAGGGAGACGAACGAACTTTTTACATACCGAGATTGCCCTCGTGTAAAACGGATCACACAAGAATGTACTAGGCTAATTTTGGGAAATCTCCATTAGGTCTTCACATAATCGGTGCTTCATGACGTCACGCCGCAAATCACGACGCTTTTCCTGGCATCAGCACATGCGCATGTCGGGTGAAGACCTTCAATTTTGGAGATACCCCCTTTCGCCTAGTGGATTCTTGCACCTGAAACACACTCAAAACCAAAATCAAACGTATAAGTCGTTAGCTGCGACGAAACCCCTGAACGATATATGGGCTAACACTCGCCGAACAGAAAGGATTCGACCCTGGGGTTTCGTCGTGGGAAAACCCGAAAGTATCAACCCCAAAGCTTGGCAAACTGGACCATCCGTCCTGTATGGGAGCTTTCGGGCGACGAAGGGTACCCAGCAAAAACTATGACACGAAAGATAAAAGAGTATTGATTGGCTTCAGGGGTTTCGCTGTTAACTTTTCGAATTGCTCTCGCCGAGCTGTGCCAGTCTTATGGAATTGACTGTAAAGGACTCAACTCTGAATCCCCCAACACTCGCGATGACCAGCACTCTGCAAAACTAGACTTTAGACTCCTATAGCAGGTACCCCAACGCGGAGGTTGCCCTAGGATCCAACAGGGTTGTCACCACCTGAGGACTGACCTCTCATTACGGGGGGTATGCTCATAACTATCGTAGCCAGACAACCCAGGCACCATGCCTACGTTGCTACTAGACTTCACCCGGCCCGGGCTATTGTGACCCAGGGTGAGAGCCACCAGAAGACTAGTCAACTAGACCGAGTACCGTAGCTTGAACACAGACCCCATGCAACACTCTCATGCTATCTAACAAGATCAACTAAGGCTAGACATACGAACAGATATGAACTCTCTTATGTCCAATCAACAAGATCAAAGGGTCGTGTTGGTGAAGAACACGAGCCTCTAACTTATGAACAAACACATAAGGAAGGAGTTTATCACCCTTCAAGTGGATCAAAAGGTAGTGTTCACGAAGAACACGAGCCTCTAAATGATGAACAGAGGATGAACTTAAGAACATATCAAGAATATGATCTACCATGACTTTATATGAAATAGCTGAATAACTGAAGTAGATCAAAGTCATACAAAGAAATAAAGATAAAAGAGAACTCATACCTAAACTTCCAAGAGGACTTGGAACCTGAAGAAGAGCTACTCTAGCCTACCCTCTAGCCTTGGAAACTAAAAGTAAGTGGAGAATGAGAGAGTGGTGTGTGTGAAATGGGAGCCCCTCCCCTCCTATTTATAGAGGAGGACAAGGCTTGCTCAGACGCCCAAATGGCCCCAAAACACCCGGGAGTGAAGCAAGTGACCAATGAGCAACCACCACGTCTAAGGACCAGATGGGGCGCCACTAAGGCGGTTCGGCCGATCCTAGGATCGGCCGACCCCTTAGGGTGGCCCCACCTGGTGTGCTTCCTCTGAGTGGCTGCCCTGTGGGCCCTATGATCCATCCCCGGTGCATGGCTTGATTTGGTATCCGAGGTGGGCCCTTTGATCCATGTGAAGTCCATGTGGCGTCCTCTGATTAGTCGGTGAGTGCCTCCCCTAGATCGATGATGTGTCTTGTCATGTCTCCCTTGGTGGCAGCCACCTCCTCAGCTGAGTTGGCATGGTTTCTTCATAGAAGTAGAGTTTCCTTCTCTTTTAAGGGGTAAATCACCTACATACAATTAATCTCTAAGGACAAGTGGAACTACATTATTCAAGCCTAAATGCTAGTAAATAATGCATATGCCTCCATTTATGTGAGAATATTGAGGGTTGGAAATGGTGAATTTCCACCGTCAACAACGAACTCGAGCCAAAAAATGTATATCGAAGCTGAAGGCAAGCATGATCATCCCAGAGAGGCCGAGGCATTCCCTGAGGTGGTCACGGGACTCGAGGACTATAGCACTAGGGTCGCGGAACTCGGAGACGAAAAGATCGAGCATTGAGGCTAGTGCTTCACCAATAGGTACCGATCTCCGAGTGAACTCAAGCTCAGAAAGACACTCGACTTTCAAAGAGGATAGAGCATGGACTTCCAGAGGCTGGTGTACGATCTTAAACCAGAGTTCGGACGAAGAGCAAGATTTAACTCGCTCTTACCTTAGGTAGAGGGTTCGATGTTCTCGTCAAGGCGATGAAAACATTCCGAAGTCTGGCCTAAGCTTCCAATGGGGGATTATGGATAAGCTGGAAAGTGCACCTCCCATTGGGCATCGATCAAGTCAGGCATAAAATACGAAGTGCAAGCTTCTCCTGACTGATCGACATCGATCGATGTGCTTGAGATAGAAAGTGAATGCACTCCACTCGATCGGTAAATGATCGTGTTCCTTCGGTCTGATGGATGAATCCAATGGATTATAAAGCAGAGACCGATGTCTTGGTTTATACGAAACTTCAGTGCAAAGCACTTCAGCTCAAACCTTGACATAGAAACATGATAGGCCTCTCATAGCCTCCTTAGGAGTTAGTAGTGAGGATCGAACAAGTCATCCTGGCCGGGAATGGTCGTTCTTTCCGGACTACCTTCTCCATCCTCCCACGAGACAAAGTCTCGGGGAGAAGGTCTAAGAAGATGCACAAGAGGGGAACCCAAGGGTAGATCTCGTGGCATGAAATCTTTCCCTTAGATTCCTGCTATTCAGGAATGACATCTTCAGCTAGAGCTCAGAAAGAATGGATATGAAACCTTGGACTCGGCTGACGATGGATCTAGGTGGCTCAACATTTCCTCTGGTGGGTGCTTCATTGACCGGGATACAAGGGGAGATGAAATCTGGGATATTATCCAGGATCTCTTTTCCCTCGACAACATCTAGGTGCACAAAGGATCCTCCGGAGAGAGCATTAAGCCTCATGGCATCATCCTTCCGCAATCCAAACCAGAATTGCTGAAGCAACATCCAGTCAGGAATGTAAAGGACTGGGCAATCTTCCACCGCGGAGGCGAAACAATTCCATGCCATTCCTAGGGATTCCTCCTCACATTGCTTGAAACAGAGAATCTTTGCCCTTAACGAGATGACATGTCGTATTGGGAAGAAGTGGGAGCAAAAAGCTGCTCTCAACCCTTCCCAAGTAAGGTAGTCTTTACAAAAACAACGGTGTCAATCCCGTGCTTCCCCGGAGAGGGATAGCGGGAAACACTCTCTTTTTCGAGCATCCAGTGATTCTCCGGTTTTACCCTGAGTTTCAATCAGACGCTCGTAGTCTCTCACATGATCAAAGGGGTTCTCATGACTTGACCCCGAGAAGGATAGTTCCTGAATTAGCTTCATGAGAGAGGGGCGAATCCAAAAGCCAGATGTAAGAGTGGATCTCAACGAAGATGGCTCTGAGGGTTCACTCCTCGAAGGCGGAAGGTGTTTACAAGGATAACCTTCCATGGGTAGCGGGGGTAGAGGTAGAAGTAAAGAAAACAAAAAGGGATATCTCAAAAAGGATAACGGGGGTGAAGGTAGAAGAAAAAGGAAAAAGATAAATACGAGGATAGACGGGCTCGAAGGTTAACAACAGTCGTTCCCCGGCAACGGCGCCAGAAATGCTTGTTGGCGTTTCTTAACCTCAACACTAGGTGCTGTGGCAGTGTGAGCGTGTAAGAAACTCCCGGGTACACTGACGAGTGCGAACGAATCCGCAAGCGCACGGATATACCGTTGTAGCGCTTCTCCCTAGGGGAATGAGTATTCCCGTCGGGTTTCATTCCCTTAGGACAGAGAGTAACCAGAGAGGGTCTATCCAAGGACACTAGCTTTCGCTGGGATAGGTCGGGTTACAAGAAGCACTTCCTTAAGGGACATAGCTCTCAAGATGTTATTCAGTCAGGTCTTAGTCATCCCTGCGGGGCGACAACACTCCAAGGTGCTGGCAAGCGAGCCCAAGTCGGTACGCGACGTAAGAGGGTTGACAAAGGGTCTTACAGGCTATCACCACTGCGGCCGACCTCTATGCTACGATCGTATGTGGTCTTCGTAGGAAAACCAGGGCCCAGACACCACGTCTGTACCCCAGATAAATACTATAATGCGGTTACGTCTGTCGACCCGCAACTACACTATAGCAACCATGTAGATACGGTCCCACGAACAAGGGAAAGATCGGAATCAGATCATATCATTAAACTGGGAGCAGAAAGGAAGCTATGGATGCAGCTAAACGAGATACAGCGGACTTACTTAACTAAACAGGATCAGAGCATGCAAACAAGCAAATGAACTACGGCTCTGGCTCTAAAGGATCGAAGCCTTGTGTCATGAAGAACACAAGCCTCTAACTTATGAACGAGCCACGAACTCAAGAACAAATCAATCATGCATGATGTCCACTATAGTATAAATAAAAAATGCTGAAATACTCACTTTGATCTAAATGAAGAACAAGCATCCACGAGGACATCAACTCACTCCTTACCCCTACTCTACCTCTCAACTAATCCTAATCTAGATCTCTCCTCATCACCATTCTACCGCAAAGAGGTGAGAATCACCTCTCATGGGCAGAATTGGAGAGAGGGAGAGAGAGCTACAGAAGAGAGAAGTGGAACTTGAGAGCTTGGTGGCGTGTGAGAAATGGAGCCCCTCCCCTCCTATTTATAGACAAGGAGGAGGCTTGCTCCGGGGCTCAAAGTGCCCCTAAACACCTGGGAATGCAGCCAAGAGCCAATGAGCAACCAGCACGTGGACGGGACGGATCAACCGACCCTAGGTCGGTTCGGCCGATCCTAGGATCGGCCGAAACCTCTGGCCGGCCATCTGGACCGTGCTTCCTCTGGCTCGCTTCCATGTGGGCCCTAATGCCTCTCCTCCGTGCATGGCACGTTTCCTGGTGGTTTAGTTGGCAAAGTGGGCCCATGGATCCATGTGATGCTGACATGGCAGCGTATGATTCGTCAACAGTCCTTCACATGGATTGGTGACATCATGGATCCAGGAGAATCCATGTGGCAGCCCCTGATTGGCCAGCATTTGAGTGCCTTGGATTGGAGTGGAATGAAAGTGCATGGATTCCTCCCATTTCTTATGCTAAATACCTGCATTTGAATAGACATCGACACTGGTGGAAAGTATGAGTTTAAGCACCTATTCTAGTGTGGATGTGCAATTCATGCTCAAATTTGCAGGAGTTGACGGCCTTGAAAATGGCAAATATTGACCATCAACATGGAGCAGGCGGTCCTCTAAGTGTGCTGGGACATCGAGGAGGGTGTCGGCTCGTCGGGGAGCTCGCTAGCCAGTCGCCTTCGGGCTCTGAGTAGCCGCGTCGTCGAGCGCGTGAAGGGTGCTCTCCGTCTTGGCATTCAGAAGACCCTTGGCATGGTGTCGACGTACTACATTGTCGATCATGCGGCGCTGGCCACAGGGTATGTCGTCGCGGACGGCCTCGACGATTATGGAGCGCAGGACGCCATGGACCAAGCTGATGCTGCCGCTGTCGACGCCACCGCTGATCTTGCAGACATGTTCGAGGAAGACCTCTTCCCGAACGCTGCTCCTGCAGGCCCCCTTGAGCCCTGAAAGCAACCGAGCACGGAAGCCCTTAGGTCGTGGCCAAGATTCGAGCCGAGCGGCTTATGTAAATAAACAAATCATCTTTTGAAGTTTGTAACTTAAGTGTGACTTGTTTTATGTATGCCATTGCATCAAAAGCTCTCTCACCGCCGAAGAGTATGACAAGGTTGATGGGTTGAAGTCCGCCAAAGATGTGTGGGACACTCTCTTTATCAACCATGAAGGAACAAGGCAAGTTAGAGAAGGAAGAATTCGAGCTCTTGAAAGTGAGCTCAATCGCTTCGTCATCAAAGAAGATGAATCTCCACAAGACATGTACAACCGCTTGAACAAGATCATCAATAAGATCGAGTCTCTTGGAAGCACAAGATGGGGAAGAAAAGAAGTAGTTGATAAGATCCTCTCCGCTTATATGGCTAGGGATGTTCAACTCCCTACACTTATTAGAGAGAAGAGAGGCTTCAAGAAGTTCACTCTGGCGGATGTGATTGGTAGAATTGAAGAACATCTTATCACCGTCAAGGAGTCAAAGCTCTCACAAGAAATGTCAAAGATGCATGAACAAATTGAGAAGAACAAGGGAGTAGCTCTCAAAGCTTCAAGCAAAGACAAAGAGAGAAGGGCAAGCTCATCATCCTCCAAGACCGTAGTCAAGGAAGATAGTGATGACGATAGTGATGACCCCTTGACCCCCGAGCAAATGGCTCTATTTGTGAAGAGGTTCACCAAGGTGATTGTGACGCCCCAGGTTTTTAATTAACCTTAATTGCCGGTCAAACTTGTTGACTAGGGTCAAAGCACGGTCAACCTGGGTCATCACCTCGAAAACCTCACCAACACTCACCCATTAGTATCTTAAGCAAGTCTAGCACACTCTCCTTGGTCAAAACCCTAGCTAAGGGGGACAAACCCTTTGATGTCCTTGTGTCGATCTGGAACTTTTGCCGCGTTCTCCAAAATTCACCTAAACACTTCAAAATCCCCCAATAGGAAAGTTGTCCAGTTTTTCATGAGACACAACTTTCATGTTGAGTGGCATTTCTGATTTTGAGTGGAAAAGGTGCTAAATTGCCAAGAAAACTCTAGGTTACTGTTCACCGAGACATGAAAATCCTCCAAATTGGCATTTGAATTTCTCCCTCGATTTGAATCTATTTCAAATTCGGTTTCAGCCAAGTTCTAGAGGGATCACCCATCTATAACTTTCCTATCTACAGGTTTTGAAGTTTATTTGCAATTTTTGGAGAATCGTGCAAAGGAACAGGGGCACATCGCTCGGACCGGGCCGAGAGCGCGCTCGGCGCGACGTCACGCGCGTACGCGCGACACCCCGCGTCGCCGCCGCGCCGCCGCCGTGCGCCGCCGTACCACGGCCCCGCCTAAGAGTCCGCGCGTGAGCACGGCATGCGTCAGCACCGCACGCACCTCCAGGCCGCGTCTCGACCGGTGAGCCCGCGCGCCACGCGGCGTGCGCGCGCTCGCCGCGGCGCCGTCGGTCCGCCCGCCGCGCCCGCACGCCGAGGCTCGTCGTACCCCGCGCCTTAATGCGCCGGTCGCTTTACTGCGAAGTCATGATGCCTCCGCGCGCGCTCGGCTAAATAAAGCCGTCCCCTCCTTCTCCCGCGCGTGAGCACTGCTGCCCGCCGATCCGCCATTGCCGCCGCCGCCGGTGAGCTCACAGCTCCGCTCGCTCCCGCCGCCGGACAAACCCTCCTAGCCCTTCCCTAGACACCAGTGAAGCTCCCACGGCCGCGTGTTCGCCCACATTGCGCCGCCACTCGCCGGAACCCGAGCCGCAGCGGGTGCGCCGCCGCGACCCCGCCGCCGCCGCTCGCCGGTGACATCTCCGGCCGAGCCACCACCGCCAATCGACGCGTGGTGAGCCCAATCACACTCCCACGCCACATGTTTACCAAGTCCGGCCGCCGTTCGCCGCCGGTGAGCCCTTCCCCGCCGCCAAGGGCACAGTTGTGAATTCCTGAGGGCATATGTGTAAACCAGGGACTCGATCGCAACGAAAGTTATCTTAGTTTCTTTGCAAGTCAGTCCAGTGCCTTAGAAATAGCCTAGAAAATCACAGAAAATTCAGAAAAATGCAAACCCAATTTTGTTGGTCTCAGTGAGAGTAGATCTGCAACTTCTACAAAGCATGACCATAGTTTTGACTTATAGCTTTTGAATGAAAATTCAAATTCAGTTTGAAACCTTTTTGCTATAATTCAAAATATAGAAAGGATATGGAGCTGAATTTTGGATATGTTGCTAGAATTGTCATGATTAGACTCTGGACCAAAAATTTCACAAAGTTGTTGAACAGATCTTTTTATATGAATTACTTCATATTTATTGTATTTCTGCCTTACTGATTTTTGTAGCAAAATATGAATTGATTCTTGTGCTCAACTTGTGGAAATGTTCATGTTATGCCTAGAAGTAACTTTCCTGATTTTATCATGAATTTATCTCTGTTATAAATATTTAATCTTGTTTTATGCCTAGATATATATTTAAATGCATGGTTCATATTTCAAATTGGTTTGAGATGAACCCATGGGTGTTCTGATCTTGTTTAGGGTCAGAGTAGCTGTAGGCTTGTTGTTGGATGCAGGAGCTTTACTTTTATTTATTTATGCATTTCCCTTAATTCAAATAGCTAGGAAATGTGTTTCTTGCATTTATAAGTTTTGTAACTCTTTAGTGACCAAACTTGGATCCAATGGGTGTTTAGAAATACTTAGGCCAGCAAGGACCCCTGTCCTTGTTTATGTGAATTGTTTGCGCCTTTAAAAGTTAGAATGCACATGAGCTTGTTATAGGTTTTAATTAGGAAAATGTGTTCCTTTAACCTTGTGACCTTGTGATTGGGTACCTAGACTAATTTTAGGGTCTTGCTTATCATCCGTACTGTTTGGAAAAATTAAATGGAAGTATCTACATTTATGTGCACACCTTTGCTATTGAAAGATTGAATAGTAAATCTCACATGAAATAACAATCATGAAAATGAACACTAGTTAATTGTTGGGCAATGATTAAACCCTTGTCCATAATAACCTTAATGAAAAAGATTTACTAATTAATTGTTTGTTAAAGTAAATGTGGCCAACAAGAGTTGGATGAAATAATTAATCTATCACTCCACATGAACCCTGCATTGCATTCCGTGTAGAGCTTCCTGACGGTAACTACGCGCTCGTGCCGGAAGCCGAGGAAGGAGGAGCTGACACGGAGCTGCAGTACGTGGAGGTGATCGACGACACCGAGGACCCTCAGGCTAACCCTGCTGACGAAGGCAAGCCCCGGTGCATTAACCAAGTGTTTTTGAAAATTTATGCAACTATCTATGGATGATTGTGCATTTACGTTCAGGAGTTGAAATGAAACCCTAGATGCATGATCCCTAGGTACCTATGTTCTTACTAGTATGATAGGTCGGTAGCTGCTATGCTATAGGACCGTTACAAGTCGAGTGATGCTTGTCACTCGCGAGAATAGGTTCTTATGTTGGAATCATAAGATCTCCTTAAATGGATTGCTCATGTGGTAAGAGCATGGGATGTGGGCTCCGGTCCAATGGCTTTCGTGGGTTAAGTGTTTGAACGTACTAAGCACTTGTCGGAAATGGGTACGGTAAGCCTAGTACCTTAACGAGACGGTAAGGGATTTTACTGTGACTAATCTTGGGATGTGTCCCCCGGCTAGCTACCGGTGGTGCATGTGCGATGCTGGGTGCCTTGCGGGGTATACCAGATAGCCGGTACCGAAGACTGTCGCCTTTTATCCCGAACCGAGGACTTTTGGGAACCGCCTAGTGGTTGTCCTTGCGGGGGCACCCTACCGTGTGTTTAGGTCTACCTTGCAAGGCTTAAATCAATCGATTGTCGGCCTCTCACCGTTATCTGAGACTACTTACTCCACTGGCCATGAGATCCCTAATGATGGAAGTTGATGAATATCATGCTTGATTAATTGTTTGCACAACTTATGCTTGCACTAGCTTGCTAATTTAGAAAGGAATAATCAACTAGAACTTGTGCTAAAATATTGAAAGTAAGGACATACTCTTTGTTGCTTTTCAGCAAAAGAAACCCCTTTGGCCAAAAAGCCTTTCATGTCTAGAGTTGGTGATGTAGTTGTCACCGACGGGTAAGTCTTGCTGAGTATTAGTATACTCAGCCTTGCTATAATCTGTTGCTTCAGGTAATGCCTTTGTTGATGTGTGGCCTGGAGAGATCCCGCCTGGCTGGGAGCTGGAGTGGGTTGAAGACGATGAATGAAGGCATCATGGCAGGCCTCCCGTGATGTTTCCTCGTGCCGTTTAGTTTAATTCCGCTGTTTTCAAAACTCTGAACTTCGTTGTCGTGTCAAAGACTTCGGTTTGTAATAATTAAGCCCTTCGGGGTAAATTTGGATGTTAATCTTATGTTGTTCTCTGGACTCGCCTTCGCGTGAGTTTTAATGCATATATGTCGATCCTTGTTGCTTTGTAAGTGATTTACCGGGCGTTAACCCGGCAACTAACGACAGGATGATACTTTATTATTGCTTAATGACCAAAGTGGATTGGTTTAGGCGATAGTACGGTATTTTCCTGGGCGGGTTGTCACAGCTGGCATCAGAGCAATTATATGCACCAGAGATTAATTAATAACCTTAATCACTGGTTTTTGAATAAAATTTGCCAAGATTGTTTGGATTTGCAAAACACGTTGGTCCGTTAAGGATAAACTAGACCGAGAGGCCCTAGAGGGAATTTTGGGTTCTTTCAGGTGGCTTATTAATCTATGGTTTATTTTGCTAACCCCCAGCACATTTACTTTCTGTCAGAACTTACTTTCTGCACAACCATACTAGTTCATCACGTTTTGCTATACGTGGTGGTACCACAGGAAAGTCCTGTGAGGGATGGATGGGACCTATTCAAATGGGCACCCACGTCGCGTCTGCGTCTCATCACGTTTTGCTATACGTGGTGGTACCGCATGGAAGTCATGCGAGGGATGGATGGGACCTATTCCAAAGGGAACCCACCGTCGCGTCTGTATCTCGCCACGTTTTGCCATACATGGACGTTCCGCATTTTGTATATGCGAGGCAAGGATCCGCTTCATTCCAAAAGGAGCGTATCTGAGGTTGGACGCTGTCCATGCAGCGGCTTGACGCATGGATACCGTTTCTATAAGTGAACGGTACTGTATGTGGACGCTTCTGTGACGTGCTGGCACGGAAGGTTCTTTTCTGCATGTACATAACAACGCTTCGTTAGACGCTAAGTGAGTACCGTGTAGCTCTCGACTAGCTATTATAGGGAGAGATGAGTAAAAGCCTTGCCACCGGCACTAACTTCGATTTTTGGCTTGATTGCCGTGTGAGGTCGAATAGGACGTCTTGCATGCATACTAAAAGTTGAAACTTTTAAAAGGGACCCAAAACAGAACTTATATGCTCTCTAAGGAAGATTTGCTAGCATGTGGTTCCTGTGAACTAGATTACCTCTCATGCATAGGTGTTGTGCTGTCCAAAAAGCTGTATTGCTGCTAGCTTGAATTTTTGCACCAGATTCTAAAAATGTTTAGACTAGTTGACCTATACCAAAGTCGCTCCATATCTAATCTAGTTTTTGCTCGCAAAAATTCATGGTCATAGCTTCTGTAGATCTTGAGTTGTACCCTTTTTAGCGAACTCAGGTCATGCTGTTTTTCGGGAAGGCAGAACCTGAAACTTTGCAACTTTCAACCTTGTTCCTAAATGATCTAGCTCAACCTTTGAATACCAAAAGTGTGTATAAAAACCTTACGGAGTAGCCTGTAAAATTTGGGGATTTTTGGGGTTCTGGATTTTTAGTTATGAATTTTTATTCACAGCTGCCAGAATTTGCACCATTTGACATGTTGCTCTCTTTTGAGTTCTAACATGCGTTACTTTTTTATACAGATGGCTGCCCCCATGTTTCTCGAGTACGGCGCTGACGGTTCGGTCCGTACCGACGGGCTGCACTGGGAGGGTTTTCCACGCCTTGCGTGGGAGGCACTCAGCGCTGCCGGCTACACCATTCCGCCCGTCTACGAGGCACTCGAGTTAGAGCACCTGGGCGTGCCTCATTGCAGAGTGACTGTCACTGTACCACCTCACCCGGACCACCCCGACTGGTTTGACTTGAGCTCGATGTACTGGGGTTTTCGTCTGCAGGAGTCCTTAGAGTCGGCTGCCCTCTGGGAATTGACGGATTTCTGCGACCATAACCCGACGGTAGTAGCACTGTCACCATTCGGACTATTTCCGGTGGTGAACCCGCACGATCCGGCATGGAGGGACCGTGTGGACCACCTTCAGGAGTTACTGATGCTCGCAGTCCCACTGGACGTCACGCAGACGCTAACGCGTTGCCTGGACGCTGTGTTCACACTCCAGGGCCTGCGTAACACTACCCAGCTGATGATCAGCCAGCGACTGGAGTCGGCTCGGCTGGCCTGGCACAATCTTTCGGCAGCGTACCAGCAGCTGAGCTTCACTCTCACCCAGACTCAGCAGGAGAACGACCGACTGCGTGCCAGGAGGTTCCAGTTGGAGTTAGAGAGAGGTGACCGCCTGCAGAGAATCTTAGACCTGGAGGCAGAGGTCACTACCCTTGAGGAGGACGTGGACGCTCGAGAGATCGAGAGGTTGACACTGTTACAGAACATCATTGAGATGCAGCAGCTGGTAGAGGAGGCTGAGGTACAGGTAGCAGCTCTACAGGCCATTGTGGCTCTGCAGCCACCACCTCCGGTGGAGGCACCTCCGGAGGAGCAGCAGGCTCAATCTGGTCTTGACCAGGCGAGTCAGGCTGGACCACCGCTACCGACCCCACCGGCTTCACCTGCTGGCAGTGGTGCTTCGGTCGGCAACTAGGTTGCCGTAGTGTTGTAATAAGATGGGTCATACTCCTGTGTGTAGCTTTTGGTTGGTTTGTGGTAGGTGAGCATAGGAGAATGCTTTTGTGCAGCATGGCTGCAGTGTAACCCAGGTTGTAATGTGGTATTTTCAAACCTTGGAACCTTTGTAATGTTCTGTGAACACTTTATTCGTAATGTTGGTTGTAAGGAAATGCTTAAGTAATTTGTGATCAGAATCGAGTTCGGTGTTGTATACCAAGCTTTCTTGGAATTTTTGTGACGATCGTGTTCTCTAAATCTCAGCAATCGTGCACTTTCTTATTGGAAGTTATGCAAGTTTAATCCAATCCGGGCTGCTGTCCAAACAGCTTAGGAAAGGGAGTTTTCGAACAATTGAACGTCGGAATCTTAGCATGCGTTGAATACCGAAGTTGTGCGGAGTGTTGCAATGACCGCGCTCACCAAAATTCAGCATTTTTGCATAAGAGTAGAGGGAGCTACGAAATTTTCGGTGAGTGTCGGCCGGCTGCCAGGACAGCTAGGTAGCTTCCCGCAATTGCATTCTTCGGGCATGCGAAGTTGTAGTTCGCCGCAATGTGGAATGCCAACCTTGGGGAGTATGAAATTTGACATCTACTAACCAATTTTGGAAAATATCTCGGTGACTAGGCTGTTGGATGTGAAGTACTCTTATGACTGTGTTGCTGCAAATGCCGAATGAATGCGCGAATGAGCTTTTGTCATGCATGTTTTACACTTGTCATTTCTTTCTAAGCAAGATTATGGCTATGTGTCTAATAAAGGCTCGCATTTCAGATGGTGGGACCAACACGCAGCTCCCCCAATGGTTTCGGAACGTCAGGCAGTGGTGAACTACCACCGCCACCGCCCATGACGCCGGCGGAGGCATTCATGGCCACTCAGACCGAGGTGCTGCGCCAGATCCTACAGACGCAGCAACAAATCGCCCAGCAGCTGAACCAAAGGCCGCCTCATGTGGCAAATCATGAGGGGCCAAATCAGGTCACCACCTACCCTCAGTTCATCGGGATGAAGCCTCCGACCTTTTCCAAGGCGGAAGACCCCCTTGAAGCTGAGGCGTTTATCAAGGCCATCGAGGCAAAATTCTCTGCCTTTGTACTGCCTTGCTCCGAGGAAAACAAAGCCAACTTCACAGCTCTGCAACTGCGAGGGGAAGCCTTGATGTGGTGGGATCATTTCAAGACCATGCAACAGGGGCATGCTGTCACTTGGGATGAATTCAAGCAAGCTTTCAAGAGCCATCACATTCCTAAAGGATTAATGGATAGGAAGATGAGGGAGTTACTGGCCCTCAGGCAGGGATCGGACACTATGTATCATTATGCACAGAAATTCAATAGCCTTTGCCAGTATGGTGGACATCACGTGGATACCGATGCAAAGAAGATGGAAAGGTTCCGTGATGGTCTGGATGGTGAGTTGTACGAACGGCTGAACTTGATCGAGCCCAACAACTTCCATGAGCTCGTAAACAAGGCTATATCCCAAGAGGATGCTATGAAGAAGGCCCAGAGAGACAAGAAAAGGCAGGCTGGATTTGCTTCGGGCAGTGGAACTAACAAAAAGTTTCGTTTTGTGAAAAAGAATGTTCCTAACTCGTCCCAGCAATCTTCAACTGGACGCTGGACGATGAAGCCATCACAGAACAAACCTTCAGGGAACTTCCAGTTCTGCAACACCCAGCAGCAAGCTTCCAAGCCCAACGCACCCCCACGCAACATCGGTGAACGTCGTTGCTACAATTGTGGACAGCCGGGGCACTACATAAGTGATTGCCCCAAACCTAAGCAGAACAAGCCCAACCAGCAGAATCAAGGTTCAGGGGCCAAGCAGGCCAATCCGGCTAAGAAGCCAACGGTGCAAGTCCGCCAAGGCAAGCTGAACTTTACCACCATGAGTGACATCCCAAGGGAGCTCCAGTGCTTACGGGTACATTCTCTATCGATGACACCCCTGTTAAGATTTTGTTCGATTCTGGAGCTACCCACAGTTTCATAAGTGAAAAGCTAGTAGGCAAATTGAGTTTGATGAGTTCTCACCTCAATTCAGCTTATAAAATTATCACTCCGGGGGGGCAAATCTCTTCTAGTACCTTAATCCGTGGAGTACAATTAAGGTTGGGAAGTAAAACGGTTCAATCAAACCTCATTGTCATAGGCTTAGAGGGTATGGATGTTATCTTGGGTATGGATTGGATGACCCGACATAAGGTGGTTCTAGATATCGCGGGTAGAGTTGTAGCAATCAATTCACCTACGGTCGGGCACACCACTTTGTACTTACCTTTCAAGGACGGTGCAGACCCTTGTGCCTATGTGACCATTATCTCTCATCTTGAAGAAATCCCAGTAGTTTGTGAATATCCTGATGTCTTTCCCGATGAGTTGCCTGGCATGCCACCAGACAGGGATGTCGAGTTTGTGATTGAACTCCAACCGGGCACTGCGCCCATTTCTAAACGACCTTATCGTATGCCTCCCAAGGAATTA
Organism: Cenchrus fungigraminus; assembly: GCA_036936925.1. Lineage (NCBI taxonomy): Eukaryota > Viridiplantae > Streptophyta > Magnoliopsida > Poales > Poaceae > Cenchrus > Cenchrus fungigraminus. The sequence continues at coordinate 45,981,032 of CM072771.1, read as the reverse complement.
GCTGAACTGAAAAACCAACTCCAGGAATTGTTAGATAAGGGCTACATTCGCCCAAGTTCTTCTCCTTGGGGTTGTCCCGCACTCTTTGTCAATAAGAAAGATGGGAGTTTGAGGCTATGTGTTGACTACAGACCGCTCAATGCGGTGACCATCAAAAACAAATATCCTCTTCCCCGCATTGATGTTCTTTTTGATCAGTTGGCTGGAGCCAAAGTTTTCTCCAAGATCGATCTTCGTTCTGGTTATCATCAAATCAAAATTCGACCTTGTGACATTCCCAAAACTGCTTTCTCCACTCGTTATGGTCTCTACGAGTTCTTGGTGATGTCCTTTGGTCTCACAAATGCCCCAACCTACTTCATGTATCTCATGAACTCCGTATTCATGACAGAGCTTGACAAATTCGTAGTGGTCTTCATCGATGATATTCTAATCTATTCCAAAAATGAGAAAGAACATGCCAAACATCTTCGAATTGTCCTACAGTGTTTGAGAGATCATAAGCTCTATGCTAAATTCTCCAAATGCGAATTCTGGTTGGACAGTGTGAAATTCTTGGGGCACACTATTTCCAAAGATGGCATATCCGTAGATCCTAGCAAAGTACAAGAGGTGATGGATTGGAAACCACCCAAGTCCGTACACCAAATCCGCAGTTTTCTAGGTTTGGCGGGTTATTACCGTCGATTCATTCCGGACTTCTCCAGGATCGCTAAACCTATGACTGAACTGCTCAAGAAGGGAGTGAAATTTGTATGGAGTGAAGCATGTGAGAAAGCCTTCCACACGCTGAGACAACAATTAACTTCAGCCCCAGTGCTAGTGCAACCGGATAATTCCAAACCTTTTGAAGTTTTCTGTGACGCGTCAGGCACTGGTCTCGGTTGTGTTCTCATGCAAGAGGGCCGAGTCATTGCCTATGCCTCACGGGCACTTCGACCCCATGAGATCAATTATCCCACCCATGATCTAGAGCTAGCAGCAGTTGTTCATGCTCTTAAGATTTGGAGACACTATCTGATGGGCAATCGTTGCAATATCTTCACCGATCACAAGAGTCTCAAATATATCTTCACTCAATCGGATCTCAACATGAGACAAAGGAGATGGCTTGAGTTGATTAAAGATTATGATCTAGAAGTGCACTATCACCCCGGGAAAGCCAATGTTGTTGCGGATGCTCTTAGCCGCAAAGTTCACTGCCATCATCTTGAAGTGGAGCCGTATAGTGACCCCTTGTGTGAAGACATGAGGAAACTTAACTTGGAAGTGGTAGAGCAAGGAAATCTATATGTCCTAGCTGCCGAATCCAATCTTTATGATAGAATTGTCACTGCTCAACGCAATGACGAGGGCATACAGCTAATCAAACAGAAGTTAGCAGAAGGAGATCCCAAGTATACCTGTTTCCGGAGGGATGCAAACGATGTGGTATGGTTTGGGAAACGTCTTGTGGTTCCCATTGACCAAGAAATTCAGCAAACCATCCTTGATGAAGCTCATCTTTCCAAATTCTCTATTCATCCCGGAAGCACCAAAATGTATCAAGATCTGAAGGAAAATTTCTGGTGGTCCAATATGAAAGTCGATATAGCAAAATATGTGTCAGAGTGTGATACTTGTCATAGGATGAAAGCAAGCCATTTGAAATCGGCAGGTGTACTCCAACCCCTGTCGATACCTATGTGGAAATGGGATGACATAAGTATGGACTTCATTGTGGGTTTACCCCTGACTGCTAGAAAGAAGGATTCTATTTGGGTTGTCATGGACAGACTCACGAAGACTGCCCATTTCATTGCAGTACATACTACTTATTCAGTGCAGCAATATGCAGAGTTGTATATGGATCAAATAGTCCGTTTGCATGGAGTTCCGAAGACCATAATCTCGGATAGAGGGACTCAATTTGTAGCTCGTTTCTGGGAGCAATTGCATGAATGCCTAGGAACCAAGTTGATCCGTAGTTCCAGCTATCACCCGCAGACCGATGGTCAGACGGAAAGGGTAAATCAAATTTTGGAAGACATGCTACGGGCAAGCATCCTGCATTTTGATAAAAGTTGGGACAAGTGTTTGTCCTTGGCAGAGTTCTCTTACAACAATAGCTACCAAGCTAGTTTGAAGATGGCACCGTTCGATGCTCTTTATGGACGGAGATGTCGTACTCCTTTGAACTGGTCAGAAGCCGGAGAAAGGACACTCTTTGGTCCGGACCTAGTCAAAGACGCCGAGGAGAAAGTGCAAGTGATACGGGAGAACTTGAAGTTAGCACAGATGAGGCAAAAGAGCTATCACGATAAAGGAACGGCACCCCGACAATTTGAAGTTGGTAATTATGTATACCTAAAGGTTTCACCAACCAAGGGTGTGCAAAGGTTCGGTGATAAGGGAAAGTTAGCCCCGCGCTATATCGGACCTTATGAAATCATTGAGGTATGTGGGCCAGTGGCTTATCGCATCTGACTTCCGGAGCGGTTCTCCGCAGTTCACAATGTATTCCATGTGACCCAACTGAAGAAAGGCGTGCCCGTGCCTGAAACCGAAGTAATCACAGAAGCAAATGCTTGGATTGAGCCGGATTTCTCGCTCATCGAGCATCCCATGAGGGTGTTGGACAAAAAGGAGAGGAAGACCCGAAGACAGACCGTAAGGATGTACAAGATACAATGGAGTCATCATACGGAGGAAGAAGCAACTTGGGAGACGGAAGAGTATCTCAACACCAAGTACCCGGGTTTTCTGCAATCTCGAAACTGTGAGTTCTACTACCTACCTTGTTGGGTTGATAAGGTTGACAAGGTTGATGGGTTGAAGTCCGCCAAAGATGTGTGGGACACTCTCTTTATCAACTATGAAGGAACAAGGCAAGTTAGAGAAGGAAGAATTCGAGCTCTTGAAAGTGAGCTCAATCGCTTCGTCATCAAAGAAGATGAATCTCCACAAGACATGTACAACCGCTTGAACAAGATCATCAATAAGATCAAGTCTCTTGGAAGCACAAGATGGGGAAGAAAAGAAGTAGTTGATAAGATCCTCTCCGCTTATATGGTTAGGGATGTTCAACTCCCTACACTTATTAGAGAGAAGAGAGGCTTCAAGAAGTTCACTCTGGCGGATGTGATTGGTAGAATTGAAGAACATCTTATCACCGTCAAGGAGTCAAAGCTCTCACAAGAAATGTCAAAGATGCATGAACAAATTGAGAAGAACAAGGGAGTAGCTCTCAAAGCTTCAAGCAAAGACAAAGAGAGAAGGGCAAGCTCATCATCCTCCAAGACCCTAGTCAAGGAAGATAGTGATGACGATAGTGATGACCCCTTGACCCCCGAGCAAATGGCTCTATTTGTGAAGAGGTTCACCAAGGTGATTGTGACGCCCCAGGTTTTTAATTAACCTTAATTGCCGGTCAAACTTGTTGACTAGGGTCAAAGCACGGTCAACCTGGGTCATCACCTCGAAAACCTCACCAACACTCACCCATTAGTATCTTAAGCAAGTCTAGCACACTCTCCTTGGTCAAAACCCTAGCTAAGGGGGACAAACCCTTTGATGTCCTTGTGTCGATCTGGAACTTTTGCCGCGTTCTCCAAAATTCACCTAAACACTTCAAAATCCCCCAATAGGAAAGTTGTCCAGTTTTTCATGAGACACAACTTTCATGTTGAGTGGCATTTCTGGTTTTGAGTGGAAAAGGTGCTAAATTGCCAAGAAAACTCTAGGTTACTGTTCACCGAGACATGAAAATCCTCCAAATTGGCATTTGAATTTCTCCCTCGATTTGAATCTATTTCAAATTCGGTTTCAGCCAAGTTCTAGAGGGATCACCCATCTATAACTTTCCTATCTACAGGTTTTGAAGTTTATTTGCAATTTTTGGAGAATCATGCAAAGCAACAGGGGCACATCGCTCGGACCGGGCCAAGAGCGCGCTCGGCGCGACGTCACGCGCGTACGCGCGACACCAAGCGTCGCCGCCGCGCCGCCGCCGTGCGCCGCCGTACCACGGCCCCGCCTAAGAGTCCGCGCGTGAGCACGACATGCGTCAGCACCGCACGCACCTCTAGGCCGCATCTCGGCCGATGAGCCCGCGCGCCACGCGGCGTGCGCGCGCTCGCCGCGGCGCCGTCGGTCCGCCCGCCGCGCCCGCACGCCGAGGCTCGCCGTACCCCGCGCCTTAACGCGCCGGTCGCTTTACTGCGAAGTCATGATGCCTCCGCGCGTGCTCGGCTATATAAAGCCGTCCCCTCCTTCTCCCGCGTGTGAGCACTGCTGCCCGCCGATCCGCCATTGCCGCCGCCAGCGGTGAGCTCACAGCTCCGCTCGCTCCCGCCGCCGGACAAACCCTCCTAGCCCTTCCCTAGACACCAGTGAAGCTCCCACGGCCGCGTGTTCGCCCACATTGCGCCACCACTCGCCGGAACCCGAGCCGCAGCGGGCGCGCCGCCGCGACCCCGCCGCCGCCGCTCGCCGGTGACATCTCCGGCCGAGCCACCACCGCCAATCGACGCGTGGTGAGCCCAATCACACTCCCACGCCACATGTTTACTAAGTCCGGCCGCCGTTCGCCGCAGGCGAGCCCTTCCCCGCCGCCAAGGGCACGGTTGTGAATTCCTGAGGGCATATGTGTAAAGCAGGGACTCGATCGCAACGAAAGTTATCTTAGTTTCTTTGCAAGTCAGTCCAGTGCCTTAGAAATAGCCTAGAAATTCACAGAAAATTCAGAAAAATGCAAACCCAATTTTGTTGGTCTCAGTGAGAGTAGATCTGCAACTTCTACAAAGCATGACCATAGTTTTGACTTATAGCTTTTGAATGAAAATTCAAATTCAGTTTGACACCTTTTTGCTATAATTCAAATTATAGAAGGGATATGGAGCTGAATTTTGGATATGTTGCTAGAATTGTCATGATTAGACTCTGGACCAAAAATTTCACAAAGTTGTTGAACAGATCTTTTTATATGAATTACTTCATATTTATTGTATTTCTGCCTTACTGATTTTTGTAGCAAAATATGAATTGATTCTTGTGCTCAACTTGTGGAAATGTTCATGTTATGCCTAGAAGTAACTTTCCTGATTTTATCATGAATTTATCTCTGTTATAAATATTTAATCTTGTTTTATGCCTAGATATATATTTAAATGCATGGTTCATATTTCAAATTGGTTTGAGATGAACCCATGGGTGTTCTGATCTTGTTTAGGGTCAGAGTAGCTGTAGGCTTGTTGTTGGATGCAGGAGCTTTACTTTTATTTATTTATGCATTTCCCTTAATTCAAATAGCTAGGAAATGTGTTTCTTGCATTTATAAGTTTTGTAACTCTTTAGTGACCAAACTTGGATCCAATGGGTGTTTAGAAATACTTAGGCCAGCAAGGACCCCTGTCCTTGTTTATGTGAATTGTTTGCGCCTTTAAAAGTTAGAATGCACATGAGCTTGTTATAGGTTTTAATTAGGAAAATGTGTTCCTTTAACCTTGTGACCTTGTGATTGGGTACCTAGCCTAATTTTAGGGTCTTGCTTATCATCCGTACTGTTTGGAAAAATTAAATGGAAGTATCTACATTTATGTGCACACCTTTGCTATTGAAAGATTGAATAGTAAATCTCACATGAAATAACAATCATGAAAATGAACACTAGTTAATTGTTGGGCAATGATTAAACCCTTGTCCATAATAACCTTAATGAAAAAGATTTACTAATTAATTGTTTGTTAAAGTAAATGTGGCCAACAAGAGTTGGATGAAATAATTAATCTATCACTCCACATGAACCCTGCATTGCATTCCGTGTAGAGCTTCCTGACGGTAACTACGCGCTCGTGCCGGAAGCCGAGGAAGGAGGAGCTGACGCGGAGCTGCAGTACGTGGAGGTGATCGACGACACCGAGGACCCTCAGGCTAACCCTGCTGACGAAGGCAAGCCCCGGTGCATTAACCAAGTGTTTTTGAAAATTTATGCAACTATCTATGGATGATTGTGCATTTACGTTCAGGAGTTGAAATGAAACCCTAGATGCATGATCCCTAGGTACCTATGTTCTTACTAGTATGATAGGTCGGTAGCTGCTATGCTATAGGACCGTTACAAGTCGAGTGATGCTTGTCACTCGCGAGAATAGGTTCTTATGTTGGAATCATAAGATCTCCTTAAATGGATTGCTCATGTGGTAAGAGCATGGGATGTGGGCTCCGGTCCAATGGCTTTCGTGGGTTAAGTGTTTGAACGTACTAAGCACTTGTCGGAAATGGGTACGGTAAGCCTAGTACCTTAACGAGACGGTAAGGGATTTTACTGTGACTAATCTTGGGATGTGTCCCCCGGCTAGCTACCGGTGGTGCATGTGCGATGCTGGGTGCCTTGCGGGGTATACCAGATAGCCGGTACCGAAGACTGTCGCCTTTTATCCCGAACCGAGGACTTTTGGGAACCGCCTGGTGGTTGTCCTCGCGGGGGCACCCTACCGTGTGTTTAGGTCTACCTTGCAAGGTTTAAATCAATCGATCGTCGGCCTCTCACCGTTATCTGAGACTACTTACTCCACTGGCCATGAGATCCCTAATGATGGAAGTTGATGAATATCATGCTTGATTAATTGTTTGCACAACTTATGCTTGCACTAGCTTGCTAATTTAGAAAGGAATAATCAACTAGAACTTGTGCTAAAATATTGAAAGTAAGGACATACTCTTTGTTGCTTTTCAGCAAAAGAAACCCCTTTGGCCAAAAAGCCTTTCATGTCTAGAGTTGGTGATGTAGTTGTCACCGACGGGTAAGTCTTGCTGAGTATTAGTATACTCAGCCTTGCTATAATATGTTGCTTCAGGTAATGCCTTTGTTGATGTGTGGCCTGGAGAGATCCCGCCTGGCTGAGAGCTGGAGTGGGTTGAAGACGATGAATGAAGGCATCATGGCAGGCCTCCCGTGATGTTTCCTCGTGCCGTTTAGTTTAATTCCGCTGTTTTCAAAACTCTGAACTTCGTTGTCGTGTCAAAGACTTCGGTTTGTAATAATTAAGCCCTTCGGGGTAAATTTGGATGTTAATCTTATGTTGTTCTCTGGACTCGCCTTCGCGTGAGTTTTAATGCATATATGTCGATCCTTGTTGCTTTGTAAGTAATTTACCGGGCGTTAACCCGGCAACTAACGACAGGATGATACTTTATTATTGCTTAATGACCAAAGTGGATTGGTTTAGGTGATAGTACGGTATTATCCTGGGCGGGTTGTCACAGTGATGAAGAAGGGTGGCTTCTTCAACAAGAACAAAGATAACGACAAGATCAAGACCAAGAGAACATCCAAGAGGCCATGCTTTGGGTGTGGCAAGGAGGGTCATTTCATTGCGGAATTTCCAAACATTAAAGTGAGAAGAAGAGACACCAACAAGTATGACAAGAACAAGAAGAAGGAAGTTGGTGAAGCTCATTTGGGTGAAGAATGGGATTCAAATGATGATAGCTCCGACTCCGATGATGAAGTGGGGCTTGCTACAATATCCATTGCTCAACCCATTGACAAGCCATCACTCTTTGGAGATCTCACCGATGATGAAGATGACTTCACCCACACATGCCTCATGGCTAGGGGCACTAAGGTAGACACTAAACCTTCTCCCCTTGATGTTGATGATGATAATGATAGTGATGATGAATTTGAGAAAATGATCACTAGTTTTGGCAAGAAAGCAACCAAAAGAATTATGAACCTTCTAAATGAAATCAAGAATAGAGATGAGACTCTTGAGGTGCAAGAAGAACTCTTTAGACTTGAGCGAGAGAAAACCATTGCCCTTGAGGATGCCCTTGTAATTGAAAAGAAGGGTTTCAAGGTGCAAGAGGGCTTGCTCAAGGAAAAAGAGGAAGAAATTCTTAGCCTCAAGAACTCTCAAGCTAAAGAGGTCGTTGTAGTAGATGAATTAACTAGGGAGTCTTTCCTAGCTAAGGATGCTTGTACTAGACTTGAGAATGAAAAGGTTGAACTTTAAGAGAGCTTGAAATGCTTGAAAGCTAGTCACATTGCAATTGAAGTTCAACTTGACAATCTTAAGAATAGTGCTAAAATAACCTCTAATGATGCTACCTCTAACTCAAATGCTTCTACAAGTAATGGTTGTTCTAGATGCTATAAACTTGATATAAATGCTTATGCCACTAACATTGCCGAGATGAATGCAATGAAGAAAGAGATTGCTCGGTTGTCAAACTCTCTTGTTGAGGAAACGAAGAAGGAACCTAAGAGAGGAGAGTTTGAGAACCATACCAAGGGCTTTGGTTCAAACTACATGAAGAAGTTTGGCTTTGAGAATGGGAAGGGGCTAGGTAAGAATGAGCAAGGCTCCAAAGACCCTATCCCATTCATCAAGAACAACCACACAAGGGGTGTGGGAACAAGAAATGTGGTGCATGGGATGAAGCAATTGGGTGTCAAGGTTGAAGGTAAACAACCTAGGCTAAACACTCCCATCAAGTTCAAGAGCATGGCACATCCCATGAACCACAAATCAAGACTAAAGTGATGCAAGCCAAGCAAACCAAGAAGCCCAAGGCACATGCTTCACAAGACAACTTTTATGCCGATTATGTGTTGACTTGGAACCACAAGGGTAAGGTGGTGGCCAAGTATGTGGGACCCCGCACACAAGGTTCAATGATCAAAAGGAATGTGTGGGTGCCCAAAGTTCTTGTGACTAACGTGAAAGGACCCAACTCTAATTGGATACCTAAAAATCAAGCCTAATTTGTTTTATAGGCATACTCCTCCGGTGGAGCCAAATGGGTGATTGATAGTGGATGCACTAATCACATGACCGGAGAGAAGAAGATGTTTATGTCTTGTGAAATGATTGAACATCCTACATAAAAGATTGCCTTTGGAGGCAATGGTGGTGGAACGGTTGTTGGTCTAGGTAAAATTGCTATCTCAACCAATCATTCAATTTCTGATGTCTATTTGGTTGAATCTTTGGAGTACAATTTGTTGTCCGTGTCACAACTTTGTGAGATGGGCTACAATTGTTTGTTCACCAATGAGGGTGTGACCATCTTTAGAAGAGGCGATGACACCGTTGCTTTTAAGGGTGAACTCAAGGGAAGGCTTTATTTGGTGGATTTTTCATTGGAAAAAGCTCAACTTGATACATGCTTAATGGCAAAGTCTAGCTTGGGTTGGCTTTGGCATCGCCGGCTAGCCCATGTTGGGATGAATAATTTCAACAAACTTCTAAAGGGGGAGCACATCCTAGGACTAACAAAAGTTCATTTTGAGAAAGATAGAATTTGTAGTGCTTGTCAAGCCGGGAAACAAGTTGGTGCTCCTCACCCCTCCAAGAATGTTCTCACCACTACAAGACCATTGGAGTTGCTTCACATGGATATCTTTGGTCCCATGGCCTATGTTAGTATCGGAGGATGCAAGTATGGATTTGTCATTGTTGATGACTACTCTCGGTACACTTGGGTATTCTTTTTACGTGACAAGAGCAAGGTTCATGAGGTATTCAAGAAGTTTGCAACTAGAGCCCAAAATGAGTTTGATGTGAAGATCAAGAGAGTAAGAAGTGATAATGGCACTGAGTTCAAGAACACAACATTGAAGAGTATCTTGATGGTGAAGGCATTGGTCATGAATTCTCCGTCCCATACGCACCTCAACAAAATGGGATCGTGGAGAGGAAGAATAGGACTCTCATAGAAGCCGCAAGAACCATGCTTGATGAGTACAAGACTTCGGATAGTTTTTGGGTGGAAGCGGTCAACATGGCTTGTCATGCTATCAACCGCTTATATCTTCACAAGCTTCGACACAAGACCGCCTATGAACTCCTAACCGGTAAGAAGCCTAATGTGTCTTACTTTAGAGTTTTTGGTTGTAAGTGCTTCATTCTCAACAAGAAGCCCAAGAACTCTAAGTTTGCACCTAAAGTTGATGATGGTATTTTTCTTGGTTACGCCTCAAATGCTCATGGCTATCGCGTCCTCAACAAAGCCACCGGTTGTGTTGATGTGGCGTGTGACATGACGTTTGATGAATCTAATGGCTCTCAAGTGGAGCAAGTTGATGAAGTGTGTGTAGGCAAGGAAAAGACCTCTGCAAATGATATCAAGAAGATGGCAATTGGTGAGATCAAGCCTCAAGAAGAAGATGAAGAAGACGAAGTTGTTGAGTCAACACCAAATGGTACAGCCGCTGCGAAGTCCGGAGACTCCGGAGAAAATCCCGAAGAATCCAGACATCCCGGAGAATCCGAACCTTCCGGAAACTCCGGAAACTTGTCTGGAGACTCCGGACCCTCTGATGGTGCTGCTCAAACTCATCAAGAAGCTGAAGATTTTATCCAACAAGACTCCTCTGAAACACATCCAAGAGTTCGTCAAAGTATTCAAAGAGATCATCCAGTTGACAACATTCTTGGAAGCATAAGAAGAGGGGTCACAACAAGATCGAGATTGGCTAACTTTTGTGGGCACTACTCTTTTCTGTCCATGATTGAACCTCTCTCTGTGGAAGAAGCTCTTCAAGACGCTGATTGGGTGATAGCCATGCAAGAAGAGTTGAACAACTTCACTCGGAATGAAGTCTGGTCCTTAGTGGAACGCCCTAAGCAAAATGTGATTGGAACAAAATGGGTGTACCGCAACAAACAAGATGAGGATGGGGTAGTGACCAAGAACAAGTCAAGGTTGGTTGCTAAGGGCTACACTCAAGTTGAAGGCTTGGACTTTGGGGAGACCTATGCACCGGTGGCAAGACTTGAAGCAATTCGTATCTTATTGGCTTTTGCTACACATCATGATTTCAAGCTCTTTCAAATGGATGTAAAGAGTGCATTCTTGAATGGCCCGATCTCCGAAGAAGTCTATGTTGAGCAACCACCGGGCTTTGAAGACCCTCAATTCTCCAACCACGTCTACAAGCTCCATAAGGCGCTCTATGGTCTTAAGCAAGCACCTAGAGCATGGTATGAATGCCTTAAGGAATTTCTCTTAAGGAAAGGCTTTGAAATAGGCAAAGCCGACCCTACTCTTTTCACTCGCAAAGAAGGGAATGATTTATTTGTGTGCCAAATATATGTCGATGACATCATATTTGGTTCTACTAACAAAACTTGGGCGGATGAATTTAATAGGATTATGACTACGAGATTCGAGATGTCCATGATGGGAGAGTTGAAGTTCTTTCTTGGATTTCAAATCAAGTACCTCAAGGAAGGCACGTTCATAAGTCAAACAAAGTACACTCATGACATGCTCAAGAAGTTTGACATGGACAAGGCCAAGCCCATCAAGACTCCAATGCCATCCAATGGACATCTTGACTTGAATGAAGATGGAAAAAGCGTGGATCAAAAGGTATATCGCTCCATGATTGGATCCTTGCTTTACCTTTGTGCATCTAGGCCCGATATTATGCTTAGTGTGTGCATGTGTGCAAGGTTTCAAGCCAATCCTAAGGAATGTCATCTCATGGCTGTTAAGAGAATCTTCAGGTATTTAGTACACACTCCTAACCTTGGTTTATGGTACCCAAAGGGCTCCACTTTCAATCTACTTGGCTATTCCAATTCGGACTATGCCAGTTGCAAGGTAGATAGAAAGAGTACATCCAGGACTTGCCAATTTCTTGGAAGGTCCTTGGTGTCTTGGAGTTCCAAGAAACAAAATTCCGTTGCCTTATCCACCGCCGAGGCCGAGTATGTTGCAGCCGGCGCTTGTTGTGCTCAACTACTTTGGATGAGGTTCACTTTGAGAGGCTTTGGTTGTATGTTTAGCAAGGTGCCACTCTTGTGTGACAATGAGAGTGCCATCAAACTAGTGAACAACCCCGTAAACCACTCAAGAACAAAGCACATAGACATAAGACACCATTTCTTGAGAGACCACGAAGCCAAAGGAGATATTGCTTTAAGTCATGTGAGCACTGAAAAGCAACTAGCCGATATCTTCACAAAGCCTCTTGATGAACTAAGGTTTTGTGCTTTGAGGAGTGAATTAAATATCTTGGATTCTCGTAACTTGGCTTGAGATCATGCACATACTTGAGTGCTCCTAGATCAGGACTTTGTCAAAAGAAATGTGATTGGAAAACTTTGTGTTTTTTATTTTTGAAATATTTGGATCTTCACTAGGTTCAACACTTGGACTATTGTTCCCTTTGCTTGATTGTTGGCTAGTATCAAGTGTTGAACTTCTCAAGCCCACATATATCACATATCTAGGCTCCAAATCTATCTATCTATCAAATTCCTTGAAAATTTTGTGGCTGTCAGCAAGGGGGAGCGGAGTCTCCGGACCTGAGACCGGAATCTCCGGATTCTCCGGAGTCTCCGGACTCAGCCCGGATACTCCGGGTTTTAACCGTCCACTATATATATCTCGGGTTACTGCGGTCAAAACCCTAGTTTTTCACTTTCTACCGTAGTCTCCTCTCTTTCCCAGCCGTCTCCCTCCTCCACGACGCCCTCCCACCGGCCTGCCCTAGGGTTTCCATCTCAAGCCCCCCTTTCCTCTCCTAACTCGTCGACGCCCTCCCACCGGCCTGCCTCTCCTTGCTGCTCCCCGGCATCTCTACCACCCCGAGGGTACCTCCCCCCCTTCACCGGTGTTTTGGAAACAAGGAAGAAGACCAACCCTCCCTCTCTCGGATTCAAGTCTACCTCAAGGGAGCGGGTCATCTTGTCAAGGGACATGCAAGAACTCGTGCTTTGGTAGCACTCTCTCGGTCTCCATCTCTTCCTAAGGTACATTTGGTTCTCTTGCCTGATCTCCTTTTCTAGGATGAACCAATGGATGTCTTGAGTATAGATAAGCTTCTTATCATCTAGAGTACCTGGATCTGCAATATCATTCAATTCCCATGATTTTTCCTTACTGCATTGTGAGTTAGGGTTTCAGCTCAGAAACCAAGAAACTCCGGGGTGAAAGACCCGGATACTCCGGAATTCCCGGAGTGTCCGGACTTTTTCCTGGAGTCTCCGGATTTCTGTGCTGAAACTCCAACTCCTGCTATTGTAAGTCATCTCCATGCTCCTCTTCTCATGTATACTTCTATCTCTCGATATTCAGATCATGAGGATCAAGGTGAAGCAAGATACCGGTGCTCCCACCGCTCAACGACGCACCAAGGCAAGGCACGACCCCGCCACCCTTAGGGTCGTGCATGAAACATTGGGACAAGAGTTTTCTCAGCCCAGCTCCAGAGCTAGACGAGGCCACCCCCCTCCTTCCTACTATGAGGGTGGTGAAGAAGAAGAGGAGGAGATAGAGGAACAAGAAGGGAGTGATGATGATGATGATGTTGAAGATGAAACTTATGAGCAACCAGATGAGGATGAGCCGCCCTGTCGTCAAGGTAAAGGGATTGCCAAAGAAAAACCTCGCTTCAAGCCTCATCCCAAAAGGAGCCACGAAGCCCCCTATGTCCATCAAGGTCGTGCCACTCCCACTACATCTCTTCCTAAGAATCGACCCACTCCATACTCTCACATATGTCCATCTACTCCTCCTAGACTCATTGCCTCTCTCTCTCCCAATGTGAAGAATGTCACCACTCCCATAAATCTTAGGGATCCCAGTCATGTGCAAGGGTTTGCTGAGCATCTCGCTAGAGATTATTCCAAGAATGCACTTGCCGTGAGAGAACAACGGGCAGAGTATGTGTATATGTATCTCAAGAGTGAAGGTCTTGAGGCTCGCTTTTGGTATGACTTTCATTGGGATTTCTATCAGACAGTCATTAGAAGCCCAGCCATGAAGCTCAAGAACAAGGTTCCCATTGTGAAGATGCAATACATTGATTGGAAATATTATGAAGAGCTCAACCATCCTACCTTCACTCAAGTCATTGCAAAATGCAAGGAAATGGGCCTCTTTGATCTCATGGGTTTCCGGTACAATTGGAATAAGGAGATTCTAGCTCAGTACCATTGCTCTTACTTCTATGACTCGAGGGAGAACTCTATCACATGGACTACCCAAGGAGCAAAGTACACCATCAACTACATGACATTCTCTAGGCTCCTTGGTCTTGGCTCAAAAGATGAGAAGCGCACTCCCATTCACAATGAGAACAAGTACAAGCCTAAGGATCTCCCATACATGTTTCCTTCTAGGGCAATGGCAGTGTTGGGTAAAGCGGATACACTCCTCCCATACTACTACTACTTCAATCACTTTTTCCGCGCCACCATTGATCCTAAGATGGGTGATTCCTCCGCTCTTCGCCACTATGCACCAAATCTTTTGAACCGTGTGGCACCAGGTGAAGAAGGCTTTTGCATCTTCGATTTCATTTGGAATGAGCTTAGGCGGGCAATGAATGATCCTATGAAGCATCTTCCTTATGCTCCTTATGTCATGTACATGATTGAGAGGGTCACCAACACCCGCTTCCCTAAAGATGTCACTCATGAGCCTTTCCGCCACCTTCGTGACCATTCCAAGAAGACTGCATCTAGGAGCACAAGGCACGTTGGATCCTCTAGTGCCGCTCCTCGTCACGATGTAGAGCCTCTTTCTTCTCCACCGGTCCACCCCTCTCGTCCAAAGAAGACCAAGAAGAGCATGGTCAAGCGTGTCCTAAGGAGCATATTCGCCATGTGCAAGTACACGGCCACGCAAGTGAATGAAAACCGGCGCAACATCCTAGAGATCAGGCCTCATGTTGGCCTCTACACCGAGCCACATCATGATCTCCCTGAGTTTGATGATCCGTTCGCCGAGTGGGATGCCATGGACGCCGCACGTGCTGCTACTGCTGCTGTTGCCGAAGAATAAGAAGATGATGATGATGACTCCCCTCCTTCCGCTTCTTCTCCTCAACCTGTTAGTGCACACCGCTTTGAAGAAGAAGAAGAAGACGACGACGAGTGATCCTTGCTGCTGCCCATACTTCCTTTTTGGCGCTTGATGCGAAAGGGGGAGTGAACTATCTTAAGTTTATGTTGGATTTGGATCTTGAGAACATTTGGCTTGTAATAACAACTCTTATTTCCGTCTATTTGTGTAAGACTATGTGGGCTTGAGACTATTTGCTTGTGATGTGTGATGAACTTTGTCTTATATATCTAAAGGAACTTGTGGTAGCTTGAAATGACTTATTGTTTGCTATTTTTCTGTGTTGACTAGAAATCCCGGAGACTCCGGATTTAATCCCGGAAACTCCAGATTTTCCGGACACTCCGGATTCCACCCGGAGACTCCAGATTTCTGAGCATCACACCTCTTTTATCTTTTCTGGTGAATGATCTGTCATAAGCATATCATATACTTTATGTTGCACAACACAAGCACCCCACTTTGGCTTGTTACATGACACATTCATTCTTTAACTCTTTTGCAAATTATTGATTCTAATGGGTCCTTGAGATTCAAACTCTATTGCACACATTAAGGGGGAGTGTCATGTAAGCTTTACTTGAGCATTTTATCTCTCTCATTAAAACTTAAGCTTGTTGTCATCAATCACCAAAAAGGGGGACATTGAAGAGTGTCTTGACCCCCTAAGTGGGTTTTGGTGTATTAATGACAAAAGCTTAAGTATCTAATGCTATATCAAGTGTATGAGCAGGGATTAAAATTATGAGAAGGCATCAAGGTGATTACATCGTTTTCCCAAAAAGAGAAGTGTTGCTTAAAGAAGGATTCCAAGAAGGCTTAATTATTTCATATTTTGAATTTGAGTCATAGGAATGCCGTACTATCAAGAGGGGCATGAAATCTACTATCCATGAGTCGAAAAGGTGCTTTAGAGTAACTAACCAAACCTATGAGAGACACCTTGCACCAAACACTGCACGTGGGCACATGTTTTGGGTGCTGGCCCCTGGAGGCCGGAGTGTCTGGGTTTTACCCCGGATACTCCGGGCTCCCCGGAGTTTTCAGACTTTCCCGGATACTCCGAGTCTTAGAGCTGTAACGGCTCTATTTGGGTGAAGGGGTATAAATACCCCTTCCACCCCTTTCTTTCTCTCTCTTGCCTCATTTCGAACTGTAGCATTCAGAACACCTTCTCCTCCTCTTTACTCCCCTTGTCACTTGGTTGTTGAGATTTGGTGGGGATTAAAGGAGGAATTCAAGGCTAGAGCAAGTGAGAGTGCTAGTGAGCTGATTTCCCATCTCTAGAGCACCTTGTTCGTCGCTTGGTCGGTGATTTCGTGTTTATTACTCTTTGAGCTTTAAGCTCCTAGCCGGCTAGGTGTTGCCTTGGAGCATCCAAAGGATTGTGGCTGCCCAAGGAAGTTTGTATTACCCCGATATTGAGTAAGTGGCTCTAGCTCGATCTTTGTGGTCGCTAGAGAGAGGCAAGTGACCTAGGTGCAAAGGTCCACCCTTTGTGGGTTCCTCAACGGAGACGTAGACCTCAAGGTGTGAGGTTGAACTCCGGTAACAAATCCTTGTGTCCCCTTGTGATTGTTACTCTTGTTGTTTGCTTGTTATCCTCTTGAGCACATTTCTAGGGTTTGTTGCCGATCTACGTTTTGGTAAAGTAGCTGCAGGTTCTGGGTTAGGCCTGGGCAAAATACCCGATACCCATTACCCGTACCCGAATTACCCGAATCCGAACCCGAATTACCCGAACCCGAGGTACCCGATCCCAAGTTCGGATAGTGATTGTGATTACCCGAAATTAGTTTGGGTAATTCGGGTAATACACTCTGGTACCCAAACTACCCGAACTACCCGAAATTTGCCTTTGTCTTTATATTTATTCAAGTGTTGTTAGTTGAACACTTGAAATTGTCACTTTATTAGAATAAAATTCTCTTAATTTGAACAAATGACTATAATATACTATTCTTCTCAACTTGTAGTTGAAATTCAACACAAATTACTAGTCTATGCAAAATTATGTGTGTTTGAGTGTATACTTTGATTATAGATTTCGGGTAAATTGGGTAACCCGAACCCGATTTTTGCGGGTACCCGAATTTGCGGGTAGTGTTTTTCTGAAGTTGATATCGGGTAATGATTCTCATTACCCGAATTCCTCAAAACCCGAATTACCCGACCCGAACTAATCGGGTAACCCGAACGCCCACCCCTATCTGGGTGGTGAAACATGCTCTATTCATCTCAGTGCATAACCTATTTTCATAGATCTACTTTTGAGCAGTTTCAATTCTGTCGATTTAGTCTCCTCCCCAAAAGCCTGGAAACTCCGGACATTTTCCCGGATACTCCGGACATTCCGGAGTATCCGGAAAAATATCCGGAGACTCCGGACTTTGTACTGACAGGTGGTTTTAAGTTGTAATTTTTCAGGAATGACTATTCACCCTCCCCCCCCTCTAGTCGACCTCTAGCTTCGGCACACTCCACGCACTCGACGTCGTACTCGAATGCGTGCTCGAACGACGGGCCCACCGTGATGACACCTTTGGGACCCGGCATCTTGAGCTTCAGGTAAGTGTAGTTCGGGACCGCCATGAACTTGGCGTAGCAGGGCCGGCCAAGGATGGCGTGGTACGCTCCCCGAAACCCCACCACCTCAAAGGTGAGGACCTCCTTGCGGAAGTAGCTCGGTGTGCCAAAGCAGACAGGCAGGTCGATCTGCCCGAGAGGCTGGACCCGCTTGCCCGGCGCAACGCCGTGGAACGGCGACTTGCTGGGCCGCAGCTTGTCCAGTCCAATCCCCATGAGCTCCAAGGTGGAGGAGTGCATGATGTTGAGGCTGCTGCCTCCGTCCATCAGCACCTTGGAGAAACGCGTGTTGCCGATGATGGGGTCGACAACAAGTGGATACTGTCCCGGATTGGGGATGTGATCCGGTTGGTCTTCACGGCCAAAGGAGATCGTCTCCTCTGACCAGTCGAGGTACGACGGCACAGCCGGGTGAACGGAGTAAACCTCTCGATGTTCACGCCTGCGCTGCCGTGACGTCATATCGACGGTGGGCCCCCCGAAGATGAAGAACACGTTCTCCACCTCCGGGAAGCCATCCTTGCCCCCGTCGCCCGCGTCCTTCTTGGTGTTGTCCTCCTTCGCGGCGACCCGGTTGTAGTACTTCCGGAGCATGTCGCACTGCTCGAGGGTGTGAGCGACGGGGGTCTTGTGGTACGGGCAGGGCTTCTTCAGCATGTCGTCGAACACTCCGCCTCGAGGGGGGCCTCGAGCCCCCTTGTTGGCGGCATCGACCGCATTGACCTCTTCGGGGCCCTCATCTTGTTCCATGGGCTTCTTGCCCTGGTTCTTCTTACCCTTCTTGCCCTGCTTCTGCTTCTTCGAGGGCTCCTTGGGTTTGCTGCCCTCCGCGGGCGCATCCTCGGCTCGCTTGCCCTTCTTGCCGTCAAAGATCACCCCCACTGCCTCCTCTCCGGAAGCGTAGCTGGTGGCGATGTCGAACAGCTCGTTAACGCTGGTGGGAGGGTTCCGTCCCAACTCATGCACGAGGTCTTGGCAAGTCGTGCCCTCCAAGAAGGCGAGCACGACCTCGGACTCACCGACTCTCAGAAGCTCGGTGCAGCGCTTGGAGAAGCGGCGGATGAAATCCCTCAAGGACTCACCAGCCTTCTGGGAGTAGCCTCGGAGATCCCGGGAGTTCCCGGGGTGCACGTACGTGCCCTGGAAGTTGCCCACGAACGTCCTGACCAGGTCGTCCCAGTCATGGATCTGGTTCGCGGGCAGGTGCTCGAGCCATGTCTGCGCGGAGTCTGCCAGGTGCAGCGGCAGGTTGCGGATGATCATGGCGTCGTCCGTAGCACCACCCAGCTGGCACGCCAGGCGGTAGTCGTTGATCCACACCCGGGGGTCCGTCTCCCCCGAGTACTTGTTCACGGTGGTCGGCTGGCGGAAGCGCGGGGGAATCGAGGCCGTGCGGATCGCTCGGCCGAAAACACGCGTGCCCGGCGGCTCCGGCGACGGGCTCTTGTCCTCCCGGCTGTCGTATCGTCCCCCACGTCGGGGGTTGTAGCCGTGCGACTGAGTGGCATCCTGCCTCTTCTTGTTCAGGATGTTGCGGGAGTCACCGTCGTTGGCCGCGCCGCGCGTATCCCGTATCTGGTCCTTGGAAGGGGTCCTCTGGTTGCCTTCGTGGACGGTGGGTGCCCGGTACGAAGTGTGGACCGATACCTCCTGGTCCCTGCCACCCCCACTAGCCTTCGTGATGGACTGATGACGTATGCAGGATGCGGAGCTTTCGGCTTGCTGCACCACAGCCTGCTCGATGAGGGCCTGCGCCTCGCGGTGCAGGTTACGTCCCTCGGGCGTCGATGGCTCTGGGCATGGCCCGAATCAAAGTCGCTGCAGCCACGAGCTTCTGGCTGGCCCTTGTCAGGTTTGGCATCTCGTCTACGTCGGCATCGGCGTTGATGCGCTCGCGGGCCACGCGTCCCGTAGTGCGCGTGCCCGGTGTCGAGGGGCTGGCCCTGTCTCTTTCGAAAGCGGCCTTCAGCTGCCGTAGCTGCTCGCGTTCTGCGTTCAGCTTTGCTTCCAGCTCACAGAGCTGGGCCATCTGCGCGGCACGCACCGCGTCAGGTGGTGGTGGTGTCGCCCCCGCTGGTGGGGTCACTGCTGCGAGCCATGTGTGGTTCGAGGACCGGTGGATGGTCGCTTCCTGGTGTGATGAGTGATTGACAACGTGGTGTGGACTGATTCTTGGCTAAGTATTGCAGGTGCAGGTTGCGGCTTGACTGGTGTTGGTGCAGGTGAAGAACAAGCGCGAAAGGTCATTGCCGGTGAGGCCTCCAGGTGTGGAGAAGACAAGTAGGCTTGGTTCGAGGGACCCGGTGGCCAGCGGGGTCAAGTGCGGGCCGCATGGTGGCAAGAACGGCAAGATGAAGTCATGGACGATTTCTTGGTTGAGCCTCAAAACCAAGGTCGAGCCGGGACTACGTGGGAGCCGAGTCATGAGTGGTGATTGGCGGAGGCTACACCGAGTTCGTGGGGTTTCTGGTGGTTCACCAGAAAACCACTGGGTTCCTTGGTTGATCCACAAAGCCAAGACCGAAGAACCGAAGACGGAGGTGCAGCAGCTCCAGACCGGTCTGACCGGTGGGTCTGACCGGTGTGCGACGACGCAGTCCGGAATCTTCGAAGCGGAGGACACGCGTCGGGATCGCAAGGCTTGCGTCGAGGCTAAGCAAGTTTGCGGTCGCTGGGCATCCGTCCGATGGAGCGAAGACAAAGATTTCCGAATTCGCCCTTGAGGGGCATGTATCCCTAGTTAGCTAGTAAGGGTATTTTCGTCTTTCGGTTGCCTCCATATAACCCAAGTGGTGAGAGGATGGCAGCCATCTCTTAGAACTCTAGCTCATTTGGTTTTCCTATTTTCTCTTCCTATTTTCCTTAGGATTTTCATAGGACTAGCTTGAGAGCTTCATGGTGAGATCTTGTGAGAGGGTAGGATGATCGGGCGGCAAGCTAGACCTTGTATGAACCTCTTTGGTATGTATAGATGATTCGGCGTGGTTCCTCAAGGCTTGGTTGTGTCTTTCCCGTTTCTCCTTTTTGGTGATTTTCGGAGGCTTTTCCTGGCGAATTTCTTGTAGCGGTTTCGAGACCTTTCTCTTTGGGATTTGGTGGGAGATGTATGCATGAACCCCTCGTGGTTCTTTTCCCTTTGATTCCCCTCCCAAATCCGTGAGTAAAGAGGCTCGATTTTGGGGTTTTTCTTGGCTCTAGGGTTAGAGGTGTTCTTGGCGGAAATCCTTCGATTCCTCTTGATTCAACGAGTTTTGGTGGACCATAACTTGGCTATGGAGTGCCCATGAGGTGTTCCTACTATCCCCAAAGTCTTGTGCGAATCCGTGGAGCGAATCGGGAGATCGGGAGTTGGATTTGGGGGAGTTGACTCGCGAGCGTTTTTCATCCCGAGTTGCCCAGGCGTGACCGGTCTGACCGGTGCTCTTGACCGGTCTGACCGGTGCGAGCCCCTGGTGGGTTTTGTCTCGGGGAACTGCCGTGTTCGTGTGGTTTTGTCCCGTGGTTCTGCAGTCCAGTTCTTTGCCCGTTTGGAGTTGTCTTGCTAGGTTTTGTGAGGGGGTTTCCTTCTTGGCAGGTTGTTCTTTGGTTGTGGTTTTTGTTCCAGGGCCTAGAGGAGTCACTGAGGCTTCCTGGAATTTTGCTGTGCATCTGCGGTTTGCCACTGGCCTGACCGGCAGAGTACACCGGTCTGACCGGTGCCATCGGTCTGACCGGCAGAAGCCATCGGTCTGACCGGTGTGGTACAGACAGCAGGCTGTTCAGTTTTCCGCTGTGCATTTGGGGTGTTTGGTTCGGTTGGTTGAGTTGTAGGTTCCTAGGACCAGTAGCACTCTAGAGGCTACGTGGTCTTGGCCAACTTGGGTAGTTGAGTCGGAGACGTGTGTTGGAAGCTGTGTTCATCTTGTTGGAGTCTCTATCTCCTTCGAGAAGAATTTTTATCGGCTCCCATTCACTCCCCCCCCTCTCTGGTTCGCCTAATCGGTCCTTCAATTGGTATCAGAGCCGGTTCGGGTCTTCATTGACTCTTACCAGTCTAAGATCCAAAGATGGCGTACCAGGAACGGGGTTCGGGTCCTCCGCACTTCGAAGGGAAGAACCACCAGATGTGGCAGAGGCGGATGGCAGCGTTCCTCCGCGGAAAGGGTCAGATCCTTTGGGACGTTACGGTGAACACAGCTTATGTTCATCCGATGAACTTCCTTGCTCCAGAATCGAGGGATATGTTCGAAGCCAACAACAAGGCGGTCGACTACTTGTTTCGTGCTCCGTGTCAGCCTGAATTCGATCGAGTTCAGACAGAGGACTTAACCTGTAGGATTTGGGAGCAGTTGAAGGATGCACATGCAGGGAATGCTCAGGTTCAGGCTCGGATGTACGCGACTTACCGGAGAGAGTACGAGAACTTCACTCATCTCCCCGGTGAGTCCGTCGATGCCCTTTTCCAGCGGTTTACGGTCGTTGTGAACAACATGAGAGCCAATGTGGCCGTGCTCCCATATGATGATCATGATAGAGCCGTGAAGCTCTTGCACTCGTTGGATCGTACCGTATGAGACGGGAAGTTTGAGGCTATCGTTGAGTCTGAGAAGTATGACACCCTGACCGTGAACGAGCTGTTTTCGAAGCTCAAGTCGGCTGAGTTGGACCGTGGTATGACAGCCAAGATCGAGAGCCCGACTGATTCTCATAGTCTCGCTCTCGTTGGTGGCAAAGGAGTTAAGTCTAATGCTAATGCATCTTCCAGGATGTACTCTCTGTCTTCTTTGATGTCTTTGCCAGACGAGGAGTTCGACGTGCTTGGAGAGGACGAGCTGGCGTTGCTGACCAGGCGGTTCGAGAGGCTGCACGAGAACCGGGTGAACACGAGGAGGACAGCACGGATGTGCTTTCAGTGCGGCAAGCCAGGACACTTCGTCGCCGACTACCCGGAGAAGACGGAGAACAAGGACGGCTACAAGGACGGCTACAGGCACCGGTCGAGCAAGGACGGCAAGTACCGATCGAGGCGCGATCACAAGCACAAGAACAAGGACAAGGACGAGCGACGGTCGAGGAAGAAGGACGGCCGCGGCAGGAAGGCCCGAGCGATGGTCGGAGCGAGCGACGTCGACTCCAGCTCCGCCTACTCTTCCTCGAGCTCGAGTAGCAGTGAAGACGAAGGTGATCGGCGCAAGAACAAGAAGTCATCCAGGAACTTGAGCGGGTTGAGCTGCTTCGTGGGAGATGGCTTCTGCGGCATGGCACGTAGCTCCGGCAGCAAGAAGAGTCACCAGAGCGACTCGGACTCCGAGGATGAGGTATGTGATGAGCTCTCTTCTTTGCGCAAGGAGAATGAGGAGTTGGTTGACTTGCTTGATAATCGCGATCACATGCTTAGAGAGGCCAAGAAGATGAGGAAAGAGCTTAGGGCCTCACTAGAAGATGCTAGGAACCGTGTGGCTGAGCTAGAAACCCAGAACCTAGATGCTAAGCTTGAGATTGATTCGCTTAAGGCTTCTCCTGTGGTTTCTGATGAGATTGATTGCTGTGATTGCTCTGTGTACCTAGCTGATCTTACTGCTCTTAAGGATAAGCATGCTTCTACTTGTGATGAACTAGATATGCTTAGGGTTGAAGTGGCTGAGCTTAAGTCTAGACCTGCTTTGCTAGGTGCTTGTACTTCTTGCCCTATTTTGCATGGAAAGATTGATGAGATGCATGCTTACACTGTTTCGCTTGAAGCTAAGTTGAAAGAGCCTATTCCCACTTCTTGCTCTACTTGTGAATTGCATGTGGTTCAGAATTTGGAGCTTGCGCATTATGTTGATCGCTTGCAGGATGAGAATGATGAGCTGAGGAAATGTATGAGCTGGTTGTCGGGTGAGGAGCCTCAGCTTGGTATCATGATATCGGCTTTCAAACGCTATGATGGTCAGGCATTTGGGGCTGACAAGCTTGGAGAGAACAGTGGTGAGGGAGTTGAGAGAGTTGGAGAGATTCCTATCCCACCACCAAACAGACACAAGAACAAGTTTGAGCCTAAGCCTAACCATCTCAGAAACAAACTTGACACTACTCCAGATCCACCCATATTCCCTCACCCAACAAATGATTTCCAAAAACCTATGAAGTTTGTGAGCCCAAAGGGAGGTGAGGAAGGAGAGAAGAAGAGTGAGAAGCCGAGTGGAGAGAAACCAAGTGAACAGCCCCATCCCAAGCCTAAACCTAAGCCCGTGCGGTTTCATTGTGACTATTGTGGGAGAGATGGTCACAAGGGCGAGTTTTGCTTCAAGAGGAAGCGTGAGGAGAGAATGGCTAGAGAGTGGGCTAACAAGGACAGGTACCACCCCTTTAATGGTGTACCTGAGCCTCGTATGCAGATGCCCAGGGCCAAGGCGATTGTGAGGACGGTTCCGGCTTGGGGAGACCGGAAGGCAGCAAGTGGGGCTGCTGGCCGAGCTACACCGGTCAGATCGGCGTGCTACACCAGTCAGACCGGTGCAGGTCTGGGCAGACAGCGAGTTGGTTTTCGTGCTCGTGAGGATGCTTGGTTTGGTTCTGGTGGTCGTGGTTCTGGTGGTTGGTCTGGAAAGATTGCAGGTGGTCAGTTTGCTAGGCGTTCTCCACCTCGTGCTCAATACGAGGGTGGGAGGAGTCGTAGCTTTGAGATGGAGAGGAGGAACGGTCCACGGTCTGCTTTTCGTGGCTTTCGTCCTCCTCCAGCTAGAGAGGGTTGGTTCCCTCGTAGTGGTTACCGTGGTGGTATTCGTGGTGGTAGCTTTGATAGGCGTGATGATATGGTTTGTGCTAACCCCACTTTGGAGCAAATGGCTCGGCACTGGTTTTACTCTTTTGGTACTAACCCCAGTGCTGAGTCGTTTGTTCACTCACGTGCTCGCTTTTGAATTTCAGGTGGGAGACTTGAGGAACGTTTGGTTGATTGACTCTGGTTGCTCGAGGCATATGACCGGAGACAAGGGGTGGTTCTCAAGTCTCGTCCCGGTGGTGTCCAAGACATACATCACTTTTGGGGACAATGGGCGAGGGCGTGTGCTATCAGAAGGTGAGATCAAGGTAAGTGACAAGGTCACTCTCAGGCGTGTTGCTCTTGTTCAATCGCTCGGGTTCAATTTGCTTTCGGTGTCCCAGCTTTTGGATAAGGGCTTTGAGGTGTTGTTTCGGCCTGGTGGTTCTCGGATTTTAGATTCTCGAGGGGACCTTGTTTGCATGGTCGTTCCCGAGGGTCAAGTGTTCCGAGCTGATTTCTCTCAGTCTTCTGGTGTGGAGCGTTGCTTTTTGGCTGGTTCTTCGAGTGAGTTGTGGAAGTGGCATAGGAAGTTGGGTCACTTGAGCTTTGACCTTTTGTCTCGCTTGAGTAAACTCAATTTGGTCCGAGGATTGCCACGATTGAGGTTTGAGGAAGAGTTGGTTTGTGCGCCGTGTAGGCATGCCAAGATGGTAGCCTATTCTCACCCGCCTCTCACTGATGTGATGACTGAGCGTCCATGCGAGTTGCTCCATATGGACCTTGTTGGCCCAGCTCGTGTGCGATCTGCGGGTGGGAAGTGGTATGTCCTTGTTGTGGTGGACGACTACTCTCGGTATGCGTGGGTGTTCTTTCTTGAGGAGAAAGGGGAGACGTTTGGCTTTGTTCGACATCTTGTCTTGAGGTTAAGAAACGAGAGGCACGGAGATGCCATATGAGCGATCCGCAGTGACAATGGCTCGGAATTCAAAAACTCTCGCTTCGAAACCTTTTGCCATGACTTGGGTCTTGAACACCAGTTTTCGAGTCCGTATACGCCTCCTCAAAATGGCGTGGTGGAAAGGAAAAACAGGACCTTGTGCGAGATGGCTCGGACGATGCTCGACGAGCATAGGACTCCGAGAAGGTTCTGGGCTGAGGCGGTCAATACCGCGTGCTATGTGTCGAACAGGATCTACCTCAGGGTTCACAAGAAGAAAACCTGTTACGAGTTGATGCACGGTCGCACACCCAAGGTGAGTCACTTCCATGTTTTTGGTTGTAAATGCTTCATTCTGAAGAAAGGGAAGAAGTTGGACAAGTTCGAGGCTAGGTCTGTCGATGGCATTTTCTTTGGTTATGCATCTCATTCTAGAGCATTTCGTGTGCTCAATCTTGAAACTAACCAAATCGTGGAGACTTGCGAGGTAACCTTCGACGAGACACAGCCACGTAGTCAGCTTGTTTTTGAGTGTGCAGGTGACGACGAACTTGGCGAGGAGATCTTTCAGGAGGAGGAGCATGAACATGGAGATGATGAAGATGGCGGTGTGGTGCCCGCGGCTGAACATGTACCTACTACTTCGACGACGATCGAGAACGGGCCCTCTCCCACACCTACAACGACAAACCCAGATCAAGGTGAAGCTGCTGTTGAGGGGGAGGTAGCATCAAGGCGAGAACCTCCCCGGCGAATGCAAGTGGATCACCCAGCTTCGAGAATCATTAGCGACATGAAAGAACGTACTACACGGTCGAGGGTTCGGAACAATTCTCATTTCGCTCATGCTGCTTTTGTTGCCACCTTTGAGCACAAAGACATTGGACACGTGCTATCTGATCATAATTGGGTTAATTCGATGCATGAGGAGTTGGAGAATTTTGAGAGGAACCAAGTTTGGGTGTTGGTTGACCCTCCCCCAGGGTGTAAGCCGATTGGGACAAAATGGGTGTGGAAAAATAAAGAGGGAGAGAAAGGAGAAGTGGTGAGAAACATGTCAAGACTTGTTGCTCAGGGGTACAGTCAGAAAGAGGGGATCGACTACGAGGAGACTTTCGCTCCTGTAGCTCGTTTGGAGGTGATCAGGATCCTTCTAGCCTTTTCCGTGGCTAAAGGGTTCAAGTTGTACAAGATGGATGTGAAGAGTGCTTTCCTGAACGGTGTGTTGGAGGAAGAGGTGTATGTGAGGCAACCACCGGGGTTTGAGAGTGAGAAGTACCCCCACCGGGTGTACAAGTTGAGGAAGGCACTGTATGGGTTGAAGCAGGCGCCTAGAGCTTGGTATGGTAGGTTGAGGGGGTTCCTGTTTGAGAGAGGGTTTGAGATGGGGAAGGTCGATCAGACCTTGTTTCTCCTCAGGCAGGGCAGAGATATCCTGATTGTGCAGGTATACATGGATGATATTGTCTTTGGTGGCTCGTCTAACTCTCTTGTTGCAAGGTTTGCAGAAGACATGAGCAGGGAATTCGAGATGAGTATGATGGGTGAGTTGCAGTTCTTCCTCGGGCTACAAATCAAGCAATCAAAGGAAGGAACATTTGTGCACCAAGCTAAGTACACCAAGGACATTGTGAGGAAGTTCAAGATGGAGGACTCCAAGGCCATGGTGACGCCTATGAGTACGACTACAGCTCTTGATGCGGACGAGGAAGGTGAACACGTGGACCAGAAGGAGTACCGGAGCATGATCGGGTCACTCCTCTACTTGACGGCGACGAGGCCGGACATCCAATTCTCGGTATGTCAGTGCGCTTGTTTTCAAGCGTCTCCGAGGACTTCGCATCGGCAAGCAGTCAAGCGCATATTCAGGTATTTGCGACACACTCCCGACTTCAGCCTTTGGTACTCTGCGTCTTCTTCTTTGGGGCTTCATGGTTTTTCAGACGAGGATTTTGTCGGGTGTCGGTTGGATAGGAAGTCCACTTCTGGGACTTGCCAGTTCTTGGGTTCTTCTTTGGTGTCTTGGTCTTCCCGCAAACAGTCGAGTGTTGCTCAATCCACTACCGAGGCAGAGTATGTGGCCGCAGATAGTTGTTGCTCTCAGCTCCTTTGGATCACATACACCATGAGTGACTTTGGTGAGGAGTATACCCATGTCCCACTTCAATGTGATAGCACAAGTGCCATAAGCGTTGCAAAGAACCCAGTGCTCCATTCCAAAACCAAACACATAGAAGTGAGGTATCATTTTCTGAGAGACAACGTAGAGAAAGGAAAAATCACCTTGATCCATGTACCCACACATGACCAGCTAGCCGATATTTTCACCAAACCCCTAGATCAAGTAACTTTCACTCGTTTGCGGGGGGAGCTTTGTGTGTGTTTGATTTCTTGAGCTTTGTGTGTGGGAGCTCCTTTGTAGCATATGTATAGCTTTCCTTTGTGCATTTCTTGCATTTAGCATGGCATATGTATCATGATGTATAGGCATCTTTGTATCTTAGGTTGCATGCATTTTGTATCATATGCATTGTTTAGGAAAAGCTTCTCCTATATACATTGTTCACCATGGAATGATATATATGTCTTTGTGAGCTAGTTTGGTAAGCTATGGTTAGTTTGGCTTAGCTCTTGATAATCTTGGTTTATATCCATGGTTGATGGCTATGTTTTTGAAAAATCTCATATGTATGCTCTCTTGTGAGTAAATGCCTTTATATGATCTTGACATATTTTAGTGGCTTGGCTATGCTTAATTTGTGGTTGGATAGCTTATTTTGATCATATGGGGCCAAAGGCTCATTTGCCATCATAAATGTTTAGCCCCCATGCTTGATCTTGTGGAGGGGCATAAGTTCCTTTTTGTCGCAAAGACATTTCATGTACCAATTTCAAATCTGAAAATGAAATGTAAATTACTTGGAAAATGTGCTCCCATGTCATAAGTGCTAATTTTAATTTGCTTTGGGTGCTAAACCGTTGCATGATGCCTACCAATGAGAAGTCTCATATATAGAAGTAGGCACATGGCTCGGTGGCTTTGACATGACATGAGGTGCTTGTGGGTGTTTATGATGGTCTTATGCTTAGAATGGCTGTCCTAGCATGAAGTTTGTGTGGCTTTGCCATTTTGATATGTTTTGCTCATGTTTAGGACTTTGCTCATGAGAGGGTAAATTTTCGCAAAATTGCTCAATTCTATCTTAGCTTCGCCCAATGGTTGTGAAACTTGGTGATCATGAAGTTGATGTCTTTACGAAGCTATAGAGTATCTAACTTGCTCATTTGGACATGTGTAGCATCCTATGTTGAATTTTGTCTATTTGAGAAGCTCTAGGTTGCATTTTTTGCATTTTTGGCTTGATTCATGCATTGTCAACAAGGGGGGAAGTTTGAGCATGTTTTGGCCTACTGAATGCATCTAGAAGGTTTTCAGGTGGTTTCGAGCCTTTTCTGGGCTCTGTTGTGCACCGGTCTGACCGGTTGAGGTCACCGGTCTAACCGGTCAGGTGTGCTGGTCCTGTTCACATGTTGAGCACCAGTCTGACCGGTCAGAGCTGAGCTTTTGCAGTTGCTTTGTTTCGTGAAGTGGTTCGCATGCATTCGTCCAGGGGGAGTTGCATTGGTTCAGGGGGAGCTTGCATGTGTGCAGGGGGAGCTCTTTGTGGTTTTGGAGCTTTGGTTTGATGGTTTTTGCTCTTTGCTTGAGCATATTTTTGTCTCGGATGTGTCGAGCCGTTGCCCTTGCCTAAGGGGTCCGAGACATGTCTTCTTCAAGTGATCTTGCTCTTTGCCTTTTCTTTGGCTTTCGATCGCTTGTTGGAGTTTCTTTTAGTCGTTTCTTTTCTTTTTCTTTTCTCTTGGTTACTAAAACGTGTGTGTTGTCAATGCACTCATCAAGGGGGAGATTGAGAGTCGTGTGGTTCGAGGACCGGTGGATGGTCGCTTCCTGGTGTGATGAGTGATTGACAACGTGGTGTGGACTGATTCTTGGCTAAGTATTGCAGGTGCAGGTTGCGGCTTGACTGGTGTTGGTGCAGGTGAAGAACAAGCGCGAAAGGTCGTTGCCGGTGAGGCCTCCAGGTGTGGAGAAGACAAGCGCGAAAGGTCGTTGCCCGTTTGGAGTTGTCTTGCTAGGTTTTGTGAGGGGTTTTCCTTCTTGGTAGGTTGTTCTTTGGTTGTGGTTTTTGTTCCAGGGCCTAGAGGAGTCACTGAGACTTCCTGGAATTTTGTTGTACATCTGCGGTTTGCCACTGGCCTGACCGGCAGAGTCCACCGGTCTGACCAGTGCCATCGGTCTGACCGGCAGAAGCCATCGGTCTGACCGATGTGGTACAGACAGCAGGTTGTTCAGTTTTCCGCTGTGCGTTTGGGGTGTTTGGTTCGGTTGGTTGAGTTGTAGGTTCCTAGGACCTGTAGCACTCCAGTGGCTACGTGGTCTTGGCCAACTTGGGTAGTTGAGTCGGAGACGTGTGTTGGAAGCTGTGTTCATCTTGTTGGAGTCTCTATCTCCTTCGAGAAGAATTTTTATCAGCTCCCGTTCACTCCCCCCCTCTCTGGTTCGCCTAATCGGTCCTTCAAGTGCCACATTATTGCGGACCGTCGCATCGCCCGCTCCGCCTCCCTCATCTTCGCCTTCGCCGAGGACGACGACGAAGCATTCACGGGTGGGATCATAATCCCCCTCGCTGGAGTTGTCAGAGCAGGTGAGGCAGTAGTCTGCCGCGGCCTGAAACCGCCTGAAAGCGTTGGGGTCCCGTAGTCCGGAGTAGTCCCACTCCGGCGCCCCGCGCCTGTACCCGTATTCCTCGCCGTCGGTGTCGCGGTAGGATTCGTCGGGCGAGGTGGCGATGAAGTTCCGGATGGACATGAAGTGGTGGTCCGGAAGGTCCTCGTATGCAGCCAGGTTGGTGCCGCCGACGAAGAATACGCCATGGTGGCACCGCGCATCCCGTGGGGGAATCGCGGCTGCGTAGCCGCGACCCCCTCCGCGGGGTGCGCCGTGGAGTTCGCCGATGGAGGTGCGTCGCCTTGCTCTGTTCCGACAGGTGGGAGCTCGCCGGCTTCAACCCCCTGGGGGGAGCCAGCGCCTGCCGCTTAGCGTCGCGCCGTGCGTGCTCGCCGTGAGCGCTTCCCCGAACGCTTGCGGTGCCGGGGTGGTGGTGGAAACACTGCTGGCATTGGGGCAGCCGCCGTTCCGGGCGGCGCCGCCTTGAGCGCGTCCCTGTTGAGGATGCGCATGTGGTAGCCGTTGCCAGTCGCCTGATAGTGGATGCTCCCGAACCAGATCTCGAACCCGGTCGGGAACGAGTCGGATTCGCCCCAGGCGGGCCTCTCCGACATGTGCTCGATGACAATCACCATCGAGAAAGCGGGTGGATGATCACAGCACTCCCCTACCTGGCGTGCCAACTGTCGGTGTCCTGATTAGCACCGGCACCAACTAGCAATTTACGCTGGGATCTGCTTCTTGATGGGCGGTGCTAAGCTAAGGAAACACGGGAGTTATCCTGGTTCCTGCCACGCGGCCGTACGTCTAGCAGAGTGTGCCTGCGCACTATATTAGCTTGCACCGGTGGTGCTTGTAGAGGGGGGCTACAAGGAAGGCGGGAGAGGAGGAAATTCCCCCAAGTCCCTACTGAGATGATTGAGGCAAGTGCCAATATCTAGAATGTGGTGGTGTGCTGGTGCGAGTGAGTGAGAGTCGTCCCCGTGCAGGGGCCCCTGCCTCCCTCTTTTATAGGCCAAGAGAGGGCAGTTACAATGGTGCTGCTCGGCAGCCAGCATAGTGGCTGTGTACTAACAGGTATGGCGCCAGCGGTCTTGTCCCCGCACGTCATGGTTCCTGGCGCGAGTTGGTAGCGCCCTCCAGCTTCTGCGGGTGGCGTGGTGGTCACTGTGACCCGTCCTGCTTTGACTTCGAGGGACCACCCCTGCTGAATCGAGGGTCTAGCCACCGGGAGAAGGACGGAGTTGGTGGTGCGGGGTCGCGGTGCGTCACCGGCCTTCCCGCACAGTGCCGCACGACCTGTCACACAGTGGTAGGAGTGGCGGCACAGTGCCGGGGATGACCGCACAGCGCCCGGGATGGCCGTGCGGTGCCGGAGTTGGCGGAGGGAACGTGGCGCACGCCGCTTGTACGGCGGCGTCAGTCGGAGCGCACGCTCGCTCTCCGCCCGTACACCCTTCGAGGGTGCCCTCGTGTTCATTCGAGGGTCTCCCCGCAGGGGGGAGGACGGGAGCAGGTGGCACAGCATCGCGGAATGGTGCCCGCCTGTCCGCACAGGGCCAGGGATGGCTGCACAGTGGCGGGTTAGGCCGCACTGTGGCGGTGTCAGGCGTTC
Organism: Cenchrus fungigraminus; assembly: GCA_036936925.1. NCBI lineage: Eukaryota > Viridiplantae > Streptophyta > Magnoliopsida > Poales > Poaceae > Cenchrus > Cenchrus fungigraminus. The sequence continues at coordinate 45,949,594 of CM072771.1, read as the reverse complement.
TGACTGCGTCAGTCGCGCGGCGTGGGGGGAGATTCACCCTTGACTTTGGCGTCCCGCCGTGGGGCCAGGCATTAAATGCCGTTGTCAGAGGAGAAGCGGAGCGGGGTGCCACAGATCGAGAGGTGGCCTTGAGCGAGACGGAGCCGGTTGCTCGCTCGAGGGGAACCGGACCCCTCGAGCGAGGCGGAAACTTGCTCGAGGGGCCAATGTCCTCGAACGAGGCGAAAACCTGCTCGAGGGGCCAATGCCCTCGAGCGAGGTGGGAACCCGCTCGAGGGGCCGAGACCCTCGAGCGAGGCGGAAAGTTGGGGGTGCCGGCGGATCCCCTCGTCGAAGAGCCTTGTGCTGTTGTTGGGCCTTGACAGGCTGTGGGCCCGCCGCGTACCCTGAGGCGTTTTGTGAAGATTTAGTCCGTACGCTGTCGCGTTTAACGAGCGTGATTATCCCCTTAGTTAGGGAACCCCTAACGACCGTCCCCGACAAGAGGTGGTTGAGATCACGGACTCACCGCTTCCCGGTGCGCTGGTGCCTGCTTCCATCGAGGACGCGGTGGGTAGTGCTTCCCCGATCACCGTCCGAGAGGTCGGAGAGAGCTCGGGAGCCCGTCCCTTCTCGGCCCCCGAAGGGGGTGAGCATCGCCTTGGCCTCGGGCACGCCACATGGACTGGAACCCATGATGCCGAGGCGCACGACGACGAGGACGAGGAAGCCACGACCCGTCACCGCCTCGAGTGGGGCCTTCGGTGGGCAGAGCAGGCGATCAACGAGCTCGTCGTTTCGGCCTCGTCGGTGAGTTGGCCGAGCCCAATCCTTGATGTTGTGTTGTGGTTTCTGGATTGTTTCTGCGGTTGATCTTCTTCTCGGTCCAGATGCTTGCTAGCTACAGTGCTAGGAAGACGCGCACCATCGAAGAGCTCCAGGCCGAGAAGGCCCAGCTGGAGATGCAGCTGGTTGCCGCCCGACTGGCGGCTGTAGGAGCGGTGGCGGGTGAAGCGTTGGTGAGGACCGCTCTCGAGGCTGCGGCAAAGTCAGCAGAGGACCGAGCGGTGGCCGCGCAGTCTGCTGAGGATGCCGCCGTGTCGGAGAAGACAGCCCTCGAGGCCAAGCTTGCCCAGGCAGAAACCATCGCTGCAGATCTGCGAACTGCTGCTGCAACTGCTGCCGAGATAGCTCAGACCGCGACTGCTGCCGCCGCTGCTGCCCAGGCTACGTCCCAGGCGGCCGCCGAGGAGAAGGTGACGCTCGAGAAGAAGGTGGCGGACCTGCAGCAGGACCTGGTGCATGCCGAGGTGGACCTGAAAACGGCGAACAAACAGGTCTGCACCCTCTCCACCAAGCTGCAGGAAGCCACTGACGAGGGGGCCCGGCTTCGCGAAGAAAACAGCAAACTGGCGCGAGATCTTCAGGGTGAGCAGCCTTGTGCTCCCAACTTTCGTGGTATTTCTTTTTCTGCGTTAGTCGTTGCTGATGCCGCCTTGCTCTTTGGCTTCGACTGGGCTTCGCACAGCTCGTGCTGCACAAGCTGTCAAGCTCCTGGAAAAGGCTCAGGAAGTCACTTCCGCCGAGCTCAAGATCCACAAGATGTCTGAGATGGGCAAGAACTTGGCGGACTAGCTTTCGAGTACGTTCTTCTTATCTTGACCCCTTCTCCCTTCTTATTGGGCTCCTCGTGGCCCAACTCCGACTCGTTCCCTGTCTCCAGAGGTCAAAACTGAGCTCGAGGACTCTCGGAAGGCTCAGCACGAGGCAGAGGAGGCGCGCAAGAAGGACATCCTGGACCGTGCCAAGCTCAGCCGACATGTTGACGGGATCTTGACAGAACTCAGCACTCTGCTCGTGAAAATGCCTCCTTAGGTGCTCGGCGATCGGATCAACCTTCTGCCGGGCATTGTCAAAGAGAGAGAGCTGTCGACCTCTCGGCAGGTGGTGCACCGGGTCCTCTCCATGTTCTGCTCTCATTACCAGGAGCTGGACCTTCAGGCGCCGAGTGGTGGTTGGGCCCCCGTCTACTCGAACGAGGAGTTTGACAAGATCGAGGAGGATTGCGCCACCCTTGCCCGAGCCATGGCCGACACCGCGATAAAGGACCTGGACCTGATCCCAAGAGACACACCAAAAGACGGCTCCGGGCCTTCTCATTAGATGTATCGAATTGTATAACAAACAAACAAAACTTGTATGCGTGCCGTACTAGACAGCTATTCATTTTGTTTTGAAAACGTCACTTGCTGAAGCATTCCCCGAGCATTCTCGAATGACTGTAGAACAGAGTAGCAGTACTTAGACACTCAGGCCGATCGAACTTTTCTCTGGAGCCACAGGGGCGTAAGAGTCGGAAAGCTCGACCTGAGCCGCGAAGTGACGCCACGCGTTCACAGCCCCCGAGTACTTAGGGACGTTCAGGAAATGACTCGCGTGGTTTTCGTAAAAAACGTTTTGAGCCGGAGCCCAAGAGGTTGCCCGAGTACTTTCTGAAAGTAGTCGGACGACGTCAACCTGTGGGTCCAAGCTGCGCTCGCAAGTCTTCGTACTGTACCAGCAGGGGTGTAAGTGCTAAGAGGCTTGGACAAGCAACAACATCGAAACGCTCACAGATCGACATCCTTTCCCTTTGCAAGATAAAGGTGTTCCGCCAAAAAGAACCGCTCGCTCGTGCGATTGGTCACGACAAAGTTGTCGGAAAGTTTTGTTTTGAAAACGGGAAAACGAAAGGGGGGCATCGTGCCCCGGGTAGCCCCTGAGTGGTAAGTGTTGTTGCATGGGCGCAAGGACACTTGCCACTCAGCCTTTAGACAGTGTTGAAACATATAAAAGATGCCAACACAAAGAGATCGAAAACTTATGAAACGAGAACAAAGGCACATGGCATTATTCATTGATCATAAGTTTGAAACAGGGAACATTACTCAAGGGTAAAAACGATGTAGGTGTTCTATGTTCCATGCGTTGGAGATGATTGTGACGTCCTCGTGCCGTAGCTTGAATGTTCTGGGTCGGAGGACTTGGTCAACGATGTACGGCCCCTCCCATGGGGGCGCGAGCTTGTGTCGGTCCTTGTTGCTCATGACCCGTCGAAGTACTAGATCCCCGACTTGGAATTGGCGCTCGTGGATGTTGCGCTCGTGGTAGTGCCGTAGAGCTTGCTGGTACAGAGTGGAATGTAGGAGTGCCACATCGCGTGCTTCGTCGAGTTGGTCGATTGCATCCTCGAGCGTGATCTGGTTCCCTTCTTCAGTGTACGCCCGGACTCTCGGGCTCCCATAATTAATATCCGTCGGGAGTACCGCCTCCGATCCGTGCACCATGAAGAATGGTGTGGAGCCGGTTGCACGACTCGGCGTGGTGCGCAGGCTCCAGAGGACGGACGGCAACTCTGCGACCCATCTTGCCCGGAATTTCTCGAGACGTTTGAAAATTCGGGGTTTCAGTCCTTGTAGGATCATGCCATTGGCTCTCTCGGCCTGCCCGTTGGTCCTTGGATGCGCAACAGCAGCCCAGTCCACGCGAATGTTGTTGTCATCGCAGAACTTGAGGAACTTTTTTCCCATGAACTGTGTGTTGTTGTCTGTGATGATCAAGTTCGGAATCCCGAAGCGGTAGATAATGTCGGTGAAGAATGCAATGGCTTCCTCGGAGCGGACCTTGACCACGGGTCGGGCTTCAATCCATTTGGAGAACTTATCGACGGCCACGAGCAGGTGCGTGAAGCCCCCGGGCGCCTGCCTGAACGACCCGACTATGTCCAGCCCCCATACCGCGAACGGCCAAGTGATGGGGATGTTCTGAAGCGCTTGCGCAGGGAGATGAGTCTGCCGAGCATAGAACTGACAGCCCGCACAACGTCGCACGATGTCCTTCGCGTCTGCGAGCACCGTGGGCCAATAGAAACCTTGTCGGAAAGCCTTTCCGACTAAAGTTCTTGTGGCGGCATGGTGCCCGCATGTGCCAGCATGATCTCCTGAAGTAGGTCTCGGCCTTGGTCCCTCTGAATGCAGCGCATGAATATATCCGCTGCGCCTCACTTGTGGAGCTCGCCGTCGATAAGAACGTATGATTTGGCTCGTCGCGAGATGCGACGCGCCTCCATCTGGTCGGAGGGCAACTTCCCCTCGACTAGCCACTCAAGGATCAGAAAACGCCAGTCAGGATCTTCTAAGTTTGGCTCTTGCGGTTGATCAATCTCATGACCTCTAGCGCCTCGAGCTCTGGTGGTTGTTCTTCGTCAACTCGAATGGACGGTACATGCTGGTCGCTAGCACATACACCGTGTGGTACAGGCTTGCGGCTTGACGCTGCTTTGGCAAGGATGTCTGCAGCTTTATTAAAATCACGCAACACGTGATGGAGCTCGAGCCCATGGAACTTGTCTTCTAGCTGACGCGCGGCTCGACAATAGGCCGCCATCTTGGGGTCGACGCAGTTCTTTTCCTTCATAACCTGATCCACGACGAGCTCGGAGTCCCCACGGATCTCGAGATGACGGATTCCGAGCTCAATCGCGATTCGAAGGCCGTTGACGAGCGCCTCGTACTCAGCCACGTTGTTGGAGGCAGGAAAGTGCAGTCGAACCATGTACTCCATACGCACGCCCAGAGGCGAGATGAAGACAAGGCCTGCCCCAGCTCCCTCCTTCATGACGGAACCGTCGAAATACATTGTCCATGTTTCGAGCTCGATTGGTGCTGGCGGAGTCTGAATCTCTGTCCATTCAGCGACGAAATCCGCCAACACTTGTGACTTGATGGCACTGCGTGGCGCGTATGTCACGTTCTGTCCCATCAGCTCGAGGGCCCACTTAGCTATCCTCCCTTCAGCCTCAGGATTCTGGATCACTTCCCCGAGCGGGCACTTGGAAACCACCGTTATAGGATGCGAGTCGAAATAGTGTTGAAGCTTGCGTTTGGTGATCAAGACAGCATATACAAGCTTTTGAATTTGAGAATAGCGGATCTTCGAGTCGGAGAGAACTTCACTTACAAAATAAACGGGCCGCTGCACCTTAAGTGATTTCCCAGGCTCATCTCGCTCGACAACCAGTGCAGCGCTCACGACTTGAGTTGTTGCAGCTACGTATAGAAGCATCTGCTCCTCTGGCATCAGTGCTGTGAGCACGGGTGGACTCTTCAGAAGATTCTTGAGCTTGTCGAGTGCTTCCTGAGCCTCGGGTGTCCAGGCAAAGTGGTCGGACTTTTTCATTAGGCGGTACAGTGGCAAGCTGCGCTCCCCGAGTCGAGCGATGAACCGACTGAGAGCTGCGAGACAGCCTGTGACACGCTGCACGCCCTTCAAGTTATGAATTGGCCCCATGTTAGTGATGGCTGAGATCTTCTCAGGATTAGCCTCAATGCCACGTTCAGACACGACAAAGCCGAGGAGCATGCCCCTTGGAACCCCAAAAATGCATTTTTCGGGGTTTAGCTTCACCCCGTGTTCTCTCAGTTTTGCGAATACTTCCGTAAGATCGGGGATCAGATCGCCCGTCCTCTTTGACTTGACCACGATGTCATCAATGTATGCTTCGATTATTTGCCCTATGAGATCACCGAAAACGCGCCGCATGCATCTTTGGAACGTAGCGCCCGCATTCTTGAGCCCGAACGGCATCGAGTTGTAACAATAAGCGCCAAAAGGAGTGATGAAAGATGTTGCGAGTTGGTCCGCTATGCACATCGCGATCTGGTGGTACCCTGAGTACGCGTCGAGAAAACAGAGGGTTTCGCACCCTGCCGTTGAATCGACTACCTGATCTATGCGAGGCAAAGGAAACGGATCCTTGGGACATGCCTTGTTAAGGCTCGTGTAGTCAACACACATCCTCTATTTCTTATTCTTCTTCTTTACAAGTACAGGGTTAGCTAGCCACTCGGGGTGGAACACTTCTTGGATGAACCCTGCACTAAGGAGCTTCTTGATCTCCTCGCCTATGGCCTTGCACTTGTCATCATTGAAGCGGCGCAGGTGCTGCTTGACCGGTTTCGATCCCGGCTTGATATTCAGTTTGTGCTCGGCAACCTCTCTCGGGATCCTCTTCATGTCGGAGGGTTTCCATGCGAACACATCGAGGTTCGCTTTGAGGAAGTCGACGAGCGCGCTTTCCTATTTAGGATCGAGCACCGTCCCGATATGGAGCGTGCGGCCATCATCGGTGACGGCCACATCCTTGACATCCTTGGCGGGCTCGAAAGAGCAGGCCGCTCATTTGGATGACTCGGGGATATCTTGGTCCTCGGAGGGAGGCTCGGCATGGAGCCTCTCGGACCGGATGAGTATTTCAGCGAATTGAAAGCACTCAGTATTGCATTCGTATGCATACTGAAACGTAGTCCCCTCTGTGATGACCCCCTTCGGACCAGGGATCTTCAACTTGAGATACGTGTAGTTGGGCACGGCCATAAACTTCGCGTAGACCGGCCTCCCGAGGATGGTGTGGTACGTGCCCGAGAACCCCACCACTTCGAAGGTGACGGTTTCTGTGCGGAAGTTCCGCGACGTCCCGAACGTGACGGGTAGATCGATCTGCCCTATCGGGAGTGCATCTTTCCCGGGGATGACCCCGTGGAAAGGAGTCGGCGATGGGCGCAGTCGGGACCGCGAGATGCCCATGCTGTCGAGCGTCGTCATGTACAGAATGTTGAGCCTGCTCCCTCCGTCCATCAGCACCTTGTGGACCCGCTTGGTCCCGATCAGTGGAGCCACCATGAGTGGGTAGCATCCTGGTTGCGGTACATGGTCGGGGTGGTCCGTTCGGTCGAAGGTGATCGGGGTGTCCGACCACTTGAGGTACGCCGACGTCGCAGGCTCGGTGTTGTAGACCTCGCGCCGGATCAGCTTCTCCTTGCGCCTCGACGGTCGCGTCGGTGCTCCGCCAAAGATCATGTGGACTGCACCATCTTCGCGAGGGAAAACAACCTCCTCGTCATCGTCATCGTTTTCGGGGGGTGGCGCATCCTTCTTCGGGGGATCCGCTGTCTTGGGCTTAAGCGTGCCGTTGACGTAGTTCTTCATTAGACGGCAATCCTTCAGCGCGTGCTTAACCGGTGTCTCGTGATGGGTGCATGGCGCCTCCAAGAGTCTCTCAAAATGACCCCTCGGGAGGCCGTTCTGATTGTTCTTGGGGCGGGTAGCCTTGCACTCGACTGCCGCAACGGTGTTGTCGTCACGGCCTCACTTGTCACCCTTCTTCTTCTTCTTTTTGGACCGTGAGGAGGGCCCCTCACCACCGTCCACGACTTGCTTCCCCTTGCTCGGAGGGGGAATCAACGTTGCCGCTACTGCCTCCTCCCTGTCGGCGTGGTTGGTTGCGATGTCGAGGAGCTCCCGAGTAGTCCTCGGGGTCCTTCGCCCTAGCCGGTGGATGAGAGTGGTGCAGGTAGTGCCGTTCTGGAATGCCGAGATGGCGTCGTTGTCTGTCGCGGTGGGGAGCTCAGTGCAGCGCCTAGAGAAACGCCTGATGTAGTCGCGCAAGCTTTCCCCCGGCTGCTGCTTGCAGTTGCGCAGCTCCCACTGTTTGTCGGCCCGGCCGTACGTGCCTTGGAAGTTGCCGATGAAGGTCTCCCACAGGTCCATCTAGCTGTTGATCCTGCCACGTGGCAGGTGTTCGAGCCAGGTCCGCGCAGAGTCGGCGAGGTGGAGCGGCAGGTTCTTGATGATGAACAGGTCATCTGTCACTCCACCTGCCCGACACGCGAGCCTGTAGTCTTCCAACCACACGCTAGGGTTGGTCTCCCCATCGTACTTGGGGACTGTCGTTGGAGCCTAGAACCGCGAAGGGAACTTTGCGTCTTGCACCCTCCGACCGAAGGCACGAGGACCCTTTGGGTCGGGCGACCAGCTGCGGTCACGATCTCCGTCGCTGTCGTAGCGTCCGCCACGCCTCTGGCTATGCCGTCGGCGTGAGCGGTGCTCGTCATGCTTGTCGCGGCCATCGTCATTGCTGCCATAACCTTAGTCGTAGTCGTCGTCGCCAGCGGTTCGGCGGCGAGCCTTGAGCGTGTCGCGAGCGTCGCGGTGGGGCCCCAGGCATGACTTGACTGACGGCTCGCCGGCCTCCCTGTCGCGTCCCTGGTGCCTCGACGGAGATGGGTCTCGGCGCCGTACGGATGGTGCACCTCGCGCCTCGCGCGCGCGTGATGCCGAACTCTCGGCCTGTTGTGCGGCCGCCGTCTCGAGCAGGGTTTTGAGCTGCTGGCAAACCCTCTTCTCCTCAGGCGTGGCCGGCTCAGGACAGCCACGTAAGAGCATGGCTGCTGCCGCGAGGTTCTGCGACGCACGCCTGAAACGCGGTGTACCATCATCATCGACGGCAGCATCCTCGTTGATGCGCCGGTTCACATCGCGGCCCGTGCGCGAGCTTGGGGCACCAGCTGTTCTGCCTCCTGCTCGTGGTGTTGCTCGCGTCGGTGGCTTTGTAGGGGCTCGTCCTCCACGCCGAGCTCTTGGTGGAGGTTCGCCAGTTCTTCATCGAGCTGGCGCTTGGCCTCGGCGATCTCGTCGAGGCGCGCCCGGCGCTGGGCGTTCCCGTTGCGGTGACGAGGGTTCTCCTTGCCGTTTGTCGAGCTGGTGGCGGTGCGGGCCTCGAGGACGTTGCACTCTCGCGTGACGTCCGGGGGGGCACCGGTGGTCCCCGCTATGCACCCGCAGAGCCTGGGGCGACGTACGACGCCCTTAGCCCGTTCACGTAGGCCGTCACCGGGTCATCCGGGAGGCCCGGCTGCCCGTGGGGGTACATCGAGCTGTACCGCTCCATGAATTCCCCCCAGGTCAGCGGCTCGGACCCGCTGATCTGAAAGGCGAGGTCGGTGAGGTAGAAGGCGGTGAGCCGAAACCGCTCCTGTGTTGGGTTTGGCCCCAACATGGCCCTGATCGATTTGTCTGTGAAGCCACAGACGAAAGTCGCGCGCGCCGCCGCCGCTGTCGAGGTGGTGGGACACGCAGGTCGGGAGAAGGTCCTCCCGACGACGGACTTCGCCGGCCCGGTGTAGACGACGCCGAGGGAGCCGAAAAGCATGGTGGTGCCGGGAGTCAGCGAAACCCCGTGGCCCTCCATCCGGATCGCTAGTGTGGTTCAGCGAGACACACGATGTGCCCCTACCTGGCGCGCCAACTGTCGGGGTTCTCTACCGCCGGCAGTAGATTTGTATCGTATCGTGTGTCGGATCCGGATGGTCGACACGGGAGACACAAGGGTTTTATACTGGTTCGGGCCTCCGAGGAGTAATACCCTACGTCCAGTTCCGAGTACTCGTGTTCCTATGTCGGGGATGTCTGTAGTAGGGGTTACAAACTTGGTGATCGGTCAGTCTCTACGTCGGTTGCACTCCTCCCCCTTTTATAGACATAAGGGTGAGGGGCAAAGAGGGAAAACGAAAATAAGCTACAGTACTACGGCGTTGTGAAGTCTTTTCCGTCATTGATGTCCGTCAGGCGGCGTGGGAGGGCGCTGAGCTGTGGTATCATCGGAGGCCGCTGCGTGTGTTGTTGCCACTGTTTGTTCCGGGTACTTGGCACCTCCTCCGAGTAGTTCGCGTGATGATTCAGCCCTTTTGAGTGCGGCTTAGACCTGCCACGTTATGGCCTAAGCGCTGGTAGACGGTAATCGAGTGCGTGCTCTGACGGGGTGGCGTGCAGCTGGCGTTGGATGTGACGGCATGTCGGAGGTCGTGGGGGGTGCACTGTGCGTCATTACGACTCTTGTCAGACCCGGCCGTCCCCCGTCGTGCCAGCTGTGGTCTTTGCATGGCGTGGAAACTGGTGTCACGCGTGTCGTTGCGAAGAAGCTTGGGGGCTGAGGCGGCGCCACGTTCGTGTGGGCCCCCAGACCCACGCTCCGGTTCCCCCGTGTGGACCCCGCCTTAGTCGGAGACGGAAGTTACTCGTGCGAACGGGTAGTCGGAGGCGAGGCGGAGCGTACTCGGAGACGAAGTGATCTCGTGCGAGGCGGAGAGTACTCGTGCGAGGTGGAAGATACTCGGAAGTGGGGAAGTCTTGTCAGTGAGGGTCTTGACGAAGATCCGCATCCCTCCCTGTCCTGGATCTTAGCCTACACATTGTCAATGGTGTCAGAGGACTCCATCTCCAGGTTGATCATCTTGTTGCTTAAGGGGACCTAATCCAGACCCTCGTCAGTAGTCCACTGTGTGCATCCACACGAACTGTTGATGTTGCATCCAATGGATGGATGCACATGAAGACTGGGAGCACCAGAGTCTTCCTCCCCCTCGCAAGGGGCTTCAATGAGGATTAGGGGAAAGAGAGTTTTTCGACCACTTAGTGAAAGGTTATCATGCCGGGAGTTTGGATTTTCTATCTCATTTAGCTTTATGCATTACTTACTGCACTTTAAATAGTGTTTATGCATTACTTTTTTTTTCTACAGTTGACATTTGTAGACTTGGAACCTAGGGTTGCAACATATAAAATATCTTAGTGCACATCTAGATATATTTAAAGTAATTTTTTCAGAATACCCAACTCGCCCTTTCTTAGGGTGTCACGATCCTTTCAAGTATACTGCCGGGAAAGAACACAAATGACATCACTATAATATTTTTTTGACACTAGTGATGAAGCCTATAAGCGAGTCAATTTATAGCTAGATGACAATTGCTAAATTTTCTTTAACACTAGTAGCATAAGGTATCATAAAAAACTCAAGATGGAACTCTAAATTTAGAAGATAAATGCAATAATTTGTGGTACCGAAAGAACCGATTTCCTCCCTTCATTCATCTTAGTTTTATCGTCTATCTTGTATCTTCAACTGTTATAGAAAATATATCAAATAATTATACAATGAAAATATATTTCATAGTCTATCTAATATAGATATTTATGCATTTTTCTCTAAACTTAGTTAAAAGTAAAGAAGTTTGATTTAGGATAAAACTAAAATTAACTGATAATCTTTATGCCAAGAAGTGAAATTAGAAGAGGTGACGTTTGTGGCAGTGCTATTCCCCATCCCACATGTCTCCATTACTGATTAATCTCGCAGCTTGTTTCTGCCAAAAAAAACAAAAAACAAAAAAAAACAAAACACTTCTACCATAACATAAATTTTTTTTGCAAGCAGCATTGGCCCCTGCTAATACTCTAGAACTACAGAAGGTGGCCGTCTTAAGGAGTTGAGGTTCTGCTGACGTGGCTACATGAACAAATACAATTGCTACAGGAGTACAACACTTGATCAAACAATCAATCATCAGCCAATAACAACGCTTATTGACGTAACGTTTGCGATTTCTGAACAATGCTGCTCTGTGCTGCTTTGTGAGACTTAAAGAAATGTGGAGCATGACCCCACACTGTCCATTCTATGCCAAGCATCATGGTGTGGTACTGGCTGCAAAACTTCCAGGAATTCTGCCTTCTGTACGCCGCAATATAAACAACAGGAGATAGGTACCTCATTGAAATCATCATGCACATTGCAGAACTTCCAGAAATTATCTGCGGTAGCTGACTTGCATTTTTCTACCACTTTCACAACTATTGAGTGACTTGAGGATTTTACAATCCAGCAACTAGCTACTTAAAACAAATTGGGAATCTTCTTCAAGGACCTTGCACTCCGCTAACTTCTGGTGTAGCATTTGGGCCTCTTTAACTCGACCTGATTTGGCAACTCTTGTGACTATAGATAAGTAAAATGCACTCCCGTGGTTAATATTTTTCGATACCATTACCCTTAGTATTTCAGCAGCAGCTTCAGCTTTACACTCTCTGCACAATGCTTGGATCATCATGGAAAATGTAGTTGCTTTAACCTCAAAGCCAAGAGCAAGCATCTGATTCAAAAGTTCCAGTGCTTCCTTGGCCATGTTGTTCTTACAAAATCCCATAACAAGTGAACCATAAGTGACATCATCAGGACTGACCCCATCACCAATCATTTCATCAAACAGAGTCATAGCACTAATAACCTCACCCTTCTTCGCTAAAGCATCTATGAGGGTGTTGTATGTGATACGAACCACCTGGCAATTTTCTCTGATAGAATGAAAAATCCCAAGAGCTTCTTCAACCATCCCCCTTTTAGAGATGGCATTCAGAAGTGTGTTGTATGTCACTATATCAGGAAAGGATTTCTCACTCACCATCATCTCTAAAACATCAATTGCCTGATCCAGATGTCCATACTTACAGAAGTAGTTGATAAATATATTGTAGGCAGTAACATCAGGCTCATGATTTACCTGTTTCATGTGTGAAAGCAAGTCACCTACTTCAGACCACCTTTTCTTGTCACAGAGGGAATTAAGAAAGATGCAATAGGTTGCACCGTTTGGCTCGATGCCTTCAGCTGCAAGACGAGTTAAGATCATCTTTGCATCCTCCAAACAGCCTGCTTTGCATGAGGCGTTGATGAGAGCATTGTAGGTGACAACATCTGGTTGGCATCCCTCCAAACCAAGTTCATCTAATACTCTAAGCGCCCGCATGGGACCACATTGTTTGCAAACAAGATCAACAAGCAAGGTGCTCGTCATCTCATATGGTGGCCAACCTATCCTTAGCTGTTCTTTCCAAAAGGAAACTGCCCTGTCATACATATGCTGTCTGCACATGCACCTAATCAAAGTGTTAAAAGTGATGCCACTCGGAGAGCAACCGGTAAATCTCATATCCTCCAATACTTTCATGGCAGAACTCAGCTGCCTTTCGTAGCAAAGTCGTGCGATCAACATGTTGCAGGTGATGGTGTTGGGAACACCACCTGAAAGCACCATGATCTCAAGAACATGCTTAGCTTTGCTAGCCTTACCAGTTCTCACAAGCCCACGGATTAGTCTAATACAGAACTTCGAATCTGGAACTTGGCCATGCAACACCATCTCATCGATCACACGACAAGCTTGAATAAGCTTTCCATTGTTGCAGTACCTCCGGAGGCTGTCAGCATAGCACACGGCTTTATGCTTTGAAAAATATGCCCCATTTGCCACCTTATCTGAGTTATGGTTCAAGGGCCTTCTTGGATTTTGATGCTCATTCTGCTTTCTCAGATTAGCTTCCAGAGATGGCACAGCCTTCTTGAACTCTGCTGTTGTTCTGCCATTTCCATGGTCAGCACCTGCATCAACAAAATCATTCCGCAGTATTCCGTTTGGTGGTACCACCACTAGATTAGCTTCATTCTTCTGCTCAGTCCTAAGGGGATAATCCAAAGAGACGGCATGCCCTCTGATATGCAAAGACCGTGTAGACGTGTTTATGATTACCGGAGCAGAACCATATGACCACATACCACATGCGCAGTAGATTATACCACCAAAACATGCCATTCCCTTATGGAACAACCATGGCAAGATCTAGTTCTGCGGAATTTAAACAACACATTCCACTCTTCAGATATCTACAGGAATTCCAAAGTACCGCCCTCAAGTCCCTCCCTGCGCACATTAGAAAGGGCGACATCAGCACAAAAACAAGGAAAACATGCACTAAGCTCAATCGAGCAGAAAATAAACCCAACTAGTTTCGCTCGGGTAAGCACGTTAGAGCTCTTGCTTATTAGGTAGAAATTTTTGAAGAAATTTTTAGAATCCCCTTTCAAGGCCTATTAGGAGTATATTAAATGTAGACTAATTACAAAACTAATTATATGGATGGACGGGAAGTCGCAAGAGGAATCAATTAAGACTAATTAATGTCATTAGAGATTGTTTATTGTAGCACGACGTTGTCTAATCATGACATAATTAGGCTTGTTAGATTCGTCTCGAAAAATTAGGAGGGTTATGAAATAGGTTTTGCAACTAATCTATATTTAATACTACTAATTAATGTCTAAAGATTGATGTTCGAGAAATTTTTGCTAACTAGGGTTTCACGAACTAATAATGTGGGGAGGAGAAGGTACAAGACACTCTCCGCAGATGCTTACGAGCTGTACCGGATTACCTGCGGCGCTGGCGCACAAGTCCCGGAATGGAGTCGCGAGCGGAGGCCGCCCCGAAGACCCGCGCTTCTACGGGCGAGACGGACTCCCGAGTAGGAGAGAAAGAGAAGGCGGCGCGGGCGGCGGAAGACGGCGAGGCGAGAGGTAGACCCTTGCGGCCGGGAAGCAAGCGAACGGAGCGACAAGCGAGGCTTTTGTCTAGGAACTGTGCGGGCTCTGCGCGGCCGCCGCCACGCCGGGAGCGAGCGAGACTGCGAGAGAGTAGCGGCGGAGAGGCTCGTGGTTGGCGGCCTGGCTGGTGGGCCCGGGGCGTAGTGCGTGGAAGAGGTTCGCTGGCATATGGGTCCAGAGCATAAGATTATGACCATCCACACTCGTCATCTTTCGTTCTCTCCTTTAAAAGAGAATATGTCATCCTAGTCATTCATATTCTCTCTTTTATACTTCTTTCTCCCGCACTCATCACTCTTCATATTCTTCCTGCATTCCAACTACACGTGGTGGGCCCATCTCTCCCTCACCTCTCCCACCGGCCTTCCTCCCCCGATTCTCTTCTCTTCTCCTCAACTCTCCCTCTCCTCGCCGGCTCGCCGCCGCACGCCCCCTCTCTCCCCCGTTGCGCTCGCTCCCTCCTCGCCGACTCGCTGCGGCACACCCCTCCTTCCTCCTTCCTCGCCGGCTGCGGGCACGATGGGTGCGGCAGGCAGGGGCCGATCGCGCGCGCAGATCCGACTCCTTCCTCCATCCTCGCCGGCCGGCGTGCCTCGATTCGCCACCAGGAGCTCGTGGCCGACCGCGCGCGCGGATCCGCCTCCTTCCGCTGCTCACGCGCGCCGACCGCGGCGGGGATGGTGGCCGGAGCGGCCTCCTCGAGGGCACCCATGTCGGAGCGGCGGGGACTTGGGCGGCGACCTCGGGGGCGCCCATGTCAGACGGCGAAGTGGCAGCAGCGGCGAGGTCGGGTGCGTCGGCGAGGTGGCTCGAGGACCGCCCGCCCGCGGTCGCGCTGGAGCAGGGGCGCGGCGGCCCCTCCTCGATTCCTCCGCCGGCTGGAGCGATCCTGGGAGCCATCTGGAGCGGCAGCCTTCTTGCACGTCCAGCCAGCCGCCGCGGAGCCCCGCCCTTATCCGCGGCGGATCTGCGAGCTCCAGCGCAGCGCGACGCGGCGCGACGTCCCGGTCTCCGGCGACTGGAGAAGTAGGCGGCGCGGTGAAGCTCGCGGCGGTCGACCATGGAGCGGCACAGAGGAGCGAAGAGCGGCGGAGATCCAGCGCTCGTGCCCGCGCCGCCGGGCCAGGTGCTTCCCTTCCCTCTGCGCCGGCCTCCCCACCGAGCTCCCTGCCGCCCCTCCCTCTCTACCTCCCGCATCCTCGCCGGCTTCTCCTCCCGCGGCTCCCTCTTTCCCTTCCGAGCGGCTTCCGAGCACGGGCGAGAGGTCGTTGGCGGCGGCGGCAGCGCGACGTGTGGTGGGCCCAGCGCAGCTAAAGGAGGCTCTCCATCCCTCCGAATCTGGAGGAAACGGGAGCAGACGGGAAAACCCCGTGAGCAATCCAGTTCACCACTGCGGCACGTTTTTCCTTCATAGGACGCCGCTACAGGGATGACGGGGGGATATCCCGTCCCCAGTGCGGATGGTCTAAGGTCCTGTTCTTTTCCTTCACTAGGATCGTGCCCGTACGTTGCCACGGGCAAAACAAATTTATATAACCATGAAATTGGATTGTGCACCATCAAATTGGATTGTGCGAAATATTTACACGTAGAAACTCAAAAACATAAAGCGTTTAATTCATTCGCATATGCATTACGGTTATGCAAGATTTCAGCTAAATGCAACACTACATTTTAATTGACAAAAACTTTGGAATGAGTAAAAAATAAACAATGTCAAACAAAAAAAATGACTTCGCAATGAGTATGAGTATAAATAAATATAAGCTTGTCCTTTGGGTCCAGCTTTGCATATTAATCCAATTGATTTTTATTCACAGTTAATAGAAAAAGTTTGACACCATCAGCAGCACAAATTATATTGTGAGCGAGTAAGATTGATGGCTGTCGTAACAGCCTCGATGCCATTAATCTCCATATACAACTGGATCACCAATATAACCATAACAAAGTTCAGAGGCACATGCCAACTCAACAATCAAGTAAAAGCAAATGGTCACTTGTGATTTACACGGAACTGCAAATGGACTGCTGCTGTTACTTGTGGTTATAAGGAAAATACTGTGATGTCCGGTTCAACCCAAACTTGTGGTCATCAGGTCAAAAGGTTTGCAAATGGGGACTGAACATCACTTTCCCTCTACTTCTTAAGTTTGATTTATTATCAAACTGGCCTGAAAACACAAAAATGTGTCAAATAAACAGATGACTATAAGGTGGGAACGTAAAAAATGCATTCCTCTATTAGATGTATGTGCAGTTACTATTGGACATCGGAATTCCTACGGCAAGAATAATGTAGCAATATGTTCACATTGTAATTAAAGAGGAGAAGAAGGGCTCACATTCAACAAAGCTTCACATATTATATTTTTTCAGGTTGTGTTGTTCTTGAGGCAGAAGAATAGTAGTCCAGACAAATGTGAATTTTAAACCTGTTATTGCACAAGTCTGTCGAGAAAAATATAACAAAAGAACCTTTGGAAGCACCTGGGAGGATATTAGTTCCAAACTACCAAGATGGAATATGAAGATAACATATGTTGGTACATCATTATATGTTACAAACTACAAAGATGGAATGCAGAATACAAATGCTCATGATACTGGCTAGGAAAGAGGCCCACTCAAGCTTGGAGTCTATAATCTTTGGCTTCAGGATAATACATTTAACAGAACCAAAATGATCATAACTGTACCTTCGAAAAAGCAATTATCAGATACCATATTCTGAACATTATAAAAACAAATCTGCTCTGCTTTCAAAGAGCAGCAAGTCTATTTTATATTCCACTAAAAGAAAATCTTCTTCGCCAACATAGCGTTAATTGAGTTCATATAATTTACTGTTAATAATCAGCATGCCAAGGTCATTTGAAAAAAAAATCAAGCTTCGACATTGAGCTAATAATTATTTCACCATGTCGTATTTCGCCAAAAAATATATCAAAATACAGCTATACGTCCTAGGATTGTTTCCATCTACTTCATGTGCAATTTCAAAAGGCAGATCTACATTTTCAAAATAATGTAACCTTAGTACTGCAGGTAACATGTTTCAGATTATTCAGAATTTCAGATTGAACTGGCTGATTAGCTTTATAAACTTAGGAAACATCGGGAGTTGCAATCCAATAATATAAGACACCTAATAAATCTTTGCCGATATATTATGGATATACTTTACTGAAGAGCTACAGTTTTTCTTACCATAGTTACTGGTAGAGTAATAACAGGAGCACCTGATGATATATTCCAATGCACCAGATGGTTACTGTGCTTTGCTATTTGAATCTGTAATCTATGGATCATGATTTTATATTTTTATTGGCAAAAAACTTTATTTTACTTTCCTTTTCAAGCCATTTCTTATCCTTACTAAAAAAAATTCTTTGGTCAATCTGTTATAAGAAGATAAAAATTGTTTGAAAGATCTTGGATTAGATGGTAGTCTTCAATTCAGGCATAGATGAGACCATTACAATTCATTCTAAGTGTTGTCGATCCTACATGAAGCAACCTACACGGTCGACCAGAGCGTCCCTCCTATACACGTTGGAGGGATAGGGCACGTTAAGACGTCACAAGAGAAGAATGAGAAAGTATAGCATTCTAGATATTTGGATCTAGACGAAGCAACCTCCATGGCCTGATCACAAATGACACCATGACAACTTATTGTTCTTTTACAGAGGGGGCGACGATCGCAGGACACAGGATGATATCGCTGATCCATTTTCTAGGTAAGCATTAAAGATCGCAGGAGATCAAAACCCACACCCTACCACACTAAAATTCTATGACAGATAATGCACATTGATATCCCAGTGTGGAGTTCAGAACAACCTAAATCGAGATCCAAGTGTGGAGTTAAGAATAACTTAAGCTCCAGCAAACATTCAATCGAGTAGATCGAGCACAAATTCAATCGAGCAGATCGAGGATCGAGACTGACTGAGCGGAGGAGGGCCAGTGTGCCGGCGCACGGAGGAGGCGACGTCCATGGTCAGAGGCGGCGTCCAGGGGTGGTAGCGTTGGCCGGCGGCGTCCACGGGCGGGAGCTGCGTCCGGCGGAGAGGGGTTGAGAGGCGTCCGGCGGCGGTGCTTCCTCTCCGTGGGTGGGGAGGCGGCTGACTTAGGTGGTAGGAGAATCCGGGCGAAGGAGGGCCAGTGTGCCGGCGCACGGAGGAGGCAGCGTCCACGGTCACGGGCGGCGCCCACGGGTGGTAGCGGCGGCCGGCGGCGGCCACGAGCGGGGGGTCTAGAAATCTGCACATAACCCAATATTTGTATTAAATAGCAGATTTTAGAATTTAAAAGTAAAGCTATTGATTCCCCCTTTCTTGCAAAGGGTATAACCTTTGTCAATAAGATGTCAGAAAAGAATCATTTGACATATGTATGCCTACCATGTTATGACTCTGAATTTGAACTATTCCTTGCCTGTTTTCCTTCTTGATCAGTATAAAAATTTAAAGGAAGTGATTTTGGAATCGTCAAAATAAGAACAGAGCAAACAGTGGCTACTTCAAAGTTTGAAAAGTCAGGATGGAGATCACCTAAGCTTTCTTCAACAAATCTGGAAATTTTGCAGCAACTTCATCTGCAAAGTTACTGTACTACTTGGTGAAAATGAGCTATAAGGCAATATTAATATGAACACTATAGCAATATGTAGTTGACTGACACCAAATTGCATATGCAGGTACAGAGTAGCTATCTATCCAATTTGTAATCCACAACTGAAATCCAGAAAAGATCACGTATCAATTTGAACTTCAATCTAGAAATGAGATCGAACATGATTTTTTCTTATCTTCCTAACGCTAGATCCATAAGAATAAGGAGCAATAAAACAGAACAGGAAAATCAAACTACCCTGGGCGAGCGGCCGATGGGATCAAGAAAGAAAAAGGGCCAGGGCGCCAGGCGTGCGGCAGATCGAAGGAGCGTGAGGGGGTGGACGGCAATTTGCGGCGTCGGGCGGCAGAGCTACGTACCCACGACGGCCACAGCGGCTCCGGCGGGTGTGGCTGTTGCTGGCGGCCGGCCGACGGCCGACGGTGGAGTCCGGCGGACGGCGGGCGGCGGCGGCTCCGGCTCACGGCGGGCGGCGGCGGCTCCAGCGGGCGGCGGCGGCGCTTCCTCTCTGTGGCTGGGCTGGGGAGGTGGCTGATCTAGTTTTTTTTAGAACCGGTGGATCTCCGTGGGTGGGGAGGCGGCTGACTTATCCAACAGCAATAGGCAAAACCAACATGCATTTCCTTCATTTGCATCGTGCACAGTGGATGCGTTGCCTGTGCAAAATCTATCATCTCCAACAATGGAGGCAAAATCCAGGGGGGAGAGCCGGCGGTCGGATTCAGCTCGCCGTTGACGAGCTTCGCCAACCACGCGGCCCAGCCGGCAAAATCCAGCTAGGGAGAGCCGGTGGCCGGATTCGGCTCGCCAAAGACGCGGCGGCGGTGGTGCAGCCCCCACAGCTGCCGTCGACGGATGCGTCGCGACGCAAGAGGAAGCGGCAGCGGCAGGAACATCTGACTGCGTCGGCGTCCTTCTTCGAGCGGTCGGCGCCGAGAATCGACTTCCGCCGCCATCGATTCAACACTGTAGGCGCCGATTCAAGCTCCACTGCCACCAATTTGAGCTTCACCGTCGTCGATTCTACCTTCGCAGCAGCCCAATCAACCTATGTCGCAGCCGATTGGACCTCCGCAGGAGCCGAATCGATTGGCCAGCCTGCGCCCTTCCTCCCTGCGCCGCGACCTGTGCCCTTCCTCCCTGCGCTCCTCTTCCGCTTGCTCCCTGTCGGAGCAGCTCGCCCCGCGTGCCGACCCTATGCGCCGCCTGAGCCGCTCAGTGCCGAGGCGTGCGATGCGGGGGCGTCGGGTGGGTGGTGGGTGGGTGGCGGCGTCGCCTATGCCAGCGTCACGACGCAGTGGTGGTGGACTGGTGGGCGGCTGGGCGCAGGCGCATTTTCCAGCCACTTCGCCGGGCGGACGGACGGATCACGTCGTAGTACACACGGGGACGCGGCGCCGGCGTCAAACACGATAATGCCCGGCGGCCACGACCACCACGGACTGCGCCTGTCGTCCGCCGCCGCTCATTGTAGAGCGCTTGAACGCTGACGCGACGGCCAAGGGCTCGATCCGGCGCGCACACGACACACGCCAAGCGCAAGCACGCAGCCCTGCTGCCCCTTGCCGTCACCCGCGCCGCCGCCAGCAGCTCGCCTAGCGCCGCCCGCCCTGCGCTCCTCTTCTGCCTGCCCCGCGCGTCAGCCCCGCGCACCGGCGGAGCCGCACAGCCTGCGCCCCGCGCGCCGCCGCCCAGCTCGCTCCGGCCACGCGCACCCCGCCCAGCTCGCTCCGGCCACACGCTCGCAAATGCATCAGAGGAGAGAGGGAATGTATTTTTGGCTCGCCTCTCTCCTCCGATGCAAATTGCATGCTCCCTATGCCTGCCCTGTTGGAGAGGAATTTGGTGATGCACAGTGGATTTGGAGAGGGATAAATGCATTTGCATATGCTTGTTGGAGTCAGCCTTAGGTTTGTTTTTTTAAGGAGGGGCGGGGCGTGCGTGGGCCGAGGTGGCCGAGCCGAGACGACTGCGGTCGTACGGGGCAGACGCGCGAGCGGCAGACGCACGGGCGCAGGGTGGGAAGCTCGACCGTAAAAATTCTCCTCTTCATTCTTTTTAGGAGCAGAGAAAAAGAACCATCACTATTCATCTATCACATCTATCTTATCTTCTCTCACAACAAACACTATTCTAGCACTATTCATTTGCAACTTCACTATTTTTTCACTGAACAGAACAGGCCTTAACTCCAGCAGCTGCTAGATCTGCTACATCCCAAAATGAAGAGAAAAAAGCTATTGTAGCACCTCCAGGAGGTTCCGCATCCTTCCCATCATTTTGCGGTTACCTCCTCCTCCACCTCCATTCTTAGGGGTTCTCTCTTCTCTTCATCTCCCCCGTCCCAACTGCCACCTCCTCCACCCTCCGCCTCCTCCAACCCCCGCCGGCACCCTCCACCTCCTCCAACCCCATCGACCGCCTCCAGAGTGCGCGCAGCCTCCGGAAGCGACAGCCTCCGCCCCCGCCGCCCGTCCCCACCTCGCCGGCCGGCCGCACCGCCGGCGGCCCGCCCGCGCTGTTGCCCCAGATCCGTGCGGGAGGATGCGAGGAGGCTTCCGCTCCCGCCGGTCATCTCCACCACCTCGCCGGCCGACCGCACCACCGCCGGCCCGTCGGCGCCCGCCCACCGCCTCGTCGGCCGACCGCACCACCGCCGGCCCGCCCGCGCGGAAGGACGCGAGGAAGCCTCCACCCACGCCGGGGCCGGCCCGCTCCGCGACGCAGATTCACGCGGGAGGAGGACGCGAGGAGGCAGCGAGATTCACGCTGCTACGTCACCGAGGGAGAAGGCAAGGCAGAGCAGGGACCTGCGCGGAAGATCTCCACGGCGCGAGGTAGAGCAGGAGCGACGGCAACGATGCTCGAGCTCCACTGCACGCCCCTGCGAGCTGCTCGAGCTCTCTCGAGCTCCGGCCGGTGAACTCCAGGGAGCATGTGGAGGCCCTTCTCTACCCCACGGCGGCGCGATGACCCTCCTCCACCCCGCGGGAACCAACCGTCTGCGAGATGCGTGTTTGCTTTGCGCTACACCGCTAGAGGGTTCGCCGTTTTGAGAGAAGAGTCACTTCTCTCTCTTTTGCGGATAAGCTCTATTTGCAGATGCAGAAGCAGAACATTGCTGCGGTCAGTCTAGGGGGGCCACATGTCAGTGTGTTAAAAGTAGAGAACTCAAAGTTATATTTTTTTAGCAAAAACTCAAAATTACGTAGATGATCCACCAAGTGGGCCAGGAGGTGGTGGGCCGGCCTGCGAGCATGCCGGAACAAGTATTCATCGTTGGAAAAGTCAATTCCACAACCCTCATCTATATACGCAATCTGGGTTTCAACCTCCAACCACAAAATCAGGTATTGGACACCTATTAACTATTGAAACCGTCCGATTTAACCCCCCCTCGACGGTTTCTAAGGTGGTTTTTGCTGATGTTGCAAGTTTTTGAGGTGGTTTTTACTAGCGTGGCGCCACATCATCAATACTTGTTGCCATCGTGTACAAATATTTACTCATAACCCCCTGAACATCTATTCTCCTCGCAGAAAGGTCCCTCTCTCTTCCTCTCCTTCCTCAACTCCAGCAGCGGAGCTCCCTGACCATCGTAGGAGGGGCGCAGTGGCGGAGCTCCCCTCCCTCAACTCCGCGCGGGCCGCTCCCTCTGCGGCCGGCCATCTCCCTCTACGCCTCGCCACCGTCTCCCCTGCTCCCCACCCTCTCTCTCTCACGGCGGACGGCGGCGTACCGTCCTCAGGCGAGCTGGAGCAGGGGCGGACGGCCAGAGGACTCCATCCGCGAGGAGCTTTGGCAGACCGACACCGGCGGGAGATGCGGGCTCCGGCGCGCATCCTCGCCATCCTCCTCCACACGGCCATGGCGGATCTTGGGCGGCTCCGTCTGCGGGACTTCTAAAAGGAGCTCCATGCGCAGAGGAGAGGTTGGAGCAGTTGGGGTCGTCGACGGCGCACGATTCGGGTCGCGGTGATGCTCGTTTCCCCCGTGGAGCTCTCCACCTCCCGACAACGGCGCCCTGTGCTCCTCCTTGGCGGCGCCGTGGCCCGACAGATCTCCCATGCTGCGCGGCCGCAACCGCTCCACCGTCGCGAGGGCGAGGCAGGGCATGGCCGTCGCGGGGGAGGAGCAGGGTTGCCTCCTCGATGATGATGGAGCAGAGAGGGACGACGAGGAGGTCACCTCTTCATCTTCCTCGTCACCGTGGCCGTGGGGCGGAGGCGGAGGACGGGGCGGCAACGCCAAGCACACGGCCATGCGGGTGCCCTGCCTTTCTCTGCGCTGCAGGCAAGCACGAAGATGCAGCGACAGATGGACGGTGGGAGCTCGAGCCATGGAGGTCTTGCCCATGACGGAGGGACGGCGACGCCCGTGGTCCCGTCCTCTCTCTCTCTTCCGCCGACTGAGCTCATTGCTCATCCTTGTCCCGCGCGGCGGAGGTGTGTTGGGATCTATGGTGCCTCCCGTCTTCCTCCAGCTTGGGGACGCGCGAGGAGCAAGGAGGAGAAGAAGAGAGAGGGACCTTTCTGCGAGAAGAATAAATGTTTAGGGGGTTATAAGTAAATATTTGTACACGATGGTAACAAATATTGATGATGTGGTGCCACGTCAGCAAAAACCACCTCAAAAACTCGCCACGTCAGCAAAAATCACCTAAAAATCCGTCAAGAGGTAAATTGGACGGGTTTTGATAGTTAATAGATGTCTAATATCTGATTTTGTGATTAGGAATTGAAACTCAAATCGTATCTATATAGATGAAAGTTGTGGAATGAAATTTTCCCTTCGTCCCTCGGCCGGTGAGGTTGTGTATCTATCGTCGTGCCGCCGGCCTGCGAGCGCTGGTCGTCGTCGGCCCGGGCGAGTGAAGGGGTCCAGTTTGGTTGGGGTGCGGCGGGGAGGGAGCATGGGACCCATGGCCCGACAAATTGCCACTGCGCTTGGTCTTTCCCGGCTTTTGAGCCGCGCACCCCTGCGCCTGCAGCTCCAGCTTTGTGGGGCTGCCGCGCTGGTCCTTGCCTTTCTTTCCCCTTGAAACATGAAAGTTTTGGCTTCACTTTTTTCCGTTTTCTTTTCTGGTAGCTTTGCTTACGACTCTTTCTCGGAGAAGATATGTGAAATGCCATTTGTTCAGGTCTGGATAGAGAGGGAATGTAGTAAAATCGTAATTCTTGGAGTGCCCTTTTCCTACTAATGGAATCGAGCGTTCAACTCATTCCTATCTCAAGCGAAAACTTGCATTGCCTCGGAGTCTATCACAGATATAATTGATTGGACGGTTTTTCTTAAAGATCAAAACAGCTAGAAGTATCTGTGTTTTATGTTTTTATCACAGACATGTTTTTATTTAAAAAGAAGTTACATCTAAATCAAAGAGTTTGTTCAGTTGGCTGCTGACCGGTGGTTAGTGCTGATTTGTTCGGGAGAAAAAAAATATCACTGTTTGATTGGCGGCTGATGCTGATTTATTTTGAGAGAAAAGTATCGTTGGCTCGTGACTAATAATCCAGCCGAACAAGGCATTCTGCTCATGAGCGTTCTCACCCAAAATTGATCCACATAATAGCAACAAGCGTGATCCATAGTCCTATACAAGACATCATATCTTCCAAGCTCACTTACGTGGATATTTTCTCTTTTTAGAATTGTGAATGGTTCCATTAATCTTTGCAAGGGAGTATAAAATATATAGAGTAAATTTATATGTATATGTATATGTACAAGTTCAGATTTAGATATATTTAAAGCAGCGGTGTAGCTAGGATGTCAGGACAGGGTGGTCCAACTTAACGAAAATCAGATGTCATCTATTCACTAGTGCATACAAAGATCTGAGCCGTGGAGGAAGCACTTGTTTCTTCACACGACAGTTGAGCAAAGCAACCATCATCAAAAGAAAGAAGCGCATGAAAGAAGCGCATGAAACAGGTAACGAGATTTGAGCCAAAATTCCAGGGTGGTTCCTGGCCCACACTGACCACCCTGTAGCTCCGCCCCTGATTTAGAGAAAAGCTATCTAGAAGACGAGTGTTGGGAAAAGCCTCCCACACCTGAATTTCTTCAAGCGTACATGACGTTGCCGCTACATTAAGAGCAGCAGAGAAGCTTGTCTTCCTTGACCTGACAACACCTTCTGTAAGGTTATTGCTCGAGATTCATTTTAGAGGTTGGGGGTTCACTGGGTGACCAAAATCTGACGACCTTATAAGGAACCTTTAGGGTAGTAGGATTGCCTAGTGGTGGTGATGGGCGTAGGGCGGCCAGGGTAAGGCGATGGTGACGCCGCCGGTGGATATTCGATGGGTAGAGCTGGGGCAGCGTTAATGGTGGTGCTGGAGAGGTGGAGATAGGGAAGAAGAAGAAAACCGCAACATGTGGAGGTGTAGGGTTGTGACAATTGAGTTGGTGCAACTCAAGGTTGAAGGCGGTCTGAAATCGATGGATGTGCGTCTGGGGTTGGAAAAATTTGAGTGTAGCGGCGTCTAGAAATACTTCGATATGCGATAGATACTTTTTTTATATTTAAATTTTGTGAAAGTTAAAGATATGTAAAAACAATCAATAACAAGAAAAGAACTCAAAATTACAGAACTCGAAGATGGTAAAATAAATAAGGAAAATCGCTAGCTCTTCCTCTTCAGTCGATGATTACACAGAGCTCACAGCGCCAGCAAAGCACGCCGGCTGCGTCGCCTCTTTTCCACTTCCACCTCCGCACCCAGGCCCAAAGGCCAAAACCGCGAGACCATCCAGCATTCCAGCCCCTCCTCTCTCTCTCTCTCTCTCTCCTGCTGCTCCACCTCCGCCGCCTCGCCTCGGCAACTGCTCCACGAGCGGCTGAGCGGTCGCTCGCCGGCGGCCAAACCCTAGGCGATTGCGGAGAACCAACCACGTACGGCCACGATCGGCCGCCGCCGCCGCCGCCGCCATGCAGGGCTTCCCCGGCGGCACCCCCGATCCGCAGCAGCTCCAGGCCACTATGCTCGCCATCGAGCAGGCGTGCTCTCTCATCCAGGTCAAGTTCCGCAGCCCACACCTTCGTCGACGAGATTAAATTCCGCGAGCTCCGTGCTTTAGCGCTGTGCTCTTCGGTGGCGCGGTATTAGATTCAGAGCCCTCGCGTGGACTTCTGCTCGGTTTGATTGTGCTCTGACGCCATCGATGGGGGTGCTTGGGTTATGTCGATCTTACAGCACTTCGTTGTTTCGACCCATCGGCCGGGGAACGGATTGGTTGTGGGTCGCCTGCGCTGTTGATCAGTGCTGATGTGCGCGTTTGATGATGGGATCCCCATTTCGTGTGGGTCTGATGAGGTTTAGCAACGAATTAGTTGTTTTGCTGGGCATTTGAAGTTTTGAATTGCTTGCTTAATTTAGGTTGTTTTGGGCGCCTCTCAATTTGTTGCTTTAGAGTGATATGCTAGTACTAATGTGTTTCAACAGATTTTATGTTGGTACTTCAATGAATTTTTAACACATCTGAATTAGTTTTAAACAATTAGTCTAACACTGTGTTTTCTGAAGCATGTGATCTCTTTGCTAGGAAATTCTGGTACTATGTGCTGTCTTTCATGATTTTTGTGACACACTTGTTCCTTGGATGACCTCTGTGTTTTCTGAAGCATGTGATCTCTTTGCTAGGAAATACTGGTACTATGTGCTGTCTTTCATGATTTTTGTGACACACTTGTTCCTTGGATGACCTGAAGCTCTGCATTTCAGATTTGATAGAATCTGCATGTAGAAATTGAGGCAGCTGTTAGGAGCGTGTATTAGAACTGTGCTCTGTAGAGAAAGACACTGTCAGAACAGCATTCACTGAACTTGATTAATCTGATCATTAGCCTTTCTAAACTTCTGCTTCTCGTGAGTGCCTTCTTTTTTTGTGGCTCTGGATGCTTAGTTTATTCCCTAACATTAACCAGGTTGTCCAAATTTTGTGAAATTTTGTTACAAGAGTGTCTCCCTGGTATCCTTGTTCAGCATAATATGGAACTGTCATGGTATTAATGAACTTGCCATTTTAATGGTAGAATGCCATCTATTGCATCATTGTGGATTTACCAGGTATCCTTTTGACACTCAGTAATTTTGCAGCTGCACATGAATCCGTCTGAAGCGGAAAAAGTGATAAGTTCACTACATTCGTCTCTGATGCCTTATCAATCATGCAGATTCATTCTTGGTATGCTGTTTACAGTTTCTTCCCTTTCAAAGAGAAACACATTTTTATATTTGTCTGTCTGCGTTGTTGTTCTGAAGACTGCAAATAATATTTGTTTATGTTTTTTTTGCTATTTGTATTTTGGGGGATTTTGTGCCATTTTAAGCAAACTTACTTTTATGTTCATTTCTCATAAAAATAGCTAAGCCTTGCTCTTCTCTAAAGCCAATTACTTAAAAGAGCTGAAAAGCATTGTATTCTCTCAGAGACATCCCAACTGCCTAATGCAAGATTCCAAGCTGCCGGTGCAATTGGTGATGCTGCAGTAAGGGAGTGGGGAATCCTTACAGATGACAACAAAAGAAGTCTAATACTGTGAGTTTTCCTTTTTTGGTTTGGAAGTTTTCAATTAATTTGAGATTATCACGTTTTTAGTGACTACTATAATTTTCATATCATTGTAGATATTGCTTGAACTACGTTATGGAGCATGCAAGTTCCCCTGATGGCTATGTGCAATCCAAAGTTTCTGCAGTGGCAGCTAGATTGCTGAAAAGAGGCTGGTTAGTTTATATGTTTCTACCCACTTTAGCGGTGTAAAGTCATATGGATCTCTTGTGTCTGTCACTGTGTCGTGTCATGAAATTAGCTTCGTGCTCAGATAATTTTTATTTCCTTTTGCTCCCTATTTTTTTTATCAAATAGGTATAAGAATGTTGGTGTGCTTTATTCATATTCATATTTGCATATTTTTTCATTGATTGGGTTGCTTGGGTTGATGTGATTTATTGAAGGGATGCCTTAAAATTCATGCATATCCTTCCTTAAGATAACTTCACACTTGAGGCTGGACCCAGACTCACCAACATTTTAGTTATAGTCTCTTAAATGAACTATTAGTGTTCCATTCAGTGCACTGGAAGGCGATTGTTTGGTCTTGTACTTTGACTGTCAAAGAGTTTTTCATATTCAGATATGTTTGCTTTGACATGGAATATGTCTGCAGGGTAGAATTTTCAAACCAGGAGAAAGCAGCTATCTTCTTTGAGGTACTTCTCTGGAAGTTGACAGCTACAGCCTTACAAATCAGGATTACCCTAAGATTTTTGTGGTTGTGGATCTTTGCACAACTATGCTGCATCTTCTTTTCCCCTATTGAAAACACTGAAAAACAAAAAAAATTAGCATGGAGAAACCAAAGCTAATATCAAGTGGATCAACTAGATGGATATGATGTTTTTCCCCCTTTTTTTTGTAAATTTCTTGGACCTTACAACCTTTGAGCAAACATAGAAATCTTCAACCTCATAACTGGATTTACTTCTTTTAGTTGATTCTTTGAGATCTGAATTTCAATCAATCAAGTTGCACATGAAATTCTTGTAAAACACTTTTGTATGTGTATGCTTGACACACTTTTCAGGTTGAGCAATCCATCCGGGGTATCCATGGCCCCAATCGACAGTTTGCTGCTATCAATTTCTTGGAAAACTTTGTATGCAAATTCTCTTGAGGCCAATGCAATTGATTCTTCTATTTTTCTATCCTTTTCCAACTGATCTCGATTATTTTCTGTCTGACCTAGGTTTCAGAATTTTCGCCCTCAACTGCTTCTGTTATGGGCCTGCCTAAGGAATTCCACGAGCAATGTGAATGTTCACTTGAACTGCACTTTTTGAAGGTGGTTGACCTCCTTCCCAAATACTCACTGTCCCAAATTATAGGTCGTTTTGGCTTTTTTTTAAAAAGATTCATAGAGTTTGCTATGCACTTAGATATACCCCATGCCTAGATGCATAATAATATCTATGCATCTAGAAAAGCCAAAACGACTTATAATTTGGAACGGAGGGTGTATATAGAATTTCGGCAGTCATTCTTACACACACAAAAAATACAGCTATGCCAATCTCTTAAACCTTGTATTTTATTGTCATCTTGACATGCTACTGTTGTCTTTCACAAGGATTTCTATTGCTGGGCACAATCTGCTGTATTCAATACTGCAGACAAAATCTTAAATTCAAATGTAACTATACCTGAGGAGAGAGCATGTTCAGCGGGACTGCGCCTGATGTTTCAGATATTAAGCTGGAATTTCAAGCATACTGTTGAGCACGAGAGTTCAGATGCAAAGATAAATTCTGGCTTGAGGATTGATACCATAAATCTTAAGAAGTTTGAACGTTCTTTGGTGAAGGTATACCCTAAGAGCTACTTTCGTTTTTGCTCCGTTTCAGCTTATAAATGGTTGCATTTTCTATTGTAGCCAGGGTCTATGTGGAGAGATGTTCTAATATCAAGCGGACACACTACCTGGGTTTTGAACTTCTATACCACCTTGCGCCAAAAGTACTCGTATGATACTCTATGGGTTGATTCTCCCATTGCTGTCTCTTGCAGACAGCTTATAGTGCAGTTATGCTCCTTGGCAGGATCTGTGTTTCCAAATGGTATATGCTTATTTCAAACAGTCATTTTTTTGCTTCAAAATATGGAAAAAAGTGCCCTTTTCAACCTTGAACTCTGGCATTAGTTTGATTTCTGACCTGATATTATACAATGAAACCGTTGATAACCTCAAACTACTATGAAACACAATCCCAATCACAATCCCAATCATAAGTTAGATCACTGTTATGAGTAGCACTGTATACATTGTCATTGTGATGTTCTTGGGGAGTATTTATAGACATATGCAAGTGTGGTTCCCTTATACAATGGGAAAATACAAATAAAAACATGCTAAATATGCTAGATTTAACACCCACAATGGGAAGGAGTGAAATGTTCTTTTAGTTTGAGGTTGCCAACTGGACAGTTTTTTAGTTCGGGTTTGAAGAGCTGATGCTAGTGTTCAAGGTTGAAAGCTGAATCTTTTCATTCAATAATTTACAAGTTCGATGTATACCTGGAGAATGTATTAATGATTTCATGTGTGGTCTCTTTTATCTAACCTTTTTCACTTTTCTTTCTCTTCTTAGATAATGGAGATGCACAGATTAAACACCTTGTTACGATATTATCTGCTGTTGTTCTGTGGATTGAACCTCCTGATGTAATTGCAGCATCAATCCGAAATGGAGGAAGTGAAAGGTCCTCTCAGGATCCATGTTTGCTATCTTTATTTGATTTAAGGAAAAAGTTGAGAAATACTGATGACTGCGATTCACCTGTTTTGCAGTGAGTTTATAGATGGTTGCCATGCGCTGCTTTCAATGGCTTCTTTGACTACTGGCCCACTTTTTGACAACCTCCTAAAGTCAATAAGGTCAGTTTTGTAGACTGTGGTATAGTGTCTAGTTCCACATTGCAACTTAGGTAACTTTTTGGTAACTAGTTCCTTCTTCCTCGTACTCTTGCATATTAGTCAATTGGGCCTTGGTACAATACTAGTGTGTCCAATTTGTAACATGTTATCATAACCAAGACCCTGTAGCTATTCCTCTGTTTTCCTTAAAGTATCTGGTCCTTTTGTTTGTAGTAGTAAAAAAAGTGACATTGAGAAAAGGCCATTGTTGTGCCATTTGTTCTTGCAATAATTTGCTCTTTTGTTTAAGTGTTTAACACACATGCTTGCAGGCATTACGGCACTATTAATCTGCTTTCAGCTTTGACTTCAGAAGCTGTCAAGTCTGTTCTGGTTAACCAGAGTGAAGAGGAAACCTGGGGCGTAGATTCTCTTGATATTTTGTTAGAGACATGGAATGTTATTTTGGGGGTACTACCCTTGACCTGTTGTGCAAAATTCAATATACATTTGTGTGCTTTCCTTTTTACGTAACTTACGATGACACTTATTTACAATAAATAGTTCAAAATTCCAGTGTTATATGGTTGTTAGCTTTGCTTTGTCCTCTTAGACTTGGTAGTAATTAACACATGATGACTTTAGGCTACGTTTTTGTGCTCTTTCTTGGATTGCACCAGATATTTTTGACTGTCGTAACACTATTTTTACCCCTTTGTCTCATTAAGTTGAAGAAACTTTTTTCCCTCAAAAGTATTTAGAAGAAAATTATATGTGCTTAATTTTAATGTAACAATTGCTCAGAATTGTTGTACGTCTAATTTTAATATAAAACGACTGTAGCAATATTAACTTACCTGGATTATTTTCTCTTTGCTATATGCATTATCTCATGGTAACTACATCATTTACATAGTTGTATGTGCATCCTTTATTCCATTACAATTACAACTACGGCATCAACTCCTTTCAAAACATTCTATAACTATTATTAGGAGTTACTCAATATAACGGCTGTTTATAATGACTGTATATTTGAACATTTGCCTCACTTTGTAGTAGTTTGTAGAAAATGTGCCTGAGAACATACAATAAAAGAGAGTTTGTCTAATTACTAACTTCTTGACCCATATGAGTCTGGAAATGTTTATTCAGTTTGCTTGTGAATAAAGGAAATAATTTATTTAATATTTATCCATGGAAAAGCTTAGTTCCCTCAGTTCTAAAATGTGGGTAATTTTTATTTTAGCCAAACTTCTTTAAGTTTGACCTAGTTTATAGAATAATATACAAACAACTATAATGCCAAATAAATGCACTCTCAAGACACATTTCATGGTGGATTTAACAAAACTAATCTGATGTTATAGATGATAGTGCATTGTTCTATTAACATTGTCAAAGTTAGAGAAGTTTTTTTTATTCTCGAACAACGCAGGAGAACTGCCCGTCATTTCATTAAGGTAGAAAAAAAATACAAAGGTCAAAAGAGACCACAACAGGCGCCAAAAAGGCGCCACTTACACACACTTACATTCGCGCTGCGGAAACAACACAGACGACCAACACAACCCCAGGCCTTATGCCAGGAAGGTAGGCGACCTAAATGCTAGCTCTTGGAGTTTGGAGGCCCCTGCCAAGCACCAAAGGCCTCCCTCCAATCTGACAGACCTAAGGACTTCCTGTACACGTGGCCTTTTCTTCTCAAAAACACACGCATTACGGTGCTTCCAAATCTCCCACGCCACCAGGATTATTAAGGAGTTGAGACCCTTGCGAACTTCCTTTGCAGCTGCTGCAATTGCCCTCTTCCACCATCCTGAAAAACGGATAACCGCAGGCTGTGGCGCCAGGTGCATGAAACCCAAATGTCGCAATGTTATGGTCCAAACTTCACGAGCAAAAACACATCCTATCAAAAGATGATTAATCGTTTCCTCCTCCTGATCACAAAAAGGGCAGACTTCTGGATGGGGCAGATTCCACCTTGCTAGTCGAAAAGTCGTCCATACACGATTATGGAATACTAACCATATAAAGAACTTACATCTAAGGCGCCCATGTTTTCCAAATTCTTCTCCATGGACCAAACCTGATAGATCCCACAAAGAAAGCCTCATATGCAGATTTGCTGGTATTGATTGGAGAAGTTTGAGTTAGGAAAAAATTAAAATGACCTCATTTTGAAACAGATAAAGTAGTTTATATTGCACTTTCTCCATTGGGAAAGCCATCTTAGGCTACTCAAGTTGGTTTGTAAAGCTCATTCGATTCTTTTGTTTATACATAACCATTAACTAAAGCCTGATATTTCCTGTTTTATTCAGGATGCCGATGCTGATAAAAGTCCTATCTCAGTTGATGGAGCACTTGCAGCTTCAAGTTTGTTTAAGATCATTGTTGAGTCACATTTGAAGGGTACAAATCTCATTGTGTTCTCATTCATATGCACCCTCAGACTTGAAGGAATGTTGTACTTGATGTCATTCACGTGTATATATATTTTTTATTTGTTCTCGTGCAGCATACTGATTACCATTATTTTCTTTGACATAGCTGCTGCTGATTCTGCATTCGAGGATACTGATGACACTGAATACTTTCATGTTTCTGTTTCAAGTATGCTTAAGTTTCACAGAGAGTTCTTCTGTTCCAGTATCCCCACCTCTTTTATATTCAGCATACTTATGAGTTACTGCTTGTTCCAGAGCGTGATGAGCAGTTGGCCTTGTATGCTCTGATTGCACGTGCTGCTCCAGACACTACTATTCCATTTCTTGCACAATTGTTTTCAGAACGATTCGCAAGGCTAAATCAGGTCTTGTTAGCTATTATGCTTCTGTGCTACTTTTGTAAAGTTGTGGTACTTTTGTAACTTATGTTTAATAGATTTTTGTTAGCAGAGAAATGGTGAAAGTGATCCTACTCAAACACTTGAAGAGCTCTATTGGCTGTTGTTGGTTACTAGTCATGTCCTAACTGATTCAGGTGAAGGAGAAACACTGCTTGTAAGTACTCTAAAGCTTCTCTTTCCTTACTAGGGTTTATAAAGCTTTACCATAGTATTGTCATGTATTTCCTTTATCTCTAGCATATCATGAATGTCCTCATCATGCTCCATATCATCTCTTCATATTTCTGCGGCTCAGTTTGAATTATTTCACATGGATTGGTGCACCACCGTTTAATTTTGCAAAGAATATAGGCATTGTATTCTTGTGTGCTTTGTGTCATATTTATAACTTTTATAAGCTAAATTACATGTCTTATAATTTTGAACAGATACCTGAAGCATTACATGCTGGATTCTCTAATGTGATTGAAGCAGCACAGCATCCTGTTGTTACACTCTCCTGGTGAGAAATCTTTCCTCGTTCTGACTGCACCCCCTTTTTGATTTCCTCAAAAACCAGGAAACTAGCCGTGTCAGGAGCTGTTTTTTGAGCAAATAAACAGAACTGGTTGACCTACATTTTTTGGACCGGTTCCAGCTGTGAAGACCCATTTGACCGTTGGGCAGTGTTAATACTTTATGGCAATATAAGTTGATAGTTCTCTTTATATTGCAGGTCGATAATAAATTTTTCCAGGCAGTGTCTAGATCCAGGGATTAGGGCAAAATACTTCAGTCCACGACTAATGGAGGTACTTTTTCTGTACTGTTATTTGTTTTCATTTTCTTTACTTATAAGAATATGTGCACAGTTCTTTGTTTTTTTCACCAATAGTTTTTTCCCATATCCACAGTTCCTTGTTTTATTATACTTAATTTCTTTTTGAAATATTGTCCTAAATTCTTTATTGGTGTTGCCAGGCTGTAATTTGGTTCCTGGCCAGATGGGTTGCAACCTATTTAGTACCACTTGATGTGAGTAGAGGGCAAGTAAGCAGAGGAGAAATTGATAGTATTGGTACAAATGGATTTCAACATTCTAGAAAGCTGCTAAACAGTTTTGCTTGGGAGAATAACCAAGGAGAGCTTGTTCTTGATTTTGTTGTTCTCATTTCAATGTTAGCACTTACTACATATCAGGGAGAAAATGAGTTGCAGGTAAGCTTTGGTTTTACTTACTAATCTGGAGGACTGTAATTGTGCAGAGTATGTGCCTAGACCTTGCCTATGCTCATTTTGCAGTGCCCAATGTGGAAAAAACTGCTAGTCCATCTAGCACAACATTTTTATCGCTTGACTTCATGATCTCTGGGATGCAACTTTAGCCTTATGCCTTTATCATTCTATCACACTACGTGGTTTAGCCAAAATATCAAATATTGTATGACTTGACAATATCAAAAGTGTGTGTTTGCATCCCCCACATCTTCAATAGAGTATTTTCGTTGGCATTCAACAAGGTTCGTTCTGTTTCTGTTTACTAGTTATCCCTTATCTATTGCTTCGGTTCCTGTTGTCAGACACTGACATGCCAGAAGCTACTTGCTACGGTTGTTCGGCGGAAACACACATGTGCTTATCTTGTTCAATTGGTAAGCCCAAATCTACTGCTATAACCAATGACATCTTACTGATATATGCATGTTTCGTATATTACCATGCACATTAGTTTGCGCATGCTGATTTTTTTTCTAGCATTCATATCATGTGATGTTACAGCAACCACGCACTGGTTCATATTATGGATTCTTATCCTAATTGCTAATTGAAAGATTGAAATGTCAATGACCAAGATAATTGTAAAAAAAAGTTATGCTGGTTTCGTGAAGCTGTGACTTTTAGTTTTCACATGCCCTGCATTAGAAGTGCTATCTAGAATATCTTGGTGCGTACTTCTCTTTTCCACCTGATCAAGAATTCTTATCCAATCAAATGTACTGTGTTGCCATATTAAAACTTTGTGTTTTCCTAATGTTTGTGGTACTCTACCCTTTTAGGATACATGGCGCGATCTGACAAGAGCTTTTGCAAGTGGACGCTCTTTGCTTTCACTGAGTGGACGTTTACAAGTAAGTGATGTAGCATGTACACATCATTCTGTTCTATCGTATGGCTTCGTTTTGTGAAGATCTTATCCTTTTATTGCAATTCTTTCTCAGAGATCTCTAGCAGAAACACTTGCTTGTGCAGCTTCCAGCATTAAAGATCCTGAAGCATCTGCACAGTAAGATTATTGTTTACTTCTGGCTCTTATTCTAAGAAACAAATAGGACAGGTTTAAGTGTTTAACAGTGCATGTATTGATTCCTTTAAAGGTACCTGAGGGATCTCATGGGACCAGTTGCAGGGTGCCTTGTAGAAAATGCTAGTAGGAGTGATCTGAAATCTGTGGCACAGCAAGCAGATGTTGTTTACATGGTAAGTCTGCATGACCTTTGCTGTGTGCTCCT
This sequence comes from Cenchrus fungigraminus, assembly GCA_036936925.1. Taxonomy (NCBI): domain Eukaryota; kingdom Viridiplantae; phylum Streptophyta; class Magnoliopsida; order Poales; family Poaceae; genus Cenchrus; species Cenchrus fungigraminus. Next base: position 45,914,120 of record CM072771.1, on the reverse strand, counting down.
TTAGACAAGAATAAAGGAAATAAGTCAATGACTGTAGGTCTGTTGTCTATTGGAACGACTAAGAGGAGCTGCTAGAGCTGCTCAACCTCGCACTCAAAAAGTTCTATTTGAGATGGGTTGTACTGTGATGAACCCACTCTTGACTCTTCTGGAGGTCTACAAAAATCAGGTACAGTTATTTTTCAAGCATCCTGCTATCACTATGCAAGCGAACCTTGAAAATCATGCAATTAATTATGTTTCCTGTTCTTTAGTCTACAGTTATATACATGCTACTCAAGTTTGTGGTTGATTTTGTTGATGGTCAAGCTGTATTCCTGGATGCTAAAGAAACATCAGCTTTGGTGAGCTTTTGCCTGCGACTGCTTCAGATATACTCCTCTCATAACATTGGGAAGGTAAGAATGAGTTCCTACTTTTTATTACATGTCATAATAATTTTCTCCAATATCAACTGATGGTGTAATGGACTTTTGCGAAAGGCAGTTCAAGAGATCCATTGTTAAAGAGTATCATGTACTGCTGCAAGTTCCAGGCTCTGATTGTGGATGAATTAAATTACTGAATTTGGTTACTAGTGAGCTTTAGGCATCTTATGATTTTTTGATGAACTGGGAGCTAAAATGATTCTCAAAGAAACATTATCGGCCATTTTACTAAAGCCAACAGTAGTAACTTCATGATAGTTTTTCTCGAATACGCAGTAGTGCTGTGTATCATTGCAGTAATAAGGTAGAAGAAAAGGCTCAGATAGCCATACAACCACACCACACACACTTTGAGCTGCTAGAATGAAACGACCACCACCTAAACAACATACACTGCTAACCCCCAGGTCGAGCAGCAAGCAGACCACTAAGACCTTTGGTGCCTGGCATCATCCAGTGATCAGCCTCATCCTGTGCCAGGAGAAGCGTTTGTTTCTAACCTGGGTGAGGCACCATTACACACTATATCATTCCTTATCTTCCAAAGAGTCCAAGCCCCTAACGACCAGCGAGTTAAGTCCTCGCCGAGCTTCCATGTTTTATCTATCACCTGCCTGCTGCCACCATTCAAAAAATCCAGCCGAGATTGATTGAGGAGCAAGATCAGGGAGTCCAAAATGGTGCAGCTGCTGAAGCCAGAAATACCAGGAGAAAACACAAGCACACATGATGTGCTGAATTGTCTGATTGTCTCATCCTCTTGATCACAGAAGGGGCAATGTTTAGTGTAGGAGGAAATGATTCAGTGTATTCCTCCAACCCTAGAAGGGTGGGTATATAGTCAGCTATACATGGGCCTCTATATGGGCTATACACAGGCCATATGGGCCACACTCACATATACACACATATACTCTAACACCCCCCCGCAGTCTGGACTACCGGCGCAGCGATGTACAAGACTGGCCAACAAAGAAAGAAACTCACACACAAGGCCCCCCGCAGCCACAACTAGCCACTGGCTACGTTGAGGCTGGACCGAAACTCCGAGAAGGTCGAGGAGGGAAGACCCTTGGTGAAGATGTCAGCAAACTGGGAGGTGGTCGGTACATGGAGAACTCGAACATCGCCGATAGCCACCCGGTCACGAACGAAATGCAAGTCAATCTCCACATGCTTCGTCCGCTGATGCTGAACCGGGTTGGTGGAGAGGTACACGGCGCTGACGTTGTCGCAGTAGATGAGCGTACTCTTGGCGAGCGGGCTGTGAAGCTCAGCCAAGAGCTGCCGGAGCCAAGATGCCTCAGCCACGCCGTTAGCAACAGCCCGGTACTCCGCCTCAGCACTCGAGCGGGAGACAATCGGTTGTCGCTTGGACGACCAGGAGATCAGGTTGCCGCCGAGGAAGACGGCATATCCTGAGGTAGAGCGGCGGGTGTCCGGACACCCCGCCCAGTCAGCGTCAGTGTAGACGACCAGCTCAGCAGAAGGAGACCAGTGGAGGACCAAGCCGAAGTCAACCGTGCCTCGGACGTAGCGAAGAAGGCGCTTCAGCGCAGCAAGATGTGACTCCCGAGGATCATGCATATGGAGGCAGATCTGCTGGACAGCGTAGGTAAGGTCCGGCCTGGATCATGCATATCAAGGGCATACTGACGCTGGTGAAGGAGAAGACCAGCCTGACGGGGCTCAACTGTCACGCCCAAGAAGTGGTGAAGCTTGCCCAGATCCTTCATCGCAAACTCCTGCTGAAGAGAGGAGATAATCCGCTGAAGCAGCTGTGGACTAGGGGCCGTCAGAACAATGTCATCAACGTAGAGGAGGAGGTAGGCAACCCCATCAGCATGGTGATATATGAACAACGAAGTATCTGACTTGGCCTCAACAAACCCCAGTGTCAGCAAGAAAGTGGCAAACCGAGAGTACCACGCCCGAGGAGCCTGCTTCAGACCATATAGAGACTTGTTCAGCCGGCAGACCTGATCCGGACGACTGGAATCCACAAAACCTGCTGGCTGGCTGCAGTAGACTGTCTCGGTCAGAGTGCCATGAAGAAAAGCATTCTTGACATCAAGCTGGTGCACAGGCCATGAGCGAGAGAGAGCCAGAGAGAGGACAGTGCGCACTGTAGCAGGCTTCACCACTGGACTGAAGGTCTCATCATAATCCACACCAGGCCGCTGAGTGAACCCCCGAAGAACCCAACGCGCCTTATAGCGCTCCAGAGTACCATCAGCTCGACGTTTGATCGTCCAAATCCACTTGCCGGTCACCACATTGCAACCAGACGGACGCGACACAAGGTCCCAAGTCTGGTTGGCAAGAAGAGCTCCATACTCCTCTTCCATCGCACGACGCCAGTTGGGATCTGCCAGAGCCTCACGAACCGACGTCGGGATCGAAGAGAGCCACGGCTCTCCCTCGGTGGTGGAGAGAGCCGCGGGCCGAAGAACCCCGGCCGCCTGCCGAGTGACCATGGGATGGGTGTGACGAGGATCCCGATGGATGATCGGCGGGTGGTACACGGCCGGCTCCACCCGAGAACGGCGTGGTGGAGGCGGCGGTGGCGGCGGCGGGGGCGGTGTCAGCTCCGGTGGAGGTGGTGGAGGAGGTGGAGACGGCTCCGGTGACGGTGGTGGAGGAGGCGGAGCCGTCGAGCGGCGCTCGTAGACATAGCGCACAGGAGGCGCATAGTCCACGGGCACCTCCGGGACAGGAGCCGGAGGAGCCGACGGCTGTGGAGGCACCGGACGGCGTCGGTACACCTGCACTGGCTCGGCGTAGCGTGCAGGTGGTGGCGGGGCCGCGCGTGGCGCGGCAGGAGGCACCGGGACGGTGGTGGGCGCAACAGAAGGCGCCGAAGCCGCGTGTGGTGCGGCGAGAGGCTCCAGGGGCGCGACAGAAGGCGCCGGGGCTGCGCGTGGCGCGGCCGAGGGCACCAAGCCTGCGTCGGGTGCGACAAAGGGCACCGGAACCGCGGGTGGTGCAAGAGGAGGCTCAGGCGCCGCGCGTGGCGCAGCTGAAGGCGCCGGAGCTGGTGGTGTACCAGAAGGACCTGCTGGAAAAGGAAAAACAGAAACAGGTGGCTGAACCACCGGGTCAGAAAACATGGACTCAAGGTCAGGATCAGGAGAAGGTGTGGAGGTGGAGGAGAAGGGGAAGTCGGACTCGTCAAACACAACATGTCGGGAGATAAGAACCCGACGAGAGGTGAGATCATAGCAACGGTACCCCTTATGGTCAGGGGAGTAACCAAGGAACACACAACGTGTCGAGCGAGGTGCGAGCTTGTGAGGAGCAGTGGCAGCAAGGTTCGGGTAGCACGCGCACCCGAAGACACGAAGGTGATCGTAGCTAGGAGGGGTACCGAAGAGAGCATGGTGTGGAGTCGGAGCAGGGGAAGCGGTGGAAGGGAGACGGTTAAGCAGGTAGGTGGCGGTGTGAAGACTCTCTGCCCAGAAGCGCGGGGGCAGGGAGGCCTGGATCAGAAGGGTGCGCATGATGTCGTTCATGGTGCGAATCATCCGCTCAGCCTTGCCATTCTGAGGAGAAGTGTACGGACAAGACATGCGGAGCTGAACACCCCGAGAGAGAAAGAAGGAGCGAGAGGTGTTGTTATCGAACTCGCGCCCGTTGTCACACTGAACGGCCTTGACGGTGAGGCCGAACTGAGTGGACACCCAGGCAAAGAAGTTGAGGAGGGTGGGGAAAGTCGCAGACTTGGCACGCAGTGGAAAAGTCCAAGAGTAGTGGGAGAAATCATCAACCACCACGAGATAGTATTTGTAACCAGACATGCTAGGAACAGGAGAAGTCCACAGGTCACAGTGAACAAGATCAAAAGCATGCATCGCACGAGAAGAGGAGGAAGAAAAAGGAAGTCGAACATGGCGACCCAACTGGCACGCATGGCAGAGAGGTTCATCAGACGTCCGAGTGCAAGGAAGATGGGCACTGTGGCTGAGCCGAGCCAAAGCGTCACGACCGGGGTGACCAAGCCGGCGGTGCCAGGTAGTGGAGGAAGGAGTCGTGGTGAAAGCAGTGGACACAGAGTGTGGAGCAGCTGAAGTAGGGAGACGGAGGGTGTAAAGGGGCCCCGTACTGTCACATCGGAGAATAGGACGCCGGGAAGCCAAATCCGTCACAGTAAGCCCAGAGGGGTCAAAGGCGACAGAACAGGAGTTGTCTGTGGTGAATTGGCGAATGGAAAGAAGAGGATGAACTATCTTAGGAGCAACAAGGATGTTGGAGAGACGAAAGGACCAGAAACAGAGCCCACAGAGGTGACAGGAAGACACGACCCATCACCAACCATGACAGAAGAAGGATAGGAGGGGTGCGGGGGATGGACGGAAGAGATGACACCAACATCAGGTGTGGTGTGGTAGAAAGCCCCCGAGTCAGCAATCCACTCGGTGTGGGCAGGCGGTGTCGCCCCCATGGTGCTAAAGACCTGCGCCAGAGTGCCCTGATCCCTCCCCCCAGGCCACGGCGGAGGCTGGCTGGGTTGAGTGGGTGGAGTCGAGGACGGTGCGAAGGGAGCAGTGGCGGCAGCGAACATGGCCATCGGCAGGGCTTGAGGACGAGGATCCCCCCCTGGGGCCTGAGTCGGCCACATTGAGGTGCGCCCTGACCATGGGTCGCGGAAGACTGGCCAGGGCACACCGGCAGGAGCAGGAGGAGGCGCAGACGCGCGCTGACGACGCCTCTGCCGACGACGCCCACCGCGACCTCCGCCACCCCCGCACGGTCCAGGGGAAGGAGTCGTGGCCGTGAGGATAGAAGAGGCAGCGGCGAAGGTAGCAGCGCTGGTGGGAGGAGGGGCAGCAGCGGCCACAGGAGAAGCGGAGGAAGCTCCCACGCCTGCGGCGAGGAGTGGAGCAGGGACGGTGGTGGAGGTGCCGACGAGAGGAGGCGGGGCAGTAGCGGCCACAGGCGGAGCGAAAGAGGCTTCCACACCTGTGGCGTGCCCACTGGCGCTGACGGCGGGCGGCGCAAAGAGGACCACCGGGAAGGACGCGGTCCCCGCACGCGCGGCCTGGGCCGCGACCAAGGCGGCAGCGAGGGCATCGGCGGCAAGGGCCGCAGAGGTAGGGGCAGCAGCTCTTGCGGGCGGAGCGGAGGGGGCTTCCACGCCCGCAGTGTGGTCAGCAGCACCGTCAGCGGGCAGCGCGACATAAAGTGGGGCAGCGGCTCCCGCGGGCGGAGCGAAGGGGGCTTCCACGCCCGCGGCGTCGAGCTCCGCACGAAGAGCGGCGAAGGGTCGGGGCACGGCCGCGTAGGAGAGCGGAGCAGAGGAAGTCGCATCTGCGTCCTAGAGGAAACCGAAGGCTGATCTGTCGCCCGCGGCCGGCGGCGGCAGTGCCTGAGCGCGCGCGCACGCGGCAGCAGCGCCCAAGGTGCGCGTGGGCGGCGCCGGGGCGCAGGCGCGCGGCCTTAGCACCGACGGGAAGAGGTTCGCCGGTCGGCTGCAGGACGCCCGTGGGCAGAGCAGGGGCGTGCGGGGGCAGAGGAGAGAAAAGCTCCGCGCTCGTAGCCAGCGGCACCAGGTCGTGCGGAACGGAGGAGAGGGCCGCGCATGCGGCAGCAATGGCAACGGCAGTAGCGTCCACGGGAGGAGGCGCGGCGGCAGCAGAGGAGAGCGGAGGGAGGGCGCCCTGGGCGGCGAAAGCTCGAGCCAGAGTAGAGGAGAGGGCGCCCGCGGCGCTCGCGGCAGCCCCGGCGGCGGAAGCAGAGGAGGGGGGCGCGAGCGGGCCGTCGGGAGCGGCCATCGCGAGAGCGCGCGAGGAGGGGCGCGCAGAGGCGGCGGTCGCGGGACGCGACGCGTCCGGCGCGGCACGGCCGCCGGCGGGCGCGGGAGCAGGCCCCTGAGACGCGACTGGCGCGGGAGCCGCGGTCACCGACGGGCACAGAGGCGCGGGCCCGGAGAGAGGAGGGAAGGGAGAGGAGAAGGGCGCCGGCGGCCAGCTTGCCATGGATGGAGGCGGCGCGGTAGCAGAGGAGAGGAGGGGAGGAGGCACCGACGGCGGAGACGCGACTGGCGCGGGAGCCGCGGTCACCGACGAGCACAGAGGCGCGGGCCCGGAGAGAGGAGGGAAGGGAGAGGAGAAGGGCGCCGGCGGCCAGCTTGCCATGGATGGAGGCGGCGCGGCAGCAGAGGAGAGGAGGGGAGGAGGCACCGACGGCCGGCGGCCAGCCATGGCGGCGGCGGCAGCGGCTAGGTAGGGAGGAGAGGAAAACCCAGGCTATCTGATACCATGTAGGAGGAAATGATTCAGTGTATTCCTCCAATCCTAGAAGGGTGGGTATATAGTCAGCTATACATGGGCCTCTATATGGGCTATACACAGGCCATATGGGCCACACTCACATATACACACATATACTCTAACATTTAGGATGGGGGAGACCATGTCTAGCAAGCCTGTCAGCTGTCCAACAGCGATTATATAACTTCATGATAGTAATTATTGTTCCCTTTACCTTTTCTGGTTTTACCCCTAATTCACTATTGGTAGCTTCACATTAAAGACTCTGTTCATAGAAAGGATTTAATAGGAGATGTTCAAGTGACACTAGTGCAGGTTTAGTTAGTCGTTAAATGTTGATAACTTAAATGGGCAGGTTAAAGAAATCAACATGATTGATGCAATATTGTAAAAAGTTTAAATGTTACTTGCAGTTTGCAGGACTGATCTCCCAACAATAAAGATCCCATTTTTTTAAATTCGCAGGTAATTTTCTTTGCAGCCTGACCCTATATCTATTTTGTAGGTAATGCTCTCACTTTCTTCGAGTCTGCGTAGTGAGTCGCAAGCAGAAAAATATAAGGATCTGCGTGCTTTGCTTCGTCTTCTTACAAATATATGCTCAAAGGATTTGGTAACTTCTGTTCTCTTACACCCTATCATGTGCTGTCTGACCAAAAGTTCCCACATAACTAATAGACATTGTTGACAAGTGCAGGTTGGCTTTCTGTCTGATTGCGATGGTGAAGGTTCACCAGATATTGCAGAGGTACACAGATGATGTTTCTGCAATATTGTTTCTTGCAAAAAAAAAAAAAAAGAAAAAGAATAAAAGACAAGGGAGAGGTAGAGGGGTGCGAATGTATTAGCTGTACCTCTGTATCTTTGCTGTTGAATCTCATATTGTTAGGACTTGGAATTGCCAACTGCAAACTCCAGAGCTTTGAATGTTCGACCCATATTTAGCCAACTCTTCTGTACTTTATTAAAAATCACAAAAACATGAGGATATAGATATCCATCAAGCAATACAAGGGTCAAACTCTTATATTACCATATAAGTCATCACACAAAGTTTGTTTAGTATGTATATATGCCTGTTAGCCTTGGCTTTGTATTTTCACGCCTCTCCTTGCTTTTAAATCCTAAGTTGCTGCATTCTGCTAGCCAGTTGTATTTTGCAGCCAGGGAAGAAACTTAATGAGGTCATTAATATTTCTTCAGATGAAGAGCTAATTGTAATTAGTTTGAGACTCAGTAACTGAGATGCTACTTTCACAGGTTATCTATGTTGGTCTTGACATTGTGACTCCCTTGATATCTTTGGACCTTCTGAAATACCCTAAACTCAGTCGTGATGTAAGTCCTTTTGAGTTCTTTTGTTTGTAATAGAGGACAGTGTCAGTTAAATGCTAATAGTAATTCTGGTTTCTTTTGCAGTATTTTGCGCTCATGTCGCACTTGTTGGAAGTGTACCCGGAAAAGGTTGCTCACTTAAATAGGGATGCTTTTGCAAGGATTATTGGAAGTCTTGACTTTGGGCTCCGTAATCAGGCATGCACACTCTATAGAGCTGCATTTATTCTATTATGTTTTTGTGTCACAAGTTGATTTTGGGTTAAGTTTGGGAATTGTTGAACAAAACAAAAGTTACTCCATATTATTTGCTAAAAAGTTCTGAATTGAAGCGGCATAGTTTACAATAATCATTGTACTGTTTTTGCAAATTCATTGGAGCTACTAGAAAGTTGGTAGCGCTGGATCTTTTGTTTCGCTTCAGAACCTAACTTTTGTGCATAGCATAGGCCAGAATTAATTTGTGGGCCCTAGCATTGGAGTCTAATGACCGAGTCCATGATAACTTTGGGTATTATTTATAGGCATCTGTGCAGAACAGAGCTCTTGTTGATACATTACGGTGACAGTCTTAACATGGAGAATGTGGAAATCTGATAGAAAGGACTTTCATTAATAATGCCACACCCAAGTTTTTTTTTGGGCCAATAGGCAAAAATCCCGGTTTATATTTAGTGATTCAATAGGTTCTTGATGGGAACCTTGTTCCAGTGACAGTTGTAATATATTGTCACACTTCACAGGTAGGTCCAAGTCCATCTTCATGAAAATTATGGAATTAGTGCGATGTAAACTCATGATTCTGTGCTTTCCACGTCATCAGTCAAATGAAACTCAGATCCATTCACTTCTGATGTCCTTTACAAATTGAATTGTCTACGTCAAATGAAACTCACCCCATTCACTTCTGGTGTCCCTTACAAATTGAATTCACTGTATTTCTGTTGTATGTAAATTATTTGTAGTTTTACACCATTTATACAGAAGTGCAAATTTGTATTCTTCAAGGTGATATATCTTTTTTTTGGTCTGTTGCAGGATAGCGATGTTGTTGAGAGGTGCCTGGCAGCAGTAAATGCTCTTGCTTCATACCATTTCAAAGAAAGGTTGGGAGGCAGAGGAGGACTGAACTCGCAGCTTATGGAATCTGAAGGATCAAATGGCAAAGTGCAGGAAAGCATTACGAGTCACTTCTTGAGGATTCTCCTGCAAATACTTATTTTTGAAGATTTCAGGTGATCTCTCGGTAGCAACTAACAATAATTTGATTTTGAGTAGCTTCATAATCTTAAGCGTGGCAAAACTTTATTTGGCATAATCTGTCAATCTTTTCTTTAGTAGCTCCATTTATATGTAAAGCATATTTCTCAGCTGTCACACTACTGTTGCAGATTGGAATTAGCAGGTCATGCTGCAGATGCTCTGCTCCCTTTATTGTTCTGCGAACAGGAGCTATACCAGGTCCGTCTCTTCTACAGAGATGAAAATGAGTATCAAGTCTTACAGTGATAAAATACCTTTCATGGATAAGTTAATAATGTATATATTGCATGTAGAACCATCCTATACCTATTTGTATTAAGTAGATTAATAGTTATAAAATCAATCATGAAAATGGTACTGATTTCCATCTGCAGGTACTGGTCCATGAGGTTCTTGAGAAACAGCAGAATCCGACCGTGAAATCAAGGCTGGCAACTGCATTTAATAATCTCACAAGCTCAAACAATCTCTCAAGCGCACTTGACCGGCCAAACAGGCAGAGATTCAGGAAAAACCTCCTCAGCTTCTTGGTGGACATCTCAAGTTTTATGCAGATCAAGTAGATGGTATGTCGTGGACCCAGATGTTTCATCAGTCAGTTAAACCGGAGGTCTGTCACCATTGTGACAGGGAAGTGCATGTGGGCATCGTGCTGGCGGAGTGATGAGCGAGGGCACTACCATGAGGCCGGCTTTGGCCAGTAGATCATGAAGGGGTAGTGTAACCAGAAAGGATAGAGATGTGCTAGTCAGGGTCGGCATTCATTCGTAGCTGTGTTTGCTGGAAAAGATACAGACGCCCCCCAGCCATGCGGTCGTCTTGTAAATGGTTTTGTTTAGAAGCCGTGGGAATTTTGTTGCGACAACTTTATTGGCTCGACTAGGATTCGTCTAGGGAGTGGGAACGTAGGATCCTTAACGGGTAAGTTAAGAGAGGTAGTCGATGCAGCAGTTAGGAGACGTGTAAATATCTTATGCGTTCAGGAGACTAAGTGGAAGGGTCAGAAGGCGAAAGAGGTGGAGGGTTCTGGTTTCAAGCTTTGGTACACGGGGGCAGCGTCGGGCAGGAATGGAGTGGGCATCTTGATCGATAGGAGATTTAAGGATGGAGTTGTAGATGTTAAGAGGCAAGGTGACCGGATTATTCTAGTCTGGTTGGTAGTTGGGGATGTGACTTTGAATGTGATAAGTGACTATGCCCCACAGGTAGGTCTTAGTGAGAGTGTCAAGAGGCAGTTTTGGGAAGACTTGGATAGCATGGTTAGTACCGTGCCCATCAGGGAGAAGCTCTTCATAGGAGACCTCAATGGCCATGTGGGTGTGACGAATGCTGGGTTCGAGCGAGTGCATGGGGGGTTTTGGTATGGTGGTAGGAACCAAGAGGGAGATGATGTGTTGAACTTCGCGTTGGCCTACGACTTGTTGATAGCAAATACCCTCTTTAGGAAGCGGGAATCCCACCTGGTGACCTTTCAGAGTGGTCAACACTCGAGCCAGATTGACTTTATCCTTGCAAGGAGGGAGGATAGACGTGCTTGCTTAGATTGTAAGGTGATACCTGGAGAGTGTGTTGTTCCCCAACACAAGCTTGTAGTGGCGGACTTTAGCTTTCGGGTACGTGTCTTCCGGGGCAAACGTGCCGAGATTGCGAGAACGAAGTGGTGGAAGCTTAGAGGAGAAGAGGCGCAAGTGTTTAAGGAGAGGATGCTAGGTGAGGGGCCTTGGGAAGAAGGAGAAGATGCAAATGACATGTGGCTAAAGATGGTAACATGTGTTCGGAAGGTGGCAGCGGAAGTGTTTGGCGTGAGTAGGGGAGGCAAGCAGGAGGCGAAAGACACTTGATGGTGGAATGAGGAGGTACAAAAGGCTATTAAGGAAAAGGAGTGTTTCAAGCGACTCCACCTCGACAAGAGTGCAGCCAACATCGAGAGCTATAAAATAGCAAAGAGGGCTGCAAAGCTAGCTGTGAGTAGCCAAGGGCCAGGCGTACGATGACCTTTATCAGCGGCTAGGCATGAAGGAAGGGGAGAAGGACATTTTCCGGTTGGCTAGGATCCGAGAGAGGAAGACAAGAGACATCAACCAAATCAAATGTATCAAGGATGGGACAGACCAACTGCTGGTGAGGGATGAGGAGATCAAGGACAGATGGCGGGAGTACTTTGATAGGTTGTTTAATGGGGAGGATGAGAGTCCTACTATTGAGTTGGATGACTCTTTTGATGACACCAACAGACGTTTTGTGAGGAGAATTCAGGAGGCAGAGATTGGGGAGGCTTTGAAGAGGATGAAGAGAGGTAAAGCGATGGGCCCTGATGGCATCCCCATTGAGGTGTGGAGATGTTTGGGTGCTAGGGCCATAGTTTGGCTAGCAAAACTTTTTAACCTCATTTTCCGAGAAAACAAGATGCCTGAGGAATGGAGGAGAAGTGTATTAGTGCCGATCTTCAAGAACAAGGGAGATGTTCAAAGTTGCACTAATTATCGAGGGATTAAGCTGATGAGCCATACGATGAAGCTCGGGGAGAGGGTTATCGAGCATCGCCTCAGGAGAGCGACAAGCGTGACCCAAAACCAGTTTGGGTTCATGCCTAGAAGGTCAACTATGGAGGCGATTTTCTTGCTACGACAGTTGATGGAGAGGTATAGGGAGCAGAAGAAGGATTTGCACATGGTCTTTATTGACCTCGAGAAGGCGTATGACAAAGTACCAAGAAATGTCATGTGGTGGGCCTTAGAAAAACACAAAGTCCCAACTAAGTACATTACCCTTATCAAGGATATGTACAAGGATGTGGTGACGTGTGTGCGTACATGCGGTGGTGACACTAGGGACTTTCCAATTAAAATAGGACTACATCAGGGGTCAGCTTTGAGCCCTTATTTATTTGCTTTGGTGATGGATGAGGTCAAAAGGGACATCCAAGGTGGTATCCCATGGTGTATGCTCTTTGCTGATGATGTGGTGCTAGTTGACGAGACTAGGGCAGGGGTTAATGGGAAGCTTGAGCTGTGGAAGGACGCTTTAGAGTCGAAAGGTTTCAGAATCAGCAGGACCAAGACCGAGTACATGATGTGCGATTTCAGCATGACTGGACATGAAGATGGAGTTGTGAGCCTCGACGGACAAGTGGTGGCCAAGAAAGAGACCTTTAGGTATTTGGGATCGATGCTACAGAAGGATGGTGACATTGATGAGGATGTTAGGCATAGGATTTCAGCCGGTTGGCTGAAATGGCGCCAAACTTCCGGCACCCTCTGTGACAAGAAAGTGTCCCAAAAGTTAAAAGGTAAGTTCTATAGAATGACGATTCGCCCGGCGATGTTATACGGTGCTGAATGTTAGCCTACAAAGAGACGACATGTCCAGCAACTGAGTGTCGCTGAGATGCGTATGTTGCGTTGGATTTGTGGGCATACAAGAAGAGATAAAGTCCGAAATGAAGACATTCGGGATAGAGTTGGGGTGGCACCAATTGAGAAAAAATTGGTTCAACACCGGTTGAGATGGTTTGGTCATGTCCAGAGGAGGCCTCCCGATGCACCGGTGCGTAGTGGGGTGCTAGACCGGGTCGGTAGTGTAAGGAGGGGTAGAGGTCGACCTAAACTAACTTGGGATGAGTCGGTCAAGAGAGACCTTAAGGAGTGGGACATCCCCAAGGAGTTAGTTATGGATAGAAGTGCTTGGAGACTTGCAATCAATGTGCCTGAAACAGATCTTTTTCTTTTGTTCTTTTGTGTTCTTGTGCTTTGTGCTTCTCCTACCCTTGTTTCTTGTGGGTTTCATCTCTAGTCTACCTCAACTTGCTTGGGACAAAAGGCTAAGTTGTTGTTGTTGTTGTAAATTTATTGGCTCGATCCGGCAGTTTCCCACAGGTTGGAGGGTAGAATTGGTTTTAGCTGGTTGCCGCGAGATGCCAGTCGGTGTAAATTGTGCCTGTAGCTCGACTTGGGTAAAACATGCCATGTATTTTCAAAAGGTTAGAGCGTCACTTGGTTGATTACTCTTTCCCGTGGCTTTAGGATACGCAAAGGAGGCTTTGCCCGCACACTAACAGCCTTTGATGAACAGTATGATTGCGAGAGGTCTTAACGTTTCGTACCAAATTTGGCCTCCAGTCGTGCCAAAACTGGGCGGGTACCATTGTGTCTCGCTGGGGCCGTGGGGGCACTTGGCATCTGTGGCCCTGCGCCGCTAGTGTGAGAATCAGCGGCACTCCAGTCCGTCCGTTCCCAGCTGCGCGGCTCGTGCGTCGGTGCCCGCGGGCACGAGCTGTAGCCAGATCTGGGATCGAACATTCCGTGTGCAAGGGGGCACGGGGCCAATCGCTTCCATGTGAACCGACAATGCTTTGAATCCGATTAGTTGGCCGTCCATTCCCATTCGCATGCCTGCGTGGCCGGCAGTTTCCTCTCGTAGGCCCATTTCTCCACACCATTCGGGTTTTCTTGGACGTCCGCTCCACACCACTTATTGCGATTTGGTACCAGCTTGTCGAAATGGTAAAACAAATCTCCTTTTGCTTGGGAACAAGGATGGAATCTGAGAGTCACGTGACAGTTTTTTTTTAAAAAAAGAATCACGTGACAAAGCCACGGCGGCAGCGACACGGGATGACGCCCGGCGAACAGTAGCGACACTATTCTAATGGTAATGGCACCCCACTGGACGGACGCCGACAGAGATCCCCTCTAATTCCACAACCAACAACGATGCTAATCTAGGATTTGTTCCCTTCCTCCCCCCTTCCATGTCGTCCCGGAGCACGCGCTGCATTCACAGTGGCGGCATCGCATCCCTGATCACGGCCCGCCCAGCCCTACTTTGGTTTAACCAGCAGTAAAAATCTACTGGGTTCAGTAAATTATTAATAAAATCCACCGCGTCGTCATCAACTCATCATCCTGCCTGCCAGCTTCTTTCTCACCGGAGAGGGAGGAGGGAGCCCAGACTTTCACCCAATAGGCCAACAACACCCGGCCTCTCCTCTCCTTTGCGCGTTGCCTCCTCGGCTCCTCGCTCGCTCTACCCCCCGCAAGTCGAGGCCTTCCGCTAGCTCTCGCTCGCGCTCCCTGGCCGGCTGGCTGCCTCCCCGCGTCCGCCCCCCGCAGGCCTGCGACCGGAGGCGACCGCGCCCCCGCGGCGGCACTGCGACCCGCGCCACGGATCTGCTCCCGCGACGGTGCGTTGTTCCCCCCATCCCTCCTCTCGTCCCGGACCGCAATGCGGCCTCGGCCTCGGCAGCGGCGGCGGCGGCGGCGGGGGGCGCTCCTGCTCGATCTGTTGCCGCAGCTCGCTCGACCCTGAGCGCCCTCCTTAGCGGCGCCGGTGGATTGGCGCGCGCGCTCACGCGGCGGATGACTATCCCGTGCCGCGATTGCTTTGATTCTGTTTTTTTTTCTGGTCTGTTAGGATTTCGGTTCGTCTCGTTAGTTTTGGGATTAGGCCGCCCGTTTTGGTGGTTGGTTTGCGATTTTTAATCTGCTTCTGCTCTCGCGCCGAACGCACTCCCCGCTCCCATCCCGCGTCGCGCTACCGCACTCAGCCGCATTGGTGCCCGTCGCTGTCCTGCATTTGAACCGCGTTAAATTCAAAGCTTTTTTTTCCTCAACGCGTGCGTTTGGCTGCCTAATCCAAAATTGTTCCAAATCTTCTTTTTGTTTCTTGCTTGTATGCTTGGGCGCCTAATCCAATTTCGTTAGCTTCCGTGCCAGTGAACCGAATTCCAGGCCGCCTCGTTGAACGGGAGGTCCCCCGGATCGGAATCCGCGAGTAAAATAGCCTGGAAAAGGGTGCTTTATTTAAAGTGGGAGACGGTCTTTCTTCTGTGTGATCTTGCCGCCCACTTCACTTCACTGCTCCTGCTATTTCTTTTTCACCTTTGGGCACGGAAAGTTGGCTGGACGGGAAATTCGCCGTTAATTGCATACTGTACAAGTCTTTGTGCGTTTGGTGGGAGCATTTAATTCCCCCCTACGATTTCCGTTCTTGGGAGGCTTCCATCTTGGTTTTGAATTCTGCTGGTTGTGTGATTTTGGTTGGGCTTCTTGAATTGTTTTTTAGCTTTCTGCTTAGTGATGGCTTCAGTGTGTTGTATCTTATGACTGGTGTTTGTCTTTGCAGATCCGTGTGACAGAGGTCAGGAATTTCGTTGGTCCTTTATGAATCTCGGGGCATCTGCTTGCTAGAGGGAGCGCAAGGCAAGTTGGAATCCGAGATGAGGGGCAGAAATGATGCAGGGCAGAGCAAGAGGCCCATTGTGCTGTGCTGCATGATGATTGTGTGCCTATGCCTTCTCTTCCTGTATTTCTCGGGCTCCAATGGGCAAGCTAAGAGCACCGCTTTCGAGTATGGAACCAAATTCTCACGGACCCTTGGATGGGGCAGTGATGATGGTGAGGATGGCTCTGAAGAATCCATTTTTGGAACTGGGGATGCAGATGATGTTAAGCCCAAGAGCTTCCCTGTAAGTTTCCAGTGAGTGATCAGTCTTTTTTCTTTTGTGGATTGTTGTTTCATAATTTTAATTGTTTGTTTTCTTTGGTGTTAAGGTGTGTGATGACCGGCACTCAGAGCTGATCCCCTGCTTGGATAGGAACTTGATATATCAAATGAGGCTGAAGCTTGATTTAAACCTGATGGAGCACTATGAGAGGCATTGCCCTCCTCCTGAAAGACGCTTTAATTGCTTGATTCCTCCACCACACGGATATAAGGTGACTACTTATCTAACTCATCTATCAAAGTTTTCTAGATCGTGTCTGAGTTATAGTTTTACATGAGTTTATAGACTGACCATTCTAAGTTTTCAACCAGACCTTTTAATGTGACTGCATAAACTGTATCTTGTACATAGGATAATATGTGCTTCATGTAACCAAGATATAAGCTCTTTTGCATGTAGACTTAGATGATTTGTTCATAGGAAGCGGTTACATGTTTTCCTTTAATAACATGTGCACTGACCTTTTCAATCAACTTCTCTGGGTAGAGTTCTGAGAATATATACTGAGCTGTATGACACCCTCAACACTTGTGTTTTCAGGTTCCTATAAAATGGCCGAAAAGCCGTGATGTAGTGTGGAAAGCTAATATTCCACACACTCACCTTGCAAAAGAGAAGTCAGACCAGAACTGGATGATTGAAGCAGGTGAAAAGATCAAGTTTCCAGGTGGCGGAACCCATTTTCATCATGGAGCTGACAAATATATATCAAATATTGCAAATGTAAGCTGCTGTCTTTAACTCCTCTGTAAAGTTGCCCTGGAACTAAACATATATGCATTTTTCTCGAACAAAACATCTTTGCACTTAAGCATTTTGTATTGTGAAACTTTATTATCTGATCCATCTCTACTGTTTGACAGATGCTAAATTTCAAAGATAACAATATAAACAATGAGGGAATGCTTCGCACAGTTCTCGATGTTGGTTGCGGAGTTGCTAGTTTTGGAGGATACCTTCTTTCTTCTAATGTGATAGCAATGTCTTTGGCACCAAATGATGTGCATCAGAATCAGATTCAATTTGCACTTGAAAGAGGGATCCCTGCATATCTTGGTGTTTTGGGAACAAAAAGGCTTCCATACCCAAGTAGATCGTTTGAATTAGCCCATTGTTCACGTTGTAGGATCGATTGGCTTCAAAGAGATGGGATTCTTCTGCTTGAACTAGACAGATTGCTCAGGCCTGGAGGTTATTTTGCTTACTCCTCTCCTGAAGCTTATGCACAGGATGAGGAAGATGTCCGAATCTGGAAAGAAATGAGTGCACTTGTAGAAAGGATGTGCTGGAAAATTGCGGAGAAAAGAAACCAAACTGTTATTTGGGTCAAGCCTCTGAACAATGATTGTTACAGGAGACGAGCGCATGGTATAAAGCCACCTCTCTGCAAAAGTGGTGATGATCCAGATTCAGTGTGGGGAGTGCCAATGGAAGCTTGCATTACTCCTTACCCAGAACGTGAGTGCTTATCCTGTTACCACTGTAATAATTTGATGATAAGGGTGTACCTTCTGGAGTTTTTCCTTCTAGGAAAACTTCCTATTTCTGACATTTTTGCTTCTCTCATTTCTCATACATGACAATTTTGGAATTCAGGAGGTAGATTTAGCAAAAAGTATTTTCTGTGTTAGTTCATTGTCTTATAGTGTTTTTCATACATTGAGTAATAACGATTCCTTTTCTGTAGATAATCAATGCTGAAATAATTTTATCCTTATGTTTTTCTATTGTAATTGTTATGTTTGTCAGTAATAGTTAGCCATAGGGTAGAAAGTACCTCTTAGTTTCTATTATTTCCGTATTTCGTCAACTAATCTTGGGATGCAGGAAGAAAAAAGTGAACAATTGATTTTATGTTTTCAGAAATGCACAGAGATGGGGGAACTGGGCTGGCTCCTTGGCCTGCTCGATTAACAACACCACCTCCCCGTCTTGCTGATTTGTATGTTACTGCTGACACATTTGAAAAGGATACGGTTAGTTGACCTAACAATTTCTTTATGCATATAGCATACCACTTACATTCAGAATTTTCTTGAATCTTAAGAACTGCATAGAGGTTGCTTATATAATTCTTGCTGTGCAGGAAATGTGGCAGCAAAGAGTAGAAAATTATTGGAATTTGTTGGGCCCAAAGGTAAAACCAGACACTATTAGAAACATTATGGATATGAAAGCAAACTTTGGGTCATTTACTGCCGCACTCAAGGATAAAGATGTATGGGTGATGAATGTTGTGCCACATGATGGACCAAGCACCCTGAAGATAATCTACGATAGAGGGCTGATAGGCAGCAATCATGACTGGTATGTGTCAATCACCAATAAGTCTTAGCTTTCTTATAATTGAATTCTGTACAGCTAACAGATATCAGCATGTTACCACTTTGCTGTGCAATATGTTTTGATAATAATCGTAGAAAACTGGAAATTACAACCTTTGTAAAATATTCATGGCATATGTGCCCTCTTGCGGGTATAGTCTTATCAGATTTTTAGATTGCAACTTGCAACAGCACGGATTAAGTTTTATGGTGAAACACCTTTGAACCTGTTACTCCCTCCATCCACTTTTATAAGGTGCACACACATATCAAGATTCAAAATTTGAAATCTTTGACCACTAATTTGACTATTATTTTTTTATTTTTACAATGTAAACTTTATATGGTTGGATTTGTGATCAAATATACTTTATCATGATTATAAATTTATAAAAATAAGATATATAATATAGGATAAATGAATGGTCAAAGTGTCATATGGAAGACTGTGCCAAATCCTATGCTTTATAAACTTGATAGGAGGGACTAGTAGGGATGAAAGTGGTACGGATATTATCCGTCCGACCGACCGACCGAAAGGATCAGACACTCAAATGGTAAAACCGTATTCGAATCCGGACATTTAATATCCGTAACTATCCGTACCGCATTAGTATCCGGAAATTCAAAGTTGAATTTCTATGATCCAAATATGATGAATATCACTATTCGACAAAAAATATACTGTCCGTATCCGTTTTCGATCCGAGAATTCAGTCCGAGAAAGAAAAATTATCTGTATCTGTATCCGCAGTATCCGTCCGTATCCGATCCGTTTTCATCCCTAGGAGGGAGTATACTTTATTTTTTGTCCTTGACTATGCTGACCTGTGGAACTAGAACTTAAGAGATGAAATCCTTTAGTACTTTGTGAGTAGTGTTTCCTTGTTAGAATTTATTCTTGGTATTGTGTGAATATCACAAGTTCCTTTAGGATGAAGCTCGTCCTAACCATTCTGCTACCGCTCTATCTCTGATTTGTCTGAAACTTGGGTGGCTTGCGTTAAAGGAATCTGTTTTGGTTGCTGCAATAATATTTGGCTAATAATGCCAATATGTTTTATCTAGTGATCAGTCCATCTAAGAATGGAGTTCTGTTGTCTGTCTATTTTCTAGCTTCTCAAATGTGGAGTGCCCTGTATTTGTTCTAATATTTGTTGTGGCACATTTACTTAATAAGTTTAGCTATATGACCATGAACTCAAGCTTGGAGACTTTGTTTAACACTCCAAAAATAGCTCGGGTTATGGGCAATTGAGGTTAATTGAGTTATATTCACTATTTTCTGGTTTGTGTGAAGCTTTTGTAGCATTGCCAACATCAGGCCATCATTATTCATTGGTTACATCAAGATTTGTTGGATCTTCTTGTTTTCAGTGAAGATCATTACTGGCAAGCTTTTCTACAAGTAGGAAGATTGCGTTCCCACTGTTATAATTTACTCAAATACAATGATGTGTCTGCAGGTGTGAAGCCTTTTCAACCTATCCTCGAACATATGATCTTCTCCATGCGTGGACAGTCTTCTCTGACCTCGACAAAAGAGGTTGCAGTGCTGAAGACCTGCTCCTTGAAATGGACCGTATCCTCAGGCCAACTGGGTTTATCATTGTGAGGGACAAGAGTGCTGTCATTGAGTTCATCAAGAAGTACCTCCACACACTTCACTGGGAAGCAATAACTGTTGTAGATGCTGAACCCAGCCAGGAGTCAGAGGAGAACGAAATGATCTTGATAATCCGGAAGAAGTTGTGGCTACCAGAAGCAGGCTCACAGGATTCCAGCACGTAATTCTTTTGTTCGACTCTTTTGCGCTCCCAGCATCTGCAGCTCAGAAGCCGAGAAGCGAGGCTCAGCTGCACCCTCCGAGATGAGATAGGGACCGGTTCTTGATTTTCTAGCTCTACCTCCCACGTGAAGATAGATTGTTTATCAGGATATGGCAAATATGTAGCAGGCTTGGATTAAAAAAAAAAAGGGGCCTATTTTTGTCTCAACATATACTGCAGTTGATGTTTGTTCTCTAGTCTGATTAGGAAATAAACATTCTTTTAAATTTAAATCTTGAGCTTCGTTTAGGTATTTCAAGTCCATCCATTGAAGTCTGCTGTAGTACCCCCGAACAGATTTGGTGTTACTGTAAGGAACTTCGACTGTACACACATTTTGGGTCATGAGTTTTGCCCAGGAGCCTCAAGGCTGCCGGTCACCAAATCGAAACTAGTCGTGTACAAATTTCTAAGTTAGCGCAAGAATCTATTGTACATCGATTATGAACTTTTGGTGTCCATGGCGTTTTTGTTCATTCCTCCACGTAGGCGCTTTTGGCTCTAGGCTGTGTTCATGGCGACGTTTTACGGGGCAGGCGGTTGTCGACTTTGCTGATTTTATTGTAATTTTCTTGGTAGGCGTGGTCTATTTTGTACTAGTTGATGTTTTTTTTTCTTCAACACATAACTCGGGTAAGACGCCTATTTTTTTTTATATATAAAACGAAGACAGGTGCTCGAAGTATCATTAATTGTATATCGAAATGGCAATGCTTATGTAATAGATGGTCGACTGGCTGAATAAAAGCAGCTATAGCCTATAAGCACATCCAGACTTCTTGCTACCTGTAGAGTGTAGGGTGAGACTACCTCAAGTCTCAACTCTCAACTATGATGATATCTAACAGTAGAAATTATGTACCATCCATAGTTCATATGATGCATGTGCACATGCCTTTATAGGAAGCCTGAGTAAAACTTGAAGAATCTTCCTTCCTGAGTTGGTACCAGTCCTTCTAGCTCGTCCATTTGCAGCAAGGAACTTCAGCTTCACATAGGAAGCTGATCATTTCCTGCCCTATCTCCGAGGAGCACAAACTGGATATACACAGAAGTGTCAAGATGGTGGCATGGATTGTTGATATCAGCCATTAGTCCATTACTGATATAAGTGCAATTCTGCAAATGCCATCGTCATCTGACATTACTGTCCATAAACACAATTTTCATGGCACACAAGGTTGCCCTTTTAGATAGTACTCGTCTATTACCAAGCATCTCCGCAGCTGCATGTTCCATCCTTAAAATGGTGATAGGCACAACCATCTGAAACAAGTATTTGCCGGTTCTTGTCCCTTGAGATAAATTTGATCGATGAATGACACTCCAGGCACATCTTAAAATTCTTCGAGATGCGTATTGGTTCGTTATCATTTGTGGAAATTAGCCCATAACATACCGCAATCTTCTCAGTGTGGTGGCATGAGAATGGATCAGCTTCTATATTGCAGTAGGGCTCAATATCTCGAGGGGGGTACCCAGACTGCTCCATCCTTGTAGTTAAGTCTTTCCATGTACTGAAAATGGCATCAATTTCAGGATGCGTTAGATCTCCAGCCTCGAAAGTGTGCACAGCTGTACCATGGTATAACCAGCTGCATTGTCTCTCAACATGTAAACCTTGCTCTGTCATGGCATCCCTCACAGCCTCAGAGGAATCCCACAAGCCTGTGTCTGCATATATATTCGAAAGCACCATGTAGTTTGATGTATTATTTGGTTCAAGCTCAAAAAGAGCTTTTGCTGCCTTCTCTCCGACCTCTAGATTTGAGTGCAGCTTACAAGCTTTAAGAACAGTAGACCATAGGCATGCATCTGGTTCAAACGGCATCTTTTCGATAAGTGTTAGTGACTCCACCAGTAGCCCAGCTGATCCCATGATGTCAACCATGCAAGTATAGTGTTTTAAAGTTGGTTTTATGCCGTATACATCTTCCATGTTGTAGAAATAGTTCTGAGCTTCCTCCAACAGACCTTCTTGCTTACACGCTGAAAGAAGTAAAATGAAAGTAATGGGGTCTGGTTGAATGTTAGATTGTTCCAAACAATCAAACAAATCTATAACACCCCTAGGCATCCTATGAAGCAAGTAGCTACTCATCATTTTGTTCCATACTGTTATGTCCTCTGGAACAGTGCACTTGAAAACCAATCTAGCATCCCCAATTTTACCACATTTCCCATACATATCGATCAAAGCACATGCAATAATCACTGGGTAACCACCAGGCCAGTATTTCGTGATGTAGCTGTGCAGTTCTCTGCCGTATCCCAATGCCATTGTCATACCACACGACAAAAGAGCTATCTGTACTGTAACCAAATTTGGATGCAAATTGGACTCAAGCATTCCACCAAAGAGCTTCAATGCAACTTCTGGCTTCCTGTTATGCTTGTAAGCTGCCAACAGGCTGTTCCATGTGACAACATTCTTGTTCCCAATTTTCTGGAAGACATTAGCAGCAGATGTCATATCACCAGTCTTACCGTAAAGGTCAACAAGTTTGCTTGAAACAAAGATGTTTGATGTCAAACCATTCTTTAAAGCATAGCAGTGTACTTCCTTCCCGAGACGATCTAACTTGAGGTCTGTCAATAATGAGAGGACACCAGTAATGGTTGTGCCAGTTGGTTGAATTGGGATGCTATTATCAAGAAACCTCCAAGCCTTTGCTTTTTCATCGTCGAAACACTGCATGTACCTGAAAGCTTCCAGTGCATCAGTGTAAAGGCCATGTTGGTACAAACCACATATTAAAGCATTCATTGAGACCACATTAGGCTTCAGGCCCATGTCAACCATGTCTGAGAACAATTCATAAGCTTGTTCTTTCTGACCTGCTCTAGCATATTCAGCAATGAAACTGTTATATGTGACAATATCAGGCTCCAATCCATCCTCCTTCATCAAGTTGAAAGCTTCCCACGCCTTGTCCATCCTCCCTTCTCTGATATACAATTGAATTAACTCATTCCACATAGTGACATTCTTCTCTTCTTCAATGGTGGAAAAGACAACTCTTGCATAATCAAATTCTCCGCATTCAGAGTACATGCTAATCAAGGATGCTCCAATGTAGACATTGAGCTTGATTCCATACCGCAAAACATAAGAATGAAGCTGCTTTCCAATTCTTAGTGCCTGCAAGCCAGCGCAAGCAGGGAGAATACTAGCCACAGTCACGGAATCAGGCCTCTTGCTCTCACACATCTCATGAAAAATCCTCATAGCCTCGTCATACAGCGCATTTTGCACACAACCCGAGATGATGCAGTTCCACGAATTGACCCCGGGCTCGATACCTCTAAGCCGCATTTCGTCAAACAGATGCAGCGCAGCACCGAGGTCACCATTTCTTGCAAATCCAGACACCAGCGTATTCCAAGAAATCACGTCCGGCGGCACGCCGCTCTCTTGCATCTCTTCAAACAGGCCGAAGGCATCGTCCAGCTCCCCAGCGTCGGCGTGCGCGCCGATGAGCGCGGTCCACGCCACGACGTCGCGGTCGGACATCGACGCGAACGCGGCGCGCGCGGAGGCCACGTCCCCAAGCGCCGCGTACATGGCGACGATCGCGTTCCCAACGACGGGGTCTCCCGCGAGCGCGGCCCCGCCCTTGGCGGCGAGAGCGTGCGCGGCGGCCGCGAGGCGTGGGGCGCCCAGCCCGGCGCAGGCGCGGAGCACCTGCGGGAGGAGGAACCTGTCTGGCGCGGCCCCCGCGGCGCGCATGGACGCGAACGCCTCGCACGCCGCGCCCCACCGCCGCGCGCGGACGCAGGCGCCGATCTCCCGCGCGTAGGGCATGGCGAGGTCCCGCTCCTGCTGGGGTCGCGCGTGCGCGTGGCGCGGCGACACATGCCCCTGGCTCAGCAGCGCGCCGTCGAGCAGGTGGTGGTGCTGCGCGTGGGTGGATGGGTTCTGGAGGGCAGTGCTGCGAGGGGAGAAGATGGCGCGCGGAGAAGGGGGCGGGGACCGGGACGGCGGCGGCGGCATGGTCGCCATGGTTTTTTGGCGTCAGTTCGGCTGAGCTCAGTGACTGAGCCGAAACATTCTCTTTTTTTTCTCTCCTTTCCTTTTTCAGGTAGCTTATCGCACTGTACAAGTGAGTGTGTGCTGTGTGGAACATGCTAGCTGGATTTCATGGGCTCCGATTTTTGCTTCTATGGGCCTGCAGGTAAGGATGCAGGTTTTATGAGTCGGCCTAGTAACCTAAAACCCTAAGAAAAAAGTTCAATTTACCTCCCTGGACGAACGGGCCGGAAGCTTTTTCTGTTTGGGGAAAGTAGCTTTCCCAACCGGCGGGACTAAAAGGCTAAAAGCCCTACGGGTGCACCAGGACGGACTAAAAGAGAGTCTTTTGTCTTTATAGATTAGTTACGGTTGGTCTTTAGCTCCAAAGATCCTTACCAACCGGAATTAATGTGAGGTTCTCTACAAGTGGTTGCTTGGCATATGTCAGTGTGGGTGGTGTGGGACTACGTTAGAGGACCTGACGTTTGCAGCAAACAACATGGGACGGACGACTGGGCTTGCAACGGACTTCGGCAGGTTGCTCAGCTAGGATGGACTACTTCGGTGTGGTACATCATCAGAACATGGCACAAAGTGACTTCTTAGCTTACAGGCACGACAAAATAGGCTATGTGCATTTGTTGGGACGAGGCGAAGTCGATCTGCGGTAGGGGCTTTGTCATTTGACAGAGACCTTGGGTAGCAAGTCAACATTGCTCACCATTATGACTATGACAAAAAAAAATGGATCTATGACATGCGGTTTGTTCGCTTGTCTGGATGGATGGTGCTAGCGTTGATTTGTTGTGAGAGAAAAGTAATATAGCGGTTGTGTATTGTAGTGAAGGGTTACTGTAGAGATTCAAGTACCGAGAATCTGACAATATATGATGGTACTATAGAAACGATGGTATTGTACCGTTGGTTCGGCTGGACCAACAAAATGAACAGGTTGATGAAGTGTGGCGAATATGGCGAGACCCGCGCATAGTGTTTCTTCTATGCGACACGACTGAGATGGAGACTAACAACGGATGTACGTGACGTGAGGCCCCATATGTTATGTTTTCATGGTGACGTCTGCGAGGCATGTTGCTTTATATTTTTTCTGCTATATCAGTAAAAACTCATACTACTTTGTGTAGTTTGTTCAAAAAAATCCCAACTTTGACAAGTTTATGTAAAAATATAAACATCTATAGTTCCAAATGTACGCACCATTAAAATGCATTTCATTGTAGTTGATGTTATTTTTTAAAGAGAAATTTAACTTGGGGAAAATATGTTGTAACATGTAAAACATAACTGAAGGGAAGGCTTATTTCATCTTTATTAGGAAAGCCAACGATTGTCAAAGGGTCTGTTCTGTTCGTTGAAAAGAAATAGTGAAGTTGCAAATGAATAGTGTTTCTTGTGAGATAAGATGTGATGGATGTGATAGGTGAATAGTGTTGTTCACCATTCCTTTTGAAGGAAAAGAACAGGCCCTAAGACCATCCACACTCATCCTCCTCCATTTTCTCCTTCAAAATAGAATATGTCATCCTAGTCATCGATATTCTCTCCTTCATATTCACTTCTCTCGCATCCATCTTCCTTCATTTTCTCTCCCCTATCCCAATTCCCAGCTGTGGGGCCCACACTCACCCTCCCTCCCCCTCTTCCCCCGGTCTCTCTCTCTCTCCCCACTCCCTCTGTTTCTCCGCCCGCCCCCTGCTCTCCTTGCCCCAGCGGCGCTCCCCTGCCTCCCGCACCAGTGCCGGGCCGGCGGCCTCCCTCCCCTCCTCCTCGACCTCCCCGGTGGCGGCACCTCCATCTCCGGCGGCGACGAGGGCGCAGATTCGAGCGGCTGCGAACTGTCAGCGGCGTGCGGAGCCTGGAGGCGGCGACGACGACGCTGCCGCCAGGGAGGGCAAGTGGCTGCCGTGGGCGCGCACCACCTTCCCCTGCTCCGCCGCGCGCGAGGGGAGGCCGGCCTTTCTGACGCGGCGGCGAGCCCCTCCCCTACTTCTCCCCGGACGGCGATGGTGAGAACCGCGGTGGAGCAGAGGGAAGCGAGCTCGGCGGGCCACGACGAAGACGCCTGCGGCGGGGCGAGCCGGCGTGCCAAGCCTGGCGCCTCGGCGGAAGAGCAGGAGCTGCTCGGTGGCGGCGCGGGCGGGCACAGGCTCCCGGCGACGAGCTGCATCCTAGGTCGCTCATCTCCCCGAGCCGGATCCGCCCTCACGCTCGCCGAGATCCGCGAGCAGGGTGAGCTCCCCACGGCGGAGGTGGCAGAGCTCGAGCTCGGCGGCGGGGCATGGAGGTGGCAGCGTCGGCGGGGCATCGAGACGGCGAAGCCGGCAGGGCATGAAGGCGGGAGGTCATTGGGTGCCGCGGCAACAAGGCACGTGGTGGGCCCGTCGCCTCCTGGAGGAGGCCCTCCATTGACGCCAGAAAAGGAGGATCCGGGAGGCGACGGGAAAACCCTGTCTCGGATGGAGGAAGCCGCTGCAGAGCGTTCTCCTTCAAAAACTCCCTCCAGGAGCTGATCCCATTCTTTTACCGTCACCGGTGCGGGTGGTCTAAGAGCATTCCAAGAGCCAAAATATGGCTCTCTAAACCAAACTTTGATGAGTGAAGGCAAAATTGGTGGTCCAATGGCATCTATATCTAGCTGGCCATTTTTAGCTACTCACTAAACACCTCCCTGTGGTGGCCAAACATGTTGAGGCAGTCTGGTTCGCCAAAGATTGGGCCCCATGCTCCAGGGGGATGGGAGGACGACAGGTGGGGAGGATGGGCATGGGGAAGACGGGTGCGGGGAGGACAGCTGGCGCGAAGGATGGGCTCCGCAAGCTGCGTAGGGAGCTGTGGCAGCCGTAGTCGTGGTGAGCGAGCTCCGCCATCCCCAGACCACCGACGAAGAAGGCCGATGGTGCAGTGAGGCGGGGGTGATGAAGACCGACGTCTCCCCGACCTCCGCAGATGGGCAGGGCACGCGGTCGCCTCGGCCTCCGTCGGTGGGCAAAGCCGAACGCCACCGCCACCTCTCCTGAGCCGGTGGGGAGGAGTCGGCTGCCTTGGTCTCCGTCAGTGGGCAGGCCCAACGTCACTGCTAAGCCTGGGCAAAATACCCGATACCCATTACCCGTACCCGAATTACCCGAAACCGGACCCGAATTACCCAAACCCGAGGTACCTGATCCCAAATTCGGATAGCGATTTTGATTACCCGAAATTAGTTTGGGTAATTCGGGTAATACACTCTGGTACCCGAACTACCCAATCTACCCGAAGTTTGCCATTCTCTTTGTATTTTTATCACATTTTGTCAGTGAACACTTGAAATTATCACTTTATTATAATATAATTATATCAGTTTGAACAAGTGACTATAATATATTATTCTCCACAAATTGTTGTTGAAATTCTACACAAATTATTGGTAAACTTATGTATAAATGGCTACTAAAATTTGTGTATGTTGTTGTTTTTTGTAAATTCGGGTAAATCTGGTATACCCGAACCCGAAATTTCGGGTAATGTTTTTTCAAAACTAATATCAGGTAGCTATTTTCATTACCCGAATTTTGAATTACCCGACCCGAATAAATTAGGTAACCCGAACGCCCAGGCCTAGTCACTGCCACCGCCATGGCAACCTCCCCTCCGCCAGCGGGCAAGAGCTAGCCGCAAGGTCGGCCAGGAAAGGGTTGGCTGTCACCGCTACCGTAGGGAAAAGAGTGTTGGTGCTCGTTAGCGACACATTTTTAGTGCTATTTAAGTGATGCTTTTGGACAAATCTGAATACTAAACCTCCACTTGGCACTTGAAATAACATCGTTTTCACATGTGCGTGTATTTTTGAAGGATTTTTGTTTATGTAGATTTTGAGCTATAATTGAGCATATTTGGACAAGGTACGGAGCGATGGATTTTCCAAAGATTTGGAAGCCCCGTTCGTGTGCAAATTCAGATCAAACAAGCCTCCAAGGTTTGCAAGGACTAAAGCGTAGCATTGAGATAACTCCGAGGATCAATATGGGATTATGAAAGAATGTGCAACAACACCTCTTATCTTAATCCCAGAGAAATCAACGTCCAAGGCCCACATGCGGAAGGGAAAATATTTCAGAAGCCGCGAGGAGACTCGGGGAGAAAGTTGGGCCCGAGGTGAGCCAAAAGTGGGCCAGGCTGGTCGGTCCATAGCCCATGTGCTGCCAGCCCACCTCATTTTTGCACTGCCTCAGTCTCCCCTTTGACCTAGGGTTCCCTTGGTCAATAAATACTCTGTTTCCCAAACGTGAGCCACATCCATTCACCAAAGAGCCGTAAAGAAAGAGACACACACTGAAGGAAGCTGACGGTCGCTGCAAGTCTTTGAGGGTACCTAGGAGATGGCTTAGGTCAGGCCTAGCCACCATGGCCTTCCTGCGCGGTTGTGCCACGACAGAGTTCAGGAGCCAACCTCAAAATTTGTCGGGTATGTACACACACGATGGTGGTATCGATTTATTCTTTATTCTAGTTGTCTTGACTTTGGTCTACTTCAATGCATGCTTTCTCTCTCATATGTGAGGCCTTCATATGTTCTTAGTAAGATTATACCTAATCGTGCTGATTAGTCTATGTCATGCGGATACATTGAAGTAGTGCATTTTAGTTAGTTCGTAGATTACCTCAGTGACAGCATGACGGAGGGAAAGGTTCTATCGACAACGTGATGTGGAGTTGGATCGATGGCGAGTTGGTGTAGCAACTTTGGAGTTGTTTGGAGTAAAGCTCTGGGAAACTTTAGGCGTTGATGCGCAGCTCGCATCAGTGACCTTAGAAAAGTAGGCCGTTTGTGAGCCGCCTTTCTAGAGATTATTCCAAGTACCTCTAGTAGAGATGTTATCTATATTTTGATCACCTTTTGACTAGAATCGTACCTAGAGACGATAGGCACTAGCCCCTTTTGTGTAACTTATCTAGTGCTTATGGATGTGATCAACATATATGCTATACTCATATCTTTTAGGTTTACCTTTATATGCAATTGATGCCTCATGATAGGCGGATTAGATCCGATAGATTAGATGGGAAACCCAAGGTAGTTCAGTGTCGATTCATGAATTGATAACCTTGGATGGGATACTCTAAAAGAAAACTACACACGATCGGTGCATTTGCGGTTCAACCTTGATGCGCTTATGAGCCGCTAATAACAAGGAGGAGGGGTCGGCCGGTCGGGAGAGGGAGATGAGAAGAAGAGGAGGGTCAGGCAGGAAGATTCTGTTGGAGTTTAGTAATTCAATATCGAGAGAAATATTTTCAAAAATAGAAAGTCAAAAAATGGATAGGCCATTGAAGATGCTCAAACGAAGGTGACAACAACTGGTTAGTAATCTATATAAACTATATAATTGGTACCCACTAATAATTTCTCTTGCCTCTCGACGCGCCACATCATAACCCACTACACACTATGTCACTATCCACTATAAGTCATGCCAACATCCACCAAGCCATGTCAACATCCACCAGACTATATATTTATGTCTTCGTCGATTTTCTGTGACTAATAACATGTTGTATTTACGAGTAGCACACCACAAAATTATCACAATTGAAATACATGTAGGATCAATCATTTAAAATGGTTCTCTCTCAACAAAATTAACATACTTTCATATATAATATTATTTACAGATGAATATCGCCATGTAATCGTTTTGGTGTTTCTACTTTCACATTTTATCTTAAAATTTTGTTTACAAATTCTCGCGGCAACACGTGAGGTATCACTAATTTTTTATATATATACCGTACCCGGTGCAAATTAGATTGCCACTGCCGTCAACCAAGCACTGTCCCGTGGGTAGCTCACCCATCGGACGCCTCCCTCCCGTCGAAAATCCTATTGGACGCGCGCGCTGCTAACGCTCCCAGCGAACGGACACGCGACACCTAGCAAGGGCACGCACGTGCCCACCGGCCTTCGCCCAACCTTATCCGCAAGGGAGCGGCGAAGAGCGGTCGAGGAGGAAGACGAGTGGGTGACGGCGGCCACGGCGGGTTGTGGGCGGCGGCCGCCGGCGGGTTCTTAGGGTTTCGGGTTGGGTTGGGGTTAGGGATTTGGGTTGCCTGGGTTTGGGGATTTCCATTGCCGGGGGCCTTAGAGGTTGGTCGGGGCGGCGGCAGCCCGGCGGTGGCTGCGGGTTGTGGGCGGCGAGGCCGGGGGGCGACGGCGCCGCCGGCCGGGCGGTGGGGGACATCCAGTGGGCCGGTGCCGACGGCGGGGGTCAGTGATTGGAGGGGTTAGGAAGGGCGGGGAGGTGCGGCAGGGGTGGGAGGAGGGTGGAGCGGCACGGCGGCGTGGGCGCCGCCGGCCGCTGGTGGTGGAGGAGGTCGGCGGGGGGGGGGTGTCGGCGTCGGCACGATGGAGAAGAAAGAAGGAAGGAGCTCGGTGGGGAAGAAAGAAAAAGTGGGAAAGAAAGAAGGAAGGAGGTAGATAGGGTGGGTCCCACCCATACTGTTCGCCCGGGGTGAACGAGCGCCCGATAGGGTCTGCCCCTCCCGTGCCGTCCCCGTCCACACCTCTCCTGACGACGATTGGGAATTTGGATCAATCATGCACGGAGCACGCTAATCATGCATTTTTCTTCTTTGATACTCGAGCACGCTAATCATTGGATCGGACTTCATGCGCTCATGCGTTGATGCATGGTCGCAGAGCTAGGGATCGAAGAAGCTCCCTCCGACCAGAGGATATTATTTCATCCAGAATTCTAGCTAGCTCCATGACAGGGACGATGATATTATTAAGTTGACGTCCCTGTCAGGAAGCTAGCATTTCTTGCCGAGAAAGAACTCCTGGATGCGAGATAAAATAAGCTAAGCAATGCTAACACATTTCCATTAATCTCCGGTTGGTTGGATAGATGCTTGCTGGCTTGTGCGAGGTAGATCGATGGATTGATATGAGCGTCGATGGGTGGTGTCGAGTTGGCCCGGCCCGGGCAATCGGGCGTCGCTCGCTCTTCGCCGTCCAGTCCAGCATAGCTATATACAGTAGCTCATTTTTGTACAAGCCTGCACTCAATGGGTGTATGGCGACTGGACATGATGTACGTTGTCTATGCATGTGCTATCCATGTATAGGGTGCATGCATGACATCGATCAAGATTAATTATTACTCCCTCCGTCCTTAAATATATATGACGGTTAGAACAAGAAAATTAGTTCAAAATGAATTAAATTTTTTGTCCTAAACGTCATATATTTAAGGACTGTTGACACTCAAAATTGGCAAATGCCGGATTAGGCTAGGCCAGGCGGTCAGACCGGGTTGCTCGGGCGGTCTGACCGCATGATCCTGTAGCCGATCCGGCACGGAGGCTGCTAGGCGGTCTGACCGTCTCCCCCGGGCGGTCTGACCGAGTCTCCCCGAGTCCGACCCAAATTAGAAGTTTTGGTTAGTTTCGAGTTGTAAAGAGTTCTGTCGGTGTCCGGATTAGCAACGGCACCAACTAGTAATTTGCACTGGGATCTGCTTCTCGATGGTCGGCGCTAAGCTAATGTGACATGGGTTTATCCTGGTTCCGGCCACGCGACCGTACGTTCAGCAAGGTGTGCTCACGCACTATATTAGCTTGCACCGGAGGTGCCTGTAGATGGGGGCTACAAGCAAGGCGGGAGAGGAGGAAATCCCCCCAAGTCCCTACTAAGATGATTGAGGCAAATGCCAATATCTGGAAGGGGTGGTGTGCTGCGTGCGAGTGAATGAGCGTCGTCCCCCCTTGCGGGGCGTCTGCATCTCCCTTTTATAGGCCAAAGGAGAGCAGTTACAGGAATGCTGCACAGCAGCTGGCACAGTGGCCGCGTACTAACAGGTATGGTGCCGGCTGTCTTGTCCCCGCACGTCGTGGTCCCTGGCGCGAGTTGGTAGCGCCCTCCGGCTTTTGCGAGCGGCGTGGTGGTCACTATGGCCCGTCCGGCTTTGACTTCGAGGGGTCGCCCCTGCTGAATCGAAGGTCTGTCCGCCGGGGGAAGGACCGGAGTTGGTGGTGCAGGGCCGCGGTGCGTCGCCGGCCTGTCCGCACAGTATCGCGTGGCTTGTCGCACAGTGGCAGGAGCGGCGGCACAGTGCCGGGGTTGGCCACACAGCGTCCGGGATGGCCGCACAGTGCCCGGGATGGAGCGCCGGAGTTGGCGGAGGAGATGGGGCGCACGCCGCCCGTATGGCGGCGCCGGTCGGGGCGTACGTCGGCTCGTCGCCCGTACACCTTTCAATGGTGCCCCCATACCCGTTCGAGGGTCTCGGCGCAGGGGGAGGACGGGAGCAGGTGGCACAGTGCCGCGGAATGACGCCGACCTGTCCGCACAGGGCCGCGCGACACCTGCACAGGGCCAGGGATGACTGCATAGTGACGGGTTAGGCCGCACAGTGGCGGTGTCAGGTGCTCTGACCGTGTCAGATGCGCGACGTGGAGGAAGGTCCTCCCTTGACTTTGGCGTCCTGCAGCAGAGCCGGGCGTTAAATGCTGCCGTCGGGCGGAGCGAGGATGGTCGCTCGCTCGAGGGGTCGAGACCCTCGAGCGAGACGGAAATCCGCTTCGAGGGACCGGAGCCCTCGAGCGAGGCGGAAATCCGCTCGAGTGACCGGGGCCCTCGGGCGAGGCGGTCGAGCGGGCTTTCTTGGTGAAGGCCGCCGCTGGGCCGTAGCAGGCCGTGGGCCCTTAGCGTCCCGCGACTATTGGGCTTTGGGGTGTAGCCCCTGGGTAGTTTTCGTTTAACGAGGGTGATTATCCCCTTATTAAGGGGACCCCTAATGACCGTCCCCGACAGTAGCCCCCAAGCCTTTGCGGGGAAAGGGGACCGTTCCGGCAAAGGATTCCGTCCTCGGGTGCTATGTGCGAGTCTCTTCCCCTTCGATCGTGCATGTTTTTCCGTGGGTGCGCGCTAGCGCAGCCGCGGGTGTAAGCCCCCGAAGCCCTGCAGGAGTGCGTGCACTCGTGCAAGGGTTGAATACGTAGGGTGACGCGGCTCGCATTGCGTTTGTTTCAGCCGGCCTCGGCGATATCTCAGCCGGCATCGGCAATCTACGCAGGTGGGGAGGCATCGTACTGACCCAAGACATTTTCGGGCAGGCTGATCGCTTTTGCGGGGCTTAGCCTTTGCACTGATTGTTGGGGTGGTCGTGGTGCGAGGAGCCCCCGAGCCCTGGCCCAAACAGGGGCGATCGGGTAAAGCTCTCGGCTTTGTTATTACGACCCTCGCTGCCCTTCCGCAGGGTAGAGGGGTGAGGCAATCCGTGCTACCCTCGAACGGGCGACGAGCGACGATTGCCTCGGTGAGCTGTTAATGGATAGTTCAAGTGGGCGTCCGTGCCCCGTTCGATAGGGTCGGCTCGTGGTCCGGAGACACGTCCATGTAAGCGCTCGCAAAGGTTTGCCAAGCAGGACTCGGTCCTGTCCGATAGGGGCCGAGGGCGCGGAAGCACTCCCTCGATTGGCTGCCTTTGTCTCGGCCTTGAACACGATATGTGGGGCGCACCCGAACTTCGCATTCGGGGACAGGCTCGATTGCGCGCGCCCCGATCGTTCCTGACTCTGTCGATCTGAGGCGCCTGTTCGAACCCGTCGAGGGTCAGGCCCCGTACCTCTGATCAGTAGGGCGTTTGCGGGGGGGGGGGGGGGGGCGCTGGGCGTTTCCGTCTTGATAGATCTGTGGCCCTTGTCGAATCGACATTGAGCCAAGCTTCGAACCACTGATTAGTACATCCCCAAGTCGAGGGGCATCTGCGGCGCCCGTCGTACCCTCCGCGGGATGGGCATCGAGTCGCTGATCAGTAGTGTTTCGAGGGCCTAAGCCCTGGGCTTCCTCGTGATCGTTCTCGATGGTGCACCCGTCGTATCCCTTCGAGGGATCGGGCCTCGAGTCCCCGCCTTGAGATTGCCTGGGGTTTTTTCCTTATGTAAGAAGGAATCCCCTGGCCTTTGATATTCGGCTGCGGGGCGGTTGGCTGCCGTGCCCACCCGGTCGTGGCTGACGTGACGTGGGGCAGGCGAGGTGGGCGCGCCTTTTCAGGCGACACGACGTGGGCGACGTGCGACGGCGAAGAGACGGGACGCGGCGGCCCTTGGATTACCGTGCGGTAATTATGGCGCACGCGTGCGCGTGCGGCGGCTTCGGGGCGGTGGGGCCCTGCCGTCTATGACGAGCGGCACCCACCGCGTTAATTGCCGCTGTCCGCTGCACCTCCGGGTGCTCCGCCCCCTTCCTACTCTATAAAAGCAAGAGGGGGCGGGGAGGAGCTCCTTACCTTAGCCGTTCGCAAGCGCCCCTTCCCCTTCGCCTTCTCCGTCGTTGCTCGCTCCGCCGCTCCAGATCCTCTCGCGCGCACCTATTCCGATTCATCCCCCCGCATCCCCCCTGCTCCCACCATGTCTGCGATCAAAGTGTTGGAGGCGCACCCATGGCCCCGGTCGTTGGTGGACCGGCAGTCCATGGAGGGGCTGGTTGCCGGCGATCAGCTGGCACCAGCCGGCGATGAGGCGAACCCGGCGTAGATCATCCCGCCGGCGTCGCACCGGGAGCCGTCCCCACTGCCGGGCTACATCGTGAGCTTCATGCGGCTGCACGAGCGCGGATTCAATGCCCCTGCGAGCAAGTTCATGCGGGGGTTGTGCTACCACTACGGGGTGGAGCTTCACAATTTTGCCCCCAACGCCATCTCGCAGGCGGCCTCCTTCGTCGCTGTCTGCGAGGGATTCCTGGGAATCCCGGCGCACTGGGACCTGTGGATCCATCTCTTCCGAGGTGAGCTCCACACGCTCGCCGCGGGAGAGAGGAGGACGCGCCGGGCCGTACGCGCCAGTGGTCTCACATTCGCAGCACGCGACTCCCGGAAGGAGTTCTACCTGCTTTGTTCGATGACGACGAACAACGCCGACTGGGAGAAGGGTTGATTTTACCTGCGCAATGATGGCGCCGGGCTCCCGCCATACACCGGGAAGGTGCTGAAGGAGAGGCCGATGTCGTGGGTGCACGGGGTGTTGCCCGCGTCGAGGCAGGCGAAGCTCGAGCCTCTCACCGACGCCCTGCGCCAGTTGGCGGACGCCGGGCTGACAGTGGTGGCCGTCATCGCCAACTTCCACCTCCGGCGGGTGATCCCTCTCGTGGAGAGAGAGAGCTCCCCATCTTCGAGATGGGGAACGACGCCGACCCCGCGGCCCTTGCACGCTCGCGGTTGATAGAGGAGCCGCTTGCTCCAGCGTATGCGGCCGCAAGGGCGAGGTGCGCGGTGAACCTCAAGATGGTGCCGCACAACGACGACGACCTGTGGTCATTCGCGATGCTCCCTGGCGCCAACCTGGTGAGACTCGGTTCTTTGTTTCGCCGTTTCATCCCCGTGCTCGATCTAATGGTGATCATTGATGACAGGGGGTGCACGTCAACGTCCCCACCTCAGATCCGCTGACGCCCAGGTCACACGCTGCCAACCGCCCTAGGCAGCAAAGGCAGAAGGACCTGGCGGACCAGGCGAAGGCGAAGAAGACGAGGCGGCAGGAGCGCCTCAACAGGTACAATGAGGAGTACCTGGTGCGGGAGCAGCAGGGTCTCTCCCCCCCGCCGGAGCCGGTGAATACGTCTTCAGACGAGGAGGAGAGCGAGGGGGAGCGGACCATCTCCGACAGGTGGGAGGCCGCGCCACCCCCATCACCGGGGGCCGAGGAGGTCCTCGCGGAGCCAGCCCCCGGGTCGGATACGGTGCCCCTTGATGAGGGGGCGCTATCAAGGGTGCTGGCTGGGTCAGGGGCGGCGCCCCTAGACCCCTCAAGTAAGCGCAAGCGGCGCATCTCCAGCCTGCGGTAAGTCGTGTTCCGCCCTCCGTGTTCTTGATATCATAGATTGCTTTGCTGATCTTTCATTCCCTCTATCGTCAGGTCGGCGCCCGCTGTCCCCGGCATCGCGCCCGTCAAGGCGCTCAAGGTGGGGGTGCAAGACGCGCCTCGCACCACGAGGCCTCGCTCGGCGAGGATGTCGCGAGGCGACGGTGGGTGCGGCAGCGACGGGCGAGGCGTCACGAGTTGAGGCCGCGGCCACGGGGCCGCAGCGACGAGAGGAGGCAGCGGCGGAAGTCCTCCGCGCAGCGGTGGCTCGAGGGACCCAGCGGGGTCGAGAGCAGGCCCGCGCAGCGGGTCAGGGAGCAGAGAGCCGTGGCGAGGCCAGGGCTCCAGCTGATGGTGATTTGACCCCTGCCGAGGGGCAGGTGGTGGCAGCGGCCGCGACAGCCCCCGGGCCCGTGCCCGAGGTGCTGGTGGTGCGGTCCGACGGTTGCGTGATGCCGCAGGCGTCGGCAACCGTTGCTGGGGCGTCGACGTCCGGTGTCGTGGTCCCGACGTCCGGCGCCAGCGCGCCGCAGTGGGAGCAGAGGCTCCGGCTTCCCGGAGTTCCACCAAGCCTTGTGGAAGAGGCGAGGTCGGAGAGGGAGCTGTGGCGGGAGTTCGGCGGCCTCGGCGCCTCCCTACAGAATGCCCTCGCCGACGCTCTCCCACTTCACGGGGGCAGGTCGCTCCAGGTCTTTCGGGTAAGTGCGTTCATTTGAGGGCCGTTCGGCTCCCTTTCCTTTGCTCGCGTGTCCTTCGTTTGACTTCATTTCTTCCTTCTCTCCTTCCTCATCCGCAGGAGCTGCGGGAGCAGGCGGGTGAGAGGTTCGCCCACATTGCTGAGCTGAGCTTTGACCTCGATTGGTACCAGACACAGTACGATGCCCTGGATGCGAAGGTGGAGGCTCTGCGGACGGACAACGAATGGCTCGAGTACAATCTCCTCCGCACGGAGGAGGCACGTGACTCCCAGCGGACCGCGGCGGCACAAAGGGCCCAGGAGGCCGAGGGGTTGAAGGTCGCACTCCAGAGGAAAGAGGAGGTGCTGACGGCGGCGGACGAGGAGCTGCGGAGGGTGCGTGCGGTACACGCCGAGGTCCAGGCTGCGCTAGCGCAGAAAGAGATGGCCCTCACCGAGGCACGGGCTCAGCTCCAGCAGGATCGTGCAACCCTCGAGGGAGCGAGGTCCTGGCAGACCCAGGCTGAGCAGAAGACCCAGGAGGTCGAGAAGATGGGCGTTGCTCTGCAGGAGAAGACTGAGGCGCTCGCCGGGGTGGAGGGTCAGCTCCAGCAGGAGCGTTCCGCGCGCGAGGAGGCACAGGCCCAACTTCAGTAAGAGCGTGTGGCGCTTGAGGATGCCAGGTCTGCGCTTCAGCATGAGCGTACGACACGAGATGAGGCGCAGTCCCAGTTCCAGCAGGAGCGCACCGCCCTTGAAGAGGCCAGGACTATGCTTCAGCTTCGGGAGGCGGAGACCGAGCGGCTCACTGGGGCCTTGGTCCAGGAGGGCGTCACCGTCGAGGCCCTGCGGACCGCCGTCGGGGAGAAGGACGCCTCGATCCAGCAGCTGTGGCAAGAAGCTGGTGCCGCGCGTACAGAGCTTGAGACGGAGAAGAAGCAGGTCGAGGGTAAGTCGCAGCCCCCGAGGCTTTAGTTGTCATTCAGGCTTGTCAAGATCCGCTCTTGACTCACTTTTTCTTGTCCCAGGACTGCGGAAAGCTCTGGGAGAGTCTGCGATGTAGGCGGAAGCGCTTCAAGCGGCCTACACCTCGTCTCAGCAGGAGTTCGAGGCCCTGGAGCAGGCAGCTCTCGAAGTGTGCTGGGACATCAAGGTGGGTGCCGGTCCGTCGGGGAGTTCGCTGGCGAGCCGCCTTAGGGCTCTGAGCGGCCGTGTCGTCGAGCGCGTGAAGGGCGCTCTCCGTCTCGACGTCCAGAAGACCCTCGGTGTGGTGTCGACGCATTACATCGTCGATCACGCGGCGTTAGCCACATGCTACGTAGTCGCGGATGGCCTTGACGACGATGGGGCGCAGGACGCCATGGATCAGGCCAATGCTGCTGCTACCGACGCTGCCGTCGATCTAGCCGACATGTTCGAGGAAGACCTCTTCCCGGATGTTGCCGCCGCTAGCCCCCTCGAGCCCTGAAAGTAGCCGGGCACCGAAGCCCTTAGGTCGTGGCCAGGATTTGAGCCAGGTGGCTTATGTAAACGAACAAATCATCTTTTAAGTTTGTAAACTTATATGTGACTTGTTTTTTGTATGCTATTGCACCTTCCTCGTATCTTAGGCAAATTTTGGCCGGGATCGGCGTTTTCACGAGTAGCCCGAAGGTAAAGTGGTGAGAGAGAGAGAGGCCATATCCTGCTGGAGGCATAGGCGGTCCCAGGCTCACCCGACTTTGGCCTCCTGGTTATTCGTGCCCTACTTTTGTTTGCCTAAGCATCTGAGGCCTGACATGCCTAGCATTTTCGGAAGAAAAGGAGTTTTGCGAAAAAATGGGACTGTTTAGGGGGGGTGCCCCCGTAGTAGCCCCCGGGGGGACTTGGTTTTTAGAGGAAAGCCGAGTCTCCCATGACTTTATTCACAACCTTAGCGTATATACAACTGGCTTCGGCGCCAGATATGTACAAAACGACTTGGAACTTTTTAAGGGTAGAAGCGATGTAGCTGTTGGATGTTCCAAGCATTGGCGAAGATCTCACCCTTCTCGTTCGTGAGCTTGTATGTGCTGGGCTTGAAGACTTTGGCGACAATGTATGGCCCTTCCCATGGCGGTGTTAGCTTGTGACGGCCCTCGTTCTTCTGTCGAAGTCTGAGCACTAAGTCTCCCTCGTTGAAGTCTCGGGGCCGGACCTTGTGCGCTTGGTAACACCGTAGGGATTGTTGGTACTTTTCGGAGTGTAGGACCGCCGCATCGCGGGGCTCGTCGATTCAGTCCAGCGCGTCTTCGCGATCTTGCTGGTTCTGCCCCTCCTGGTAGGCGTTGACCCTCGGGGACCCGTAGTCCAAGTCCGTGGGGAGGACGGCCTCTGCGCCATAAACGAGGAAGAACGGGGTGAGGCCCGTGGCTCTGCTCGGGGTATTCCTGAGGCTCCAAACGACCGACGGCAGTTCTTGGATCCACTTTCGGCCAAACTGGATGAGCTTGTTGAAGATCCTTGGTTTCAGGCCTTGCAAAATCATGCTGTTGGCACGCTCTACTTGGCCCTTAGTCTGTGGGTGTGCCACGGCCGACCAATCCACGCAGATGTGGTAGCTGTCGCAGAATTCTAGGAACTTCTTGCCAGTGAATTGAGTGCCGTTGTCCGTTATGATGGAATTTGGTAACCCAAAGCGATGGACGATGTCCGTGAAGAACATCACAGCCTGCTCGGACCTGAGGCTCCTGATGGGGCGCACCTCGATGCACTTCGAGAACTTGTCAATGACCACCAGTATGTGGGTGAAGCCCCCGGGCGCCTTTCGCAAGGGCCTGACCATGTCCAGTCCCCACACAGTGAAAGGCCATGTGATGGGGATGGTTTGCAGCGCGTGAGCCGGGAGATGGGTCTTGCGCGCGTAGTATTGGCACCCTTCGCAGGTGCATACGACCTCGTTGGCATCGGCAACCGCCATTGGCCAGTAGAAGCGCTGGTAGAATGCCTTGCCCACGAGGGTGCGCGGAGTGGCGTGGTGGCCGCACTCGCCCGCATGGACGTCTTGAATCAACTCCTGACCCTCAAGGACGAAGATGCACCGCTGCATGATCCCTGAGGCGCTGCGCTTGTACATCTCGCCGTTAATGACGACGAAAGACTTGGCCTTTCTGGCGATACGTCTCGCCTCGGTTCGATTCGGAGGCAGCTCTCCCCGATCTAACCAGGCGAGATACTCGTCGCGCCAGTCCCGTGGAGGGGGCGGGAGTCCGTCGATCTCCATCGCCTCGGCCTCATCTGCCTGGGACCCTTCGAGGTCCGAGGCCTCGAGTTCCCCGTTCGAGGGGTCCTCGTCCCTGGGCTCGGTGCCCGTGGCCTTCGAGGGGCCGGCCCCGAGGCTTTGTCAGCTCCAGTTGGTTTGTCGAGGTCGACGGAGGGCTTGGCGAGGTCGCGGGCGAAAACGTTCGGGGGAACGGTGATACGCCCCGAAGCGATGTTAGCTAGCTCGTCCGCTTCCTCGTTGTACTTGCGCGCGATGTGATTGAGCTCGAAACCAAGGAAGTTGTCCTCGAGCTTACGCACCGCAACGCAATATGCCTCCATCTTCTCGTCGTGGCAGCTCGCGTCCTTCATCACCTGGTCAATGACCAACTGAGAGTCTCCCCATATGTCAAGGCGCTTGATGCCGAGCTCGATGGCAATGCGCAGGCCGCTGAGGAGGGCCTCGTACTCCGCCATGTTGTTTGACGCGGGAAATGCAAGCGTACCAGGTACCGCATGTGCTCTCCAAGGGGCGAAACGAAGAGCAGGCCCGCACCTGCGCCCGTTTTCATCACTGAACCATCAAAATACATGGTCCAACACTCAGCTTGGATCTGAGGAGTGGGTAGCTGAATGTCGGTCCACTCAGCTACGAAATCTGCCAAGATCTGCGATTTTATCGCCCTTCATGGTGCGTAGGTGAGGGCCTCACCCATGTGCTGCACGGACCATTTAGCTATCCTGCCCGAGACATCCTGGTTGTGGACAATCTCCCGCAAAGGAAAGGAAGATACCACGGTGACGGGGTGGGCCTCGAAGTAGTGCCGCAGCTTACTCCGAGCGAGCACTACCGCATAGAGTAGCTTCTGGATCTGGGGGTATCGCGTCTTGGTTTCCGACAACACTTCGCTGATGTAATAGATAGGCCTCTGGACCGGTAGGGTGTGACCCTCCTCCATTCTCTCCACAACGATGACCGCGCTGACCACTTGGGTCGTCACGGCGACGTAGAGATAAAGAGGCTCGCCTTCCTGGGGCGGTGTCAATATCGGAGCGTGGGCGAGTGTTGCCTTTAGCTTATCGAGGGCCTCCTGGGCCTCGGCGGTCCAAGAGAAGTGCTTGCTCTTCCGCAGAAGTCGGTACAGGGGTAGGCCCTTCTCACCGAGACGTGAGATGAAGCGACTCAGAGCTGCGAGGCCGCCTAGGACCCTCTGTACTCCCTTCAAATCGCGTATCGGCCCCATCCGCTCGAGGGCCGACACTTCTCCGGGTTGGGCTCTATGCCTCGCTGGGAGACAATGTAACCCAAGAGCATGCCACGCGGCACCCCGAAGACGCATTTTTCGGGGTTTAACTCAACCTCGTTTGCTCGGAGGTAATCGAACGCTATGCGTAAATCGTTCACCAGGTCGTCCGCCTTCCTGGATTTCACTATGATATCGTCGACGTATGCCTCAACGGTCCGCCCGATGTGATCCCCAAAGACGTGGAGCATACATCACTGGTATGTCGCCCCGGCATTTCGGAGACCAAATGGCATTGTCACGTAGCAAAACATACCAAATGGCGTGATAAAAGAGGTCGCGAGCTGGTCGGACTCCTTCATCTTGATTTGGTGGTAACCGGAATACGCATCAAGGAAGCATAGCAACTCACACCCCGTGGTGGAATCAACTATTTGGTCAATCTGTGGCAAAGGAAAAGGAACTTTGGGACATGGTTTATTTAGGCCGGTGTAATCTATGCACATCCGCCACTTCCCATTCTTTTTCTTAACTAGTACAGGATTAGCTAGCCACACTGGATGAAATACCTCCTTGATGAACCCGGCCTCCAAGAGCTTGCGCAACTCCTCTCTGATCGCCCGGCATTTCTCTTCGTCAAATCGTCGCAGACGCTAAGATACTGGCTTGGAGTTGGGCAGGATATCAAGTGAGTGCTCGGCAAACTCCCTCGGAATGCCCGGCATGTCTACGAGACTCCATGCAAAAATGTCAGCGTTGGCGCGGAGAAAGTCGACGAGCACCACTTCCTATTTCAGGTCGAGGGTGGATCTGACCCTTAGCACCTTGCCCTCGGGGCCACTGGGTCGAGGGGTACAGCCTTGGTGTGCTCCGTGGTCTCGAAGCTGCCGGCGTGCTTGTTGGTGGAGTCGAGGGCCTCGTTGGCCAGCTTCTCCAGGTCCGTCACGAGGGCCTCATCATGCGCAAGCGCCTCGGTGCGCTCAACGCACTCGACGTCGCACTCGAACGTGTGCTTGAATGACAGGCCCACCGTGATGACACCTCTGGGCCCGGGCATCTTGAGCTTCAGGTAAGTGTAGTTTGGTGCCACCATGAACTTGGCGTATCAGGGCCGGCCAAGGATGGTGTGGTACGCTCCCCGAAACCCCACCACCTCGAAGGTGAGGACCTCCTTGCGGAAGTTGCTCGGTGTGCCGAAGCAGACAGGCAAGTCGATCTGCCCGAGAGGCTGGACTCG
The DNA here is from genome assembly GCA_036936925.1 of Cenchrus fungigraminus. Lineage (NCBI taxonomy): Eukaryota > Viridiplantae > Streptophyta > Magnoliopsida > Poales > Poaceae > Cenchrus > Cenchrus fungigraminus. Next base: position 45,871,920 of record CM072771.1, on the reverse strand, counting down.
CTTGCCCGGCGCAACGCCATGGGAAGGCGACTTGCTGGGTCGCAGCTTGTCCAAACCAATCCCCATGAGTTCCAGGGTGGAGGAGTACATGATGTTGAGGCTGCTGCCTCCGTCCATCAACCCCTTGGAGAACCGCGTGTTGCCGATGATGGGATCGACGACAAGCGGGTAGTGCCCCGGATTAAGGATGTGATCCGGGTGGTCTTCTCGGCCAAAGGAGATCATCTCCTCTGACCAGTCGAGATATGACGGCACGGCCAGGTGAATGGAGTAGACCTCTCGACGTTCATGCCTGTGTTGCCTTGACGTCATATCGACGGTGGGCCCCCCGTAGATGAAGAACACGTTCTCCACCTCTGGGAAGCCGTCCTTGCCCCTATCGCCCGCATCCTTCTTGGCGTTGTCCTCCTTCGCGGTGACTCGGTTGTAGTACTTCCTGAGCATGTCGCACTGCTCGAGGGTGTGAGCAACGGGGGTCTTGTGGTACGGGCAGGGCTTCTTCAGCATGTCGTCGAACACTCCGCCTCGAGGGGGGCCTCGAGCCCCCTTGTTGGCGGCATCAACCGCGTTGACCTCTTCGGGGCCCTCGTCCTACTCCATGGGCTTCTTGCCCTGGTTCTTCTTGCCCTTCTTGCCCTGCTTCTACTTCTTCGAGGCTTCCTTGGGCTTGCTGCCCTCTGGTCGCTTGCCCTTCTTGCCGTCGAAGATCGCCCCCACCGCCTCTTCTCCGGAAGTGTAGCTGGTGGCGATGTCGAACAGCTCGTTGACGCTGGTGGGAGGGTTCCGCCCCAACTTGCGCACGAGGTCCCTGCAAGTCGTGCCCTCCAAGAAGGCGTGCACGACCTCGGACTCACCGACGCTCGGAAGCTCGGTGCAGTGCTTGGAGAAACGGCGGATGAAATCCCTCAAGGACTCACCGGCCTTCTGGGAGCAGCCTCGGAGGTCCCAGGAGTTCCCAGGGCATACATACGTGCCCTGGAAGTTACCCACGAACGTCCTGACTAGGTCGTCCCAGTCGTGGATCTGGTTCGCGGGCAGGTGCTCGAGCCACGTCCGTGCAGAGTCTGCCAGGTGTAGCGGCAAGTTACAGATGGTCATGGCGTCGTCCGTGGCATCGCCCAGCTGGCATGCCAGACGGTAGTCGTTGAGCCACACCCGGGGGTCCGTCTCCCCCGAGTACTTGTTCATGGTGGTCGGTTGGCGGAAGCGCGGGGGGATCGATGCCGTGCGGATCGCTCGGCCGAACACGCGCGTGCTCGGCGGCTCCGGCGACGGGCCCTTGTCCTCCTGGGTGTCGTACCGTCCCCCACTCCATGGGTTGTAGCCGTGAGACAGAGTGGCGTGCTGCCTCTTCTTGTTCAGGTTGTTGCGGGTGTCGCCGTCGTTGGCCGCGCCGCGCGTATCCCGAATCCGATCCTTGGCGGGGGTCCTCTGGTTGCCTTCGTGGACGGTAGGTGCTCGGTGCGGAGTGTGGATCGGTGCCTCCTGGTCTCTACCGCCCCCACCAGCCTTCATGCTAGACTGATGACGCATGCGGGACGTGGAGCTTTCGGCTTGCTGCACCGCAGCCTGCTCGATGAGGGCCTGCGCCTCGCGGCGCAGGTTACGTCCCTCGGGCGTCGATGACTCGGGCATGGCCCGAATCAAAGTCGCTGCAGCCACGAGCTTCTGGCTGGCCCTCGCCAGATTCGGCACCTCGTCTACGTCGGCGTCGGCGTTGATGCGCTCTCGGGCCACGCGTCTCGCAGCGCGCGCGCCCTGTGTCGAGGGGCCGGCCCTGTCTCTTTCAAGCGTGGCCTTCAGCTGTTCCAGCTGTTCGTGCTCTGCGTTCAGCTTCGCCTCCAGCTCTCGGAGCTAGGCCATCTGCGCGGCGCGTGTCGCGTCGGGCGGCGGTGGGGTCCCCACAGGCGGGCCCATTGCCATGTTGTTACGGACCGCTACGTCACCCGCTCCGCCTCCTGCGTCTTCGCCCTCACCGAGGACGACAACAAAGCATTCGCGGGTGGGATCGTAATCCCCTCGCTGGAGTCGTCGGAGCAGGTGAGGCAGTAGTCTGCCGCGACCTGAAACCGCCTGAAAGCGTCTGGGTTCCGAAGCCCGAAGTAGTCCCACTCCGGTGCCCCGCGTCCGCATCCGCACTCCTCGCTGTCGGAGTCGCGGTACGATTCGTCGGGCGAGGTGGCGATGAGGTTCCGGATGGACATGAAGTGGTGGTCCGGAAGGTCCTCGTACGCAGCCAGGTTGGTGCAGGTCGACGAATAATACACCATAGTGGCGCCGCGTATCCCGTGGGGGAATCGTGGCTGTGTAGCCGCGACCCCCTCCGCAGGGTGCGCCGTGGAGTTCGTCGGCGGAGGTGCGTCGCCTTGCCTTGCTCCGACAGGTGGGAGCTCGCCGGCTCCGACCCCCTGGGGGGAGCCAGCACCCGCCGCTTGGCGTCGTGCCGTGCGCGCTCGCCGTGAGCGCTTCCCCGAACGCTTGTAGCACCGGGGTGGTGGTGGGAACACTGCTGGCATTGGGGCAGCCGCCGTCCCGGGTGGCGCCGCCTTGAGTGCGTCCCTGTGGTAGCCATTGCCAGTCGCCTGGTAGTGGATGCTCCCGAACCAGATCTCGAATCCGACCGAGAACGAGTCATATTCGCCCCAGGCGGGCCTCTCCGACGTGTGCTCGGTGACGATCACCATCGAGAAGGCGGGTGGATGATCATAGCGTAGTCCCCTACCTGGCGCGCCAACTGTCGGTGTCTGGATTAGCACTGGCACCAACTAGTAATTTGCACTGGGATCTGCTTCTCGATGGTCGGCGCTAAGCTAATGTGACACGGGTTTATCCTGGTTCCAGCCACGCGGCCGTACGTCCAGCAAGGTGTGCTCGCGCACTATATTAGCTTGTACCGGAGGTGCCTGTAGATGGGGGCTACAAGCAAGGCGGGAGAGGAGGAAATCCCCCCAAGTCCCTACTAAGATGATTGAGGCAAATGCCAATATCTGGAAGGGGTGGTGTGCTGCGTGCGAGTGAATGAGCGTCGTCCCCCTTGCGGGGCATCTGCATCTCCCTTTTATAGGCCAAAGGAGAGCAGTTACAGGAATGCTGCACAGCAGCTGGCACAGTGGCCGCGTACTAACAGGTATGGCGCCGGCTGTCTTGTCCCCGCACGTCGTGGTCCCTGGCGCGAGTTGGTAGCGCCCTTCGGCTTCTGCGGGCGGCATGGTGGTCACTATGGCCCGTCCGGCTTTGACTTCGAGGGGTCGCCCCTGCTGAATCGAAGGTCGGTCTGCCGGGGGAAGGACCGGAGTTGGTGGTGCAGGGCCGCGGTGCGTCGCCGGCCTGTCCGCACAGTATCGCGTGGCTTGTCGCACAGTGGCAGGAGCGGCGGCACAGTGCCGGGGTTGGCCACACAGCGTCCGGGATGGCCGCACAGTGCCCGGGATGGAGCGCCGGAGTTGGCGGAGGAGATGGGGCGCATGCCGCCCGTATGGCGGCGCCGGTCGGGGCGTACGCCGGCTCGTCGCCCGTACACCTTTCAATGGTGCCCCCATACCCGTTCGAGGGTCTCGGCGCAGGGGGAGGACGGGAGCAGGTGGCACAGTGCTGCGGAATGACGCCGACCTGTCCGCACAGGGCCGCGCGACACCTGCATAGGGCCAGGGATGACTGCATAGTGACGGGTTAGGCCGCACAGTGGCGGTGAGATGATGGAGGCAAATGCCAATATCTGGAACGGGGTGGTGTGCTGTGTGCGAGTGAATGAGCGTCGTTCCCCTTGCGGGGCGTCTGCATCTCCCTTTTATTGGCCAAGGGAGAGTAGTTACAGGAATGCTGCACAGCAGCTGGCACAGTGGCCGCGTACTAACAGGTATGGCGCCGGCTGTCTTGTCCCCGCATGTCATGGTCCCTGGCGCGAGTTGGTAGCGCCCTCCGGCTTCTGCGGGCGGTGTGGTGGTCACTGTGGCTCGTCCGGCTTTGACTTCGAGGGGTCACCGCTGCTGAATCGAAGGTCTGTCCACTAGGGGAAGGACCGGAGTTGGTGGTGCAGGGCCGCGACGCGTCGCCGGCCTGTCCGCACAGTATCGCGTGGTTTGTCGCACAGTGGCAGGAGCGGCGGCACAGTGCCGGGGTTGGCCGCACAGCGTCCGGGATGGCCGCACAGTGCGCCGGAGTTGGCGAAGGAGATGGGGCGCACGCCGCCCGTATGGCGGCATTGGTCGGGGTGTACGCCGGCTCATTGCCCGTACACCCTTTGAGGGTGCCCTCATACCCGTTCGAGGGTCTCGGCGCAGGGGGAGGACGGGAGCAGGTGGCACAGTGCCGCGGAATGACGCTGGCATATCCACATAGGGCCGCGCGGCGCCTGCACAGGGCTAGGGATGGCTGCATAGTGATGGGTTAGGCCGCACAGTGGTGGTGTCAGGTGATCTGACCGTGTCAGATGCGCGGCGTGGAGGAAGGTCCTCCCTTGACTTTGGCGTCCTGCCGCAGAGCCGGGCGTTAAATGCTGCCGTCGGGCGGAGCGAGGATGGTCGCTCGCTCGAGGGGGGGTGGGCGACCCCTCAAGCGAGGCGGAAAGTTGCTCGAGGGGTCGGGACCCTCGAGCAAGATGGAAATCCACTTCGAGGGACCGGAGCCCTCGAGCGAGGCGGAAATCCGCTCGAGGGACCGGGGCCCTCGGGCGAGGCGGTCGAGCGGGCTTTCTTGGTGAAGGCCGCCGCTGGGCCGTAGCAGGCCGTGGGCCCTTAGCGTCCCGCGACTGTTGGGCTTTGGGGTGTAGCCCCTGGGTAGTTTTCGTTTAACGAGGGTGATTATCCCCTTATTAAGGGGACCCCTAATGACCGTCCCCGACAAGTTCCTTGCAGGGCAAGACCTCCCTCCTATAAATATAAAGGGGCGTGGCCGATTGAGACATATCAATTGAACAAATGAAGTTTATTACTTTTATCTCCAAACCCTAGCTTTTCTTACCCTATTGCTCTCCTCCTTCATCTCCACGGTGGTTGAGAAAGGTCTGAGTGGCCTTGCCGACCTCAGGACAACCCTAGGCGCATTGTTTCCGACAGGGTCCCTCCCGGAGTAGCGAATCTAGGTTTTTTGGCGACACTCCTGTCCAAGGCGGTCTGACCGGCCTGTGCCAGGTGCTTCGACGAGTTGATTTCAGACGTCCGCGTGAACTAGCGCACTCGTGTGTTCGACCAGAAAAAGCATCAACACACTTTTGGCGACTCCGCTGGGGACAAATCTGGTTTTTACAACCGTTTTGTCGATCGTTTTATGAGAGCGCGTTGTGAACTCGATCCCAAGAACCTTATTATGGTGAACATCGAAGAACTCAGCGAAGAGAACCAGAGGAAGTACACAGAATTTCAAGAGTACATCAAGAAGCAGTTTCTCTTTCGCGCTAAGAAGGATCGTGCAGGCAAGGTGACATTAGCTCAAGACTTTGAGATGCCTGCGATCAAGATGAACAACAACAAGGTTGAGGTAATACCCACTGTAAGCCAACCTCTGCCTGATCTAGTAACGCAATTATCTTCTATTTCTGATAAGTTTGATCGTGCATTTATTGATCAGAATAATCTAGTGGCTAGTGTTATTACTCGCCTTGAAAAAGTAGAGGGTAAACGAATTAGTACTGATATTTCTGATGATTCATTCCCTCAAGTTGATACACATGGGGTTCTGCACCAAACCATGTCTGCAGCACCTAATACCTTAGGTGATACATTTATGTACGGTATGCCGACAGGGTTTTATGCTGAGCAGACGCCATCAACCCAGCCGACCCCGGTCAAACCGCCCCCTATAGGCGGTCTGACCGCCCAGTTAGGCCAGATGGTGTTGCTTCCAGAACAGCCAGTGCCTTTGTCGGTTGCGCCTAATACACAGATTCCTGAGTGTAATAATGTTGGTATTCCACCTTTTGCATACAGTACCATTGCTCACACATCACCACCTATACCTAATGTTGCTCCATCTTATGGTGTACCTAATGATGTGTTTTCCGACTTGCATCGTGTTCAAAATCCTAATCAACCCCAGGTGAGTAGATTTAATACATCAGCTCCAATGCAATCTCAATTAGCTGCTAGGAATGAATTTGCTCAATTTAAAGAAGAAGTAGCTAATATGATGAAAAATAAGCTCTGCATTAACTTTGATAATTCTAAGCTTTATCAAAAACCTTATAGAGCCGAGTTTGATTATGTAGCTTTTCCTTCTGGTTGGCGTATGCTTGACTTTGTTAAATTTAGTGGTGATGATAACCACATAACCTGGGAACATATTAGCCAATATACTGCTCAACTAGGTGAAGCGAGTACTTATAATTCTTTGAAAGTACGTTTGTTTTCCTTGTCTTTGACGGGTACCGCTTTTACTTGGTTTTTATCACTAGCTCCTAACTCTATTGATTCTTGGGATCAATTAGAGCAAAAGTTTCACGATCACTTCTTTAGTGCGAGCTATCAATTAAAATTAACAGATTTAACATCGGTTAGGCAAGGTAAAGATGAGTCAGTCTTTGATTACCTTAAGCACTTTAAAGAAGTTAAAACCGTTGTTTTAATCTTGCACTTTCTGATTCTGACCTTGCTGCTAAAGGTTTAAGATCTGCTCTTAGAGAAAGGTTAGAAGGTGTAGAATTTTATTCTCTTGCTACTGTTCTTGTAAGAGGTATGTCACAAGAATTAAAACTGAATAAAGAAAAAGAAAACTATAAATCTCGTCGGTCTAACATGCATTTGGTTGAATATGATTCTGATAGCTAGAACGACGAGGGTGAAGTTTATGTTGCTGAATTTGTGTGGCCTTCTAAGGCTAAAGCTAGTTCTTATGCATCACTTAAGCCGGCTACTAAAGGTCGGCACGAAGAATTAAAATTTACCTTTGATGTTTCTAAGTGTGATCGCATTTTTGATGAATTACTTAAACTTGGAAATATTAAGATTTCTCATACTATGCCTCCACTTGATGAAATTAAATGATGTGCATATTGCAAATTTCATCACTCTTATTCTCATGCTACTAACGATTGTAATGTGTTTCATCATCAGATTCAATCGGCCATAAACGAAGGTCGTTTGATGCTTCATGAGATGCAAGTGGACAAGCAGCCTTTTCCTATCAATACCATGGATCTGCAGCAACCTAAAGTGTTGATTCGGCCGCTCCAAGTCGAAGCAACTAAAGGCAAGAACGTGGTAGTCGGGGAAGCAAAGCCCGACTTGAGAGGAAAAGAGTTGGTGAGGGAAGTTGCATGTGAAAAGACCCCTGATGGCAGAGAGACATTCAAGATTACTGTCAAAACTTCTGGACATGGGGGGCAAGAATCGTCTGTGTCGTCTGGTCAACAAACAACCGAGCCTGCTCAGCCCAGGGCGGTTAGATATTGGAAACTGGAAGCTTAATGTTGCCAAGAATCAGGGGAGTGTTTCAAAGCCAAAGGTCACATTTGACATGCTATTTGACAAGTACTCCAAGAACAAGGCCGTTACAAGTGATCGGTCATTAAAAAAAGGATGAGATCACCTTCACATCAAGAGAGGCCGTCATCGCCTCCAAGAGCAGATACAAGATTTAGAGGTGAATCATCGCAGCAAGGGCGGCACTTTACTCCACAATGGGCGCCTTCGAGTTCAAATCAACCTCGCCCGGTTTATGACGACAATGGAGTGATGTGGGTGCCTTATCAACAATCCTTCCATCCTGGATGGGGAGGGTCAAGAAGACCAACACTGGACATGATTTCACGGCCTACACAAGATCGTTGGGTTCCACGTTGGTCAGGGTAGCGTCATCAGACCAACGCTGTTAGACCGCCCCCTACACGCGGTCAGACCGCCCTGCCCAAGAAAGATGTTCAATCTCCTCCACGACAAGTGTACAAGCCCAAGATCAGAGAGGAGGAGGTTCAGAAGATGGATATTGATCCAGAGAGGACTTGACGAGGACATCGCCAAGCTGCTGGACACACACACGCCACGACCTTCTCCAAGTTGTACTTCGTCTCCGACTCAGCTGCCACGTCCGGTTCGGAATTAGCCTACACCTCTGCACAGTTTCGGCGATATCTCCATCATACGACGTCGAAACGAGGTGTATAAGGACTCGTTAGAAAGGGGACGACGACGCCGTTGATTTGGTTCTGGTCCTAGCTCCAGAACGTTTGTGGATCATACTGTGTGACCACAAAAAGGTGCTGCGTCACCTATTTTGGGCTGACACGGCCTTGTATCGAGTCGGGCCTTCAGCCCAAGTTGTGGGCGCCCCCTCCGGCGCGCCCCCAACCCTAGCTTGCCCCGTTTAGCATATAAACTCAGTAGCCACTGCCTTTTAGACTCGGGTTTTGCTTTAGAGTTATCTGTCGTCGAACAGTCGCCATTTTCGGTTTGTGAAACCCCAACTTCGAGTGCTTAAGCAGTCATCTGCAGTCATCACTAAATTCTTGAGTGTTGCGTTCTTTTGATTTCTTGCTTGTGTTCTTCATTTCACAGGCAGGGATCCTTTGCGGCGAGGTCAACCAGATTGTGACACAGTTGATAACTAGAGGAGTTATGGTGCTAAGGTTGCAGGAGTTCGGGTCTTTGGATCTGAAGCCAGATCGGTGTGTCGCACTCCACCAAAATGAGTTATCCTTCTCCTGACGGAAGATCGGGCACCCCCGTTCCCATCAAGTGGTAATCAGAGACTCAGGTATTACCGTCAGGCTTACCCTAGTTTTAGAGATCTATTTGTTTCGTCCCATAGTCCACAGAAAACATAAAAAAATTCCGCTATCCTACACCCTGTTTTAGCCTTGCAATTTCGATTTCAGATTGCTTTGTTGAGTTTGTGTCCGTGGTCGAGTCTTCTTGCTGGTTTAGGTTGTGTTCGTCGTCGCAGTTCAACGTTCCCGTCGCTATTTGTTTGTTTCCGCTGCTATCCCATCCACCTTTACCCAGATTACAAGTCGACCCACCACAATACTCGACTTGCCCCGCTAGCCGCCTTGTGTGAACTCTCGCCATGCCAGCCCTAGATTAGGTTGCAAGCCGCTTGTGCTTCGCCTTGCATCGCAACCCCTCTTGATTCATCATCTGGCGAGTACCTATTGCTTATACCAGGGAGGTTTGTGCCCCTATTTTTCTTGCTAAGACGCTTTGCTCAGCCCTAGCCGCTGCTGTGTTTCCTGCCGAGTTTTGCCTTTGGAAAACATAGGTTGAGGTACCTTTCATAAAACAGGTATAACTTTTCGCTCGGTGCTCCGTTTTTGCTCAAATTTTTACAGGAGCTTGGCAATAAAAAGTTGGACAGACATCTACCCACTTTGTTGGTTAGGACATTCTCAAAAAAATAAAAAAAAACAGGAAGATAAATAAAAAAATTGTTTAAGTGTTTTGAGGGGTTTTCAGAGATCGTTCCTGATTTTCCCTAGGCCACAATACACCTCTGTTTCAGGTGAAATTTTGTGTGCTTCCATCCTTTGTGATTTTGGATCAGTGGTAAAAAATTTAGAAAAAGTTGAGTTCTTTTGCTGGTACTTCTTTGGAAACGTGCCTTTGCTCTCTACTAGTGCCTTTTTGGCAAGGTTTTCAACATTATTTACAGAATTGCTATTATGCTGGTTCCTTGAGTTTTTGTCCATCGTTTCTTGCTTCCTTCACCGTGTTGTGCTACAACTTGGATACGTCTTAGCCAGGATACATCTTAGCCAGCAATTGTGACTTGTGCTTTGGACACTTATTGAACTTCGCTAATCTGCAGTTGTTATTTGCTAATCCTTGCTACATATTTTGGCCTCCCAAGCTCCACATAATTTTCTTCAGATCAGTACAGCGAAGGACTCTTGCAACTCTTGGTAGCACTGCCTCACAGGTATCACGAACCAGCCGCCGTTGTACCATCCCTTGCTCACTTTGGTAAGAACTTGGTAAGACGTGTGTGAGGGTGTGATTCCACATACCAACCCTGATAGTTCATAGGGTCTTTGTTAATCACTAACCATGCTGGATGACGTACCTGTTTTGTCTAGTCAGTTGCAGGAGATGCAGAATGAGATGAAGACATTCTTCCTTAAGGAGATCAGCACCCTTACGAATGAAGTTCGAAAAACCAATCACACAGTTGAGGGTGTGGACAAGCGAGTGTCAGATCTGACGGGAAGAATTCAACAGCTTGAACTCCACCTTCCCAAGACCGAGGATAACGAGGAGGACTCTTTTGATGCTAATGGCCATCCTGAGGATATTGTGTTGCTTCCTGATGGTACGGTCGACCACAAGATGACAAGCGAAAATCATGCATGCCGCCTTCTTGCACACAACAGAAAAGGTATGGGAGGTAATAAACATAAACACCATTATATTATGGATGATCCTTATGCTAAAGTTAAATTTACTATACCATCTTTTTGTGGGAGATATGATGCTGAGGAATATCTAGATTGTGAGATGACAGTAGAACAAAAATTTGCTTCACATCTTGTTCCTGATCAACATAAGGTTAGACAAGCCACTAGTGAATTTAAAGATTTTGCTATAATCTGGTGGCATGAATGTGCTTCTTTAAATATCCAACCTGTTACTTGGGATGAGCTTAAAATTGCTATGCGTGATAGATTTGTTCCTGCATCTTATAAGCGTGATTTACGTAAGAAATTACAACGTTTAGAGCAGGGTGATATGTCTGTTGAGGAGTATTATGCTAAGCTTCAAAAGGGTATGGTTCGGGCTGGGGTAGTAGAGGATCCTGAGGATAAGGTGTGTCGTTTTTATGGGGGTCTGAGACGTGAAATTCAAGATATTGTTGACTATAAACAGTTTACTACCACCAACCAGGGGGGATGATGAGGACATCGCCAAGCTGCTGGACACGCACACGCCACGACCTTCTCCAAGCTGTACTTCGTCTCCGACTCAGCTGCCACGTCCGGTTCAGAATCAGCCTACACCTCTACACAGTTTCGGCGATATCTCCATCATACGACGTCGAAACGAGGTGTATAAGGACTCGTTGGAAAGGGGACGACGACGCCGTCGATTTGGTTCTAGTCCTAGCTCCAGAACGTTTGTGGATCATACTGTGTGACCACAAAAATGTGCTGCATCACCTATTTTGGGCCGACACGGCCTTGTATCGAGTCGGGCCTTCAGCCCAAGTTGTGGGCACCTCCCTCCGGCTCGCCCCCAACCCTAGCTCGCCCCGTTTAGCATATAAACTCAGTAGCCGCCGCCGTTTAGACTCAGGTTTTGCTTTAGAGTTATCTGTCGTCGAACAGTCGCCGTTTTCGGTTTGTGAAACCCCAACTTCGAGTGCTTAATCATTCGTCTGCAGTCGTCACTAAATTCTTGAGTGTTGCGTTCTTTTGAGTTCTTACTTGTGTTCTTCATTTCGCAGGCAGGGATTAGCCTTTGCGGCGAGGTCAACCGGATTGTGACACGGTTGATAACCAGAGGAGTTGTGGTGCTAAGGTTGCAGGAGTTCAGGTCTTTGGATCTGAAGCTGGATCGGTGTGTCGCACTCCACCAAAATGAGTTATCCTTCTCCTGACGGAAGATCGGGCACCCCCGTTCCCATCAGGACTACTGGCCAGGACATCATCCAGATTGGGACAATGGATGTTCCTATTGAGAAAAGTGGCGAAGGACCGGTTGTACTGAACAATCAGGTTGTGACACCTACTCAGAAGGGATGTGCTGCTGCTAATGATCATGAGGCCAGTGGGAGTGGTTCCAACTCTAAATACTTCTTGTCGAGATGGTGTCCTCCCGGTTTGACCCATACCCAAAGGAGGAAGCTTCAAAGACTGAGGTTCCGGGAGAAGAAGGAAAAGGAGATGGAGGCAAAAAGAGATGAGATGTTAACTACAGACCCATGGTGCCACAAGGGAAGGAGTGGAGAGTTAAGGCCACATCACAGACCGAGGCGGTCAAACCGCCAGGGGACGCGGTCAGACCGCAGGAGGTGGTTCAGCCGCCAGCAGAGGCGGTCAGACCGGCTGACCAGGCGGTCAAACCGGCTCTCGCGGTCAGACCGGTCGTAGAGGCGGTCAGACCGGGTTCCCCAGAAACGCCACCCGGTTTCACTTCTTCGACTTCCATGGTTTGCAATGATGAGTTGCTGTCAGTGCCTGCATCAGAAGACGACGAGCAACTTATAGATTACAGTTCTTCTCCAGAGCACATGAACCTTGATATTAATGTGGTTCATTTATTTGTGGATGGCTCTGCACCTTCGGAGGAGGACTTCGCTCATCTTGATTTTGGGCCAAAGGATGCTGTATTCCAAAAGCCTAAAGACACTGGTAATCATCTGAAGGCTTTGTACATGAGGGGTCACATCAATGGGAAGCCTATCTCTCGGATGCTAGTGGATGGAGGTGCGATCGTCAACTTGATGCCGTATTCTCTGTTCAAGAAGCTTGGAGGTTCAGATGAGGAGTTGATCAAGACCAACATGACCATCAGCGGTGTGGGAGGAGACGAGCCGATAGGTGCCAAAGGTGTTATTTCTATGGAGCTCACCGTTGGAAGCAAGACGCTAGCTACGGCCTTCTTTATCGCCGAGACACAAGGTAACTTTAGCTTGATCCTTGGTCGTGATTGGATTCATGCAAATAGATGTGTACCTTCTACCTTGCATCAATTTTTAATACAATGGATAGGCGATGAGGTAGAAGTTGTGCATGGAGATAATTCTGCTTGTGTAGCTCTAGCGGATAGTCATTCTATAAATGTGCATGATGATGTAAAATGTCTATCTGGCTTAGATTTAACTAATATGAGTTTGTAAGCTGTTCTAAGGATGGTTTCATCCCTGCTGTCATAAAGCTGATCAAAAATCGGCTAAACCACTTTATGTGAATCAATGAGTTCAACTAAAGAGTGGTTGCAGGAAAGGATTGATCACTATCGGGCGCACAAGAACGATACGTGTGAAGCCATCGATGATCTAGATTGTGACAACCCCACCCGAGATGATTCCGTACTATCGCCTAAACCACTCCATTTGGTCATTAAGCGATAATAAAGAATCCTCCCATTGAGTGTTGTCGGGTCAAAGCCCGGTAAATCACTTGTATAACACACAAAGGATCGAACACGCATACATTAAAACTTCCACGAAGGAGAGTCCAGAGTACCTTACACATTAATCCAATTTTCCCCGTAGGGTCAAATTATTACAACCATTATTCTTGACATGAAAAGTAAATGGTTCAGAGTTTCAAAGACAGCGGAATTAAACTAAACGATAACTTGGCATCATGGGAGGCCACCCATAACACCATTACTCCTCGTCATACACCCATTCCAGCTCCCAGCCGGGTGGGATTTCTCCAGGCCAAACATTCTCACCTGAAAACAACTTATATAGCAAGGCTGAGTATACTAATACTCAGCAAGGCTTACCCGTCTAAAAATAAAAGACTTAACCTCTAATCATGCAAGGCTTTTGGCTAGTGGGTTTGTTTTTCCAAAAAGCTACTAAGGAGTTAATCCTTACTTTCAATATTTTAGCTCAAGTTCTAGTAGAGTAATTCATTACTAGATAAGCAACAATTGCAAGCATGAGTTGTGCATTACAATTTAATCAAACATCAAGTTTATCAGTATTCCATCATAAAGGGATCATCATGGCCAGACAATTAAGCACTCTCGGATAACGGTGAGAGGCTGATGATCGATCGATTAATAACCTTGCAAGGTGGACCTAAACATACGGGAGAATGCCCTCACAAAGAGTTCATTCAACCAAGCGGTTCCCGTCATTCCTCAGATTGGGATCGGATGCCACAGTCCTAGGTACAAGGTTATCTGGCCCGCCTCACACTAGCGTCCAGAATCACACATGCACCACAGGTAGCTAGCCTGGGGCCGCAACCAAAGATTAGTAGCCTAAAGTTCCCGCACCGCATCATTTAGGTACTAGGCTTACCGTACCATTTCTGACAAATGTTTAGTACGTTCAAACGCTTAATCTTTTAACCATTGGACCGGAGCCCAGAATCCCATGCTCTTACCATGTGAGCAATCCAATTTAACAAATCTTATGATTCCAACACAAGACCTATTCTTGCGAGTGAAGTACATCACGCGACTTGTACCGGGTCCTTAGTGCATAGCAACTAGCGACCTAGCATACTATTAAAAGATCATAGATACTTAGGGATCATGCAACTAGGGTTTCAATTCAACTCCTGAACGTAAATGCACAAGATATTCAGAGATAAATTCAGAAGTTAAAAAGAAAACATATAGGTGAATGATAAATCGGGGCTTGCCTTTCAAGAAGATGTTAGTCCAACTAGGCCCTTGGCCCTTCCAAACTTTGGTTTGGGACTCATTGTGCTCCACGACGTTCACCGCTTCCTCGAACGGTCCGTCACCTTGTTCCGGGACGAACTCGTAGCTACCGTCAGAAGGTTCTACACCGGAGGATGCATATGCAATAATTAATTGGTGAAGTTAAGTTATTTAATTACAAAACATCACATGACAACCATGGAGTGCATGGTTGGTCACATTCACCTAGATAAGAATATATTCAGCATACTCATCCATACATACAAGTAAGCAACCATTTATTAGAATTTATTTTAATGGTGATTGTGTGCACATCTATACAAAGAAAATAGAATTACTTTACAAAACAACTAAGTTGGTTTTTAGTGATCCATGAGGGGTATATCCTAGGGTGAAACACACCTAAGTCCCTAAAAGATTAGTTTCTTCATTTCTCTTTTTATAACACTTAGTTTCTTCCAAACATTATTCTGTCTAAACCATGCAGGATATCCCAGTGAGAATTTTTGTACAAGCACACAATGTAACAACAGAGCCACTGACAAAACGTCATAGCAAACCGAGCCATATCCTAAGCATGAAAAGTACGAGAAGTTACAACTAGCAAAAACAAGAAATATTATTACAGGGAAAACTACTCATGCACTAAAGCTCAAATTTTACACAGAGACTCTCTGGACTAAAATTAGGCTACACACCAAAAATTAGCTCCAGAAACTAATTCTATCAAGCTACACAAAAATAATAATTTTCAGTCTAGTAAAACATAAATGATTTATTCATAGAGATATATAACTAGATTGTATCCAAACTTTCTCCTACAACACAAACATGTCACAACCATCATCTAGCCCAAAGATTAGCATCTCTGGATCAACAGAACATGAACTATGGAATTAAAACTATGCACAAGCATAACTCAGAAACATATATATAGCCAGTTCATAAAAGCGTGATAAATTTACCAGGAACACATCTAAGCCTAACAAGATGATAACCACAAGTGGAGCTACAGAAAGCATTCACATGAAGCTGCACAAAATATATACATAGATCTAACATAAATACAAAATAAATCATAACTAAAGATTCACTCAGTAACTTTGTGCAAAACCTTAGAGCTAGCCTACACTAGTCATGACTAACAACATATCTAAAAATCAAGCTCAACACAGGAGTACATTTCAAGTTATGAACAAACACATTCAAACTGAGTTTGAATTTTATTTCCAAAACTACTTGTCAAAAGTACATACAAGTTTTTTTAAAAGATGTAGTTCTGCTCATAAAGAAATCAACAAAATTGGTTTTGCATTTTTCTGTGATTTTCTACAAATTTTCCAAGGCACTGGATCTATTCAAAAAGAAACTAAGAATCTATTTGTAGGAACGACCCTGGAAAGTTTTTCTTCTGCACAGATAAGCCCTTGGTTTACGGAAAACACCCTGCTAAAAGTGTGATCCTCACATCCCTGCCCCCGGTAGAGCAGGGGTGACTCGCCGGCGACGAGGGCCGCCGGACTTGGCCGGGAAAGAGCGGGGGAGTGTTCCTTGCTCACCTGTGGGTTGATTCCGAGGGTTGTACAGATCGGAGGAGTGACCGGCGAAGGGGCTCGGCAGTGCCAGGCGGCGACGTCTACTGCGAGCTTGATTTCGGCGAGCTGTAGGCTGGCCAGGGTGAAGTGGTACTCTGGTGAGCTTCGGGGGATGCTGGTGGAGACAGAGGCGGGCTCAGGCGGCAGTTTTCGGGACAGGGAGGTGGAGCTCACCGTGGGGTGCCAATGGCCGACGGTGGCGGCGACGTGCAGGGCAGGCGGCGGTGTCGTGCGCGGGCATGGAGGCTAGGTGCGCCTTCTTATAGGCAGACGAGGAAGGTCAAGTCGCCGTGTGGAGCAAGCCATGACGTGCCAAGGCGGTACGGGCGGCGACATGGACGGCGGTACGGCGACGACAGGAGTGGGTGAGCGGCGGTGGACGGCGCGGTGCAGCCTGCGAGCGCGCGGCACGTGGCGGCAGGGCACTAGGGCGTAAATGTCGGTGCAAAGCAGTGGGACCCAGCATGCGCACGTGGGGAGGCACACCCCTCGGCGTTCGGGCCCAACCGCAGTGTGGGTGCCTGGCCTGGCGCCGTCGGTGCGGCGTCACGCGGGAGCGCGCGCGCCAGAGCGCCGGCTCTGGAATCATTTCAGTGTAGCACTGTTTGACCATTCGAAACTCCAAATTTTGCAACTAAAGTGCACCTTGTGGTAATAAGAAAAGTTGGAGATCTCAAGACCCTCTACAACATTTACAAAGGCACTTAGGTGTTTTAGTCAATGTATTTTGCATAAATTGCAGCCCAAGTCTCGGATTTTCTCGGCACCGAAAGAATCACCCTCCTGCCGTTGACCAAACTTTTCACCCATTTCTACTCAAAACTTGAAGTGCCGCCCAAAATGAAAGTTGTGTCCCAAGACAAGATGCACAACTTTTATTTTGGCAGATTTTGAAGTGTTTAGGTGAAATTTGGAGAACGAGGCAAAAGTTCTAGGCAGGGCAAAGATGTCAAAGGGTTTTGACTAGGGTTTTTTGACTAGGGGTTTGAACAAGGGTTTGACCAAGGGTCACTTGTGTGATTTAGGGGCTAAGTTCAAGTTGGCTAGGTTTTCGAGGTGATGACCCAGGTTGACCAAGGTTTGACCAAAGTCAACATGTTTGACTTGGTTGACCAGGTCATTTAGCGTTAATGAACCCTAAATGAAAACCTGGGGCATCACATAGATGATTTGGGGAAATTAGGACAAGGGTTTACGTTGGCTGATCCTCTTGAGGAGGTAGACATTGGTGATGGCACTACACCTAGGCCGACATTTGTAAACAAGAGTCTTGATCCTGTTTTTAAATCAGAGTTAATAAAGTTATTGAAGGAGTATGTCGACTGCTTTGCATGGAATTATACTGAGATGCCTGGTTTAAGTCGTGATTTAGTTAAGCATAATTTACCTATTAAAGCTGGTTTTAGGCCTTATAAGCAACCGCGTAGAAATTTTAATCCTGATATATATATGACCGAGTGAAAGAAGAAATCAATCGGTTGCTTGTTGCTAATTTCATTAAGCCTTGTTGATATGCTGATTAGATATCTAATATTGTGCCTGTTGAGAAAAAAGAGACAAAAAAGCTTCGTGTTTGCATACATTTTAGAGATCTTAATAAAGCTACTCTTAAGGATGAATATCCTATGCCTATAGCCGATTTTCTTGTTAATTCTGCATCTGGACATAAGATTCTTAGTTTTCTTGATGGTAATGTTGGTTACAATCAAATTTTTATGGCTGAAGAGGATATATCCAAAACAGCTTTCATATGTCCAGGATTTGTAGGCTTGTTTGAGTGGGCAGGCATGACTTTTGGTTTGAAAAATGCTGGTGCTACTTATCAAAGAGCTATGAATTTGATTTTTCATGACTTGCTTGGTATAATCGTAGAAGTTTATATCGATGATATTGTTGTCAAGTCGGCTGGTTTAAATTCCCATTTAGCCGATTTAAGACTAGCATTTGAAAAAATGCATCGATACAACTTAAAGATGAATCCACTCAAATGTGCTTTTGGTGTGTCGGCTGGCATGTTTTTGGGCTTCATTGTACATGAGAAAGGTGTGGAGATTGATCCTAAAAAGATTGAGTCGATTAAAAAGGTTCAAGCTCCTACTTGCAAGAAAGATTTACAAAAGTTCTTGACCAAGGTAAATTATTTGAGGCGATTCATTTGTAACTTGTCTGGGAAGGTGAATGCTTTTACTCCTTTACTTCAGTTGAAAGCTGGATCAGAATTTACTTAGGGGGCAAAACAGCAAGAGGCTTTTGATGAGATCAAGAATTATATGACTTCGCCGCCTGTTCTTCAAGCACCCAAGAGTGGTGTTCCTTTTAGACTATATGTGGCGGCTGAGGAGAGTGTTATTGGGGCTGACTCAAGAGACCGATGGTAAGGAGTATGTTGTTGCTTATGAAATCAGAAGATTATTGGATGCTGAAACAAGGTACACTTTTATTGAAAAGCTATGTTTATCTTTATATTATGCTTGTACCAAGTTAAGGCATTATTTATTATCAAGTACTTGTTATGTGGCTTGTCAAACCGACATAATTAAATACATATTGCAAAAACCTATTTTAAGTGGTAGAGTCGGCAAATGGGCTTCTGCTCTTATTGAATATGATTTACATTGTGAACCAATCAAATCAATAAGAGATCAAATTATAGCTGACTTTATTGTAGAACATAGAATTAACGAGCAACCTAATCTAGATATCGGTTATTTAACGTTTACCCCATGGAAGTTGCATTTTGATGGATCGGTTTGTAGAAGTGGTTGTGGCGTTGGAGTCATTATTATTTCACCTAATGGGGCTGTTTTTGAAGCTCTTAACCGTTTGGATCAAGATTGCACTAGCAATCAAATCATATATGAAGCTCTCTTGTTTGGTTTACAAATTTTACATGATATAGGAGTAAAACATGTAGAAGTATATGGTGATTCTTTGTTAGTGGTACAACAAGTATCCAAGGTATGTCAATGTTTAAACGACGCTTTGAATGCTTATCTTGATAAATGTTTAGACATCATATCTTGTATGGATGAGTTTGTGATTTATCACGTGCCACGGGAAGAGAATCCAAGGGCAAATGCTCTGGCTCAGCAAGCATCTGGTTATGATGATCAGAAAAGAAATTTTTAAGAACGAAAACCGGTGTTTGGCATAGCCGAGGGTTATGTCCTGGAGGAGCCGGTCAGACCGCGTCCTCCACCCGGTCAGACCGCCCTACCCGGTCTGACTGCCCAGCCAGGCCGGTCTGACCGCCCTACAGAAGAAAAAACCACTTCGACCATTGTTTCTTTCAAAACTATTGAGGACGAAGTGGATGATTGGAGAAAGCCTTTGATTACCTATTTACAGAATCCTAAAGGTACAAGTGACAGAAAAGTCCGACGATGGGCTCTTAAGTTTGTTTTAGATAACGATGAGTTGTATCATCGGACCGCAGATGATTTGCTTTTGAAGTGTTTAGGTCCTGATCAAGCAAGGCTAGCTATGGCAGAAGTTCATGAAGGGATTTGTGGTACTCATCAATCGGCTCCTAAGATGAAATGGCTCCTCAGGAGAGCTTGTTTCTATTGGCCTACTATGATAGCTAATTGTTTTTGGTACCACAAATGATGTAAAGAGTGTCAAGAGCATGGGGATATTCAGTTGGTGCCTACTGCATTGATACATCCGATTATTAAGCCTTGGCCTTTTAGAGGATGGGGTTTGGACTTTGTTGGCAAGATTCATCCACCTTCGTCGAAAGGGTATTGTTTTGTGATCGTGGCTACTGATTACTTTACCAAGTGGACTGAAGCTATCCCTCTCAAGAATATGACACATCGGGAGGTAATTGAGTTTATTACAAAGCATATTATCCATAGGTTTGGTATTTCACAAACTTTGACTACGAATCAAGGTACTTCATTCATTGCTAAAGAGGTGCGTGATTTTGTCAATTCCTATGGTATTAAGTTGCTCAATTCATCTTCGTATTATGCTCAAGCTAATGGTCAAGCCGAGTCTAGTAATAAAACTTTGATTAAGCTCATTAAGAAGAAGATAGAAGATGATCCTAGAAGATGGCATGAGGTATTATCTGAAGATTTATGGGCTCATCGTATTTTTAGACATGGTGCTACTAAAGTTACTCCATATGAGCTTGTGTATGGTCAAGACTCAAGAGGCCGTTTTACCTGTTGAGGTGAATCTAGGCGCATAGAGACTTGCAAAGCAAAATGATCTTGATTTTGATACATATTATGTTTTGATGATGGATAATGTTGATGAAGTGACCGATAAGCGATTGGAGGCCTTAGAAGCAATTGAGAAGGACAAAAGACGAGTTGCTAGAGCATACAATAAGAAGGTAAAAGCTAAATCTTTTCAGGTAGGTGATTTGATTTGGAAGACTATTCAACCTATAGGGTCTAAGAGCAACAAGTTCGGCAAGTGGTCTCCAAGTTGGGAAGGGTTGTACAAGATTGTAAGAGTTTGCTCTGAAAATTCTTATGTGGTGGAAACTTTGCAAGGACAGCAGCTACCTCGGACTCTCAATGGAATATACTTGAAGAAATTCTACCCAAGTGTGTGGCAAGATGCTTGAAGAGGATATGACCGATTTCTAGTAAAAATCGCCCTAAGTTAAAAAAAAAGGCCGATGAAGTGTCACATCGTCTTTAGATTTATTTTTTAGCACGCAAGCTTTACTAAAAACAGGAGGGTATATGTTGACACTCAAAATTGGCAAAGGCCGAATCGGGCTAGGTCAGGTGGTCAGACCGGGTTGCTCGGGCGGTCTGACCATGTGATCCTGTAGCCGGTTCGGCACGGAGGCCGCTAGGCGGTCTGACCGCTTCCCCCAGGCGGTCTGACCGGGTCTCCCCGAGTCCGACCTGAAAAGTTTTGGTTAGTTCCGAGTTGTAAAGAGTTCCTTGCAGGGCAAGACCTCCCCTTAAATATAAAGGGGCGTGACCGATTGAGATCTATCATCTAATCGAACAAATCAAGTTTATTATTTTTATCTCCAAACCCTAGCTTTTCCAACCCCATTGCTCTCCTCCTTCGTCTCCACGGCGGTTGAGAAAGTTCTGAGTGACCTTGCTGACCTCAAGACAACCCTAGGCGCACTGTTCCCGACGGGGTCCCTCCCGGAGCAGCGAATCTAGGTTTTTCGGCGACGCTCCTATCCAAGACGGTCTGACCGCGTCCCCCAAGCGGTCTGACCAGCCCGTGCCGGGTGCTTCAACGAGTTGATTTCCGACGTCCGCGCGAACTAGCGCACTCGTGTGTTCGACCAGAAAAAATGTCAACAAGAACGAAGGGAGTAATTACTTCTATGTATAGCTAAGTGTGCGTGTGTTATCAGCAGGGTTACGCAACAATAGCTGTATGTAGCGTTTGTATATATAGCGGTGAGGTGCCACGCGTATAGCGGCTTCTATACCACATAGAACCATGGCTCCACTTCGGATGTGTTAATTTTGCACACACTACACATGCATGTTAGCATGTATGGATAATATTGGATAGCGTGGTTGAATGGAACCGATTTGCTTGTACGTATCATATGGTTCATATATTTCTATTAGTAGAATAATATACTAAAGTGGGATGACTTCATCTTAGATGAATTGGTATAATTCAACCAACAAAACAAAAGGATCATTAATTATTATTTTGAACTATTTCATATACATGAATCAAATGATAAAGCGAAACAAATTAGTGGAATAATGGCGGAGTCAGTCATCACAAGAATCGCAAAATAAGTAACGAGGGGAGCAATGGACACTTCAATCTGGTCCTTGAACACAATGAATCCTTCACAGTTAAGTCAATCAATACTAAAGAATAGTCCATCACTGAGAGGTCTTTTTCGGTACACAATACCACTCTGTACCACCACTTTAAAAGGACTCGTATGTAATAGAAAAGGATCTATTTGTAAGGATCGGATGATTGAGATTAATTCTGTACCATCGGTTTTTTTTGTGTGGTACAGGTGGTATTCATAGGTGGTATTGGTAGCATTATTAGAAATGGAAAATATTTTTGTTGTAATATATGAAATTGGATATATGAAACGATTTAGGTATTATACGCGGTATGTTTTTATTGTACTCGTCGCCGGTATGTTTTTCTGAATAATATTCATTCACCAAATTACCATTTTACCCACAGCAAAAAACCGACAATACCACCGTACTACCAAAGAGTGGTATTGTGTACCGAAAAAGAGCTCATCACTGATGGCCCTCAAACCTCCATCACTGCTGGTTTCGGATCCATTCGTATAGATTGTGGCAGTGATGGTAATGGGCATTATCGCCGGACCTAGCACCAACAATGATGTCTATTAAAATAATTCGACCCCGTATACTGCCAGCCACACCCGGCCTCCCCACCGCGTGCCTCGTCCTTGCTGGCCGTCCATTCCCCGTGACTCGTGGGTCACCCCTTCATCCCGGCCGACCACTGTAACGTTCGTCCTCATCGGATCTAGATCTCTGATTCTCAGACATCCGGAGAAGACGAGCAACGACCGACTGGGAAGGGTCGGGTTGGCTGACGGGTTTCAGGGAGAGGCGCGGCATGGGGCAGCCAGGCGCCACTGACGGGATGCGGCCTTGAGAGGGCAACAGAGGAAAGGGGAGACGAGAAGGAGGAGAAGCTGGAGAAGACACTTTTTGTTTTGCTTCTCCTCTTTACTATAAGCCGTTTTAATTTGTGGCTTCTCCCCATCTTCGATGGTGAAACCATTTTAAAGTTACCCCTTTTGGTAGGACTTCTCAAAAGGTTATAGGACCTCACCAAAAGCCAGGAAAAACTCTTTGAGAAGTTCTATCGAAAGGCGCCTTAAGGTGTAGCTCGCCCCATTACATTGATTTCTAGTTGATGCAATGATATGTGATCCACTAGATCAATTTTCTTTACAACTAGAGGTACAACTAAACCAAAATTTCCACGTGAAGGAATGGGCGCCTATGTTGTTTTCTTTTCTTTACTAGGATCGTGCCCGTGCGTTGCTACGGGCAATAAACCAGTATGTTTCAATGCAACATTGAATTAAACAGAACATGTGCATTCAACTTAAATTGTATGTGATCAAATGAGTATTGATAAGATAGGAAACCTGACCCTCTTTTACAATCTACAAACATTATAGGATAGTTTGCTTGGATAAAAGAGAGAACAATACCGTAGCATTTCCTTCATCAGGTTTAGATGCAACTCAATAATCTTGAACATGAGCACAAAATGGAAACTGGGAGGGCTCCATCAACGAATACATGTTCTGAAGAACTAATTGTCATGAGTAGCATTGGTAGAATAGACTCATTGCAGTACCAGAAATGTAGAACCCAACTCCTTCACCAATGCTAACCAAAAATTTGTTGTATTGATGGCTGGCAGTAGAAATTAACTCTATTTTTAATAGACTTTCAAATGCTAGAAAACAAATCAAAAGGTATGTACAGATTAAATCAGCACTATCAGATACTGTCTAGAACCACAGAGGAGGAAAATAATCAATATGCACAAAAGGTCTAATAAATCCAAATTTTATCCTCTACCATCATAATTTTCCATTTAGCTCGAATGATTCATCCATGGCAGCTGGGAATCTGCTAAAAATCTGACGGAGGATCCTGAGAAGCAATCAAGCAAAAAGAGACACGAAATAAATCTTCACTTCATGTGTAACTCCCAAAGGGAACAGGGAAGATAATGTACCCACCCACGTATGCATGAATTCCTAAGCACGAAGAAGAAACGATGGGCAAAGCAAAGAACATACATATATGCAATATCCGTGCACAAATATTTATTTCCCAAGCCCCATGTCTAAGTTTCTACGACTATATATAAACATTAATATTATCATAATTATATTATATTGCACATCCTGAGTTCCATGTCTAAGTTTTCACAGTGGATTAATTGATAGGAATACAAAATTCAGAAACATTCTTACCAAAATAAAATGCATGATGTTTTGTTTATTTTACAAGAAACATCACCAGCCAACCAAGAAAAGTTCAGACAAGACAATTCAGTTTCATTCATAGTAAGCACCTAGGTCCTACTCAATCAGCAACTAAAGTGGTGGGGCAATGCACAGCTTAACTAAATTGTGGCTACAAACAGCTGGGACTACCAAGATTTTTTTCCACTGCAAAGAATCAAACCGATCAGAGGTGGACGTGTCATTTATCAATCGAATGTGCTACAAACTGTCTGAATTTTTAATCCACAAAAATATTGATATTGCCAGCGAAAAGTGTGTTGACTAATTGAGTAATCAAGGTTGACGATTCTACATGATGGCAATCTAGTTAATTGTCTAAATGGCCTTCACAATGCAGTTATATTTTTGAGTTCAGAAATCGTATAATCACGTAAGATGGTTTATGTGGGCACTAAAGTTCATACAAATTAAGAGAAAGTAAATGATCACCTTATCCTATGTAATATCACACTGATCTTGCTCCAATCTCCTTCTCAGCATCATCCTGAAATTAAAACACCACTATAAGTTTGAATGTACACTACATAATCAAACCACACTTCCTTAACGAAAACTCACAAGTCACAATCCTCAAATCCTTATCATCTGTTGTGGCTTCTTTAGCATTCCCCATGCAGACCAGTATTCAAATATCTGATCACATAACAGTAAAAAAACATAACAAAATCAACAAGCCCGTAAAAAAGTATCAAAATATATACTAATCTAACCTCACTAAATAAATCATACAATAATTTTATAGACTGACACAATTAAAGACCATTATGAAAATAGCATCCAATACAAATTGATAGTTAAAGCAGCATATGTAAATTTTGCAAGAACACTGCAGAGAAACATCTTATGTAGGTCATCAAAGCATGTTCCAATTCTGAATTACCACAGGCTTCGTAGCACAAATTCACAATCTATAGTGATTCCAGGTCAGATTTCATCCCACGTGGAAGGGAAAATAATGAGAGATAAAAGCATGTCGATGAACCCAGTGTAAGCCAATAGCACAACTTTTCATGCATCGCGGGACTCACTGCATACGATGCAGCATGAATGGGAAGAAAAGTCGGTGTTGGGAGCAGCAAAAAGGTTAAAATATAGCTGACATGTGGGTCTGATATTTATTTCAACAAGAGTGGTACAGCAGGACCATTAAATAGGTTATCTGTAGAATTGGCCGCTAGTCTAGCTGGACTCCGTTATAGAGTGGCCTGCCTTTACCACTACGGCGGCCGCTAGTCTAGCTAGACACAGCTATGGTCAGTTGAGATTCCACATGACTTGGATTGGCAATTGTACGCAAAAAAGAAACAGACTGATATGTATAGTATGTGAGAACACAAACATGAATTGGTTGAACTATTTATGTACCTCAGAGGCTAAGGGATAGAACCTTTACTTTTTTTAACAATAGGAGTGTATCAGGTGCAATGCAGTGAAGATAGACCCAAAAAAATTGCTATAAAAATTCATTTCACGGGATCTTTGCAGTAAACATCAACACATGAAGTAATTGCGCAATTGAAGATGACAAATAATAAGAACCTAGTACATAAACAACTGAGAGTGCTTTTCAACTGTCCAGCTGGCCTGAGAGAGGGCAATATTCACCTAGCATACCATTTATGTGGTTGAGCAAGCCACGTTATATCCGCACAAGTGATCCACACTGAAACATTTGACATTAAATTGGGCATAAAGATAAACAAATATTTATAAACAAAAAAATAGAAAAACAGTAACACGGCTAAAAAGGCTGGATGTAAATCAAACCAGATCAGAAAGTTTGACCAAAAAAAGTATATGAAAACATTCGAATATGATCAAGTTTTACGATTTTCTAAATAAAAAAATGAACCTCCAACCTGAAAGAAACGAAATACAGAAGCGGAACGCACTTTTACGGTTTCAGAGATAGGATGTATGTGGTGTGTGGATAGCATATACATAATTTATTCTTCCCCAAGATAGAAGTATACATAGGCAGTTTTGTAGAAATCGAATATGAGATATAATTGATGTAGCTAAAGCAGGCTTACCATTAACTATAAATCGACCGGTCAATTTCACCGTAGAGTGATCCACAACAAAATCCGGACATAGCCAGTTATGAGCCTTCACCAAGTTAGCGAGGTTTGTCACGGCAGTCGACAAATGTTGTGGGGTGGGTCGAAACCCTTAATCCCGGCAGACCTGCCATGCTTCCTCAAATCCACAAGAACCATCCTCCATTCTGCACAAGAATATAAACACACGCAACACCATACAATTCAGTTCTACAACTTCCTTTACTTCAAAAGAAATTGATAAACCATATTTCGATGACCATCATGTGCACTATAGATAACAATGTAAAATAGAGGAAATCAAATTATTGTGCTTGCATAAAAAATTGGTGTGCTGATTGCATAAAAAAATAGTTCCTCTAATAAATTGCATTACAAATTCAGTTCTATAAGGTCCAGTGATGGAGATCATGTGCACTTTAGATAGCAGGAAAATTAGGGGAAATCAAATTAGTGTGCTCATTGCATAAATAAAATTGAGATCGGCGCAATACCGTATGAAGTGGCTGACTATGGAGTTCGGAGGTGACAGGGTGTGACCAGGAGCGCCAGTTACGCCCGGAGCCGAGGAAGATCCACGTTGTAACCTCCTTCGTGAGCTGCTTCGTGAAAGAAGAGGATGTGGGTGATGGTTGTGCTCGTGCCTGGTGGCGAGGGGCAGCTCCTTGGTTCGGCCCGGACGGCGGCACCACATACCCTCCTCGTCGCTCCTGCTCGTGGTCACATCCTCCCCTGCTCCTGTTCGGCCTCTGCTCACGCAACATAACAATCTTCAGTACAAAATAACTAAATTGGTTTGAATCTGTACGGAGAACTCAATAGCTGAACAAACTAATTGACCAAGCAGTATAATTAGTTCAAAACACATGATATAATTAGTTCAAAACACACGATCCTGTAGCAGCATTAGGAACACACGCCGCCGCCGCAGCCGACACCAAGACCGACAGAAAGGAGATGCACGAGGAGGTCCCCTTCCCTGGGCCGAGCAAGCCTTTGCGGCGGCAGACGAAGTTGTGGTCATTGTCTATAACAGAGGGAGACTGCGTGGTGTTGTGCCGTCGAGGAGGCCGCCACCGCCACCAGGTCTCCTTCTACCGGGGATGGGCTGCATCCGCGGCGGCTCCTTCGCCTGGAATGAGGCTATCGTCGCGTCGGGATGGTGCCAACGACTGGAGGAGCCGGCACCGGGCAGGGGCGCGGTGCGGTTGAGGCTGTCGTCGCGTCGGGATGTTCCAGCTTGAAATTCGTTTGCAATTCACATCACTCAAACATAACACTAACGATGATGCAATTAAATGGAGAAACGCACACACACATATATATGATTATTCAATTAACGAGATTGAACTTGACCTCGATGTCAGTGTTGGAAATCTCGAGCGCGTGGAGCCTTGTGTCCAGGTAGCTGAGCACCTTGAGCTCCTGGACGTAGCCAAGCCTAGACGCGGGCGGGTGGGAGCCACACGAGGCGCCAGGCTGGTGCTGCGGGGGAGGGCGCCCTCCCGTCGAGGGAGCGCGCGAGCGGGCGGCCGCGGCAGATCTAGGACAGGAGCGGACGGCCCTCCTCTGGGCGATGCAGCCGACAGTGGCGCGCGGGAAAGAAGATGCTGGTAGTGGCCGCGGCCGCGCCCCCTCCGCGCTGGAGCTGGCAGTGGCGACGGGGAAGAAACGGCAGCACAGTCGCCCTGCTGAAGAAGACGGCACCGCAGTTGCGTGAGCCGCGAGGGGAAAGAAAGGGGTTGAGTCGTGGGCTGAGATGCGCGGGATTAGACGACCGTGCCGCCCCTCGACACCGGAAAACATGGATCTATCCATCCGACGCACGGAATGGATCGGTGGGACGCCGAGGACGGGGCGTGGGGGCGGAGAGGCGGACAGCGGAATGCGGAGAGAGGGGCGAACCGGCGGCGACAGGGAACACTGGATCTCCGGCGTCAGGGAATCGTTGCGGCCGTCGCATCCGGTGGTGAAACGGCGGCGGGGCGGGAGAGGACGGCGGCGGCGCAGGGGGAGGCGAGGTCGGGACGACGGGGAACAGCGGCGTTCTGAGATAAAAAAAAGGAGGACGCGCAAGCGATGCGGAGAAAAAGAGGGGGGGCGGGCGCGCGTGCGGGGGGGCGTGCGCTCGAGATCGATCCGGTGGCGGCGTTGTGACGGGGGAGGCGATACGACGGGGCGGTGACATCGGCGGCCGTGGGGAGGAGACGGGGAGAGGTGTGGAAACGAGGTGCGGGCAGCGAGGTGGAGGGATCGATCTCGAGCGCGGCGGTCATGGAGGGATGCGTGGTTTGGGTGGAGGCGGAGCGGTTCACGCTGAGGTCGCGATGTGGGACCGGGGGTCGCGCGGCGCGGAGGCGGGGGGCGGACGCACGGCGGACGCACGAGAAAGCGAAAAAAGTACTAACGGATTTTTTTCTCCACTTCATACTTTTTAGGAGTAGAGATTTTTTCTTTTTTTTGGGCAAGGACCTATGTTGTTTTCCACCATGTACTATTGAGGGGTTTTCTAAGGAACCTAAAGTGCGCTAGCAAGTATTTGTCACTATGAAGTGATAATGTTTCCTAGATTTTTCTTTGCAAGACATACGCGCACACCTGCTCTTATTTATATATACAGGTACACCCTAAATCCATGAACACCTCCAAGTGCAGGCCATCAAACCTTTAGATTGATGAAGCCACCACAAGCGTCCTACTGTCAACATTCCATTGAAAGAATAATAGTGCCATTAGTTCCTAGAATATACACAATGCAAGAAACCGTGAGCACCATGCTTCACTATATAGTTCTAAAAAATTGGCCAACAATTCTTAGTATATTTGAATAACTAGCTACAAAACCGTGGATAATGAGTTTGTGTCTTTATGGAGATTATGCTGTTGGCAATCTGCCAAAATTGTTGGAAATGCTAGAAATCATAATTTTGTTGCTGGCATTTTTGTAAACCAGAAGAATATATTAGTTATGGGAAGTGGGGATGAACATTTCTCGAGCCACACATTGACACGATCTTCAAAACATAACTTTGACTAATATTTTTTCTATAAAGTATTAAAAAATTATATTTAAAGAGTACTTTTATGAAACGATATTTCAAATCTACTCATACCATTTTCACATTTCTAAACTTAACACATAAAAAATATTTGCAATCAAAGTTTAAAATTTTTGACTCGGGACAACCTCAAAACAACTTCCTTTGCAATATGGAGGGAGTGCTATCCTCATATTGAACTATTTGGGGTGCTGTTGTTTTCTGTTTATATTCCCATACAAAAGCACAGCTCTTCGCTTTTATGACAAACTATTTCTTATTAACTGAGTAACTCTTTCTCAAAGATGCCAGACATCCAAAGGTATATTATTTTCAAGCTAGGGGGAGATTTGGTTCGGTCACCTTTTGGGAAATTGTGATGGTGGCTGCTTGGTCAATTTAGTGCCACAGGAACAGTATTGTTTTTAACTGAGCAACTCTCTCTCTCTCTTTTGCTAGATGGAGAGCAAATTTCATGGAAGAAATCAAGCTGGTTACCTGAGGGCAAAGCTGGCAATAAAAGGGAAGATAAACATTTGGTTTAGTAGTCTGCTATAGAAGGCTTAAATCTTCATTTTCACCATTCGATTTTATTGGATAAACCCTTCTTATTAATTTCAAACTATCTAAAATTTCTCATATATAAATCTAGAGATACGGGCCTCCCGTTTCCCTTGAAAAAGGTATATTTTCATGTGTAGGTTAATCCTGGCTCTGCACTTAGCTTGTTGACGACCGGTTAATAATTTGATCTTCTAGTTCCCTCGTTCTTTGGTTTCTTTTAACAAATTAAACAAGAGCTAATCAGGTGAATAAAAACGGGTGTGTTTGGCACAGCTGTGACTGTGGTTGTGGCAACTCCAGTTGTGGTTGTGTTGGTGGAGTAGATTCTCTGAAGAGTCTGAAACCGTTTTACGAAAACATTTGACAAAACAGTTTCTTCTGACCGGGTAAGGTGGATAAAAGAGTGAAATGTCCATAATACCTTTCTCTTTTTTTATTTCCCTCTTTTATTTTCCTCCTGTTTTTTTCTTCTCAATTTTTCTCTCCTTTTCTCTCTCCCTCTCCCTACCCTTATCCGATCCATCCACCGCTCGCACTCGTCGTCGCTTCTCCGCTGCACACGCCTCAGCCTCCAGCTCCTCAGCCCAGCGCCCGCCTCCGGCCTCCTCTGCCTCGCGCCTCCACGGAGCCGCACCGCCGCCTCGTCATGTTCGTGCTCTCGTGACCCCAACCAGGCTCGCTCAGTGTGGAGACCACCCTCCGGATGACCCCACTTAAGCAATACAGTGCCACGCCCTGGACCGGGTAAATGGTACCAGCTTGTACATGTATGATAATCAGAGTAGAAAGAGATAGAAGTTAAGGAGAAGATTACTCCAGTGAATATATAGTCACCTTTACCATAGGAGCACACAACAATCATTATGCAGCGGTAGACGTAGAAAAGGCTGTAACCTGGGCAAACAAGCAAGTTTGAGTACTTTTGCCAGAAGTACTCAGCAAGTACCCCCAACGTTTAAGGATTTAATGACATGAAAGTAAGATATATATAGTGGGGCTAGCATCAATGCATAAAAGTAAACTCATGCAAGTGTGAACACAATAGGACAACTATCGGACTCCTAACTCAAGTATAATAAGGAGTGGTGGCCCTGGCGGAGGAACACGAAGCCTCTCCTACCAGTTCCCAATTTTAATGCAGCGATCGACAGGATCCTGCTTAACCCTTACCCTGTTGCATCAACTCTTGGGCTTCTGCCCACAAGTTTAATCACCTTATTTCTAATGGTGTGACTAGTCAAAGAGAGCTTTAACCAAGGGGGTTCATAATCAAGAACCACGGCTATTCGGATAAATCATACTCTGCGCAGAGGCGTACACTGTACTCATACGTCCGACCAGCCCATACCCTACGTATAGGCGGTACTGGCCGCGAGAACCATACCCACCAACGTCTACTTGTGGATTACATTATCATCCACTCCTAGACAACATTCCCTAGCTCCATCCACGTCTACACTGGGGCCTAAGTAGGGGTCATTCCACCACCACCCACCTCGCGGGTCCACGTCCCGGGACAAAAGCATATGCATATAAGTGTGGCACAAGTACCACTACGTCACCAAGACACCATGACTTTCCCGATGACCCGTACCGGCCAGACCTGGGACTATATGCGAAGGTCCTGCTCCAGCGCATCCGTTGCCCACCACGACCCCTTGGGATGGTTTACTAGGTTCAGTAGTGGGGTTTGATTCATGGCCTCACATGAGTAGGTACTCCCGACAGGCTGTACCTTTTTGGCTACGTATGGTCGTACTAAACACTGGAAAGACTTTCTCCTTGATCCGGTCCTTATACGGACTAAGGAAATCGTTGGGTAGAGCCTCTCCCCAAGGATACCCAACTTCCCTTACATCCTCGCTAGGATGTTTCTAAGGCATGTTTTATATTTCATACTCACACCTAACTATCCATTCTAGGTGATAAACATAAGATAAACATGTTTATAAAGTTGCAAGCCTTGGGTATAAGGCTTGCCCTAGGGTTTTAAAGGAGAAGTAGAAATGAGTCTCTCCTGAGTATTATGCCTAAACCCAAGTTATCGCATGTGACGTAATGCGGTACAAAGTTATTCACTTGGTAAATTTTAATATAAAACATAGAATAGGCATGACCAAGGGGGTGTTGTTGAGATACTTGCCTCACTTGATGAACGAAGGGTTGAGTCCCTATAATGCGTATCCCGGTTGATGAGAGCGCAATCACCAGGTTAGAAGAGAGACTAAGCACAAACAATAAATGAACAATTCATCAATCATCAAGCAATTAGTCCAAAACACTTTGATTATGAAGATCTTTAGAATGTCCTTGAGGATAAGGAAAGATTGATCGAAGATCCGGGATCGGCTTCAGGGGTTCGTTATTTTATGTGGCTAACAATCGTCTATCGGATTAAAAAAAGGTGATAACTAAATCTAGGAGCTCTAAGTGTGGAATTGGAGATGTGAGCCTATGAATATCCTTAAGATATATCCCAATAATTTTGGAAATTTATTGGGAATTTTTGGAGCTCTAGATAATGAAATGCATATTTTGGTGTACATTTCATGAGTCTTAAAATAGGGTTAAACTAACCCAAAATGGTTAAGGTCCCTAATGATGTGATAAAAAGATTTGGAATGCACCTATGGGTTTGTGAGATCATCTGGTATTTTTGAGAATTTTTGTGGATTTTTTGGAAAACTCTAAGTGACCTAAATAGGGTTGTGTGTACACAAACCGGGTGGATTTAGCAAAACTAAGGGGGCTGATGCAGGCGTGCGTGAGGCAAGGCACTGTTCTGTGGACCAGAGCTGTGGACTCCGTGGACCGAGGCGCGGCTGAGTCTGTGGTTCACTGGACTATGTGCACGGAGAGGAGAGACGGTGACGTGGTGGCTGGCGCGGCGTGTGTGTGTGTGTGTCTGGCGTGTGGGGCCAAGGCTTGTGTGGCGGCCATGTGTGTGTCACGTCACTGCGTCGCCCAAGATGGGCAGACGCACGGCAGCGGGACATGGGAGGCTCGCCGGCGTGCTCACCGGCGGCTACAAGGTATTAGCGGCGACGGCAAGCGCACCTACGTGCTCAGAGTGCAAAGTTGGATAGGATGGGGTGGATGTGGAGGCGGGGAGTGAAGCACAGCGGCCGGAGGAGCTCGCCGGAGTTTCGGCAGCGGCGCGGTCCAAAAGGGCATTTCGCCTGTGCTTGCTCTGGGGCTAAACATGTGTGGGCAAAGTATTCGTGGGGTGACACGAAACACTCCGGTGTGCTCGGGCAGGAGAGGGAGGGGCCAGAGCAGCGGCGGTGAGTCGCCGAAGTGCGGCGGCACTCGGGCGAACGGGGAAAGGGGCTGGAGACTCTACGGCGGCTCGAGAAAAGAAATGGGCAGCATGATGGTAGTACCTGGAAGGTATCTCGACGAGCTGCGCGGCGGCGGCGGCGAAGGAGGGCTCTCGCCGGTGGATCAGATGGGCAGTGCTACGACGAGGAAAGGGCAACGGGTGGGTCTGCGAGCACTATGGCTACACCTAGTGCAACTCCGTCGGGCAGGAGGAGCAACGGTGGGCGGAGGAGGTAGGGCGGCAGCTCTTCGGCCGGTGAGGGAGGGGCAATGTGGTGTGGGGGTGTGGCCGTGCCCCGGGTGCTATTTATAGCCCCGGGCGGTCAATAAAAGCTAGCTCCAGCGCTCTGGGTGAGCTCAGGCGAGCGGATAAGCTCGCCGAGCCAATTATGGCTGGTGGAGCGCCGTACACGGCCGTGCGCAGGGGCGCGGCAAGGAAAAAGCCTGCCAAGGTGCTTCTGGCAGGGCGTTGGGGTACAGAGGTGTGCAGGAGGTCAAGGTGAGTGCAGCGCACATCTTTGCGTGGAAAAGGGACGGCCGGGGATGGCGGATTTCGCCGGCGCATGCGTACGATGGTGCTCTGGGCGCGTACGCGTGGCGCGGGCGTGGCGCTGCCGTGAGGGCCAGGCGACGAGTTCAAGCGGCCGCGGGGTGTTGGGGTGGTGCAAGTGGTCGTGGGGCTCGCGCTAGTGGGGTGAGAAGAGGGGCAGAGAGGGGATTTCAGCGGCGGATGCTAATGGCGGCGCGCCGGGGCAGAGTGGGTGCGCGGGCGGCGGCGCGGGAAAAGCAACCTGCTTTTTCACCTTTTGGGTGAAAGGGTGAGGGGTGGTCCACTCGACCTCGCGCCTCTGCAGTGCGCGTGCTCGTGGCAGGGATGGCTGCGGGAAACGGGAGATCGAGCGAGGGTCGTGTACGGTGGAGTTCCGGCTGTGCAGGTATGGCGCATGTGCAGTGCGATCGAGAGGGGAGGAGGGTGTGGGCCTGCACGGGGGATGGGCAGGGAAAGCCTGCACCCTTCCGGTGCGTGCGTGCATAGGTCAAAAGAGGCGGTGGAGCGACGGTTTGTGACGCGGCATGGGCGCGGCGGGACAGAGTGGGGTGACGTGGGCGTGAGGAGGGTGATGATGCGAGGAAGACGATGACGGGGTCATGGGCTTAGCTGGGCTGTTGGGCCGACGGCCTACTCTGTGCGTCGCGACGGAAAAAGGAAAAAGAAAGGGATTAAGGGTCGGGCCGCTTTGGCTTGTGGGCCAGAAACGAGGTTGGTGGCCCAACCGTGCATAGGAACGTTTGACATTTATTTGACAAGGGTTTTGAATGGATTTTGAATTCAAATTTGAACTAGTGTCAAATTTGAGCAGGATTTGGAGTTTTGGACTTTTTCCTAAGTTCTAAAGCACTCAAATGCACAAACATATGATGCATGGACATGAAATTAAACAAAATTTTATTTGGGAGGGATTTTAGGGTTTAAATTTTTTTAAAGATTTAATTAGGGTTTAAATTCATTAAAGGTTTATTTTGTGTTTTGATTTCTTTTAAAAAGTTTTAATTTGGAGTGATTTTTAAGGATTTGAAAATTCAGGATGTGACAAATCTACCCCACTTAAAGGGAATCTCGTCCTCGAGATTCGGGGATAGATCAAGGGTATATGTTGATGTTAACTTGGTTGGGTTTTTAGAAACTTTGGGTTTTCTTTCTTCTTTGGTCTTTAAGGTTTTATTATTTCCTTTGGTTTTCTTAGCCTTCCCTAGGTTTTTAAGGTTTTTGAGATATATTTTTAAGCTAGTTTTTATTACTATAACTAACTTTAAGTTTTAAGGTTTAAGGATTTTTACCACTTCCTTATTTTCTTAATGTGGGACACTACCCCACTTAAAGGTTTTTAAAGTTCACTTCGCTTACTACCTTGGTTATTACTTTTCTTTACTTTGGGGATTAGTTTTTAAGGCTTAATTTTTTTAGGCTAAGGATTTCTTTTCTTTAGCTTTCCTTGGTAGTTTTCCTCACTTCCACCAAAGATTATTTATAGAGTTATGCAAATTTTTATGGGTCCAAGTTTGGTTAGACTTCTTGTTTAGGTGGGTGGATGGTTATTATAAGGTTTCATCCTACAGCTTAGGTTCATTGTTGTTGGACTTTAGTTATGTTTACTTAGAGTTTATTCAGAAAGATTTTTCATTTGATCTGTTCTATCTTCTGAAGATTTCTGTTTTATTAACGAGTTAAAGCATCATTACTGCCTCTAACTCATTTTGTTGAGCTTCAAGGCTTCAACTCTTGGTGGTTGTGTTATTTTTAAGGGCGTGGGTTGATTTACTGTTTTGGAAGACACTTTTCTGACTAAGAGTGGAAAAAGACTTTATCCCACCTTGTCATAGAGGCTTCCTTTCGTCTTCTTTTTAAACAAGTTGTATAAGAACTTTTCCCCTCCCTGGGATTTTATTAGCAAACAAACATCACACCAAGCACCTTATAGGAGCATTTGTACACTTTTGAATAGCTGCCATACTCTAATACACAGCAAGACTACTAAACACCTATGTTACTATGATGCCCCAGGTTTTAATTAGGGTTAATTAACGCTAATGACTGGTCAACCAAGTCAAACACATTGACTTTGGTCAAACACTGGTCAACCTAGGTCATCACCTCGAAAACCGAGCCAACAAACCCTAATGGTCAAGCTTGGTCAAAGTTTGGTCAACATTTGGTCAAAATCCCTTTTAAACCCTAGTTAACCCTTTGACACATTTCTCGGCCTAGAACTTTTGCTGCGTTCTCCAAATTTCACCTAAACACTTCAAATTCTGCCAATGCAAAAGTTGTTCAGTTTTTCAAGCGACACAACTTTTCTTTTGGGTGGCATGTCCAATTTGGAGTGGAAAACAGTGAAAAACTTTGGTCAACATCTGCAGGTACTATTCATCAGTGCCGAGAAAATCCTGATGTTTGCCTGCTATTTTTGTTCGATCCATTGAGTAAAACACCTATCGGCTTTTGTAAAAGTTGTAGAGGATCAGTTGATCTACAACCTTGCTTATTACACCTTGATGCAGTTCTATAGTGAAAACTCGAGTTTGAGCCAGTCAAACAGGGCCAAGTCGAACACGTTTTGCGCCGGGAACGCGCCCTCGCGCACGACGTCGCAGCCACGCCACGTCAGACGCCGAGTGCGCGCCCGCCGAGGCTTCCCTCCGCCCGACGGTCCGTGCGTCGTGCCCCCTCCGCGTGCGAGCGCTGGGCCCCACGGCTCGTCACCGATGTCTGCGCCCAGTCTCCCACCGCCACGCGTCGAGCCCCTATAGGCAGCGCCGCGCCGCCCACCGCCGCCCGACGAATCCCGTCACCACCATACACAAGAGCCATGCCGCGATCGACCTTTCCCGTCCAAGTGTGTGCGTCTCTGAGTCGTCGTTGTCCGCATATAAGAAGCGCCACCGACCCATGCACATGTGCACACCGCCGCCTGCCCAGAGCATCGCCGCCGTTCCTGCCATTAGTGCCCCACGGTGAACTCCACCTCCCGGACCTGGAAGCCACCGTCTGAGCCAGCTGCTACCTCCACAAGTACCCGTTGTAGCTCACCGAGCAGCACCTTGCCCTGCACAGCCCCTCTCCTCGCCGGAATTTGAGCTGTGGCGGGCGCACCGTCGTGGCCTCACCACCGGAGCTCGCCGGAGCTTCCACTGCCTCAGTCAACACCCCCAATCAAGTCCAGGTGAGCTCACACGTCGCCCTGGCTCACTCATTGACCCCGCCCGACCGCCCCTCGCCGGCGGCGAACTCCCCCGCGCCGCCAGGGACCTCTGGGTGAAGATCTCATTCTTCCTGGGGCCATCTTGTAAATACGGAGGGCTTTTGTGTGAAAGGAAAAGTTGAACCAAGGGCCTGGATGTAAATAGATTCTTCCCCTTTGTAGTGTTTTTGTCAGATCTTTGAAAAATCGTAGAAATTCACAGAAAAATCAGAAAAATATAAAACTAATTTTCTTGGTTTCCTTGTGAGTAGATCAGCATCTTTAGAAAGGCTGTATATACTTTTGATGTATAGTTTTCGAATGAAAATTCAAACTCAGTTGAATGGGTTTGTTCATAACTTGAGTTGTACTCATGAGCTAGACCTGATCTTTGGATATGTTGTTAGTCATCATTAGAATAAGCTATATCTAAGTTTTTGCACAAAGTTACTGAGTGAATCTGTAGTTATGATTTATTTTGCATTTATGCTAGATCTGCAGGTATATTTTGTGCATCTTCATATGTATGCTTTCTGTGGCTAATCTTGTGGCTATCATTTTGATAGGCTTAGATGTGCTTCTGGTAAATTTATAATGTATTTATGAACTGTCTATATATCTGT
This sequence comes from Cenchrus fungigraminus, assembly GCA_036936925.1. Lineage (NCBI taxonomy): Eukaryota > Viridiplantae > Streptophyta > Magnoliopsida > Poales > Poaceae > Cenchrus > Cenchrus fungigraminus. Next base: position 45,834,698 of record CM072771.1, on the reverse strand, counting down.
TTCTGAATGATACTTGTTTGTAAAATAAAATCTATAGCTCAATTTCTTTTACTCCAGTGATGCTCATCCTTGGGCCAATTGATATTTATACCTTGTGTAGGCTGTAAGAGAAGTTTGAGCTACTTTTCAGTTATACATATTCCTGTATAAATTCTTTAGTATTAACTAGGCTGAAAATGGTTATTTTTGTGTAGCTTGATAGAAATAGTTTCTGGAGCTAATTTTTGGTGTGTAGCCTAGTTTTAGTCCATAGAGGCTCTGTGCAAAAGTTGAGCTCCAGTGCATGAGTAGTTTTCTCTATATTAAATATTCTTTCTTTTGCTAGGAATAACTTGTCGTATTTTTCATGCTCAGTAGGTAGCTCTATTGACCATGAAAATTTGGTAGTAGCTCTATTGTAATACTCTGTGCTCGTACAAAAACTTTCACTGTGTTTTACTGCATGGTTTTACCAGAAAGAATTTGGAAGAAAATTAGGTATATTAAAAAGAGAAATAAAGAAAACCACTTCTTTATAGACTTATGAGTGTTTAACCTTTAAAAATGCCATGTTGGATCCCTGAAATCTAACTTGATCTTTTGTGAAGTAATTCTAAATGGTTTGTATAAATGTGCACACAATCACCATTAAAATAAATATAAATAAATGGATGCGTGCCTGTGTGTTGGGAAGAGTATGCTGAATATATTCTTGTCTAGAGGAATGTAGTCAACATGGCACTTTATGCTTGTCATGTGATGTTTGTGTTTATTTTATTCGCATTCACCAAATAATTCTTGCATATGCATCCTATGTGTAGAACCTTCTGACGTTAGCTATGAGTTCGTCCCGGATCAAGGTGATGGACCGTTCAAAGGAGAAGTGAACTACGTGGAAGTACAATAAGACCCGGACCAAAGTTCGGAAGACTTTCCTACTAACTTGCTAGTGAAGGCAAGCCCCGGTTTATCATTCACCTATGTGCTTTCTTTTTAACTTCTGAATTTTATGATTGACTATCTATGTGCATTTATGTTCAAGAGTTGAATTGAAACCCTAGTTGCATGATCCCTAAGTACCTATGATCTTTTACTAGTATGCTAGGTCGCTAGTTGCTATGCACTAAGGACCCGGTACAAGTCGAGTGATGTTCTTCGCTCGCGAGAATAGGTTCTTATGTTGGAATCATAAGATTGTTAAATTGGATTGCTCACGTGGTAAGAGCTTGTAATTTTGTGCTCTGGTCCAGTGGTTAAGAGATTAAGCATTTGAATGTACTAAACATTTGTCGGAAATGGGTACGGTAAGCCTAGTACCCGAATGATGCGGTGCGGGAACTTTGCGCTACTAATCTTGGGTTGCTGCCCTTGGCTAGCTACTTGTGGTGCATGTGTGACGCTGGATGCTAGTGTGAGGCATGCCAGCTAGCCTTGTACTTAGGTGTCAGGGGGTGAGACCTGGACAGATCCGCTGGGGTTTTACCCTAGAGGTTTGCAGGTTAATGGAGGATCGGGACCTAAGAGCGTAGGTGGTAGTCCACGTGGTGAACTCGGAACTAGGCGAGTATGGCGAAGAACACGGGGAGACAAGGGGTTTTAGACTGGTTCAGGCCTCCGGAGAGTAAAACCCTACGTCCAGTTGTGGTGGATTATGCGGGAGGTTGAAGATGAGATGTCCCCTTGAATGGAGCCCTAGGCCGCCTTATATGGGGAGGACGGGCTAGGGTTTCCATTCAAGGTCGGTTGACCCGTGTCGGGGTCGGTTACAACTGCGGGAAGCTTATCTCTCAGTTTACAAGGAGTATCCCGTGATACTCAGAGCTACAGGCGGCGGCGCGCCAGGTCCTAGTGTCTTGGCTTGCATACCAAGCATCGCGGGTCTTCCAGGATCTTGACGAGGTCACCCGCGGTCGTCGGCGTTGAGGATAAGGTCGCTGGGCCCACCTGGCAGGTCGGCGGGTCTTCTAGAAGGTCGGGTCCACTAGTCAGGAGCCCCTAGGACCTTGGCCGTTGGGGACCCATGGGTACCCATGTCTCTCAAGCCCCCGATCGACGTGTAGGCATAGCGGCCGAGATGAAGTTGTGTTGAAGAGTAGCGAAGGCGCGGCACCGTCGAGGTCATGAAGGGTGCACGGGGATCAAAAGGAAAACCCCTCCGATGCGCGCACGAAGTTGATCGTCGGGCTTCTAGGTCAAAGGACCATAAGGTCGGAGTGAAGACGAGGCGTAGATCTTGAAGAACCGCCGACCTGACCTAGATCAGGTGTGATGAAGTAACTGCCGCGACCTTCGGAAAGGTCACCATGCCTACCAAGGGTAGGTCGAGTGGAGATATGATGGAAGCAAGCTTCCATTAGGTTGAGGCGACCTGAAGAAAATAGGGCGTCGAAAGACGCACTAGTGTAGTAGCCCCCGAGCAGTAAAGCGACCAGAATGGCCGGTTTGATGCTCCGAATAAGAAGAAGAAAGAAATAGCCGAACCTACGACCTTCTGCTTAGGAAACATATGCTCTTGTGTTATCAATTCAATAGGACAAAAGCTCCGGAATCTTGCAGAGGTCATCAGGCACCAGGGCTGACACAGCCAAAGTCACGAGTGCACTGTACAGTCACAGGCCGGCTTCCAGACAAAGCTCAGGTCGCTATCACCCGCAAGAGACAAAAATGCCCTGTAAGTCATCAGGTAGGGGACAGAGGTAGGGGACAGGCACGCCAATGCCTCCCATGGGTGAACAGTGACCTCGTGTCCCATGAGGGTACAGTGATCTAGAGGATGAGGACGCCACGCAAGCTGGCTTGCGGATAAGACCAAGCGGCAGGTGCTGGAGGTATAAATAGGCACCCATACCTTGAAGCAAACCGCCCAATCTTGAAGGGTGAACCAAGATGATCCAGTGTAGTAATAATTCCATGCTAGGGACTTATGTCCACCCACCAGAGCACAGAGTCGATGTAGTTCAGGCTTGAAGCTAGAAGAATGCTTGCGAAGCTCGAAGAACTCTATCGGCCTCTTCTCCTGGTCCCGCTGAGGAACCCAGGTGGAGTATAAAGCAGCAGATGTATCGTCGGCCCTGACACTCTCAGGTCGGATGTGATGCTGGTGAATACAACGCTCCACCCAGCGAGGCTGGTGTTGAAGCTCGTCCCACTTGGAATCTTGTGGTTGAGCTCAGACTTAATGCTGGGTACCATAGGAAACCTGCTGGAGCTCGAGTAGAGGTGGCTGTGTGGCAGCTGCCTTGAGAGTGGTTGTAGAGGTCTTCAAGTAGGTCCTGAAGCTAGGAGAAAGCTTGCGACGCGCCTTATTAGTATAGATTGTGTCGTAAGCACTTTGGAAGGTAATTCAGGACCTTTAATATCTTTGTATCTTGTAATTGGCCAAGGGCCAAACTCCTTGCAGCTTATGAAGCTGTAAATATGCATTTACTTGATAAATGTCATTTTTGTGAATAGTTGGAGGGGGCGTCTGGGCAACAATGGTATGGCTACCAAGGTCCCAGCGGAGCTGTGATAGCACGCCGACCTTCGGGAGGCCTTTAGTAGAGATGGGGGGCCCGTGTCGACCTGAATCGACACGGCCATTATGCAGTGACACAACGCAGGTAGTCAGCCTGAAAAATCTAGGTCCGGATGACCTAGAAGGCAGCAGGGCCTTAGCGACCTCAGGGAGGTGCTACTTGACCAGGAGGTCACCAACGGGTAGTGGAGCCATTAAGCATGGGGCCGTTGGTATAAACCAGCCATGAAGACTAAGGCAATCCAGTAGGTAGCAGGACCTAGGAGCCGGGGCGTGAACCCACTATTGAAAGATGAGGTGACCTACCAAGCGGTAGTGCTCTGTCAACCTTTGTGAAGGTGATGTCATGGACCCGGAGGTCGTCGGAGGTCAAGATACCATGAAGAAAATGCTGATATGGGGGCTTGAAGTAGGGCATAACGAGTCCATGGACGCCAAGCCGCTAAGGAGATAGCCAACGCGCATGGATTCCCACACGGCACGAGCCGTTACTGCCTGTGACCGTTAGGCCGAAAAGAGCTGTTGGGCGACGTATCCGTTGGGTCGCCGGGAATGTCGCCGGACCCAAAGAGACGTTTGGGGCGCCGATGCCCACCGCACTGATGCGGCCCAGTTATAAAAGGCCGAGTGAGGGGTCGGGGACCCCACTCGCTTCCATTTCCCCAACAATCCTTAGGGTTTCCTAGCTGTCGCCAAGAGCTTTCCGCGCAGATTTGCCGGCGCCGCCGTGCTTAGATCCACCGCGCCGCGCACTGCCATATGCGCAAGAAGTCCTTGGTAGTTTTTAGAGTTAGATCCACTGGTTTCGACGAAGAAGAGATGGCTCCAGAGATTGCGCCGGTCCTGGAGAGTGTTTGGGAGCCCTCGACGGTGACCGAAGCGCAGCTCCAAGGTCTAGTGGAGCGCGGGCTGCTGAAGCCCAGGGAGCAAGTGGGCTGGAGCCCTGCCGCCGGTGAAGCCTTCCCCTCCGAGGGACTAGAGAGACGGTCGCCTTCGTCGCGCACGTGGAGCGCGGATTTGGAGTTCCGGCGGGCGACTTCTTCCGCGGGCTGCTCCACTTCTACAGGATCGACCTGGTACACCTCGTCCCAACACCGTCACCACCATTTCCTCATTTATCCACTTGTGCGAGGCCTACTTGGGGATACCGCCGCACTTCGACCTGTGGTGGTACTTCTTCGAGTTGAAGAAGACGGGAAAGAAGGGCGTCGTTGGGTCCGTAGGCTTCATGCTGCGTCGCCACATGAAGACAGTGTACATCGACATGGAGCTGCCAGACAACACCCGACCTGAACCGGTGCCTCTACGCTGGCACCCCGTGGGAGGATGATATCCTTGCCAACGACCGGGACCTTGAAGACTTCAAGGCAGCGCAGGCGACGATCAAGGCAGCGGCGCAGACGATCGGGAGGACACTCATGGTGAGTCCCTGTTGCTTTTAAGGCTAGGTCTCCCATTCGCTTGGATGACTTGATTTGACGACCTTTTGCGGTGTATTGATGCAGTCTCTCACCGAGCGGGTGCAAGGCAGGGTGGACCTACTGAAGGAGGGCGCCAAGCTTCACGCGAAGCTGTCGACGACCCGGGAGGCCGTGCTGCAGGCCAGGATTGAGGCCGCAGGAGAAATAAAGCGCCTCAAGGACGAGGTGGTCTTGAAGGACAAGGCGATGGCGGCCTTGAAGCAGGAGCTCGAATCCGCCAAGCTGAAGGCGAAGGAGGCGGAGGACGAGTTGAAGGTCGCCGCGGCAGGTACGTCTAGGAGTGCCCTTAAGCCTTGCGCTTGAAGTTACGTCGGGATTAACCAATCCTGACCTTGCTGATCACAGAGGCCAAGAAGAGGGAGTCTGCCTTGAGGAAAGACCTCAAGGAGTCGAAGGACCAAGTGAAGATCCTCAAGTAGAAGCACAAGGAGGTCGTCGACAGTGAGTATTACTATACCCGAAAGGCTGCATATGAATTTGGTGTTTGTAGGGATCTGGAGATCGACCTGGGTTGGGCAATGCAAACCCTTATTGATCATCAAGAGATGACTACAGATCTTCAGAAGGAGTTGGATGACCTCAAGGAGGCCGCCGAGTACCTTGTGGACATGTACGTCCCCAAGGTCGAAGGCGGGCCGCAGGAGCTCGTCGCGCGGCTGGAGGATGCGAAAGGTCGCATGAAGACCCTGCTAATGGACAGCGGCAAGCTCGCTGTTGCTGCCGCACTGGCCACGGTGAGGCACCATGTGCCTACGTTCGACCTTGAGAAGGTCAAGGAAGAACTCAACCTGGCCCCACTAGTGGGTCGTGAAGACATCCAGGCCGCCGCGGAGGAGATCGTGAAGAAGATAGACCTGTAGAGTGTAACTTAGGATGTAGCAAACTGTTAGCTCCAATGGGTCGTGGACCCTTTTGATGTAAGATAAACCTTGCATGAATGAAAAAGGCATGTTTAATTAATTGATGTGATCCCTTATTTGACTTATATACTCTTTATAAGAACGCAAAAGTAATGGAACTGCACGAACCCTTCCCCCCCCCACTAACCCAACTCGGTGGAGGAACGGCTTACTGACTACACGGCTCAGCGTGGAGGCTTATGTGCAGCCGGCGCGCGGAGGAGGGTCCTGGACCCAAGGTCGAGCAGTCGCACGACCTAGGAATACTTATAAAGTGCACAAGAAGTTCTGGTAAGGGAACACTGGTAAAAAGAAAGGTAGAAACCCCCCAGGTCGAACGACCCTTAGGTTGGCAAAGCCAAGCCCCCGAGCGTGAAGGGCCGGGCTTAACACCAAGCCCCCGAGCGCAAGGGGTCCAGTTTTAAACCAAGCCCCCGAGCATGTCGAGGGGGAGGGGTGAACAGAGAGTAAACAGAGACCCATAAAAGTAGGTCGAAAGGAAATCTTTATATATATTGAATTACAAAGGATAGAGTACATAGCTTTTATTGCGGTACAAGGCTCCTAAGGATAGAAGCGATGTAAGTGCTCGATGTTCCAGGGGTTCGGGACGCCCTGGCCATCGGCCCATTGGAGGCGATAGGTCGCCGGTCCAATGACCTCCTTAACTATGAAGGGGCCTTCCCAAGGTGCTGAAAGCTTGTGCATGTCCTTGGTGTTCTGTATCCGCCGCAGGACTAGGTCGCCAACGATGAAGGAACATTCCTGGACGTTGTGGTCGTGTTAACGACGTAGCTGCTGCTCGTGGTGGGTGTGGCGCATGAGCGCGGCCACACAATGTTCCTCGACACTATCAAGGTCGAGCCTGCGTGTTTGCTCCACTTCTCCTTCCTCGAAGTTCTGGATGCGAGGGGCCCCGAAGGCAACGTCAGTGGGGAGGATGGCCTCTGACCCGTAGACCAAAAAGAAGGGCGAGTACCCTGTAGCTGAGCTGACCTAGGTCCGGAGACCCCAGATGACGTGGGGGAGCTCTGAGAGCCATCTGGTTGCGTAAGGCGCTGAGCCGTTGAAGATGCGGTCTTTGATGGCCTGTAGGACCATGCCATTGGCCCTCTCGACCTGGCCGTTGCACTGTGGGTGCGCCACCGAGGAGTAGTATACGTCGATCAGGTTGTCTTGGCAGAAGTCCCAGAAGTCGGCTCCTGTGAAGGCCGTGCCAAGGTCGGTGACGATCCTATTGGGCACCCCAAAACGATGGGTGATCTCTTCGATGAACTTGGCCGCCTCTTTCGAGGTGACACTGGATACAGGACGGACCTCGATCCACTTGGTGAACTTATCTACCGCCACGATGATGTGCTTGTAGCCGCCAGGGGCGGTCTTGAAAGGTCCCACGGAGTCAAGACCCCACACTACGAAGGGCCAGGATGGAGGGATGGTCCTTAGGGCCTGAGCCGGGACGTGTTGTTGCTTGGCGAAGAACTGGTAGCCCTTGCACCGACGTACAAGTTCCTGGGCATCAGCCATGGCCGTGGGCCAGTAGAAGCCGGACCTGAAGACCTTGCCCACCAGGTTGGCAGAAGCGGCGTGATTGCCTCAATCGCCACTGTGGATCTCATCCAAGAGCCTGAGGCCCTCGGATCGTAGGATGCACTTCATCAAAACCCCTCTAGAGGCGGACCTCCGGTAGAGTTCATTGCCGACGACGACGTAGTTGGCACTATGCCTCGTGATCTTTTCGCGCTCTGTCTTGTCCTCAGGTACTCGATGCTCGAGGAGGAAGGCGATGAAGTCAAGGCGCCAGTCATCTTCTGCCTCGGTCATGAGGACTTCACGACCTCCTGGTGAGGTCACTTCATCATCAGGCGACTCTGGGTCGGTGATAAGCTTGATGGACAGCTTGCGTAGGTCCTGGACGAACACGCCAGCCGGAACTAGCGCACGCTTGGAGCTGATCTTGGAGAGGACATCAGCCGCGATGTTGTTGTTGCGGCAGATGTGGTGGAATTCGAGCCCTTCGAAGTGACGCTCGAGCTTGCACACCTCAGCATAGTAGGCATCCATCGTGTCCTTCCTGGCTTCAGAGTCCTTGCTGACTTGGTCGATCACGACCTTGGAATCGTCGTAAGCTATGAGGCGTTTGATCCCGAGGGAAACAGCAATGCGTAGCCCATGGATGAGGGCCTCGTACTCAGCGCCATTGTTGGACGCCTTGTAGTGGATCTGCAGGACGTACTTGAGGTAGTCGCCCTGAGGGGAGATGAACAGGACGCCCGCGCCGGCTCCTTCGAGGTTCAGGGAACCATCGAAGTACATTTTCCAGTGCTCAGGTCGCTCTGATGGCGGAGGCTGCTGGATCTCGGTCCACTCCGAGACGAAGTCTGCGATGACCTGGGACTTGATGGCCGGCCTAGGGCGGAACTCTAGGTCGAACTCCCCTAGCTCGATGGACCACTTGACGATGCGTCCAGTGGTGTCGCGGCTCCGCAGGATCTCGCCAAGGGGGAAGGCCGAGACGACCTTGATCTTGTGCGACTGGAAGTAATGCCGGAGCTTGCGAGAGGTGACGAGTAGCACGTAGAGCATCTTCTGGGGCTGGCTGTACCTGGTCTTGCTGTCAGACAGGACCTCGCTGACGTAGTAGATAGGTCGCTGGACTGGGTAAGGTTGGCCCTCTTCAGGTCGCTCAGCCACCAGAACCGAACTGACCACCAGGGTGGTCGCCGAGATGTAGAGCAGTAACGGCTCCTCAGGCGCCAGGGGCACCATCACCAGGGGTGACGTGAGGAAGGTCTTGAGTTGCTCCAGAGCTTGGTCCGCCTCTTCGGTCCAGACGAACTTGTCCGCCTTTTTTAGCAACTTGAAGAAGGGCAGACCTTTCTCTCCAAGTTTGCTAATGAATCGACCTAGGGCCGCCATCATGCCGATGAGCTTCATGACGTCCTTCTTCCCTGTAGGTCGCTTCATCCTGAGGATGGCATCCACCTTGGTGGGATTGGCCTCGATGCCCCGGTTGCTGACCATGAAGCCCAGGAGCTTGCCAGACGGGACACCGAAGACGCACTTCTCTGGATTAAGTTTCCAGCGATAGACGCGGAGGTTGGCGAAGGTCTCCGCGAGGTCAGCTATGAGCTTATCCTCATGGGTGGTCTTTATGACCACGTCGTCGACGTAAGCTTCTACGTTCTGGCTGATCTGGCTCGCGAGGCACTTCTGGATGGCCTTCTGGTAGGTCGCGTCGGCATTCTTGAGGCCAAAGGTCATGGCCGTGTAGCAGTAGATGCCATGGGGCGTTATGAACACCGTCTTGTCTTGGTTAGAGACCTTCAGGGCTATCTGGTGATACCCTGAGTAGCAGTCGAGAAAGCATAGGAGGATGCTTCCGGCCGTGGAGTCCACGACCTGGTCGATGCGCGGAAGAGGGAAGGGGTCTTTAGGGTAGTGCCTGTTGAGGTCGGTGTAGTCAATACACATTCGCCATTGACCGGTTTTCTTGGGTACAAGGACCGGGTTGGTAAGCCAAACCGGGTTTTTACACTCGCGGATGAATCCGGCAGCTAGGAGCTTTATTAACTCTACCCTAATGACGTCCTTGCGATCTTTCGCAAAGCGGCGAAGCTTCTGCTTGACAGGCTTGGCCGTCTTTCTTACATCCAAGGAGTGCTCAGCCAACTCCCTGGGGACACCCGGCATATCCGATGGACTCCATGCGAATATGTCTGTGTTATCCCGGAGGAAACTGGTGAGCGCAAGTTCCTATTTGGGGTCGAGCCCGTCGCCGATCACCACCGTCTTCTCTGCGTCGGCAAGGCCGAGGCAGACCTTCTTCGTGGAGGGGACCACGTCCAGGGCGGTGTCGGTGCGCTTCTGTTCCGGGATAGGTAGTTCGACCGGGTCGACCTGTTTGGCCTTAGCGACCAAGACCGCAGAGGCGTCGGCGGCGGCGGAGGTCGCGGCGAGGTCGAGGGCCTCCGTGTTGCACTTGAAGGAGATAATGAGGTCCCCCTTAACGGAGAGGACCCCATTTGGAGCCGGCATCTTCAACACCAAGTAGGTATAGTGCGGGATGGCCATGAATCTGGCCAGCATCGGGCGACCTAGGATCGCATGGCAGGAGGACTTGAAGTTGGCGACCTAGAAGCTGAGGTACTCCGTGCGGAAGTTCGCCTCCATACCGAAGGTGATGGGGAGGGAGACCTGACCCAGGGGGTAGGCTACCTTCCCGGGGACGATGCCGTAGAAAGGCTCGTCGCACTCCGTGAGCTTGTCGAAGTCGAAGTCGAAGCCCATCTTCTTGGGGGTCTCAACAAAGATGATGTTGAGCCCTCTCCCCCCATCGATCAGGGTCTGGGAGAGCAAGGCCCCGTCCACCGTAGGCTCGACCACGAGCGGGTAGGACCCAGGATCTGGGATGTGCACCCAGTGATCAACTCTGGAGAACCTGATGGCCTGCTCAGACCAACGCAGAGGCACAGTTGGCTGAGTGTGGACGAGGTGGACATCGCGCTTGTCCTTCTTGTAGCGCCTCTTGCTAGTGCTGGACTTGATGCCACCAATGATCATGTTGATCGCGCAGGTTGCGGTCTGGAAAGGCCCGTTGGGGTTGCCTGTTGGTGGTGGAGGAGGCAGGTTGGTCTCGTCGCGGGGAAGCGCCGGAGGCGGGTCGCTGTGAGGTGGGTCGCTGCGAGGGGGCTCACGGCGATCGTCATATCCATCCTCGCACCGATCGTCGCATTGATCTCGCCGGTCATCGCGGTGGTAGTTGCTGTTGTAGGGGTGGTTGTCGCGGCACCCGCCGTCGTTCCTGGGTCGCTTGGAGTCCACGGGGGCGCTAAAGGCCCTCTTGAACTGGGAGCACTCGCGAAGAGTGTGGGTAGCCCCCTCGTGGAACCCGCAAATGCTGTCAAGCACCAGGTCGAACTCCTCCTGGTTGAAGGTCGAACCTCGGCGCGGGGGCACCGTTATCTGAGAGTGCTTAATTATCTGGCCATGATAATCCCTCTATGATGAAATGTTGTTAAACTTGATGTTTGAGTAATTGTTTGCACAACTTATGCTTGCAACAGTTGCTTATCTAGTAATAACTCGATCTACTAGAACTTGAGCTCAAATATTGAAAGTAAGGATTAACTCCTTAGTCACTCTTTGGCAAAACAAACCCACTAGCCAAAAGCCAAGCATGATTAGAGGTTAAGTCTTTTATTTTAGACGGGTAAGCCTTGCTGAGTATTAGTATACTCAGCCTTGCTATAATTGTTGTTTTCAGGTGATAATGTTGGTTTGATGAAATCTCACCCGGCTGGGAGCTGGAACGGGTGGATGACGATAAATAATGTTGTTATGAGTGGACTCTCATAATGCCAAGTGATCGTAGTTTATTTCCGCTATCTTTTAGAACTCTGAATCATGGTTTATCTTCTTATGAACTATGATTTGTAATGATTGACCCTACGGGGAAGATTAGTCTTAAATTGTAAGGTACTCTGGACTCTCCTTCGTGGGAGTTTTAATGTATACGTGTTCAATCCTATGTGTGTTGATTCAAGTGATTTACCGGGCTTTGACCCGGCAACACTCAATGGGATAATTCTTTATTATCACTTAATAACCAAAGTGGATTGGTTTAGATGATGATACAGACTTATCTCGGATGGGGTTGTCACAGTTGGTACCAGAGCATCCGTATACACCAGAGTAATTAGTTTAACACTATTCACATGAATTACAATTAAAACTTGCCAAGATTAATTGGATTTCGAAAATACGTTGGATCGTTAAGGAATGTCTAGACCGAAAGGCCTTAGAGGGAATTTTTGGGTTCTTTTAAGGTGGATAAGTATTTATGGTTTATTTATGCTAACTTCCAGCACTTCTTAAGCCACGTGTTTCATACGTGTGTTGTGCCGCATCACGAGTATGCGAGGGTTGATAGGGTAATCCATTCCACGGATCCTATCTTCTCGGTTGGATGTGCACGTGTTTTATACGTGTGCTACCGTATGCAACTCATACGAAGGATGTCATGTTCTATTCAAAATGAACATGTCATGGGTTGTGATGTCGCCACATCTTGATATACGTATTCATGATTCCGTATTACGAACATGCGAAGGGGGACACCCTCCATTCAAAACGGACGTGTCTCAGGTTGGACGTCGTCCATGTGGTGCAAAATGCATGGGTACCATTTCTATAGCAAATGGTAATGTTTGTGGACGCTCCCATGACGTGCTGGCACGGAAGGTTCTTTTCTTGCAGGTACACTAACCATGTTTCGTACGATCATTATGTGACCAAAGTGTAGCTCCGACTAGTTATTATAGGGAGAGAAGTATATAAGCCTTGCCACCGGCACTAACTTCGATTTTTGGCTTGATCGCCGTGTGAGGTCATATGTAATGCTTTTTGCATCATGCTAAAAATTGTGGAACCTTAAAAATTGTAATCATACATGTGGTATTCTCTCTGGGTGCTACCTTGCTATCTTGATGTTTTAATATAGATTGTATGTATAGCTTGCTTGTTGCTTAGCCATCAAGTAGATGTGTATGTTTGCTTAATCTTTACCCCCTATTCTAAAAATAAAATGACTAGATGATCCATACCAAAGTTGCTCCATATCTAATCTAGTTGTGGTTGTCAAAATTTCGTAGTCATAGCCTCTACAGATCTCAAGTTATGCCCAAAATAGTGACACCCTGTCTTGCTGTTTTCCTGGAGACCCCACTCTCAACTTGTACTTTAGAGCACCTCCCAAACCTTTTTAGGTCAACCTTTGAATACCAAAAATGTGTCTCATAACCTTGCTAAGTTGCTACAAAATTTTGGGAATTTTTGGGGCTGTTGTTTCTGAGTTATGAATTTTTGTTCACAGCTGACAGAACTTTATGTCGTTTGTATGTCACACTCGTTTGAGTTTAGGCATACTCTGTACCTTTGTATGGAGGGCTACCCCAATTTGACCCACATGAGTATCCGAATTATTCCTCAGTATCTATCTAAGGATTTGATGAAAGTTAGAATCCTTAGTGTGGTTTTTGCATGCAACTCACTTTTATAGCTATGAGAATCTATCCTTGTGCACATTCGTTCATTAGAATACTTACATTCGTCACTCTATCCAGATGTCCAACTCCGGATCCATGACCGCTAATGCGCCGGCGTGGACTCACTTGAACTGCCTCAAGGAGGGTGGATTTCCTACACTTCTGTGGGACACCCTGAAGGACTTTGGACGCACCACGTATCCAGGGTACATGGGACGTGAGCTCATGACCTCAGGACAAATCCTTCTTTGGGAAGTAAAGGTGAAAATTCCCAGTTGCCCGATAAATCCCGACCGGGAAACATGGGAATGTAAAGCCCAAGGCTTGACACTGCCTAGCACCGTACAAAAGGCCGCTCTTGAAGCTCTCACCACCTTTTGTGGGAAGCATTCTGCCTCGGTAGCTAGTACTGCAGCCAAGGTGATTCCCATAGGAGCAGAACACCCTGGGCAATGGGTTGAATGTGAAGCTTTTCTCCCCGCTCAAGGCAATGCTCACTACAATCCTGATCTTGTTACCTCAGTCCGTTTCTCCAAAGCCATGTATGACACCTATCAACTGATGGTGGGAGAAAGTGTTTTCTATAGACACTAAATTTATAGGCAGCACATTAAGGAAGGGAAGGATACCACACAAGAGTTGGAAGAAGCCCGAGCACAGATAGCTACGCTCGAGAAGAGAAGACGCAAGGGTAAGGCAAGAATGCGTGAAATGGGTCAAACCATACTTGAACAGAATTTCATGTTACAGCACAACGACCAGTATATGTTTGAGCTAGATAATCAACTAGAAGCTGCAGCAGCTCCTCCTGTCGTTCCTGGACCCGAAGAGGAAGAAAATCCAGAGGACACTCAGGGAGAGTTTGGAGTAGAGTCTGGACCTGCTGCACCCTGAGCTTGCTTCACTTTAAGTAGGCCGAATAAGAGAAGGTGAAGCTAAGGCTAGTTGATTCCAGTGGACGACTTTATGCTTGTAATAGAGTGAGGAGGTGTCTAAGTGTTGTAGTAGCAGAAGATACTCTAGGGTGTGCAGCCGCTTTTGGATGGTTTGTGGTAGGCTGACCTAGGAGTACGCTTTGCGCAGCTAGACCGCATTGAACCCCAGGTGTTATGTTGTGGTAATTCCGAACTTGACATTGATGTAATGTTACGGAGAAACACCTTATCGCAGCAATCTGATGGATGTTTGAATAACGTTGTTATGATCAATTCTTGAATCAAGTTAAGTACCAAAGTCAGACCATGTGAAGGAGTTTTATCTCTAACCGAAAGTGAGAGTTTTGGTTAAATATTCTGGAGTACTTGGTTTTTCCTTGATAAGATTTCCTTGTCGTGCTCCCGTTTGATCTCACCAACCTTGAGCTTCTATCTTTAGCTTGGCTCACTAAATATTTGAATAAATAAAACATGAATAAAGAGCTTTCAAGGTCTTTTAATGTTGTAGGAGTATCATCATTCTTGCATGGGTTGCACCCCTATTGAAATCACTCATGAGCATAATCATGCACTGCACAACATATGCATGGAAAACCTTGGAGGACTAACATGCATATGCGCCAGGTATCTCAACCTCCCTACTCTAACACGGTTTTGATCGTTAACGTTGTTATTCCATGACCAAAGGTGCCGCGTCAGAACCTAGGGTATCATGTGTGCTGCAGCCGTGTGATTACCATTAGGTGCGCGCTAGGTATCATAGTTGTGAGAATGCAACGCACCACAGAGAATATTCTCAACTTTACATGGATCCCCTTAGTTCGACTATTTTAAAAGAAAACAAGCATGCTAACCTTATTTTATGAGCAGTATATCTCATGAACATGTACATTCTGCATTCATAAACATGTGCATCATGCACCCATCATGTGCATCTCGCACTGTGCATCATGTCATATGCACCATATATCATATGCACAAGCACCATATGCTCATCCACAAGTGCATTCTACTCCATGCACCACGTCATGAGCACCAACATGTGCACCATTCCATAGTTGCACCACGTATCCCACATGATTTGGTCTTACAACCATATGTTCAATTGGTATATCATCATCAAGTTAAAGAAAACCCCTGCATCAGTGATGCAAGAAATGATGTCATCAAAACTCACCATTTAAGTAACATGTGAGCAAGCATCTTCTGAAATTTCTGTATCAACCTATCTTTTCCAAATCGTTGTCGTCTGATAACCGGGAACAACTCCTTGCAAGCGCTCCCTATGACCTTGCCATCCTTTAGTATTAGTATGAACCTGACCTCAAACCTAGATGGTGGAAACCCTTATCCATCGTCACCCCGCTAATTGCTCTTCTGAAATAAATTCAGGAATCATGGTAAATGAACTTGACAGACATTGTTTACTAGCCTTCCTTTTCTTCATCGAAACCACTACAAAACTTGCCAATTAGATCCCCTCCGTCCAATCTCAAAGATCTCTGAGCAGCAATTCAAATCAACCGGCTAAGTGGAAGGAGAAGGAGTAGAGTTTCCTGAGCAGACAAGGTTCTCTAAAAGTCAAAGATCTGAGAGTTTTCCCTCACTTCTTAAGGATCTGTCGATCATACCCTCCAAATCCTAGGAATCAAAAGACCAATTAACGAAGGACAAGTAGAGTCTCTGGCGGAATTCTTCTCACGACGAATTCAAACCTTGATGGTGGACATCTGGAGCTCTTCCTGTTCCCTCCGTCATCACGGTCGTTTCTTCGGACCGTTGAGCTTCATCCTTTTCCGCGGCAGGAATGCACAACGCCGTAGCATCACCCTACCATCTCTTTTCCACAGCCACGATCATGTTGTCGAGCTCTCTCAGGCCGAACACTATCGAGACACGTGCCGTCACCACCGGATCACTCCGCCAGTTCCTGCCGCAGATGATCTTGGACGACCGTTGCAATTCCGCAGCAGCATAAAAAGGAAGCCCTTCCTCGATACCGCCATTTCCAAATCTCTCCTCCCAGTTGAGTTCGACATCACAATCGCTCTTCCTTTCCGCTGGCTGTTCTTTGGCCACCTGCTGTCAGCCCATCTCGGCCAGCCACTCCGATCTTCATCGAGCAAGCTTCCCCTCCGTCTTCTTCGACGACACCAAGAGGAAGCTCGAGTTGGTCAAAAGAGGAATCCAAGCCTACATCGTCGACCATGGCTCCGTTACTGGAGATGTTCGAGTCGCTTTGCTGGACGCAGGTGGGGATGTACCTCTGCATCGCAGGCGGAATCTGTCTGCTCTTAGCTTTTCATGTACACATCCATCGCCCGCTCCCTCATGAGCGGCATGGAGACAAGTGAGGAGAGTGCCATGTATCTTTTGCCCCATCTGAATTCTTGATGTCGAGAAGTGTAATCAGATATGTCTTTCTTCCTTGTAACCCTTGTCTTGTTGGAAGGCATCACCCTAATCTTGATGTTGAGGAGAGATGTAAAAATTTAGATTTATGGCCGTTGCTGGCTGATCTCAAAAAACTTGCCATGAGTGAGCTTTTGTTGTACATATTCTACTTGTTAATATTTATGAGCAAGCTTATGAATATGTGTTTAATGAAAACTCAATCTTTTAGATGGTGGGACCGACACACAACATTCCCAATAATTTCGGTGAACTGAGTGGTAGCGATATACCACCGCCACCTCCCATGACAATACCAGAGGGTTTCACAGCTGCCCAAACAGAAGGGATACGCCAAATCCTCCAGATGCAGCAGAAAATTTTTCAGAGGCTACAATCACGACCTACCCTTGGTGCCAGTTCAGATAGACCAGAAGTGGACACTAAGACTAGGAACACCATCAGAGCAAATCCAGAGAAACCTCGCCGTTATGAGTATAGCTCACTTCAAGTACCTACCCAAGCTGCTATCGATACCATTGCTGGTGCGATCCAGATGTTGGAAGAACAGAATGCAGTGCTTAGTCAGGTAGTGCACAATGTAATCCATGGTCATTATCAAGGGCTGTCTCAAACTAGTTTAACTGCCAGCTTCACTCAGTCATTGTCTGCATCGGTGGCCGAACAGGCCCGTTTCTGCAATCTATTGTTGGATCACACGACTCAGGGTCAATTCAACACCTCTGACTCTCCACCACCGCCCTCAAGAATACCTATGGATATTAGGAGGGAAGAGAGAAGGAGTGGAAAGCCCAAACAAAGTTTGTCTGAATTGGATTTGAGTGAATGGGAAATTATATGCACCAAGTTCGAGCCATGTGCTAGGAAGCAGAGCAACAAAACTCAGCGGACCCCAAATTTCGATGCACTCCGCCTCCACGCAATCATAGCAATCGCCTGTGTTACAATTGTAGACAACGTGGGCATATGGGCAGAGAGTGTCTTGAACCTCAACAGGACCAGAATGAATGGAATGAGAAGAAGAAGCGCAGGAGACAACTCATCCAAGCCAGGAAGAGCAGAGCCAAAATCACAACTACGGTTGACTTTTCGGAAGGAACAATGGAACCACGGGTACATTCCTTTTGACACCGCTATTCCCCTATCCTTCTTTAAAACTGTGAATCTCGGGACGAGATTCTTTTTAAGGGGGGTAGCCTGTGACACCCCAGGTTTTAATTAGGGTTAATTAACACTAATGACTGGTCAACCAAGTCAAACATGTTGACTTTGGTCGAACACTGGTCAACCTAGGTCATCACCTCGAAAACCGTGCCAACAAACCCTAATGGTCAAGCTTGGTCAAAGTTTGGTCAACATTTGGTCAAAATCCCTTTTAAACCCTAGTTAACCCTTTGACACATTGCTCGGCCTAGAACTTTTGCCGCGTTCTCCAAATTTCACCTAAACACTTCAAATTCTGGCAATACAAAAGTTGTTCAGTTTTTCAAGGGACACAACTTTGCTTTTGGGTGGCATGTCCAATTTGAAGTGGAAAATAGTGAAAAACTTTGGTCAACGTCTACAGGTACTATTCATGGACGCTGAGAAAATCTTGATGTTTGCCTGCTGTTTTTGCTCGATCCGTTCAGTAAAACACCTATCGGCTTTTGTAAAAGTTGTACAGGATCAGTTGATCTACAACCTTGCTTATTGCACCTTGATGCAATTCTATAGTGAAAACTCGAGTTTGAGCCAGTCAAACAGGGCCAAGTCGAACACGTTTTGCGCCGGGAATGCGCCCTCGCGCACGACGTCGCGGCCGCGCCACGTCAGACGCCGAGTGCGCACACGTCGAGGCTCCCCTCTGCCCGCCGGTCCGTGAGCCGTATCCCCTCCGCGTGTGAGCGCTGGGCCCCGTGGCTCCTCACCGACGTCCGCGCCCAGCCTCCCACCACCACGCGCCGAGCCCCTACAGGCAGCGCCGCGCCGCCCACCGCCGCCCGATGAATCCTGTCGCTGCTGTACACAAGAGCCATGCCGTGACTGACCTTTCCCGTCCAAGTGTGTGCGTCTCTGAGTCGTCGTCGTCCTCCTATAAGAAGCGCCACCGACCCACGCACACGTGCACACCACCACCTACCCAGAGCATCACCGCTGTGCCCGCCATTGGTGCCCCACGGTGAATTCCACCTCCCGTACCGGGAAGCCACCGTGTGAGCCAGGTGCTACCTCCACAAGCACCCGCTGTAGCTCACCGAGCAGCACCTTGCCCTGCACAGCCCCTCTCCTCGTCGGAATTTGAGCTGTGGCGAGCACGCCGCCGCGGCCTCACCGCCGGAGCTAGCCGGAGCTTCCGCCGCCTCGGTCAACGCCCCCAATCAAGTCCAGGTGAGCTCACACGTCGCCCTGGCTCATTCGTTGACCCCGCCCGACCGCCCCTCGCCGGTGACGAACTCCCCTGCGCCATCGGGGACCTCTGGGAGAAGATCTCATTCTTCCGGGGGCCATCTTGCAAATACGAAAGGCTTTTGTGTGAAAGGAAAAGTTGAACCAAGGGCCTGGATGTAAATAGATTCTTCCCCATTGTAGTGTTTTTGTCAGATCTTTGAAAAATCATAGAAATTCACAGAAAAATTAGAAAAATGTAAAACCAATTTTGTTGGTTTCCTTGTGAGTAGATCTGCATCTTTTAGAAAGTTTGTATATCCTTTTGATGTATAGTTTTTGAATGAAAATTCAAACTCAGTTGAATGGGTTTGTTCATAACTTGAGTTGTACTCATGAGCTAGGCCTGATCTTTGGATATGTTGTTAGTAATCATTAGAATAGGCTATATCTAAGTTTTTGCACAAAGTTACTAAGTGAATCTCTAGTTATGATTTATTTTGCATTTATGCTAGATCTGCAGGTATATTTTGTGTAGCTTCATATGTGTGCTTTCTGTGGCTAATCTTGTGGCTATCATTTTGTTAGGCTTAGATGTGCTACTGGTAAATTTATCATGTATTTATGAACTGTCTATATATCTGTTTCTGAATGATGCTTGTTTGTAAAGTAAAATCTATAGCTCAATTTCTTTTACTCCAGTGATGCTCATCCTTGGGTTAGTTGATATTTATAACATGTCTAGGCTGTAGGAGAAGTTTGAGCTACATTTCAGTTATACATATTCCTGTATAAATTCTTTAGTATTAAATAGGCTAAAAATGGTTATTTTTGTGTAGCTTGATAGAAATAGTTTCTGGAGCTAATTTTTGGTGTGTAGCCTAGTTTTAGTCCATAGAGGCTCTGTGTTAAAGTTGAGCTCCAGTGCATGAGTAGTTTTCTCTGTATTAAATATTCTTGCTTTTGCTAGGAAGAACTTGTCGTATTTTTCATGCTCAGTAGGTAGCACTGTTGACCATGAAAATATGGCAGTAGCTCTGTTGTAATACTGTGTGCTCGTACAAAAATTTTCACTGTGTTTTACTGCATGGTTTTACCAGAAAGAATTTGGAAGAAAACTAGGTATATTAAAAAAGAGAAATAAAGAAACCCACTTCTTTATAGACTTAGGAGTGTTTAACCTTTAAAAATGCCATGTTGGATCCTTGAGATCTAACTTGATCTTTAGTGAAGTAATTCTAAATGGTTTGTATAAATGTGCACACAATCACCATTAAAATAAATATAAATAAATGGATGCGTGCCTGTGTGTTGGGAAGAGTATGCTGAATATATTCTTGTCTAGAGGAATGTAGTCAACATGGCACTTTATGCTTGTCATGTGATGTTTGTGTTTATTTTATTCGCATTCACCAAATAATTCTTGCATATGCATCCTATGTGTAGAACCTTCTGACGTTAGCTACGAGTTCGTCCCGGATCAAGGTGATGGACCGTTCGAAGGAGAAGTGAACTACGTGGAAGTACAATAAGACCCGGACCAAAGTTCGGAAGACTTTCTTACTAACTTGCTAGTGAAGGCAAGCCCCGGTTTATCATTCACCTATGTGCTTTCTTTTTAACTTCTTAATTTTATGATTGACTATCTATGTGCATTTACGTTCAGGAGTTGAATTGAAACCCTAGTTGCATGATCCCTAAGTACCTATGATGTTTTACTAGTATGCTAGGTTGCTAGTTGCTAAGCACTAAGGACCCGGTACAAGTCGAGTGATGTACTTTACTCGCGAGAATAGGTTCTTATGTTGGAATCATAAGATTGTTAAATTGGATTGCTCACGTGGTAAGAGCATGGGATTTTGGGCTCCGGTCTAGTGGTTAAGAGATTAAGCGTTTGAATGTACTAAACATTTGTCGGAAATGGGTATGGTAAGCCTAGTACCCGAATGATGCAGTGCGGGAACTTTGCGCTACTAATCTTGGGTTGCGGCCCTAGGCTAGCTACCTGTGGTGCATGTGTGACGTTGGATGCTAGTGTGAGGCATGCCAGCTAGCCTTGTACTTAGGACTGTGGCATCCGATCCCAATCCGAGGAATGACAGGAACCGTTTGGTTGAATGGACTCAGTGTGAGTACTTTCTCCCGTATGTTTAGGTCCACCTAGCAAGGTTATTAATCGATCGATCGTCGGCCTCTCACCGTTATCCGAGAGTGCTTAATTATCTGGCCATGATAATCCCTCTATGATGAAATGTTGTTAAACTTGATGTTTGAGTAATTGTTTGCACAACTTATGCTTGCAATAGTTGCTTATCTAGTAATAACTCGATCTACTAGAACTTGAGCTAAAATATTGAAAGTAAGGATTAACTCCTTAGTCGCTCTTTGGCAAAAGAAACCCACTAGCCAAAAGCCAAGCATGATTAGAGGTTAAGTCTTTTGTTTTAGACGGGTAAGCCTTGCTGAGTATTAGTATACTTGCTATAATTGTTGTTTTCAGGTGATAATGTTGGTTTGATGAAATCTCACCCGGCTGGGAGCTGGAACGGGTGGATGATGATGAATAATGGTGTTATGAGTGGCCTCTCATAATGCCAAGTGATCGTAGTTTATTTTCGCTGTCTTTTAAAACTCTGAACCAAGGTTTATCTTCTTATGAACTATGATTTGTAATGATTGACCCTACGAGGAAGATTAGTCTTGAATTGTAAGGTACTCTGGACTCTTCTTCGTGGGAGTTTTATTGTATACGTGTTCGATCCTCTGTGTGTTGATTCAAGTGATTTATCGGGCTTTGACCCAGCAACACTAAATAGGATAATTCTTTATTATCACTTAATAACCAAAGTGGATTGGTTTAGGTGATAATACAGACTTATCTCGGATGGGGTTGTCACAGTTACAAAGAGAGAAAGAAAACTTAGCCTACACACTACTCTATCGCTTACTACTCCTTAGTGAGGTTCTTTAGTTAGGAGGAAGGAGCTCTATCTCCACGATAGTGATGTCCTCTTCTACCTCATCCAAATTTTCATCCTCAGAGGGGTCTTGATATATGGTGTGTATAACCTGATCCTTCTCTGTTGGAGTCTTTGCATCTGGGTACACCTTCATGGCTATAAGTGCAGCTACTACGACGTCATGTGTATACTGAAGTGGCGGCTGAGTATCTTCATCGCATGCTCCTAGATCCAAGGTCAACTCTGGCAGCCTGAAGTCCTCTGTTCTGATCTGCTCCTGAAGCTTGGAGGGTAGTTTGTCGTTGAGTTGTTGCAGCTCCTGGACCCTCTTCTCATCTGAAGCCTTCCAATTGCCCTGTATCGGTCTACCTTATCATATAGGTAGATCACTTTCTTGATCAAGTTGATCAGGTGGACCTGAGTATCTGCTTCTCGGCCTCTCTGTTTTGTCAGCTTGTACCGTAAAGCTTTGTTCTTGTGGTGTTGAGCCTTTTGGGTGCTGGTGGTCTTCTGATATTCCAACTGGCTCTGAAGTCCATGTATCTGCTCCATGAGTATCCCCTGCTGATCAGTATAATCTCAGACTCAGCTCAGACTCAACTGATGCAGAGGATGGCTGAAGCCATCGAGAACCGAGTCAACGGTGGGAGTCGCAACATCCCGCCGGAGGAGGACTTCGCCAAGAAGATCGAGAGGTTCCTCCGCCTGAAGGCCCCCATCTTCAGTTACTCGGCGTTTGAGCTCGGCTAGCCTCCAGTGGGCCGGATTAGATTGGGCCGGAATAGAAAACGAACGGCAAGAAGAAATCAAGGGGCACGAGTGATCTTCAGTTGTTGGGCTGAAACGCAACGAGTGTACGGAGCCAAGGAGTTGAAGGGGTGGTAACAGACTTCGATAGATGGGCTTGAAAGGCTGTATGGGCCAAAAGAGGAGAAAAGAAAAAGAATTTTCTTTTTATTTTTCAGAAAACATTTTTGTGAAAAGAATAATCTAGAGATAGCTAGATAATTCATTAAAGCCACGAAAAATATTCCAAAAATCCCAAAAATTCTAGGAAAAATCCCAGAGCTAGATTGAGACACGAACAATCTAGATAAAATATTTGGAGCTCATGAAAAAGATTTTAGAGCCTTCTAATAAATAGAAATAGCTCAAGAAAAATGAGAATAATCTCCAGAAAAATCTGGAAAATTCTCGGGAAGGTTTAGGTCAGCACCTAAGCGTGTTTTTAAAACATTTTGCACTCATGAACACCAAGATGGTTCAGCATGAATGCAACACACACATATTCATTTTATTTAATTCGGAAAATCAAGCAATGGCTTTTTCCTATACTATATTTCCTGTAAAGAAAATAATTGTTGGTAAAATTTTAAAATTGAGAGAAAATAATTGTTTTAATTATTATTCCTATTCACATCTTGAAATTGGAAATTTCAGGGTGTGACAATGATCCTCTCGACGCCGACGACTAGCTCCGCGTGATCGAGACGAAGCTCGACCTCACCACCTACACTGATGAAGAGTGTGTGGCTCTCGCCGTCCACCAGCTCGAGGGTCCTGCCAAGTCATGGTGGGACAACTACTCTGGCAGCCACCCGAACCCAGCTTTCATCACCTGGTTGGAGTTCTATGAGGTGTTCCGCGAGCAGTACCTACCACGGGAACTCATGAGTCAGAAGGCACAGGAGTTCCGCAACATGACTCAGGGTGCAATGATGGTGGAGGAGTACGAGAGGCACTTCATGAAGATGATGCGCTATGCCCCCGACGACACCAACACTGACGACAAGAAGCAGTTCTGGTTTCTGCGAGGCCTCCACCATGGTCTCCGCCAGGGCTTGAAGGCCAGTGAGCACAAGTCCCTTTGCCACCTGGTGAACGCATGAAGTGCAAGAAGAGGATGGGAGATCGGGACCATGGCGGCCGATCCTTCCAGAGGCCGAGGAGTGGGCAGAGCAACCTGCTGAGAGGGAGCTACCGCCCGGGGAACAACCAGCCCGGACGTGGCTTCGGAGGAAGCCGTGCACCGTACCCTGGAGGAAGGAGCTCCAACTACCAGCAGCAGGGTGGTGGCAACAACCGCCCGCAGCAGTTCGCGTCGAGACATGGCACCGGAGGTTTCACACCTACGTGCTACGCATGTGTCAAGCAAGGCCACAAGTCGTACGAGTGCCCCAGCAAGAAGAACGCTGCTACACCTGCCAAGGCACCAGCCCCGGGAGGGAGGCCACCTCAGGCTGCACCCCAGCAGACCGCTGACCGCGGGAGGCTCAACCTCTTGACTGAGGAGGAGGCTGCCGATGCTCCTGACATCGTGATCGGTGAGTTTTTAGTTTGTGGTGCAAAAGCTTTGATTCTTTTCGATACTGGTGCAACTAGTTCTTATGTGTCCTCTAACTTTGTAAACAAACTGTCTCTCCCCATGACTCCCCGACCGAAACCTATTGTGACGAGCTCACTGCTCGGAGATATCAGGTGACTCTTCTCCTTCTGACGAGGTGTATTCGGGTAGGTTTCCATGAAATTCAGGCGAGTTTTCATGGAAATTTTGTGGAGCTAGGGCTGGTATTGGATCATCGGGAATATGGTTTATATTTTCTAGATCAAGATTAGGTTCTGGTTCTGGTGTTGGGGATCGGGATTGTGCTTGTTCCAAAGCTTACTCTAGGGCTCTGTTGTCTTCATAGGCTGACTGCAAAGACTGGTGTAGGTCCCTCACCATAGCATTAAGATTATCTATGACGGTGGTCATTTCTTGCATTGCGGCTTCCGAATGGTATTTGGATTGGATATTTTTATCTTTGGTACAGGAGAGTCTATACCTGAGACATTTCTCTGTATGCTTGGCTTCCTTCGCTTCATGTCGGGCGGCTTGGAAATCCATTTCTTTGGTGGTATGTAGCTGATATAGGGATTGGATATATTGGACGGTGCTGACTTGAGTAAGATTTTGAGAATGTTGTAGGTATTCCATTCTCTCTATCCAAAGGGGATGTGTGGTATCTTGCACAGGGGGTAGTATCTGGCTGGGGTTTTATCCAACTCGTGGATATGTTTAGTGCATAGCTTTACTAGGGCTTCGAGAGCTACTGTTTGTAGTGAGTCACTATACTCTGTCCCTTCTGCATAGGTTACGCAAGGTTCCCACTCGGGGTGTGATTGTATGGTTGGTATCCTGAGGTACATTTGACATCTGCTGATCCCATTCTTCCGTGTTTCCTTCCCACTGAACTCTGATATAGGGTATATCCCAAACTCTGCATGACTTCCCATAGAATCTTCGTGAATCCATGCTTATCGATGTAGTGCCCATGTGTCCAACCTTCTTCGTCAACCCAGTTGTCCCAGTCATTCTGATCTGTCATCTGTCATGGATGGAAAAGGAAATTTTTCAGAATTTTCCTTCTCCTTAGAATAGAGATACGAATGGAGTTTGAGGTAAGAAGAGCAAGAAATTGGGGAAAAGGTAAGTTATAGCATATCTTTTAAGTTGTTATCCTTATTATACGTTCTACAGAGTCCTAGTTGTTAACTACGGCTCTGATACCACCCTGGGAAGACCACCCTCCGGATGACCCTACTTAAGCAATACAGTGCCACGCCCTGGACCGGGTAAATGGTACCAGCTTGTAAGGTATGATAATCAAAGTAGAAAAAGATAGAAGTTAAGGAGAAGATTACTCCGGTGAATATATAGTCACCTTTACTGTAGGAGCACACAACAATCATTATGCAGCAGTAGACGTAGAAAAGGCCGTAACCTGGGCAAACAAGCAAGTTTGAGTACTTTTGCCAGAAGTACTCAGCAAGTACCCCAACATATAAGGATTTAATCACATGAAAGTAAGATATATATAGTGGGGCTAGCATCAATGCATAAAAGTAACTCATGCAAGTGTGAACATAGTATGACAACTATCGGACTCCTAACTCAAGTATAATAAGGAGTGGTGGTCCTAGAGGAGGAACACGAAGCCTCTCCTACCAGTTCCCAATTTTAATGCAACTATCGACAGGATCCTGCTTAACCCTTACCCCGTTGCATCAACTCTTGGGCTTCTCCCCACAAGTTTAATCACCTTATTTCTAATGGTGTGACTAGTCAAAGAGAGCTTTAACCGGATCTGGGCCGAGGAAGGTGGTGGCGGCCGGGGAAGGAGTAGGAGGAGGCCGGGGAAAGGAGGAAGCCGTCGTGTACCTCCCGCAGGGCCACCTCGAGCACCTCGGTGACGCCGCTGCCAGAATCTTCGAGGTCGGATCTCGTGCAGCATCATGTTGGGGATGCCCTTGTCGATGGGGAAGCAGCGGCTGGTATCGGGGCAGATGAGGGAGCCCTCCTGGATGTGGATCTCGAGGAGCGCGTGGTGAATGTGTCGGATGGTGCTGCCGTCGACATCGGCGGCGCCCTCGGTGAAGATCTCCTCCTCGGGGGGCTGCTCCTCGGGGAGCAGCTCGGGGAGGCCGAGCGCGCGGGTGGCGGCGACGAGCGTGCCCCAGTCGATTTTTGGGAGGAGGCCGCGGATGAAGTTGGCGTTGAGGTCCACCTCCTTGGTCACCCACTTGGCCGCCTCTAGCTTCAGCGGGTAGCAGGGGAGAGAGGGAGATGGAGCAGGGGAGGAGGGGAAGGGCGGCGCGGTGCGGCGCCGGGACGGACAAAGAGAGGGGCAGTTGTTGGCGGTTGAATAAAAAAAGATGCAGATAGCAGAGGGAGATCCAAGGGATGCGCTACGGGTGAGGTGCACTCGCAAAATGCAGCGACGGGTGCAGTTGCTACTGGACCGCGTACAGTAGCACTTGGTTCTTCATTTAGCGTTTGCAGATCCAGATGCAGCAATTGTTGCGGACAGTCTTACACCAACCCTTTTTCATGGTTCCATTTTTTTCTTTTATATTGGTAGTCATTTTTATTAGACCTGTCAATGGGAAGGTATATGACCGTATGAGCAAACTCACTCTTGTTCATACTCAAATCCAACTAACTAGTATCCACTCCTTACGTCCCTCAAACCCAGTCATATCCAATGGATATATAATATATGAACTTTGTACTACACATATATACATATACAATTGATTATTAATTGTACTGCATATATATGTCAGGGTCAGGCCTAATTTTTATCAACACCCCATCTTTGCATTGTTCATCGCTATTGCAACACTATTACTTACAACAGTTGATGCTAAAAATGTTACTTGGGCATAATATCAACTCATTGTAAATTAAAGTTGTACGTGCACCCCATCCATTTTCCGCTCTAGCTACTGATTCCTTCCGCGCGTACGTGTTCATCCATGTTGCTAACAGCGTCCACGTCGATCCCCCGGTTGTTGATTGCGTGGCCGTCCACTACGGGAGAAGCAAAATTCTCCGAGTGTCCCATTCTTCCCCGAGTGCCAAAAATCGGGCACTCGGGGAAGAAAATCTTCCCCGAGTGTTGCACTCGGGGAAGAAAAACACTCGGGGAAGAGGTGCTTCCCCGAGTGCCGTAGAGTCCATGGCACTCGGGGAAGGCCCTCTTCCCCTAGTGCAACACTCGGGGAAGAGAGGCACTCAAAAAAGAAAATTTGTATTTAACGGCGGAGAGTGACAGAGCCGAGTGGGAAAAATCTTCCCCGAGTGCCTTCCTCTAGCACTCACGGATGACGGGGAGTTCTATCAACAAGACGAGGGGCTACCAGGGATGCTTGAGATAGACTTAACTGAAGATATTGAAATGGAAGTAGATGAGGAATGGGTTGTTGACGAGGAAGCTGCAGATAAGGTGCATGATCCAAGAGAATTGAAAATGCTTGACGGACTACAACTAGACAATGGCAGCGATGAGGATGAGGCTGTTGACGATTTGGAGGCTCTTGATAGTGATGACAATACCTATCATCCAGATAATCCCGATCATGAAGAATATTAGAAAAACATGTAATACTTCTCGTTTTAATACTTGTAAATATTAGAAAAACATGTAATACTTCTCGTTTTAATACTTGCAAATACATTTTCTTTGTTTTGCTTCCTTGCTAAGTACTTCTCATTTATCTAGACTAATACTGGTTTATTTGTTTTAATTGCAGGTGATGGGGCCCACTAGGAGGTGTCGCTCGGCTTACTCGAGACCGAGGGAGATGGAGCCGCCACTGGTTGGGGAGTCGGAGCCGGAGCCGAAGCCGTCAGAGAGGCAGAGGAGGGCGAGGGGCAGGCCCAGGCTGGAGGCGTCGATTGACCACAACCTCGGCTCCTCTTGCTCTTCTAGGGAAGACGACGTCCCTCCACAGATGTACGACGAGGGGGTTCCACACGTGTCCGAGGAGGGGGTTCTGCACACGTCCGAGGAGGGGGCAGGGGGTTCGACTTCCTCTGCAGCCTCGAAACCCTATAAGCGAGGTCCCAGCCAGCTCCCGAAGTGACTGATTCCTGTTGACCGCCGTCCACTGATTGCACCCGAGGGGGATAGGTAAGTAACTTCATATGTTCTTCATTTGATATATAGAAAAATCATAATAAGAACTAATAATAACTATTATTAACCACTTGTGCAGGAACTGGATACTTGTTGAGGAGGGGGTGGAGGCTCGTAATGTCAATGGGATCTTGGGACTTCTGTGTAGGGAACACTTCCCTGGCCTGGTGTACAAGTCAGAGGAGGATGTGGAGGGAGAGTTACCCTCGTTTGACCAGTACGCCCTCTTCCCCGCAGATGAACTGTACAGAAACTTGGCGGATCAGGTGATTTCAGAGTTGTGGGTAAGCCTTTCTCACTCTACGACCCTCATTTCATTGCTTTCATTGGTCATTCTTGAAATAAAATAATGGATACCTTGTGTCTTTATGCAGGACTTCTTCAGATGCCAGCCGGTACAGGAGGAAAGGGCGTATCAGGTGGCTTACACTTCCTGTAAAAGGTGTGTCTCAGACTTGTATTATGAGGCCCGCCTGCAGGTGCACATTGACTACAACGCCACCTACCGTAAGAGAACAATCAACAGAACTCAGGCGCAAAGTGAGACAGAGATTCTGACAAGGGAGCAGTACCTTGAGGTAAATAGAAAATGTCTCCTATTGATCTCTTTTCAGATTACTTATGCCTAATTTGATCTTCTGATGGCTTGTAGGTGATTCCGAGCTGGTGCGCCACCTCTTCCGATTGTTGGGCTGCTATAGTGGAGAAATGGTTGGACGTGGACTGGCAGAAGGTGCACAAAGAGAAAAGAGAGCACCGTATGCTGATGCCAGGTGTACCTCACCATCAGGGCAGCGCCAGCCTCAGCTAATACAAAAAGACATATGTAAGTCGCCACAACTTGTCTAATCTAGCCGTGCTCAATTCTGCATGATTCCTAACCACATGTTGCCTTTTTTTAGGAGGCGGCACACGGTGGTCGGCCAATTGGCCAACTTGCGGCATATGCTCTGGCCCACATGGGCCCGGCAAAGTCCAACATCAAGTACAACCCGGATGCAGGCCCAGAGGCGTACACCAACTCCAGCGTCCACACCCGCCTTAGTTCATACACGGAGGCGTCAAGGTTAGTCCACGGGCCAGACTACGACCCGAGGACCGAGGAGCACCTTGATCCTGAGCTAGTGATGAGGATTGGGCAAGGCAAGAAGCATGGGCGGTTCTACATTGGTGACGGCATCCTCGACACGGCCTCTACTACTCCTCTTGACCGCCTACGAGCAGCGAGCACGAGCTCTAGTGTGCCCATAAGCCAGCGGCCGACAGCGATGACGTCACTCCAGGTAAGTATTCTCACTTTCATTAGTCGTTCTTTGACTTTTACGCTCCTTAGCTCTGCATTATTGGAACATTGGTGTCAAATGTTGCAGGCTGAGATTCAGCAACTTCGGGACCGGCAGGAGGCCCTGTTGGCTGAGCGAGAGGTTGAGCGACAGGCTCAGCTGGCCAAGCAGGAGGCCGAGCATCAGAGGATACAAGCTTTGGAGGCGCAGACACAAGGTTTGCTCAAGTTCGTGCAACAACTTGGGGAGCAGCAAGGTTGGTAGATCCCAACACAACTGCTTGCACCACCTCCACCACAGTGTCGAGAGTCCACTCCGGTGAGTATGAGTACGATTGTTTTACTTTCTGTGCTAATGTTTAGTGTCAAACCTAGTGATGGCCTTCGTGCCGGATTTGTTGATGGGTCGGCCTTCGTGCCGGAGTTGTTGATCTATCGGCCTTCGTGCCGGAAATGTGGTTGTCGGCCTTCGTGTCGACCTTCTTCTTGCAGGTTTTGGAAACCTCCCCATGCAGGGGAGGTGCTGCCAAAATTTTCAACTTTTCTTTACAACTTATATTTTTATCTTGTCACTCACGTGTAATTTCTTCTCTTTTTTCAGTGGCACTCGGGGGCGTCGTCGAACCATGTCGGAGGGTCACTGACGTCGTACGTGGGGCCATCCCCAGCTAGAGCATCGCTGGGATCGCACGTTGGGACATCCCAACCCTCCCAGTTGCCGTGAACTTGTGTGAGTTGCACGTCAGACTCGTTTTTATGTATTGCACGTTGGGATCGTACGTCAGACTCGTTTTTATGTATTGCACTTTTGAACTTGTGAACTTGGAATAGTGTGTAATTTTGAATGTGTGGTTTGTAATATATTGTGAATTCCGGACATATTTGGTCGTTTGTGATTTATAAATGTGGTTTGTGATATATTGATGTCGATTTGTGGTTTGTATATATATATATGCTTTGTTTGTCACACGAAAAAGCAAAAAAAAACAAAAAAATGGAGCTTCCCCGAGTGCCTGGGCAGCGGCACTTGGGGAAGACATTTTTCAATTAAAAATCAGCGATTTTCTTCCCCAAGTGCTTGTCTCATGGCACTCGGGGAAGACATTTTTCAATTAAAAATCAGCGATTTTCTTCCCCGAGTGCTTGTCCCAAGGCACTCGGGGAAGAGGATTTTTTTTAAAACATCGAATTTCTTCCCCGAGTGTTACACTCGGGGAAGAGGTTTTTTTAAAAAAAAGAAGTTTCTTCCCCGAGTGTTGCACTCGGGGAAGAGTTTTTAAAAAAAAGAATTTCTTCCCCGAGTGTTGCTCTCGGGGAAGAGGTTTTTTTTAAAAAAAACAGAGACCGCCGACGGTGTTAAATCTTCCCCGAGTGCTAGCACGGCACTTGGGGAAGTCTTCCCCGAGTTTGCGAGATTTGGCACTTGGGGAAGACCGCTTCACCGTGAGAAGCATCCTCGGAAGCTCTTCCCCAAGTGTTGCACTCGGGGAAGGCTTCCCTGAGTGTTTTTGGCCTTCCCCGAGTGCATTTGGCACTCGGGGAAGCCGGTGCCTCCCGTAGTGGTCTGGGCTAACTAATCATCAATCGCGGGAGACGCACGTTGCGATTCGGCCGTTGGGGCCGCCGGAAAGCCGCTCGACTCCACTTGACTCGACGGCTCGATCCGATGATCCCTCAGCTATATACATATAGTAACTAGGTGACAACCCCGCGCGTTGCTACCGATATTAGAGGAGATGCATTACTTTGGTTAGTAGTAAAAAAATATGGTTTGTTAATTATTAATATTATCTGAAAAATAAAATTATTGAATGAGTTACTTTCTAACGTGGCATGGTATTGCTAATTTTTTTTATAAATATTAGATGAGCTAGGAGTATATTAAAAATTGTAATAGAGCTCTTCTAAGGCCCTCCACAATGTGAGTGAAGCCTATAACTGTTCATAAGCGCCACCTCATAGAGGAGCCACAAGTGCTGTAAATCTTAAAGCATGCATATCTGATGTGAAGTACAGATGTGGGCCTATATGAATTAAAATATATCTCAATCTCAATCACTTTCTCATCTTTGAGCCAATGCCAGCACCACACGCACTTGTTTCTTCCCTCCAACTTCTCTCTGCACCGGAGATATGAAGGATCGAAACGGTGAACCAGAGAGGGGGGAGTGAATGGGAGCCGATAAAAATTCTTCTCGAAGGAGATAGAGACTCCAACAAGATGAACACGGCTTCCAACACATGTCTCCGACTCAACTACCCAAGTTGGCCAAGACCACGTAGCCACTGGAGTGCTACTAGTCCAAGGAACCAACAACTGAACCAACCGAACCAAACACCCCAAACGCACAGCGGAAAACTGAGCAGCCTGCTGTCTGTGCGACACCGGTCAGACCGATGGCTCCTGCCGGTCAGACCGATGGCACCAGTCAGACCGGTGGACTCTGCCGGTCAGGCCGGTGGAGAACAGCAGATGCACAGCAAAGTTCCAGGAAGCCTCAGTGACTCCTCTAGGCCCTGGAACAAAGAACAACCTGCCAAGAAGGAAAACCCCTCACAAAGCCTAGCAAGACAAGTCCAAACGGGCCAAGAACTGGACAGCAGGACCACGGGACAAAACCACACGAACATAGCAGTTCCCCGAGACAAAACCCACCAGGGGCTCGCACCGGTCAGACCGGTCAAGAGCACCGGTCAGACCGGTCACGCCTGGGCAGCTCGGGATGAACAGCGCCCGCGGGTCAACTCCCCCAAATCCAACTCCCGATCTCCCGATTCGCTCCACGGATTCGCACAAGACTTTGGGGATAGTAGGAACACCTCATGGGCACTCCATAGCCAAGATTTGGTCCACCAAAACTCATTGAATCAAGAGGAATCGAAGGATTTCCGCCAAGAACACTACGAACCCTAGAACCACGAAAACCCCAAAATCGAGCCCCTTTGCTCACGGATTTGGGAGGGGAATCAAAGGGAAAAGAACCACGAGGGGTTCATGCATACATCCCCCACCAAATCCCAAAGAGAAAGGTCTCAAAACCGTCACAAGAAATTCACCAAGAAAAGCCTCCGAAAATCACCAAAAAGGAGAAACGGGAAAGACACATCCAAGCCTTGAGGAACCACGCCGAATCATCTATACATACCAAAGAGGCTCATACAAGGTCTAGCTTGCCGCCCGATCATCCTTCCCTCTCACAAGATCTCACCATGAAGCTCTCAAGCTAGTCCTACGAAAATCCTAAGGAAAATAGGAAGAGAAAATAGGAAAACAAAATGAGCTAGGGTTCCAAGAGATGGCTGCCATCCTCTCACCCCTTGGGTTATATGGAGGCAACCAAAAGACTAAAATACCCTTACTAGCTAACTAGGGATACATGCCCCTCAAGGGCAAATTTGGAAGTCTTTGTCTTCGCACCATCGGACGGATGCCCAGCGACCACAAACTTGCTTAGCCTCGACGCAAGCCTTGCGATCCCGACGCGTGTCCTCCGCTTCGAAGATTCCGGACTGCGTCGTCGCACATCGGTCAGACCGGTGCTCCTCACCGGTCAGACCGGTACCCAACGGTCAGACCGGTCAGACCCACCGGTCAGACCAGTCCGGAGCTACTGCACCTCCGTCTTCGGTTCTTCGGTCTTGGCTTTGTGGATCAACCAAGGAACCTAGTGGTTTTCTGGTGAACCACCGGAAACCCCGCGAACTCGGTGTAGCCTCCGCCAATCACCACTCATGACACGGCTCCCACGTCGTCCCGGCTCGACCTTGGTTTTGAGGCTCAACCAAGAAACCGTCCATGACTTCATCTTGTTGTTCTTGCCACCATGCGGCCCGCTGAAAGTGCATCTTGGCCCCTAATTGTTTTGGTGATAGTGACAAACACAATTTGTGGTATTTAACGTTTGAATAAGATGTGTGCAGGATTTACTTAAAACATGGTTCTGACCAAAAGAAGGCCCCCAACTCTAATTCAGCGTTTTCAACTCAAGTCAAGGCTTAATTTAATTTTGATTTTGAATTTGAGTATAGGAAACACCGTACTATAAAGGGGGATGCGAATTGATAGCCAAGAGATGCTAAAAGTGCTTTAGGAGATGACCCAAGTGAGTGAGAAGAGATTAGAGTTGACACGTGCACATTTGCTTATCTTATCTCATCTTCTCAGCCTTTGTCGGTAGTACCGATATGGCTTCACTGGCGAGTTTTAGCCAGGGGCTCGGTAGTACCGACCCTGGGTCGGAACTACCGATATGCCTCCACTGTTGGGTTTCTGCGGCACCCCTCGGTAGTTCCGACCCCGTGTCGGAAGTACCGAGAAACCCCGATTCTGCACAGTAACGGCTAGTTTTCAGGGTTGGGTATAAATACCCCTCTTCTCCTCCCTCACTCATTGCTGACCAACCACGGGACAAACCCTCACTTGAGCATTCACTCCACTTCTCCCCTCCCTCCTAGAGCCAAGATTTGATTCCTTTGAGCTAGGGCTTGGGTAGAGAAGTGATTCCTAGTGAGGATTAGAGAAGCTTTGAGAGCCCCTTCGAATCTCCCCATCTCAAGAGCACTTGAAGCATCTCCGGGCAATTGATTCGTGTTTGTTACTCTTGAAGCTTGCTTCTAGACGGTTAGGCGTCTCCCGTTGAGTGCCCACTTGGTGTGGAGCACCCGGGATCGTTTGTATTACCCTCTCCGTGGTGGAGAATTCTTAGTGAGCACCAATCTTCCTTTGTGGGGATTGGAAGAGGAAAAGAGGTTCTTGGTGATAGCCCTCCCTTTGTGGGATCCTCAACGAAGACGTAGCTTCCTTTGTGGGAGTGAACTTCGGATTAAATTCTTGTGTCTCCATTTGCTTGCTTGAATTCTTTATCTCTCTCTAACCCTAGAACTTGTTTTAGCCCGATCTCTAAATTGGTTATGCTCCAACTCATATCTTTGGTTGCAGGTGGTTCTTAGCTACTAAACTAAAGCTTTGATTCAATTAGAATTGCTAGAATCGCATTACAATTCAAATTTCATTTTAGTCTCCTCTGTACTGTCGGAAGTACCGGTCCGGTACCGGAAGTACTGAGCCCCCTCGGTAGTTCCGGCACCGTGTCGGTAGTACCGACAGGTGTTTTTAACCGCTGCACTTGTTTCAAAAATTTGAAGTGATCCTATTCACCCCCCCCCTCTAGGCATCACAAGGTCCTTTCAATTGGTATCAGAGCTGAATCCCTTGATTTAGGCTTAACCGCTAAGGGATCAAG
Source organism: Cenchrus fungigraminus (assembly GCA_036936925.1). Lineage (NCBI taxonomy): Eukaryota > Viridiplantae > Streptophyta > Magnoliopsida > Poales > Poaceae > Cenchrus > Cenchrus fungigraminus. The sequence continues at coordinate 45,800,116 of CM072771.1, read as the reverse complement.
ATGTCGGGGAGCGGAGACAACCAATCCGCCGAAGAAATCGCCGCCAAGGAAGCTCAAGAGAAAGAGCTTAAGGCAGCCCAAGACGTCACCGGGAAGGCCCCAAGCCGTTCCAACAGAGAAAGCTCCGATGACTCTTCATCCGACTCCGACTCGGATTCCGACTCCGACTCAAGTGATGAAGACATCAAGGATGATGATGATGCGGCAAGGAAGGCGGCGAAGAAGAGAAGAAAAGCTAAGAAGAAGAAGAAGGCCAAGAAGATGGCCAAGAAGCTCCTCAAGAAGATGATCAAGAAGGAGCAAGCAAAGCATTCCCACTCCGGCTACTATGAAGTGCCATTCCACTACGGACAACCTACGGGCAACAATCCTAACGAAAAGTTTTATTCCGTACATTTGGGAAAGCCTCCCCACTTCGATGGGAAAGACTATCCCAAATGGGCTTATGATATGCAAATGCACCTCTACGGGCTTCACCCTTCTCTTTGGAAGATTGTGGTTGTAGGTGTGACAATCCCCGCCGAAGGAGAAGCTCTTACACTTGAGCATGAGCAAGACCTCCACCGCAACATGCAAGCAACAAGAGTAATCACGGGATCCTTGTGTGCTCAAGAGTTCAACAAAGTCCGGAACATCCAAATTGCCAAGGTGATTTGGGACACACTCAAGGAGGCACATGAGGGTACCGATCAAGTGAGAAGAGGCAAGATCGACTTGATTCACGGAGAGCTTGAGCTTTTCGTCATGAAGGATGGAGAGACTGTGAGGGAAATGTATGATAGGCTAATACTTCTTGTCTCGGACATCAAAGCCCTAGGAAGCAATGATTGGGATGATGAGAAGGTCACAAAGAAGTTGCTAAGAGCTTTCACACCGAAGAATCCAAACCTAGCAACCATGATAAGAAGAGATCCCAACTATCACAACATGACTCCCAATCAACTTCTTGGTGAAATCTTGCATCAAGAGCAAGTTGATCAAGACGTGGAGAAGTCTCTTACATTGAAGGTGAGCAAGAGTCTAGCCCTCAATGCTAGCTCTAGTGAAGTGGTGGAATTGAAGCCGAAGACTTCCAAGACTAAGAATGAAGATTCAAGTGAGGAAGGAAGTACGGATGAAGAAACCGCCTTTGCCATAAGAAAATGCAAGTTCTTGAAGTCCAAGGCATCAAGGAAAGGTGGTGATGATAGAAAGAAGAAGTCACAAAGAAAATGCTATGAGTGTGGAGAGTATGGACACTTCATCGCCGAGTGTCCCAAGAACAAGAGCAAGGACAATAATAAGGAAGAGAAGAAGTACAAGGAGAAGAGCAAAGAGTACAAGAACAAGTACCAAGGGCATGCTCACGTGGGTCAACAATGGGACTCAAGTGATGAAGATGAAACACCAAAGAAGAAAGGCATGGCAACACTTGCCATGGCACAAGGAGCATCTTCACCACGCCTCTTCAACAACTTCTCCGACGATGAGGACAACTCTCACTTTTGTCTCATGGCAAGAGGGAGCAAGGTACAAGAGTCAACCACCTCATCCTCTCTCACCTCATCATCTTCCACACCTAGTAATGACATAGACAACCTAGATGAGGAAAAAGAGATGGAGGCAAACATGATAAAGCAATTTGGTAAAAAGGGCCATAAAGAAATTAAAAAGCTTCTGGACAAATTAGAGGAAAGGAAGGAGATTCTCCATGAGCAAGAAGACTTGCTTATCCGTGAAAAGGAAAGAAACCTTGCTCTAGAGAAAATCCTTGCCGAAGAAAAGGCTAAGGTGGAGAAGTTGACCACGGACTTGTCCTTGGCTAATGACTCCAACAAGAGGATGTCAAAGGATTACACTTTGGCAAATGAATCTCTAGCTTCCCTAAAGGCTACTCATAGTGAGCTTCAATCAAGCTTTTCATGCTTGATGGATAAACATAAAAATCTTGAGGCAAACTATAGTACCCTTTGGGAAAGCACCAAAGCCAATTCTAAGGCAACACTTGACTCTAGTGCCTCCACTAGCAAAGGTTGTTCTATTTGCTCTAATGTTGATATAAATGCTCTCAAGACTAACCATGCAACGCTTGAGGAAACAATCAAGAGCAAAGACAAAGAAAATAGCCCGATTGAACATGTTGATCACTCAAGGCAAGAATGGTGCCAAGTCCATCCCTAAGGTGGTTGACAAACAAGGACTTGGGCACTACAAGAACAACAAGGTCAATGGTAGGGTGGTGGTTAAAGGGCATGAGATCCCCTTGTGGAACAAGGGAGGCTACCTCAACACTATTATGGATATTGCCCATGTTGTCACCACCTCCACCACAACAAAGGACAAGCCAAAGATTGTGAACACCACAAAAGGGAATGGTGGGGTTAATTCTCCATCAAAGGCATTGAAGAATGTGGTTGAACACAAGCCCTCTCCCAACTACAATTGTGACTATGTTGTGACCTTGGACCACAATGGTAAAATGGTGGTCAAGTATGTTGGGGCCTACACAAAGAAGACTATGAGGAAGAGTGTGTGGGTTCCGAAAGTTTATGCTTCTAACCTCCAAGGACCCAAATCCTTTTGGGTACCTAAACCAAAAGCCTAAACTTGTTTTGTAGGCCTACTCCTTCGGTGGAAGCGCATGGTTGATTGATAGTGGTGCCACTAATCATATGACCGGAGATGAAGGCTTATTTGCATCCCTTGACCATTATGACAACCCTATGGAAACTATCATCTATGGAGACAATGGTCAAGGAGATGTGATCGGTCTAGGTAAAATTGCTATCTCAACAACAAATTCAATTGAAGATGTTTTTCATGTGCAAGGTTTAGAGTACAACTTGTTGTCGGTTTCACAACTTTGTGAGAAATGCTACAATTGTCTCTTTACCAAAGAGGGTGTGACCGTCTCTAGAAGTGAGGATTCCTCTATTGTCTTTGCGGGTCACCTAAGGGGAAAGCTTTACTATGTGGACTTCACAAAAGTAAAGGTGGACCCTAAGGCTTGCTTAGTGGCAAAATCCGACATGGGTTGGCTATCGCATCGCCGACTAGCCCATGTTGGCATGAGGAACTTGGCCAAACTTCAAAAGGACGAGCACATCCTAGGACTAACAAATGTTGTTTTTGAGAAAGATAGGTTATGTAGTGCTTGTCAAGCGGGAAAACAAGTTGGAGCGCATCAACCCGCCAAGAACATCTTATCAACATCAAGACCATTGAAGCTATTACACATGGACTTGTTTGGACCAATTGCCTACATAAGCATCGGTGGTAACAAATATGGTTTAGTAATTGTTGATGACTTTTCTCGTTTCACTTGGGTATTCTTTTTGCAAGATAAAAGTGAAGCAAAGGGAATTGTGAAGAAGTTCATTAGAAGAGTTCAAAATGAGTTCGAGCTCAAGGTCAAGAACATAAGGAGTGACAACGGCTCGGAGTTTAGAAACACTCAAGTTGAGGAGTTCCTAGATGAAGAAGGCATCAAGCATGAACTTTCCGCCCCATACACACCTCAACAAAATGGGATCGTTGAGAGGAAGAACCGTACGTTGATTGAAGCGGCAAGAACAATGCTTGACGAATACAAGACTCCGGACTCATTTTGGGCGGAAGCCATCAACACCGCATGCCATGCCGCCAACCGCCTCTACCTCCACAAGTACTTGAACAAGACTCCCTACGAGATCATCACCGGTAAGAAGCCTAGTGTGCATTACTTTAGGGTCTTTGGGTGTAAGTGTTTCATACTTAACAAGAAACCCAAAGCCTCAAAGTTTGCATCCAAGGTTGATGAAGGTTTTCTCATTGGTTATGGAACTAACGAACATGCCTATCGTGTTTTCAACAAAACCACCGGTTGTGTTGAGACCACGGTAGACGTGAAATTTGATGAATCCAACGGCTCTCAACGAGAGCAAGTTAGTGAAAACCTTGTAGATGATGAAGAACCCCCAAGTGTGTCAATCTTTAGAATGGGGACCGGTGAAGTTATGCCTCGTGAGGCTCAAGTTCAAGCTCCGGGTGACACAAGCAATCAAGATCCATCATCATCAACAATAGTGGAACCACCAAGTTCTCAAGTTCATCAAGATGCAAGTCAAGTTCATGGTGACGATCATGGACGGGGCTTTGATCAAGGGGGAGAACAAGGTGGTGAAGCTCAAGAAGAAGCCCCACAAGATGAAGATGATGATGGACCCATTCAACGTCAATCTCAAGCACCACACCTAAGAGTACATCAAATGGTTCAACGGAATCATCCCGTTGACAACATACTTGGGAGTATCCAAAGAGCGGTAACAATTCGCTCAAGATTGTCAAATTTTTGTGCATTTTACTCGTTCGTCTCTTCTTTGGAACCTCTTAGTGTGGAACAAGCTCTTGAGGACCCGGATTGGATTATTGCCATGGAGGAAGAATTGAACAACTTCAAGAGGAATGAAGTTTGGGAGTTGGTGCCAAGACCAAAGCAAAATGTGATCGGCACCAAATGGGTCTTTAGGAACAAGCAAGATGAATTTGGTGTCGTCACAAAGAACAAGGCAAGGCTTGTTGGCAAAGGGTACACTCAAGTTGAAGGCTTGGACTTTGGAGAGACCTATGCACCGGTAGCAAAGCTTGAATCAATTCGTATCCTTTTGGCCTATGCTACTCATCATGACTTCAAGCTTCATCAAATGGATGTCAAGAGTGCATTCTTGAATGGACCTTTCTAAGAAGAAGTATATGTTGATCAACCACCGGGCTTTGAAGATCCAAACTTTCCCAACCATGTGTACAAGCTCCATAAGGCGCTCTATGGGCTCAAGCAAGCTCCTAGAGCATGGTATGAATGCCTTAAGGATTTTCTTCTCAAGAACGGTTTTGAGATAGGCAAAGCCGATTCTACTCTCTTCATTCAAAGAAATGGAAATGATATCTTTGTATGCCAAATTTATGTTGATGACATTATCTTTGGTTCTACTAATGATAAATTTTGTGAAGAGTTTAGTAGGATCATGACCAAGAGATTCGAGATGTCTATGATGGGTGAATTGAAGTTCTTCCTTGGGTTTCAAATCAAGCAAATGAAGGAAGGGACTTTCTTGTGTCAAACCAAGTATGTAAAGGATATGCTCAAGAGGTTTGACATGGCCGATTCCAAGCCCATCAAGACCCCTATGGCACTTAATGGACATCTTGATCTCAATGAAGAAGGGAAGTCGGTCGACCAAAAGGTATTTCGCTCCATGATTGGCTCCCTCCTTTACCTTTGTGCATCTAGGCCCGATATAATGCTCAGTGTGTGCATGTGTGCAAGATTTCAAGCTAATCCTAAGGAGTGTCATCTAATGACCGTTAAGAGAATCTTTAGATATTTGGTACACACTCCTAACCTTGGCTTGTGGTATCCCAAGGGCTCCACTTTTGATTTACTTGGCTATTCCGATTCGGACTATGCCGGTTGCAAAGTAGATCGAAAGAGCACTACCGGGACTTGCCAATTTCTTGGTAGGTCTTTGGTTTTGTGGAGCTCAAAGAAACAAAATTCGGTTGCTTTGTCCACGGCCGAAGCCGAGTATGTGGCGGCCGGTGCTTGTTGTGCACAACTCTTGTGGATGAAGCAAACATTGAGTGATTACGGTTGTGAGTTTAGTAAGATTCCACTCTTGTGTGACAATGAGAGTGACATCAAGCTAGCAAACAATCCGGTCCAACACTCTAGAACAAAGCACATAGATATTCGACATCATTTCTTAAGGGATCATGAGGCTAAGGGAGATATTGCTCTACGTCATGTGAGCACCGAGAGGCAACTTGCTGATATCTTCACTAAGCCTCTAGACGAGCAAATGTTTTGTGCTTTGAGAAGTGAGCTAAACATCTTGGATTCTCGTAACTTGGCTTGACTTGTTGCACACAAAATTGTTTGATGCCTAGATAGAGAGAAAAATGTTTTATTTTCTTCACTTTGTGTGTGTGTTACAAAACTTGGTTCTTCCCATAGTGTTTGGTGATTATCGCTTTGATTGATTGATTGTGTCTAATCACCAAGCCCTATGGTTGCTCTACATGTCCATAGCTTTTTTTCCCTCTATCTATTTCAGCTAGTCTCTCAATCTGATCTTCAAATCCTTAAGATCCACGGTACTACCGACACAAGGTCGGAAGTACCGATAAGCCCTCACTGTTGGAATTTCGAAAAACCACGGTACTACCGACACGAGGCCGGTAATACCGATGAGAGCTTACTGTTTGGAATTCTGCAAAATCAGCGGTAGTACCGGTACCCTGTCGGTACTACCGATAGGCCCCTCGGTAGAACCGACGATACGTCGGTAATACCGGTATGGACTCTCTGGCTCAATTTTCTTGGACCCTCGGTAGTACCGAGACCCTGTCGGTACTACCGATAACCGTCGCTGGGGTATAAATACCGAACCAGACACGTTCTAGGGTTTCTTTTTCAGACCGTTGCCGCCTCCCTCTCCCCTCCTCTCTCAAATCCGTGAGGGGAACTCCAAATCCAACCGTGAAATCTTCGAACTAGCCACTCCTTTGGATTCTCCACCCTTCGGAACATCCGATCCTCGCCGGGAGTTCTTCGATTCGCGCGGGAAAGCTCAAGGTATTACATTCAAAATCCTCTCTAATCGATCTCTCAATGCCGTTGTTTCTAGGAGGAATGCTTTAGGGAATCATCTTTATATCCATCCTAGAACACTTGCCCATGATCTCGTAGCGTTTTGTTGGTTGAATCACTCGGTTCATGGATTTTTCACACTGTTGCAGACCCCGTCGGTAGTACCGACCCCATGTCGGTAGTACCGACAGGTGTCTGTCACAGGTGCTGAAACTCATGAACTGAGCCAATCCTTTTCAAATCTTTCACACCCATCTTATACAATCCTTATACACTCTCTCAGATGAGTCGGGCCGGCAAGCAAGTGATCCAAGAAGGCTCCGATGAGGATGACGTCCCTCTCGCTCAAAGGAAGAGGAAGGTGGGCAAGGGTGCTCAACGCCCACGTGGTCGAGGCCGTAAAAATCCTCCAGCTGCTCCTCGTCGCTCGACTAGTCAAGGTCACCATGCACGTACCAAGCAAGCTCATGAACCGGATGATCATTATGATGACTATGAAGATATCTCTTTGGACTCTCTTGCGGGTTTTGTGCTTAGGCCCTCCGTGCCTCCTCGTCCGGCAACTACAATGGGAATCATGAAGATGGTTGACTACAAGAGTGGGTCACATGACGTGTACAAGCAAAGGTACTCCGATCTGGCTGAATGGCAAAAGGAATTTGAAGATATCCGCTTTTGGCTCAAGTTCAATGCCGATTGGTATGAATCGGTTATCTTATGCAAGGAGCACATGACTATTGACATGAAGTCCATCAATTGGGATGCTTTGAGGTCATTCAACATTCCGGCCGTTAATGAGGCCATTGACATTTGCCATGCTAAGGGAATGACTTCAATCATGGCATTGAATTATGATTGGAATGAAGAGGTCATTGCACAATTCTATGCCAATCTTTATGTCCGGCGTGAAACCAAGACCTTTCATTGGCTCTTACAAGGGAAGCCTCTCTCCATCTCTTATGAGAGGTTCGCGCAGATTCTTGGTTTTGATGTGGAGGATCTTGGTCGTCGTAAGATTCATGGAGGAGAAATCCCACTTGATATTGAGATGGCATTCATGTACGACGCCGCTTATGGCAAGGTTGAGTTTGGTACTACTCATGGTATGAAGCCCGTCTATAGGATGTTGAACCAACTCTTTCGATACACTCTCACTCCTAAGATAGGTGACAACTACAACATCTCCAACATTGCCAAGGATATTCTTGTGAGGATGGCACCGGGGAAAGAAAAGTTTAGTGTGTTTGATTTCATATGGGAGGAGATCATTGTGTGCTTAGTGTCCGCTAACAAGAGTTGTCAGTATGCCCCTTGGATCTTCAAGATGATATGTGAGGTGACCGGAGTTGACATTCTCACCGACAAGACTCACACTTGGTACAAGCCAAACAAGGGCAACATTGAGCGTCTCCTCAAGTTGGGCAAGCATGCTCCTCCTAGAGCTCCTACCTCAGCTGGACCTTCTTACGGTGATCCCTCCTCCTATGAGGCTCCCTCTTCCTCTCGTGGACCATCCTCAACTAGAGGCACCGTCCCCCCCCCCCCCCGGCAAGAAGAAGAGCATATTCAACTTCTTATCTCAGGGCCTCTTCGCCTGTTTCAATGTTGGGAAGCACAATGCACAGGAGATCCGTGCTCACAGGCAGTATGTGGATGAGCAACTCATCAAGTTGGAGACTCGCCAGAAGACCTTGCTTACTCAAGCCAACATTGAACACTCTCCCGTTCGCGAGCCCATGGACTTCCCTCCTCCACCGGTCTTCTACAACCCTTGGGAGGTGTACGGCGACTCATCTATGATGTATGGAGCACCCCCGGCCGATATCGACGATGAAGACTTTGGTGGTGGTGAGACCGAGGAAGACGACTCTCCTCCGGCGGCCCACTCTCCACATGGTAGTGATGATTGAAGGGCCTCCTCTTTTTGGTGCTTGATGCCAAAGGGGGAGTGAGCTCACAATTTATCCATGTGGGGGTGGTGTGTATCTTCACTCTTTATCTATCTATCTTAGGTTGTGGACATGTATGAACTATTTGTGTGGTGTGATGGATGGTGAACCTAGAACCTTTTAAATTTGTAAGACTTAATCGTGCTAGTGTGGAACCTCGTTTATATATTTGTGATGCTTGGTGGTTGTTATTTCTCACTTTGTTGGTTTGAATATCTTGTCATATGCATCACGGTTATTATATCACACTTATGCACTTGTGTATGCAAATTGAGAGTGAAGTTTCTTCTAAATGTGTGATAGGCATTTGAGGCCTCCATAAAAGACCAAGCACACATTTAGGGGGAGTTTTGCTTTAAATTGTTGGATACACACATCATTATTTGAAAATGAATTGTGTTGTCATCAATCACCAAAAAGGGGGAGATTGAAAGTGCATCTTGGCCCCTAATTGTTTTGGTGATAGTGACAAACACAATTTGTGGTATTTAACGTTTGAATAAGATGTGTGCAGGATTTACTTAAAACATGCTTCTGACCAAAAGAAGGCCCCCAACTCTAATTCGGCATTTTCAACTCAAGTCAAGGCTTAATTTAATTTTGATTTTGAATTTGAGTATAGGAAACACCGTACTATAAAGGGGGATACGAATTGATAGCCAAGAGATGCTAAAAGTGCTTTAGGAGATGACCTAAATGAGTGAGAAGAGATTAGAGTTGACACGTGCACATTTGCTTATCTTATCTCATCTTCTCAGCCTTTGTCGGTAGTACCGATATGGCTTCACTGGCGAGTTTTAGCCAGGGGCTCGGTAGTACCGACCCTGGGTCGGAACTACTGATATGCCTCCACTGTTGGGTTTCTGCGGCACCCCTCGGTAGTTTCGACCCCGTGTCGGAAGTACCGAGAAACCCCGATTCTGCACAGTAACGGCTAGTTTTCGGGGTTGGGTATAAATACCCCTCTTCTCCTCCCTCACTCATTGCTGACCAACCATGGGACAAACCCTCACTTGAGCATTCACTCCACTTCTCCCCTCCCTCCTAGAGCCAAGATTTGATTCCTTTGAGCTAGGGCTTGGGTAGAGAAGTGATTCCTAGTGAGGATTAGAGAAGCTTTGAGAGCCCCTTCGAATCTCCCCATCTCAAGAGCACTTGAAGCATCTCCGGGCAATTGATTTGTGCTTGTTACTCTTGAAGCTTGCTTCTAGACGGTTAGGCATCTCCCGTTGAGTGCCCTCTTGGTGTGGAGCACCCGGGATCGTTTGTATTACCCTCTCCTTGGTGGAGAATTCTTAGTGAGCACCAATCTTCCTTTGTGGGGATTGGAAGAGGAAAAGAGACTCTTGGTGATAGCCCTCCCTTTGTGGGATCCTCAACGGAGACGTAGCTTCCTTTGTGGGAGTGAACTTCGGATTAAATTCTTGTGTCTCCATTTGCTTGCTTGAATTCTTTGTCTCTCTCTAACCCTAGAACTTGTTTTAGCCCGATCTCTAAATTGGTTGTGCTCCAACTCATATCTTTGGTTGCAGGTGGTTCTTAGCTACTAAACTAAAGCTTTGATTCAATTAGAATTGCTAGAATCGCATTACATTTCAAATTTCGTTTTAGTCTCCTCTGTACTGTCGGTAGTACCGGTCCGGTACCGGAAGTACCGAGCCCCCTCGGTAGTTCCGGCACCGTGTCGGTAGTACCGACAGGTGTTTTTAACCGCTGCACTTGTTTCAGAAATTTGAAGTGATCCTATTCACCCCCCCTCTAGGCATCACAAGGTCCTTTCACCCGCACTTGACCCCGCTGGCCACCGGGTCCCTCGAACCAAGCCTACTTGTCTTCTCCACACCTGGAGGCCTCACCGGCAACGACCTTTCGCACTTGTTCTTCACCTGCACCAACACCAGTCAAGCCGCAACCTGCACCTGCAATACTTAGCCAAGAATCATTCCACACCACGTTGTCAATCACTCATCACACCAGAAAGCGACCATCCACCGGTCCTCCATCTTGAACTTCCTCACAATGTCCTTGGTGTACTTAGCTTGGTGCACAAATGTTCCTTCCTTTGATTGCTTGATTTGTAGCCCGAGGAAGAACTGCAACTCACCCATCATGCTCATCTCAAATTCCCTGCTCATGTCTTCTGCAAACCTTGCAACAAGAGAGTTAGACGAGCCACCAAAGACAATATCATCCACATATACCTGCACAATCAGGATATCCCTGCCCTGCCTGAGAAGAAACAAGGTCTGATCGACCTTCCCCATCTCAAACCCTCTCTCAAACAGGAACCCCCTCAACCTACCGTACCAAGCTCTAGGCGCCTGCTTCAGCCCATACAGCGCCTTCCTCAACTTGTACACCCGGTGGGGGTACTTCTCACTCTCAAACCCTGGTGGTTGCCTCACATACACTACTTCCTCCAAAACACCATTTAGGAAAGCACTCTTGACATCCATCTGGTACAACTTGAATCCTTTAGCCACGGAAAAGGCTAGAAGGATCCTGATCGCCTCCAAACGAGCTACGGGAGCAAAGGTCTCCTCGTAGTCGATCCCTTCTTTCTGTGAGTACCCCTGAGCAACAAGTCTTGACTTGTTCCTCACCACTTCTCCTTTCTCTCCCTCTTTGTTCTTCCACACCCATTTTGTCCCAATCGGCTTACACCCTGGGGGAGGGTCAACCAATTCCCAAACTTGGTTCCTCTCAAAATTCTCCATCTCCTCATGCATCGAGTTAACCCAATTGTAATCAGATAGCGCGTGTCCAATGTCCTTGGGCTCAAAGGTGGCAACAAAAGTAGCATGAGCAAAATGAGAATTGTTCCGAACCCTCGACCGTGTAGTACGTTCATTCATGTCGTCGATGATTCTCGAAGCTGGGTGATCCACTTGCACTCGCCGAGGAGGTTCTCGCCTTGATGCTACCTCCCCCTCAACAGCAGTTTCGCCTTGATCTGGGTTTGTTGTTGTAGGTGTGGGAGAGGGCCCGTTCTCGATCGTCGTCGAAGTAGTAGGTACATGTTCAGCCGCGGGCACCACACCGCCATCTTCATCATCTCCATGTTCATGCTCCTCCTCCTGAAAGATCTCCTCGCCAAGTTCGTCGTCACCTGCACACTCAAAAACAAGCTGACTACGTGGCTGTGTCTCGTCGAAGGTTACCTCGCAAGTCTCCACGATTTGGTTAGTTTCAAGATTGAGCACACGAAATGCTCTAGAATGAGATGCGTAACCAAAGAAAATGCCATCGACAGACCTAGCCTCAAACTTGTCCAACTTCTTCCCTTTCTTCAGAATGAAGCATTTACAACCAAAGACATGGAAGTGACTCACCTTGGGTGTGCGACCGTGCATCAACTCGTATTAGGTTTTCTTCTTGTGAACCCTGAGGTAGATCCTGTTCGACACATAGCACGCGGTATTGACCGCCTCAGCCCAGAACCTTCTCGGAGTCCTATGCTCGTCGAGCATCGTCAGAGCCATCTCGCACAAGGTCCTGTTTTTCCTTTCCACCACACCATTCTGGGGAGGCGTATACGGACTCGAAAACTGGTGTTCAATACCCAAGTCATGGCAAAAGGTTTCGAAGCGAGAGTTTTTGAATTCCGAGCCATTGTCACTGCGGATCGCTCGTATGGCATCCCCGTGCCTCTCGTTTCTTAACCTCAAGACAAGATCTCGAACAAAACCAAATGTCTCCCCTTTCTCCTCAAGAAAGAACACCCACGCATACCGAGAGTAGTCGTCCACCACAACAAGGACATACCACTTCCCACCCGCAGATCGCACACGAGCTGGGCCAACAAGGTCCATATGGAGCAGCTCGCATGGACGCTCAGTCAGCACATCGGTGAGAGGCGGGTGAGAAGAGGCTACCATCTTGGCATGCCTACACGGCGCACAAACCAACTCTTTCTCAAACCTCAACCGTGGCAATCCTCAGACCAAATTGAGTTTACTCAAGCGAGACAAAAGGTCAAAACTCAAGTGACCCAACTTCCTATGCCACTTCCACAACTCACTCGAAGAACCAGCCAAAAAGCAACGCTCCACACCAGAAGACTGAGAGAAATCAGCTTGGAACACTTGACCCTCGGGAACGACCATGCAAACAAGGTCCCCTCGAGAATCTAAAATCCAAGAACCACCAGGCCGAAACAACACCTCAAAACCCTCATCCAACAACTGGGACACGGAAAGCAAATTGAACCCGAGCGATTGAACAAGAGCAACACGCCTGAGAGTGACCTTGTCACTTACCTTAATCTCTCCTTCTGAAAGCACACGTCCTCGCCTATTGTCCCCAAAGGTGATGTATGTCTTGGACACCACCAGGACGAGACTTGAGAACCACCCCTTGTCTCCGATCATATGCCTCGAGCAACCGGAGTCAATCAACCAAACGTTCCTCAAGTCTCCCACCTGAAATTCAAAAGTGAGCACATGAGTGAACAAACGACTCAGCACTAGGGTTAGTACCAAAAGAGTAAAACCAGTGCCGAGCCATTTGCTCCAAAGTGGGGTTAGCACAAACCATATCATCACGCCTATCAAAGCTACTACCACGAACACCACCACGGTAACCACTACGAGGGAACCAACCCTCTCTAGCTGGAGGAGAACAAAAGCCACGAAAAGAAGACCGTGGATCGTTCCTCCTCTCCATCTCAAAGCTACGACTCCTCCCACCCACGTATTGAGCACGAGGTGGAGAACGCCTAGCAAACTGACCACCTGCAAACTTTCCAGACCAACCACCAGAACCAAACCGAGCATCCTCACGAGCACGAAAACCAGACCGCTGTCTGTCTAGACCTGCACCGGTCTGACCGGTGTAGCACACCGGTCTGACCGGTGTAGCTCGACCAGCAGCACCACCTTCTACCTTCCGGTCTCCCCAAGCCGGAACCGTCCTCACAATCGCCTTGGCCCTAGGCATCTGCATACGAGGCTCAGGTACACCATTAGAGGGGTGGTACCTGTCCTTGTTAGCCCACTCTCTAGCCATTCTCTCCCCACGCTTCCTTTTGAAGCAAAACTCGCCCTTGTGACCATCTCTCCCACAATACCCACAATGGAACTTCATGGGCTGTGGCTTAGGCTTATGCTTGGGTTGTGGCTACTCACTCGGCTTCTCACCCTTCTTCTCTCCTTCCTCACCTCCCTTTGGGCTCACAAACTTCATCGGTTTTTGGAAATCATTCGTTGGGTGAGGGAATATGGGTGGATCTGGAGTAGTGTCAAGTTTGTTTCTGAGATGGTTAGGCTTGGGCTCAAAATTGTTCTTGTGTCTGTTTAGTGGTGGGATATGGATCTCCAACTCTCTCAACTCCCTCACCACTGTTCTCTCCAAGCTTGTCAGCCCCAAGTGCCTGACCATCATAGCGTTTGAAAGCCGCTATCATGATACCAAGCTGAGGCTCCTGACCCGACAACCAACTCATACATTTCCTCAGCTCATCATTCTCATCCTGCAAGCGATCAACATAATGCGCAAGCTCCAAATTTTTAACCGCATGCAATTCACAAGTAGAGCAAGAAGTGGGAATAGGCTCTTTCAACTTAGCCTCAAGCGAAACAGTGTAAGCATGCATCTCATCAATCTTTCCATGCAAAACAGGGCAAGAAGTGCAAGCACCTAGCAAAGCAGGTCTAGACTTAAGCTCAGCCACTTCAACCCTAAGCATATCTAGTTCATCACAAGTAGAAGCATACTTATCCTTAAGAGCAGTAAGATCAGCTAGGTACATAGAGCAATCATAGCAATCAATCTCATCAGAAACCACAGGAGAAGCCTTAAGCGAATCAATCTCAAGCTTAGCATCTAGGTTCTGGGTTTCTAGCTCAGCCACACGGTTCCTAGCATCTTCTAGTGAGGCCCTAAGCTCTTTCCTCATCTTCTTGGCCTCTCTAAGCATGTCATCACGATTATCAAGCAACTTGCCAAGACGCTCATTCTCCTCACGCAAGAAGGGAAGCTCGTCACGTACCTCATCCTCGGAGTCGGAGTCCGAGTCGCTCTGGTAACTCTTCTTGCTGTCGGAGCTACGAGCCATGCCGCAGAAGCCATCTCGTGCGAAGCAACTCAGCCTGCTCAAGTTCTTGGATGACTTCTTGTTCTTGCGCCAATCACCTTCGTCTTCACTGCTACTCGAGCTCGAGGAAGAGTAGGCGGAGCTGGAGTCGACGTCGCTCGCTCCGACCATCGCTCGGGCCATCCTGCCGCGGCCGTCCTTTTTCCTCGACCGTCGCTCGTCCTTGTGCTTGTTCTTGTGCTTGTGATCGCGTCTCGATCGGTACTTGGCGTCCTTGCTCGACCGGTGCTTGTAGCCGTCCTTGTAGCCGTCCTTGTTCTCCATCTTCTCCGGGCAGTCGGCGACGAAGTGTCCCGGCTTGCCACACTGAAAGCACGTTCGTGCTGTCCTCCTCATGTTCACCCGGTTCTCGTGCAGCCTCTCGAACCGTCTGGTCAGCAACGCCAGCTCGTCCTCTCCAAGCACGTCGAACTCCTCGTCTGGCAAAGACATCAAAGAAGACAGAGAGTACATCCTGGAGGATGCGTTAGCGTTAGACTTAGCTCCTTTGCCACCAACGAGAGCAAGACTATGAGAATCAGTCGGGCTCTCGATCTTGGCTGTCATACCACGGTCCAACTCAGCCGACTTGAGCTTCGAGAACAGCTCGTTCACAGTCAAGGTGTCATACTTCTCGGACTCAAGAATAGCCTCGACCTTCCCGTCCCATACGATACGATCCAATGAGTGCAAGAGCTTCACGGCTCTATCATGATCATCGTATGGGAGCACGGCCACATTGGCTCTCATGTTGTTCACAACGACCGTAAACCGCTGGAAAAGGGCATCGACGGACTCGCTAGGGAGATGAGTAAAGTTCTCGTACTCTCTCCGGTAAGTCGCGTACATCCGAGCCTGAACCTGAGCATTCCCAGCATGTGCATCCTTCAACTGCTCCCAAATCCTACAAGCTAAGTCCTCTGTCTGAACCCGATCGAATTCGGACTGACACAGAGCATGAAACAAGTAGTCGACCGCCTTGTTGTTGGCGTCGAACATATCCCTCGATCCTGGAGCAAGGAAGTTAATCGGATGAACATAAGCTGCGTTCACCGTAACGTCCCAAAGGATCTGACCCTTACCACGGAGGAACGCCGCCATCCGCCTCTGCCACATCTGGTAGTTTTTGCCATCGAAGTGCGGAGGACCCGAACCCCGTTCCTGGTACGCCATCCTTGGATCTTAGACTGGTTAGAATCCGAAGATCCGTAACCGGCTCTGATACCATTTGAAGGATCGAAACGACGAACCAGAGAGGGGGGAGTGAATGGGAGCCGATAAAAATTCTTCTCGAAGGAGATAGAGACTCCAACAAGATGAACACGACTTCCAACACACGTCTCCGACTCAACTACCCAAGTTGGCCAAGACCACGTAGCCACTGGAGTGCTACTGGTCCTAGGAACCAACAACTCAACCAACCGAACCAAACACCCCAAACGCACAGCGAAAAACTGAGCAGCCTGCTGTCTGTGCCACACCGGTCAGACCGATGGCTCCTGCCGGTCAGACCGATGGCACCAGTCAGACCGGTGGACTCTGCCGGTCAGGCCGGTAGCGAACAGCAGATGCACAGCAAAGTTCTAGGAAGCCTCAGTGACTCCTCTAGGCCCTGGAACAAAACCACCACCAAAGAACAACCTGCCAAGAAGGAAAACCCCTCACAAAGCCTAGCAAGACAAGTCCAAACGGGCCAAGAACTGGACAGCAGGACCACGGGACAAAACCACACGAACACAGCAGTTCTTCGAGACAAAACCCACCAGGGGCTCGCACCGGTCAGACCGATCAAGAGCACCGGTCAGACCGGTCACACCTGGGCAGCTCGGGATGAACAGCGCCCGCGGGTCAACTCCCCCAAATCCAACTCCCGATCTCCCGATTCGCTCCACGGATTCGCACAAGACTTTGGGGATAGTAGGAACACCTCATGGGCACTCCATAGCTAAGATTTGGTCCACCAAAACTCGTTGAATCAAGAGGAATCGAAGGATTTCCGCCAAGAACACTACGAACCCTAGAACCACGAAAACCACAAAATCGAGCCCCTTTCCTCACGGATTTGGGAGGGGAATCAAAGGGAAAAGAACCACGAGGGGTTCATGCATACATCCCCCACCAAATCCCAAAGAGAAAGGTCTCAAAACCGCCACAAGAAATTCACCAAGAAAAGCCTCCGAAAATCACCAAAAAGGAGAAACGGGAAAGACACATCCAAGCCTTGAGGAACCACGCCGAATCATCTATACATACCAAAGAGGTTCATACAAGGTCTAGCTTGCCGCCCGATCATCCTTCCCTCTCACAAGATCTCACCATGAAGCTCTCAAGCTAATCCTACGAAAATCCTAAGGAAAATAGGAAGAGAAAATAGGAAAACAAAATGAGCTAGGGTTCCAAGAGATGGCTGCCATCCTCTCACCCCTTGGGTTATATGGAGGCAACCGAAAGACTAAAATATCCTTACTAGCTAACTAGGGATACATCCCCTCAAGGGCAAATTTGGAAGTCTTTGTCTTCGCACCATCGGACGGATGCCCAGCGACCACAAACTTGCTTAGCCTCGACGCAAGCCTTGCGATCCCGACGCGTGTCCTCCGCTTCAAAGATTCCAGACTGCGTCGTTGCACACCGGTCAGACTGGTGCTCCTCACCGGTCAGACCGGTACCCACCGGTCAGACCGGTCAGACCCACCGGTCAGACCGGTCCGGAGCTGCTGCACCTCCGTCTTCGGTTCTTCGGTCTTGGCTTTGTGGATCAACCAAGGAACCTAGTGGTTTTCTGGTGAACCATCGGAAACCCCGCGAACTCGGTGTAGCCTCCGCCAATCACCACTCATGACTCGGCTCCCACGTAGTCCCGGCTCGACCTTGGTTTTGAGGCTCAACCAAGAAACCGTCCATGACTTCATCTTGCTGTTCTTGCCACCATGCGGCCCGCACTTGACCCCGCTGGCCACCGGGTCCCTCGAACCAAGCCTACGTGTCTTCTCCACACCTGGAGGCCTCACCGGCAACGACCTTTCGCGCTTGTTCTTCACCTGCACCAACACCAGTCAAGCCGCAACCTGCACCCGCAATACTTAGCCAAGAATCAGTCCACACCACGTTGTCAATCACTCATCACACCAGGAAGCGACCATCCACCGGTCCTCGAACCACACATGGCTCTCAAGATACAATTTTTTTAATAAATGAGCATCGGCGCAACTACTTTCATCGCTCCTAGTTTTTCAAGCTCTGGCATCACTACACGCAGTGTACTGAGTAGTGCCCAAACACTCTCTCTCATTTTCTAACTTCACTCTAAGCCAACGCTGTGGAGGGCCTAAAACTACTTGATTTCTCATCTTTCTTAATCTATTGCACAGTGTTCCAGCATGCTATTTTTAATATATATGCATAGAGAGAGAGAGAGAGAATAGCACTGCCAATAGAGTCTCTGTGGATCATACGAAATATAAGATAGGAATTTTAGTCTATAGATGAGCAAAAACAAATGGATTGGATGTGCATTTGTAAAGGACGAATAGTACATGATATGAAAATGATGATTAAAACATTACATGTTTATGTACCAATCAGTAAAAACTACGCTTTTACATTATGGGGCATATATATGAAAGAGGATAGATGGAGAAAAGGCCACATACCGAACCCTTGAAGCAAAGCCAATATAGAATACATCAGTATAGCATCTATGATGAAGTGCTTGTGGATGGAGTGACTGAGATACTTGAATAATGAAAAATCGAGCATGAGACACACATACACCATGCATTGTGCTGATGGAGTCAGCAAGCAGACATTTGGATGATGAATTGACCAGGTCTGTGTCTATGTTGCTGCTGTTGCATAGATATAGTTGGGAAAACCAAGGGGTTAGGGCACTCCCAACCCAGACTCTACCCATAGAGTCTTAGCATCGAAGACTCTATCACAAGAAACTATAGTCCCCAATGCAAAGTTTATAATAGTAGTTTCTTTAGATAAAAAAATTATTACTCATAAAAAAAAGGTGATCAGCTGTGGCATATCACCCTGTGATCCTTCCTACACAATGAACGTGTAAATACCAAAGCTAGATGTTCAATGAAACAAGCACACATTCAAGCAAATAGAATGTAGTACACGCAACTGAATCATACAGGCAGTATATCACTGAACCAATAGCCATGACAAACATCAAACTGTGGCATGCATCTAAACAGCCACTTTAGAAGTTTTCCTGCGTACAAAAAACATTCCAGCTCCTCCATGTAAAGCCATCGACCCTCAGATAGCAGTCATCAAGACTTTCATTTTGTGCTCAACCTGTAGAACATAGTCATGAGTGGTATTTCAGTTTCACACTTGAATGCATCAGTTTCACTCTGACCGTAGGAAACAAAAGGATTCAAGGTAATACCTTTCAGCTAGTGCAAAATCAATTCGAAGTCCATCGGTCACCTTTCAACTACTGCAGAATCAATTCCAAGTCCATCAGCTAGTGTCAAGTTCCATCAGCAATTATCAAGTTCCAAGCGATTGCTGAGAGAAACAGGGGAAAAACTTACCCTTCGCTATCCACCAATGGGGAAAGCACTAGATCGAGGAATACCAACATCTTGAGGAACACCGGTGGCTCCAGCTTGAGCTCGGGTTGCAGCAGCTTCAGCAACCGGAGCACGGGTTCCACGAACAGATGGACTATGGGTTGCAGGAACGCCTTTGCCTCGTCGAGAAGTCGTCTTTGCTAATCGATTCATGATTTGGGGATGCTCTTGGGGCACACCGGATGGGGAAGAGATGGAACCGAAGGGAGAGCGAGTTCTGCCGGTAAGGGGAGGGGCCCGACACGGGAGGCGGAGGAAGGGGTCCTGGCCGGCGCGTGCGTGAAGACTGCGGGAGGAGGAGGGAGGCGGAGGACGGGGCGTGGTGGTGGCGGCGGTGACTGTGGGAGCAGGGGAAGAATAGCGCGCGGGGGAAGTGGAGATGGCACGCGCGGCCTCGGCCGACTGTGCGGGAAGGGCGGGCTCGCGAGAGAAGAAGCGCGCGCGGAGGGAAGGAAAACGGCGGCGGCGGGATGGAGTACGAGATCCATGGAAATGAAGTTCAGTGGAGTCTACTCGCCTCGGTCGGCTCGGTGGAGTAGACGTTTCTCCGTTTTTTCTCATCTCTCCTCATTAAGGCACCGTTTAGAGCATCTTCAAAAGTTTGTCAAATTTTACTTGGCAAATCTTGTGTTTTGCCAACTTCTAAAAAGATATGCAAAGTAAAAAAGAAGTTCATCTCCAACAGTTTAGCATAATTCACTTGCCAAATTCAGATCTAACTTACATCAGGAATCCTGAGAGAAACAAAATTATGTTTGTGCCCTTCCACCTCTTAAAAACTTACATCAGGAATCCTTCTCTATTCTTTATTTCTTTTTTCACCCTCCCACCTACAGGGAAACTCCGATGGCAACCACAATCCGCACGTGCATATATGCGCGCGGGGAGGTGAGTTTTGCCAAGTTTCTATTTTTGTCAAGTTGGTTTGCCAAACTGTTGGAGGCCAATTTTTCTTATTTTGCCAAAATTAGATGGATGCCAAGTTGATTTGCCAAACTGTTGGAGTTGCTCTTAGTTCCGTGAATTTTTGGTGAAAGTAGTGAAATTTTTGCATTGAAAAGCGTGTTCTGTGAGAGTTGACACGGTTTGCGATGCGAAAAATTTTGGAACTTTTTGAGAACTAAACGGGGCCTAAATTAGGTGCCATGTCATCAAAACGCTGATGTGGTAGTGTAATTAATAGAGATAGACTCTACCATGAAGTCTGGGTTGGGACTGCCCTTAGTCCTTCTTAGAATATGAAAGGATTGAGTTGGCAACGACCCAAATGGCATGATGGACAAAAAAGTGGAAGAGGAGAAGAAGAGTTAGTGTATGGGTAATTAAAGGTTAGTGGTTAGTGGTAATTCATAGTGGCAATTAAAGCAACGTGGAGGTGTGTGTTGCGGGATTGCATGCAGCTCAGCATGGACGGACGGTTAGCAGAGATCCTAAGCACATGATCAAACAGTGAAAATTTAATAGATGACTTGGCTGATGACATAAGCAGATGATGTGGCGCGATGAGAGTTAAGAGAAATAGTTAGTGGGTATTATCTATATAGTTTTGTATGATATGCATGTTGGACTGTGAATCGAGCGTATTTCAGTGATAATGTTACTTTTTTAATCCAGCAGGATTATTTGAGTTCTTGGCATAATATATGTACTTATATTTATTTTTCGTTGTCTCGGAAAAATATTTTTTTTCGGTGGTAGACGGCGTACACATTAATAACGAGGTGTGTGGTGATCGACTTTGTCAATTTTGATATCCTGTCTGCAGACTCGGGTTGTATGTGTGTACTATCAGGATGAGTCTACAAGCATCTACATCTGTACTATGTTTTGTAAAAATATATGCTCCCTCCGTCCCAGAATATAGTTTCGTTTAGACTTTTTCATAGTCAAAATTTTACAACTTTGACCAACAATAATTTTTAAAATAATTTATTTTAAATAGAGAAGGTTACATATTTTGATAGTTGGTTTCATGATAAATCTACCAATATCATTTTTATGTTAATATCATTTATGATTATTTTGTTATTTACGGTTAAAATTAAAAAAGTTTGACTTTGAAAAAGTCTAAACGAATGAGTACTATATTCGATTAAGGTATCGTTTAGTTGGTGAAAAATTTGGTGAAAGTGGTGAAATTTTTGCATTGGGAAACGTGTTCTGTGAGAGGTGGCACGGTCTGCGATGCGAAAATTTTTAGGACTTTTAGAGAACTAAACTGCACCTAATTAATCGTATGTCTCGCGACAACTACCTACTTTTGCAGCGGTGTTGATTGCTGAATTATTGCTGATAGATCATAGATGGTCGCCGTTCGATGGTGAGATGGTGGAATCTATAGTTTAATTAGAGCAAGTTTAATGGTTTCGTCCAGAGCAGGCTGCGAAGCGGGGCGTTTTGACGGTGGGTCCCATGGGAATTTAATGCACGGCAGCTTGTTCGACGAATGGGAGCCGCGCTAGCGCGTCTACGCCGGCTTCGAGCGGGCGCGTGATCAGACGCCCGCGCGTGTTCTCTCTCCTAGTCCACGTTGGACTCCGCCCGCTTACAGCCTATCATTATACTTGCTCTTAGGTCGTCACAGGCTGCATGCTGCCTGTGATCGATGTGCGTGTTCTTCGTTATTAGCACCCATATATCAAGATCTCTGTCAGATCTTATGCTTTGTTTGTATTTGGTTGTATAGCTTGCAAGCGGCGAGTGCGGTTGCCAGCTCGATCTAGTTACGCAAGATCAAATAGTACTAGTACTAGCATTTAAACATGTAAGGTGCTCCTTTCATTTCAAATTACTTGTTGTCTTAGTTTTTCTGGACACATTTTTTTATGCACTTAGATATATATTTATGTTTAGATACATAACAAAATGAATATATTTAGAAAAGTCAAAACGACAAGCAATTTGAGACGGAGGGAGTACCGCACTAAAAAAGGTCTTGTTTAATTGGGAGTAGAAACTTGTAGAAAATATCACATTAAATTTTCATATACTAATTAGAAGGAGTAAATATGATTTAATTATAAAACTAATTACACATGTGGATTGGAATTCATGAGATAAATCTATTAAGTCTAATTAAATCATAGTTAGCTCATATTTATTGTAGCACGATATTATCTAATTATGACATAATTAAACTTAATAGATTTGACTCGCGAATTTACCCGAATTATGGAATAAATTTTGTCATTAATCTACGTTTAATACTCCAAATTAGCATCAAACATCCAATGGATGGATGAATATTGAAAACTTCCTGATCTGAACAAGATGCTAATATATATGCCTCCCCGTGACTTGCTTTGTTGTTGCATGCAAACATTCTCTCACGCTTAATAACTCGAGCCACCTTATAAATCTGAATAAAAATTGGTATGATTTGGTCATCTGACGTCACAGCCTTCCACGTAGAGGCAAAGGACTCTTGCGGTCTAGTCACCTTCTCCATCCATATATCTCTGTACATGACTAATCACTAGGTCCACACATTCACTTGCGCACGCCTATACATATATGCTCCTACCACTATAAGAAACTATTTAATCTGTGACGTATTGTCCACGACGTTTTCAGAAAACATCACGAAGAGCACTACGTCTCCGACGTATTCCTGTTTTTCGTCACAGATGTGCATTGATGGATATTGAAGCCCAAAACATTACGACGATTTGTTAAATTCGTCGCGATTCTACAACGTATTTCTATTTTTCGTCACGGATGTGCATTGATGGATATTGAAGCCCAAAACATCACGACGATTTGTTAAATTCATCACAATCCGGCCCACAACGTCACGACGTTTGAGCAGATTCGTCAGGATCGATCGGTAAATAAAAAATAGTAATATTATGGATAGGAAAATTTGATAAATTAAATTATAAAAACAGAAAAATAAGGAGGTCAAAGACTTGAACTCACAACCTCTTGATCACCTAGCAAAGGTATAAACCATTGAGCTACAAGTTGTCTTGTGCATAACTATGATTTTCAACTCTTTTGAATATGATTCCGCCACCTCACCCTGGACGCCACCTCAGTGCCGGTTCCATACCGCCCGATTTCAAAAAATTTATATTTGATTTCAAAAAATTGAAAAATGAAAGCAAAATTCCTAAAACTACTTCAAGATTTATAGAATCTAATGGTGTCAAAATTTTCAAATATTAGTTCATTTAGTATTTTTTGTGGGCATTAGAAGTTCAAACAAAAAAAAATTGACCGGTTGAACTTCTAATGCCCGCAAAAAATACTAAATACACTAATATTTGAAAATTTTGACACCATTAGATTCTACACATCTTGAAATATTTATAGGAATTTTTCTTTTATTTTTCAATTTTTTAATTCAAATTTGAAAACATGTCAAATTTTTCATTGAGCCGGTAATTTAGGCTAATTCACTGGTAAACCACTGAAACCGACCGGCATACCACTCAAACCGCTCGGTATACTGATCTGTACTTAATAAACGGAGGTTCGAATTTGGTTTTTTGAATTTGTCCGGTTTCCACGGTGTACCACTCGGTATACCGGTACCGGAGGGCGACGGTTCGACCCTCCGGTTCGGTATTAAAAACCGTACTCCTACTACAACACTTGCAATGAACCGGGCCGTCCGACCGTCACCAAGTTGGTCAGCACAGCCTCAGAACATCAGACTCTGATCCAGAGAAGGTCACGAAGAATAATTAACCAGTTGTCATTATGTAGGGGTGAGTGGCAACATATCATACAAAACTATATTTGTCATACCCACTACAGATTTCTCTCTACTCTCAGCTGTCCACGTAAAACTATATTTGTCATACCCACTACAGATTTCTCTCTACTCTCAGCTGTCCACGTCATACCTCGGGCCCACAACTCAGCCCGCACGTCATCCCTCCCCGACCTCACTTCTCCGCCACACGCACGTCATCTGCCCGGCCCACTTCTCCGCCGCGCACGAGCCTCCTCACCTTCTCCACCCCGCGACGCATCGAAGACCGCCGCCGATCGCGTAGCCCCCGTCGCCTTCTCCACCCCGCGTGTCAGCCGCCGCCTCGCCTCATCCGTGTCACACGCTAGCCCCTCGTCTCCCCGCCGCCTCACCTCCCCACTGACGTCACCTCTCATGTCTCCATAAAAATGTGCCTCCTCTCCGCAACCACACCTCAAGACGTCGGCGACGCTCCTCCTCCGCCTCTGACCCACGTCGGCGACGCCCTCGATCCCGCACACGTCGGGTACCTTCCCCTTCCTGATCTGTTGGTCAGCCACCTCCTTTCAGAAGTGGAACTACAGAGTGCGAATCCCGGCCGCGGCCGGCCGCCGACGCCACCCAGCGGCGGCCTTCAGCGCGAACATCAGTGGCAGCACCACGCTCCCGCGGCCAGCGGCGGCTCCAGATCACTCGCCCACGCCCCCGTGGCCGACGCGGCTCGAAGCAGGGAATGGAGATGCAGATCAAGGAGAAGATCGTTCCACTCAAGGTTTAGTTTGCTTCTCTTGCTAATTGTTGCACGTTAGCAGACAGTTTATGGGCCTCTTTGTTTTCTTTCTCTCCTCACGTAAATGGAATTTGGGTGACAAGCTTATGTATGGTGAATCTGCATATTGACGTTCGAGCAAACAACACTATAATAAGAGACCAGTTCTTACTGGTATGTTTGTGTATTTGTGGTTTTCAATTTTCAGGAGCCCTCATGTTCAAAAGGTTTTCTCTAATTCGTGATATTGGCAACCTTGAAAGTGACCCCAGAGAAATTTGCGAGGACGCTATGTGATGATTTGAACATAAAAGATCCTGAAGTTGGGGTATGCCTTAAACTAAAGTAGCTGCTTTTATTATGATGGTTTCCTACCTTAGCTGGCCGCCTGGATCCTATTTACACATTTGTAATCCCCCTAATTGTTATACAGGTGCAAATATTGTTCGACATACCTTTGTATATCACTATAGGATTACTGATACGGTTTCTGTTGCCTTGTTTGGACAGACTAGATACAGATTGCAAAGTTGATCCCAAGATCATTTGAGTTTAAGAAAAACAAATTTGGCAAACCTGAGGTAAGAAGTTAGAAGCTAAGCATTGCAGTATGGACTTTTTCTTTAGCTTTTGCTCTATTGAATTTGCTTTTCTTTGTTGCCGTTTGTAATCAGGTATTGTGGCCATCTGATGACAGCAGGATCTCTCATTGTTTTCGTGCATTAAGCTCAGGAATAGGTTTATTTCCTAATATGATGGCTGGTCATAGTTAAGTAAAGATTTTAAGTGGGTTTGCTTGGACTATGCTACTTCTGAATAATATTTACTTGAGTGATGCTACAAATCTCTATGTTGTAATGTCAATTAAAATGCTACTACCATTATCATTGAATCTTTGTAATCTCCATGGTTGCAGAATTCGTGATTGGCTTAGTCATGTATTAAGTTATATGAATGTTTCTTGCGGTGCAATTCTTTTTGTTCAAATATTTGTTGTGCATTACTTCCTGCAGCTTAGTTTTGCATTCACAATGTCTTTTGTTTGATGTGCATCTGCGAGCATCTCTTTTCTGTACAAATTCTAGATCATGATATTATGAAACTGCTTTAATGTTTCTTGGTGGCAGAACTTGGAACATTTGCCTGCAGTTCCTTCACGTATACAGTTAATCTTTTTTTTTTGAGAAGGCCTTCTATTAGAAAACAAAAATTGTTAACCTCCATATCTACTGTTAATCTTTCTTTTGGATGATGCCTTATGTAAATCGGTTGTGAATTCACGATACGTTTATGATTTTCATCGATTTTCTATTACTAATAGTCTTTGCGTACAAAATTTTCACAGTACAATCGTTCACTCTCAATAAAATAAACATGTTTTCATGCATAATCTCGTTTGCAAAAGAATTTTAAATAATGTTGTCATGCAATCATCTAAGTATTTCTACTTTTAAATTTAACTTTCAAGATTTTGTTTAAAAATCCCCGCAGCAACGCGCAGGGTATCACCTAGTTTGCTACTCATAGGAGATGAGTGAATGTGAGAGAGATTAATTGACCATAGCTAAAAGTGGTAAATAGTTAAATATCCTCATGAATTCCGGTGGGTTTTTCTGAATTTAGTCATGGATTGTTATCTATGGGCACACATGTGTACGTGTTTGTTGGTATTGCACATTTCCCACACAATAAGAGTAGTAGTTTCCTCAATCTCTTATCTAGCATGTTCTTGGCACCTTTCCAAAGGCCAACAAGCACGCAAAGGCAGCTATCGCAACGCCTCTGCGTCGACACCGATTAGACCGGTGTGGTGGACCGGTCAGACCGGTCGCCGATGAAATCCGGCGGTAGACCTCCGAACGTCGCCCGAGCAGGATCTTGTCGGGACGGCGCACGTAGGGTTGCTCTAGGATCGGCAAGGCCACCTAGAACGCCTTCAGACGTCGCAGAGACGAAGGAAGAACAGCATAAGAGATTGGAAAAGATAGGAAAGAGATAAAAGTAAATACGAGATAATAAAAGATAAATGTTTTGATCGATTGGATGATAAACTCAATCGGCCACGACCCTTCATATTTATTAGGATGGGGAGGACTTGCCCTGCAAGAAATTTCTTTTACAAGTCTAATCCTATCAGGATTACTTGATTTAACTCTACCACGAACGTCGTCGTGTGTGGATCTCCTTCTCTCCCCTTTGCTCCCGCGGCTGCCTGTGGAGCTCTCCTGAGTCGAGCAGCCTCCACCTGTGGAGCTCACCGGGGCCTCGACCTGCTAGCTCTCCTGCATTGCTCCTCCTCCTCCAACTCGTCGGTACCTTCAAATCGAGGCGAATGGAGATCCGAGGCGACCACAAGTCGACGTCCCGCGAGCCTGACTGGACTCCTCTAGGCGTGAGGGCGCGGCCGGCCTGTCCGCCAATCAAGGTCCGGCGTCGTTTAGTCGAGCTCCGGCGGTGTCGAATCGACATCCGTACCGGCGGCGGTGCGGCCGACGGCGCTCCCAGCCGACGCGCCCACGGCGGCGGCACGTGGAGGCGCGGCCTCAACGGCCAGGCGGGCGGCAGTGTGGCAGACGGTGCTCCCAGCCGACGCACCCACGACGGCAGTGCGTGGAGCCGCGGCCTCAACGGCGCACGCGAGGGTGAGTGGAAGCGGCACCGATGACTTATGCAAGTCTGCACAACTAGAAACACAAATGAATTGTATTTCTCACAGGTTTTGCCTCCCTTTTAGCATAGCCTAAGCCTAGCTAAGATCATATACAGGCTACCAATCAATGGTAAGTTGCACTACACAAGTCTGGATAGGGGTTGTGCAGCCTACCAATCACACCCTATACGCATCCATACATACACTGTATATATATATGTACATAGCAAAATCATGCACCTAGAAAATCAAAAGAACATACAATTTAGACTTGTGAGGGAGTACTACTACAATTTGGAACTCAGGGAGTGTACGTCCATTACGTCTGTCTTCGGTGGTCCATGCTCCTTGCATTGGTGCCCCGAAGCACATGCATGTTCTGATCTTGTTAAGCTTTCTTGCCACAGTAGGCTTGTGAGACTTCTTCCAAACACAGAGGGAAGCGTGAGGTTTTTAGCCTGAGCATGCATTATTATTTAAGCTCTATATATGATGATGTCATGATGAGATAGATGCCGAGTTGCCGACAGGGAATCCTACGGTTCTACCACCGTCCTTAAGTCACCAAGAAAATATCATTAATCTCTTTCGCAGAAGGAAAAAAGAAATACAGATAACTAATAACGCCAAATCATCAACGACGACGACATAGCTCTTCTTATTGGTCTTAACGAGCATGTTGATTAATTAGCTACTTCCTCTGTCCCAGTCTTCCAGATTACTTATCATTGTTGACTATTGATCATAACATTTGACCATTCGTCTTATTAAAAAATAGTACAAATATATGCAAAATGTCAAGTTATACTTAAAATACATTTGATGACAAAGTAAAGGTAATGACTTGAGGACAGCCGGTTGTACCGATAGAAAAAAAAACAAACGGGGCCACCTTATCCAAAGACGATAGGACAGGCTCCACCCACAGCGCCGCTTTCCTGTCGCTCCCTCGCGCTCATTCTTCCTCGCGACGCGCCGCCGCCCGACGGAGAACAGCGGGAGCGCATATGCCGGCGAGGTAGGTCCTCCTCCGGGTCCGCCCCTCTCTTCCTCTTTCTCCCTCACCCCGCATCTATCCCTCCCTCCCTCACACCGGATCTCTCTCCTCTTTTTCCTCTCTTCGATGACCTGGGGCAGCCAGGGCGGGAGGTGGGTGGAGCGGTCGGCGGCAGAGGTGGTCCGGCGAGGGCTTGCTGCCCCGCGACGGCGAGGTCACGCAGTAGCGTCCCCGGCGAGGTCACACGCGCGGCACCCCCCTCCGGCAGCGGCAGATTTGGCGAGGGCGAGCGCAGACCCCATCGGCGAGTGTGTGCGGCGGCGTCCAGAGCCGCAGCGCGGATGCCACCCGGAACAGTATTGCTCCAAGCCGGAGCCCTCGCCGTTGACGTAGGTCAGCTGGACCACGACCCCGACGCGCATGATGTCCTCGAGCGTGGCCACGACCCCTGCTCTGCAGGCCTCCACCCGACCACAAACTGCTCGAGGAAATGCTTGAACGACCACCTCGAGCCATCACGGTGAGACACACCACAACCCCTCATTCCTTTTTGCACCGGCGATGTTTGCCCGGCCCTCGCGCCGCCGCCGTTCTATTTACAGGTCACTGTTGTGCCCATGTTGTTGCCGCTGCCGCTGCCACTTGAGCCCTGCCCACATACAAGGCATGACCTTGCTCCGCGCGGCTGCTATCCGCTCACCTTTGTGTACCGGCCATCGTGCTGGGTTTCTATGCAGGAGCTAGGCAAGGTCGAAAGCCCAAGCCTATATCTACCACCGTGCCTTTATATTGGTCTGGCATTAGCATGCCATTTTTTTCATTATAGCATGTCTAACATTTATTTAGTTGAAGTTAAGCAGATTGGTTATTATTCCTTGTCAATTTAGTAATTTAACCTAGGCAGTTATATTAAAAATATAATTTTCAGGTAACCAATAATTTGTTTAGTAGGCAATCATTGTTATAAGCAATCAACTATAGTGTTACAGTCTTACATACTTGCATCAAAATAGTAGTGTTTGTTTGTCCCCAGGCACTCACTAACACCAAGTTTCGACATTAACCATTTGGTACTAAGTCATTTATACCAACTGACCGAACAACTTAGCATTTGGATTTAACCAATTTTGTTGCCAATCGCTACTAATTTTTACATTGAACTATGCCTGTAAAACAATGTAATTCATTCGGAAAAATATACTGCGGAGGTAGGCAAACCAATATACCTCTGATGGCCTCTTCCTCCTGCTCCACCAGTGCGCAGGTGATCCGTGTCTCCAACTCTGCTACCGAATTCAACCCCCCCCCCCCACCCCCCTAATTCATGCTTCCTCTTTCCTTTGTGATTCGCCTCTTTTGTTTGCTCAAACCCCTGCCAGTAGCCTCCATTCAAATCAGCCATCACAGCACACAGACACCTCTTAGCTCCCCGTCTTCCTTTTTACTCTGTTACAGTGTATGTGCAGTATGCTTGGATGTGGATATATATGCTCTGCTGGTTTTTAATTGGACATTAACGACTCTGGCTGGTAGCTGAGCTAGACTGCTAGGTGCTTAGCACTTTGTTTTGCCTGTGGTCGATGCTTAACAGTTATTTAGCATGCGCTTTGTGTGATGTATGATGTGTGCCAAATCCTGTGATGTGTATTACTACTTGTGGTCATCCTGTGCTGTGCATTACTACTTGTGTATCACTGCATTTCCAACTACGTTACTCTAATGCTACACTTATTTGTTTCATATTTGCTCCAATTGGGTAATCATATTTATGTGCCACCCGTTCTTTTTTATGCATTGATGCTTATACATGCACTCAACCTTAGGTGGTTGACATCTTAATTTATGCATGTAGGCATTCATGTTACGGAGCAAGAAGGTGGTTTGTGATGGTGTCATCCCCCGTTGATATGGAGGCCATTGCAAAAGAGAATAAAATTTCTATTGAGGCCATTGCAAAAGAGAATAAAATTTCTATTCTGTTGAGAAGCTACGTCCAGTCATACATTGGTGCCGAGGTACCGTTCTGTTGTTTGCTACTTCTGTCCTGTTTTCAGTAATCGTCATCCATGTAACTCAATAGGCAATAATATGCTCATGAATTAAGCAAAACAACATATTTTTGTAGGCAATAATATGCTTCTAGATTAGGCAAAGTTATATACTTCATTAGGCTATTAAATACTGTCCAGCAAGTAGTTTAAAAAATTGTAATGTCCTTTTATTAGTTGCCTTCATTAGTGGATCACTTAAAAACTAAAAAACTATAAGTACTTGTAATGTTGTTCTTAATACAGTTGTGCAGATATCCTCCACGCCTAAAAATTATTCTCAAGTAGTCAATAATTTATTTTGGTAGGCACTATTCATTGTTATTAGCAAACAACTATAGTGTTACAGTCTTACACACATGTGTTTGTTGTCCCCCAACACTCACCACAATTGTACTATCTACATTAACCATTAAGTACCAAGTCATTTATACCAATTGACTCAGCAACTTAGCCTTTTCGATTTAACCAATTGAGTTGCAAATCACTACCAATTTTTACATTGAACCATGCCTGAAAACAATGTAATTCATTAGGAAAAATATGCTACAGAGGTAGGCAAACAAGTATACTTTAATCGGCAATAATGTGGTTCTAAATCAGCAAGAATATGGGTATATGTTCTGCATCCATTCTATATTAGACAAAAATATTGTTTTGCTAGGTTCTTGCTTCAGGCAATTTTTATACTTCTGGTTACTAAATGTAATCAGTGATGGTGATATTCTACTCCTAATATTTATTGCACTTGCTACTATTTCACTCATCTACACTTCCCTTTTTCTCTTTCAGTGAACTTGCTTGCAGATTTAAGATTTTGTGCCAGATCGAATTTGCTTTGTCAGATATGCTACAACTGCAGCTCGGTAAGTTATTTTCTGATTCAGTTTCCAGCCACAACTTGTGTTGTTTTTGTATTTTCAGTTCATGTAGATAAGCAACACATGAGGTGTGACTTTGCTTATCAAGTATATGTGGCATTGTATTAAGTAAAGAGTGATTCTACTTTGTTTAAGAATCACATTTATACCTGAACACTCTCTATTATGAACTGCCCCTTGCCTACCTGGCATATTTTTATGGAAAACATGGAGGCATGTGTTGGATGTTCCAATGTTTGCATAACATTTCCCTTAATGAAATGTTTTTGTGTTCCAATTATCTAATGTGTCCATTCTAATTTATTTACATTCGATGAGCATCAACAAAGAATGATTTATGAGCTTAGTTAAAATAATCAAAACTTGAGTTTGATATTGATCTTAAATTATGCATGCTGTTTTATTAAGTCTCTCGGTATAGCCAGTACACAATTTCGTGCGCAATTATGTAGCTCGCATCATGCATTTTTTTGTTATGAATCAAGCAAAACAGTGCAAGTGCCAACCAATTTTTGGTCACCTTTCTAATTGAGCGATTGCTGATTATCAGGGATATGCAAGTTAGTGCGTCACCTCATCCAATTACTTTTGTTGTGCTTGCTTTTCTTATTATGTGATACATGATAATTACAAATTCATTTTATTCCAGTTCACGAAAGCATGTTCCTGGTGGCCGTCTCGACGACCGTGGCATCGGCAACTAGGAAGCATGGCCAGCGTGCATGGTGTACCGGCTGCACTTCATCATCATGGATGCCGGCGTACTGTTCCTTCTTGTGCTGCTGCACGTCGAAATGATCTTCCTACGCTCACAACATTAGGTGACACGATGTGTGCTAATTTGGTAATTTATATGTCCTTGTACACCAAGTTTTTGGGCACCAAATACAAGTGCACACTCTTTAGCCTTTTGAGCAAATTGTTTTTTTCTTTCATATTTTTGGCATTATTGCTTCCTCGGTTGTATGCAGTGATATGTTAAAAAAAATAGAGTGGGCCTGTAAACACCTCGTGCGGTACACAGACGCACAACCTCAAAGAGCTCTCTCGGTGGTCTTCCGTCCAAAAAAAAACTGTGTTTTTGTTCACTTTCCAAAAATAGTACGGCTGTAAGATAAGCTATTTTACAGCTGACTGTAAATTAGCTAAGTCCCAAAGTAAATCACAAAAAAAATGATGCATGTATAATTTTTTAATAAGATGAATGATCAAATATTGTAATAAAAAGTCGACCATAGCAGGTAATACAACAAGTAGCTATAGTTTGGCATTGGTGCGGCCCGTGTGCTTAGTCCGGCTCTCCCTATATTTGAGCCGCCATTACTTCGCCTCCTCGTCCATTCTTTCACTTGCCATTTCTAAGAAATAAACCACCCAAACATCAAGCGGGATCGTATCGGAGGATCGATCGATGGGGCTGAGGGAGATGGACTTGGCGCTGCCGCCGGGTTTCCGCTTCTACCCGAGCGACGAGGAGCTGGTGTGCTTCTACCTGCGCAACAAGGTGGCCAACCAGAGGGTCGCCTCGGGCACCTTGGTCGAGGTCGACCTCCATGCCCGTGAGCCATGGGAGCTTCCCGGTAAATACTAAGCTCGTCTAACTATAATCATCATTGCATTTTCTAGCTTCACCGGCATCGTCTTCACTTCTTTGGCTCAAATGTAGGGCCACTCTACTTTGCTGAACGCCTGTCCAAAATTATTGTATACTGCTACTCTCTTCGTTTTTTTGCATTTCTAGACTCGTAGATTTTGCTATTCATCTAGGCACACACTATATGTTTATATACATAACAAAAGAAAGTGATGAATCCAAAAATCTTAAAATGAACTACGATTTGGAACGTAGGGAGAGTACATCACAGTAGACAGAACTCTCTCTTCACAAGTGATGTAGTATATGATACGATTCTTACCTTTTTACCACAAAAACTCTAGAAAGATTACTGTAAGCATGTGGTGTTTGCATGATTGATGTGCCGGAAAATGGTTTCACCATGGGTGTATGTTTTCTACCATAGAGAAGTCAGAAGTGCACAAAGACATGCATATCTAAGTTATCTAAGTTCAAAAATGGATTGAAGTGTTGTTTTTCATCCTAAACGAACGGCATAGACTTCAGAATGGAGGAAGTATAAGTATATATACATATGTAGCATATATAACTAATTCCCTTAAAATCAACATGTCCGCTTATTTTTATAAGGCAATTCTAGTTTCTCGTTTCTCATCGTCTTTGCTACCGGTTCTGATTGATCACATCACCACTGGCCATTTTTCTAGCCGGCCACTTACGCGCTTACCTATAGGTATAGTTGTTTTCTTGGTTTGTAGAATCTCTCTCCGCATATATACAAGTATAGTCACTTAAGCTTGTTAAACAATAAAGTCTAGTCACTTCAGAAATTGAATGTACAATACACTCCCTCTATTTCATCAAATTGTAAATCATTTTTAGCTTTAATTTTCTAGATACATGATTTTTGTTATCTACATTATGTGTAGATGCACATATATAGTAGCAAAATCTATATATATATGTATGTATCTAGGAAAATCAAAATGGTCTACAATTTGGAATGGATGGAGATATATGTATCTCTTTTATGTATGTGTGTATGATCTTCTAGCCCTAATTCAAAGGTATGTACCGGGGGGATTTCTTCTCTGTTCGTATGGTCAGATAAAGACATATATGTATTATTCGGCTTACTTGGAGCGCAATAAGTACTCTATCATGCGCGGTTGCTGGCTAGCTTGGTACCAATTAATAATTGTGATGGCGTCTCACAAAACTCCAGCACGCGAGGGGCCGACGGAGTCCACTTCTAGGGCCATAACAGCGTCACTATATTCGCACTGTGCCAACTCACATGTGTGTGCACATCCAATCACATCCTCTTATGCTTATAGGCGTTATTGTCGTCTATATATATGTGCTTCTTCACAATGGACACGATCATGTGAATATGCTGTCAGCTCACAGATAGTTAATTATTAGAACATATTATCAAGCTTTGAGCATACCCTAATAATAAAAAAATATACAATATAATGTTCTTGTAACAAAGTTTCAGATGTGGCTAAGCTTACCGTAGAAGAGTGGTACTTCTTCAGCTTCCGAGACAGGAAGTACGCCACGGGCTCGCGAACGAACCGTGCAACTAAGACGGGTTACTGGAAGGCGACCGGCAAGGACCGGGTGGTCCGTGAGCCGGGCACGCGTGAATTGATTGGCATGAGGAAGACGCTGGTGTTCTACCGTGGTCGTGCTCCCAATGGGCAGAAGACCAGCTGGGTCATGCACGAGTTTCGCCTCGAAACACCTAACTCGCCACCAAAGGTACACAAATATGTACTAGCTTTATTACCATCACTACAAGAAATATTGTGATAGGTGACATTTCATTTATATCACATAAACATAAATTTTGTTAACATTCGCATTTTGTGACCCGGCCTCATGTGACGAAAATCTATTCCTCGCCTATACCCGGTCATAAAATGTGTTCTATGATGAAAATATTTTTTCGTCATAAAATTTATGATGATACTTTTTCGTTAGCATTCACATTTTGTGATGCATCACGAGATATATCTTTGGCACTGAGATATATAGCTAGCAGCTTGGTTGTTAGCTTCCTCAAGACATATATATCACACAAATGATAAATTCTACTCTCACCATCCCAAATTACTATTAATTTGACATATCACCCAAATGATAACAAATATTAATACTTCTCCGTCCATCCCAAATTATTCTTCGTTTTGGTTTTTCTAGATACATAACATTTGGTACATATCTAGACATGCATATATCTAGGTTCATAATAAAAACTATATATCTAGAAAAATTAAAATGAACAATAATTTGGAATGGATGGAGTATTTTCTAATCAAAGAGATTAATAAGTAATGATCTCTAAAGTTCGCCAAGGAACAAAAGTAAACAATGTCGAGTGCGAGGCAATGTGTAAATAGTAATGTGTACCACACATATATGATATATCAACATTTTTATGGAATTCTTAAACTCTAATATGTTGGTTTAGCGTATTATCATGCTAATCGGACGTCGGAAACCCTTGGCCGGGTTAGCTTAAATCGAATCGTTGTATTATCATGTTGGTTTTCCCTTATAAAATAGTATACTCCATTTTCTAGAGTGGCATTTTGTCCGTAGCGTCGGTGGAAAATGACCTGCAGTGCAGAAAGGGTGCCAAAAAGATACGCATGCGTTGCGTGTGTAAGTTCGGAGTTGAAAAAGTACACCGAGTCAAAGATATACACAAAACACGATTTTCAGTTGTGGCGGCTTCTCATGCACATATATATGCATGAATAATGATTATTATGCGTAGAACCAAAAAACAAGAAATTGTCACGTGTCATGTCCTATACTCCTTCCGTTCCTTCCGTTCGTTCCAAATTACCGTTTGACTTTTCCAACCTCAAGTTTAATTGCTCTTTTTATTTAAAAAAATTCTGCAAACATAGTCAAATTTAAATCATTTTTAAGAACTTTCATTAATAAAGCAAGTCACAACAAAAAAATATGATATTATGTGTATTTTTTAAAAACGAATGGTGAAATTTGAAGAAAAAAAATCAAACTTTGGAACGAATGGAGTACACGCAAACCTTATCCGCAGGAGTAGCTTCAAGCCAAGTGCATGGACCTGTCATTTCCTCACGTGCCAATTAATGTTATTGGACGCAGCAGGACTGGGTGCTATGCAGGGTGTTCAACAAGATGAAATCCTCCTCGTCAGAAGGCGAACAGGCAGGAAGCGGCAGGATCGACAACGACGGCCACACCGCCACCGTCGTCCCTGAGCCCTCTTCCTCGCCGCCGCCGGCGTGCCTCATCGGCTCGCTGCACGACCCGGCGGCGAATCCCGTGGATAGATTCTACCAGCAGCTTCTTCAAGGAACCACGGGCAGCAGCCACTGCGGCAGCGGCAGCTCGTCTGCCGCCCTGCTGATGAACCTGGCGATGCTGCAGCAAGGCAGCAGCAGCTTCCTGGATTACTGCAGCCCGGTGGTGCACCATGGCGTGGCGGTAGGGGCGCCCCACAATGCCGGCTGCGGGGACGACGACGCCGTGGCCATGGCGCTGCGCCACGTGGGGTTCGAGGAGCACGGCTTTGGGGTGATCGAGATGGAGTACGCTCAGGCGCAGGGTGGCTGCGGGCTCTACTTCTAGTCCTTGCTAGCCGAGGGAGTGGTGCTCTACTGCGTGCTCTGAATTACTCCTATTAATTACAGTGTTGTAGTTACATGCTGCGGGGAAATTGTGAAATTGTGATCGTGAATTTGTGTCTACATAGTTTCCAGAAATACAAATTAGATATCTTATATTGTACTCCTTCTGTTCTAAATTATAATTCGTTTGATTTTTTGACCTCAAATTTGATCAAATATAATCACATTTAAATTATTCTTGAAGAACTTTATTAATAAATCTAATCATAATATTTTGTATAATTTTTTGAATAAGAGGAATGATCAAATTCAGAATTAAAAAGTCAAACGAATTATAATTCAGAACTCGAACGGTCAAACTTTTGATTACTAAGACATTACTTAATCTACTACGTGGCATGCAGGGCGACTGACTTGCCCTGATTTCCAGCCTTTTACATTTGACGTCAAGTTTAGCAGCTCATCTTATTAAAAAATGTACAAATAATCATATTAAGTTATTCTTGAAGAATTTTTATTAATAAACCTAATTACAATGTGATATTTTGCATAATTTTTTAATAATATGAGTGGTCACATTTAAAATTTAAAAACCTAAAGAAATTATAATTTAGAACCGAGCGGTCAAACTTTTGACTTTTTATAGAATTCTCCACTTTTGATTTATTTTTTTTAGGATTCTCCATCTTTGTGTATTCAAAGTACTAGGAGTACGAATTACAAACACCATCAGGTGGTGTTAGAAACTGTTGGGCATACCCCCGGTACCTCGATTTATCCTCTAGTCATTTTTACTCCCCAAATACATTCCTAAGTTGGTGCGTGAAAGGATTACCTAATCTTGATTGATTGAAAATCATCTGGTGTCTTTCTCCGATCATAAAGAACCGGATCCCTATATATCCGCCTCCCCTGCCTTGGTACGAACATTACTCTCGGCTTTCCCAACTTTGTTTCTCTTATTGCTATATCGGGTCAATCAGATCTCTCTTTTCGGTTCTCGCACTACATTAACGACCCAGGTACATTCTTCTTGGCAGCTCAAGACCTTTCTTGTTCGTTCCTTACTCCCAGCAAAAGAATGAAGAAAACAGACTCCTACTGGAATTCTCCTGTATTCCTACTAGGGCTCATATTGTGTAATCCTATCAGAACTCCTACCTTGTAACCGACTAGCTAGTAACCCACCCCTGGACTATATAAAGGAGGACCGGGTACCTAGATCGGTAGGCACAATCTCTCATGGGACAACACCCCAAGCGCAGGACGCAATATACAATACCCCAAACATGACGTAGGCTGGCGGTCCAAACCTGTATAAATCTTGTGTCTTGTGTCCTCGCGCAGACCTTCGAGCTCTAGGTCATGGTGATCGTCCACTATCTACTCCCCGACGGGTACCCCTATGGAGGTTGCCGGATATACGACTTTGACAGAAACCACACATGTCTACCAACCTGGTTATAAATCGAGCTTCTAGCCAAAGCATGTGCGTTGATGTTATTGGCAGCCCTCAAATACAACCTATGTTTGAGGATGAAAATTCAAAAAAAAATTTATTGTGTGCACGAATTTCAAACATTAAAAGTCACATAGGAAAAAAATTGAAAGCTAAATAGGATGTGAAACACTAAGAGCAGCTGTAGCGTGATGTTTTAGGGGGGCGTTACGATGAGAGAGAGTGAGGCAACTCCAACTCACCTCTTAAATTTGGACCCCTACTCTTCCATATAAGGACCTCTCATCTATATTTGAGGGTTCTATTTTGCTTCCAACTCCAACCCAACTCTCATATATCCTCTCACTAACGACCAACTTCTTTTTTTACCCCCACCCTCCTCCCCTGCCTCCACTCGGGTCCTCTCCCTCCCTCCCTTCTTCTTCCAACAACGGCGCAGGGGCGGGGCGCCGCCGACCCGCTCCCACGGGCGCGGCCACCGGGGCGGGGCGCCGGCGGCCCCGGGGCGCCGGCGCGAGGCGGGAGCCGCTGGGCTGCTCCCACAGGTGCGGTCACCGGGGCGGGGCGCCGCCGGCCCCCATTTGCACGAGCTCCGGAGCAGGGCGCCGCCCTCTGCCGCCCCCAGGCCTCTACTCCCTCTCCGCGCCGGCCTGCCGCGGATCGCCTCCATCGACACCGCCCCGCCCGATCTGGTACGATTCGCAGACGCATCTCTCTCTCTATTCCCTCGATTCCACGACGGGAGCAGTCGCCGTGGACAGGCGGGCGCCGGAGGTGTCCATGGAGGCGCGGGAGCGCTGGTGGTTGGCCTAGCAGGGGATGAGGGGTTGGGTGAGGACCTCCCACAAGTGAGAGTTCAGAGGGGAAAAATGAGACCCCCTCATCCGTCGGGGTGGGATGAGAGGTGGGTTGGAGGGAGTTTTTTTTGTCTTTGAACTCTCAAAGATGAGATGAGGGTGGAGAAGAGAGGTTGGTTGGAGTTGCCCTGAGCTGGAGAGACTGCGATACGCTGGAGCAAAATCTTTGAGTGGTGCTCTGCCAGTGCCCGGAGCTAACTTGGGCAGCACCGCTAAGAGCAACTCCAGCAGACCCCCCTACTTGAGCCCCTACTCAAAAAGTAGGGGTCCAAAGCCAAAAAACGCACTCCAGCAAAGCCCCTACTCCACCCTCTACCACTGTTCACACCCCCTACTCTCCCCCTTCGACCCCTTCTCCCATAGGTGGAGAGGGAGGCCCCTATTTGGTGGTTGGGCAGTTTGCCCCCGCGCGTCATGACGCGGAGACGCCTCCCCCGCTGGTCCCCGCGCACAACGGCCGCCCGGAGCACCCCTCCGCGACCGCCGGAGCACTCCTCCGCTCCGCCGGACCTCGATTCGCCTGGCTGGAGCTCGATTCGCCGGCCTCGAGCTCGATTCGCCACCATCGCGAGCGCGGAGAGGAGCTGGAGCGAGCGAACGCAGAGATGAGCTGGAGGATCTGGGAGGCCGGCGGCAAGATGGCACGCGAGGTCGCAGCGCCGGAGGAGGCCGCTGGATCCGCTGGATCCAGCGCCGGAGGAGGTCGAGCTGCCCCACGCCGCTCGTGTCCGGCGCCGTGAGATCCGGCCGTGCGGGTGTGGGGCTGCGTCGGCCCCTCACCGTGACGCCGCGCCGTGAGATCTAGCCGGCAGACGCTAGGGGAGGAGGCGGACGGGAGGGAAGACGGACGGGAGGAGGCACACGGGAGAACCTGGATCCGCCCGGCTAGAGCTCGATTCGCCCGGCCTCGACCTCGATTCGCCCGCCATGGCCGCGGCACCGAGCTTCTCCTCCCGCGGCCAGGGGATGTGCCGCCCGCCTGGAAATCCGGCGTCCTCAGCTCGAGATCCAGCGGGGTAGGGGAGAAGGTGGGTGCGCCTGGCCGGAGCTCGCGCCCCAAGGGCCAGCCGCGGCGCATCCGGCTCCTCAGCTCCAGCCCGTGGCCCAGGGTGGGGGAGAAGAAGAGAGGGGCGGAGAAAGAATGGAGGCCGGTGGCGGTGGGGAAGAAGGGGTGGGATTTATTTGGTCACCGACGTGTGGGTCCCACATGTCATAATATAAGTAGGGACTGAGAAGAAGGGGCTACTGCTGGAGTTGAGCACAAAAAATGAAGCCCCAAAAAGTTGGGAGAGCCCTACTCAATAAAGTAGAGGTTATTGCTGGAGTTGCTCTAAGGAATTAAAAAAATCTGATGTTGCATGCAGGAGTGAGATGCTATTGAGGAGAGGTGATGAGGTACTCCCGCCGTCTCATAATAAGTACAATTCTAAATTTTGAAAAAAATCTCACAAAGAATGCAATTCTTGAAAATAGATCTAATTACCTTCCAAATTAAGTGGTCAGATCTGATTTGCATGGCAAAACTTACTACATTTGACAAACAAACGAGGGTATTAGAGTTTTTTCATTCCAACGCTAATCTGTCTAAAAAACTAGAATTACACTTATTATGCGACAGAGAAAGTAATATTTTAACTAAGATGTGGGGCCCCCTTTAAACCAAAGCTGGGCCCTACACGGTGGAGAGCATGTGGAATTCAGATAGATCTGGCAGTTCGTAGCACTAGCAAAATCATCATACGCTCGCTGCTGCTGCTCTAAAAGCCACATAGGAAAAAAATCGAAAACTGAATAGGAAGGCCGGAAGGGATTCCGGACTGGGCGGTGGAGAGCATTTGGAATTCTGGTAGATCTGGCAGTTCGTAGCACTAGCAAAATCATCATACGCTCGCTGCTGCTGCTCTAAAAGCCACATAGGAAAAAAAATCGAAAACTGAATAGGAAGGCCGGAAGGGATTCCGGACTGGGCGGCCCTGCCAAAATTGACAGCCCACTCAAATACAGCCTACAGCAGAAAATGAAGAAAAAAACGCTAGAAGGAGGGCTCGAACCTCCGACCTTGTGGTTAAC
Organism: Cenchrus fungigraminus; assembly: GCA_036936925.1. Taxonomy (NCBI): domain Eukaryota; kingdom Viridiplantae; phylum Streptophyta; class Magnoliopsida; order Poales; family Poaceae; genus Cenchrus; species Cenchrus fungigraminus. Next base: position 45,759,254 of record CM072771.1, on the reverse strand, counting down.
AGCCACACGCTCTGGCCAGCTGAGCTATTCCAGCTGATTGATCGTTGAGTTTTGAAATTTTATTTATCTTATTTTCCTGTAACCGACCGTTAAACTTTGTGCGTGTTCCCACTACGAGTGCCTTATGCATTGTCTCATACACAGTTGTACATCTACACCTTCCAATCTCCTGTTCATAGCATCGAAGAATAGAAATATCAAATGTACTCCCTCCGTACCAAATTACTAGTCGTTTGAGCTTTTCTAGATACATTATTTTTGTTACGCACCTAGATATTATATATTTATGTTTAGATACATAAAAATATATATTTAGAAAAGCCAACTATTAGTATTTTGGGACGGAAGGAGTATAACACTGAAAGAATAAATTTTTTTGCGCCACACCATGAAAGAGGGAGTTTTGAAATAAAGTTTTGCTTCATATACATAGGGAAAGAGTAATGCTCTTTTGTTTGAGAAAATAAGGAAAATAACACCCTTTTATTTTTCATAATGAAATAACATATTCATTCCAGACTGTACGTTCTTTTAGATTTCAGTACGGAGCTTTTTCCTATGCATCTAAAAGGGTTAAAATGACCAACATTTTTGAAACAGATGGACTACATTTGAACTAATTGTTTCGCATACTCCATAAATGATGAGAAGGAAGGGTATTATCTGATCTTTTTCAAGGTTACTTATGCATATAAAAAAAGGTTACTTATGTATTCTTCTCATTGTGCAAAAACAAGGATCCTAGAGAACTACACACTAGAATGATTGGTTTGTTAGACTACTCTCTATGTGTGCATAATGGAGGAATACACATAATAATATTGATGCAGAAAATACTATGTTCTAGAATAAACTTTGAATATGCATTAATTTCTTTTTAGTAGAATAATTCTATTAAATGGACAATACGGTCGTACGTCTGCCCCTACAACTTAACCTCTTGAATGATCTCAACATAAATTGCACCGATCTTGGTCACAGCCTAAGGTATTCATGTACACAGTTGCTTTTCCAAATACTTAGTTGACCATGCATTGTGCCGTAACTGTGAGACTTCTCCATAAGACCATGCATGAAATCTATCAATGTGGCCAAAACTCCTCCGTAATATATAGCAGAGTGGCTGATCTGAGTTCTTCAAAACTTGTTTGTTTGAGAATACTCTAGTGCAACCAGTACAGTTCATTAGCCTGCTCCTGTGAAGATTGCATATGAACAAATTAGTAGCTTCTGAGGTCCCCTACATGGTATCAGTTAGCTTCTTAGCTTCTAGCATATATTTTCAGAATCAGTTCTTTGCAGGCCAATATGGCATCACTTAAAATATTTTTCCATTTAGCAAACATGTGTGAGAAGCAAAATTCAGAAACAATGACCTCAGCGTCACCAACGGGTCTAAAGCTAGCCATCAACTATAACATGGTAAACCTGAATTATTGAGATTGACTTCGTACATGTATAAAAATAAACATTTCATAATTTCATTGGACATCACATATCAAAAGGAAGAAACATGAAACCTAAGATTAATTAAATTAAACCATAATTCATAATACTGAAAAGAAGAACTGTATACCTTCAATTTGAGCTACTAATGATCACCCCAGTCATCCATATATTGAATAAAATTAACTTACCAGAACATGATTGAGTCCTATAATAAATAATCAAATAAGATGCAAATCAGAAGAAACATGAATATAGAAGAATAATAAATTGCCGACCTCCGTGTTCAGTGTAGACCAATATTTGCAACTACAACATTTTCTTTGCCCCGTTCTGCCATGCTCCTGGGCCATCACCAATTGCAGCCCTTCACCATGCTCGTCGCTGACTGCAAGAGGATGCAGAGAGGCTATTTAGGAGCGTGTGCGCAGCAGGGTGCCGGCGGCAGCCGGGCCTACATTGGTGAGGGGCGGCCGGGTGGCGACAATGGGTGGGTTTGAGGCCGGCCGGACGAGCGTGCACGCAGCAGCGGGCGAGTGTGCAAGCGGCCAGTGGTAAAAAAACGAGTTCAAGCTATGGTTGTTAAGTTGATCGACAAAGACAGTGGTGTCATCCTGAAAGACAACCTATATGCCGGCAAAAATGGTGATGCCACATGGGCCTATGAGGTTGCAGGGAAAACTATGGTTTGCCCTATAATCATCGAGGATCTTTCACCACCTGGTCAGATGCTTGTTGAGGTGAAAAACTGTACTTTGATTACTGCTATCCCCCCTCTCTCCCACTATATGCAGAATATGAAGATAACTTGCCTATAAAAAAAATCTGCAGATGCTTTGTGAGGAAAGGGGACTCTTTTTGGAGGTAGCCGACAACATACGTGGTTTTGGTCTGACAATCTTGAAAGGGCCGATGGAACTCTGCGATGGCAAGATATGGGCGTGATTTCTTGTCGAGGTAGAGGAGCCTTTGGTTTGTGTAGCTCATTTCTAGCTCCAATAGTTGTTGAGCTGTATGCTGATTTTTTGTTTTTCAGGCAAACATAGAAATCACAAGGATGGATATATTTTTTGTCACTTGTTCAGTTACTGGAGCAAAACATCAAGTACAAGCCAAAGCTTGTCCAGATTGATGGTCCACACCACAAAGAATGCTGAAGAGGCACAACAGAAAAAGGGAAGAACGGGGATCTCACCAGCGTGCTGAGAATGGTCGGCGAGCCATGGCTCGGCTCGAGTGCAGGTCTGCAAATAGTGGTTTGGGAGGTCAGCCAGGACGTCTACAGTCATTGCCGCTGTCTGGATGGCGTGCAAAACTATTTGTGCTTACTGGGAAAAAAAAAGTTAGTACCTCAAACCCCAAGTACCAGATATCTTGTACTGAATATAGCCTGTCCCTGTACCAGATATTTTTTTTTGCGAGAGGCGGACGCGCGGGATGGTCGTGCGAGGGCGAGCGGAAGGCGAACGCGGGGACGGGCCCACTTGTCGGCCCGGGCGGATGGTTCTCCCGGCAGAACAGCGGAACCATCTGCGGTGGCGTTGCCCTTACAGGCTTTTTAGGGGTAGAGATAACTAAAAAATTAATCCACTCTTCCTCTTATATTTCAGAAAGCCACCAAACAGCAAACATAGCAGATTCACAAATAGCATTGCCAGCTCGTCCTAAACAACCTTCAACTTTGAAATCCTATAAAATGATATAATATTAAGTGGTTACTAAGCAATACTATATATTAGTACAATAAGCTATAGTGATTTTGCCTCCATGAACTCAATTCAGAAGCACCAGAACTATAACCAAGGAGCACCTATATGTGGAAGAGATAAATCATATAGTATAAATTTCAGAAAAAACAGAGAAAGCCCTTAGCACTATCGGTAGCAAGTGGAGCTTACCGGGTGTTGCAGTATTTTCATGCACATTCCAGAAGCCATTTGGCTCACCTATTGAGCTCAGCTGTTGAAGCAATTTCCCACTCTCTTGGCTAATTTCATCTTCTCACATCCAAAGTTCTGCACAAAGAACACTATTCTTTGTAATAAACATTTAACATCACACTGATTTACTTATCTTGAAGCTAGCCATTATAATTTATATTTAAGTTTAATTTAGATATCCAACAAATATCATTATTACCAGTCTACCCTTTTCCAAGTCTGAAATACAAATAATGGGTGGGCATGTTAATGTATACATGTGACGCTGCCTTTCACTGGAAATCTTGTATCCTTGGTGCAAAATGCATCCTATGTGCACCAACCAAATCATTTGCATGGCCAACATATATCAATCAAATTAAGAGTTTAGAACTCTGAAACAGAAAGAAACCAAAATGCAAATACCAATATATGATCCATGTAACTCCTCACTACCCCTTTTATTTTGCATGAAAGCCTGCAAGTGCATCTCAGTAGGTCAGCAGCAAATTGATTGATGTTATTTCAGATCCCGCGGAGCAAACAAAAAAAACAGATCCTCAAAGAAGAACTACAAAATATCTGAGAAGGCAAGAAATTCAGAGAACCCTAGGCAAATAACCAAACCGAGATTTTGAAATTGTTTGAACAGCAGGCAAATGGACCAATAAATTGGTCCAAGCTGAACAGAGGTTGCTCCAGTACAATAAGCATAGTCATGAACAGATGGACAACAAACAAGTAAACTAATGCAAAAACTTCAATAATTCCAGATGCCAGGGGGCTACAGAGTGTATCTTGAATGAATTAAAAAAAAGAGATTTCTTGCTAATTGATTGAACAACTTACTGTATATATTTCCTTTACTTAATCCCATTACAACAGTAAATTTTTTACCAATTCTAATGAAAAAGTAAAATACTCATAATACACAATACAGAACAGATCCTTTGTGGTGTTTTTTGGGCTAGAGAGTGTACCTTGAATTAATAATAAAAGGAACTCCTTGGTAGCTGATCAACGTTCTCTGTATCCTTATTTTTATTCTACCCAACTGCTTCAGACTGATCAAATAGCAATAAACTCAAGTACTCTTAGAATATGACCAGAGACATGACTGATCTTAGAATTGTCGGGGACAGCCATAAGGGTCCCCTAAAAACCGGGGGGAACCCATTCGCTTTCGCAAAAAATAAAACACAAACGAATTCACAAACCTAAAACACGCTCAAGATAGTCACGGCCCAGCGCCCGGGCCCACAGCCCTGGTGGCCCCAGCGGCCCACCAGAACAGTCGGCCCAGCCACCCCCGGGCGAAACTCCGCTTCGCTCGAGGGGCGCCGCGCCGCACTAACAAGTCTCCGCCTCGCTCGAGGGCCGGTCGCCCCCTCGGGTGAGACTCCGCCTCGCTCGAGGCCCTCACGGGCTCGCCGCCCCCGCACCTGCTCCCCCGACAGGGGCGTTTAATGTTCTGACACTTGCAGGCGCCCGGGTCAAAGACGAATCCACGCCATGCCGTCCCTCTGACACGCCCGGGAATCATATTCCGGCGCTGTTCTGCCAACTCTCCCGGCGAGGCCATCCCCACCACTGTGCGGCAAGGCCAGTGTCAGCTCCGCGACACTGCGCCACCCACTCTCGTACGGCCAACGCGCCGCACCCTCGAAAGAGGACGGCGGAACCCTCGAAACGGGGACGGACGCCTGCTCCGCGCCTGCCCAGGGCCACACCATGACGCCGGACCAGTGAGGCGCGTCACCTCCGTCACCGTCGGTCCTGCGCGGCCATCCCCGCCATCACGACGCCATCCCGGGCACTGCAGCGCCATCCCTGACGCTGTGGGAGTGCGGGGCGATAAGACACCGCCACGCCCGCGGCTGTGCCCCTTACGACCTCCCGTCAGCCGCACCCTCGAGTCGGCGTACGGACGACGACCACACGGGAAGCTCCTACGCCGCCACCCTCGAAGCCGCTCCTGGACGGATACAGGGCACGCCATGACGCTCCGCCAGAAGCAAGATTCGCCAGGACGGCCGTCCACTCCGTTGCACTGTCCGCCATGCCATCACACGTAGCTAGAACAGTGCGGCACACCTGTAAACTGCCTCCTCCTTGGCCTATAAAAGGAGGGGCAGTCCCCTGGCCGCAGGGAGAGGAAAGGAGAGCGCTGACCCACACACTTTCTGCCTTCACCACGATATTGGCACTCACCTCAATCAAAACCTCAGGGACCTGGAGGTCCGGCCTCCTCTCCCGCCCCGCTTGTAGCTCCCCTCTGCAAGCATCACGATGCAACGCAATACAGTGCCTCGAGTACACCACTGCTGGACGTACGGCCCCGGCCGGAACCAGGATAAACTTGTGTCCCCTGTGCTGTCGTTTGCACCGACCATCGAGAAGCTGATCACAGCGTAACTTACTAGTTAGTGTCGGGACTACTTTCCGCACCGACAGTTGGCGCGCCAGGTAGGGGACCTCGCGCTGTGATCGACCCCTCACCAGCATTCTCGATGGTGATTCGTACCGAGATGACGTCCCCGAGGTACGGCATGGGCAGCTCGGACCCTCTCCCCGCTGGATTCGAAATCCGGTTTGGGAGCCTGAACTTTCAGGCCACAGGGAACGGCTACCTCATGCGCCTCACCAACTTCGTCGAACTCCACCCGTGGCGGTCGACTGGGCCGGGCCCAATGCCCGTCACGCCTGCTACTGACGCTCCGGCACCCACCCGGGTGGCTGCCGCGGGCGCCTCGACGCCCCGGCGCCGCAAACGCCCAGGTCAGCGCTCGCGCCAGGCGCGCACGGAGCGACGCCGGGCAACACGCAAGGCGGCCCGGAACGACGCGCCCCCGCCGAGCGACACGGCGGCGCACCCTGCGGGGGAGCACGTGGCCGCGGGGCCGCAGTTTCCCCACGGGATGCGCAACCCTGCTGCGGCGTACGCCTCATCCGTCAGCACCGACATGGCCGCGTACGAGGATCTCCCGGGCCATCACTTGCTGTCAGTCCGGAACCTCATCGCCACCACCAACGACGAGTCGTACCACGGCTCGCCCAGCGAGCTGCCGCCCTCAACCTCGCACGGCTATGCAGAGTGGGACTTCTCCGGCGTACCGGACCCTGTGGTCTTCCGGCGATTCCTTGATGCCGCGGACTACTGGTTCAGTTGCTCCAACGACTCCAGCGAGGGGAGCTATGATCCCTCGCGCGAGTGCTTCGTTGTCGCCGCCAACGAGCAAGCTGACGGCGCAAACGGAGCGGGCGACGGGAACGCGGCCCAGCATCCGGAGCCGAACCCGCCACCGGCCCCACCAGCGGGCAATGCGGATATCAATGCGCAGCTGGCCCAGGCACGCGAGCTCGAGGCGAAGCTCGCGGAAGAGTACCGGCAGGTGCGGCTCCTGCGGGCAACTATCGCAGGGGAAGCCTCGGCGCGCTGCGAACGCGCCCGAGAAGCCGGGAAGCAAGCCTGCGAGCGCATCAATGCCAACTTCAACGTGGACGACCCACACACGCCACTTCGTGCCAGCCAAAAACTCATCGCGGTGGCAACACTACTTCGGGCCATGCCCGAGCCATCGACACCCGAGGCACGTAACCTGCGCCGCGAGGCGTAGACTCTCATCGAGCAAGCGGCCGTGCAGCAGGCCGAGAGCTCCGCATCCCGCATGCGCAACCAGTCCAGCACGCGGGGCGACGGCAGCGCGAAGGACCAGGAGGCATCCGTCCACGCGGACGGCGCGGCGGAGCAGCCGCCAAACCAGGGCAAGACGCCTGTCAAGGAGCGGATCCTTGACACACGCGGCGAGGCCCACGACGGAGACGCCCGCAACGTCCTGAACGCCAAGCGAAAGGGCGACGCGAAGGCGCGAGCGGCGGCGGGCTACCACCCTCGACGAGGTGGTCGCTACGACAGCCGGGAGGACCGCTCGCCAACACCGGAACCCCCGGGAACCCGAGTGTTCAGTCGGGAGATCCGTGCGGCGAGTTTCCCCCAGCGTTTCTGCCAACCCACCACCATCGACAAGTACACGGGGGAGACGGACCCTCGTGTGTGGCTCAATGACTACCGTCTGGCTTGCCAGCTGGGCGGAGCCACCACCGATGCGGTGATCATCCGCAATCTGCCTCTGCACCTTGCGGACTCGGCCAGAACGTGGCTCGAGCACCTACCGCCCAGCCAGATCCACTGCTAGGATGACTTAGTCTGCACGTTCGTGGGGAACTTCCAGGGCACATACGTGCGCCCTGGGAACTCCTGGGACCTGCGAGCGTGCACCCAGAAGCCCGGCGAGTCGCTCCGGGACTTCATACGGCGCTTTTCAAAGCGCTGTACTGAGCTCCCAAGCGTTGCTCAGTCCGAAATCGTGCACGCCTTCCTTGAAGGCACGACCTGTCAGGACCTCGTGCGCGAGCTCGGGAGGAGCCCGCCGGTCGACTCCAACGAGCTGTTCGACATCGCCACCAGCTTCGCCTCCGGAGAGGAGGCAGTGGGGGTCATTTTCGACGGCAAGAAGGGCAAGCGCGTGGATGACACGCCCGTGGAGGGCAGCAAGTCCAAGGAGCCCCAGCAAAAACACAAGCGGGGCAAGAAGGGTAAGAAGTCGCGCCACGAGGCGCGCACGCAGGGGCGCGACGACGGCGGGGACGAGGCCTTCGCAGTCGACCCGGCTCGAAAGGGCTCTCGAGGGGCCCCTCGAGGCCCCGGCGTATTCGACGATATGTTGAAGAAGCCCTGCCCGTACCACAAGACCCCAGTCAACCACACCCTCGAGCAGTGCGACATGCTCAAGAAGTACTACCGCCGCGTCGCCGCGAAGGAGGACGAGGCCAAGAAGGACGGGGGTGGCGGAGACGCTGATGGCTTCCCCGCGGTGGAGAACGTCTTCTTCATCTTCGGGGGACCGACGGTGGACATGTCCACCAACCGGCGCAAGCGAGAGCGGCACGAGGTCCTCGCCGCGGAGAGGGCACCCCTTCCTTCCTCGACTGGTCGGAGGACGCCATCACCTTCAGCCGCGAGGACCACCCGAACCGCATCCCCAACCCGGGCCAGTACCCGTTGGTCGTCGATCCCATCATCGGCAACGCGCGGTTTTCCAAGGTGCTGATGGATGGCGGTAGCAGCCTCAACATCCTCTACGCCCACACCCTACGGCTGATGGGGATTGGGTTGGACCAGCTGCGGCCCAGCACGGCGCCGTTCCATGGCGTCACGCCAGGCAAGCGCGTCCAGCCCCTCAGGCAGATCGACCTGCCGGTCTGGTTCGGCACACCGGACAACTTCCGCAAGGAGGTCCTCACCTTTGAGGTAGTGGGGTTCCGGGGCGCGTACCACGCCATCCTTGGCCGTCCGTGCTATGCCAAGTTCATGGCGGTCCCGAACTACACTTACCTCAAGATGAAGATGCCGGGGCCAAAAGGCGTAATCACCGTGGGCTCGTCGATCGAGCACGCATTCGACTGCGATGTCGAGTGCATCGAGCACGCTGAGGCCCTGGCGCTCGACGAAACGTTTGTCGCGGACATGGAGAAGCTGGCCAACGAGGGCCCCGACTCCTCCGCCAAGCACGCGGGCAGTTTCGAGGCTGCCGAACAAACGAAGGAGGTGCCCCTCGACCCTGCAGCCCCCGAGGGCAAGGTGTTGAGGGTCAGTTCTACCCTCGACCCGAAATAGGAAGTGGTGCTCGTCGACTTTCTCCGCGCCAACGCCGATATCTTCGTGTGGAGCCCCTCGGATATGCCAAGCATCCCGAGGGAGGTCGCCGAGCACTCCCTTGATATCCTACCTCACTCCCGAGCCGTGCAACAACGGCTGCGCCGCTTTGACGAAGAGCGGCGCCGGGCGATCGGAGTAGAGCTGCGGAAGCTCCTCGAGGCCGGGTTCATCAAGGAAGTTTTTCACCCTACGTGGCTAGCTAATCCTGTACTAGTTAAGAAAAAGAATGGGAAGTGGCGGATGTGTGTAGATTACACTAGTTTGAATAAAGCATGTCCCAAAGTTCCTTTTCCTTTGCCACGAATCGATCAAATCGTTGACTCAACTGCAGGGTGTGAACTATTGTGTTTCCTCAATGCCTATTCCGGGTACCACCAAATAAAGATGAAGGAGTCCAACCAGCTTGCGACTTCGTTCATCACGCCGTTCGGAATGTTCTGCTACGTAACGATGCCGTTTGGCCTCCGAAACGCGGGCGCTACATACCAGCGATGTATGCAGCACGTCTTCGGAGACCACATCGGGCGAACCGTTGAGGCTTACGTAGACGACATAGTCGTGAAAACCAGGAAGGCGGACGACCTGGTTAGCGACCTGCGCGTGGCATTCGATTGCCTGCGAGCCAACGGGGTGAAGCTGAACCCCGAGAAGTGCGTCTTCGGAGTGCCGCGAGGCATGCTGCTGGGATACATAGTTTCCCAGCGGGGCATCGAGCCCAACCCCGAGAAGGTCGCAGCCCTCGAACGGATGGGCCCGATTCGAGACCTCAAGGGGGTCCAGAAGGTGTTGGGGTGCCTCGCCGCCTTGAGCCGCTTCATCTCGCGGCTCGGCGAGAAGGGATTACCCCTCTACCGACTCCTGAAGAAACACGAGCACTTCTCCTGGACCGTCGAGGCCCAGGAGGCGCTTGACAAACTCAAGGCGACGCTCGCCCATGCGCCGATCTTGACGCCGCCCCAGGACGGCGAGCCTCTGTACCTCTACGTCGCCGCGACCACTCAGGTGGTCAGCGCCGTCATCGTGGTGGAGCGTACAAAGGAGGGGCACGCCCTACCAGTCCAGAGGCCCGTGTACTACATCAGCGAAGTGCTGTCCGAGACCAAGGCACGGTACCCACAGATCCAGAAGCTGCTCTACGCAGTAGTGCTCGCGCGGCACAAGCTCCGGCACTACTTCGAGGCCCACCCGGTCACGGTGGTCTCCTCGTTCCCGTTGGGTGAGATCATCCGCAACCCGGACGCGGCAGGCAGAATCGCCAAGTGGTCTGTGGAATTGATGGGCGAGACGCTCGCCTATGCGCCGCGCAAGGCAATCAAGTCCCAAATCCTGGCGGATTTCGTCGCCGAATGGACGGACACACAACTGCCGCCGCCGCAAATCCAGGCCGAATGCTGGACCCTCTACTTCGACGGGTCGGTGATGAAAACAGGGGCGGGCGCGGGCCTGCTCTTCACCTCACCCCTCGGGGAGCACATGAGATACGCGGTACGCCTGCATTTCCCCGCGTCGAACAACATGGCGGAGTACGAGGCCCTTCTTTGCGGCCTCCGAATCGCCATTGAGACAGGCATCAAACGCCTCGACGTCAGGGGGGACTCGCAGCTCGTGATTGACCAAGTCATGAAGAACGCGAGTTGTCACGACGACAAAATGGAGGCCTACTGCAACGCTGTACGAGCCATCGAAGACAAGTTCTACGGCCTCGAGCTTAACCACGTGCCCCGCAGGTACAACGAGGAGGCGGACGAACTCGCAAAAATCACGTCGGGGCGAATCACTGTCCCCCCGAACGTTTTTGCGCGGGACGTCGCCAGGCCGTCCGTCAACCTCGAGTCGACACCCTCGAGTCAAGAGGAACCCTCGGGGGCTCCCTCGAACCCAGCGGGCGCGGAGCCCATGGATGAAGACCCCTCGAACGAGGCGTTTGTGCTCTCCTTGCTCGAGGGCTACGGTGCGGACGAGGCCGAGGCCATGGACACGGAGCCAGCCCCCCGCGTGGAGGACTGGCGGGCCAAGTACCTCGCCTGGATGGAGCAAGGGGAGCTTCCCTCAGATCGGTCCGAGGCCAGACGCATCGCCAGGAAGGCCAAGTCGTTCACCCTCGTCGACGGCGGGCTGTACAAGCGCACTGCGTCAGGCGTCCTGCAGCAGTGTATACCCATCCCCCAGGGGCGCGAGCTCGTCCGGGACATCCATGCGGGCGTGTGTGGCCACCACGCGGCACCACGCACCCTCGTGGGCAACACGTTTCGCCAGGGCTTCTATTGGCCTACCGCGGTTGCTGATGCCAGCGAGATCGTGCGCACCTGCGAAGGGTGCCAATTTTACGCCCGCAAGACCAATCTCCCGGCGCATGCCCTCCAGACGATCCCCATCACGTGGCCTTTTGCCGTGTGGGGGCTGGACATTGTCGGGCCCCTGCGAAGGGCGCCCGGGGGCTACACGCACCTGCTAGTCGCCATTGACAAGTTCTCCAAGTGGGTCGAAGCGCGCCCAATCACGAATCTCAGGGCAGAGCAGGCCGTAACATTCTTCACCGACATCATCCACCGGTTCGGGGTGCCTAACTCCATCATCACCGACAACGGGCCCCAGTTCACCGGCAGGAAGTTCCTGGAATTCTGCGACAAGCACCACATCCGCGTGGACTGGGCGGCCGTCGCGCACCCACAGACCAACGGTCAAGTGGAGCGGGCCAATGGCATGATCCTACAAGGCCTCAAGCCCAGGATTTTCGACAGACTGAACAAGTCTGGCCGAAAATGGCTCCAGGAGCTGCCGGCGGTCGTGTGGAGCCTCAGAACCACTCCGAGCAGGGCCACGGGATTCACCCCGTTCTTCCTCGTCTATGGCGCGGAGGCCGTCCTCCCCACGGACCTGGAATACGGGTCGCCCAGAGTCAAGAGCTACGACGAGGGCACCAACCAGCGAGCCCGCGAGGACTCGCTGGATCAATTGGACGAAGCCCGCACTGTGGCCCTGATGCATTCAGCAAGATACCAGCAGGCTCTGAGGCGGCACCAGGCCCGGAAGATACGACGCCGAGACTTCGACGAAGGGGACCTAGTCCTAAGGCTGCGCCAAGACAATCGAGGCCGCCACAAGCTATCGCCCCCATGGGAGGGACCCTACATCGTTGTCAAAGTGCTCAAGCCCGGCACCTACAAGCTGGCCAACGAGGACGGCGAGGAACTCACCAACGCTTGGAACATCCAACAGCTACGTCGCTTCTACCCTTAGAAAGGATTTCCAAGTTTTTCTTGTCATTTACATACCCAACACCCCAGTTTGCTGTAATTTCCATCAAATTAATAAAGCTAAAGGGGGACTCGGTTTTCCCCTGAAAACCAAATCCCCCTCGGGGGCTGCTGCGGGGGGCGTCCCCCCCCAAAAAAATAGTCCCATTTTTTCGCAAAATTCGCCGCAAATGTGCTAAGTATGCCTCGACCCAAACTTTGGGTGGACTCACGCGGGACGCGAGTGGCCAAAGGGCGAAGAAGCGCGAGTCGGGGATAGCCCACGCCTCCGGCAGGATACGGCCCTTCCCCCTCGCCACTTTGCCTATAAGCTACTCGTGCGAACGAAAACCTTCCCAGCCAAGGTTCGCCTAAGAAAGCGGGGAGGCAGAACAACACAATTACCGAAATAAATAACGAGTTTTTCAACTTACAAACATCAAAGTGTTTTAAACAGCGAATGTTTATTACAACAGCCGCGCGGCTCGAATTCTAACATCAAAAACATAAAGGGCACAAACGCCCAATGGTCTTCAGGCTTGGGGGCCGCCAGCCGGGGGAGCGTCCGGGAAGAGGAAGTCCATGAAGTCCTCGGCGAGGATGTCGGCGGCAGGACCAGCGAGCGCATCCGCACGGTTCATCGCCACCTCGTCGTCGACGCCGACGGGAACGACGTAGCCCGTGGAAACGGCCTCGAGGTCGACCTGGTAGTGGGAGGCCACCACGCCAAGAGCTTTCTGAACTCCCAGGTGAAGGGCACGGCGCACGCGCTGGGTAACGTGCCTGCCGAGGGCGCGGAGGCGACTCGCCATCGAGCTCCCAGCCTGCACTTCCCCTCCTCGACCCCCTGGCACGCCTCGAGGGCGGCGGCCCGCAGCTCCTCCAGCTCCTGTTGTGAGGAGTTGTAGGCCGTCTGGAGGGACTCTGCCTGGGTCGTCGAGTTCCCAAGAGCGTTCCGCAGGCCTGAAACCCATGAACGATAAACAAAAATTGGGAGCGGATCCCAAGCAAACCAAATCAACAAGCAAAATGCGAAGAGAGGCGACTCACCTTCGACCTGTTTCTTCTCCGAATCGAGGGCCTTGCGCGCGACCTCGGCCTTTTGCTGTAGGCTAAGGACCGTAGCTTCCTGCTCCACGACAGCCTGGCGCAGATCCTCGTGGGAAACGCTGAGCTGGTTCAGCTCCCCGTCAAGCCGCGAGACTTCTTCGTCCCGTTGCTTGAGGGTTGCTTGCGCCCCCTCGAGTGCGGCGCGTTCCTGCTGAAGGAGGCCCTGGGCCTCTTCTCGCGCCAGGCGCCCGCGCTCGAGGGCGGACCGAGCCTCAACAAGGGCGGTTCGCTCCTGCTGGAGCTGAGCGTCCGCCTGTTGGCGCGCGTTCCGCTCCCGCTGAAGCTGCTCCCCCGTCGAGGTGAGGGAGGCGGCCTGGTCCGCCAGGCTGGCCCTCAGCTGCTCGGCCTCCTTGGCCCTTTCCTCAGCCTGGCTCTGCCAAGACCGTGCTCCCTCGAGGGCTGCACGATCCTGTTCGAGCTGGGCGCGAATCGAGGCCACCTCCGTCTCCCACTCCGCCGCCACGGTCCGCATCGCGGCTGCGTCCTCGCGCGCCTTCCGCAGCGCCTCGTCTCGCTCCAGGAGCGCTGTCCGCACCTTCGTGACTGCAGAGGCGTCTTTCGCAGCCTGGGCGTCCTGCCCTAGGAGCTCGTCCCGCACTGCCTGGAGCCGGTACTCCAGCCACCCGTTGTCGGTCCGCAGGGCCTCGACAAGGGCGTCAAGAGCATCGTATTGGTCCCGGTACCAGTTGCGCTCGGAGCTCAGCCGGACGAGGTGGCCGTACTTCTCCCGGGCTCGACCCTCCAATTCCTGTCACCGGCAGACAAGGCAGAAGAGAATTTGAGTCGGAAAAAGCGCGAACGCGGGAGAGACGAGGGGGGAAGAAACTCCAAAATCCAACAGAAGGGACGCGTACCTGGAAAATCCGCCACGCAGGACCCCCGTGGATCCGCAGCGCCTCGTCCAGCGCGTTGTTGAGCGAGGTGCCGTGGTCGCGGAACTCTTGCCACAGCGCCTGCTCAGCCTGAGCCTCGATGCAGAGGGCTGGCGGCGCGCTGGCTTGCTCCCGCTCCCGCTCCACACGCGTCACGGTGCCATCGGGGGCAGGAGGGCCGGCACGAGACGACGAGGCCTCGGCGCCATGCGCCGGGGGCTGCGGCATCACGCAGCCATCCTCTCGCATCACTAACACCCCCGCCGCGGGCTCGGGGGCTGGCGCGGGCCAGTTCTCCCATTGGCCCCATCCAGGCGGCGGCTCGTCGTCGTCGGGGATCTCCACCACGGCCGCCTGACCACCCGCCGCAGGGACAGGCAGAGGTCGGACCGTCGGCGCGGCGGTTGCCGCTGTCGTAGCCGCCGCCGCGGCCGTCGCCTCCTGCTGCGGCTCCGTGGCCACGGCCGCGCTGCGCGGTGGCTCGCCCGTCATCGCCGCGCTCCCGGCCGCCCGTGGCGCCCTCGACGAGCGCCGCCTCGTGGGTACGGACGTGTCTGACCTGAGCGCTTTAGCGGGCGCGAGGGCGGGGACGGTCGGCGCCACCCTGCGAACACGGAGACAAAAAACTGAGCTCCAACCCCTCGAAACCGGAACGTCTGGACGAGGGACTGCTTACCTCAAGGTGGAGAAGCCTCGCTTCCTCTTCCTCGAGGGTTCGGCAGGCGCTGCTGTGGCGCCCGTCGTCGCCGCCGCAGCGCTCCCAGACGCTTCCGCGGCGCGCGCTGGCGCTTCCACGACGCGCGCCGCCTCTTCCACGGACCGCCCGGCGGCGGGCGCTTCCGCGCCCACCACGGGCACCTGCTCCTCTGCCGCCTCTGCGGCTCTCGGTGAGGGGGTCGAGGGATTCCACCTCTCGAGGGGGGCCCGCCCCCCATCGGTCTCCTCTTCTTCCTCCTCTCCCGACGACGAGTTCCCCGGAGTCGCCGGGGAAGAGAGTCCCTGCTGCTCGCGCAGCCGGTACTCCTCGTCCCGCTGTTCCCGGCGCTCCCGCCGCTGGATTCTCTTCTCCTTCCTACGCGCCGCCCGCTCCTGCTCCCGTCGCTGCGTGGCGCGGGCAACCGCTCGAGCTCGGGGCGTGGGCGGGTCGGACCGCGAGGCGTCCACGGTCACCCTCTGCTAAAAAGCGACTGTCAAAACCATGCTAGTACGTTGCAAGGGAACGAGAAAGGGAGGAAGGCCTGCTCACCGCCGGGGCGTCGGGGAGCATAACGAACGACCAGAGGTCGTCGTTGCTGTGCCGGCCGGCCTTGAGGCTGATGGCGCGCCTCGCCCTCGTGGCCGCGTATTCCCGAGCGAGGCACTCATTCAAGAACCGCGAGCGCGCCAACGACGTAGGGTTGGCCGCCTCGCTCATCTCGTGAATACGGAGCTCCCTCTCCATGAGGGGGACGATCCGCCGGTGGTGGAGGTTCGCGAGGACCGAAGCCGCCCCCAACCCGGCATTCGCCAGGCTCTTCAACGCGGTTAGGAGCGAATCCAACCGCGCCTGGTGCGAGTAGGGGGACACGCCGTGGTGCCAGGAGTTGGCCTTCTCCTTCAGCACCTTAGCGGTGTAGGGGGGAGGCCGGCGCCGTCGTTGCGGAGGTAGAACCACCCCCGCTCCCATTCCGCGTTGTTGGATGTCATCGTGCAGGGGATGTATAACTCCTTGCGCGAATCCCGCAACGAGATCGACAGGCCGCCGGCGCGCACCGCCCGGCGCACCCGTGCCTCAGGCGTAGCAAGCGTATGCAGCTCCGCGCGGAAAAGATGGACCCAGAGATCCCAGTTCACTGGGATCCCCAGGAATCCCTCGCAGACGCCGACGAAGGTGGCCGCCTGCGAAATCGCGTTGGGGGCGAAGTTGTGCAGCTCCACCCCGTAGTGGTGGCACAGTCCGCGCATGAAGCGGCTCGCCGGCGCGGCGAAGCCGCGTTCATGATGCCGGATGAAGCTGACGACGTAGCCGTACGGCGGGTTGGGCTCCCGATCCGTCGCCGGCGGAATGATCCACGCCGGGGGCTGCCCCTCCACGTTCGGCGCCAGCTGGCCGCTGTTCACAAGCTCGCTCAGGGCGAGCCCCGTCACCGTCGAGCGGCTCCACGGCAGCGGATCCAGCACCGTGATTGGCTGGGGGGGAGCCATTGCGGTTGGCGGCGGCGCACGAAGACGAAGCTAGCGGCGGGCGAAACGAAAGGGCGCACAGCCGAGAAGCGAAGGCAAGGAGCAAAGGGCGGCGGCGCTAAGTAACGAGGTAAGGAGCTTCCGCCTCCCTCTCCTTGGATTTATAGATCTAAGGGAGCCACGCTCCCCAAACCGCGCGCCGCGCGCATTAACTGCAGGAGGCTGCATCTGCCACTGACAAGCGGGGCCCACCGCACCGAAACGGCCGGCCGCGCGCGCGCATGCGCGATCATTACGGCGCGACAACCGAAGAGCCGCGGCGGCCTGTCACGTCCACCCCCCACGTCGCCACTACGCGCGCGGCCGCGACGCCTGAAAAGGCGCGCCCGCGACGCACGACTGAAGCCACAACTGTGGGCATTTAACGGCCTGGTCCCTTACTAAGTAAGCGTGACCCTCGTGCGGCCCGAGCCCAGTGCTCGAAAAACCAGACCCTCGAAGGGTGCGATTACTGACCAGTGGCCTCGAGACCCGCTCGGTGAAAGCGGGCGCCACAGGTGCCCTCGATTCTAGAGGATTACTGATCAGCAGCTCTGGGGTCGGCTCGACCGCGAACCCACGAATCCTGCAGATGCAATCAAGACGGGGGCACTTAGCTGCCGCCCCGCAACGGCCCTACTGATCAGGGGTTCGAAGCACTGACCCTCGAAGGGTTCGAACAGGCGCCCCAGATCAACAGAGTCAGGGACGACGAGGGCGCGCGCATTCGAGCCTATCCTCGAGCTCACCAGCTCGAGGGCGCCCCACATGTCGTATTCAAGAGCCAACGAGGGCAGCTAGTCGAGGGATCCCATCGAGGGAGAGCTTCCGCGCCCTCGGTCCCCAGCGAACGGGACCGAGCCCTGCCTAGCAAACCCACGTAAGCGCTTTCATGGACGAGTCTCCGGACCACGAACCAACCCTTATCGAACGGGGCATGGGCGTCCACTTGAATCACCCGATAACAGCTCGAAGAGGAACCCGCAATTCGCGACCCGCTCGATGGGAGTTGTGGACACCTCACCCCCCGTCCCGCGGAGGGACGGTGAGGGAACGTACAAACAAGTCGGAGAGCCCGCCCCGATCGCCTCGAACGGGCCCAGGCTCGGGGGCTCGACGCGTGGCTACACCTCCTGGATGTGCACCGAACGCACGCGAACGTCGACACATGTGTACGGCACCGCCGAGGCCGGCTGAAACACCGCCGAGGCCGGCTGAAATAAACGCCTCGCACAACGACGACGCTGCGAAAAAAAACCTTGAAGGAGTACACACACTCCTCCAAGGCTTCGGGGGCTAGACCCGCGGGTCCGCTAGCGCGCCCCCACGGAATAGCACAGCAATCAGGAGGGAAGAAAGTCCCATCAGTAAGCGTCAGCATCTGCGGGATCCTAACGGATACACCCGCAGATGCTCGGGGGCTACTGTCGGGGACAGCCATAAGGGTCCCCTAAAAAACCGGGGGAACCCATTCGCTTTCGCAAAAAATAAAACACAAACGAATTCACAAAGCTAAAACACGCTCAAGATAGTCACGGCCCAGCGGCCGGGCCCACAGCCCTGGTGGCCCCAGCGGCCCACCAGAACAGTCGGCCCAGCCACCCCCGGGCGAAACTCCGCTTCGCTCGAGGGGCGCCGCGCCGCACTAACAAGTCTCCGCCTCGCTCGAGGGCCGGTCGCCCCCTCGGGTGAGACTCCGCCTCGCTCGAGGCCCTCACGGGCTCGCCGCCCCCGCACCTGCTCCCCCGACATGGGCGTTTAATGTTCTGACACTTGCAGGCGCCCGGGTCAAAGACGAATCCACGCCATGCCGTCCCTCTGACATGCCCGGGAATCAGATTCCGGCGCTGTTCTGCCAACTCTCCCGGCGAGGCCATCCCCACCACTGTGCGGCAAGGCCAGTGTCAGCTCCGCGACACTGCGCCACCCACTCTCGTACGGCCAACGCGCCGCACCCTCGAAAGAGGACGGCGGAACCCTTGAAACGGGGACGGACGCCTGCTCCGCGCCTGCCCAGGGCCACACCATGACGCCGGACCAGTGAGGCGCGTCACCTCCGTCACCGTCGGTCCTGCGCGGCCATCCCCGCCATCACGACGCCATCCCGGGCACTGCAGCGCCATCCCTGACGCTGTGGGAGTGCGGGGCGATAAGACATCGCCACGCCCGCGGCTGTGCCCCTTACGACCTCCCGTCAGCCGCACCCTCGAGTCGGCGTACGGACGACGACCACACGGGAAGCTCCTACGCCGCCACCCTCGAAGCCGCTCCTGGACGGATACAGGGCACACCATGACGCTCCGCCAGAAGCAAGATTCGCCAGGACGGCCGTCCACTCCGTTGCACTGTCCGCCATGCCATCACACGTAGCTAGAACAGTGCGGCACGCCTGTAAACTGCCTCCTCCTTGGCCTATAAAAGGAGGGGCAGTCCCCTGGCCGCAGGGAGAGGAAAGGAGAGCGCTGACCCACACGCTTTCTGCCTTCACCACGATATTGGCACTCACCTCAATCAAAACCTCAGGGACCTGGAGGTCCGGCCTCCTCTCCCGCCCCGCTTGTAGCTCCCCTCTGCAAGCACCACGGTGCAACGCAATACAGTGCCTCGAGTACACCACTGCTGGACGTACGGCCCCGGCCGGAACCAGGATAAACTTGTGTCCCCTGTGCTGTCGTTTGCACCGACCATCGAGAAGCTGATCACAGCGTAACTTACTAGTTAGTGTCGGGACTACTTTCCGCACCGACAAGAATACTTATAATTATCAAGTACTCTCCTGCTCCCACACTTATCGCAGAAAACATGGCTTAAAATCCTACCCATGCCGAAAAGTCACAAACCCTGTCTTGCTAGAATCTCAATTTGACAAACAAAAATGGATCCATAGCTAGATAATGTTGAAACAAAGCCGCGGCCAAAGCCACGAAGGCACCTTCTTTTGTTTGTCACACAACCAACAAGAAGCTATGATCTCACTATATTTGCAAATATAACACATAGCAAAGGCATAACAAGTCTCATATTATAATCTAACCAGGGCAGTTCTATTTCATATCTATGTAAACAGAATAACTGAACTTCTCCAGAGCCCACCTATGGAGTTATTGGAGTTATAAACAAAACCCAACGCTGTTATTGGCCACAAAGATTGACAAAATCGATTCAAACATGTCAAATTTCAGCATTCTAAGAAAGATGCTCCATCAGATGCAGGCTAAAAAGTGGTTGGGGGTCTCAACAGAATGGCATGGCTCACCTTGAACTGGACATTTACTTCACGAAATCCGTTGGATGCCAATTGTGCCCCTGTAGATCAAAAGAAAAGGTAGAGGCAGACACAACAGGTTTTCCGGATCAGCATAGGTGCCAACCAATCCAGAAACTTGGATAGAACTCAAGCTTGTAAGGAGGCACGTACGAGCGTGGCGGCAGACCCAGATGACGGCGGATTTGGTTCCCTAAAAATTCAGCTACATGCCTCTTCAGGTAAATATTGTTTTTGTAATTGCATACTTGTCCGCTGTGTATGCTCCTAAAAGAATAGAGTATCATTCAGGGCAGGACGGCAGGTAGTGTTGATTGATATTCTAAAGTGAGATGTGGCCATAAGAATAAGATTTGCAGCTTCGTGTCTTTGAATTTAGAGACCACGGAGGCACAGACCATACCGAAAAGGTGCAATTCTTACTAAACCTTTGCATAAAAAGTGAGGGGAAAAACGAATTTTTGGAATTTGGAAGGAGCATCTATTCCTTGGTGATACAGTAAATTGATGTCCAATCCTGAAGAGTACTAATGATTTTGACACCGATACCTCATCGATCAGATTTCACTATCAAACTGCAGACATGATTTCCCAAATTACAACCTTTCAGCTCAGTTCGACGTATGGTTCCCCTGCTTGTCAAGGGATACAGTATATGCTATCTGAAGTGGTAGGATGTAGAACAAGGAATGCAGGCTACCGAAGCATTCCGGCGCGGGCCTATCAGTCAAAGGTTGGAGGACAGGAATCCGGACTCAAAAGAAATGGACAGCAAAAAAAAAAACCTAAGCAAAGGGAGCTTACGGCCTCTTCGGAGATGATGCAGAGCTCGCCGCGGGAGTAGCTGCCGCGGCGGGCGAACTCGAGCGCGGCGTAGCCCGCGGCCACGCCGCCGCCCAGGATCACGTACACGAACGCGCGCCCCATCTGGTCCCTCTTCTGGCGCCCTCCTAGATGCCTCCTAGCAGCTCGTCGGGGACCCGACGTCGATGTCGGTGGCTATGTGCGTGTCGAAAGAGACGAAGGCGGCGAGGAGGAATTGGGAAGAAGTGGTGCGCAGGATCGAGACCGCTGGCCCGGATCGACCCTGGCGTCCCCAGACAGACCTGCGCAGCGCGAGATCCAGTGGTTGCTGCCCTATATCGTGCGTGCATCCGACCGCCGCGGCAAGGCCACGACCTTGCTCGGCGGCGAATCCGGCCGCCGGACGCAGGAGGCGCGGCGTGGTGGAGGGAGGAGACGATTTGTGAGCGGCGATGAGCAGAAGGAGAAGAGGGCAAGGGGCGGCGGCGGTGGACGGGGGAGGTGCGCGGCTGGGGGAGGAAAGCAGGCGAGCGAGCGTCCGGGGTAGCGGCGGCGGTGGGCGCGCGGTGGAGAGCGTCCGGGGTAGCGGCGGCGTTAGGGTTTGGATGGAGAACGGGGGAGGCGTGGCGGAAGGAAAGGGAGAGGGCGACGGGGGCCCACAAGCAGGTCGTATGCAGGCGGGGCGGACGCACGTAGGGGAGGGGGCGGACGCACAGCAGAGCGGAAGAAAGTACTAACGCATTTTTTTTCTCCACTTCATACTTTTTAGGAGTAGAGATAGAGATCCCGTTTCAAATTTTCCTCTGTTATAAACCCTACCCACCCGAATCTCCCCGGGCAGATCCAGCCAGCTCGCCGGAGGAATCCGCCGGAAGATTGCATCAAGCGGCGGGGAGGGGAGAAGGAGGCGGAGGCGGCTTCGGGAGAGTTAGGGCTGGGCGGGGTCGTCGCCGCCATGGAGGCTCAGGCGACGGCGACGGTGAAGGAGGCGCTCGCCGCGCTGTACCACCACCCGGACGACAGCATCCGCACCGCCGCCGACCGCTGGCTCCAGGATTTCCAGCACACGCTCGATGCCTGGCAGGTGCGCGCTTGCTTCTCCATTCCATCCGCGGCTCCCTGTTGGTGCCCTGAGCTGGGTGGGGGTTGGTTCCTGTGTTGTGGCTATCTTGGGAGCTGGAGGCTGCGATTTTGGGTCTGCGCTGAGTGGGATTTGGGTGCACTGGATTCAGCTTCACCAGGACGAATTTTATCAGTATTCGAAGTGGCTCTGTAACTTTAGTGTGTTATCATTAAGACTGTAGGGGTCGGGGGATTGCGACTAGATTTCTCGGATTGGGATTTCGTTCTGATCCTTTAGTGACTTCACATTTTGGCAGCTGCATCGCCAGGCTGCTGGTGGGATGGATAATGCAGGATAGTTTTGGTCTCTGTTGGCGTGCATTAGATTGGAAAACTCAAAGACTGGGCTTTTAGGTAGTTTTTAATTTCTCAACCATGTCAGCTCGTTCTACAGTGTTTAATTTCTTAACCCTGTCAGTTCCTTCCACATTAGGTTACTACTTTCTAGCAAATGTTGCGGATGCAAATCTGAAAATAAGCTTCATTTATGTGAATTTTATGATTTCTATGCAAGTTTTTTGGGATGGACATGCAGATGTCACTGACAGAATGGACTTATTTCATCTCCTGTAATGGGTGGTTGTGATGTCTTGCTGTGGCTGTCGGCTGTCCATGCTTTTGGACTGATTGCTGTTAGGAAGTGATTGAAGAAGATGTAGTTTAGAGTTTTGAATCGTCAATGCATGCATTTATCACTTGTAGGGAATTCACCAAAGCTGATGTGCTTCAGTGTTTTCTAATTTCTTGTTTTTATTATGGGGACATTGTGTATTTGTATAACATTTAGAATTTCATTTTGGCTTGGATTCTATTCTGGGTTATGTTAGATGTTTTTTTCTTTTACATTTCTGCAAATCATTACCATTTTATACGTGGTTGTCAACTCGATCATATTTGAATGTTTTTCCATCCTCCACGTGCAGGTAGCTGACAGTTTACTTCATGATGAAAGCAGTAATCTGGAAACTCTCATCTTCTGTTCTCAGACTCTCAGAAGCAAGGTAGAAAGAAGGCGCATATTTATAGTTTGCATGAACTATTTGGGAATGCCAAAGTTGACGTAGTTCTCCTGGTGATTCTTAATAATCTTGGATACCATTCCATGATATTTGTAGGTACAAGGGGACTTTGAAGAGTTACCCTCTGGAGCTTTTCGATCATTACAAGATTCTTTATACGTAAGCACCGTCTTGTGAAGTTTCTTTTACAGAGTACTATTGATCATCGATGTTATGAATTGTGGAAAGCAGTTAGCTAGGCCACATTGTAGATCTAATGTGGTTTGCAACCTTGAAAGTGGCTTGAAAATATCACTTGGTGTTTTTACAAAGTAAACCACATATAAGTATTTCTGTATCATATTATTTTTCATATCTTAAATGTTTTAGAAGTCCAGTTATTAGTCAGACTTTCAAAAAGAAAGCAATATTGATTACATACTGAAACAGTGAACAGAAATCTACAAAGATTCTAGTTGCATCTAACCATGATGGTTTACAGCTACAGACTTTGTAACTAAAAACTATTTCTATTCTAAAGCCCTTAGTTATTTTTTCGCTCGAATAAGCAGGAGAGCTGTGTATTGTTGCATTAAGAAGAAGAAACACTACAGCACAACACACCCAAAGCACCCTCACAACACAAAAACAAATGTGCCTGTCTCTCAAACACAACACAAACCGACCTGAAACAAGCAACCTGCGGATCACCTGACAGCAACCTCTAGATGAGCTTTTAGTAAATTAGTATTTTCCTCACTCCCAGTAGGGGGCAACACTATTATTGATCATCAAGCCAAGACTTAGTGAATTAGTATCTACTACAAGGGCACATTTATTTTTTGGGGCAGTGAACACATTTCTATTTCTTTAAGGCCTGCCAAACAGACAAACCTTGGAAGTCGACTGCTGTGCATATATCAAGGTAGACCTACCACTACCTTGTGGCCTTGGGGGCGATTGCTAGAACAATGCTGAGTGTAATTTCCTCTCTGTGTTGTGCTATCAAGTAGAATCAGCTCTTGAAGCTCTATTGCAATGTATAATTGTATACTATGTTCTTGTATCTTGGCCTCATGATTTCTTTATCTTGTAAGATCTGGTTGACCTTTTCAAGAGGTTTGCTACTTTCTATTTTAACTCGGTGCTTTTGCAGGTATTGCTCAAAAAGTTTAATAAGGGACCACCAAAAGTTAGAACACAGGTAAAAATATTGAATTAAGCTGATATTGTTTATACTAACACAATTGTTGTGACACTACCACTCTTTGGATCATCTTCAGATTTGTATTGCAATTGCTGCTCTGGCTGTTCATGTACCTGTAGAGGACTGGGGAGCTGGTGGAATTGTGAATTGGCTAAGTGATGAAATGAAAGCTCATCCAGAATTTATTACTGGCTTCCTTGAACTGCTGATAGTTCTGCCTCAGGTCTGTAGATGTTCTTCATCTTTTTCTCAAACACCAAAACTCTTATGCTACTCTTCTATTAATACAATGATACACAGTTCTCGTGCGTGTTCGATAAAAAAAACTCATGCTACAGAATGGGGTAACTGCAATCCCCCAACCATCACTGGACCCCCCCCCCCCCCCCCCCAAAAAAATCGTAGGGAAAGTAAAAAATGGTGGACCTTTTCTTGTTTTCTCGCCATTTTACATACAAGGAGTTAGTGAAGAAAAATCGATTTTTGCAAAGTCTTCTGGTTTAAAAACCACCAAAAGAATACTTCGATAACATTTATACTGTTCTCATCATCCATCAAAATTAGTCTGCCCTTACTTCTGTCATCTTTTGCCTTCCCTACACTTGTCTTCCATGCCTCTTTGACACTGCCATCTACCGCTTGTGACATGCTCTGCTCTAGACCAGGCTGCCACCACTGTACAGCTTCAGGGATCATGAGTCACAAAGATCCACAGATCTCTGGCCACCCATGCCAACAGTATGATCTGGGATGCAGGTGCAACCTGTGCACACCCAAACTGGCACTGCCAGCCTTCCATCTTTCTGCATTTGAGCTTTGGTACCTTTCCAGCTACCTTACATGGATGGCTACATCTGTTGTAGCAATCCTGGGCTTTTGTGGCAGATAATCTTCTTGCTCATAGCATTATATTAAATGAAGATTTATTCATGTACTTTTAAGTTACCAACAAATACTCGTGCATAAGACTAATATTGTTATGTATTGTGCTGGTCGTGATAAAACTGAACTTTCTCCATTGTTTGTGTTTACAGGAAACTTCTAGTTATAAAATCGCAGCTCGTCCTGAAAGGCGCAGACAATTTGAGAGTGATCTTTCTTCATCTGCTAATGTTGCTATTAATTTATTAACTGCTTGCATGGCTATTGATGAGCTGAAAGAACAGGTTAATTTCCTTCTCTTCAGCATTTCCTTATCCTAAGCCCTTAGTTGTCTTCTCAAATACCTAAGCCCTTATATGTTATGCTGCATAAAGCAAGTTATGCTTGCACATTCAATTTTATTTTGAGAGCTTAGCTATTGATTTCCTACCTGCTCTTCTACATGCATCTACAGGGGCTTTATGATTTGGTCCTTTAGGGCTAACTCTCCTTTCATGAATTAGTACTGTTTTCTTATACTTAATCATGGATTAGTACTTGACTACTTGTCCTTCAGTTCGTTTGGTAGTTGTCAATAGCTCTCCCCAAGGAGCTTGCAACCTCAACAACTTGGGAGCCTCATTCTAGTTGCTGGTCCTTACTGCTTATGTATATTCTGGCTGCACCACTAGAACTCTAGGAGATAGTGTCTAATCAAGAGGTAGTAACATAATGTGTTGTCCATTTATTTGTATGTGAATGCGATGCAACAATGCATATAAACTGGATGTGATGCAACGATGTATACAAACTAACTCAAATGTTAGTTTACAGGCCTTTCTATTGTTACATACAACAAATACCACACATTTATGCATATTTTGCGAGTTGCTGCATCCAATTTGGTATTTTAATGAACTTTTTCAGGAACGTAGAAGTAAACTAGCAATCTGAGATACATTTCAGCAGTGAGACGACAACCTCCATTTATAGTTTATCTTTGGTTGTTCCTTTGCAGATTTTGGAGGGGTTTTCTTCTTGGCTTCGTTTCTGTCATGGGTATGAAGTTTCTGGTGTTTGGATAGTGATGATTCATTCCTGTAAAGTGTAGCTGTTGTAGTATGTTTCATTCTGTTCTTACACTACTCCTGGTTTGCAGTATTGACTTCTGGAATTGATTAATATATCTTTTCTGCCAGGATCTCTGCTTCTGAACTTGCATCACATCCTTTGGTCCATATGGCACTCTCTTCACTGAACTCTGATCAATTTTTGGAGGCAGCTGTAAATGGTATTGTTTTGCATATGCCTGTAATTTCTATTGTATCCTGGCTGTTCACCTTTTGTCCTCTTGCCACATTTCCAATGCAATTATATACACATTTGACCATTTTCTGGTGTGCTCTTGGTGTCATTAACTCGTTATTATACTCAATGCAGTTACTGAGAACATCAAAACCTGAGATATCTTTTAGGTTATATTCTTACTGTTTATTAATTATTTCACGATCAAGATTCTATGCACATTTCGTGAATTTCAATATAAAATACATAGACATTCTAATGTGAAAGTATTTTCAAATTTCAAGGCGAAACCAACACATGCCAGTTTCATGTGGTGATTACTGATTAGATATCTACTAGAGAATGCTTACCAGACCTAAAAAGATCTTTTTTTTGCGAAGCAATGAATAAGTCAATGACATCACCTCAACATTTTTTTGCTGCCTGGAGGGTGTCTATGCATAAGTCAAGTCCAAAGGAATAGTCCTATTTACTTTGGATGCAACCACACAATAACATGTTCCCTAAAATTGCTATGTAACTTATACCAGGTATCTGGTTTCAGATATTCCCCCATTTAAGCAGGATTATATTGATACTAGAGCAGGTTCCAAATTCGTAGCGAAACCACTGCATGCTGTATTGGTTTCATTGTTCTAAGATGAGTTCAATGAGGGTCCGAGCTTCAATAACCAAATCAACTTCAACATGCGTCTCAAGAGGGTGCAGGTTTCAGATATGCGTAGTGAAGATAGGGAACAAAGGTGGTAGCCTGATTCACATGTTCAAGGTATTAGTGACCCATTGGTTAGACGGTGGCTGTGGCAGGGTGTATAAAACTAGTAGGGGCTCAGTGATGGAGCACACATTAGATCCAGCTCGAGGATATCCCGTGTCTGCCTGTGTGCACATACTCACCTTGTTGCGTCATCATGAGCCTTGACTTCTTGTGGGCTTCCTGTGCAATACTCTTTGCATATTGCTTTTTGTCCTCCATGTTCTCACAAACATAAAGCTACGCAGCCTGGCACACCAAACCCTGGTCCGTCCTCCCAGTTACAGAGGTCACAGAGAACTACTTCCAGCTTGAGCTTCTCTATAGGCGTAGTTGGACAAAACAGGCAGAACTTTTCTTTCTTAGATGATACTGACAAACTGCACCCTTTGAGGCTCCGCACGTGCTCCATTTTTTTTTATTTTTGTTTCTATACAACATGGGATGTTGAGGCTGAAAGAGATTGAATCTGTGTGGAATAGTAGATTGATTATTGAGAGATACAAAGGTTACATATATAGGGGTGAGGAGATCTTGGTGCTAAAGGAAACCCACAATCATGATCTCAGGACTCTCTAACCAACTATATCTCTACAATACCAATAAGGGCCGGCCAGCTTAAAGCCAGGCCCGGGCCCACACATATGGTTGGCTAACAAGCCAGGCTCATACAGTTGCTGCTTGCCAATGAGTTGGTGGCTACTGGTCATGTCGCCCTCATCGCTAGAATCAAAGATTGTGAGCAGCAGTCCTGCAGTTGCTGCTTGCCACTGAGTTGGTGGCTTCCCAGGGATATAGAGTTGGTCTGCTCATTGGCAGTTGCCAAGATTGGGTTCTACAATCTGGTTTCTCCACGACTTGCCATTTTCGCAAAGACCTAGTTCGCCTCCCCTGCAGCTGCTTCACTTATGAATTATTCTTTTAGCACTGCTAGCATGCGTATGATGTTTGGGATTTCTTCAACTTGGCTCTTATGATTCTGTTAATAATGTTCACTGAGATCATATTGAACTGGGGATGATTAGTAATCTGCCTTTCTTTCTTGCTTAATAAAAGGTGGAGACATGTCTGTTGCCTGTCCCAATCTGTGTGGATTAAAGAGTCAATGCTATTTGCTCAGAATCCCTCTAAACAGCTTCTCAAGCCTATTTCTTTTGCTAGATTTTCTGGGCTTATAATGTAAGTAAAAGCTTGTTTATGTGATAAGCTAAGCTTGGCCAAACCAACACTCGGAGCTGCTATGACTGTGAATGGTCGTAGCGAGTGACTCCTAAAGATAACTAGTCAAGTAATTCTCATGTCTTTGGTTTTGTTGAAAGCTCATTAATATAGTTAACCTTCTAATTACCAGTTACGTCTGAATTGATACACACTACTGTATCTCATGGCTCTGGTACTACCACTGAACAAATGCCGCTGATTCAAATTCTTGTCACTCATATTATGGGTCTGAAAGAGCAGCTCAAAGATCCATCTAAGGTATGGTATATCTGACCATATTGTGCACAGAGAGTCAGTATATCTATTTGCCAAATTTTCCTTCATCATGTTTTGAGTGTTAATGTGAATTCAATCTTCATGCTTATACCTAGATAAGGTTATTCAGGAAAATTCAAATTCTGTTAGCACTCTTATTTAAATTAGTAATGAGTTGCTCTAGCTCTCTTTTGGTTATCTTTCACTGGGATGTGCCACTTAGAATGCACACATAGAAAAAGTTGAATGCTTTGTTGTTGTAAATGGGCTGATAAAGTTATTTTTCCTCCTTAATACACGGTTTCCTGTCTGAACCATACTGCTCTGCAGTGTTGCTTAGCTTCTATTTTTTATGACCACTGGCTTATTTTCAGGATGAAGAAGATGTAAAAGCTATTGCACGCTTATATGCAGACATGGGTGAATCCTATGTTGACTTAATTGCAGCAGGTAAATTTCATGAATATGCTGATCACCATTGAGATTCGTCTCTTGCCAACCCATTTTTTTTAATCTTTGAGCTTTAACAGGTTCAGATGACTCCATTCACATTGTGAACGCACTTCTAGAAGTTACTTCTCATATGGAATTTGACATTTCCTCTATGACATTTAATTTCTGGCACCGTCTTAAGCGTAACCTGATCAGGAGGTAGTTCACTATCCTCATTAAACATCATGTTCTTTACTTGAGAAATAATGTACTCAACGCTTCACATATTTTAGGGAGACTTATGTATCTTATGGATCTGAGATGGCAATTGAAACTGAGAGAAACAGAAGATTGCAAATATTCCGTCCTAAATTTGAAACTTTGGTGTCTCTGGTATGTATTTGAGGACTGCGGATTGTTAATGTAATGTTCTCCCTGTATAATCTGTCATGCTATGGAAGCAGCAATGTCCAGTTGTCCACCGAGTTATTTTAGTTCACATGCCTTGTTTCATATATTGTTTTGATCTCTGGATCAGGTTAGTTCCCGAGTTGAATACCCTGAGGATTACCACACCTTTTCAGAGGAAGACCGCAGGGATTTCAGACATGTTAGATACGGTACAGTACCTGATTTGTTTAGCTGGTTTCATCAGTCATTTTGCCTATTTTGTGCAGCACAGATGTAAAACATAATTAGGACCATTTGTTTTCAGCTGTTAGTGATGTATTACTTGATGCAACCGATGTTCTGGGAGGTGACTCAACACTAAAAGTACTTTCCACGAAGTTAGCTCAGGTGACTTATTCCTTTCTTTGTTAGCTTGGCATTTTCCTATCATAATGGATTTTGAAGTTTGTTTATTTTCTCGGTTACTTTGGCATCTTGTGCTCATTAGTAGCTTAAGTTTCTTCGCTAGAACTTTTTTGTTTGTAACAATGATGGTATTATGTTACCATATGTAGTCTTGATAGAATGACTGTATTCCAACATAGGTTTCTCTGGCCTCTTTTTTGGGTGGATATTGGGTTGGTGGGTCTAATTGCTACTCAGTAGCGCTACAAGAGCTTGCAAACCAAATTAGTATTTGTACTCCTCTGACATCTGATTTCAGATGATAATAGTACATTGACCACACTATTCGTGGGTTGCTTGAATGACGTCTAAGCATTTATGAACCATTCTAGATTGCATACAGTTTCTATTCACCTATAAACAGGTATGAAGGATGATATGTAAATGAGTCTCTTCAATAACTGATCTTTCATTATGTAAACTTATGCATCTTGTAAGTATGTAAGATCTGAGATTAATTTTCTTATTCATTTGCAATCCAAGTTGCCGTAGTTTTAAATTTTAATGGTCACATGCAAACTGTGGATGCTGCATTTCTTTACTATTTTAACATTCTGAATTGGTGGTGGTAGGCCCATCCCGCACCCTACGATACTCTGCTGACAGGTGGGCCTGCCCTCGCGCTCGATGTTCTGTCCCCACGGTTCTCTCCTTAATCTGTTTCCACTTGGTCCTTCACTCTCCTTTGTCCTCGTCTCTTTCTCTCGCCCGCAGGGTCGCTAAGAGCTAGAGGCTGCCCACGAGCACTACAGTGAGAGCATGCCTACAGGTCCTTTTTTCGGTGGCCCTAGGTTTTTTACAAATACGGGATTTTCTATAGGTTCATGCAACTCCATGTCGATCTGATGACAGTCTTCGCTACTCATGACACCTGAGAAGGTAATGGCTTCAGGCCTTCAGTGGCCAGATCTGGCAGCAGGGGGGGGGGGGGGCAAGTGCTGGATGTGTGGCCTCTCTAGAGAGCTGCAGATGCGATGGGAAGATGCCTGGGGCTCCCAGCGTCGTAGACATAGTGTACAATAGCCATGGAAACCAAGTCTGTTAGAGAATTGAGATCAAAAGAAATGAAGGCACAGGCAATCAATTTTCCTGGTTGATGGTGCCAGCTAAGGGCTGGTTAGGGATTTAAGGCAGCGGCAGTTCTATACTGCGGAAGAAGAGAGAAACTGCGAGAAAAACAAAGGCACGGCCTGCCTGCTGTGATGGACTAGTCCGTTGGTCTTTTGCGTAGCAATAGGCCAGCAAATAGCGGCCCAATAGCTCATCCTTTTCAGTTGTCACCTTTTCTTTTCTTTTCTTTCGTTTTCTCTTTTGGAACATGTGATGCGCTTGCTTGACAATTAGAATCACTTGTAGAATGATACAATAGTATATTGTTGCACAACGAGGGTATAATCTTCTTTTTTACATTTGTTACAAATTTTAAAATTAAAATTATTATATATTAGCCAAGTCTTCAATTCCACTTTCTAAAATTTGTGGAGTCTTCATTTTGTAATTCTTTTTTGTATGAGTTCTGTAGCACGTCAACCAGTAGGAGTCAATTTACGAGTAAAGATGGCATTTCAAATTAGTTTCCTGAGCTAACTTTAAATGATCAGTGTTTTAAAGGCGACAAGGTGACCTTGGCAACCTGGGCATGCCTTATCGCCTAGGTGACAAGGCGGACTGGTTCCCGAATGCCATATGGGTTCCGCCCAGACGCCTAGGCAACGCCTTTGAAACACTATAAATGATGAAACATTTGAATTAATTCCAACACATAATTTCTTCAACCCCACTGTTTCCTGTTCCTTGTTTTTTCATACTTCCTAATTCTTAAGACAAGTAGCCTTACAGCTGTGTGCATGTGTGCATCATGTTAGTCACAGAAAATAATTATTTCTGGCACCTATATAAAGCAGATAATGTGGAATTTGTCCGTCCAGTTAATCTAATTTGGGAATATCTGTTAACATCAGACCTCAGTTGTCTTTCAAACTGACTATTGCCTGCCAATATTTGTATCGAAAAGAAACTCTTAAGCTCTCAATAATCAAAGTTTTGCACTTCTGTATTTAGGCATATGGAAGCTGCAACAATGAGCAGAACCCCAAGTGGCAACCTGTAGAGGCTGCCCTGTTCTGTATACAAGCAATTGCGAAATCAGTCTCAGTTGAAGAGAGAGAAATTTTACCACAGGTATGGGTAGCATATTGAGTGTTCCATAATTCTATTGGTTGGTGTTCTTTCTCAACTAGATTATGTACAACATCTTCCTGTGAAAAGCTAGCTACCATCTTCTGTTGTTGGAACATGGACTTCCCGCTGTTGTTTGTACTGGATTCATATTTGGTTTTGATCTTGTGCTGTTATTGTTTTTTAAAGGTTATGTCACTGCTTCCCTGCCTTCCTCACCATGAGCAGTTGCTGCAAACAGGTATCTTTTCGCTCTTCAGATAGTTCAGAAATCCTTTATCTCACTATTATTTTATTTTATGCTCTGCCTGCCCTGTAGTTTTTTTAATTAAGATGTTAGTGTTTATTACAAGACAAGACTTGTTAATTTTCGTTATTGAGTTAATGGTTGTTAACTTTGACCTTACTAATTACCTGCTTTTGAATAATAACCATGCGAGAAATGGTTTACATGAACTGTTTCTGAAATATACTTGCAGTTTGTTCGACCATTGGATCATTTTCAAAATGGATTGATGCTGCGCCAGCTGAATTATCCATTCTCCCACCTTTAGTTGACATTCTGAATAAGGGGATGAGTACATCAGAGGATACAGCTGCGGCTGCTTCTATGGCATTCAAGTATATATGTGAAGGTATGTACCAGCATCT
Organism: Cenchrus fungigraminus; assembly: GCA_036936925.1. Lineage (NCBI taxonomy): Eukaryota > Viridiplantae > Streptophyta > Magnoliopsida > Poales > Poaceae > Cenchrus > Cenchrus fungigraminus. The sequence goes on along the minus strand of CM072771.1, from coordinate 45,726,842 downwards.
GCCGATCAGTGTTTTTTTTTTTTGGCACATCTGTTTCAGAATTATCATCTTTATTTAATAAGTCTAGCTCGGTATTGTTGAATATTGCCTGTTACTGTAGTAAAAAATGAGATGGACCATTTTTGATTGCCACATGATTTGTCACACCATCGCCTCATTGGCTTGTGATCACATCTGAGGGCAGATCCTGAAGTTTGTGCTTGTTCTGAATTTTGCCCAGACTTGTGTTTTGATGCCATAACTTATTTATTACTGTTTTTCATTCATCCTTTTGGCAACAAGATTGTAGGAGAAAGTTCTCGGGGTCCTTGGATGGCCTCTTCCAGATATACCACATTGCAATCAGTGGAGTTGGTGGATATAAAGTTTCTTCAGAGGACTCATTGCATTTGGTTGAAGCCCTTAGGTTATGATTCATTCAATCCAGTTTAGCTATTTTGTAAACCTTTTTGGTTTTCTCAAGTCCTCACGGTATATGCTGTTGCATTTTGTTACATTTCTATCAGTGTGGTTATTACAACACTTCCACAAGAATCTGCTAGAACAGCCCTGGAGTTGATCTGCCAGCCAGTAATCAATCCCTTGCAAGTAAGTAGAAAATTTGGATAGTCACTCAATTGGCTCTGGCTAGTGTACCCATTCTAATTTGTTTAATTTGATAAAAGGAATTAATCCAGCAAGGTGATCAAGTTCTTCAACAAGTCCCTGCTCGGCAGTTAACTGTACATATAGATCGCTTATCAAGCATTTTCAGGTGGTGGCCTTCCATTTGTAAATTTCTTCCATCGAAAAATATGTTTGCTTACTAAATCCCTTAAATTGTTCCAGCAATGTGAGACATCCAGAAGTAGTTGCTGAAGCTGTAAATAGATATTGGCCAACACTCAAAAGTATCTTTGATCAGTAAGTATGGTACCATGGAGTTGTTGACAGAAATTCCTATTACTGTTACATACATGAATGATCTTCTCAACTCCTACTTTATGAAAATACTCTTTTACACAGGCGAGCATGGGATACGCGCACCATGGAGTCAATATGCCGATCTTGCAAATTTGCTGTAAGTTTATATCTTATTTATGCATGGATATTAATTGGTTGATACAATTTCTGGTAAATCTAATGCAAGTACTATCAGGAATGCGTGATGGGACAATTATCTCTTATCAGACATGTAGTTTGAATAACTCTGGTTCCTAATGTTCCTTGATACCAGATGTCATGAACACTGCCAGGAAGATAGTTGGGTGGAGTCAGCTTGGGGGGAGACTAGACTATTAGGGCGTCTACATTGTATAGGAACACCCCCGTCCTACAAACGAGCGCATCTATCTGGTAGAAAATCTCACAATGCTTAGACTCACCTTCATCATCACGGTGGGGCCTACTTATAAATAAAAAAGATATTTCTCTCCCCCAGTTCCACCTCCTTCAGACCTGCACCATGCATCAACAGGGAAGAGAAAAGGGCATAGTTTTTTTAATTCTATAGGACTCGGTCCTTTGTATGGGAGTCAGTCCTTTGTTTTCGCGATTTGGAACCACTCGCGCAATGTATAGGACCGGGTATGGGACCTCCCATTGCGGACACTCTTATAGGGGGCTTGGGATGAATTCTTCTTTTTTGATTGATTGAAAGGAGATACAATCCCATCGTTACATAGATGATAATACTTGAACCTTAAGAAACTATTCTCTAGAATCAAGGAACTAATATGATATAATCTAATATCTACCATGCTAATCCTTATCTCCTGACGTGAGGGGTAGATCGGCTGGCCCTCCAGCCACCCATATAGGAGTGGCTGACGAGCCAGCTAGGCTCGTTAAGGCTCGGCTCGTTACGGCTCGTTTGATAACGAGCCGAGCTCAGCTTGGCTCGTTAAACTAACGAGCTAAAAATCGAGTTCGGCTCAATTCGTTTGGAAGTTCGAGCCGGCTCGTTAGGCTCACGAGCCTAATATTATTGAACATTAATGTTATGATAAAAAATAATATTAATCAATATACGGTAATTTAAGTATGCTAATAATATTTAAAAGTTTAATTTATGATTAAATTATGAAATTATGTAACATAAGTCAATAAAATAGTATAATATAGATATTTGAGAGCTCAAAATAGACTTAATTAATACTAGATTTGACTTACAAGTTGAACAATAAGGTTATTTTAAACAAATAATAGTAATACAATTCTATTCATAAAAAATAATTTTGATATTTTCATTTTTATCGAGCCTAACGAGCTAATCGAACATATCATGAGCAGTTCATGAGCTGGCTTGTTAAGAAAACGAGCTAAAATTGAGGCTCGGCTCGGCTCGTTTAAAGATCGGGCCGAGCTGAACCGAGCCAAACCTATAAACGAGCTGACAGCTGAGTTAGCTCACGAGCCTCGAGCTTTTATGCCAGCCCTACACCCATAACACTTAGCCTTGCTAGTTTCAGATGCACCACGGTGCTTGTCATAAAGGTGTTTAGGTAGTTTGTATCACTTGAAATTCTGGGCTTTGTAGACTTCTGTTTCAGTTATGATTGCACACTAATATAGCTGTGCCCATGATATTGAAAGGTGTCATAAAGGTGTTTAGGTAGTAGGAGCAAATTGCAAGCTTTTCACTTCTAGGAAGAGCACTTAAGCAGATTACAAATATCTCACGTGGTTATGTCAGTACCCTCCGGATATTCACTATGCACTGGCTCATGCTGACATTCTTTTTCTCGGTGAAGGTAAGGACATGCGGAAGGGCCATGGGAATGACGATTGGTGCAATGCTTGAAGAAATCCAAACCCTTTACCAACAACACAAGCAGTCTTGCTTCCTTTACCTGTCCAGTGAAGTTATCAAGGTTGATTTATTTTTTCAAAGAGTCAACTAATTAATTTGAACTGTATCCCCCCCCTGACAATTCTTTTCTTTGCAGATATTTGGGTCTGATCCATCATGTGCGGGTTATCTTACTGACTTGATACAAATACTTTTCAGCCATACAGTACAGCTTCTCAGAACAATTCAAGTAATTATTCTTGGTTTCCATTCCTAGGTCACGGTAACATATTGGTAACACAAAAGTTGACTTGAGCCGCATTGTATATTTGCAGGATTTTACAGCTAGACCGGATATAGCTGATGATTGCTATCTGTTAGCATCAAGATGTATACGTTACTGTCCCAATCTATTTGTACCTACAGAAATGTTTCAAAGATTGATTGACTGTGCAATGGCTGGTATAACTATACAGCACAGGTAATGGCCTGAAGATGAAGTACATTTGAGGATGACTAAAATGGCTCAACTCTGAAATGCGCTAACATACAGAACAAGTACCTTATTGTTACATATCAAAAAAAAAATTAGAGTTGATCCAAGTTTGAGCATCCAGCAGTCATGCTCAATACTTTATCTGTTCCCTGTGTTCTATTTTACTGCATTGAAGTCTAATGTTGCCTAACTTTTATGTAACAGGGAAGCCTGTAAATCGATATTCTCTTTTCTATCTGACGTCTTTGACCTTCCAAACTCATCTGATGGGGGGAATTACCGAGAATTTATTAACACAATCGTACTTCAGCGCGGTGCCACCCTTACTAGAATAATGATTGCTGCCATAACAGGGGCATTGCCATCTGGTCGTTTGGAAGAGGTATGTTGTAAAATCGTGTGGTGTTTTATTTTGCTATACCTTAAGGATTCTGGAAACTTGAAAAGGCACGAACCAACAGTCTCCTGTATTATCAAATATTTTATAGTAAATTGATACAAAGAGGCAAATATAGCTCATCTTTTTTAAATCAAAAACATATGTTTCTTATTTGGTCACAAAATCACGGGGAAACCCTTCTAACCACGCTGCAACATTTTGGATCAAATCGTCTGAATTATCTCAACAGATTCTATTTAGTCACTATGTGTTCATCATTATAAGAAATTAAGAATATTGAAAAAAAATGAGTGCACAGGTAACCCATGAAGGTCTTCCTGCTAGACTGATTTACTACTTAACATGCAGTCTGTGTTTATTTCTAGACTATTACAGTGATTTTTGCATTTGTGCCACCCAGTTGAAAATAAGTTGCATTACTTTTACTTTCCGTCATGACATTTTTTAAAAGAAATTTCATTCCAAAATGTGTACACTCTGCTGACTTGGTCAGTCTGTTAAGTGTGAGACTGAGAGTTGTACTGCGGGGAAAAAAATCTTGTCAAGGTCCGGCCATGAAATCACTAACTGTACTATGGCATGCAAGAAACCATATGCAAATATCAATTGTAATGGCCTTGAACTCAACCGGACCATGGACCTTACTATTCTGATATTGGTTTTGTTAGAACTTGCCTTGATTATTTTCTTTTGCCAAAGTTAGGCATTTGCTTGCCCTGCCATTAGTAAGTGGCCGCAGTTAGGAAGTTTCTTGTGCCCCTGCTAAAAAACTCAGCAAAGCAAGGTAACACGACGATAATTGATGAATGAATTTATATCCTTTTTCATGGAATTTTGCAGGTATCTTACGTTCTGCTGTCACTTAGCAGAGCGTTTGGTGAGAACATGCTGAATTGGGCAAGGGAAAGTATTAATCTTATACCACCACAAGCCCTGACAGATGCAGAACGCTCACGTTTCTTGAACATTATATCTGACGCTGCATCTGGGTCTAGTCTTCAAAATGTAACAGACAGATTTGGGGAAATCTCTGATGTTTGTAGACGAAACAAGACCGTGCAAGACCTAGTTCAAAGTGCCTTGCGGCCTCATGATTTGACCTTCATGGTGGTTCCACAACAGCTGTCATAACTGGATATCTCAAAGGCAGGTTCAGAATGTTGCTTCATGCATGTTTTCAGTTGAGCCCCTTTGATTCGGTGTTGATGCAAGACTCACATCATCTCGGGATTTTTTTTTTCCAAGTTCATACAGGTTTGAGTTGCAGCGCCATACAGTTGAGATTTGTTCAGAGCATAGATAGGTCAGTAGCCACTGTAATTCTTTCATGTTCCGCCTTTGTACATGTGTCGTACATTGTGTACGCGGGGGATAGAGGTTGTGTTGTATTATCTCGAAAGCAATGTTATACTGGGTGTAACAGGCAAGGTCACGCAGAATGGTGATCTACCATGGGCCTGATTTTACGTTGGCCGGCCAGCTTCTTTTTTGTAAAGTGAGGTGGCCATCAATTTTACCATGTATACATATACCGATTGTTGAAGGGTGTCAGGAAGATCATGTTTCAACTCTTGATCGCTGGAGATCTTTATTGCCCCCTAAATTAATGTGCTGGCCTTTTGGCTTGATGAATAAATGCACTGTATAACTACACTGGTGCATTTTTAATCTGGCCTTGAACCAAGGGCTGGATAGTCATGGTTTTGATCCTGTGGGCACTACATTAAAAGGGCTCAAGGCCAGCTTAAAATTGAACTGCAGAACTTCATGGTCAGCGGCTCATGGAAAGCCCGTTTCCGAAACAAGCCTGTCATGGCTCTCCTCATCTCGGTTCTTTTTAAAAAAAAAAAATTTTTGAACGGAAAATTGCCGTGACTCCCCCTTGTGACAGATTTTCCTGACAATCAGGTGCCTACAGAATATCTGAGAGGAACCTCGAACGAAGCAACAGCTGGAGGTTGACGACAAAGGATCACCATTCTACGTACAGACAGCAACAGCTGCGGATCCTGCATCGTTCGGCATCTGGTACCATGGCGAAACTCATCTGAGCCTGTTTAGTTCCCAAACAAAAAAATTTGGAGTTCCTTTGGAGGTCTATTAGGAGGATTAAATATAAACTAATTACAAAACGAGTTAAATGCATCATTAGTACATGAACTTGGCGAGTGGGTGCATTTAAGTACATCATCTCTCAAATTGTTCATTTGAGGACAACAACTTGCTACGTGGGTGCGTTTAGGTACATCATTCCTCAAATTATTCATCTGGGGACAAGAACTTGCCTGGTGGGTGCGGATGGATCACCAAGACTACATTGAAAAAATGGGTCACCAAGACTACATTGAAAAAAATGTTATGTACGTGGCAAACGTGTAATGTTTTGTTAGAAAAATCCTTGCTTGTCCTACAATTTATTTGTGAGTTATATTCATTTTCAAACTTGGTTTCCACAATTTCTTTTTTTTACGGTCTCGAATTCATTTTCAGGTTTAGAATAGAGCATTATTCTATATATATCATCTCTCGTGCACTCTATTATATTATATCCTGACATGCAACATGTTTAAATCAACATCGATTTCACCATTTAGGCATGTAACCGTTCTCTTCAACTTAATCAGTCATCACATGGCGTCAATCATGACACAAGCTAGCTTTGATGAAAATTTACAAGCAAGAGATAGTAATCTTACAAAAGATCCTGAAAACTTGGGATCGTCACGATAGAACAAGTTGTATTTTAACGAATATAAGCTGTCATGTAGTAGCAAGAATTTTTTTTCGCTAACACCATGTACATTGTCTATGTGTTTTTTTCCCACATGTCATCTGGGTGACCTATCCGCACCGACCTACCAAGTTGTTGTTCTCAAATAAACAATTTAAGAGATGATGTACCTAAACGCACCCACCTACCAAGTTGTTGTTCTCAAATGAACAATTTGAAAGATGATGTACTTAAGCGCACCCACTTGCCAAGTTTATGTACTAATGACGCATTTAACTCTTACAAAACTAATTACATGAATGGACGGGAAATCGCGAGACGAATCCATTAAGTCTAATTAATCCGTCATTAGAGATTGTTTACTGTAGCACAGTGTTGTCTAATCATGACATAATTAGGCTTGTTAGATTCGTATCGAAAAATTAGGTAAGGGTTATGAAATGAGTTTTGTCGTTAATCTACATTTAATACTCCTAATCAGTATCCGAAAATTGATGTGACAGGTAGTTGGGAAAAAATTTAGGAACTAAACAGGCCCTCGGATCGTTTCGGAAGCGGACAGGCAGGGCCGCAAACAGGCGCGTGTGTGGCTCGTAGTAGAATACAATTATTATTATGCATTATGGACTTATAAATATACTATATCTAAATGTATAAGACTGGTAGCACTCGTCATACTCCAAACTCATCCCCTAAAAGAGAATATTTCGTCCAGTCAGCGAGATTCTCCAGTTCAGTACCAGTTTTCCCGCACCCGTCATCCCCTATATCTCGTACTCCATAGCAACCACCACGTGTGGGTCCCATGTGTCATACTCTGCATCTTAATTTACCCCAACCCCTCCCTTTTCCTCCCATTCTCTCTTCCCCATCTACCACGGCGCCGGCGGCTCTTGCTCCCTCCGCATGCACGCCCACGCCCGTCCCCTCCCCTCCCCCGCCGGCGATGGACGGTGCCGGACTCCTCCTCCCGAGCTTCCCCGCGCAGATCTGGAGGAGCCCTCCCCGCCGCTTCCTCCTCGACCTGCGCGAGCCGGGCTCGATCTGCCATTCCTCCTCCCGGCGGGGCCGGCGGCGCTGCTCTTCCCCCGGGCCGGTGGAGTAGGAGCCCCACACTCCGTCTCCCGGCGCCCCTCCTGCACGAGATCGGGGCAGCCGCAGCAGCTCCGCCCTCCTCGGCTCCTTAGCAGTCGCGCTGCTCACCGGCTTGTGGAGCGCGGGTGCGGCTGCGGGAGGCTGGAGGCAGGGGCGCGGTGTAGGGTGGTGCCGGTGCATGGAAAGGGAGGCCGGAGGCAGGGCGCGCGGCGGTGGCCTCTTCTCGGTACCTCCGCGGCACCGCCGGCGCGCGTCCGTCCTGCCTCCCCTGCGCGCCCAGATCGAGAGGCCTCGGGGGCGGCGGAGTTCGCTGCCGCGGCCCCGGCGGCGGAGGTCGCTGGCGCGGCCCGACGAAGGAGCCCGAGGACGGCGCGAGGCGGAAGAGCGGCCGGTGCTCCTCCCGTGGCGGATCTGGACGACCTCTAACTTGGGCTCTCCGGCCACCGTCCCATCTCCCTCTCTGCGCTCCTCTCCGTCGACGTCGCGGCGCCATCTTCCTCTCCCTCTGCTGCTCCCGGCGTCATCTCTTCCTCCCTCCTCTCGCTGCAATGGCGCGGAGCAGCAACTGCCGGCCGCGAGGTGGGGCCACGCGGTGCGTAGCGCACGTACTGGAACGCGCTGGATTTGGCGCATCCGGGCTCGGAACGGGATGTCCCGTCGCGCGTAGCGCACCCCGGTGCGGGCGTGAAAACGCGAAACGCGTACGGGATCGTCCCGTAGCGTTCCTTTAGCGCACCCCAGTGCGACCAGTCTAACAATATAAATAAAAATTAAAGTGACTATCATTTGAAACGGAATACCATCGAATCCTGACTGATGCCAGATCGCCAATCGGCCGCCCGCGTACGAACGATTCTTGAGACGGCGCTAGCCTCTAGCTGTTGCAGCACGGGAGAGGATGGTCGCGCAGTCGCGCTCCATCCACCCATGCATCCATCTGAGATTCTGAGAACCTCTAAGCAGACACGTCGCGAACAATCAGGGGGGTTCGTCCGTCGCCAGCAGCACACGCGCCAGCACTTCCCGGACGGGCCGGCCTTTGGGGACGCATGCATCGCGCACGCGCGGTCTCTGGAGGCAGCCCGGTCGGGTCACACGAGGTCAAGCCTCAGTACCACGAGGACGTCGTACCCGTGCATGCATGAGCACGTGACAGTGTGACACTCGTTTTTTGAGCTCCATTTGCTCCGACTCCGGCCACGGAGCACTTGACTAGCTATAGTGAAGTGCACTGTTTAGTTTTCGAAAAAAAACCTTTACACCCCTCACAAGTCACATTAGATTTTCAGATACTAATTAGAATAATCCGAAGTATTAACTATAAACTAATTGTAAAATTAATTACATAGATGGAATATACATGCGAGATGAATCTTTTGTGTCTAATTAAATCAATTAAATCATTATTAAATAATGTTGTGCTACAATAAATATGTGCTAATAATTGATTAATTAAATTTAAAAAATTGTCTCGCGATTTACGTACGAGTTCTGAAATTTATTTATTCTTATTAGTATCAAACATCATGAAAAATCGATATAACATCCAAAAACTTTAAACCCATGAATTGAACACATTTCCCACCCCACTTCACCGTACAATAGGGCCTGTTTAGTTCCCTCCCAAAAAAATTTGGGATCCCTTTGGAGCTCAATTAGGAGGACTAAACAAAGACTAATTACAAAACTAATTACATGAATGGACGGGAAATCGCGAGACGAATCCATTAAGCTTAATTAATTTGTCATTAGAGATTGTTTACTGTAGCACAATGTTGTCTAATCATGGTATAATTAGGCTCGTTAGATTAGTATCGAAAAATTAGGTAGGGGTTATGGAATGGGTTTTGTCATTAATCCACATTTAATACTCCTAATCAGTGTCCGAAGATTGATGTGACGGGTAGTTGGGAAATTTTTTGGGAACTAAACAGGCTCTAAGTCAAAATTTTTCTCACAGCACGCGTCTCAACACACACTTTTTTCACAAATTTTCACGCAAATTTGATGAACTAAAAACACTTACTCATCAGTCATCACGTCACATCACATGTACAGTGGCAGCATATACTCCCTCCGTCCCTAAATACAAGCATTCGTTGACTTTTTCTATCCCTGTTTGATCGTTCGTCTTATTGAAAAAATTTATGAAAAAATTATTTATTTTGCTATGACATGTTTTATCATCGTATATATTTTAAGTATATCATAATTGTTTTTATATTTTCATAATTTTTTGAATAAGACGGATGGTCAAACGTGATGCACATAAATCGAAGAATGCTTATATTTAGGGAGGGAGGGACTATATGGCAACATGTAAAGCCAGGCGCCTGCGTACAGGCGGCCCCGTTGTATAGTAGCAAGGCGTACGGCGGCGACCCTCGCGTCGCAGGCGTCGGCCCTTGGCACGTCCATCGGCCGGGCCAGCGCGCCAGCCGCGCAACACGACCGGCGGCCGCCCCGCCCGGCCCTCTGCCCCTGTGCTTTTCCTCGCGTCAACCGGTCGCTGCTGTCGCTGCGCGGACACTCAGATGTCAGAAAAATGCACGCGGCACGAGATCGACCCGGCCGCAGCTCCCATTTTCACAGCAGGCAACGTGAAATTTCCCTCTTTTCCTCCCTTTAAAATAATTTTATAAGACGTGCAAATGTATGTTTTTATAAATATTATACATGTTTAAGTCCGCAACTCCCATATACTATTTTTTGTAGTGGTATACACGTGCAATCTCAAACTTAATTAATGCATGGCGTACATGCTCACATTTTTTGTTCGTTACCATAGCCAGCCGTTGGTACAGTGCCGGGCCACCGCCGGGAAGCTGATTAAAACATGTCGCGGTGATAGAAATAGAGACCGGCCGTGTCTGCCCTGCCGAAAGACCTATGCATAGGGTGTGTTTAGAAGCTAAAATTTTGGTAAAAAACATCCCACCATCTATCACATCACCTCTCACTATTCATCTGACACTACAGGGTATTTCGTACCAATTTTGCACTAATTTTGCAAAATTGACACCAAACTTTGGCATCTAAACACACCCATAACTGAAATCCCCTCAAATCATTCATAAATAAAAATGAATTCGATCGAAGGTATATTGGACGATCGACGTTAGTTTTCCTCATGAAATCACGTTGTGCAACTCTCTCCCGGCCCCTGTCCTCTCCATAAGGCTTGTCAACTTTTTACTATTCATCCGTCACATGAATGTACGAACACTAATTAAAAGATTGAATGTGAATTAATGATAAAACACATTTCATAATTCTGAATGAAATTGTGAGATGAATCTATTGAGCCTAATTAAGTTTTGATTAGACAATGTCGTGCTACAGTAAACAATCTCTAATGATATATTAATTAGATTTAATAGATTTGTTTTGCGATTTCTCGTCAATCTGTGTAATTAGTTTTATAATTAGATTATGCTTAGTCTTGCTAATCTTCAATTTACAATTGTTGCAGTAATTTTCACAAATTTCTCACCAAACTAATTCGTATATCGACAGAGGAATATGATAGTGTGTGGGATCGGATGTATAGTAAGTGCGACTATTTCTTGCAGTAACGAACGATAGAATAGTCAAATGCCTGCTACCTAGGGTGCGTTTGGCACGGCTGTGGCTGTGGCAGTTTCAGCTGTGGCTGTGCTGGTGAAGCGGATTTGCTGGTGAAGCTGAATCAGTTTAGAATATCGTTTGGCAAAACAGCTTCTCCTGGTGGATAAGAGAGTGAAATGTCCAAAATACCCTTTCTTTTTATTTTTTTCCATTTTCTATTTTCTTATCTATTATTTTTCCTTTTTCCCTCTCCATTTTTATTCTTTCTTTTTTCCTCCTCTTTCCCTTCTCTCTCTATATCCCTTCGGCTCCACTCACATCCTCCTCCACCTCCGGCTCCCTCCGTCTCCTCACCGGCCCCCTTCATCTCCCCACCGCCGGCCACCTTCTCCGGGCGCATATCTCCACCGGCGGCCACCATCTTCCTCTGCGGCCCTGCGGCGCCGCCCTGCAACCGCCGCCGGCCCCCTCCTCTTCGCGTTGACCGCCACCGCATCTCGCCGCAGATCCGCCACCGCGCCGCATCGAAGCTCCGCGCCGGTCATCTCCGCGACGTGCCGCCGGCCTCCCCTGTCCCGCGCCGACCATCTCCACCTCCAGCACCTCCTCCGCCCCGTCCTCCACCGCGCCTGCCATCTCCGCCTCAAGCGCCAGCGCCGCCGGCCTCCAGCACCACGTCCTCCTCCGCCAGGCGCGCCGACCGCCCGTGGGCCCCTTGCCCGAGGGTATAGCGAGGAAAGAGGGGGCGAAGCTGGGTGAAGCTGCCCTTTTGCAGCTTCGCCCCGGCCAAATCGCTCCAGAGTGGAGGATATCGAGGCGCTTCCCTCGCGAAGCTGTTTCGGGAGGCCGTTTGGCACAGCTTCGCCCGAAACAGCTGCCTAAGCTGCTCGCGAAGCTGTGCCAAAGGCACCCCTAATTTGAATAGGTACTCCTCCGTGCAAAAATAAATGGTGTTTTTAGGTATCTATAACAACTATATAGGTGAGACCCACTACAAGTCATAGATAGACTTCTCTCAACATGCAACAGGTCCACGTCACTATCTACTAGATCTTCTCTCGACATGCAAGCTGTCCATATCACCATCCACTAGAATCATAATTTTATGTCTTCTACCGATCTTCTGCGGCTAATATTAATCATGCATGTATTGTGTTAGTCTTTGCAAGTACCATGCTTGAAAGTGCATCTAGACCCCTAAGTGGATTTTGGTGAATTGAATGACAAAGCGATTAAAGGACTAATGTATTTGTCTAAGATTGTGAGCAGGTTTTATTTATATATTCATGAGCAATTATTGAAGTATTTATTTATGGATGAATGTTATATGGCTCACATTGGAGAAGACAAATATATGGATGATCCTATTGCATAAAATGAATGTGTTTTCATCTACATTGTTGTTTGCAAAAAAATATTGTGATACAATCATTTTAGTGTTTCTACTTTCAAATTACATTTTCAAATTTTATAGAAATTCCTGCAGCAACGCGCGGAGTATCACCTAGTATACAGTACTTATACTCTCTCCTATCCGTCTCAAAAATCAAGTCATTCTACTATTTGGCATTTATTAAAAATATTATTATACTCAATTTGACATTGTGCATGTGCATAATGCGAGAGTCAACTGTGACTAATAAATAGCGGTAATCGATGCCATCTTACTTTTTTTAATTTGTCCTAGAATTTCTATAATGACTTGTTTTTTTAGACTGATGGAGCAAGTAATAACTCATATCCAACTCTGAACGTTTGGAGATGTATGCAGTCGAAAGAGAAACATGTTTTAGATTATTGCTTGTGTAGTAATCAAACATCACAAGAACATTTATCTTTGAATTTAAAATTAAAAATAGCATTTCAAATACTTGCACGTACTGGCCATATATTGTAAAATACATTGGATGGTTGATGGTTCTACCTAAATCCAACTATTCATAAACGTGACTTGAAACAAAGACAAGGTCTAAATCACCTTATTAAGGCCCTGTTTAGTTTCTTTCCATAACTTTTTTCACCCATCACATCGAAACTAGCAACTAGTGACACTAACTAGGAGTATTAAACGTGGATTAATGACAAAAAATTCATTACATAACCCTCGGCTCAAATTGTGAGATAAATCTAATGAGCCTAATTAAGCCATGCATGATTAGATAGCGTTATGCTACATTAAACAATCTCTAATAACGATTAATTAGGCTTAGTGGACTCGTCTTGCGATTTCTCATCAATCTGTGTAATTAATTTTATAATTAGTCTATATTTTATACTCCTAATAGGCCTTGTTTTAGTTGCTTGAATTTTTTTCCCATAAATGTTTTGGAACTAAACGGGCCCTAAGAGTCATACACAACTCACTCCATTTCAAAATGTAACACGTAGTTTTATTCTAAGTAATTTCACCAAATTTATTTAAAAATGTATGTTAACATCTACAATCTCTAATATATGTACCATCAAAAGCATCAACAAATTCATGAAATTAGTTTGATGCTGTAGAGTATAGACATCGATGCATTTTAATTTGGTTTAGTTGCAAAAGTTTAATATAGGACGAAACTATCCATCTTATAATTTGGAACGGATCATGTGCACTACTAGGTAGAAACATAAACTTCCAGTTTAAAGTAAATGTAACGCCCCGGGTTTTCAAAAGCGGAAAACCCGTCATTCTGTCTCGTGATAGTCCCTGGATCAGACGCTATCACGCACAAGCATTCATCACAGATAAATATCACAGACATACATCGAAATAAAGCATCAGAGTACGAATATAATCTTATTATTACATGTCCTAAATAATCAGAGTACATCGATACACGCCTCTTGGCAGAATAACATGAATAAGAGCCTACGCAGCGGTAGCTACCTTCGAAAAGGTGTCTCCATCTTCATTCGTCTCCCACAGACATCCTTGAGCGAAGTAACGCGCCCCTCAGTCGTACCATCCGTCGGCGTTGTTGTCGAAGTCTGACTCGTACCCTGCAAGCTTAGGGGCTATTCCCAAGGTTCGGGATAGGTTCACGTCACCAACTGTATGCAAGCTTTAAGTGGCCTACTTCTAAAGGTAAAGAGAGGAACAAGGTAGAGGCTGGGTTTCCTAAGCATCAGCAGCATCAATAAAAAAAGAATATCATCTCCATATTCCCACCAAATCCCATATCACTCATCCACAAACGGTTACACCTGGTCACCCAGATTCACCGTCACCATCACCTATCTCCAGCTAGGGTCGGTGCGAGAACTCCCACTCCTCGCACCTCAATGATTGCACCCGGATCCGCGAGGCAGAGGGAGCAACTCTCCTCTCCCCGAATACAACCACGGCTCACCAAACACTCTCATCCTATAAGGGGGAAGGTAGAAATCCCAAAACGTAAGAGTCGGAGTAAACAACGGGCATGTCAATAACTGAGGACGCGGCTATACGTATAGATCTAAACTCTGCAGAGTGTGTACACCAGTACCCAACTCGGAATAGCACTCGGACGGTGTACGGCCGACCGAGCCTACCCAACCGAATGAACACCTAGGAGTTACGGTTTCATCCTGCATCCGGGTCTCGCTGCGGTCCCTCGCAAAGGACCACCCCAGAACTGTGAACATGCCCCCGTGTGGCCGCACGGGGAGCGCCCAATAGGGAAAGGACTTCACCCTAACCCTCTCACTGATACCATCTATCCTACTGGCAGGTATGGTATCGCACTTGCTAGGGTCGAAACGGCCCTATCCCCACTCTCGGCGAGGTGGTGTGTACGAAAGTCCCGTGTAACAAAGCGACCCACTCGGTTTCAGACCGGGGCGAGCTCCTATCCTCCAAGTCATCACAAAAACCTCAACACATTTGCTCCTAAAACAGTGTACCCGCCATAGGCACCAAACTGGGCAACGTCCGAGAAGACGATCCCTGGCCCCCGATTCCGGATCGGGTTGTCTTGAGCTCACCCCCGCCAAATATCCCAAAAACACATTCTCCTGCCGGTTTTCCCCACACACGCCAAGAATACTACCACGATATCCCAACACATGCGTATCATCACGCGTAAATAGTAGTAGTATAGTAGGTCAATCAAGGACAAGGTATTTTAAAGAGGCTATGCATGGTTTCATCATAATCATCACTATGCAATAATTAAAGCGCTAGCAGTTCTAGTAGCTATGCCTAATGGGCATTCAAAGTAGGTCGGGCGTGAACCTGGGTGCGAGTAGTCGTCGTAGCCGAGGTCGTCTTCGTAGTCCTGGTTCAGCTCTCCAGCTCCGACGACTCCTAGATTCGTAATAAAAAAATAAACACGGGTGCTAAATGTAATAAATCCAAGACGAAGAACAAATAAGACCCAAAAAGAGACAAACTCTAGCCTAGCGCGGAGTTTGGAATTTTAGAAGATTTTCAGAAGAAGTTTTGTATTTTTCAGAGTTAAAACAGATTTAATATGAATTTCCAAAGATAAAATAGATTTCTGAAAATCAAATACGCATTTACAATATTGCAAACTCTAGGCTATCTATAAGGTGTCTCTAGCTAGCTCAAACCGGGCTATAAGCCGGCTACTGGCCAGCTCCTGCTGCACACGTGGCTGCCACGGCGTGGCTTTAAGCCAGCGTCTGCTGACGTGGCGGCCTGTGTGGCGGCCTACGTGGCGCGGCACGGGAGATCCCGGGCGCGCTTGCTGCGGTGCAGCGCGGTGCAGACCGGCGTGTGGCTCGGCCGTGGGTGGCCAGCCACACGGAATCCGGGCAGATCCTCTACAGCGTGTCGTGCGTGTGTGTGTTCGTGTGGGGTAAAACCCCAGGGCTCGAGGCCCGGCGCCGTCTCGTGTTCGGCAGAATGCCGCAGAGGGGAGGCGGCGCGGGAAAGGGGCTCGCCGGCGGCGAGGTATCTCGGGCCCAGCAACAGACGGCAGCGAAAGATCGAGGAAGGCCCCGCGAGCATGTTCAAGCCAAGAAAAGGCGGCCCTTTGGCCGGGTTTGGGCGCGTCGGCGGCGAGGCGGTGAAACGCGCGGCGGCGTGGTGTGGATGGTCGCCGGCGTGGGCGCTGGGGTGCGCAATTACGCCGGGGTGTGTGTGCGTGTCTCCCCTGAAGCGAACTGGCCCCAAAGGTGGGGGCTTTGCCCCTTGCCCAGCTGCGCAGGGCAAGTCCGGCCATGGCGGCACTGAGGGAGGCGCGCGCGGCGGCGGGAGCGAAAACGAGAAAGGAGACGGGCAGCGGACGCGCCGGTGTATCGACGGTGGCCGCGTGCGTGCGTGAGTGCGCACGCGGGCTAGGTCATCGCCAGGCCGGCCAAAGGCCGGGCCTTTCCTTCCTGCGCGCGCGTGGACGCGCGAGCTCTCGGCTCGACAGCGACGCAGGGGAAGGGACGGCGATACGGCGACGGTACAGTGTCGTGCACGGCATAAGGGTCAAGGCAAACTGCGGAGGCGAGCATGCACGCGTGACGAAGGCGGCGGCTCCTGCAATCGATCAGCACGGCTCGAAGGCCGGCAACAAGTCGTCGGCGTTTTGCGCGGCGGCGCGGACAGGCACGTCTCAGTGCTCGCCCTCCCACGGCGCGAAGGCCGGGTTCCCAGCAGTGAGAAGGAGCGGACGGCCTCACCTTGGTGACCACGGGTCGAAGAGCAGAGCGTCGGGGAAGATTGGTCGGAGCAGGTTCGCCGGCGGTGGAGCGGGAAGCAGAGTAGGCACGGAGCAGAGGAAGCAGGCGGCGACGGGGTCCTCGGCTTCTTGGTGTCCAGGAGCTCCGCGGGCGGTCCTCCGGCTTCACGGCGGCGCCGGCGTGCTCACGGTCGGCCTCCGGGCTTCCTTCTCCCCTCCTTCTCCTACTTCTCCGGCGAGGCAAAGGTGGGCAGCAAAGGGGAAAAATCCCCGGCGGCTAGGTTTGGGAGCTCCCGGGTTGCGGCGGCGGCCTACTTATAAGGCGAGGCGCGGCGCGGGACGCGTGGACGGCTAGATGTAAAAGGGGAGGCGTGGACGGCATCGCAACGGCGGCCATGGGCGGCGCTGGCGAGCTCCGGCAGCCTTTGGCGCGGCGCGTCATCAAAAGGGAAAAAGAGGGGGTGGTGACGACGGCGCAGCCGGGCCCGCTTGCCGGCGTCACGACGCGGTAGGTGGTAGATGGGCCGGTGGGCCGTGAAGTGTTGGGCCGCGGTAGAAGAGCAAGGGCGTTCGCTGATTTAGAAAAAGAGATGAGGGGCCTTCGGCGGACTCGTGCAGCTGGACCAGAGGCCCATGCTTGAGTGATCTCTCCCTCCCCTTTTTCTTTTATCCTTAACCCTTTTTCTAAATTGATTCAAATTTGAAAATGAATTCAAATTTGAATCCCACTCAATTAACTCCAAATAAAATTCAAATAAACTCCAAGGTTCTCACACTAGCATTTTATATTTCCTAGAAATTTTAATTAGCTCAAAAATAAATCTAGGAATTTAGGAGAGAATTTAGAAGACATCCTTAATTAAATTATCAAGCACTCAAATAATTCAGCAAAAAATTTTAAATCCTCATTTTTACTATTAACATTCCGTAATAGAATTGCGGGATGTTACAGTAAAGGCAAGCTGAAATCCAAAATTAGAGGGTGCGATTCATCCTCCGGTATGGTACGGTGTAGCTAGGGCCTGTTTCGTAGGGTTTTATGGTTCAGGTTTCGGGGAAAGAACCTAGAAAAAAAACATACCAAATGCAAATGTTTTTTTAGACAAACCGAGAGTTCCAACAAAACGGTTGATCGGTTTCAGATACAAAACTAGAAACATTTCAGTCTAGAAAAACCGGAAAATCAGCCCCAAATTCATCCTAATTAAGCTGGAAACTATTTCTTTAAGAAACAGAATCGGTGCCAAACCGGGCTTAATCAAACCATAATAATATAATAAAAAATATATGCTCTGATTATAGGACGCAGGAGTTCACGTGAGCAATTCATTTTCCGGCAAGAATTAAATGCAAAATTCATGTTCCTAAACGGTAAAGAGAACAGTCGTATATTTTCACAAAGTGGCCCGGAACTGGAACAGTATAAATTCATGTTCCATGTAGCAGAGTTCTGAAGTGAAATGTTATTCAAGGCTACCCTCCTTAATTAGCGCATCTACAGTAACAGATAGAGGACCAAACCACACAAATGAAATGAGAGGAGGTGACGTCAAATTAAGTACAGTCATTCGGAATGGACAGCTCAACCTTATGTGACAGTATGATCTAAAAATATGCTCAACCATAATCTAGCAAGTACACGTAAAAAGTAGCAATGCCAACTACTACGGTCACACACAACAGATATATAACAATGTCACGAGTACTATAAACACAGTCACTAATCACAGGAAAACACTGACCTAGTTCACTAGCTCCGTTCAGTTTTTTTTTCTTTTTTCTGCTTGTTAAGCAGTATTTTTCTGTCATAACAAATCAACTGTACAAATGAACACATAATATTTTTCTCTAATAGCAAATCAGTCATACAAATCAACAGTAGATATGCCGAACAGAGTGAAAAGTACTCACATTGCATGATTTTGTATTTCTAGCTTTTTTGGAAATAAAATTCTGTATTTCCGGTGTGCTCAGGCTTCACATTAATTTTTCAGCAACAGTACGAGAAGTACGCAGTACGTGCATCCCAGTACGCCGGTTGTTTCTGTCAAATGGAAGTAGGAGTACTCCGTATGTAGCAGCATATTAACCCAAGGACAAAAGGCGAATGCGAGAAGAACGTCCCAATGGCAGCTCTGATCGGATCGATCCATCCTTGCAAGAAGCTTTACAGCCATGCTCTGATTTGATATGATGTGAGCAGGCAGGAGAGGGAGGCAGTGAAATGGACATGTACAGTACTGGTCAATCTCCTTTTTCTTTTTGGGGATCAAGTGGAGTACTGAGCTGAAGCACCAATAAAGAAATAAAGCAAAGCTTTGCAGTCTGGCTCAGCTGTTACTCCTATCACACTGCAAAGGGCAAACCCCAGCCTGCCAAATGCTCCTCCACTACTAGTCTCTGGTTTTCCCGAAGCCTGATCTTAGAGTCAGTTCTTTTGCTTTGAAATAAATAGTGAATAGTACTATTCACTTATCATATTTATCACATCTTCTATCCCAAGAAATACTATTCCAGCACTATTTATTTACAATTTCACTATTCTTTTTCACTACATGTGTTTAAGGCCTATTCAAACAGGAGGGAATAAAAGGAGAGATCAAAGAAACTGGTTTAGTTCCAAGAGGAGCTAATGCGACTAAACTATTTAAATCTCACCTCATAGCCTTCATCAATGCTCTTCTCTCCTTTAATGCAGAGGTGCACAATTTGTCTTTTCCGGTATCTTCCCTCCATCCAAACGGAGCCTGTTCGGCTAGCTGATTCTCAGCTTGTTTCGGTTTGTTTCAACTTATTTTCTCTCACACAAACATAGGACTAATGGATCCAAACATAACCAAATTTATAGTGCATGTTTAAACTTTCAAAACCACAAAAGCTTACACATTCCACACAGACTGGTGCGGCAATCGGGCAATGCAACTTGACAAAACTTCTACTTGTGGTCTTCTACCTGCTACCGTGAAAAGCACCAAGTACTCCGTATATGACAGAAAGAAGGGATCAAAGCAGAAAACTTGCAGGAACACGGACTGCAGCCGTCACTGCTCAACAAAAGCAAGAGTGGGGCTACAAACTGAAGGTTTCGTCTGCTCGAGAACTTGCACAGATTCCTACGTAAGGAAATTAACTTATTTCTAATGATTTTTTTACCCATAATCTTGTTTAGCTTAGCAAATTATCTTTAGTCGTCCGTCACATCGAATTGTATTACCCTCTATGCACGTGACCCAATGCGGCAAGAGACCAACAAATTGCTAATATTCACCGATCACATCGAAATCAATCTGCCAAACTAAACAAGGAAATCCATAACATGCCATAGATTGCAAGTGCACTATATATGCTATATCTCTCCTTAATCCATAACATGCCATAGATTGCAAGTACACATGAACAGCTAGCAACAAAGTGACCTGGATCATTATCCTTAAATAACCACTGAGAAAAATGCAGCAATCATTCATGAATAACCCAAGACTAGTACCAGCACACTATGCACTCATCTGCTGCCACCGGATGTTCCCACATTCCAATCGCCCATCTCCTTTGCAGTTGCAGGCACCCATAATTCATAAATAGCCGCTGAGGAAAACGCAGCAATCATTCATGAATAACCCAAGATGACCAGGCAAGCCTAGCTACTTATGGTATTCGTAGGACAAGAGACAGCAACGGAAAAGAGCCCAAAAAAGAGCGCGCAGCAGGCGGCACGCCAGCAGCAGCTAGCAGAATAGAGCACACGCATCGCCATCGCCCATCGCCCCGCTGCGCTGCACGGTGCACGCCATGGCCCCTTCTTCGGCCTTCGAAGTTTGAACCAGCCCACCCATCCATCCGTGACCCACTGCAACAGTATGTTGATTCCCCCGGGAGGACGACAGGGAACTGACATCACTCACACCACCAACAACCAAGAGCAACAAGGCCTTGTTTAGTTGGTTAAAAAATTTGTCTTTTCAACGTTTCGAACTCCTGTAGCACACTGTAGCACGTTTTGTTTGTTTGTAGTAAATATTATCCTACTATGACCTAACTAGACTCAAAAGATTCGTGTCGCGAAGTACATCAAAACTGTGTAATTAGTTATTTTTTACTTATATTTAATACTCCGAACATATGTCTTTTGACGTATTTAGGTCTTGTTTACTTCCCAAAAGTTTCACCAACAACCCGTCACATCAATCTTCTTTCCACTAATTCGAAGTATTAAATGTAGATTAATAACAAAACCCATTCCACGACCCCTACCCTAATTTTCGAGACGAATCTAACTAACCTAATTATGTCATGATTAGACAATATCGTGCTACAATAAACAATCTCTAATGACGGATTAATTAGACTTAATGGATTCGTCTCGCAATTTCCGGTCCATTCGTGTAATTATTTTTGTAAATAATCTACGTTTAATACTTTTAATAAACCTTGAAAGGGGACCCAAAATTTTCGGCTCCAGAACTAAACGGACCCTTAATGTGATGTGATGGAAAGAGAACGGAGAAAACGTTAGAATTTTTAGCAAACTAAACAAAGCCCAAGTTCAAAGAATCTCTCCCTCACACACACCATGCATGGAGCAAGCTGGAGTTCACAGCAACGGCAGCATGAGGCATTACAGATGGGATGGGAGCAGGGAATTACAAGCAAATAGAAGAGTCATCAAGCAACAAGTTGGGAAATGATCACCATCAGATCGAGAACTGACCTAGGAGGCAGCAGTAGTAGTAGTTCCAGTACCAATACCAGCAGCAAAAGCATATGAAATAAGCACTAATTTGTAGCAGCAGTTGTTGTACTAGCAGTAGCCGCTAAACTATAGCTATAGATCGATAGATAGCAGTAGCAAGAAGCCAAGAACTAGAGAGAGAGGGGCGATGGTAATAGTAGATGAGGAGCTTCAGCTACCTACAGACGATCGAGAGGCGCATGCGGTAGCAGCATACATGGGGCCGGGCGCGGGCGCGATCGATCCAACAGCTCCGGCCGGCGGCCATCACGCCGCGGCGCCGGGCGGGGGTGGCGGCGGCGGCAGCATCTGGTGCTCGTAGTGGTGGGAGTGCCCGTTGCCGTCGTGGGGCGAGGAAGAGGAGGAGATGACGGCGGCCGGGACGGGGTGCGCCGGGGCCTTCTTGCGCTTCTTCTTCTCGTAGCTGACGCCGCGCGCGCGGGACTGGTGGTCGCGCACCTCGCGGAGGTAGAGCCTGACGGCGCGCGCGCCGAAGGGGTTGTTCTCGGGGCGGCCCCCGTTCTCCTCGTAGGCGGCGCGCAGCCTGCCGACGAGCGCGTCGAGGCTGCCCCAGGCCTGGCGGAGCGGGCACGGGCAGGGCGCCGGCGGCGCCGGGTGGCCGAAGAAGGGGCACGCCGGGGTGTGCACCTTGGTCTTGCCGAACTGGTCGAGGTAGCGCAGGAACTCGAGCACGTGCGCGCCGCTGCACCGCGCCAGGGACAGCGGCGGGCGGTGGTTCTGCAGGTACTGCCCGAACGTGTTCCAGTCCCGCCGCTTCTGCGACTCGTACCGGCTCGGCGACGCGCCCGCCACCAGCACCGCGCCCGCCGACGACGCCGCCACCGGCGACAGCGCCATCGACGCCGAGCCCCCGCCGCCGCTGTTGTCGGAGTGCGGGCTGTCCGGGTGCGGCACCAGGTCCATCTGCCAAAGGGGAAAGCAACCAAGAACCGGCCAACCGATCAGCAAAGCAGCTAGCGAGCTTCACCTTCACGGAGCGAATAGCAAGCGAGTGAGATCTATCTATTTCGGACTCGGTGCCCGTGGTCCTGTGAGAGAGAAGGAGGGAGAGGGCGCCGCACGCGCTATAAATAGTGTTCGCGACCAGGCCACCACCACCACCACTACTACAGCATCTCACTTGCCTCGCCTCACTTCACTTCACTTGGCACCCGACCTCGTCTCCTTCGAGAGCCCCCGGTCGGCCGGTCAGCCAGCCAGCACGGAGCGGGTAGCTAGCGGCGCCGCCTCCAAGTCCAAGATCGCCGGCGGAGAGACCACGCGGGGCAGACGGCAGATCGAGCTCGCTCACGGCATGGTCTGTGCTGAGGTTTGGGGGGAGGAGAGGGGAGGGGCGGATGCGAGGGTGGGGGTGAGTATTAATTGGCGGCGAGGTTGGAGGGGGCGCGCCGTGGCACAGTGCAGGGCTGCGGGTGAAACGGGGGGAGCGGGGGGAGGAGACAGTGTGCAGTGAAAGGTGATGTGACGGCAGAAAAAGAAAAGGTTTTAGCGACGGTAGGGGCGGTGACAAGTGAAATATCATCGGTACGGTCGGGGGGTTTTTAAAAATGAAAATCTGCCCCGCGCTGACGACGTGCGGCCGGGGCGGAGAGAGGTGGCGGCGGCCGGAGTTGTAGGTGGAGGTGGAGGGGCGATGGATGCCGCCTGACCAGGGTCGCTGGCGGCTGGCGGCCACCGGCGCGGCGGCGCGGGAGGGGGCCGGGGTTCTTGTGCCGCGGGCTGGATTGTCGGTGGAGGATGCTGGGTCCTCTACAGCGCTGTAGTTTAATTTGACCGGAATCGTGTCGGTTTACGGAGAACCATCTGGGCTTACGCGAGATCTCGTGCTGCATATGTTTGTCCTTTCGTGCTTTGAGTGCCTAACTTCATATGCCCCTCAAAAGAATTGTTTAGGGCAAATGTTTTTAATTGTTTAGAAAAAAATGTTGTTCTTAATACGTTCACTACTGGAAAACAGGCATTTGTACCGGATATCCACCCGGTGCACACCATCGGGTGTTACGCCCCGGTACAAATATGATTTTCCTGTCATCTCTGTCTGCCGTCGTTCTCTTCCTCTTCCCCTTTTCTTTTCTTTTCTTTCTCATCTCATTTCATCTCATCAACAAATTACAACAAGATTCACAAGATTAATCTCACAAAAATCACCACACGATTCACAATCATATATTTACAAGTACCATCACATGAATCACAGTTATGGATTCACAAAATCACCTCAATAATCACATGTTCTTCACAAAGTCAACACAAAAATCATCACAAGTTCATAGAATCACCAGATCGAGCCACCTCCATGCGAGCCAAACCTCCGCCCGTGCCGAGGAGGACGCCGCGCCCGCCGCCCCGGTTGGCCGCGCCTAGGCCGCTGGCCGTACCGCCGCGTCGTGCCGCCGGCCTCTGCCTCCTGCGTGGGAGAGAAGGAGTCAGTAGAGAAGAGAAGAAGGATAAAGGAAGAAGAAAGAGAAAAAAATGAGAAAGAGATAAGGACGGAGAGAGATTGAGGGGTGGTGGAGAATTAAAGGAGGGCTGGGGACGCGGAGGGAGAGGTGCCGGCAGAAATTTTTCTAAGTTGCCGCGGGATCAATGGAATAACATTTGTACTGAGTCTTCTTTTTTACCCGGTACGTATCCCCACCCGGTACAAATGTGAGGACGGCACATTTATACCGGGTGGGGATACGCCCGGTACAAATGTGGCACATTTATACCGGGTGAGGATACACCCCGGTACAAATGTGGCTCATATGGGGGCGCGCCAAGGCCCTTCCTCCCCACCCGGTACAAATGTCCTCATTTGTACCGGGTGCCAAAATACCAAAATACCCAGTACAAATGTGATTTCGAGCCAGGGACAACTGCCTGATTCTCTAGTAGTGGTTGTACTCCACCGGAGTGTGCTCGGCTGGCTGATGCTGATTTATTCTGCAAGAAAAATACAGTTGTCTAGCTGATGGTTGGCGACTGGTGCTTATTTGTTCCGAGAGAAAAGTACCGCTGGTCGGTGGTTGATAATCCACACGAACAGACTAAATTCCATTCATAAATATCAGCATCTATAAATTTATAAAAAACAAAACGACCAACAATTTGTAACCGAATGAGTAATATGTTTAGTGATCCTAAGTCTTAATTGGACTGTGTTGAAACTACTAGCTCAGAGATTGTGGTTTGTGGATCTTTAAAAACTTAAAAACTGAAAGGTTTATTCACTCGGATTGTTCCTCATAAGCCCATAAAACGCATGACAAAGTAGTTTATAGATATATGGTTGACAGGTTGTACAAAAGTTGGATAACATTCTGGCTAAATGGATCTCTAAAGAGGCACTTATTCTTAAGAGTGACTTCGTTTTTAAAGAACACTGTATTTGTAAATACTAACGTATATGATGCCCATTATCCTTATGAATGAATGAACCCACACCCTATCATATGAGCACATCCAACATGTTTGCTGGTCGAGCGGATTCTATAGAGTATGGTGGAGCTGAAATCGTTTTGAAGAAACATTTGGCAAAATAGTTTCTCCTGATTGTGTCACATGGATAAGAGGGTGAAATACCAATAATGCCCTTTCCTTTTTTCCTTCTATTTTTTTTTCCTTTTTCTTCTATTTACTTTTTCCCTTCTCATTTTTTCATTTATTTTATTTTTCCATCACCCTTCTCTTATCTTCACCTCCACCACTCAGCCTTATCCATTCGTCCCCGCTCCCCAACGACACCTCCTCCACCGCCAGCACCGTGCGACCGCCACCCCGTCCTCTTGCGCCAGCGCCGCCGCCGGCTAGCTCCACGCCATCACTGTCCTCCAGCTCCTCGCGACTGCGCCGCCATCCTCCTTCGCCGCCGGCCTCCAGCTTCACCAGGACCGCACCGCCGACATCCACCAACTGCAGCGGTCAGCGTGGAGGGGAAGAGCAGCGGCGAGCCCTGCGCCAACGTGAAGGGGAAGAGCCCGCCATCTCCCGTCGTGCCCCTGTTGAGCTCCTTCTTCCCCGGCTTCCTACGCCCGCCATCTCCCGCTGCGCATTCTTCCCCGGCCTCGGGCGCCGTCGTCGAGCCCCACGCCCACGCTGCGGCCTCTGTCTCCCACGCCCACGCGACCTCTCATTCGTGGGCCCCTTCCCGAGGGCAAAGGACGGAAAATGCCAGCGGAGCTGCGGTGGAAGCTGGGGGTGTGTTTTGCAACTCCTCCCCGCCAAAACGGTTCTAGAGAGCGTGATATCTGACAGCTACTTGAGGGAAGCTGTTTTCTGCACGTGTTTGGTAGAGTTTTGACGAGGCCCTAGGCCAGGGCCCACCACGACCACCAAAAAACGCAGTACGGACTGACACACAGCGTACTTAGAGGCTAGTACAACGAGCACTACGCATCTGAGTACCCGGCAGCCCGTACGACTAGTTTTCGTCATGGGCCGGGAGCTAGGCGGCCCATGCGCCCCACTACCTTCTCCTCCGAGTACATGGCGGCCCATCCGACAGGACCCAAGCGCCCGGGAGCCCACACGACAAGTCCCCGGCCACCGGGCGGTTCGCACGACAAGTTTCCGTCTCCCCCTCCGACTACTCATTCGCACGAGTAGTTTCCGTCCCCGACCAGTTCAGGCTTCGCGTGGAAGGCAACGGCGGCGTGGGCCCCCTGCCGATATCCCGGGATATCCGCGCACGCTCACCCACGCGCCGCCACGTGCCGACCCCTCCGCGCGCGGGCCGCCCTGACCAGGCCGATCCGGTGTCAGGGGGCGTATCCGCCTGCTGTGCCACGAACGGCACAGTCCGCGCCACCCCCTAAACCTCGAACGGTGTGGCGTAGACCACTCAATCGCACGAGCAGTCTCCGTCCCTGACTAGTCCAGGCTTCACGTTGAAGGCAACGGCGACATGGGCCCCACGTCGATATTCCGGGATATCCGCGTACGCTCGTCCACACGCCGCCACGTGCCGACCCCTCCGCGCCGGGCCGCCCTGACCAGGTCGATCCGGTGTCAGAGGGCGAATCCGCCCGCTGTGCCACGAACAGCACAGTGTGCCCAGTGCCACGAACGGCACAGTGCGCGCCTCTCCCTAAACTTCGAACGGCATGGCGTAGGCCACTCCGTTCCCATAGTGTCCGGGAAAGACGCGCTCTTGCTCTCCTGACGGGAGTAGGGTACGACGCCTACGCCCTACGACTAACGACTACTCGGAGGCGAGCCCGAGAAGCCCCGAAGGCAACTACTCGGGGCCCGCGATTCCAGGAGCCCTACACTGTCACCAGTAACCCCGCTACAGTCCTTCGCCGCTCCCGCCGTGCCATCATGACGGACCGACGTGGAGAAGGACACCGTACGCTGTAATCTAGTCTCCATCCTCGATTTTACCCCCATAGACCTCTCCCTTGTAACTATAAAAGGGGAGGAGGGGAACACCTGTAAAACAGGCTCACATTCACCCCCACACGCACTTACGATCGATATCTCATCTCATATCATCCCGTAGCCGTACACACTCACTCGCGTACCCAGAACTCTGCTACAAGAAGTCAGTGCACACACACTAGGTACTTGGGCGCAGAAACCCTCTTCAGACCAGTTTGTAACCCCTACTACAGACATTTGAGCATAAAGAACACTCCTCCTCAGACTGGACGTAGGGTATTACTCTCCGGAGGCCCGAACCAGTATAATCCCGTGCGTCTCTTGTGCAACCGTGCGGATTCTAACACACATTCGTATAAATTTACTTGCTGGCGGTAACAAACCCCGACAAGTTTCTTCAAAAACAACTTCGAAAACTGCTCTTGAAGTTCTACCAAACAGACCCTACGGCATCTACCTGTCCCGTTTGGCTTCGCCATAAAGGCCCGACGTCACGACCCCTGCCTACACGACTAGTGAGACCAAGAGCAAGCTCAGCAGTGAGGCCACCATCTGTGGCGTGGAATGAATCAAACAAAATCCTACCGCTAGTGCAGCCTTTGCCAGCGGAGCCACCGCCCTTTGCGGATGCCATCGCTTGCGTATATGTTGGTCATTCCATCGCCGCTCGTGTGGTCGCTAACCGTCGCCGCCCAACCATCGGCACCGAGGAGGGAGATGCATGAGATCGCGAATGGAAGGAGATATCATCTGCATGTGATTGATGCCTCCGATCTAATTTCTATGATGGTTTTATCCTGATTTTTTTCCAAAAAAATGTACCATATTATGCCCTATCATGTTAATCAAACACCAACAAAAATAGAAAGTGATGTTCTTTTATCACAACCTATATATCTAATCAAGCAAACACCGCCTAATTAAAATGCGCAACATGGCGAATGGGCTTGTAGTCCAATGGTAGAACGGTTCAGTGGGACGCTACCCACCAGGGTTCAAATCCTGGTGCTCGCACCTTTTCCTGGATTTATTCCGGGATTTTCCGACGTTATGCATTAAGTGGTAAGCGACGTTCCCGTCGACGACGAGGCGCCAGTGGTGACTTGAGAATCTCCAGATCTACCGGTGCTCAGTCCTTCGGAGGTGCTCATTGGGGTAGGGTTTGCGTACGTGTATTCATAGGAGTGAGTGTGCGTGCGTGGTGTGAGCGTCTGCGTTGTATTGTGTAATCTCAAAAAAAAATACGCAACACGAAGTAGAGGTTTTGTCCTATACAAATGTGGTGCCGGCTTTCCCTTTCGACGAAAAGCTTGGCGAGGACGGAGGCGGAGCACACCCCACGGGCACTGTTTGCTGTTAGAATAAATGGGTCTAAAACTATTTATTATAATAAAAGAATTAAAAGCTCATTTATGTAATATTAGGGAAGAGTGATAAATACGAAATGGGTGTTAGAGGAGTCTCCTATCCAACTTATGAGGTAGCCTTTCGGTACACCTCTTGTGAAGTTGAATAAAGGAGATAGGCGTGCCACACGCGCGCGCGCTCGCTCGCCTCGCCGAGCCGGGGCGAGGTCGTGTCGTGACGAGCGGTGCGGACGGACGGACGTGAGGAGTCGCGGGGCGGGAGCATCTTTTTGCTGTTGGCTGTTGGAAAGGAATAATTGCTCCTTAACTGTGACCGTTACTGAGCCTTAACCATGATGCCTTAAACCGCGACCGTTACTACTCAGGTTTTAAACCGCGACCGTTACTACTCAGGTTTTAAACCGCGACCGTTACTACTCAGTACGTCCAGGTTCATCCCCCTCCGTGTCTGCTCGCCTATATAAGGAGGCCCTCCTCCTCCTCCTCAACTCACAAAGTCACAACTCAGGTACTCCTGCTTAGGAGACCTCTCCCTTCTCCCTCTTTGTTTGCTGCTTTGCTTTTGCATTCCCATCGCTTGCACCGCGCGCACGGTACCGGCGAGAGCAAAGCCTCCGGAACCTCATCCTGCTACTGAGATCCTGCTCGGGATAGGCGGGCGATAAGATTTTTGGGGAGCGTCTTCACGCGATTGCTCGCTCCCGTACGACTACTTCCTCTACGACGACTCCGTACGACTACTTCCTCTACGTCGACTCCGAATGACTACTTCCTCTACAGCCGGGTCTTCACTGCGATCATCTTCCTGCACCGAATTCGTACGGCTACATCGACTGAGGTCACTATACGATCAGTATGACTGATCCAAGTGATATCGGAACTTCGGGTGACGGCGTCACCCGACCTTCCACGGGGTACATTCTTAAACTAGTATTCATACTTATTAATGGTATAATCATGAATAGGTTTATGTTTAATTGTTGTTTAAACATGAACATTTGCACATAGATTATTTCACTCACAGCAATATTGAAATGTCTATTTAATTATGGAATTAAAATATACCAGAATATTGCATATCATCTAACAATCCAAAAACCTTATCATGTTGATAGGAATATGTTTGGTGTGACTAGCTTTGCAAATGCAATTAAACCAAAGCCTTTTGATGGTTCCAACTTTAAGAGGTGGCGTGAGTTGGCCACCCTGTGGCTCACTGCCATGAACGTGATGTACATCATCACCGGAAAAGCTCCCGAGGGTGTCTCGGGGGAAAAGTTCAATTCAGATGATAATCTGTTCCGGGGTGCCGTGATCAGCGTTCTGATTGATAATCTGGTGGATACCTATCTCCGTTACAAAACGGGGAAGGACATTTGGGAGGCTCTTGAGGCTCAGTACGGAGCTTCTGACGCCGGCGGTGAGCTGTACGTAATGGAACTGTTCCTAGACTACAGGATGGTTGAAGACCGTCCTGTGGTGGAACAGGCCCATGAATTACAGGCGCTGGCTAAGGAGCTTGAGAACTACAGCAGAGAGGTCCCATGTGTGTTGCCCGAAAAGTTTGTGGCTGGAGCTATTATCGCTAAGCTGCCACATTCTTGGAGGGACTTTGCTACCTCTCTAAAACACAAGAGAAAGGAATTCACTTTTGATGACCTTGTTGCGACTCTTGATGTTGAAGAGAAGGCGAGAGCAAAGGACACACGTGGAAAGGCAATAGCCGGCTCCTCAAGCGCAAACTTTGTCCAGAGGGGCAATCCCAAGTTCCAGAACAACCAGAACAAGAGGAAGAACCCTTCACAGAACCCGCCCAAGGCTAAGCAAGCCGACGGGCCTGATAAGAAAAAGAGAAAGCCAGGGGGTGCTTGCTACACATGTGGCAGTCCGGATCACTTTGCTGCAAAGTGCCCGGATCGCAAAGATCGCAAGGCCCCCAAGACAGCGAACATGGTTGTTAGCGAGGGTGGAGGAACATCGGGGTACGGTAATTTATTACCTACAGTTCTTTCAGTATGTTCTTCACCAGAGTGGTGGATAGACACCGGTGCTAATATTAATGTATGTGCTGACATTTCTAAGTTTTCTTCTTACCAGGTCGGGGGGACTACATCCTTGTTGACGGGGAACGGTGCCCATGCACGTGTTCTTGGTGCTGGTACGGTCACTCTGAAGTTCACTTCGGGGAAGACCATACAATTGAAGAATGTGCAGCATGTACCTACCATCAAGAAGAATCTAGTCAGCGGGTCTCTACTGTGTAGAGACAGTTTTAAGTTAGTCTTTGAGTCAAATAAATGTATCATTTCTAAGTTTGGTACCTTTGTTGGAAAAGGCTATGATAGCGGAGGCTTGTTCCGCTTTTCTTTATCATTTGATAATAATGTTGTGAACCATGTGATGAATGATGAATTAGATGTTTGGCATTCGAGGCTTTGTCATGTTAATTTTGGTTGTATGTTGCGCTTAGCTAGTTTGAGTTTAATTCCAAAATTTACCTCTGTCAAAAATTCTAAGTGCCACGTATGTGTTGAATCAAAACAAACTCGCAAGCCACATAAGGCTGCTGAGGCGAGAAATTTGGCACCTCTAGAATTAGTTCATTCTGATCTGAGCGAAATGAACGGTGTGTTGACAAAGGGTGGTAAAAGATATTTCATGACTTTGATAGACGATAGCACTAGATTTTGTTACATCTACTTGTTAAAATCAAAAGATGAAGCGTTACATTACTTTAAGATCTATAAAGCTGAAGTAGAAAATCAACTTGAGAGAAAGATTAAACACCTAAGGTCTGATCGAGGTGGCGAATACTTCTCTAATACTTTTGATTCATTCTGTGAGGAACACGGTATCGTTCATGAGAGGACACCGCCTTATTCACCCCAATCCAATGGGATTGCCGAAAGAAAAAACCACACGCTGACTGACTTGGTGAATGCCATGTTAGAAACCGCGGGACTATCTAAGGAATGGTGGGTTGAGGTGATACTGACGGCCTGTCATGTCCTGAACCATGTGCCTATGAAGAATAAAGAAGTAACACCATTCGAGAAATGGGAGAAGAAGAGGCTAACTCTTTCATATTTACGTACTTGGGGTTGCTTGGCCAAAGTCAGTGTGCCAATCACCAAGAAACGTAAACTTGGACCAAAGACGGTAGACTGTGTCTTTCTGGGGTATGCTTTTCACAGCGTCGGATATAGATTCTTGGTAGTAAGATCTGTAGTGCCTGACTTGCTTGTCGGCACAATTATAGAGTCCAGAGACGCTACATTCTTTGAGAATATTTTTCCAATGGGAGATGAAACAAGTTCATCTAGGTAAGAGTCTGTCGAGAAGGTTGACTCCACCAAACCGATGGAATTCATTGAGCCTACACTTATTGAGCATCCTGAGGAGGATAATGATGAGGCTCCTAGGAGGAGCAAGAGACAAAGGACAGAGAAATCCTTTGGAGATGATTTCATCGTATACCTCGTGGATGACACTCCCAAGACCATTGCAGAGGCCTACTCTTCACCTGATGCTGACTATTGGAAGGAAGCAGTGAGGAGTGAAATGAACTCTATCATGTCAAATGGAACTTGGGAGGTTGTTGAGCGTCCTTACGGGTGCAAACCTGTGGGATGCAAATGGGTGCTCAAAAAGAAGCTTAGGCCTGATGGTACTATTGATAAGTACAAGGCTAGACTTGTGGCCAAGGGTTACACCCAAAAGGAAGGAGAAGACTTCTTTGATACTTACTCACCAGTCGCTCGATTGACCACCATAAGAGTACTACTTTCTCTGGCAGCCTCTCATGGTCTTCTCGGTCATCAGATGGACGTTAAGACGGCTTTCCTAAATGGAGATTTGGAAGAGGAGATCTATATGGATCAGCCGGAAAGATTTGTAGTAAAGGGTCAAGAAAGAATGGTGTGTAAGCTGGTGAAGTCTCTCTATGGCCTCAAGCAAGCACCTAAGTAATGGCATGATAAATTCGACAGAACTTTGACATATGTTGGCTTTGTTACAAACGAAGCTGACAAATGTGTATACTATCGCTATGGTGGGGGCGAAGAAGTGATTTTGTGTCTGTATGTAGATGACATACTTATCTTTGGCACGAGCCTTGAAGTGATCAAGGAGGTCAAAGACTTTCTATCTCAAAAGTTTGAGATGAAGGATTTGGGAGAGGCTGATGTTATCCTTAACATAAAGCTGATAAAGAGAGAAAATGGTGGGGTGACTCTATCACAGACTCACTATGTTGAGAAGATGCTAAGTCGGTTTGGCTACAGCAACTCTAAACCAGCACCAACTCCTTACGACGCCAGCTTGGTTCTAAGGAAGAACCTGAGGATAATGGTGGATCAGCTGAGATACTCCCAGATCATTGGTTCGCTGATGTATCTGGCTAGCGCCACGAGACTTGACATTGCATATGCAGTTAGTAAACTGAGCCGGTTTGTTTCAAACCCGGGCAGTGAACACTGACGTGCTCTCGAGAGGGTAATGCGCTATCTAGTGGGCACAATGAACTATGGCATTCACTGTTCCGGAGACCCCAAAGTCTTGGAGGGATATAGTGATGCAAACTGGATTTCTGATGCTGATGAGTTAAAAGCCACAAGTGGATATGTGTTCACACTTGGAGGTGGTGCTGTTTCCTGGAAGTCTTGCAAGCATACCATTCTAACCAGGTCAACAATGAAAGCAGAACTCACAGCATTGGATACTGCCACTGTCGAGGCCGAGTGGCTTCGTGAACACCTAATGGACTTGCCGATAGTTGAAAAACCGATACCGGCAATTCTAATGAACTGTGATAATCAAACTGTGATTATCAAAGTGAACAGTTCAAAAGACAACATGAAGTCATCCAGGCATGTCAAGAGGCGGTTGAAGTCTGTCAGGAAATTGAGAAACACCGGTGTCATAGCTTTGGATTACATCCATACGTCTAAAAACCTGGCAGATCAATTTACAAAGGGTCTATCACGTATTGTGATAGACAATGCATCTATGGAACTGGGCTTGGGACCCACATGAGTTTTTCCATAGTGGAAACCTGTCTTATGTGATCGGTGATCCCGTGAATTAAGATGGTGAAACAAGCTATGGTCTGACTGAGAGAAGAGAACCTTTGAGAAGGCTCGGTCCATGGAAAGATGCATTTCTCTTCAAAACTGTATGGCAGGCTGGTATGTATACCTTAATGTGCTCCAAGTGGCTTTCATGAAACAAGGTAGTTGTTTCTCTGAAGTAAAGACATAGTTCTACAGTATGTCTTGAAGGAACACACCTATATGAGTATCGACTACTGGTCATAGTCTATGAGATATGGGTGATCTCTAGAAAACTCATGAAGAGACACAGAGTGTGACCCATAAGCTCCAACCCGCGGGGATGCTATGTGCAGCCAAGTATCAGTAAAGGGCTCTAGCCAAGCTTAGATGCTCAAAACTGGTAATTCAAGGCATAGTCCATTGTTCAGTTGCAAATAAGTGTAACTTGAGTTCCTGGTGGATGTTCAACTTAACATTCTCCATCGCAGTGCTGGTATATCGAAAACAAAAGGGAAGATGAGAGCATTTCCAATGTGGCTTATAATTCTTGGTGGGGATTGTTAGAATAAATGGGCCTAAAGTCATTTATTACAATAAAAGAATTAAAAGCCCATTTATGTAATGCTAGGGAAAAGTGATAAATACCAAATGGGTGTTAGAGGAGTCTCCCATCCAACTTATGAGGTAGCCTTTCGGTACACCTCTTGTGAAGTTGAATAAAGGAGATAGGCGTGCCACACGCGCGCGCCCTCGCTCGCCTCGCCGAGCCGGGCCGAGGCCGTGGACGTGTCGTGACGAGCGGGCGGTGCGGTGCGGACAGACGTGATGAGTTGCGGGGCGGGAGCATCTTTTTGCTGTTGGTTGTTGGAAAGGAATAATGGCTCCTTAACTGTGACCGTTACTGAGCCTTAACCATGGTGCCTTAAACCGCGACCGTTACTACTCAGTACGTCCAGGTTCATCCCCCCTCCGTGTCTGCTCGCCTATATAAGGAGGCCCTCCTCCTCCTCAACTCACCAAGTCACAACTCAGGTACTCCTGCTTAGGAGACCTCTCCCTTCTCCCTCTTTGTTTGCTGCTTTGCTTTTGCATTCCCATCGCTTGCACCGCGCGCATGGTACCGGCGAGTGCAGAGCCTCCGGAACCTCGTCCTGCTACTGAGATCCTGCTCGGGATAGGCGGGCGATAAGGTTTTTGGGGAGCGTCTTCACGTGACTGCTCGCTCCCGTACGACTACTTCCTCTACGACGACTCCGTACGACTACTTCCTCTACGTCAACTCCGAACGACTAGTTCCTCTACAGCCGGGTCTTCACTACGATCATATTCCTGCACCGAATTCGTACGGCTACATCGACTTAGGTCACTATACGATCAGTATGATTGATCCAAGTGATATCGGAACTTCGGGTGACGCCGTCACCCGACCTTCCACAGGGTACATTCTTAAACTAGTATTCATGCTTATTAGTGGTATAATCATGAATAAGTTTATGTTTAATTGTTGTTTAAACATGGACATTTGCACATGGATTGTTTCACTCACAGCAATATTGAAATGTCTATTTAATTATGAAATTAAAATATACCAAAACATTGCCTATCATCTAACAATTGCTCCCCTCGGAAGTGATCTTTTTCGGTCCCGTGCAGCCGTGCAGGTGCAGCATTCCATGCTGTTCTCACTTTTGACCCCAAGGACAGTGCGTGGCCACTCCTCGCTCAACCACCCCGTATCTAGCGTCCCTGTATTCGTCTGTATTATCAGCCATCAGCTCCCGACCAGCGGTAGTTTCTCTGAGAATAATCAACTTAGTCATCAGTTAGCAGTCAGTTAACAAAAATTTTCTCTCAAAATAAATCAGCATCACTGATAGGTTCACTGAAGAACAACTGCCTTATTAACTGATCTTGGACCGTTGGACGCACGGCAGTAGATACAGCTACGCTGTACCAGCTTATGTACCGCAGTGAGGATTGTTCTCGATCAGGCCATGTTTTGATGAGAAAAACAGAGTGAAATTGACACTATTTACTCATCACATTATCACATTTTCTCTAAAACACTATTCCAATATTGTTCTAACTTTATTGGTACACAAATTTTCCCACCTCGTACAGAAATCCAATTCGCTGGGTTTCTTCTTTTTCCAATTAACAAATGTATGAAGTATATTCTATTGTATGTTTTCAAAAAAATATATTCTATTAAAGTACTCATTCAATTTCAAATTATAGTTTGTTTGACTTTTTTACTCCGAATTTGACCACTTGTGTTATTAAAAAAATGTGCAAAATATCATATATTTTCTTGTGCCTTTCTTTATTAATATTTTTTTAAAAATAACTTAAATTTGACTATGTTTGCACAATTTTTTTTGAATAAGAAGTGTGGTCAAACTTGAGGTTAAAAAAGTTAAACAAACTATAATTTGGAACGGAGGAAGTAGGTTCAAATATGTGCATAAATATCTAGTGACCATTCGGTTTTAAGATATATTATGATTGTCTTTATTTGAAAACTATAAAGCCCAGCTCCAAGGAATGAGATACTTAGATATAGGAAACCGGCCTCAACACTCACGAATGAGTGTCCGCAGCCACTGGAATGAGATACTAGAGTAGAGAGTAAACTTTTGGTTTACTGATTGCTACCTTACTATGGAGTGGTCATTGATATCTAATTTGAAATTTCCTTGAAACTGGTTGAAGGAAACGCGCGTCATACCATTTCCAACTGCAGAAAGTGCAAGAATTTTGCTGAACTCATGCAGTCATGCTTGCGTATGTGCAACTCACACACATGCAGAGTTGTTTAACTAGCAGCATGCACCTTTACAAGTTCATGCTGATCGATCAAACCATTATTTTGCTCTAAAATATGGTTAGGGGCAATGGAGCCTTGACCTGACAGTGATCTTGAGCAAAAGGAATGTTTCCTCTGCATATTATTTTTCTGCGAATTGGCCTCACTTCACGTGATACAATAAGTTAGATATTCTATTCAAATGCTCAAACTGCTGTCAGTCCGTCATGCTCATGCATGCGATTGCTCTCCTTGATCTATTTAAAACAGCAAGGGGAATTCACATAAATTTTCTACCACCAACATAATTACATATCTTATCGTACTTTTGTAGCAGAATATAAAATTATAATGGTACAGTACTTTCGATTACACACCTGCACAGCCCACCCTTATTAATAAATTTGCCACTAAAATAACAGCACCGTACACTAATTAACCATGTTGGATCGAAATCTCAAACTCAGGTAAACAGATTTCTACCAAAAGAAACCTACCAGCTGAGCTATTATTTTACTTCCTAAATGCGTGCATGTTGATGGTTTGAAATGTCAAGGCTCGTACCTAGTATATGTCTATTTATTTAAAAATGGAATATCCACATTTATTTAAGCAAACATATTACATGGGTGCATGACGCAGTCAAAGCACGATTGCCAAATGAAAGCACGATTGCCAAATCACCCTATTTAGTTCTCAAATTTTTTCTCCAACCACCCATCATATCAATCTTCAGACAATAATTATGAGTATTAAATGTCGATTAATGATAAAATTTATTCCATAACCCCCTCTTAAATTTGTGAGACGATCTAACGAGCCTAATTGTACCATGATTAGACAACATCATGCTACAGTAAATAATTTCTAATGATAAATTAATTAAGTCTAATGAATTCGTCTCGTGATTTTCCGTCCATCTGTGTGATTAATTTTATAATTAATCTATATTTAATCCTCGTAATAGGTCTTGAAAATGGAGTCCAAAATTTTCTCCCAAGTAAACACACCGAAACCGGCTGGTAATTAACTAGTACACACCTAGTAAATACAATGCATGTTTATGGTTTGAAATGTCAACCACCGGCTCAATTTCTACCGTTTATGTTTATTTAATTATAGAAATAGGATATGCGGATTAATTTAAGTGATATTGCATGGGTGCATGACCCAATGAAAAGCACAACAGCCAATCAGTTCAGTGCCGTGTATTTTTTAACACCGAAACCGGTTGGTAATGAACTGCTTAGGGCAATGAAACAGGATTACAGGAATACTGAAATAGATGGATTGATGTAGACTGAGCTTTTTGTCGTGAAGGGTACCGAGGTGGCTCCACATCCACGTGGGTTCGATGCGGACAGCTTGACAGTTTTGCCCTCACCGGCCGAGCTGACCATTTTCACCGAATCACTTTTTCAAATTTTTGAAAGGCCATTTTATTCCACGTGCCTTCACTACTGGGGAAACAACTTTTTGTATCGGGTCTGAACCCCCTTTAGTACCAGTTTCCAAACCGGTATTGTCCGATCGGTACTAATATGAAGTCACATTAGTACTGGTTTTGGAAACCGGTACTAATACGCACATTAGTACCAGGTGGCGTTCAGAGCCGGTACTAATGTGCCCCGCCCCCAGCGACGTGGCATGGTGCATATTAGTACCGGCTCTAAATGCCACCCGGTACTAATGTTTTTTTCTTTTTCCTTTTTCTTCATTTTTTTCTGGTTTATTGATTCTATTGTATTTGCTTGATTTACGTATACTAATCCTAATACCTAATACGCTATAATATAAAGTCGTGTGCCGTATAAAATATTTTGAGATAATACTATACATGCATACGTGTGTATATATATATATATATATATATATATTAGTATACTATCTAATATTATACGTACATATATTCATATGCATGTATTATCTCAAATCCGGTAGTTGATCCAAGAACATATATAATATTGTGCATACAGAAATATGAAAAATATATATTAGTGTATATAATACATTACATCAAAGCTAAGCAGGGTTTAATATTAGTTTTTTTTGCTCCCTGATGATTGGTCCTTTGCAGAGCTTTTTCCTCTCTTCCTCTGTTTAGTTGACCCTGCTTCTTCCGCCGACTTCCTCGCTACTTTTGCCGTTGACCTCCCCGATGCTTCTTCTGTTGACTTCCCTGTTGCTTCTGCCGTCGACTTGCCCGTTACAATAACAGATGATAAGCCTGCAAAATGCTCTCCACCTGGAGTAATCACCTCATCTAGAAGAAATCCGCATAGTTGTTCTTGAATTAACCGGATTTTTTCCGACTCGAGGAGCCCCTCTTTGATGTAGTCAATATACAAAAGAATATGAACAAAGAATAAGAACTAGTAAAAAAAGAACATGAACAAATAAGAACTACATGCTTGTGTCGTTTAGTTTAGTGTACGCACCCTTTCTTCAAGGTCGGTACTATTAGCGTAGTTTGAAAAGATATGCATGAACTCGCATACATAGTATCCACACAGATTGGTACATGAAGATTGTGTCAAGTACTGCACATGTGCAAAAACAACATTATGAAATATATTTAATTAAATTGTAAGACATGAGATCTGCGGACTAGCAGAATAGACATACAGGGAAATCATAGTGGAAATAAAGGTTCTCTTTGAATTTTCCTAGGTGCTCTACACAGAGGCGAGTCCATGCAAGTTTGATCATATCTACGACATCTTGGTATTTGCTTTTATCTGAAGTTGCCCTCAAAGAGTCGAAGATGAAGACCTTGCTTAGAGATGGACAGAAAGCAAAAAAGAATCTAGTGGAAGCTGTGCATACGTGTAGAAGTATTAGTTTTTTGAAATATATATGCAATGTCATTTGAAAAAGATAAATAGATGAGATACACGTTGCTCACCCGAAGTTGTATGGCAAAAGTATGGTACCCTTGTCATGGTGTTTGTCTAGAAACAAATATATATAGTCCAATGTGTCTATCTCCCATTGTCTGACATTGAGCTGATTTATCACTAGAGGATCCATGAAGCTGACATCCCTTATTCCTTTCCTCCTGCACTGCTGCATCTCAAAGCTGCATGATTCAAATTAAATTCAAATTAAACACAAGTTAAGATAAGATAGAATGGCTAGATCATTGATTTTGAGCTTATAGTAGAGTCAAGACTTACAGAGTCCAGCAAGCGATGAGTCCTGAGTCAAGTGCATCTTGATTGAATAAGAAACATAATTGGTAAAATTCCACACCAAAAGTTTGTCGACCACGGAAAAAATGAGAGTCATCTATGGCAACGTCCACATATTGTGTACCACTGGCTGACGCAGCCATGTACCAATTGTGCAGTTCATGCATTCTCGTTGGAAGATGCGGCAGCAACTGTGGCCACACAAGCAGTTTACCCCACTCATACGGAGGTCTATTTGCCCCTTCATGCTTTGGGATTGGGTCCTCCCCTCGAAGTTGACCAATAGTTAGACCTGTTTCTGAAACGAACCGGGTTTCCAGAGAAGGGAACCCGATCCCTGCACCTCTGTGATAGTCCCAGGAGGCTATCACGTGCAAATCCTTGTCTCAGAAAGTAAAGAAATCCGTACAACAGAAGGTAATATATGAAGGTCCACATAATAATAATATAATAATTAAGCTTCTGAGTACAGCATCATGGCACATGCCGAGTACAAGTCCAACAAGACTGAATCAAACAGAGTAAACATCTACGCAGCGGCTCTCATAGTGAAGTAGACTCCATATCCTCAGGCAAGCTCGAGTGTAGGGCGAGCCTCAGTCCTCCCATCCATCGTGCTCAAAGTCGTAGTCCGGCTCCTGGTCTGAAAACCCGTCATCTATTCGATAAGCGAGTAGGTCATGTCAGCTTCCTAACAAAGAGCATAAGCAAAAGAGAATAATTCTAATATGCATGAGTAATCCTATTTATGGCTGTAGAAGGTTAT
Organism: Cenchrus fungigraminus; assembly: GCA_036936925.1. Classification (NCBI taxonomy): domain Eukaryota; kingdom Viridiplantae; phylum Streptophyta; class Magnoliopsida; order Poales; family Poaceae; genus Cenchrus; species Cenchrus fungigraminus. Next base: position 45,686,891 of record CM072771.1, on the reverse strand, counting down.
GCAAGCAGCGGTAGCAACATCAAGGAATGCAGAAATGCCGAGAGGTCACCATCTCCGAGGAGATCCACACCTCCGAGGACAACGCCTCCGGGGTCAACCCCAACAAGGAAAGATCACCAAGCACTGGATCTCAACCGAGACACAGCAACTCACTCTCATCTGTGACGTGGGGTCACCAACTCCTATCCCCACGTCTCAACGGCACGAAGCCGGGCTCACACACCCAAGGGAGAGAAAGCAACACAAGAAGAGACTAGCCAGAGTAACAGACCCGTGGGTTGTCCATACCAGTGGACACGGACTATAGTTATAGGTTTAACACTCTGCAGAGGTTGTACAACTGGACCCGCCAAGTAGAGCAGAATCGGGTGCCCCCGATCCACCTCTCTACCTAACGGCCGGAGACCTAGCAGTGGACGGCACTCTCCTTCCTCTCCGAGCCTGACTCGTCCTGACTGGGGTGCGAAACTTGCCAGCAGGGCCTCGAAGTTGTGAAACCTTCCCCGGAGGAGCCGGGGCGACGTCTACTCGGGGGGTATAACCCGTCCCCCTCACACGACCACACCGGTCTGCCTACAGGCTGGATGCCATCCACATACTAGTTCTCGGACCGAACTCCGCCCATAACAAGGCGAACGGTTTGTACGTAAATAGCCCAAAGATCACGGTTAAACTGTCGATCGGCCCTTAATTGCAAGAGCGAGCTCTCACCAACTCCCACCATCCGACACGCCGCTAGGGAGAGAGGCCAGGTCGCATCTCCCCTAGACAGGCGTTCACAAGTAACCAAAGCGGCTCGCTCCCACGGTAACACGTCAAGGATACACACTCACCCAAAACACACGCAAGAATACCGAGATATCCCAACCTCGGTCGAAACCTGAGATCCATCCATAACTAAGGGTAAAATATATGGATGAATAAAGTCGGGAACTAGCTAGGGGTCTGTAGCTAGTTCCAAAAGTAGGTATTTCAAGGACAAGATAAAACAATTCCAAGGCATGGCTAACAATTGTCTATGCAATTTCAAAACATGCATCAAAAGTAATTAAGCACTAGCAACTAAAGCATGCATAGGATCTATATGGTTGGGAGTGACATGACACCTGGTTGGCGTCCGTAGTCCTGGTCTGGGTTGAAGTCGGGGTCGTAAGCCTCCTCCAGGTCGTAGCTCGGGTCTGTGCAGCACGAGATACGAGACGCTAAATTACCGGCAATCAACTAAGCATAAATCCAAAGAAACCCAATTATAAAAGATCCAAACAGAACCAACCTATCTACAAACAGCACCGTCTCATTTTTAGAAAAATAATGAAACATGATTCATATTTTTCGGAGTTATAAATAATTAGTTTTGAATTTTCAAAGGTTAAAAGATTTATAAATTAATTTCCAAATTCATTTTAAATCAGAAAAGGATTTTAATTTTGAAAATATGGGATGACGTCAGCATGTCGTCATGGTGACATCAGCATGACCTCAGCTACTAGGTCAGTGGGCCGTTATTGGGCCGAAATGGTTAGTGGGCTGGATATGGCCCAATGGACTCGGCCCATAGAGCCCAATAGGCCTAGTCCAATGGACCTCCCTGAATTAATTTCAGAGCCCGAAAAAGAAAAAGGAAAAAGGGCCGTCGCTGGGCGGTAATGGGCTACGCCCCAAGCGGCACCCCTTTCATTTACATCAGAGAAGTCCAACGCTGCACCCTGGACTCTACTGGGAGACAGCGGGCGCCCTTGCCATCCGCGTGTGCGCGTCGGCGCGTCCCGGCGTGCATCCGGCGGCGACGGCGGAAGGCGTTCGGCGGCGGTGATGGTTCTAAGGCTCGCGCGAGCTCATGGGGAGACGTGGTAGGTTCACGCGGTGAGGTTAGGTTGGCCTTGGCCCTAGGGTTGGGCGCGTAGGGCCGATGCGCGGCGCGCCATGGCGAGAAACCTGGCGCGGTACGCCGTGCGGAGGTGATGGCACGGCATGCAGCGGCAACAGCAAAACAACGCGGCGTAGCGGCCATGCACGAAGGTGTGCGCGTCCGGGTACACACGCGCGTGCACAGGCCAGACCCGGCCGCGTCAAGGCCGACCGACGCGCGAGCTCCCGGCAAACCAGAGCTGCGACGCGACGCGCCATTACAGCTAGGCCTGGGCGTTCGGGTTACCCGATTATTTCGGGTCGGGTAATTCGGGTAATTCATAATTCGGGTAATGAAAACTGCTACCCGATATTAGTCCCGAAAAAACACTACCCGAAATTTCGGGTACCCGATAATTCGGGTTCGGGTTCGGGTATACCCAATCTACCCAAATTTACAGAAAATGACAAACTACACAAAATGTTAGTAGAATTTTAACAGAAAAAATCACTAGGAATTTGTGTTGAATTTCAACAACAAGTTGAGAAGATTAATATATTATAGTCACTTATTCAAACCAAGAGAATTATATTATAATAAAGTGACAATTTTAAGTGTTCAACTAACAATACGTGATAAATACAAAGACAAAGGCAAATTTCGGGTAGTTCGGGTAGTTCGGGTACCGAAGTGTATTACCCGAATTACCTAAACTAATTTCGGGTAATCACAATCATTATCCGAACTTGGGATCGGGTACCTCGGGTTCGGGTAATTCAGGTTCGGGTAATTCGGGTTTGGGTAATGGGTATCGGGTATTTTTCCCAGGCCTAATAGCAGCGATGACGCAAGGCCTGCACGAGACGGCATACGGCTCGAAGGCCGGTTCTCAGGCATGGTTACAATGATGTTGCGCAGAAAAGACGGCGTGGCACGGCGCAGCGCTGGGGTGCGCTACGGCGGCGATCTCGCGGACAGGCTCGGCTCGACGGCCGGCGGCGCGACGCAGGGGTGTGCTCCCGATCATCACAGTAAAGACCAAGGGAGGAGGGAAGAGACAGGCCGGTGTGGTGCTCACGTTGGGGCATAGGTGAATACGTGGCCGTGGAGTCCGCGTCGGGGAAGCGGCGTCGAGGTTCACGACGGCACGGCGGCGACTCTGCTCCGGTACGGCCCCCTCGCGGACGGCCTCCTCTCCTTCTCGTCCGGCTCCGGGTTTGCTTGCTCTGGTTCCGGCGAGTCGGCGCGGTGGTGTTGCGCCTCCTCCTTCTTCTCTTCCCCCTCCTTCTCCTCCTTTTCCCTCTCCTTCTTCCCTCGGCGGCGGAACAGGGGATGGGGAGAATTTTCCCCCAACTGGCGAAGAGGCCAATTGGGATCTCGCTGCTGGGGTTTTGAGTACGCATGCGGACAAGGCGACCAAGAAACCGCGTGGGGCAGGGCTGTTCCCTCCCTTGCCTTGGTGGCAAAGGCGTGGCACGGCACGGCTTCGCAGGGCTTGGCGCGGGGGTAAGCGTGGTGGCAAAGAAGTGATTAGAAGAGGGGAAAGCGTGCGCGAGACCCGCCTCGGCGTGCGCGTGAGTCCTCGGCGTTGGGGCCAGCTTGGCGGGGCAGTCGCACGGCCGGGCGCACGCGAGAGCGGAGCGGCGCGGCGCACGGGTGCGGCCGCACCAGGTCAACAGGCGCGGGGAGGAAGAAGACTGTGGGTGGCCCCACCTGTCAGCAGGATGAGAACGGCGGGGGTGTGGTGAAGCCGGGCTGGGCCGCTTGGTGGGCCGAGTGTAGGGATAGGGTGATAAGGTGTTTTTGGGCCGAGAGTTTGAGGGGTACAGATAGACCTAGCTAGGGGTTAGCAGGCCCATGTTAGTTAGGAAGGTTTTGAATATAGATTTGAATATAAGTTTAAACTTTATATTGAATTTGATTTTATTCAAATTCAAAACACACTCAAATAAATCCAAATAAAATCCATAAAATCCAAATCACGTACTTTACCATAATTTGAATTTATATTTTTATATTTTTGGTTTTATTTATATAGAATTTAGGGGAGAGGTTAGAAATGGGTTTAAATTAGGGTGACACATCATCATATAGACCAAAGTTCAAATTTTCACTCATTTTTACATTCTTGAATTTCTGGGATGTTACACTTTCCTTATTGAATACGAGCATATTCTGGTCAACCGTAGAAAGCACCTTGATGGGGGAGACAGATTGCTTTGACTGGGTGCCTAGTTGTGGAATTGTCGATTTAACTCTATTCGCCTGCTTCTTCTGTCTGTGCATCTTGATTGCCTATTGGTCATAGTCAGTCAAAGGAGGTTCCTCGGCTTTTTGTTGTTTCTCCTCCTCCATTTGCCTCATGAAGCGATGAAATTTCACCCGGTCAATTGGTTTCTCAACCGGTGGCTTCTTCGCTTTGAATATTTGTCTATCAAGCTCAACCCGCACTGAAGCATCTAGTTCCTCCTAAGTCTTCTCGTAAGATAATTTCGGTTGATGCTTCTTCTGCCTGGGCTTCGTCTGCTTCTTTGGAGGAGGGGCGGAGAATGATGCGTAGCTTGTCGTTTGGTACCCTTGCCCTTAACAGACTCATCATGCTGAGGGGGCAGACTCTCGCTTGGATCCGTGTCAACTAGAAGACTCATTCTGCGTTCCACCCTTCCAGTTGGAGAAGACGGTAGCTGATGATCTTCGCCTTCAGGCATGGGGGTGTAGATGAGGCATCAAGAAGAGGTGATGGTTCCGTAATATTTATGTGAGCCTTGGCCCACAATACCCAACCATGCACGGTATCTCCAAGCATCTCTTTCCCATCAGGTCCCGGTAACTCCAGTTTGAGGTCTTCCCAACCGGGGACCACTCGGTCGACGGAACCTTTATGGTAAAATGCTTTATGGTAATCCACGCCCATGAAAGTTTCCCCCGGTTCCGGGACCTCAGCAACACCATAAACCACCGGTATCATCTTGTTTCTGAGTTGAGCGAGAAGCTCACACGCTGACCTCACTGTGATGTCATCCACGGGAAACCGTTCTTGGCAGACCGGGGTGACTGCTTTTGCTGAGGCTTGGGGTGCTTTTGGTGAGGCTAGGGGTGCTTTCTGGTGAGGCTAGGGGTGCTTCCTTGACCGGGGTGGCTGCTGCCGTGTTTGCTGGTGCTGCATCCGTTGAAGCGACACTACTTTCCCCCTTAGTAGATGGCGGGCTCATTTCATCTACAGGCCCTTACTGAGATGATTATTTGTTAAGAGCAAGGGCCACACACTGGTCAATGATTTCCTCCATTCTTGCCTCAACCATATCTACGCGCTCTTGCAGTTGTCTTATTTTCCTATCTTGTTCGTCCTTGGTCCTTTTGCGCTTCTTATAGGAGTCAATGTGCTCATACCATGCGACTTTCCATGGAATCACATCTTTGCCTCGACAATGTCCACCATGTTCTGCAGTGCCTATTACAGCAGAAAGCTCGTCCTTCTCTCGATCAGGTACGAAAGTTCCTTCGGCAGCAGCCCTGATCAAATCAACAAGCCTTGCAGCTGTCTGTCTTAGTTGCTCCCCCAGTATTAATGATCCATCTTCGGGATTGAGTGTGCCACTATGTGCATAATAGTAATTCCGCGCTCGGTCAAGCCAATCCAGAGTTACCGGTACGACTCCACGTCCCATTATCTCTTGCTCCATCCGATCCCATTTGGGCATGGCCATCGCGTAACCTCCAGGGCCAAGATTATGAAATTCTTTCTTTTTACGTGCATTGGTTGTGTTGGTTGCAATCAACCTGGCGGCATCTTCCGATTGCTTTCCCTGCACAAATGCATCCCAGTGATCTCTTAACTTCGCATATCCTGACTTTTCAAAATCAGGTGTAAGCCCCTGCTTGATGAAGTCCTTGGTCAGCTGCTTCTTGTACGTCTGAAAGGCAATTGCACCCTTCTGCAGGGCCGAAGTGCACACATCTTTCAAACATGTGTCTTTTGGAAATGAGAAGTGTGCTTTTACCTCGTCCCAAATCATGTTCTTCTCTGTGACCGGGACCACATCTGACCGAACCGATACCGGGGGTTCATTCTCATCTTCATGTTGCTCTTCATCCTGATCTTGATCTTCATGCTCAGCTTCTTCTTCACCTTCTTCGGGTAAGTCAGCTGCGTCAGCCGCTTTCCAATACCGAAAGCTTATTGAGATGTTGTCCCTAACAAGAACCATAATGTGATTTGTCAACTTGACAACATTTTCATGTGGAGCTAACAGCCTCCCATCGTCAGATACTTCTGTGATGATGAAACACCCCTCTAGCTTTTTCTTTGGGCTGCGTTTCCCACCCGACTTCTTCTTACTGCTCGATGCAGACTCCTGGAAATTTAAGAACTATTAACTCATTTTCTCTAATTAGTAGGAAAATCATGACGAGGTACTGGTTTTTATTAAATATACCTCGGATGGTTCTCCATCATTGCTTCCTTGAATCGGGTTGCCATCACCAGACATGTTCAGGTAGTTGTCGGCCTCTCTGTGATCCTGTTCTTGTTCATTTTGTAGATCATTCGTAGTATTGCGAGCAATTATATCCATGATCATTTGCTCTGCTTCTCGGTCCTCTTCTGTTCGCACCATTGTAACTAAAATAATATGACAAAAAATATTATGAGGACAAACTATTCCAATGATGAGACTATTAAAAATATAATTCTAAATAGAGTCGTGAGTCATGGGGGAGTCAGGAGCGTGACGGGGAGTCGGGAGCGTGGCGGGAAGTCGGGAGTGTGAGGGGGAACTCAGGAGTGTGGGGGGAGTCGGGAGAGTGGCGGGGATTCGGGAGTGTGGGGGGGGTCGGGAGCGTGGCGGGGAGTCCGGAGCATGGCGGGAAGTCGGGTGTGTGAGGGGGGAGTCAGGAGTGTGGGGGGAGTCGGGAGAGAGGCGGAGATTCAGGAGTGTGGGGGGAGTCGGGAGCGTGGCGGGGAGTCGGGAGCGTGGCGGGGATTCGAGAGCGTGAGGGGGAGTCGAGAGTGTGAGGGGAGTCGGGAGCAGGGCCGTCCCTGGGGGAGGGGCAGGCAGGGCGCTGCCCATGGGCCCCATCGGGCGAGGTCCCATCGAAGTATAGATGTTTCCTGCGACCGTCCGTCCACCGATCGTACAGGTACAATCGCCAGACCAGGCCTGCACAGCGATGTATCGCATTTGTCAATCGCCAGGCACGCAACGAATGGCGACGGACGGGACGAGATCGAGAAAGACGAGGAGCAGTGAGGCCCCGAGGGCGACGCGCAGGCCGACAGTGTTATTGTTGATTATGCAATTGCTTCATCGACTAGTCGATTTGATCAGCTAAAGGATTTGAGAAAATATTTGGTTTCCTATTCAATTCAGATAATCTAAAGTCCTTGGATCATAGTGACCCACGAGATTGTTGCACAACTTTTGTGAATAAGTTTTCTCATGACAACCAGTCTGATGTTGAGTTTGATTATTTGTTCTCTGAGTTGAAAGTGTTGCATGTAACTTTGCCAGATCTGTTGATGTCAGCATCTGAGATTCTTCACTTTGTTAAAGATGCATATTGCTATCTGAATGCTTCTATTGCATATCAGATTCTATTAACTATTTCGGTGTCCGTAGCATCGACTGAAAGAAGCTTTTCCAAATTGAAGCTATTAAGAAATTGTTTGAGGTCAACTATGCTACAAGAAAGATTAAATAGCTTGGCTATGTGCAGTATTGAGAAGGATATTTTAGATACAATTGATCTTAATAGTGTTCTTGAAGATTTTGCATCAAAAAATGCCCAAAGACGCTTTTTTAAAAAGCACTAAAGCACTGTGCTTTTATTTGAGATAATTATCATAGTTATTTTGCCATATTTATCTTATTTGATGTATTGTTACTTTTATAAGAAGAATTAAGTATATGTTGTCGTACGGACATCCCTAGTCCCTTTACTCAGGTGGGTACTGGGACCGACTACTCCGTGGGCCCCTGGGACTACCCGACTTGAGCTGCACGGTACCTGTTGGCGTGGAGCGCAAGGCAAACGAAGGATTAGTACTCGGTTAGGAAGCTATACATGCCCAGATCCATGTAGAGTACTCCTAGCCGCACACGATTAGTACTCCTCTGGCAAACCGACTTGTAACCCTGTCTCCCGGACTATATAAGGCGAGGCAGGGACCCCTATCTCATCAATCTGCATCATCTTGTAAACACATCCAATCAATCCAGAGCTACGCAGCATACAAGACGTAGGGTATTACGCACCTCGCGGCCCGAACCTGTCTAAATTGTGTGACACGTGTCTCTCCTTCGAGTTACCGATCTCGGCGAGGCCACATTCATCTACCTCGGGTACTCCCCTTGGTAGGTTGCCGGTCTAAAACACCGACAGCTGGCGCGCCAGGTAGGGGCTCTCACTGAAGATCACTTGGCGAACTCGACGGCTTCAATCGTCATCAAGCCAAGCGCCGCCTTCAATCGCGGCGACACCTTCGCCTTCGGCTCTTGGGTCTGCACCGTTGACGGCGCTGGATCGTTCCAGCGCTACCTCACCATGACTCCGGATCCGGAGACCGGGCTCGTGACGCTTCCCAAAGCCGTCACGGGTCAACTCGTCGAAAAATTTGACAAATTTTCGCTCTGCGAACAAGTCGCCGCCTTCGAGCATGGATCCGCCTCCAACTCGAACTCGACGTCGCCCTAGATCGATTCATGCGAGCCGGCTCCCGAGCCATCATGTGAGACAGTCCCCCTTCACGAGCACTTCCCATACGGTCTCTGCAACGCCAGCAGGGTCCACGCGGAAGCTCTTGCCGCTCGCCGGGCCGGCAAGGAGATCGCCTCCGAGTACTCCTCGGACTCCAACACCGCAACCGGCTACTACTCAGACTCTTCCTACGAGTTCGACTTCGGATCGGACCCAATCGAGCCCGAGTCTGAGCTCAACATGATTGAGGAACCGCTGTCAGGTCCTGCCACTGGCCTGGTCATTACATCTACTCCCGCCGGCAGATTCGTCTACTGGCCCGACCGCAAGCCCGCAGACCTGACGGACGACAACTCACGTTGCGTTGCCTACCTCAACTCACTCCCCTTCCAGGAGGGGACCCCACTGGCTCTAAACGACGAGCACACTCCCACCGAGGTGGCGACCACTAACTCCAGTCTCTGCACTCCCGACCGTGAAGTCTTCATGGCGGCCGAAGATGCTGGGACCTCGGAAAATTGACCCGACCGGTACCTCGACGACATCTCAGAGGATGAGTTGTCCGCCAACGCACCTCCGAACGAGACCCCCGAAGACAAGAACGCCCGGCGTGACCGCAACAGGAAGCAGAATGATCGACGCAGACGTCTCCGGGAAACTCTCCCCATCCGGAACCTCAATGAGGCTCTGGAGCAAGTTGCCAACCGGGTACACACTACTCCTGAGCAATGCCTGATGTCCATCACCACGATAGCACGACAGGCCCAGGGGATCCGTGCAGGCGAAGTCATCGCTAAGCTCGCTGAAGATGCCTACTTCATGCGGGTCGACAATAGGGTTGCCCAAGTACCCCCCCCCCCCGCCGGAAACCACGAAGCCACTAGCCGCAGCCCGGCAGACGGCAGACGCAACCGTGTCCGTGGTGAACACCAGCCAAATCCCAACCGCTCTAGGGCCTCGGCTGGAGGACCCTCACAGGGCGGCATCCGCCAGGGTGGCACCGGAGGTAGTCGCGGTGGCGGCGGCGGTGGTGGCAGTAGCGGCGGAAGTTCATCCCATGACGCCGGCAGAAAAGCTGGTGGCGGTGGCGATCGTGGAGGCTGAGGCCACGCGACTAGCCACGCCACCGGAAACGCACGTGGTGGCTACGACGCACGCCACAGGATTGACGAGATCCGCCGCAAGAAGGCTGCTGAAGCAAGCGACAACGACGGCTTCCCCGCCTACTCTGCACGGCTTCGCAATCTGCTCCTTCCCGAGAAATTCAAACCTCTCGGGATCACCAAGTATGACGCGAAGCAAGACCCAGTTCAGTGGCTCAGGTGCTACGCCTTGGCCATCGAAAACGCTGGTGGCAACAACAACGCAAAGTGCCTCTTCTTCCCTTTCTGCCCGGATCAAGCTCCACTCACGTGGCTCGAGTCACTCGAAAAGAACTCGATTGACAAGTGGGACCAGCTAATGGTCAAGCAAGAATACCCCATGGGACGCTCGGGTACCCGCATGGACCTGGCAATGGTCAAGCAAGAACAAGGCGAGACACTCCGCCAGTACATGCGGCGCTTCTTCGACAAGCGCGCGACCGTAGTCGACGTCACCGACAAAGAAATCATCGACCTCTTCCAAGACGAGCTCTATCACCGTCGCACCTTCGAAGACTTCGGTCGCCGCTGCCCGGGCTCCATCACCAAGCTCAAGGACATGACCACGTCATGGGCTGACGAAGAGGACAACGCGAACGCCAAGTACGACTCCATTCGCGGCAAGAACAAGAGCAATACGGGCGGCAACAACAACAACAACAACAACAACAAAGATCAAGGGGGTCGCCACAACAACAACTACTCGAGCTCCAACCGCAAGCGCAAGCCAGACAACACAGTCGCGGCTATACAGCGCCCTGCGAAGGACAACTCGAAGAAGACCTCAGGCGGCTTCAGAGACTTGCTCAAAGAGAAGTGCCCGTGGCATCTGGATGGCAATCACACCACCGAGCAGTGCTACCAGCTCCGGCGAGCACTCAAGGATACTCCCGACCCACGGCCTCCTCACGACAAGAAGGGCAAGAAAAAAGTCGACGAGGGCAATGGCAACTTCCAAGAACCTGACAAGACGGTGAATGTCCTATTCGGCGGACTACCCACCAAGCGGTCCCAGAAGGCCACCCGACGGGAAGTCTTGAACATTGAACCAGCGGTCCCGACACCTCTAAGGTGGTCGGAAGTACCCATTACCTTCTCCCGTGCGGACCAATGGACAAGCTTCTCCGAGCCAGGATGTTTTCCACTCGTCTTGAAACCTGTAGTCGCGGGCTCCAGACTCAACAAGGTACTCATCGACGGCGGGAGCGGACTCAATGTCCTCTTCACCAAGACCTTGAAGAAAATGAAGCTCGACATCACCGACATGCTCACCAAGAGCGCGTCACCCTTCTATGGTATTATCCCCGGTAATGCGGCTATTCCACTAGGCTCAGTGGTCCTGCCAGTTACCTTCGGGGAGACAAGGGAGAACTACCGCACCGAGTACATCAAGTTCGAGGTTGCGGACTTCGAAACCTCCTACCATGCCATTCTCGGCAGACCAGCTATCGCCAAGTTCATGGCGGTACCCCACTACACCTACTTGGTACTCAAGATGCCAAGCCCTGCCGGAGTACTCACGCTACAAGGGGACTTGAAGATCTCTTTCGACTGCGACACCGAAGCCGTGGAACTCGCAGCGACCAACCAAGTACCCAACGCAATGATGGAGATCTTCGCTGCGTCCAAGAAGCTTGCCCCAACTAAACTCGAGATACCCGAGAAGACCGACAACGCGAACAAGCCTCAACCATCGGAGGAAGTGCAGGTGAAGGCCATTGACCTCGGGACGGGCGATAGCAGCAAGACCACCATGATCGGCGCAGGGCTCGACTCGAAATAGGAAGACGCGCTCGTCAGCTTCCTTCGGGCTAACCGAGACATCTTCGCATGGAAGCCAGCGGACATGCCAGGGGTGCCCAGGAGGCTGATCGAGCATTCACTCAACGTCGACCCTAAAGCTACTCCCAAACGACAACACCTTCGCCGTTTCGCTGACGACCGACGGGATGCCATCAAGAAGGAACTCGCCAAACTACTCGCGGCGGGCTTCATCCGTGAAGTCTTCCATCCTGAGTGGCTCGCCAACCCCGTCCTCGTCCGCAAGAAGAACACGAACGAGTGGAGGATGTGTGTCGACTACACCGATCTCAACAAGCATTGCCCCAAGGACCCCTTCGGGTTACCGCGGATCGACCAAGTCATCGATTCCACAGTGGGCTGTGACCTGCTCTGCTTCCTCGACTGCTACACCGGGTACCACCAGATGCTATCAAGGAAGAAGACCAGGAGAAGACCGCGTTCATCACCCCGTTCGGCGCTTACTGCTATACGACAATGTCGTTCGGGTTGAAGAACGCCGGCGCTACATACCAGCGAGCTATCCAGGCCTGCTTCAAGAAGCAGCTCAACAAGAATGTCGAAGCCTATGTGGATGATGTGGTTGTCAAGACCAGAAACTCCGATATGCTCATCGCCGATCTTGAAGAGACTTTCGCATCTCTGCGAGAGTACCAATGGAAGCTCAACCCCAACAAGTGCGTCTTCGGCGTACCATCTGGGAAACTACTCAGCTTCATCATCAGCCACCGCGGCATCGAAGCCAACCCCGAGAAGATCTCCACCATCACCAATATGAAAGCTCCAACCTGCATCAAGGATGTTCAGAAGCTGACCGGGTGCATGGCGGCCCTGAACAGATTTATCTTGAAGCTTGGAGAACGGGGACTACCCTTCTTCAAACTACTCAAGCACTAAGAGATGTTTGTATGGACCGCGGAGGCTGATCAGGCTTTGGCACAACTCAAAGACTTCCTGTCAAAGCCACCGGTCCTCACGGCTCCTCGCAAAAAGGAGCAGCTACTGCTTTATCTGGTTGCGACTACTCATGTGGTCAGTACTGCCATCGTCGTCGAGCGGCAGGAGGAAGGCCACGCCTACCCAGTCTAGCGACCAGTCTACTTCGTCAGTGAGGTTCTGTCAGAGTCCAAGGCACGGTACCAACCGGTCCAGAAGCTACTCTATGCAGTACTCATCACCTCGCGGAAGCTATGACACTACTTCCAGGAGTACTCGATTGTCGTCATCACCGACTACCCGCTCGGTGACATACTCCACAATCAGGATGCTACTGGAAGAATCTCCAAGTGGGCAGTCGAACTCGGTGCCCTCAACGTCGACTTCAAGCCACGTACCGCCATCAAGTCTCAGGCACTAGTCGACTTCATGGCAGAGTGGCGGGAGAATCAGCTACCAACTCCAATCGAGCGGCCAGAACACTGGGTGATGTACTTCGACGGTTCACTCAAGCTTGAAGGCGCAGGTGCAGGAGTACTCCTGATCTCTCCAAAGGGCGAACAACTCAAGTACGTCCTGCAGATCTTCTGGAAGGTCTCAAACAACGAAGCCGAGTACGAAGCCCTACTCCATGGGCTCCGCCTCGCAATCTCATTAAGTATCAAGCGGCTACTAGTCTACGGCGACTCCGCAGTGGTCATCAACCAAGTCAACAAGTCTTGGGATCGCAACAAGGAGAACATGGACGCCTACTGCCTGTAAGTCCGCAAGCTCAAGAACAAATTCTATGGTCTCGAGTTCCACCACGTCGTCCGCGACAACAATGTTGCAGCGGACGTCCTGTCGAAGCTTGGTTCTACTCGCGCGCAAGTACCTGTCAGACTCTTCGTCCACGAGCTTCATGCGCCATCCATCCCGGAGCCGGCGCCAACGACCAATGACCCTGTGCCACCACAGTCCGGTCAGGAGGTCATGATGATCGACGTGGACTGGAGACAACCCTTCATCGACTACATCCGCGAGCAGAAGGTTCCTACCGACAAGAACATGGCCGAACAACTCGTCCGTCGAGCCAAGACCTACGTACTAGTCGGAGATAATCTCTATAGGCGAGGTGCCACTTCTGGAGTACTCATGAAGTGCATACCTCGGGATGAAGGCAAGGACATCTTGGAGGAGATCCACAAGGGCGTCTGCGGCAACGACGCGTCTTCTCGCACGCTGGTGAGCAAGGCTTTCCGAAGAGCTTTCTACTAGCCCATAGCTCTGGCCGACGCTGAAGAACTCATCAGAAAGTGCCAAGGATGTCAATTCTTCGCCAAGCAGCAACACGTCCCGGCCTACAAGCTAGTTACTATACCACCAACCTGGCCCTTTGCCTGCTGGGGGCTCGACATGATTGGGCCTCTGCCAACTGCGCCAGGAGGATTCAACAGAGTCTTGGTGGCCATCGACAAGTTCACCAAGTGGATCGAAGTCAAGCCGGTAACTTGCCCAAAGGCCGACAGAGTACTCGACTTCTTGGATGAGCTCGTGCATCGCTACGGGCTGCCCCACCGCATCATCACAGACCTGGGTTCCAATTTCAACAACCATCAGTTCTGGGAGTACTGCGAGAACAGCAGGATCGACGTCCGGTACGTCTCAGTCGCCCACCCCCGCGCCAATGGTCAAGTTGAGCGTGCCAACGGGATGGTACTCGACGCCCTCAAGAAGCGACTGCACGACGCAGCTAACACCAAAGGAGGTAAGTGGATCAAGGAATTACCCAATGCACTCTGAGGGCTTCGTACTCAACCTACCAAGCCGACTGGGCAGTCGCCCTATTTCCTGGTCTACGGCTCCAAAGCTATTCTACCTGCCGACGTGATGTGGGAATCCCCGGCAGTAGAATAGTACGACGAAGGCATCTCAGAAGACAGCAGACGGGTCGACATCGACAGCCTCGAAGAAGCCCGCTGCGCCGTCCTCGTCCAATCAGCAAGGTACCTTGAGGGTATCCAACGCTACCATGATCGCAACGTCAAGGAATGATCCTTCAACGTCGGCGATCTAGTCCTCCGTCACATCCAGAACACGGACAGACTACACAAGCTCAGCTCGCCATGGGAAGGTCCCTTCTCAGTCTCCAAAGTGACCAGACCAAGCTCCTACCGCCTCCAAACACTTGAAGGCGACGACATCAGCAACTCGTGGAACGTCGACCAGCTATGTCGCTTCTACGCGTAGTCGCTCGACTACTCATCTACGGGTCCAGTCTATATGACTACTCACGGACTCTTCGCTGTAAGCGGCCTCTCGGTCCTAGCACTAGTCTCCGGACTACTCTTCTCCAAGATCCAACGTCAACAGCTACTAACGGATCTTGGACTGCTCAGAGCATTAAGGACTCTAGCAGCGGTCAAACAGACCAAGTACTCTAGATCCAGCCTATACGGCTACTAACGGATCTGCAGCTGTAAGCGGCCCAAGGGTCCTAGCACCACCTAGCCGTAGGCGGCCTACGGGTCCTAGCGACTACACTTGTAAACGGCTCTGGCCATCCAGGTGTACTCCTTCATCAGTAATAAAGATTGATTCTATTCAACTTCTTTACTGTGCCTTTCAGTCAGGCAGACACTACCGAGTACTACTACTCATAACTTCTCCACGGTTTGGTACTCCGTGCACTTCGCTGCAAGTGCGGCCACGAGTACTCATTTCACATGCAAAACATGGACAACTTTCATTGATAATTCAAACAAGTCACTGACTACTTTGTTTGTTTTACAATTATTACTCTAGCTACCTCTACAGGTACATCTACTGGAGATTAAGCTTCTCCGCCACCTGCTCAGCAATGGGCGCCATCTCCTCGAGAAGGGTCTTGTACTGATCATCACTACAGTTAGCCGCAAGACAGCCGGCTACCACATCCACCGGTGCCTTGGGGAAGTATGACTTCATGTACGCCAGCACCTAGTTTGGGATAGATTTCGCTAGATGCTTGACATACGTCACCAACCGTCCGGGGGCTTCCTTCAACCGGTCTACCAGTGGAGCTATCTTGGGTCCACCCGGATGCGGCACCAGCAACCTTGCGATGGGCAGTGCGGCTTCCTCAAGCTCTTTCAGCTGGCCTCGAAGCTTCTCGCAGTCTTCATTGAGCTTCTGTAGAGATTTATAACAAATGACAAGGTCACGATCTGAGGCTTCACGGAGCTCCATGTGCTTGATACACTCATGGCGCAACTGAGCGTACTCATACTCAAGTACCTCTCTTTTGTCGGTCTCACGATACACAATGTTCTTGAGGTCCGTCTCCGATGCCTTCAGCTGGTCTACCACTGCCTCAAGCTCTGCAGACAACTCAATTCAAGGTCAGACTACTCGCCAGTGTTTCAATAAGTACTCAGCACTCTGGTGGAAGACATACCTTTGTTCTTCTGGCGTAGCGACTTGTTTGTTCTTCTGGCGTAGCGACTTGTTCTTCCGGACCAAGTCGTCCCTCTTCGCCTGCATCTCCTGCACCTCGCTATGATACTAGGCGAAGGCGCCATCCAGCTTGGATTGGAGCAGAGCCGCATGCTTCTTCGACTTGTCTAGCTCCTTCTCCAGGCCTTCGGCACGAAGAACTGTATCGCCATATCCCTTCAGAAGATCAGACTTCTGACGGGACCGCTCCACCACATCCTGCGCAAGACAGAATCAGTCCATGAGTACTCAGTATTCAACAAAGCAAGATTATTTGGGGTACTCGCAACGTACCTTGACCCATTGCTCAGTGCGGCGCCATGACTCCATGCTCAGAGCAACAACAGCCGGGTCGACAAGATTGTCCTCCAGCAGTTCAATACCCCCACGGCTTGATGATGCCGCCTCTGGCATGGGCGCCGAGCCAAGTGGCGCAGCTTCTTCTATGATCGGCTCCCGGACGACTACTTCCGTACTTGCCTCGGGGAGCAGATCGACTTGCGCTTCTGCACTTCGCTCAGGGGCTACCGTAGTCCCCAGCCTGGGGGCTGCTGCTGCCGTTGTCTCAACAACCGGTTCTGTGGGTTCTGTCTCCATAGTAGCCGTCTCCATAGCCACGGCTTCAGGGATCGCGGCTTCCTCAGCTTGTGCTCCTACCAAGATGAGTACAAGAAGTCGATTTCAACGACTACGACTACTACGCATGATGACTACCAGCGGTGACCGACACATACCTTCGACCAAGGTGGCTTCTTCCAAAGTCGACTCCACTGCGGCTTCAGCTTGTGACGGTGGCGTGGGTTCGCGCACCTCCGCCGAGCGGTCCTCTCCATCGGCTGGAGTACTGGCATCCCCACCGTCCCACGACAAGTCTGTGAATTTCCTGTTTCACGAAGTATCTAGTCAGCAATGCAAGATTACTGACTACTTCCTGCTCGAAAAGTTCAGAGAACTTACAGAGTTGACCGCACGACAGTCACGGTTGGAGCGCCAAGTATACTGGCAATATCAACTATGCTAGCTTCGCTGGCAGTTTCGGCTTCGGCATGCACCTCTTTTGGCTACTCCACCACTGCAACCGGAGGGGGACCCTGCCCTTCTTCGACCGATGCCCGCGAATCTTCGGCGCCGGTCTCTTGTTGTGCCGCTACTGGTACGGCTCCTTCAGTGATTGGAGGTGGGCTGACACTCTTCTCAGCTCCCGCCCCCACTGTCTCCCAGGCATCCTCGTCACCTTGATCAATGGGATCAGAGGAGGGGATGTCCTGCAACAGTTCAAATAAGCTTATCAGCAACAGACAACTTCTCGGCAGTACTCGACTACACTAGTCGTGCTACTCACCTTTGGCCTGGTGGCCTCTGACAGCTTCAGTTTCTTCACGGCGTGTTTCCGCGCCACATTGCGCGGTTTCCTAGGTGGTGCCGGCAAGCTAGCCTCCAGGCTAGATGGCTTCTCGATGACCGGGCTGTTCGGCATCCCAGCTCGGCTGAACCTTGAGCGGAGTTGGAACCGCTGCTGCAGCGTCTCTTCATCCTCGTCATCAGAGCTATCCTCGATGACAACGGCATCACTGCCTTCACCGACTTCACGGCACTCCTTCCCCTTGGGTTCCGCTTTCCCCTGCGCCTGTCCTTCAAGTCGCGGAGGGGAGGGCGGGATGGAGATGTACTTCTCCACATCATCCTACAACATCAAGCAAGCATGAGTACGACTACGTAAAGCAAATCAGTACTTGGGGGCTTATGTCAAGACTACTGACCTGGTTTGGCGGCCGTGCCGCAGAGTACTCTGGCACCGGGCACGGTGTGTACGGGGGCATATCCTTTAAGATTTTGCCCAGCCTCTCAACAAGGACGTCATCCTCGACTTTCAAGCCAGGCATCCGGGACGTATCCTCGTCGCCGGTGTACTGGTACCCGAGGGTGTCTCGCGCCATCAGTGGCTGCACCCTCCTCTTCATAAAATTGAAGGCCACGTGCTCGGCCTCAGTCCGGCCTCCCGCAAGGCCTTGATCTTCTTCAGCAGCGGGGGTAGTTGGATACCCTCTTGCATGGTGGGCTCCGTGTTCCACCACGGCGCATGCTTTGGCTGACGCCCGCTCGGCTTCGGCAACTCGGGGTGGTGGTTACTGATATAAAACCACTTCGCCTTCCAGTCCTGGTTGGAGTCGATGAGTTTGTACGGCAGGTACTGGCCGGCGACGTCTTCGCGCATCTGAATCCCGGCGCCTCCGACTACTCGCGGGTCATCAGTGCTTGGCTGCGGCTTCACTCGGAAGAACTTCCGGAACAAGATCCAGTGGGGTTTGATCCCCAGAAAGGCTTCGCAGAAGTGGACAAATATGGAGACATGGAAGATTCTATTGGGGTTGAGTTTGAGGTGCTCGATGCCATAGTACCTGAGCAGACCCTTGAAGAAATCGCTGGCGGGGAGCGCCAGTCCGCGCTCTACGAACCGCGCGAACATCGGGATCTCGTCCGGGTTCTTCTCCATCGGATACGGATCGCCGGTGGCGGTGCGCCAGAGATCCATCTCCTTCTCGCGGAGGAATCCACTATTGACCAAGGCAAGAAGGTCCTTGGTCTTCAACTTCACCTTCTTCCACTCTTTCGCCGGATTGGGGCGAGGGGACGCGGGCGGCGATGACGACGACTGGCCGGCATCTCCGGCTTCATCACGGCTCCTCTTCCTCGACGCGCCGGTCTTCTTGCTCTTTGCTGGAGACGCCTTCATCCTCCAAGTCACCGGAGTCTTCACTCGCATTCGCTCGGGGGCTGAGGAGGGGGCGGACTGCGGCGGCGGGTGCAAGTAGATCCAATCTACTTTGTGGCGGCAGCAGCGGAGCAGATAGGGCAGTCTCTTAGATCTAATTTGGGGGAATGTTGTTGCTAAGAGTGAAAAACCCTAAGGGGTTCCCTGGATATTTATAACCGGCCAGGCGGCTCAGATCTAAACAGGCAGATAAGGCGCCAGACGGGTGACTCAGCAGCAGCTGCCTGACTCTTCGAATTCCAGTACTCGATGCTCACAGTCTCGGGGGCTCGACTACATCAGATGGACTCAGTGGGCTACAACTGGATCCCAGACCCACTCAGGACACATTATACAGTCAAGATGATCCTTCAATTCGAGAGAGAGTACTCGACTCAAGGCTCGGGGGCTCCGTCCCACGTGTCCTTCGGTTTTTTCTCCGGATTTTTCGGGATAAGATTGGCAGAACTTCAGATTGACCCTTAGCTTGAATCTGCGATTCGACCTAAGGCTCAGGGGCTACATTCCATATGGAATGCGATTCTCCGAATCGCATTTTCCATATGGTTTCTTCATCAAGACAACACGAGTACCATTGAAGACCTTCGAGAGAAGATCTCGGGGACGCTTGGGGACTACTCGAGAAGACTTCAAGACTACTCGAAGACATCCTACTCGACTACAAAGTACTCGAGGGCTTGTCGTACGGACATCCCTGGGCCCACTACTCAGGTGGGTACTGGGACCGACTACTCCGTGGGCCCCTGGGACTACCCGACTTGAGCTGCATGGTACCTGTTGGCGTGGAGCGCAAGGCAAACGGAGGATTAGTACTTAGTTAGGAAGCTATACATGCCCGGATCCATGTAGAGTACTCCTAGCCGCACACGACTAGTACTCCTCTGGCAAACCAACTTGTAACCCTGTCTCCCGGACTATATAAGGCGAGGCAGGGAGCCCTATCTCATCAATCCGCATCATCTTGTAAACACATCCAATCAATCCAGAGCTACGCAGCATACAGGACGTAGGGTATTACGCACCTCGCGGCCCGAACCTGTCTAAATTGTGTGCCACGTGTCTCTCCTTCGAGTTACCGATCTCGACGAGGCCACATTCATCTACCTCGGGTACTCCCCTTGGTAGGTTGCCGGTCTAAAACACTGACATATGCTACAAGTTATCTCTTATCAAATGTATTATATAATGTAATCATTATATTAAAATATTAGATTGTTAGACTCTTAGTGTCTTACTCGCCCAAGGGCCCATGAAACTTGTGGGACGGCCCTGGTCGGGAGTGTGGGGGGAGTTGGGAGTGTGAGGGGGGAGTTAGGAGTGTGGGGGGAGTCGGGAGAGTGGCGGGGATTTGGGAGTGTAGGGGGAGTCGGGAGGTCTAATTTAAATCGTCGAGCGTGTGGAGCGTGTGCGAGTCGAGCCTACGTACGCGAGTCGAACGTGTCGAGCGTGAGGTCGTGAGGTCTAAATCTAAATCGTCGAGCGTGTCGAACGTGTCGAGCGTGTGCGAGTCGAGCCTACGTACGCGAGTCGAGCGTCTGCGAGTCGAATGTGTCGAGTCTAAATTTAAATTAAATTCTAAATAACATTTACATCTAAATATAAATAACATTTAAATCTAAATATAAATAACATTTAAATCTTAATCTAATTCGAAATCTAATTCTAAATTTAAATTCTAAATAACATCTAATTATAAATTAAATCTAAATCTAATATCAATCTATAAATATATCTAAATCTAATTTAAATCTATAACAAAATCTAAATCTAAATCTAAAACTAATTTAAATCTAATTCTAAATTTAATTTAAATTAAAAAAATGAAAAAAATTGGGGGCTGGCAACAGCCACCGTCGGGCTGACGTCAGCCCCCAAATCAAGGGCGCGGCGGCCGACGTACCGCGCGGAGCGGTGGCGTCTAGCGGCGTGGGAGGCGGCGGTGGAGAGACGGCCATCGGGGACGACGGTGGGTGGACCGGCGGTGTGCGGTGGGGACGGCAGGTGGCGGCGCGCGGTGGGGACGGCGGACGGCGCGGCGGTGCGCGGCGCAGGGGCGGACGACGGCCGGGGATGGTGACGACGCGGGCGGAGACGGGGATGGTGTCGATGGTTGGCGTGGAGAGGAGCAGCCGGGGACGAGAACGGCGACGACGATCGAAGGGAGCAGGACGGCGGCGGCGCGCGGGACACGGCATCGGGGCTGGGGACGAGGATGGCGCCGGTGAGTGAGGGGGACGGCGCCGGCGAGGAGCTATCGTGTCGTGCGGATCCGGCGAGGAGGACGGCGACGGGGATGAGCTCGGGGGGGGGGGGGCGGCGGCGGCGGTGGTGGCGGACCAGAGGAGGGAGAGGGAGGACGGCGCGGCGACGGAGAAGGCTAAGTGTTGGAGGAGGAGGGCGCCGCGCCTTATACCTCCCCACATTAGTACCGGTGCTCAACTAGGCCCGGTACCAACGTTAACATTAGTACCAGGGCTAGTTGAGCACCCCCGGTACTAATGTTAACGTTGGTACCGGGCCTAGTTGAGCACCGGTACTAATGTTAACATTAGTATCAGGCCTAGTTGAGCCCCGATACTAATGTGTCTTTTCATTTCGCGCCATATGAAAAAGGACATTAGTACCGGTTCTTATTAAGGCTCGGTACTAATGTGCTTTTCATTTTGTTTCCTGCTGTTTCCGTTTTATTTTTTCATTTTGATTTTCTATATTGATAATTTGATTATGGTAAATCATATACAAAGCATAAAATACCAGAACAAATTTAGTAAACTTTCTTTACACAGATACTATGAAATCATAAAATGAACAATCAAAATTAAACTTTTC
The DNA here is from genome assembly GCA_036936925.1 of Cenchrus fungigraminus. Lineage (NCBI taxonomy): Eukaryota > Viridiplantae > Streptophyta > Magnoliopsida > Poales > Poaceae > Cenchrus > Cenchrus fungigraminus. The sequence continues at coordinate 45,665,413 of CM072771.1, read as the reverse complement.
TTATCTTCAAGATAGTAATATTTTCTAATTGTCTTTTTTTTGTCCTCGACTTTAACAACCAAAAATAAATTTATTTTTTCATGCAAAATCTTCCTTAACAAGCACATCCAGTAAAATTAATATGGTAATCATGATTTAGTCTTGCTCATGTATATTTTTACGTAAATTTATTATTTAATATCTGATAATGCTAAAAAAGTGAAATAATTGATAGTTTTGTTAAGAAAAATAGCAAAATACTAGTTCATGAAAATATTACAACAATACTTTGTTACATGAGCACAAATTAATAAAACTTATTATACATCAGCATCTAAGGGAATGTTAACAATCTTCCTCTTCACGAATGTTCCTTGGTTGTGATCACGACGTAAGTATGGAGTGTCCTCTTCGGCTAACAGGATGCTAGGGTCAATCGTGACTGAAAATGGAGGAAGACCATCGAATTGATCAAAATCTTCTGAAATGTCAGTCTTGTCCTCAACTCCAACAATTTTTCTTTTTTCTGGTAGAATGATGTGACGCTTTGGCTCATTATCAACAACACCCTTCTTTATTATTAGTGGTTTGCTCGACATGTCTTTCACATAGAAAACTTGAGTCACATCATTCGCTAGGACGAACAGTTCGTCTTTGTATCCAATCTTGTTGAGATCCACTATTTTCATCCCAAATTTGTCTGTCATTATACCTCATGTAGTGTTTTTAACCCACTAACACTCAAAAAGAGAGATTTTTAAAGGTCTATAGTCCAATTCCCATATCTCTTCAATGACACCATAGTATGTTTGTACTTTTCCTTTGTTGTCTGTTGCATCTATACGGACACCGCTATTTTGGTTTGTGCTTTTTTGTCTTGGGCTCTCGTGTAGAATGTGTATGAGAGAATTCCTTCCTTGGCCCAAAAAAGTTCATGCTTCCTTTCTTGGCCCTCAAAACCGGTTTCTTCTTTCTTTGGCCCTCAGTTCAAAATTCATCCCTAGAATGACACTACTGTCACTTCGGTTAGGTAGGAACGTTAGACACCCCAGGGAGGCTTGTCAGATTTTTAGAGGATGGACAAAAATACCCCTGCTAATGAGACCAAAATGGATCCTCTGTTTCCTAATCGTTACCTTCTCCTCCCCGAACCCTAGACCGAACCCAAACCTGAGGGGCGGCGGATCTCACCAGAACCCTAGAGCCCGGCACAAGCGGCGGCGGCGATGGCGCAAATGCAAGGCGACGATGGAGCTCCGGCGGATGGGGGGCCCGACGGCCTAGCGGCTGCGACGCCCGCAGGGCAAGCAGCCACAACGTCCGCGGTGCAGGTGGCCGCGGCGGCCGCCGGCCTCAATGGCGACCGTCCTACAGCGGCTTCCGCGGACCACGTCGGTCGTGCTACGGCGGTGGTGATGGCTTCTGCGAGCCCCGTCAGGCATGCTGCGGCGGCCGCCGCGGGCTCTGTCTGACGTGCTGCGAAGGCAACGGATACCGCGGGCCCCATGAGGCAGGCAGCCGCAGCAGCAGCGAGCTCTTTGGGAGTTGCTAAGAGGGTAGCCCCAGGCCAAGGCGGGCCAGAATGGCTTCGTGAAGGGTGAGTGCATCTGTCCTCTATCCTTCTTAGTAGAGCACAATTGCATCTTGAAGTGATTGCTTAGCCTGCTCGTCTCATGCTCAGGATGGATCCAAATTCGACATATTTGCTAGAAATCAGATTGTTTGGTAATAAAAAGAAAGTTAGGAAGGATTTCAGATGTTACTGTTTTGATATGACAATTGATTCAGACTTGACAAACTATAAGGATTTGGTTGAAGAGATTGTTTCAAGTACTTTACTTCCTTTACTTTTGCCATCTTAGCCAAATCATGGAGACCACTAGGAACAGTAAGGATAACCAACTCAATTCTAGTACTGGAACATCCAAAAGCTTGGAGACTACATCTAAGGAACAGGGAAAAAAACAACAACTCTAGTTCTGGAGCATCAAAAAGGTAGTTCTGGTTCATTGTTTCCATTTACATGTCTGAAAGTTCCCATCTTATTTTTGCTCTAACTGTAGTTCTACTGCTGCCATACACAGGTCAAAAACAGATTCTAATGAACCTGCACCTATTGCCACTAAGCTGAAAACCAAAAGGAAAAAGGAGCCTACTAAAAAGATTACATCCATCCCTATGGTTTCACTTGACAGTCCTGCAATGGGCACAAGAAGCAGAAGGGTGGATCCGACTAGCCCTGCAATGAGCACAAGGAGCAAGAGGAGGCTCAGCCTGTGATCCTTATGTATTAATGAACTTGTACTCAGCTTTATGTGTCAATTTGCATGTCCTGTGAACCTTATGATGTATCTGAACCTTTCTGGTGTATCTATGAACCTTCGTGGTGTATGTGAACCTTCGTGGTGAATCTGTCCTTCGTTCTGAATGTTATCATGTGTGCATGTTTTAAGTTGATGTGTTGTCCATCTTCATATTATTGTTACAAAAATTGGTTCATGATGTGTTTCTCAAATTACATTGTTGTTGTTAGCATGCTGTTGTAGAAAATTATGGGGATTTGCTCATTAAATTTGTTTATAGTGCACATAATAAATAATTAGTCAATATATAGTACACATAATAATATAAATGTTGACAAAATTTTATCCGCAACAACACTTGTTTATGTGTACTAGAATGACACTAGTACGAAATTATGTGTACTAGAATGACACTAGTACAAAATTTTTTTGTACAACAACAAGAGGGGCAAAAGCGTCTTTTCAACCTGCCATTAATGGTGTTAGCTGACGAAAGTGTGGGTAGTGTCATTCTAGGGATGAATTTTGAACTGAGGGCCAAAGAAGGAAGAAACCAGTTTTGAGGGCCAAGAAAGGAGCCAGAAACTTTTTTGGGCCAAGGAAGGAATTCTCTCAATGTGTATTTGTTTATCTCGTATCCTTGGAACGTAAGTACTGAGATAGATGGACTTCTAGCCAACCATTACAGTTGCTCTCCAATAGTGTTATCACCTATAAGTTTTCTCCGCAACCATGATGCAAAATTATCATTGTGATGACGTGTATTCCTGGTCTCTGACTTCCCTATGTTTGAGGCCCGTACAATGGACTTGTGCTCCTCCCTGTATGGAGCCACTAGGGATGATTGCTGCAGGACAGTGGAATGTGCTGTATGAAATAACGTTTCATCCATATCCATCAGAGATTTCTTCCCTAGTGTGCCCTTTCCCCTGAGTCTCCCCTCATGGCGTGATACAGGGAGTCCAATCGGAGCAAGCTCATCAATAAAGTCGACACAAAACTCAATCACCTTCTCTGTAGCATATCCCTTTACGATGCTTCCTTCGGGACAAGCACGATTACGAACATACTTCTTGTAACCAGACATCAACCGCTCAAAAGGGAACATGTTGTGTAAATACACAAACCCGAGGATAACAATCTCTTCAACTAGATGCACTAGAAGGTGGGTCATGATAGTAAAGAAAGAGGGTGGAAAGATCATCTCAAAGCTGACGAGGCATTGCACGACATCTTTCTGCAACTGCACTAGATTGTTTGGATGGATTGCCTTCTGAGAGATCTGGTTGAGGAATGAACAAACCTTGACGACTGCCAATCTCACATTCTCTGGTAGAATACCCCTTAGTGCAAAAGGCAGCAATTGTGTCATCAACACGTGGCAGTCATGAGCCTTCAGATTTATGATTTTTTTCTCTTTGTAATTTATTATTCGTTGTATATTTGAGGAGTAGCCCGTCGGGACCTTGATACTGTTCGAACAATCAAACATCATCTTCTTCTCTTCCTTGCTGAGGGTGTAACTAGCAGCGGCCAACCAATTTCCCTTATCTCTCTTTTCGGGATGCAGACTTTCTTGCTGTTTCATAAATTTAAGATCCCGACAAGCTTCAACTCTATTTTTGTCTTTCCATATACACCTAGGTGGCCAAGAAAGTTCACGCAAAATTTTTTCATCACATGCATCACATCAATTGCATTGTGAACCTCAAGGATTTCCCAATAAGGAAGCTCCCAAAATATCGACTTCTTCTTCCACATGGGTGCACGTCCATCCTTGTCGTTTGGAACAGATTGGGCACTAGAAGCATTCCCAAACACTACCTTCAAATCTTTCACCATAGAAAATACAAGTTTACCATCACGGTGCACTGGCTTCTTACGTTTTTCTCCAACACCTTCAAAATGTTTTTTTCTTCTTCTCTTAACGGGTGCTTAGGAGGAAGAAATCGACGCTGGCCCAAATACACAATATTTTTACTGTGTTTTAGATACACACTGCAAGTATCATCTAAACAGTGCATGCATGCTCGGTATCCTTTGTTTGTTTGTCCTGATAGATTACCAAGTGCCGGCCAATCATTGATGGTGACGAACAGCAACGCTCGTAGATTGAAGGTCTCCTGTTTGTCCTCATCCCACACAGGTACACCTTCTTTCTTCCATAACGTTTTAAGATCCTCAACCAACAGTCTCAGATAAACATTGATGTCACTGCCTGGCTGCTTTGGGTCTTGGATGATTATTGGCATCATGATGAACTTTTTTTCATGCACAACCATGGCGGAAGGTTGAATATGCATAAGGTCACAGGCCAAGTGCTATGACCGCTACTGAACTCACCGAATGGATTGAATTCATCTGTACTTTAACCAAACTGAATGTTCCTTGCGTATTGTGCAAACTCGGGGAATCCTCTATCAATTAGTCTCAACTGCGACCCATCAGCGGGATGTCTGATCTTGTCATCTTCTTTATGATCTTCTTTGTGCCAACGCATCAACTTTGCATTAGTCTTACACCTGAATAAGCGCTTCAGCCGTGGTATCACTGGAAACTACCACATTACCTTAGCAGGAATTTTCTTCTTCTTCTTCTTCTTCTTCTTCTTCTTCTTCTTCTTCTTCTGCTTCTCCCCCTCAACATCGTAAGGGTCACCTTGTGGGATCTTATAACGCTGCGCTCCGCACACAGGACAAGCAAGCAATTTTTCTAATGAAGAAAACTATTTTTCTAATGAGGAAACTATTTTTCTAACTAAGAAATTACTATTGTAATGAGGAAACCATTTTTCTAATGAGGTACTCCCTCCTTCCACTTTTATAAGGCGCGCACGCATATCAAAAATCAAATTTTGTAATCTTTGACTATTAATTTGACTATTAACCTTTTATTTTTATGATGTAAACTTTATACGGTTAGGTTCGTAATCGAATATACTTTACCATGATTATAAGTTTATAACCATAACAAATATAATATATGATAAATGAATAGTCAAAGTGTTATATTGAAGACCGTGTTATGTTCTAGTATGCCTTATAAAACTGGAAGGAGGGAGTACTAGTGTTTAAATGAAGGCAAGAGTATGTTACACAAATTCAAACTATTAAATCCATATTCCACATGAAGTATAAACTTCTTCCTAATTTTCTAATGAGAAAAAACAATTTTGCTAATGAAGAAAACTTTTTTTCTAATAACGAAACTATTTTTCTTGCTAAAAAAATGTTTTCTTATGAGGAAACATTTTTCTAATGAGAAAACATTTTTTATAATAAGAAAACTATATTTTTAATAAAATTATTTTTATAATAAGCAAGCTATTTTCCTGACAAATAAACTATTTCTCTAATTCTAGTATTAATATTCTAGTCATTTCTCTTACTAAGTACATCCAAAAGCATTTAATATATTTATTTATATACAAAATTATGAAAAACATTTAAGTTGTATCATCATATATAACATCTCATCCAACTAACACGGCACATTCATTTATACAAATTCTATTAGAACATAGACAAAATACAATAAATAAAAAAAATCACCATTCTTAGTTCATTTTAAAGTGCTAAAATACTCCTATTTCAACCAATGAAACTCAACAAAACATGCATGAATCAAGAGAGGATGAAGTAACTAACCTTTAGACCACTCCAATGAGTGAAATCGTCGAGAAATGATCGCAAATCTGGCAAAATCTCCTCTAGGGCGTCATGGAGAAGGAGGAACTCGAAGCGGAGAAGTGAATGAGAGGCTCGGGCTGGAGAAGGAAGAAGCTCAGATATAGCCGTTGCACATCAGTACCAGCCCGTATTACGAACCGGTACTAATGTGTCCACATTAGTGCCGGTTTGTAATAAGGGTCGGTACTAATGTCCGGCGCTCACATTAGTACCAGCCCGTATTGAGCACCGGTACTAATGTGGAACATTAGTACCGGTGCTGAATACGAGCCGGTACTAATGTTTGTCACGAGATGGCTCCGCAGATCCCCTTTTTGGCATGGGACATTAGTACCGGCTCTAGTTGACATTAGTACCGGGGATGAAAAAAATCGGTACTAATGTTAAATTTTACCTGGGGCGAAAACCTCTTTCCTTAGTAATGCCTGCTGCTACGCCAAGTAAAAATCAATCGGTATATTATCAACGTACAGGCCCATCTGTTTACTCCAAAATTGTAAGGACTTATTATAGGCTGAGTGATAATTGACCACATGATTTTGTATCTAAAGCTAGACTATAAAAACGAATTATATAAGGTGAGGGATAAACGAACAAACCTGCATAAAAGCTTATGTGTTCAGAGAAATGATCACTGTTGAGTGTTGCCTGAAAAGTGTTGTCATACATAAGGTGTGTTTAGAAGTCAAAATTGGGATGCAAAATTGGGAGATTTTGCACGGATTTCGGGCTGAAAAGCATTGTTCCGAACTGAAAAGCACTGTAGTACTTTTCGTTTGTTTGTGGTAAATATTGTCCTACCATGGCCTAACTAGGCTCAAAAGATTCGTCTCGCAAAGTACATCCAAACTGTGTAATTAGTTTTTGATTTCATCTACATTTAGTACTCCATGCATATACCGACATTTTTGATGTGATGTTTGATGTGATGGGGAATCTTCTTTTTGCATAATGTATTTTGGGGAAGTTGGGCTCCTAAACAGGGCCATAGAGAGACGCATGTGTGTGTGTGTGCGTGCAAGGTTGTATAATTTTTTGTTTCTCTTCCTCGATCCTGTCGAATTAGCACCCCTCCCATCAATCACTTGGGCGGTACGACCCCCTCCCCCTTGATCTCCTCTATGTTGCCCCCTCCCTCCTCCTTGATCTCGCTTGTCGACTCGCCGTCACGTAGCAGGAGGGAGGAGCCGCTTCTGGTCGCCCTCTTCCTCCCTATTCATCTCGCTCGCAGCGTTTGACCCCTCTCTTCCTCCCTCACCAACCTCGTGTTGTAAGGAAAGGGTGAAGGCTCATACAGTGACCTTGTGAGGCGGCCCTGCTCACCGGACGCCGGGGAGGAGGTGGGTGTCGCAGCCAATATGGACTCCGTCATAGGGAGATTGCAGGGGAGCGCAACACACAGAGTAGGCGGGAGGCACAGCCGCAGGCAGTGCAAAAGGAAGATTGACATCTAGACCCCATAGAATAGGCAACCCATCACCCATCCAGGAAGCTAGTTAGGTTGCCAAATGGTCTTGCTTTTCGAGAAAAACCATCTTTAAGAAAACCTACCTTCCAGGAGCAAAAACCAAAAGCTAGCTTTTGAGGAAGCCAAAGCTCAAACAAACAGGATCTAAATGCTTCCAAAGCTAAATGCCTTAATGCCTTTTGGGGCTAGGCATTTGACTTTTGTACGTAAAAAAACTAGCAGATCAAAAGTGCCCATAAACTCAAACAAATATCAAAACCTTTGTTTATGTTAATATAAGCTAGATTTTTCAAATGCTATTGGTTTAGCTTCCAGCTTCTGAATAATAAGATGCCGCAACAACTAAAACCAACTACTCCTAGATCTTATCTTCCTCGAGACTATTGGGCCATATCTCCATTGCGCTCTCAACAAAGGAATGTTCACTCCCACAAATCTCTTTTCTTAAAAGCTCACCCCCTTTGTTGGGCTCTCTGCGTTTTGGGGTGTATGTGGCGCGCAGTGGCGAATTTGGCTGTTTTGTGAGAAAAACCCTCCGAGTTGCTAGAAATCGCGAAACGGTCCAGCAAGTCCCTACTGCACAGGAACAGTGTTCAAAATATTTGCACAAATGCCCTCAAACTATAATTGTTTTCTACGCGAAGAATAGGAAATTGTTGATTTCCAAATACCCCCTGACACTTTTTCAAAAAAACCCTCCCACCACCCCAACCCCCACCTAATACCCCCACCCCCTCCCCGCGCCCGCCCGCCCAGAACCCTAATCTTGTGCCCTCTCCCTCTCCTTCCCGTCGCTGCCTCCCCTCCTCTCCCCTCGCCGGCTACCTCCACCGCCGCCCCTCCCTGTTCTCCACCGCCGCCGCCGCCTCCACCTGCTCCCGCACTCCACCGCTGCCGACGCCTCCACCTGCTCCCTCCGTCACCCTTCCCCGTCACCCCTCTCTCGGCTCTCTACCGCCGCCACCCGCTCCCACTAGATCCGGATCCGGCGGGGGCGTGTGCCAGCCTGCCACGGGCAGCTTGCGGCCTGGAGTGGCGGACAGGGGCGGCGCGAGCGAGCGCTCCGGGCCGGCCACAGCGCGATGCGGGACCGTCAGAGCTCACCGGATCCGCGACTGCCAAGGCTGAGCTGCGTCTCCCATCGGTGATGCACAGCAGGCCGCAACTCAAGAGGTGCATGGGCAAGGTAAATCAATCCAGTCCCTTTGGATCTTAATTAACTGATATTTGGTCCGTATGCTCCTAGCATTCGTTTAAACTAGAAACGTGGGTGCGGTGTTGCCGCACCTGGCTTGATATGTTGGCCAGAGTATCTTGTGGATATTGGGCATGAGTATATCCTGTATTTAGGTCCATGTAATATGTTGTGACAGTATAGGTGAATGTTATGCAGGTGCCGTAGTTGAATTTAGAAGTGCTAACAGGCTTTGTGCTAACACAACCTAAGTTGGACTATCATTTAATTCATGGATGGAAAATGCATGAGAAAATGACCATTGCACTCAACCTTCAGGTTTAGTTGTCTGATTCGTTGGTGCACCAAGAATGCAAATTAAAAGGAAATAAATGAGAAACAATAACTTTGATCATTTTAACACTGCAGGGAGAATCGTTTTACTGTACATGAGTTGAGCTAAATATAGGTTTTATGCGCAATTCTTACCCAATTAGAACTATAACGTCAGAATTCAGAAATATTTGGAATTAGAACCATAATATGCCTGAATTTAGGAGTGTGCGGAACATCAGTTCACTTGAAACTCACTCTTCTTCGGAACTTGAATAAATCAGAGCTGAAAACTTGAATAGCCTTCTCTCAATCAATCATAAGGACATACAATATCTTTTCATCATAACCTGTAAGAAATGGGCAAAAAAGTGACTAAATAAGTGCTTTCAGCAATTTGTTTTGTTGTATAATTTGTTTTAGCATTAAAATTAATTATTGCAAAATACATTCAGGTTGGTAATTTCGAATTGAAGATTGGACACAGTAAAGCTACATGCAAAGATTCAGAATTTTAAGATCCACCATTCCTTTTCTATGAATTTGGAAAAATTCTTGAATGAACAAGTATTAACATACATCAACAAGTATGTAGCTTGTTAATTGTTCATCTTCTTGACATAATCGCATATAGCAGCAAACAGAGGCTTGGGTAGTTGTCAAGGTTCCCACAGCAGCATAGTTTCTGTGAATAAGATTGGTATGAAGGCAGCAGCGACCATCATTGCAATGATATGAGCTCGAGATTGAAGATATGTCTGTCAGGCCTTATAATTGAACATTTAACAGCATAGGAAGGAAGAAGATCTTACCAGTTGCAATGGCATCCTTATCAGGCTGGGTGTACCTTCATTGGCTGCAGCAGTGCTCAATGATGCGTTGGACAGCAAAATTGGTCACAGGCGGCGTAGGGGAAGGGGATGGGAGGTGGGTGCTTGCACGGAAATGGACGCCGGCCGGCCTCGCCTCCATCGTTATTTGCCCCAAGTGGTGCTAGCTCTAAGCCAGTGCACTGCGCTGCTATTATGATTGCTTCGCACCTTATAAAGAGAGTCAGAGACACGGGAAGGAGGAACCAACGAGCTGGGATAATTTATATGCGGTACATCATGCTTAGGATGTATAGTTGGTCCCTTTTTCTAGACCTGGACATAGGACTTGAGAAATAGGTATTTGCCCACATGAATGATCTTTACTACAGATTTGATTTGGTTTTGATATATATTAGTGTGCTCCTGGTTTGGTCGACATATTATTTGAGTTTTTCTTCACATGGCTGTCTTGATGAGCTCGCTGTGCGTTAATTCTCCTGTGTTGGTTCTAGGTGTGCTGCGGCGGCGATGATGTCGGTGACCTGAGATCTGGAAAGGGGGGACAAGGTGAGACTTTTTCTGCACAAACTTTTCGGATCCAGTCCTGCCTTCTTCTTTAGCTTGTTTGGACTAAAAAGTTCCCTACCTTTTTCTGTTGCTTGCTTGGCTGCAGTTGACTTTACAGATTTATAATCTACTGATTTCCTATGAATATCTTTGTCTATTTTCCCAAGTTATGTGCCATTAAATGTCCTGAACTTGTTTTGTTGCAAACGAGCTGCTCAATTTTAGTGGATAAATGTTGCTAAAAATGGCAAGTTCTCAGCACACATTGGTTGCAAATATAGTTACTTACCATTTAAGTATGCTTACTTTCTTATGTCTATTTTAAAAGAGCTATCATGATAATGCAGATTTAAATACTTTTCCTTGTGAGTTAGGCCTGCTGCTTAATTATATACTCTTTTGCGCTGATCACTGATTGATATGTGTCATGTATTCAGTATTCTCATACATGCTTTGAAGGTTTTACCTGCTTTTATGCACAGTAGATGATAGATGCATTGCTGTTTTGATTCGTGCTTGCTTACCTAGCCACTGAGCATGTGTTGCCATGATAGCTGCTCTAACAGTCTTTCTGCATGTTTATGTCATGCTTAGCAATCTAATTCATTGCTTACCACTGCTTTACAGGTCTTACAAAATTGAAGGTTTTAAACTTGGGATTTAACTATATCACAGATGCTTGTTTGGTGCATCTCAAAGGTAGGACTACCTTACTGTAATGTGGTTGTAAACTCGTGTCTTATTTTGTTTGGATTAGATTTAGAGCTAAACAAGAAAGTCACAAACAATGCATGTATCGAATTGGTATATTCTCGGTTTTTCCAATAGTTTCTATTTGTTTTGAAGTCTTGATTTTGCATATGGTATCACATCATTAGATATTCAATAGTGATTGTTTCTTTTAAGAATTAAAATGAACAGGTTCTTACAAAGGATTGGTGCCTTTTTTTTATTTCCTTTAATAGGTGCTCTGACTGATAAGCAAAAACCATTAATTATGAAACTAAATATAGTTGATCATAAAATAGTCCAAATAACAAAATACATACATCAGAGACATAAAAATAATGTCAAAACCAAAAAATTAAAAGTAAGGAATGTGATTTCCAGTGGTGCTAATGCATTTTTATATGCTTCTATCTGCCAAATGATGATCCCCTTTTTGAAAGACATTTAAAAACAAAATAATTGTAGAGCATAACTTCAATTTGTTTTGTATGGCAATGGCAGGGGCGAACTGTGCCCCCCTTTTTTTGTAGAGCATAACTTCAATTTGTTATGGTTAAATTCTTGTACTCCTTTCTTTCTTCTAGAATTAATCAATTTGGAGTCCTTGAACTTGGATTCGTGCAAGGTTGGAGATGAAGGTCTACGGTATCTGAAAGGTGAGTTGCATATTTACCAGTCTTTAAGTACCATCTCTGCAAAAAAAATTATCCATTCCATTCCCTGCTTATATTCCTGCAGGTTTAGCATCAACTATGTGTGTTTATAGAACCTTTGTGTGTGTGAATAATTGTTCCTTCTTTACACTTAGAGCTTTTAAGAATATTTATATTTTTGACAATATAGGTCTATGTTAATGCAGGCTTTGTGCTACTACAAAGCTTGGAGCTCATAGTGGTGTGTAGGATTTTGTATGGGCCTTTGTTGCTTATGGTAGCATGTTCTTATGCTGGGACTTGATTGCCTCTGGATTCAGAGCTAATAGTGGTGTGTCAAATTTTGTATTGTTGGTCATGGTAGCATGTTCTTATACTGGGTTGTCTCTGCTAGGTTTGAGCCATACCGTAACATCTAGATGCATAACACAGTGACCTTCTTTTGGGGTTCAACTTTCTTTTGGTAGTGTTTCATTCTAGATACCATGCTGCACTAAAGAGTAATGTGCTTTATTTGTGATTAAATCTGATGTGGTGCAATTTGGAAATTGCAAGATTAGGCGAAATTAAGTGATGAGTATACTGGTTTCCATGTCGTTTCAGGCTGCAGCAAGAAGAGTTCGCTGTCGTTGTATGGTAGTAGCTGAACCTTGAAGTCATTCCACTTCCTCTTGTGTACCGGAGTCTTGCAAGAGGTAACCTCAGCCTCCTACTCTCCTTGCTCCATTTAGCGTTCTTCTTTCTATGTTTTAAGCATGATGTACCGCATATAAATTATCCCATCCATAATAATCGTACAGAGAGAAGAGAACAATTGCTGCCAATTGATCTTATGAAATTCAATGGACTGTGTTGCTCCTCTGTGTTGTATGGTTATGCAGTTGTGCCGTCTAAAATTTCTTGTGTGCTATCTTCTTATTGTTTTCTGCAGCGGGCAAGGTGGTTCCTGTTCAGGCACACATCAGTTCATAAATCTAATTGTATTGTTTCTTTTTCACTCACAGGATCTGCTATCATTTACAAAGAGGAGTGGTGTAAATGTCAATGTGTTAGAGGTGAATACAGTCTAAGGGAGTGCTGCAATGTTGCTCAACTTAAAGATGTAAGGTATGCTACTTAGTATTTTGGTATGTGCACTATTATTGAGTAATGCTTGATGGAGAATTGAGAATGATATTGTAAATGCTTAATATTTACAAAGGGTCAAAATAATAATGATGGTGTGATTCAGGGCTTTACTGAAAAATGAAATTAATTTTCTTTTTTCAAGAAAGGACATGATTATAAGCAGGGATGGTGGGTAATAATGCCGCGAGGTTGAGGGCACTGACCGCCACTCAATATTTGCTAATAGGGTCAGTTGACTTTTTTTAACCATGGGCGCCCCTCCTCCTAATTAACATTATGCCCTCAAACACCAAGAAAAATAAGCTTTGAAAGGGTGTCCCCTATCAGGATGTCTTCATGAGGCTGGTACGCAGTTTGAAATAGTTATTTGGTGAGCTTAACCTGCTGAGTGCAGTTATGCAAAGTGCATTTTCAATGATTAGATTTTCATGAGTATATTCGATTTGTAAGGTACATTTCTCTTATATCGCTACAATAATTTCATTTGTGCTTAATATTTTTTTTGTAGGGTTGTAGGCGTTGGAGTAAGCAAAGTTGTCACACCCGAATTTAAAGACAAATTCGAATGCTCATATTATATGTGCGCCAGGATCAAAGTTCACACATATAACGACTCAGTGATAACCAAAACACAGTGCTAAAACGTAAAGAGAGTATTAAACTTTATTACAGACCAAAATGTCTCATAAACGAACTATTAACGAGTAGCAACGCAGCGGATAGGGTCAACACCATAGGCAGTTGACTGGTGACACGCCCGCCTAGAAATCGTCGAAGTCTCCAGGGAAATCTTCAAACCTCTCCAAGTCTGAACAGCATCCGGGTAGTGTCGTTGCAATAATAAAAACAAGCGTGAGCACATGTCGTACTCAGCAAGCGGAAACATAATATAACATGCAAGGCTGTTTAGTGGAGGCTGATGGGTTTAAGCATTCAGCATTTTAGTTGGTCAAGTTTTATTAGCAACATAAATACCAGCAAGTGTAAGTTTATACCAAACCCACAATTAACATAAGAGAATAAACAACATAAATAAAGATAGATGCATCAAGTTAATCATTGACTTCCATAGATTAATCATGTGAGGTTCCAGGCCGCTCTTGACCGTGAGCATGGCTAATCGATTAGTTTTACACTCTGCAGAGGTTGTACACTTTCACAACAAGTCGCGTAAAAGTTCTAGGAACTTTAAACCCAACCATGCGATGCCGGCCAAGCATCATACCAGACTACCTAGGTGTGATTGCATAGGGACGCTACAAGGCCTTTACAAAGTTTCCCCAGTGTGAAGCACCCGCGAAGGTTCCGAGTCGTTGCAGAGTATAAAGTCCCCTAGTAGGTACCGTGTCTTAGCAAAACCCAACTCCCTACTAGAGCGAGTCTATACCCCACTGGCGTTCCCCCTTGCCCTTATCAGGTAAGATCACCCCAACATTAGAGTCCCTAATTAATTAGCCAAGGCAGAGCCATATGCCCTTGTGGTTGCACTGTTGTCCTGAGTGGTCGCTCCATGTTCCAATTAAACAAGGTGATCTTGTATTAATGAAGGTATAACATAAGTAAATCAAGTTCATAAAGTTTCATTAATACCATCCACCAAGTTAAGCATAGCGAGAGCTACCCAATAATAAATTAAAACCCAGGTTGTTCAAGGTAAAGGGATAAAAAAAATAATCTAGTCATGTCCTTAATAGGGGCGCATCAATTTAATGCAAGCAAAAGTAAGAACAGTGAATTAAATGCATGTTGTATAGGTAAATGGGTATGCATCAAGGAAGACTTGCGTTCAACAAATCCATGTTGTTGTTCAGACACTTGAGATTCTTGGTCTTCAAATCCTTCAGCCCAAACATTCTCTACACATCACATCAAGTACATACAAACACACAATAGAATAAAATAAGAAACAATCACCAAACAGTATTATCAAAGCAAAACAGAGGTAAAAAGCTATTCTACTCTTCGATACGATCGCTTGGATATAAAGAACGCGAAAAACGGAGAAGTTATGGCCAAAAGAAGATGCAAGTGTCTATCTGTGAAGAATCTAAGGTTTCAGGGGCCTAACTGCAAGAAACTGAGGGCTAAAACATAAAGAAACTTAAAAATAGAGGGACTTGGTTGAAAAACTAAAGATTTGGACCTCGGCTACTATTTCTACAAAGCTCAGGGGTTAAAACAAAAGAAACAGGACCAAACCGTAAGGATCTTTAACTGGTGGAAGGACCGGCTTGTAATTTTAGAAAGAGCAGGGGTTTTTCTGCAAAAAGACATGGTCACGCGGGGGTTTAGATCTGTTGACCGGTATTGACCCGGCTGGATTGGATCTGAGCCGGTGGATCTTGATCCGGCGGCTAAGAAGAACTGCGAGCGAGCTGCGGCGGCGCGAACGACGGCGAGCGGCGGCGCAGCAGGGCTACTCCGACGAGCTTGCTCGGAATCGAGCCATGGTGCTCGGCTGGCTACGCGGATAGGCCGGGGAGATAGCTGGCGCGACGGCGATCCAATCTAGGGCACCGGGGAGGCGGCTAGGGCATCGACGACGGCGCAAAGCTTGGCGCAGCGGCGGCGGCAGAAGAAACGACTCCGGCGAGCTCGTGCACGCGGTGTAGAGCGCCTTGACGCAAACAAGCGACTCCGGGAGGATCCTCACCTCCTTGCGGTTCTCCGAGTGGCCTTCTTGTCGTCGGGACGACGGCGAGACGACGGATCAGCGACGGCGGCGGCTAGGGTTTCGGCGCGGCGCTGCTGGAGCTCAAGACGGCGGCGGGGTTGGATTGAGAGGAAGCGGCGAGGCTCGGCTGCTTATAAAGGGCAGGGCACGGGCTTGGCGTGGAGGACAAGGCGGCTCGAAGGCGGGGCGGAGCGGGACTCGGGCACGGCCATGGCGGAGTCCGTGTCGGAGACGGAGGTCGGGGATGACAGGTGGGTCCCCTGCGTCAGCGGCTGCGGGCGACGGGGTGAACGCGGGCCGACGCTGGGCTGGAAGTTAACTGGGCCAAGACGAGAAGCGGCCGGCGAAAGGAAAAGGAGGGGCACAGGCGGACTTCCATGGCTGGGCCGAAATAGGAAAACGGGCCAGAAAGAGAGGAAGGTTAGGGGATTAAAAGAAAGGTTTTTGAATTTTTAAAAGGGGATTCAAACATAGAATTCAAATTTGAATTTGAATTCAACCAATCAAAAATAATGCACCAGCATGAAATACAACAATAAACTCCTATATTTATTAATTTAATTTTCAAAAATATATTTAAATGCCTAAAAATTTAAATACACCTTATATGCTTTAGACACATAACCTTGTTTCTATTCAAATTTTATTGAAAATATTTTTTTTATAAAATTAGGGTGTTACAAAAGCACAACTGGTTCTGAAAACGGATGGTAGTGCATAATTCTTTTTACTAGGTGCAATATATGAAGTTGTGTAGAAATAGAATAATCTTCACTTGGTCTAATGAACTTTATCTGTTAGATAAAAGCTTTGGGATGATAGTTTTGTAAAAATATATGTTTTTTCTTGACAACTATATGAACATGATTGTCATTTTATCACACATGATGAAAATTCATGTTCATTCCATAGGGTGCATATGCATCTTCATTTGAGCTAGAACAAGTGATTGTTACTCTTCCGTTTGCTTATATTTGATTGTTCGTTTGATTGTTGGCACGATAGAGCGCGCAACACGCGCCGTCTGTTCTAGTTTATCTTCAATGACTTAAAGTGTGTCACGTTCCAAGCCTGTCCACGTCAACCATAAAACATATTGGCTGTCGGGTCACGTATTGAATGGCTCAGATCTTTGAAGAGAGACTTGGTAATCTTGCAAAAAAAAATCACTGTTCTTCGTCGGAACTGAACCCATCATCCAAAGGTCTCTCTCAGGACATTTTCACAAAATCCTCCGAACTTCGTCAAAATACGGCATGCTGTCTAGGGACCTCTCCTATGCAATTTTGCCAAGAAACACCTGAACTTCATCAAAATCAAATCCGCTCTCAATGTTTTTCAATAAGCCCTCCATACTTTATCAAAATACGCGCAATCTATAAACTTCTCGCACACAATTGTCGAGGAAATCCTCTACCTTTCACCAAAATCAAACCACCATCCAACCCACAAGCAACATAAATAAAAATTTAAACCGATGATTTATTAAATAATAAATTGACTACTACTTTGCAGAACATAAATAATCAAACTTGTTCCGCTCTAAGTATTCTTTTCAATAAGCCCTCCGTACTTTATCAAAGTACACGCGTCTATAGACCTCACACACACAATTTGTCGAGGAAATAATCTACCTTCACCAAAATCAAACAACCATCCAACCCACAAGCAACATAAATAAAAAATTCAAACCAATAATTTATTAAATAATAAATTGACTACTACTTTGTAGAACATAAATAATCGAAGCTGCCGATCAAAGGGTCTCCCATATTGTTTTTAAATTCCCCAGACTTCGCCAAAATACGACGCATTGTACAAGAGCCTCTTGCATGCAACTTTCCAAAGAAACACCCAACGACCTTTATCAAAAATCAAACCCATCTCAGTAATTTTTGAAAAAAAGTCCCTCATACTTTATCAAAATACAAAACTTCTGTCACTACTACAATAACTGCACAATAAAAATTGAGAGCAGAATAGGCATACATAAATATTGCAAAGTCCATTGTCTAGATAATATAATACACACTTCAAACCTTTAAGTTTCAAAAAAATTATCATGTTTTATTAAATATTTCACAACAAAGAGGGCCACTTTACGCGGCATTACAATGTTCTGTATATATAGAAAACCTGCATGACCATTTTCTAAGAGGTTTGATTGACTATTTGCTATATATACGCCAAATTTTCACTATGTAGCTTATCTTTAGTTCACAAGATAGTGGTATGTCAACATGGCCTTGTGCTTCTTTCGTTTTAATCAATCAAATTGACAGCAACTCAAAAGGGAAATCAAATAGGCAAGATGGAAATCAAAACTAATTGATTGATACTCCCTCCTTCCACTTTTATGAGGCGCGCACGTATATCAAAATTCAAATTTTGCAATCTTTGACCGCTAATTTTACTATTATTTTTTATTTTTATGATGTAAATGTTATATGGTTAGATTTGTAATCAAATATATTTTATCATGGTTATAAGATTATAACAATAAGAGATATAATATATGATAAATAAATGATCAAAGTGTTATATGAAAGATCGTATTATGTTCTAACTTTCCACTATTCACCTACTATTCATTCACACCACATTTCGCCAACTAAACAACCGATATACCTAATAAAAAAAAGATGCAACTGCCTATTTGGTGGCAACCTCTTCTTTCTTTAGGCTTTAGCATGGAGCATTTGTTGGGAAGTAGGAACAACCTGAGCGCGAATAGAACAGCAGATCTTGCATAGATTCTGACACCGGCCAGTTTTAACAAAAACACTTGCTCCCAATTACCAAGACGGCAACAAGGGCTGGTAGCTCTTCATCACAACTTCTATTCCGGTACAGATACTGCCACTACCATTCTTTTACCCTTTCGAGACTGCGTACATGCTGCTCCGCCACGTGTTCATCCTGTTTATTCCTGCACAAAAGTACTACAAATAAAACAACACCACCAACACACGTACTAGCATACGACAACAGCAGCACAACAGGTAGGAAGTACCGGTAATTTTTTAAAAATTCACCTGCTAATTCAGAGGGATGCCCCCGCCCTTTTCGAACTCTTTAAAAAACTGCATCCCATATGCGCCTTTACGAGTGGTATGATTCGATTCATGTTCTCCACACTGCATCCAATGGCTCCATGCGCTTGTGCTTTCGTGCGTCCAGCGCGGCGCTGCGTCCGGCTGCCGGGCTCCGCTCGTTGGAAGGGGGCAAGGATTCCGTCACCGCGGTGGGGTTCAAGCGCGTAGGACAAGCCGGAAAAGTGTGCCGTGGAATTTGCTCGGGTTGAGCGGCCGGGGGGCGTTGTTTACCGTGCTGAAGCCGTTCTCCCTGGAGCAAACGGACGCCGGCCAAGAATCTTTGGCTCTGGGGGCTTCAAAAAGATGGCCGGCCTCGAACAGAACACTTGTTGCTGAATGCTACATTGGTAGTGGGTGTATAATGCACTCGTGACTTGTGGCAAAATGCGCTCTCCGTTTATTTTATTTTCACTTTGATACGAAAGACATTCTTGTGGGGGGAAAATCATTACTTTCATTTTGTATGGGACATCAATACATTGCTCCTGTCTGCAAACAGTAGACAGAGTGACGTTTTGGACATCGACGTGTCATTGGCGATCCTTGTCACCAACTCTGCCCGAGTGTCCACAACTTTGGCTGCTCATTTCTATTACAATATATAAGTATTTATGAACGATAACAAGATTACAGCCTAATTAAATTTTAGACAAAATGGTGTGTGTCTCTGTCGTAATGTTCAGTTTTAATACACTAATAATGTGCTTTCGAAGTAATTGATAATCCAAGTTCTAGTATGTTGCTTTTCTTTGAACAATTTTAATTACATACAAATTTCTCATTCAATATAAGGGGGGCAAATCATATAATAGCTAAAACAATTTGAGAAATACACAACGTAAGTTGGTATCTTCATAGAAGTCAACCCAAAAACATCACTTTCTTATATGCTTCTGATTGTCAAAGCAAATCACATTGCATTGCAGGGTGGTACGTAGCATCGCTTGGGTCCATGATGGAACCAAAAGGTAACCGGAATTGGAACTACCACCACAAGAAAGGTTTACCATTTGCACTATAACCGATCAGCTAAGAGGTTTTCTTCAGTACACAATACGACCTGTACGACCAGTTGAAAAATGACTCGTATGTAACAGAAAAGAACCTATATGTAAGGATCGGACGGTTGAGATTAATTCTATATGACCGGTTTTTTAGCTGTCGTACGGTAGTATTCAAAGGTCGTACTGGTAGTTAAAATGTATTATCAGAAATGTAAAATGTCATTTTTGTAATATATAAAAACGGGGGGAGGAGGTGTGCACGGGTGGACCGGGTGGGTAGCGGGGAATTTTTTTTTCTAAAACATATATCAACCAAATTACCATTTTATCCTTAGAGAAAAAACTGAAGAAACTGACAATACGACCGTACGACCGTTGAAACGTATTGTGTACCCAAGAAAACCTCTCAGCTAAAGCAACAACCAGCCAATCAATAGGACACAGGTTGCAGAAGATCCTCTCATCGTGATTCATCGACCATAAGGGCATGTTCTTTTCGTTAAAAAGAAACCGTGAAATGCACTATTCACCTATCATATCCATCACATCTTCTCTCACAAGAAATACTATTCCAGCACTATTTATTTACAACTTCACTATTTCTTTTCACCCAAGAGAACTCGATCGTGAGTCGTGAACACGAAGCAACTGTATAGTTACATTAGAAAACACACCCATCGCGTGAGCCCTGACAGACATGGGCAAATCTAGATGTCAGTATGTCACTGAAGTCTCACAGTGTAGAACACCCTGTTAGCAGCTGACTCTCGTAGCATGTTTCATCTCCCCCAATCATTGGATAGCAACAACTGATCTGTTTGTGCAAAAATTTTCAAATCTGAGGTGGATAGGCTGGTGTCATTTATCAAGCATGTCTTTTCAAGTCCGGCACCAATTGCTATCGGTAGTACGAAGCTAGGATGCAAAGCAGAACAGATGAAGCTGTAGTCACAATCAACTCCTGGAATGAGATACTGCGAATTAGTATTATTATTCCTGAAAACAGCATATGACAGTGGAAAGCAGCACTATGGTTCATTTTGCAATGATCCGTGACTTGTTTTCCACTGCAAAAGCAGCATCCACTTATTCCAGTGGCCTTTCCGTGTCAGTAATTATATTGGAAAGTTGACAGTTTCTAGTTCCTGCTAAACTACCAACAAATTGTCCAAAAAGGAATTGTCAAAGAGTGGTATTTAAGCAAACAGCACCTGTCCATCCACATGATGGATTTTGCACGATATATTCAAAATGTTGGAAGAAATATCAAAAAGGTTGGTACTCCTACACCAACGTAAAAACATTTGATATGCAGCAGAAAATATCACTCATCTGAAAATTGTAAGCAACAGATGGAATATATTGTCCTAGAAACTGGGAACAATTTACAAGCCCGGTATAGCCCTGAAATTTCAAAAACCCGGAAGCAGTTAACTGAGCTAGAAATGTAGCTCGATTGATAACTTTACACAAATCACTTAAACAGGATTGCATCTGAATAGTTCACTGACCAGGGATGTGGCAAGTATTGATCCAAGCACCAAACCCAGACTACGTAGCACTTGTTTTGCCATATGTATACCTTGACCTTCAACCTCACCATACTCCTGACGGGAATGATCATAAACGGGCACTAAATTCAATCACTCTGCAAATAAAGTCCGTGGTGGTAAAAAAAAGTTAACAGATAAGGGCATCTATGTTTGTCACACCTAACCTTAGGGCACTCCCAATGGTGCATTAATAGTAGTTTCTATCTCTCTTAAATAGCTTGTCAATTAATTGAAATAGTGATGTGGCAGCCTAATTAATGAGGAAAGAGATGAAGAATCATAGAAATGATTTCTTCATGAAGAAACCAAGTCTTCTCTTGAACCAATGCACCAAGAAATCATGAAATTGCCATTGGGAAGAAACTACTAGTTTCTAGGGGACTCATGTCACTCTTTTATTGGAGGAAGAAGTTAGAGTTAAGAGAGATGAAGAGAAAACAATTATTACTTGAAGACACTACCACTGTGGAAGATAGTTTCTATAGATGATTTCTTATGCTATAGAAATCGTGTCAGTTTCTTCCATTGGGACTGCCCTTAGGCGTTAAGTTACAAGCCACGCTTGTGGTTCCTAACGTTGTGGCAAAGTGAACATGTCAGCCATGCTTAAGGTTAGTTATGCCAGATCTTTTGTAGTAGGCGTTTGCTGTGCTTCTACACATGTTTGCCTAAAATATGAGGTTTCTGTTTGGTTTCTAGCTAAATATGGTTACAGTTACCCGTATTACAAAGTAGTGAGATTACATCTCTCGGCACAAAGTAGTTTCTTTAGAGGAGAAGCATGAAGTCACTAACTGAACTGCATAAATACACTGGCCTATCTAAAAGTATTTTGGGCTGGCACATGCAGGGAAACAAAAATGGATTGGTAGTAAAATTTTACAACATTATTTGAGTATTTGTAGACCACTATAATCAGTAAAAATTGTTTACCCTAAAAATGAGTCAGCTAAAATTTGGCATGAAAGAAATCTGAGCCATTAAGCTCTTCCAAACCTAGCAGAGAATAAGTTGTTCAGGTTTTAATTTGGTTTTTGCATCAGAGAACTGAAAAGGTAGTCAACATCCACAGGAACACGGATCCTACAGATACATGCACAAGCAACTAGCTTTTGCTGATCTCAGCTAATGCAGGCAAAGGTGCAAGGTGTGACAGCAAACTTCAGAGAAGGAAATGCAGGAGTGTGGAAGCGTACAGAGAAAGAAGGGAAACAAGCCAGAGCCTAAAGATAATCTTGGTGTGTGGCAAGACACAGAGTTTGGCAATGTCCTTCACCACCACACCTGTGGTGAGAGTTTGTATGACAAAGCTCTGAAATCTTGCCTAACAACATGGCAGCTTTAAGTTAGTAATAAAGAACCAAACGCCTGCCTAAGGAGCCTAGGTAGAGAACTAACCAACCTGTGGACCTCATCTCCTCGTTGAGTCTAAGGCATCATATATTCAAACATGGTGCATAGCAGTCCTTTCTAATTAGAAGTATATAGGCTGACTGCAATTGTTCCTTAGTATATATCTTGAAATCAGTTTCTCATCCATCAAGCTGAGCTTCAGGTTAGGAATAGGAACTACCGAACTAATAACCAGTGAGATTTCCTTTTTAAAAAAAAGGGGCAAAAAAGAGAGACTTGCCATTATGCAAAGAAGAAATAAATTTCGTAGACCTACCACAAAAAGCAAAGAAAAGAAACCATACCATGGTCCACCTAACCAGTAGCCACCCTGTTACCTTAGTGTGCTTTAGTTTGCATTATATCTGAACTACAATGAGCTAAAAATAAGAATCTGGGACAATATAACCCTTTCACCCAGTGTTCCATATAGAATGTAGACAGTAAAAAAATAATGAAAAATTAAACTAGGAAATTGCCTCACACCCCTATGAAAAACAAAGATATGTATAATTTTAGGAACTGCCTCGTGTCCATAAATTGGCTCACATTATATATGGGAGCGATAGCTGGCTCCGTAGCCTTCAGCTTCGCCAGTATTCGGTACAAATATGCAAAACACAGGAACTGTAAGGGTTTCCAATCTGCGTGGCCCAGGATAGATATAAACATGATCTGCAACAAACAAAAAAACATACAAACAAAATTATGGAATTCTGCATGTTATTTCAATATTTGTTGTATAGAACTATAGATGATCATCACCGCAAAGCATGCATGCTAGTTGACTTGTTCATTTTGCAGAATGATACTTTGCCAAGCTACAATTGCAGAAACTATTTTTTATGTATGATAAAATGCTAAGCTAGTCCAAGTGGTACTATTTTGAATTGCTTTCCATTTCGTTCTTTTCAAGCTAAGACTTTGGTGCATACGGCCAGGGGCGTAGCCAGGATCCAACCATGGAGGGGGCCAATCAACCATGAAGGGGGCCAACAAGTCAAATTCATAACAAAATGGAGTGATTTTTACTAATTTTACTCATTTTTTGAATTTTAAACACTAAATATGCTTGGACTTAGGGAACATTAGGGGGGGCCTGGCCCCTGCCCGCCCCCCGCGTGGCTCCGCCCCTGCATACGGCAGTGCGGCATACAGTTGAAGAAGCCACTCTTTTCATAGGTTTGTAAAATTTATGTTTTACTAAGACCTAGCAAATACTAGCAGCTGTGAAGCATTTGATAATTCGAGACTTTTGAACAATTTCTTACAAACGCTGCTGATATTGCCATATTTATGCGCAGGTCCTTTACAGTGGATCTTGAGTATCTGTACCAAAGACAAAGATGATTGTAACCACCACAGTTCAAGAGGATCAGCCAGATTATCAATTGCTTGCAATGAACATATTTTTTTCTTGCAGTATATTTCCTTTTATATAGTACTGTTTCATCAGTGGGGTCCTACCTTACTTTTCCATAAAATGAAAAAGGAATGATATGAGGATGTTTGCAGTAAACCTATGCACAAAGACTTCCATGCACAGCAATGTTTTTTTTAAGACGTGCGTAGCACGTATTTCATTAAGAAGAGGAGAAAGGTCTGATTACAAACAACGATACAAAGGCGGGACGACAACAAGCCCCAAACGAAAGAAAGAACCAACCGCTACCAACACAAGGCTACCTAAGAGCGCGGGGGCGACCTACGACGACCAAGAAAACTAATCCCCGCAAAACCAGCACGGGACCACCTCCGGGCTTCCTCCAGGATCAGCGGTGCCAGTGACACCGGCTGTAGCGCCACCCTGTCATGCACACGCCTGTTCCTCTCTTTCCAAAGCGACCAGACGACCAAAAGTGCCAAGGAGTCGAAACCTTTGCGCTGAATCTTGATAACCTGCTTCCTAGCATCTAGCCACCACGTGAAGTAAGGCACCTCCTCCTGCGGCGTCAGCCGATCTAAGCCGAAGTAACGGAGCACCCTAAACCAGGTTTCCCGACTGTGGACACATCCAAGAAGGAGGTGATCCAAGGTTTCGACCGCTTGCGCACAAAGGGCACAATCATCTGAGTCACGTAGACCATGCCGACGTAACCGGTTCGAAGTCCAACAACGACCATGCAGCACCAGCCAGCCAAAGAAGCGACACCGCCCAGGAGCCTGCACCTTCCATATGCGCTCAGCTCCGGCTAGCGGGATCCTACCAAAGAACAGTGCTCGGTAAGCAGAGGCAGAGGAGAACTCCCCGGTAGACGACCATTTCCAGATGAACCTGTCCGGCTGGTCGGACAACTGGAAGTCCTGAACTAAGTCCCAGAGACGAAGGTATTGGACGACCACGGGGACAGTGCGAGCGAAGGCAATGTCCCAGATCCACTGTCGGCCGGATAGGGCATCCCGAACGGAGCGGGATTTACGAATCCTAGCCGGGACCGCGTTCCAAAGCTGAGGGGCTAGCTGAAGGACTGAGCACCCGTTGATCTAGCGATCCATCCAGAATAAGGCGCACGACCCATCACCAACTTGCACTGTGACCGAAGCATCAAAGAAATCCTGAGACGACCGATCTGCCCGGAAGTGGTACCACGACCAAGTCTTGTCAGAGTCAACCCTGGCTAACCAAAGCCACCGCAGCCGTAACGCGAAGCCCATGAGATGCAGGTTGGGAATGCCAAGGCCGCCGTAGGGAGTAGGGCAAGCCGCATTGACCCAAGCCACAGCACACTTCCCCCCGTAGCCACCTCCGATCCGCACCACAAGAATCCACGTACCAACTTCTCGATAGCACGGATAGCCCATGGTGCGATCTTCGTGGCCATAGAGATGTGTACTGGTATAGCGCACAGTGTAGACCGGGCAAGAATGAGACGACCACTTCTGTTCAGCATTTTACCTTTCCAAGGCGGAAGGCGTTTAGCGACCTTGTCAACGACCGGCTGCATAGCAGATTTAGGCAGACGCCAAGGCGAGAGAGGCACCCCTAGGTAGGTACACGGGAAGTCAGCACACTGACAGCCGAGAGTGTGAGAGATCAAGCTTACTTGATCGTCCTCACACCGAATCGGGAAGGCTTTGCTCTTAAAAAGATTAGTGGCAAGGCCCGTCACCCGGCGGAAAAGCTCCAAGATCTCTCGGATCATAACCAGATCTAGCACGACCGGAGAAATGAAGACGACCACATCATTTGCATACAAGGAGACTCGCTGCCTGATAGAGCTTGGTCGTAGTGGAGAAAAGAGACCCCTCGAATCAGCAAGCTTGATCATGGCGCTAAAGCATTCCATGACCAGGACAAAAAGCATGGGTGATAGAGGATCACCCTGCCTGAGGCCACGACCATGACAAATACGACGACCAGGGACTCCATTAAGAAGAACCTTAGTGCTTGCCGTGGAAAGCAAGACAGAAATCCAATTAGTCCAGCGCAGAGGGCAACCGACAGCGGAGAGGAGCTCTAAAAGAAAAACCCAATTCACCGAATCAAAAGCCTTAACCAGGTCAATTTTGAAGAGCACACTCGGGCTCTTCCTGACCGAGAGGGACCTGGCCGTACCCATGACATATCTGAAATTGTCTTGAATCTGACGACCCTTAATGAAAGCGCTTTGATTCAGTGAAATCAAGCGAGGCAGAGCTGGCGCGAAACGGTTGGCCAGGACCTTAGCAAAGATCTTTCCAAAACTGTGGATCAGGCTAATGGGGCGATAGTCAGCCAGACCCTCCGGGTTATCCACCTTTGGGAGCAGCGTGATCAACGCTTCATTTAGGTGATGAAAGCTTCGGCAATCCATCGAAGAGATGGCCTGAAAAGCTCTCACCACATCCGCTTTGATAATCGACCAAGACGACCTATAAAAACGACATGTGAACCCATCTGGTTCTGGAGCCTTATCTAGGGGGAGGTCTCGGATCGCGGTCCATACCTCCTCCTCAGAAATTGGACGACCAAGCTCGGAGAGGTTCAAGTGTGGGAGCCGTAGCTCACGAAAATCCAAGGCAGAGGTCCTTGGCAACTCCGAGCCAAGGATGGCATCGAAATAACTAAAAGCTGCTTCCGCTTTGTCCGCCTCGGCAACCAAGGTGACACCGTCGACCAAGAGGGAGGCAATGTGATTCTTCCTCCGGCGATGATTCGCGTGGAGGTGGAAGAACTTAGTGCAAGCATCTCCTTCCTTAAGCCACCGCATGCTAGATCTCTCTCGCGCAATAGTGCGCTGAAGGGAGGTTAATCCCAGGAACCGTAACTTCAAAAATTTTCTCATCGCAGATTCTGCGCTGGACAACGACCAACCAGCTGTTATCTTGCACTTAATTCAAAATAAGATTCCTTTTGTATGAGCTGATGTTTCCATAATGAGAAGAGAAGTCTTAGCCTTATGTGATGGTGGGTGCATCATTCCAAAGTGTGCATAGAGAACAGGTATATGGAAGACATGTTCAGTTGCACTGAATTGAAAAGGAAAAAAAATACCTAGGTCCCCAAGGAACAATTGGTTGATCATCAGCATATCGGATGTCCTTTGACACCTGAATCAGTAAACATACAAAAAATATAGAAAATATAGATGAGGTAGCCAAGAGGCTTTGATGTTGTCACACAACTGTCATTCTTAACAAGCAGCAGGCATCTCCAGGATTCCAACCCAATTAAGTAATACAGTATAGCATATAATTCTCTAGAAATATCGTGCTAAATTTAGTCACGATTGTCAAGGATAGTATTGGGTGTTCTTGGGTCTAACAACCAACAAGGATTATAACTATATTTCTTCTTCTTAATGCAATGACACGCGGTTCTCCTACATGTTAAATGAAAATATTAAAACTAATCATGAGGCCAGCAACGAGACATGGCTGGGCATGGGTTCCTTGTCTGAGTTGCTATGTACCATTCAGACCATGCAGCTCGTCCAATCATGAAACGAGGACAACATAAAACCTGCAAATATCATATCTAATTCGATAGGTGTGAAACAGCATGAGACTTTACAACACTAACATGAACATCATACCACATATTCAGATTTGGAAAGTAAGTCATACAGACAATTACTGAGTAAGTGGCATAAATTTCTACAGCGTAACGAGGGCAAATCCATAGAACTAACCTGGATTGACCCATATGTCAACCATTTCTTCCGATTCAGCAGCTGATCCATCATTAGCATATCGTAAGCCCTCTCCAACTGAAATCCAAAGAACTACATCAGGTCATCATTTATCAGTAAACGACATCACTGAGCTACAATTAATACAACCAGCAAAAGTCCAAAATTACCTTCACCAGGTACTCCTGATTGTAGCTGCTCTCCGCATCCCTTCGCTTCCTCTCGTAAGCCATCTTCATCTGGTCAAACCCATCAAGTGGAGTGATCCCCAAAATCTAACAACAGGGATCGCCTATTAGGCACTTGCAACATGATCACCATCAGAATTTCTGGATAGTGGATTGCACAGAATGCAGGTCCTAAGCATAAAGCATGGACACATCCACATGCAAGGTGGCCAGCTCTACCTCATATGGGTCCTCA
This sequence comes from Cenchrus fungigraminus, assembly GCA_036936925.1. NCBI lineage: Eukaryota > Viridiplantae > Streptophyta > Magnoliopsida > Poales > Poaceae > Cenchrus > Cenchrus fungigraminus. The sequence continues at coordinate 45,637,326 of CM072771.1, read as the reverse complement.
TTCTCCCCAGCGCCGAACTGCGGGCTACCTGCCGCAGATGCTGCAGCAACAACACCTCCATGGCGCCTTCCTGGCGTTACAGACATACTTTTGCGCATCGTGATTCTGCACGAATTTACAATCGTGGACATTGAGATAAAAAAAAGAAAACCCACCGACACGGTCGCGAAAAAAAAAGAGGCGTCTGTGAAGCTCACAGAAAAAGGTCGAATGGTTACAAGGACGCAAGAAGGCGGAGCGCGGAGAGAAGGCGGAAGGGGGTGAGAGGATCAGATTGCGGGGGCGGAAGGGGAACGGAGCGGAAGCCATCATCCCCGACATTGTGGGGCCGGCGGTTGTGGCGGCCGCGACCGCCTTCATCGTCGCCGCCGGTGTATCGGTGATTGTAGCGGGTGAGGACGGCTAGCGGTGGAAGCGTCGGCAACGAGATGGTGGTGGTGCCGACGCCATGGAAGGGAGGTGCCGTGGTAGTGAAGCCCAGGATTGATGAACCGTGTAGTTGGGCCTTGTTTTCCATATAAACAGCAAATGGGATTTGTTTGATACAGTACTACTAGCTAGCAGCATACAGGCCTTGTTAGATACTATCAAACGGGCCTTGTTAGATACTACTAGCAAATGGGCCTTGTTAGATACTAGCTAAATGAACCGTGTAGTTGAGCTTTTGAATTCCAGTTTGTTTTTTATTTATTTTCCCTTCGTGTCTGTCTGTTCTCGCAGCTAAAAAGAAAGAAGGTCTAAAAAATCAAAAAAAGAAAAGAAAGAAAAGTGAGGTGCGCAGGGTGTGGGCAAAAAAAACATGTCCGAATACACTGAACTCGTGAGGAACTTTGTCAGACGTGAATTCAAAAACGGACTAATAGATAAGTTCACCTCTTGCTAGATTTATTTCCTTCTCCGGCAATTGCCAATACCATCATTTGCTGAAATGGTTTGCAACTCATGTATCTACGCGATCTCGCCGGTGAAAACAGATTTCTGACACTAGAATTCAGGAGAATATTCCTTCTTCTTAGCAAAAATCCGGCAGCTTACCCCGAGCGCACGATTCTCTGCTCGCCCGCGCCGGTGCGGCGGCCGGCGCCGCAACCCCCGCCTCGGCTCCCACCTCGAGCGCTTGGCCCTTTGGTCGCATGCGCCGATGCGGCGGCCGCTGCCGCAGCGCCCGTCATGGCTCTCACTCCCTAGCCTCGACGTGCGGCCCTTTGCTCTCTTGTCGACGAGCTTTGGCCTCAACGAGGAGATGTGGTATGCTTGGTAGTTGGCAGTGAGGTCGTAGGCAAGCCGAGCTTGTTTGCGCGGTGGACACGACGGTCGCAGGCGGAGTGGAGCAAGCCCCTGGTTGGTCTACCAAACCCACCCTTATTAGAATTTGCTGGAGATTGTATTTTTTTTCTCTCTATATTTTTTTAGGAAACAATAAATTTTTAGGAGGAAAAATAAGAAACTTTTGGAGATGCTCTTAGATCAAAGGTGAGCATCTTCAAGAGTTTGCAAATTTTTATTAGCACATCTTGTGTTTTTGCCGACTTCTAAAAAGTGAAGTAAAAAAAGAGTTTACCTCCAACAGCTTGGCATATTTTACTTACTAAACCTAAATCTAACTTACATCAGGAAACTCTGAGATAAACAAAATTATGTTTATACCTTTCCACCTTTTTAAAACTTACATCAAGAATTATTCTCTATTATTTATTTTTTTCACCCTGCTACATGTCTAGAAACGACGGTATCAAACGTGCACTGGTCGCGTATATTTGCGCGCTGGATGCTGATTTTTTCCAAATTGTTAATAATTGCTAAGTCTTTTGCCAATTGTTGGAGGAGTATTTTTAACATTTTTATCATAAGATGACAAGTAGATTTGGCAAACTGCTAGAGATGCTTTAATTTCTTTTTGATATAGGCTTTAGCTTTTAGATCAGAGATCTCGGATGTGTGGATAACCAAACACGCCCACAGGGACGCCATCAGTAGCAATCGCCCTATCACGACTACTACACGCCACGTCTCGGGAGAAGCATCTTCCTCTCCACAACGATAATGTCGCCGCAAAAGCTTCTTCGGTTCGTAAAACAAAAATCCATGGAGCTACAGCTTGCCGATGGAGCCACGCCGTCCCACTGACAGAGGGCCCCACTAATCGCTGCCGTCCGTCCAGATCTCATCGCCGAACAGCAAAATGCCGTGGGCGGCCGGCGGGGTGGGCCAGCGCCCACAGGGCAGCACCGCAGCGTCATGGCGTCACGTACACTACTCGCGAGCCGCTTGCCTAGGGCCCACCGACTATTGGCAAAGCACGTTGGTACACTGACGAAAGGGCCCCGTATCAGTGGACCCTACTGTCTGTGACTGATTAGCTGTGGATGTCATCATCGAGGCGGGTTGCAACGGATTGCCCATGCCTCCCCGTCACCGCGACGTTGTTAAATAGTGGCCATCCGCTTCTCTATCCCGTAGTCGCCGCCTGCTCCACAGACACTCCCAAACCCCCCGAGCTCCAGAACCTTCTCGAAGCTCCAGGCGCCTCCTCCACCCGCTCCGATGGCGAAGGAACCGATGCGTGTGCTCGTCACCGGCGCCGCAGGTACTGCGCGCAACCCTTCTTCCCAGTCCGCGTAGTGCTCGATGTCGTTTTTTTGTCCTGGCCGGCCCGGATCTGGCCTAGTGTGCACGAGCCCGATCCGATCGGATCCGATGCAGTGGGGTTTAGAGTGCGCGTAACTCACTCGATCTCGGTTTTATCGCTCGATCTGACGGGATTTAGGACTTTAGGGTTTACGTGTAGAATTGTGAACCAGTGGAAGAGCTCACTGTCACCGGGTGTATTCAGCTGGTGAAATTTGACCGCACTGAGATGCTCGCCGGATCTGACGTGTGCTGTTGGGGCTTGGTGGGTAGATCTCGTGGTAGACATTCGATCTGATATGGTTTAGTGCTTTGCGGGACTTGCTGTCTCAACTAATCGATATTTTGATCTCTGCCAGCTGCTATATGTAGTCTTACCTTTTTAAAAAGTTTAGTGGTCAGGTTTCGGGATAGTAGCATGGTTTGATGTTGTTTAGGGATTTGGAGTGAGTGGTTACACTTACACCAAACGAGTGGATCTGATGTATTGTATCCTCTCAGATTATCTGGTAGGACCTATGTTATAGATCTATTTAATTCATGGAGTTTACATGCTAAAATTACATGAATAAATGGCCTGTGTGATATAATCACTGCACTGATTGATGCAACATTTAGCTGGTCAGATATCTCTTAATCATATAATCAGTGTTCACAGTGTAGGTGTAGGCATTCAAGCTACATTTGGTTATGCCCCAAAATTTGCCATGCCAAGTTGTTTGGCAATGTTTTCACTTGTCCATTCAGTTGTAGCATGATATCCCGATTCTTGCATTTCTATTATTATCATGACAAATGTAGATAATTCTGCTCGTTATCCATTTCTTTAGGTTATGCATAGCATTAGTCATACAATTGCAGAACATGTTTGGCGCTGTAAATGTCTGATGGAGGGATTCTGATATGCATTTTACCCCAGTACAATAATTACTGTCTTCTGCTTGTCTTGTCTTTCATGGTATTTGAGCTTATCTCTAATGTATATTTGCTTTGAGTTCCACTTGATTATACTAGCTCCGTTTTTTATATTTGGTGCCGGTGCATGGAAACATAGGCTAATTAACACTTGAGAAGCTGTTGGAAACTGACATTTAAACAAAAACGGACGTAGTATTTCAACAGTGATGGTTGCCTTTTTTAGCCCTCACACTGATACCATGTTGGATGGTATTTGCAACATTTAATAGTTGTCATATTTCTATCCATGAACCATAATAGAATAGGAGCAGGAATATTTCTGGATTTTAGGGTTGCCACATGCTATGATTCGAAACAGTGTCATATTCTGTATGCGTTTGGACATGCACATGCACATGACTCTGTTCAGAAGGTGGTGCAATGGATGCTGTATGTGGATCCATTCATGCCTATCTAGTACTTCATTACCTGTACAAGTTAATTGGTTTTCATAGTAAAGAATATATTATGAAGATGTCTTGCTGATGTGGGGGTGTTCTTGACTTGTGATATAGATAGGTTGAACTTGGATCCAAAATATTTCTTCAGATTTCTCTCCTGGGATATGTATGAAACCAAATGTAATGTGATAAGCCTGGGTGTGAGATTGACCAATCTCAATTTGAAGGAACATGATCAAAAATTGGTGCAGCGTGCTGGGGCTGTCTACTAACCAGTCACTAAAGATTTTCTGGCTTAGTTTAAACATTTGAGTGGTTCTACGTTGTCCAATCTCACTTTCCATAGTAGGTATATTTGTTTGGTTTGTGGTCTCTTGTTCATGAAGACATTATAAGATGGCAGTTAGGTGAACCCAGCAGGGGTAATGCTACCTAACTCTACCAATTCCTGCGATTAAGAAAACTGGAAGTGATTGGCTGGGTGCAATATATCAGCTGATGAAAGTCTGATGAATGCAGGGGTTAAGTGAACTAACTGGAATTGTCAAATAGGTTTTTGGGTGAATTTTCCATTTGCACAACAGTTTACATTTTTATTCATGGATAGGTCCCACATGATATCTTCTGATAAGTTTGTTTACTGGAAACCGAGCAGAGTCAGCCTATAGTTGAATAGATTTTGTTTCTGAGGAGTTAGGATTACATATTCTTCTCACTGTTGCTGCAGTAAAAGTAATTTATACAAAGTTACATTTGAAAAGTAGTATTTCTCTTGATTCGTGCTAATCTTAACGAGGCATTGTGAACTAATTTGTGTATTTGTTCGATAGGGCAAATTGGATATGCGCTTGTCCCCATGATTGCAAGGGGAATTATGCTTGGTGCGGATCAGCCTGTTATTCTGCACATGCTTGACATTCCACCAGCAGCTGAATCTCTTAATGGTGTTAAGATGGAGTTGGTTGATGCTGCATTTCCTCTTCTTAAGGGTAAGCTGATTTGCTTTAATAACGTCTTCTCTACGTGAATTGTCTTTCTTGCTTGTGTTTAAACATTTTGGTAAACTATAGGAGTTGTCGCGACAACTGATGTTGTGGAAGCCTGCACTGGCGTGAATGTTGCGGTCATGGTTGGTGGATTCCCCAGGAAGGAGGGAATGGAGAGGAAAGATGTTATGTCGAAAAATGTTTCAATCTACAAAGCTCAAGCATCTGCCCTCGAAGCTCATGCGGCTCCCAACTGCAAGGTATAGTCTGCATCTGCATCTCATAACACCTTTCAATTTTTATAGTAGCCGTCATCATGCACTTAATTTTGTCAAGGTGGTGATGCACTGTCATCTATCGCTGGGTTCAGTCATGTAGGTGGTCCACTTCAAAAGAAACTTAATCTCAAATTACCTATAGGTGGAAGGTGGAAGGGGGCGCATTATTGATGTGATCCATTGTCATCATGCACTGAGTCTAGTCATTTAGGATACATTGTGGTTATGTGATTTATTCATCTTGGTGGTGATACATTCATAGTGCATTCTACAGCCACTATGAGATGGGCTTACCCTATTTTATCATTTTATGAACTTGCATACCAAGTGCTTATCTACATTGTGTTGTACCTGGTCAAGTGTTCTCAATAAAATGTAAACTCAAATGATCTATCTAAATTTCATTTATTATGTACTTGGTTTTCGGAGGAACCATGTTTGCTTCATTATGTTTCTTTGCTATTTCCACTTGTTGATTTGCAATGCCTGGTCTGTACTCTGCAGGTTCTGGTTGTTGCCAACCCAGCAAATACCAATGCTCTTATCTTGAAAGAATTTGCTCCATCTATTCCTGAGAAGAATGTTACCTGCTTGACCCGTCTGGACCACAACAGGGCTCTTGGCCAAATTTCTGAGAGGCTTAATGTCCAAGTCAGTGATGTGAAGAATGTTATTATCTGGGGTAACCACTCGTCCAGTCAGTACCCTGATGTTAACCATGCCACAGTGAAGACTTCCAGTGGAGAGAAGCCTGTTCGTGAACTTGTTGCGGATGATGCATGGTAAATCTCAAATGCCACAATTTAAGATATTGGTGTCTGTTTCTATTTCCTGGTAGATTGGAACTGATGGGTCGTCCTTTCCTTCTAACAGGCTTAATGAGGAATTCATCACGACTGTCCAGCAGCGTGGTGCTGCAATCATCAAGGCCAGGAAGCTCTCCAGTGCTCTTTCTGCTGCCAGCTCTGCTTGTGACCACATCCGTGATTGGGTTCTTGGAACCCCTGAGGTTAGCTTCAGTGACTTGGACCCTCTTGCCTCTATTGGTTTTGGATATACACTGTATCAATACCTTCAATTCTATGGTTGTAGGGAACATTTGTTTCCATGGGTGTGTACTCTGATGGTTCGTACGGTGTGCCTGCTGGACTGATCTACTCATTCCCAGTCACATGCAGCGGTGGTGAATGGAAGATCGTTCAAGGTATGCTGCTGTTGTAATCTTACCAACTGTTTGGTGCTTGTTTCTTTCGGGTTACTATTTCTTGGATAGCTGGATGTAGTTTCTCCCCTAGCCTTTGTTGTCCGAAAATCTGCATTCTGCATGTGTAGTTATTTTGGCCACAAGGATTTCAGGGAGAGAAACTTGCCATTAGTATGGTAGGAATTGGGTATGCGGCCCTAGGCCATTGCTCAGGCTTAAGTCTGTATTGTTTTGTTGTAGATTGCAGTTACACTGCACCTAATTTCCAAAAACCTGAGTTCACAATTTCCAATGTGCCTGATCTTTTATCATGTGACGGTAGGCCTCCCGATTGACGAGTTCTCAAGGAAGAAGATGGATGCCACCGCCCAGGAGCTGAGCGAGGAGAAGGCGCTTGCTTACTCATGCCTCGAGTAAACTCTACCCATACTGAGAGCAGTTGCTACTCCTGTGTTTGGAATAAAGAAACTCCAGTGTCGGTCATAGATTCCTTCACCCAGAACTGTTGCACATCGCGGTGCAGGTGCGTTGCTGGCTTCGCTCAGCGTGTATGAAGGCTTGTAGCTCCTTTTTTGCCTGATGATTTGCTGGACATTTATTGAAACTCGCAGTTGAACTGCTTGACCATCTGATGGAAGTGGAGACACTAAGTTTTTGTTGCTCCCCTTATGCAGAACCATCGCCGTGCTGCTAGTTAGGCCCAGTTTGGATTCCATATAATTTTTTATCGTTTGTATTTATGTGTTTATTACGACGGGATCTCTTGGGCGAAATTCGTTGAGTTCCAAACTAAGCTTTGATCGGAGTCCTTGCTCGCCGCCGCTAAGCTGGACTGAACCTTGAGAGATGGATTTGATCTCGTCGGTTGCTTTCCGCAGATGTATCGTCGAGTGCGTCCCCGCCTCGTCTGCTGTCCTACCAGTGTCGGATGGATGCTCATCTTCTCTTCTGCTTGATCTGCCAACTTGGACTTGAGCTCAAGCTGTCGGGTTGGATAAAATAAAACAAATCTCCCGTCACAGGGCAACTTGGAGTTTGGGTTCTCATGCTCAAAGATATTTAACTGATTTATGATCTGATACTGCCAGGAAATGCTGCTGATAGCCCCAATGCTTTAACAGCGACATGGTCAGCCAATCCACCAGGTCGTGTGTGTGCCGTCCTAGTCCAACAGTTTCCCTACCAGCCTTGACCTCCTCACGGCTGCCAGCATCACATCGCGCTTCCACCTCCTACACATGCCAGTAATGCCACTATGCCAGATTGCGATAGCTGCATGCGCGCTGCGTGACGGCTAGCTGCAATGAAACACGTAGGGGTGCGATGGATCTGGATGGAGCCCGTGGCGCGAGCCGTCTCAGCAGCTGGATGCGTGTGCAACTGTAGTGCAAGTGCAAAGCACGGATGGGAACGGGGCGGACGCAGACGCAGCAGCGGCAGCGGCGCATCGGCACGGTCAGAGCTCGGACCATTCGCCAGCTAGCTAGTCAGCAGCTAAGCTACGCGTGCATTATTGAGAGTTTCAGAATCGCTGCGGTTTTGCAGAGTAGTAGGGAGGATAAGCACCGATGCCGAGTTGGCCACCCGGCGAGGCGGCGAGCGATGCCTCCGTCCGACGTCCGTCGTCGCCGCCGCAAACCAGAGACAGCGGCAGCCTGGCCGGCCGGCGGCTGGATGGTCGATGGCGTGAGCAGGCACGCACGCAGCAGCACCCGTCCCCTGCCGCGCGTGCGCCACGTGCGCGCGCGACGGTGCCGAGTCGAGTCCCCGCTGCAGGAAACACACACGCATCTACGGGAAGCGGAGAAGACGAGTCGCGCCGCTGGGGGCGGCGTGCGGAGCGTGGAGCTAGGCAGCTAGCTACAGTCGTGTACCCACCGTGTGTGGACGCAACAGGGGGTGCACTGGGATGCCATGACGACATGGCCAGAGCCACCAGCCATGGACCATTGACCGGCGTCGTCCAAGTCGGAGTAGGAGTACTAGCAGGCCAGGCCGAAATCGACGAAGGCACATCGATGTCTACGTACGTGCCAGCAGCGGCCTGCTTACCTGTAACACAGCTGCATCGTCAATCGGTGCTGAGCACAGGAAATAGAAAAGATGCATACTGCTCTTGCACACTCTCGGCCGCCGTACGTGGACCGTGTAACCAACCGTACAACGAAGGACGTGCACAAGTTCGAAGGTCATGTAGCACATATCCTTGACCGGACCGTTTCCAAAAAAATGTGTGCGATTATATGGATAAATATGCAGTGCAAATCATGTCTTCAGTCGAAACGTGCAATGGATATCTTTAGAAGTTTTGAGAAGTACTATTGTTATGTTTCCAAGACTTTTTTTCCCCATTCAAGAGATGGTTTGCACTACAATTTTTTTTCCTGCAGGACAACCAAGTCCTGCCACAGCACCGGTCGTTCTTGCACGGATACTCCCAGAGCAGAGCCGAGTCTGCCCGTGTTCACGTCATGCTGTTGCGATAGCGAGTTGATTTCAGACGATCTAGCTTAACCCGTAGCAGTTTGTCGCCCCTGCCAACTATTACTTTGCAATACATACTTACATCATGGCATCTAGCTTTTGAGTTTTGACGGAGCCAAATTCTACCGTGGCTTGAAAAGTTGAAATGCGTACACAAGAGGCAATGAGAGCTGGGTCAGCTCTGTTTGGACGTCCCCAGGCGTTGATAAACGGTATGACGGCTTCACATTGGTTTTTCTAAGTTTGCCTGATGACATAGCCCTTACACGTTTTCACATCATGTTTGTTTTGCCGGGTCTTCCTGGCCTTCTACGACGGTGGCGCTCAAAAGTATGTCGGGTACCTATAGCTTCGGAATGCTGGACGTTCACATAAATTTGGTTGGAATTCTTTACATAGGTTCTGCGTAATTCACTTGTTAATATGTAGCACACCAATTTGACAACCGTGAGTTGATGCGAATCTAGCAGTTCTTGTTGCTACATGCATATATGGCTCACTCAAAAGATGTATGAAACATGAAACTGCCTTTTATGCCATATTAGGGGGAAACAACATGGGACCTCAGATGTATGAAACTGTGACTAGCTTTTTTTGCCCCCGTACTGTTAGGCTTAGCTCCATGCCTGCAGCTACGACTTGAGGCGCCAAAGTCCAATGCAAATTCTCGACCTAATTATTAGCACCAAACGGCACTTAATTATCAAAGAAAAAAAAGATACCTTCACTAGCTTTAGTTGCCATTCAGCTTATTACTTGTGAACGTAAACATCGCAAACTTCAACTAGTAGTTGTCTTAGATTGTTTGACTGACGCGGTCAACCGAGAATTTGGTCTAGTTCGTTAATCGTAGTGGTTTAGCCTTTTGTTGCAGTTGACATCTCGCGTTCAGAATCCTTCGGTTGAGCCAAAACATTTGAAATGTTCAGTGTTGCTTTCGGCCAATCAAAAGCATATATCCGCAACCAAACCAAGACTTCTGAAATAACGTCTTTACTGGTACTACTACAAAGATTATCACTTGTCATATTCCTACGACAGTTGCAGCTACCCATACAGTTTTCAAGAAACAGAGCTACACAAAACTGCATATTCCGCTTCCACTCCACAGTGTATGAGACAACCTTTAACTAGGCTCATATGTAGCAATATACGTGCACTAACGATATGTTTGTAAGCGAGGCGGTAAGTAATTTGTCTTCAGTTGTTTGAACCCGTGAATTCTTCCTTGTTTTACATGCATTTAACCTAGCTCTGGACGCGTAGACGCGCAAGGGCTGGAGGTGCAGTGAGGCCCATCTTTCTGCAGTCGCCACGCATGTGAAAAACATGGGTGCCATGTCCCACAGTGCACCCAGCTTTATCACAACTAAAATTTTATTCCGCCAAGGAACGTTAACCTTGTGCTGCCACGGGAAGAGTCACGACCGGTACAATGAACGTTGACAGCGTGGTATTCTGAAACAGTGTCAGCAGGGACCTCTTAGTTCAGTGCTGATTTCGCATGTAGGTCATTTATTTTTCTTGCCCAATTCATTGAATCCGGATGCACCATCTCTGAATAATTTGATCTCGCATTAAGGCGATTAATTTGTCAAGGTGGAGTAGAGAAAATACGGAAGGTGAATTTTATGCAATTTAAACTGCTAGTGGCCATCTCATTTCCAGGGTAGAGGAGAAGCACTCTGTATCTGATTAAATGTGACGCCAGCTAAAGAACAAACGAAATGTCGCTAGTATTCTTTTTTTCTAAGCAGGGTGAAATCACCCGATCGAATTTCCCAACATTTCCTCATCGGCGGAAGATGGGAAAAGAGATAGCAGAGAAAAAAAGAGAAAAAAAACACGGTTCTAATCTTGCACGGTGGCAGCTAGCTAGCTAAGCTCGATCGATTCTGCAATGGCGGTTGTTACAAGACGCTCAAGTCCCTCATGTCGCCGGCCTCCAGCAGCATCTTGAGCCAGAACTCCATGTCCTCGTCCCTCGTGGACAAGGACGGCGGGCCCGCGAGGCCCAGCTCCTCGTCCATGGCGCCGAGGCCCATGTCCACCACGTCCGGCGAGGACCAGAAGCTCTCGTCGATGGGCGGGAACTCGGCCGAGCTGAAGCTCTCCATCTCCATCTCCACCTCCGCCTTGGCTTCGCCGGGCGGCGGGCTCGCGCTGGTGGTGGCCGCGTTGTCGCCCGACGACACCGCCGCGGTGGACTCGGTCGCCGTCGAGAACGTCGTCACGCCGCTGCTCACGCTGCTCGACAGACCCGGCGACGCCGTCGTGAACGGCTGCTGCTCGCTGCTGTCCGAAACGGTGGAGGCGGTGGCCTTCTTGTCTGTGGCGGCGGGCTTGCTCTTGCGCGCCTTCTGCTGCTTCGGCCGGCCGCCGGCTGCGGCGTTGGCCTCCGCGTCGTCTTCCAGGCGCTTCTTGATGTGGGTGTGCCACACGTTCTTGATCTCGTTGTCGGTGCGCCCCGGCAGCTGCGCCGCGATCGCGGACCACCTGCGTTGCCACGTTAAATTCAGCTGTCAGCGCAAGCAGGAAGCCAGGAACACGACGACCAGAAAACAGTTCACATACACACGGAATTTTTTTTAAAAAAAATCTGCACGATGCAATGCAAGCCTGCAAGATTGCGATTTTGATGCCGCAAAGAATTGATTCCGTGAACGTGAAGTGTGGAAAGGTGGTAGAAAACAACTCCTGCTTGGCAAGCTCACGAGTCACGACCAGGAACTTGTTCCGGCATTGAATTCAGAGACTGGGGTTCTCCTCATGTGCGCTCGAAATGGCCAGGACATCCTTGGGCGCCGCATCCCACTGCAATTTTTTTTTACTGGAAGATAACATCCCAGCATTTCTTCCCCATTATCTATGCCATCCTAATCAAAAATTTGACACTGCACATGCACCGGGCAGGGGTGCGTGGTCCAGGAGCAGTTACTGTGCAAGTGGTGAACGAATGGCAATGCTCACTACTGCTTGCAGCGAAGGATTTTCATATGCGGCGGGAGAGGCCAAACGAGATGGAATCTCTGGCGACTTTGATGGCCGGGATTGGTTAATCTGCAAGTGGAGGGCTTAGGCTAATCTCCGGAGCTTTTGTCCTCTCTCGCCTCTTGTGGTGGGGGGATACAAGTTTATGGTTTCGAGGCGGCTATCGCCAATTCGCCATGGCCGCCGAGCAATGATAAAAGCCGTACGAAAAAAAGGCTCGAAAAGATGGATGCAGAGTATCTTTTCCCATCTGAGCCACTGTTGGTGCCCCCTACAGCGCAGTGGGGCCCACCCAGCAGGCTTTTCTATGCCCCAGAAAAAATGCTTTATTTTCATTTCGCGGAGAGGAATAAAAAAATTCAATTTCTAAAAGCAAAAAATTCCTCAGAAAAAAAAATCTAAGCATACTTGTTTTTGAGAAGGAGAGGAAAAGGAGAATGGGAATCAAAACCGGAATATCTGGGGGGGAAATGGATAAGCGAAAGACCAAAAGGAAGAAAAAAACAACAGAGGAGAATGGAAAGGAGGTGGCGGGCAGCTGGTGCTGACCTGTTGCCGAGCTCGTGGTGGAGGCGGACGATGAGGGCGTCCTCGTCGGCGGAGAAGTTGCCGCGCTTGATGTCCGGGCGGAGGTAGTTGATCCAGCGCAGGCGGCAGCTCTTGCCGCAGCGGAGCAGCCCGGCCTGCCGGGGCAGCGCGCGCCAGTTGGGGTGGCCGTGCTTCCGGATGTAGGCCACCAGCCGCTGGTCCTCCTCGGGGCTCCACGCACCCCGCTTGAGCCCCTCCTTCTCGCAGCACGGCGCCCTCCCCATCGATCGGCTCGGCGACGGCGGGCGATCGAGAGCGCTGGCCCCGGCTGGAGTGGGTAGGAAGGAGATCTCCCTCGCTCGGGACTCGCGGGTGCTCCGGCTCGGGACGGGACGGGAGGGAGAGAGTGGAGCGGCTGAGGAGGATGACGGGGACGGGCTGTCCCCGGCGGGGGTATTTATGGTAGCAGGGGCAGCAGAGCAGGAGCCAGGGGGAGGGGAGGGCGAAGCGAGCGAGCCGAGGATGGCAGGGGCAGAATGGGAAAACGTGGGGGCAACAAAAAAAAAAGGCGAGACGCGACTGCGCGTACGCGCACGCTTCGCGTTTTGTTGTTTCCTTCCGAGCTCTTCGGTCTTCGCCGTGCGGCTAGCTGGATGGCTGGCAGTGGGCCCGGTCCCACGCTGCAGAGCTGCGGGTTGGCCGCAGCGTTGGACTCTTGCCGGGGAACGGAGACCACTGCCCACCACCTCTTTCCTTCCATTCTTTTCTCTCCCGAAGGAAAAGGAGCTGTGAAGTTTTTCAGAAAAAATGGGGGATGGATGGGGACGGACTGGGCATGGGGTGGGGCCCGCAGGGCAGGGAGGGATGGAGAGGATGGGGTTGATTGGCATGGGGATTTTCTGCGATGGTTAACTAACCCTGGGGGCCGGGTGATGATGATGATGGGAGACGGGGTCTAGGGGAAGAGGTTTTACTATGTCAGTCATCAAACAATAATGGTACTAGCGGTATATCGTCATGCTGGTTGTGTAGCATGGCTTGACGTAAGTGTTAGGCAACTAGATTCAGATGAGCATTAGTATACTCCGTAGCGTGTTTTCACACTGGTGGTGTAATAGTGGATAAAGAAATGCATCGAACATATACCGAATAAGTTTAGCAATGGTCTTTGACGTGTTCTTTTCTTCCACGGGTGACGTAACAACAGCTTTAGCGAATCACCCGTCATAGGCTCGCAAAGCTAAGCGACAATCTTGTCGCGTGTTTTCACACCATTGGTGTAAATAGTGGCTAGAGTAACTTATCGGACATATATATACAGATAAGTTTAACGGTAGTCTTTGTCGTGTTCTTTTCTTCCACGGTGATGTAATAACGACTTTAGCGAATCGCCCGCCATAGGCTTGTAAAGCTAAACGACAATATTGTCGCGTATTTTCCCACCGCTACTAATAGTGGCTAAAGTAAAACGAATATGTTAATTGTATTCATTATTTCGTCAAAAGAAACGGTCGTTTGACAGGGTTTCACCACAATGTAGTTTATCAGTAAAATTACGTGTGATACAGACATTTTCAAAATTTCACATTCACCCGGGTCATCATGCATTTGCTGTCAGCCAGCATAGGTAATTTCATGGTACAACGGGGGACATGTAACCGTACCTTTAATTACCATGTCAACCATTGATAAGATCCAGCCATTCATCCAGCCAGCCAGCATCATCCTTTGTTTTGATTGGTTTTCCAGCCATATATGCCCATGTCACACACTCCCACTAGCCAAAAGATGACAACACCACGCATTAACTTAGGACCTATTAAAACTGACAGCGTGATCCTAAGAGATTCAGTGCCTGGATTTTAAAATTCAAAAGCCAGTGGAACCCAGTTTGGAGGACAAAATTAAATAGATTATCTCATAGTAGACACCAGTAGCATGCATGCTAACATTTCAAGGCCCTCCATCCCAACACAAAGCTAGCTGGACCATTATTCATGAAAGGGACCAATTCGCTAATAAGCTTCAGGTAGCAATGCGTGCTGGGGGTATGCAGGCACAGGCGCACAAGCTCTGACGAATTGCTTGATCTCACCACCATGCATGTGATGCCTAAGCGAATATTCACTTTTCATTTGGTTTAGTTTGACACAGACGGCTCAACGAACATCCACGCACACGATTCCTCCACTATATTAAAGATGCCATATATATACGTGCCACTAACAATAAAACCTATTTTTAAAAGTCGTACTGACAGTGTCACACAATGATCTCTAGCTTGTGTTTTGATTCGTACAACTAACGCTAGCTGCTGATGAGTCTCGCTAAGTTTCGTACGTGCATAATCATTCAGAAGTTTTCTCTGGAGAAAGATAGATAAATAGAGTCAAGATCATATATCTTAGCAAGTTCCATCTGGTTATTCGTCCTATAATACCATCTGCAACATCTGACAGCTGAAATTAAACGTCGGTACCCATTTACAGTGCTGGGAAAAATAATGCTGCTGCTACCTATATGCACCTAGACATACGTCATGTCTAGATACATAGAAAAAACATTTATGTAGAAAAGTCAAAATGACCTAGAATTCAAAATGGAGAAAGTAGTATTATTTAGAGAGAAAAAAAGTGCAAGCATCGTATCTGGCCTATTCTTAAGCAAATTACTGATTGGCTCATTGCTTCCCTTTCTACTGTGCGTGTTGACAGAACTCGTCCAGATCATACATTGGCCAATAAGCTGTCAAAACCAAATATGTATACACTCTCTGCATATATGATTATCTTCTGCAGTGCATGCCATTTTTCTATTTGTCACAATAAAAATGAATACTTATATTATAATCGGAAAGTAGTGAGCAAAAATAATTCTGCCCTCCCTTGTGTTCAAACAATAATATAGTCCACTGATCGATCTGCCACCGTCGACAAAGTGTGTGGCGCAGATATAAAAAAAATGCTCGTTTGCTTGCTTACTCAATTTAAAACTATATCTACCTAGTTGCTGAAATTTGTTTATGCTTGGTGGGTGTGCGTGCTCTTCAAGCATATAAACAATCATGGTGCCTAAATTACGTGCAAATTCCCTTCATGTTGAGGATCAGATGAGGTTGTTACATTTTACCTAGGGCTCTTTTACGGTGGACCTATGCAGTATATAGTTATTTTTGGTAAGGGTAAATAGGTAATTTTTGCAATACTTTTAATAAAATTGGCAACTTCGGGCTGAGAAAAAAAATCATTTATGCCACAAGGAAAATTTGAAATGAAAAAAATTTTGAAAAAATTTCGTTTTTGAAATTTGAACTGAACTTTTTTTTGAATTTGAAAAAATGAAAAAAAATGATTTTGAAATTTGAATTGAAAATTTTCATTTTGAAATTTGAAAAAATTTGACCATACCACCAAAGGGAAATGAAAATTTCTGTTTGAAATTTTAAAAAATTTGGCCATACCACCAGAGGGAAATAAAAAAAATTTGAAATAAAGAAATCATATATTTCATTTATGCCACCGAGATAAACTTTCAATAATACCCTTATACCACCTATGTATACCACCCTATACCACAGGTGCAAGTTGTGGTGGTATACAATTAATCTCAGCCGTCGGATCCTTTCATACTAGTCCTTTTTCAATAGTGGTATAGGGTGGTATGGTCCACCGTAAAAGAGCATTTTACCTATGGTCTTTGTCCACTCTTCGAATATAGAAGAAACGTCAAATTGCTTATTTCCACATACGCGTGCAAGGTTTGGATATCGAAGGATAAGAGAACAAAAAAATAGAAAAAAAAAGAAGAACTCACTAATGCTAATGCTAGTGTTAAAGTTTCAGTTTCAGTTTAGGCCTTGAGATTAGGACTCAAAGGGTTTTATGATTGCTGGATCTAAAGAGGTTAATTGCTGGGAAATGACCGGATTGTTGGTTATGAAGGGTGGAGGAGAAGATCAATTGTTTTTTTATATCTTTATCGTATAGATAAATCTAATAATGAAATGTTCTACTTCTATAAGTATATAATAAAAAGAGTTTGAAAAAAAAATCAAGTTTGACTAACATTATGCATATATATATATATATAGTTTGATTAGACACGGCAAGGCCCCGTTTAGTTCCCCAAAAGTCTCCAAAAACTTCGCATCGCAGACCGTGTCACCTCTCACAGAACACGTTTCCCAATGCAAATATTTCATCACTTTTACCAAAAATTTCTCGAACTAAACGGTGCTTAAGGGGCTAATAAACTAAGAAAGATGGCGGATGCATGTTGTTCATCCGAAAGCGGCGATGTCCGGCCCGGCTCTACCTACACACTGCTATACCTGCTAGCTAATGCCTGTGGCGGCGATCGATCGGACGTACGTGCCCCTTGACCGTTGTTGGCGCTGAACCAAATGTCACTATCCAGGACACATCACATATCCCTTCCCACTTTGGATTGTCTAGCTACGCTACTCTAAAAGATATTAGCAAACTTGCCCGTGCGTTGCAACAGGTAAAAAAAAATATTTGCTCACAAGCTCCTTGTTCAATAAATATTATTTGATTTTGTAGTACTTCTAGTAGATACAAGCACTTTTTTACAAAGGACGATGCTGCGAATAAATGCAAAAATAATATCATCAAGTATGAAAACTTTAGCTTTACATGAGGTACATACCACTTTGTCCACAGTCCACACACTTTCTTCTTTTGGGTCGAAAGCTGACGAGTTCAAATCAAAGCACAATCGGGCCTTGCTTCCCCGCTGCATGCTTTTCCATATATAAATTCTGAACAAAAATGACAAACAATGTTTTTTTTGTGGAGAAAAAAAAGAAAAAGAAATCAGATTATACACCTGGAAATCCACTTCTGAACCATCACAACGACCTGCAGCAGAACTGTTCTCAATTCTGATGATAGTTCTGATTATTCGTAAGAACTTATCATTATCAATGTTGTGTAGCCATCAATATTATTCAATTAAAAAATTTATATGGTACGCTATGTCAAAATAACATTCACGGATCTCACCAGGCTCAACCAAAAAATTCAATCATCTAAGGCAAACGAACTCCACGCACCTGATCCGGAGGTGCAAGTTCAGCACAATAAACTCTTGCCACCATGTCGAACATGATCTTTTAATTCGAAACGGACTCAGCTATGTACTGCATCGCACACGTTTGTGCAAGGATAGTACGATCACAGGTAATCTACTGTAAATTGAAATGGCTATGGACCATCTGTTCTGTTCAGTTAGATCTACGTAATAGTACATAATAGTCAGGTTCTTTCTTCACATCATTAACATACTTTTTTTGTTGTTTCCGTTACCCCTCCCAATCCTAAGAATTTGCTGTGATGTTTGAAAGAGTAGGAAAACAACATGAATCAAAATTTTCATTACGATTTGCTCAAATGCTTCTGTATATGTGGAAATTAAAGCACATCTCAATTTTCATAATCATGCCATGCACCGCCTTTCGTACCATGGACAACTGAGAGGTGGCAATGCAATAAGCTAATAGCGCGGTTGTTTAATTGTCATGCTGCTCTGACACACCTGGTCGCTCAGGAACGGGCACTCAGCGGTGGCGTATAGCTGGTACGTACTCCACTGGCTCCTCCAACCACCTCTCGTCGAACACGTCGCACTCTCCGTCGGCATTGACGCCGCCAGTGCCGCCGTGCTCACCGTCCTCATCTCGAGGGGAGCACCCACCGCGTTTCTCTTCTGCAGATGACGCTAACACAGTGCATCCTCACCGACTCACATCAGTCCTTGCTCCGAGTGGTTTGGCACGAACATCGGACCAGGTGCAGATTGACCGCGCGACTCCCATGGTGAGCGAGATGCGTCAGGTTCAAGTCGCTCGAGAACTTCGTGCGCTCATGCGGGCCGTCACGCGATCCGACGGCCTCCACCTCGTCACCACGGTCCTTGCTGCGGGCTCTCGATCGTCCTCAGCAAAAATAGCATCCAGGATGTCGACGACCTCCGCTACGTCTCGATCGTCGACTTGTACATGGGCGGATTGAAACCGGGTGCGGCGGCGGCGGCTAGGAGAACACGAGGCCATAGGGGTTTCAGTTCTTATACGGGCATGACTCGTGGGAGAACACGAGGCCATAGTGGTTTCGGTTCTTATACGGGCATGACTCGCGTGTACGTGAGGGAGCAACAGCTGCGTATCGCGTACAAATTGATCTCTGGAGCCGAATCGAGTCGGGAGAGCGAGCCACGCGGCGTGGTGCCTTGCTTTAATATTACTTGGGTGGGTCCAGCAGGTATGGAGGGCGGGTAGACGCGGAGTGGGTGAGAAAAATATTACGTTTTTTGTAGAAACACTCTCCAAATTGCGATTTTTTGATCCTTCATAGTCCTTCCACCCTATCCACTTCCAAAAACATATGACGGGTGGGTCCGGCGTGAGCAGTACGGTAGTTCCAAATTAGGTGACAATTGTTTTCAATTGTTTTCGTTTCTTATACTATATATGCTGCATCTCCGGCTTGTGTGACCGTTCATCTCTTTAATTTTCGTCTCGGGTTAGTTTGCCAACATTTTGTCATGCATCTTTGGCCATGTGAACGCATGGCCGATCGATCCATCGACGTGTACGTGTACGTCCTCCCTAGCTTTTGACGAGCCGGGACACGGCGACCGACCGACGTGTAGTCCGATACCAATGCAACTAATTAATCAATAAGATATATAGCTTATAGCACTGCTGACCCATAAACATTCACTTGACCAGCTGAGCATGAGGCCGGGAAGAAGGAAGGAAGAAGAACATTTGTATATATAGCTTTATATTGTAGCTAGCATGCATGACACGCGATTGTACATGCGGATGTGGTGAAGTCCCTCGTGCAAGTATAGCACAAGTATTTTTTAAAAAGCTATTTTTAGAAAAATACCAGTTATGTTTGAGCTATTTTACGGTGGTATGCAGTATATGACTATTTTTGGTAAGGTTAAATAGGTAATTTATGCAACATCGGGCCAAGAAACAAATTTTGTTTATGCCACCAAAAAAATTTAAAATAAAAATTTTTGAAAAAAAATCTTTTTTGAAATGAAAATTTTTGTTTCTGAAATTTGATATTTGCCCATACCACAAGAGGGAAATGAAAAAAATAAAAAAAATTGTTTTTGAAATTTGAAATGAAAATTTTTGTTTTTGAAAATTGAAAAAAATTTGACCATACCACTCTTGGAAATGAAATTTTTTTGAAATATTTCATTTATGCCACCAAGAAAAATTTGAAAAAAATCATTTGGGAAATGAAAAAATTTTGAAATGAAGAAATTATATATTTCGTTTATGCCACCGAGAAAAAACTACCAACAATACCACCATACCACCTAGGTATGCCAGTCTATACCACTGGTGCTAGCTGTGGTGGTGTACAATTAATCTCAATCATCGATCAGATTCTTCCATGCTGATCCTTTTCTAATAGTGGTATGAGGTGGTATGATCGTAAAAAGCCTAAAGTTTCCGGTGGAAGATGACTTTGATTTGGGAGTTTGTTGTGCTGGTAGTAGGGGAGTACTTTTCGTTCCTCTAGTTGCTGTGGAAGATTGCAGCCGGGGGCCCGGCCCGGACGGGATTTTCAAGGCTCCGGGAAAGCGAGAGTTCACATCGTGCCCAAGCTTTGAACGAGCGAGAATGCGAGGACATGCATGTGTACTACTAGGAGTATATATGCATGTGCGACGCCATACAACATGCGTGCGTCGTCCGATCCTCTCCTTGGAAAGAAGGTTTTTTTTTAATAAGACCTTGGAAAGAAGTTGGTTGCTTAGATTGACTGCCCGTACGTTGCTCTTACGTAGTATGTACCCAACTATACTATTTACACACTTGAAGTTTTTTTTTTGACAACAAGCATATATATATTACAAGAAGGTCCTCGAGGAGGACCAGAATTACAAACAGGTCCAGAGACCAAACATACACAGCAGAAACATCAAAGCGTTCGACGGCGAGCTCGCCGGTGGGGATCGCAAGGCCAACAGAGGCGTTTGCATCCGGATGCGGGACCGCACATAGCAGCGGTTGAAGGTGGGGCGACGAGGCCAAGAACATCACACCGAGCGACCGAAAGAAGTGTATATCACCGTCGCTGGAGAGTAAAAAAGGACCTCCAATTCGCTTCCCAGGTGGAGGCAAGAACAACGGAACAACCATCAATGAACTGCTGCAGTGGCGAAGAGGATCTGATGTAGAAGATGACACTGCTTCAAGCTTTAGGTAGGGGTGGATGCGAGCGCGGGAGTGCTTCAATGCGTTCAACAATGACAAATTGACCTCAACCAAAGGATGCAGGAGCATTGGAACAACCATTGAATAGCAATCACACGGTCGGATGTGGAGACGACGGAGGCGGATGCGGAAGCCGGGACAAGGTATCCCCGGTGCGTTCAACAACGACACACACGCCGTCGGAACAATCACCAAAGAGCAACAGTGGAGAGTCCCCGAGAACAGATCCACCCAAGGGGAGACTCGATCTGCAGTCAGGACTCTCGAAGAGACCTTGGCACCAGCCGGATCTAGATCGGAGGCGGAGGAGATCCAGCAACAGGAAGAGAGGGATGGAAGAGGGGAAGTTGCTGGCGGGGGAGGACGAGGAGCGACTTTATTGGAACGTACCTCGGAGGGACCATCACCGGAGACGATGCTGCCGAGGAGAACCCCGGCAACGACGCCAAGGGCAACAACAAGCTCCGGGGACGGCGCCATGCGGCTAAGTACTACTGAGAGCTATACTACGGAGAGCTAAACTACAACTACAAACAAGGCCGGGGGGGCCCTCTCCCTGCCCGCTGCGGCGAGGCAAGCTCGCCGGAGCCGGGAGGGAGGGGGCCGGGAGGAGGAGGGAGGTTCCTTCTAGGCGAAGGAAGGAGGAGGACGCGGCCGACTGCAAACTTCCCCCCCGGACCGCTTTGAGCTTTACACACTTGAAGTTAACTAGTTAAGCCAAGGGCAAGTGCGCTAGCTAAAGCTAGCTATCTCCTTCAGTTCCTTTTTAATTTTCATGCATTATTGAGCAACGAAGTGGAATTTCAAAGATTACATATGGAGCATTTTTGAAGCTAATTTCTTTTTAATACATGCATGGCATGGATTGTGCTAATCTAATGAAAGTGATTACGGCCATAATAATGCATAGTGAATCTTGGAGATTAACGAACTAGTAAGTTTTTTTTTTAAAGTCTCCGACATGTATGCTATCACCTAGGGTCTTGTTGGACTACCGCAAGAACACGAGGATGAATAGGAACTGAGAATGACGTGTGTAAAGGTCTACCAAAACAAAACAAAGATGAAAGATGCTCTATAATACTCTTTTTGTTGCAAATTGCAGGTCGTTTTGCTTTTTTTTTGCATATATCATTTTTATGCACTTAAATATAATGTATGTATCTAGATGCATAATAATATCTATAACTATAAATAAAAAATAAAAATGACCTACAATTTAGAACGGAGGAAGTATGTAAAGATCTACCAAAAGAAAACAAAGATGAAAGATGCTCTACAACTTGGAATGGCCTCATTCCCTTCTACTCCTAATTCCCAATCAAAAAGAGAATTCAAATCCCCACACACATCTCTAACCAAAACGCACCATGTGAGCTTTTGGAGAAAGGTGAGGATTATTATTCTACATCGACAACGTGCAATACTTTGAAATCACTGCCGACGACGACAAGGGTGAAAAGTCTCAAAAAAGCTTGTCAAGGGTAAGAGATAGATCATGATAGCCTTGAACTGAGACTTGCTTGAGCTGAATAAATAACACGAGTCCGCATCTGCTGTGAAACTTCATCAGATAAACAAAAGCACGATGCTATAGATAAGAACCATATTAAATTAGGGCTATCATAGCATAGACTATTGTTTGGCCGTACATATAATTCCAACTATAGTTTGATAATATATGCTAGAACATCTGGAGCACTTTAGCCGGTAAACACTTGATTAAAAATTAAGGCATTAAGCCACCTTTGGCCAAAGTCCAGGGTGTGTATTTCCAAGGGCAGA
This sequence comes from Cenchrus fungigraminus, assembly GCA_036936925.1. NCBI lineage: Eukaryota > Viridiplantae > Streptophyta > Magnoliopsida > Poales > Poaceae > Cenchrus > Cenchrus fungigraminus. The sequence goes on along the minus strand of CM072771.1, from coordinate 45,614,818 downwards.
GCAATTGGTATATAGGCCCCACCATCAACTAAACCCACTCCTTTCTCTCTCAACAAAAAAAGCAAAACGGAAAAAGAAACAAGAGGACCCCAATTATTTGTGTCCATATAAAGACTTCGTGTACAAACATGAAACATATGGTCAGTATCTTCAATGGCACCCTACTACTAGTCCAAGCTGGTCGTAGCAACCGGTGTTGATGATCTATCAATTTGACAGATGCAGCAATGTAGGAGACCAGAGATTTTTGTATGAAACGATGCAGACGTAGAGACGCTCATGCGTAACCAATTAAGGAGTTCTTCCAAAGCTTGGGAGTTGGGAGTTAGGCTCTGCGTGTGGCCTAACTTACAGTGGGTTGGCATACGTAGCTGCATGCGTCAGTCCACTATCCAGGCAATTTCATACAAGATTGATTGACGCGCTGATCGAACGTTAGTGACAACGTTTCTACAGAATATAGCAAACGTGCCTATATGTTAGATATTTAGATTATGGGTCTATGGCTGCTCAGAGTATATGATCTTCGTCAGAACATATCGATCGTTCCCTAAAAGAAATTAGGGCCACCATAATCCATTTGTGCCAGCAAAAAGGGTGATCTGAACACATTGTCAATTCGCAAGTCAAGTGTTGTTGACTCCCACCAACCGCCAGCCAGCCAGCAGTATTTCTCTCGCAACAAATCAACAATTTAGCACCAGTCATGCATCCATCCATGTGAGAAGCATGCATGCACGGGAGGAGAGGGCGCCGGACGGCAGGATCGGAGCCCGAGCTGGGCTGCCACAATCGATCGATTCCACAAAAATAAAGCTAATATAATCTCTGACCGGCCCGTCGTCTGATATAATACTGTTAGACCCAATAAGAAGAGATGGATAGAGAATTAGAGAGGAAGGGAGACATGTAACCATCAGCACTAGCGATGGCCAATCATGGCGCCGGGTTTAGGTAAAGCTATATAGCGTGCGCCATTACACAGGAGTACTTGCAAAAGGAGCTCCCGATCGAGGCTGTATGTATGTGGCCTTTTTCCCCTTTCCGGAGATCGGGTTGGGGATCCGCTCGTGTATTTTAAGAGGAGCGAGATAGGTGTGCATCAAAGGGAACGAAGTTTGTCCCAGATGATGAGCAGATGGGCAGGTTAATGCTAACCTTTTGCAAAAAAAAAAAAAATGGATACCAACAAACGTATAAAAAAAAATCATGGATGATGGTACATTATCATGGATGTACAACAAATACAGTCCTTTATTTACAACAACAAGAAGGAGGGATTTATATCCACTCATTGTTCAGCTCCAAAAATTTCTTGCTACGCACCTACAGAGTGTTTCTTTCTGCTTATTTTTTACTTACCGGTGGAACTCGCTTATTTCACCTATTCGCGCTTATGTGATAAGCAAAGATTTGAACTATGAGAAGCAAAAACAAAAATAAAAAAAAATCTTCATTTAGATTATAATCTAAATGTGACAGGAAGAAGGCAAGAAAACAGGAGGAGCCTATATAGTTCAAATTCAAATCTTAAAAGACGGGCAGCGATGGCGGCCCAGCGCGCTGAGCCTGATGGGCCACTACTTGTTGTTGCTGGCCCGCGCAAGTGGGCCGCAACGGGCCATTTATTGTCATCCTTACCATATATTGTTGGTTTCCCACATTCTGCAGTTTTTCCTCCCATGGGCCACATGAAGTTCTGTTCCTTGGCGAGGATTTTTTTATTTTTATATTTACTTTTTTACGAATTTAAATATACATCCATATCAAAATTTTGCAAAACCATACCGTTAACGATGTTTAAAATGCCGGTTGGGGTACTATAGCACCCAACCGACGTTTGAAATGGCGGTTGGGTGCTACAATGCCTCTACTGGGGTACTCTTTGTAACACCCCAAGTGTTTAGAAAAGATAAATACCTTAATTAGTTGTGTTAATCAAGTTTAATTAGTCCCTAAGCATGTTTTGCAAGATTGTGGACACCTTTGCACTTAAACCCTTGGTCAAAGTCCAAATTCATGGTCAAACCCCTAGAGCTCTAAAAGGCTGATTCGGTTTTCTTGCGCGTTCTCCAAATTTCACTATAAAAGTTCAAAATCTGCCAATATAAAAGTTTTTCCTTGTTTCCGGGAACACATTTTTCATAATTGGCGGACATTCAAATTTTGAGTGCAAAGCCGCTTAAATTTGAGTTGAATGTGCTGTGAACAGTAATTCCGGGCCGAGAAATTCCGAAAGTTCAACAAGTTTTTCCCACAAATCTATTCACCAAAACATATGACCCTCTTTGTGAAAGTTGTAGGTCTATAGCTCCTCTACAACTTTTATTTTTGGAGATTTTTGAGTATGTTGACACTTTTTGGAGTTTTGGAATTTTGAAAGCGAGCACCTGGAATTAAAACCGACATCGTCGTCGCTGTCGCAGCGCCCAGAGTGCGCCGACGAACGCCGACGGCGTCCACACGCCACAGGCAGCGGCACCTGGCCTGTAAGTCAAGAATCGACGGCCCTCCTGCACGCCACGTCGCCACCAGAGATCCCCCTTCCCCAGTTCGGTCGCGTCCGCATAAGCCGCGTCGGCGGCTCTGTCTCCCTGCCACGTGTCATACTGCAAACAACCGCGTCCTATGCAGAGCGCCACGTGCTGGCCTTCGCCTGACTCAGACGCCGAGGCGAACCAGCTGGCTCGGCCACACCTTCGCGACGCTCTACTTGCCGCCGTCTATCAAAGCCAGTTCGCTGTTTCCCTGCGTGCCAGAGCCCTCCCCTGTCCGCCACGCCATGGTCGCAGCAACCACCAAGCTCCATCTTCCAGTCGACATCTCCGCCTCCTGAGCACACCATTGCCTCCCCATGGCTCCACTTCACCTTGCCCGGCCACCAATTCGACTGCATTGCCGGTCAGAACGCCGGAACGGAAGCCCCTGCGGCTTCAGATCCGCCGGGCCGCCAACAGCCATCGCCGGCCGCTCCTCCGCCCCAACCAACCCCCGGAATGGAACCCTAGGTGAGCAAGGATCACTTCCCCGCCCTTTCCCGGCCAAGTCCGGCCTTTTCCTCGCCGGATTTTGACCTCCATCGCCGGCCATGGCACCTGGGGACCTGTCTGTGATTGGGATTCTCACCTAGGGACCTATTTGTAATTCCCGAGGACCTATCTGCGAATCCAGGGACCTAGTAGTATTAAGATTCTTTAGGGTTTCGGCTGCAACTTAGAAAATCCGTTAAAAATTGCAGAAAAATCGGAAAAATGTAAATCCAACTGTTCTGGAATCCTTGTGAGTAGATCTACAACTTTTACAAAAGTTATATAGTGTTTTTCTGTTTAGTTTTTAAATGTAAATTCAAACTCAGTTTGAGGCACATTTGTTGTAGTTCAAAATGTACACATGCAAATGCAATGAAATTTGGATATGTTGTTGTGTTCTTCATGTTCAGTTTTGTGACCAAGTTTCACACATGTTTGTGATGTAGAACTCTAGTTATGATTTTTGTAAGATCTATGTTGATTTAAGCTTGATGCTTTTTATAGTTCCCTCAAAATATAACTTCTTTTAGCACCAATGCACCCTAGGCCTTTGTTATAATGTTAAGCACCTCTGAAAAAATAATGGTGATTTTAGGAGTCTGTTTAATTAGTGTTGATATTTATGCTTGTGATGGATGTCAAATTCATAACTTAAAATATATGATGAATCCACTTGAATATGTTGGGTTGGAACTTTGTTTTGGCATATTGGATCTGCAGGAAAAGTTTGGGGTCAAAAAGATTAGTGAATCTTTTTGAATGAATTAATGAAGTTTATCTAGGCTGTCTTTTGTCTTTTTCATTTAAAATAATGTATAAATGATCTTGATATGAAAATTTATATTTAAGTTTATTTTAGTCATATGCTGCTGTGGTAAAATTTTCATGACAGTTGGAATCATATTTTATTTATTATGATTTATGGATGAATGGCTAGTTATAATGGAATAAATAAATTTATTCCATCTTTTAATTTGATTTAGAGGAGTTTAAGTTCAGTTGCTGTTTAAAATGAATTTAAGCACAACCCCCATGCTGATGGTGAAATTTATGAGTTTAACTTTCTTAGGTATGCACACAATCACAATCAAAGGCATAATTAGTCCATCATCATCCACCCTTTAATTTTAATGGAGTTAAATAATTTAATTTGTTTAGATGTGCACACAATCACCATCAAAATAGAAGTTAGTTCACTCTCACCACACAACCATACCTTTGTGAGTTCTCTTGTTTATTTGATGAATGTGGCCAACAATAGTTGGGTTCGGTTGTAAAATCTCTCACCTTCACACCATAACTAATGCATATGCATAACGTGTAGACCTTCCCGACGGGACGTACACGCTTGTTGAGGAGGAGGGATCCGCTAGTGGTGAGTTGAATCAAGTGAGTGGGCAGCAAGACCTGGAACAAAGTCCAGAAGAGCCCAAGGCTAGTGTTGAGTCTGAGGAAGGCAAGCACCGGATGCATATAACCTTTTTGAACAAAATCTCACTCCACCTTTACTTTTCAGTATTTATTGTTTACTTGTGCATTTAAGTTTCAGGAGTTGTTTTGAAACCTAGATGCATGATCCTTAGGACTCCTATGCTCTTTTACTAGTATGTTAGGAACACTAGTGCCATGCTCTGAGGATACGGTAGAAGTCGAGTAATGACTCATTGCTCGCGAGATATAGGATGCTTATGTTGGAATCATAAGTTGGTTAAATTGACTCGCTCATGTGGTAAGAGCAATGGGTTCGGTCTCGATCGAGTAGCATGGTGCTGGTCTAAGCTATTGAACGTACCAAGTGCTTGTCGGGAATGGGACCGGTAAGCCTAGTACCTAATGAACCAGTGCGGGGACTTTATCGCTACTAATCTTGAGATGCGTCTCCTGGTTTGATTCCAGTAGTGCAAGTGTGAGTCTGGACGTGCCGTGTGAGGGCGTTCCAGTAACCTTGTACTTAGGACTGTGGCGCCACTCCCTAATCTGGGGAGTGACGGGAACCGCCTGGTCGGGGTAGACCCCGCATTTGCTTTTCTTTGGATTCTTTTGGGTCTACCTTCTTCCGTGTATCTTGGGTTTACCTTGCAAGGATATAAATCGATCGATCGTCGGTCACTCGCCGTTATCTGAGTCGGCTTGACCACTGGCTACCACATATTTATTTATGAAATATTTTGGATTAATATTGTTGGTTGATTAATCTTGTTTGTACAACCATGCTTGCTTAGCTAGGTGCTTACCTAGAATGGTTAACATACTAGAACTTGAGCTAAAATTTGAAAGTAAGGATCAACTCTTAGTTGCTTTTAGCAAAACCAACCCACCAGCCAAAAAGCCTTGCATGTCTAGTGTTGTCTTTTCTTTTGACGGGTCAGTCTTGCTGAGTATTAGAATACTCGGCCTTGCTTATTTTGTTGTTTTCAGGTAACCCCATCTGACCTGGTGTGATTCCAGATGGATGGGAGATTGAATGGGAAAACGATGATGAAGAGTGATACATTGTGGATGGCCTCCCATGTGTATCCCGCGTTTAGTTTACTTTCCGCTGTTTAAACTCTGAACCATATTTACTTTTATGTACTTAAAAATCTGGTTTGTAATATTAAGTACTTATGGGCTTATATGTCAGGTAATCTTGTACTCTGGTCCCGCCTTCGTGTGGGCTTAGCGCATATCTCGATCCTGTATAAGTGATTTACCGGGCATGACCCGGCAGAGGCGACAAAATAAGTCTTGGTTATCGCTTATGAGCCAAGTGGACCGGCTTAAGTGATAATCCGGATTTATTTTTGGCGGTTCTGTCACACTCTTCCCCGCAGCGGTTACTATAGTGCTCCTACTGCCGTTCTGTTTTCAAAAAATCATAACTTTTTTATTAACTTAGATGGAGATAAACTTTATATGAAATTGTAGTTTTCGTTGAGATCTACAACTTAGTAGTTCAAACTTTATTCATTTGAAATCAGCTTCAGGCTCAAATAACTTTGAGATGGTGGTAGTTAAGTGCTATATTGCCACAACCACCATTTCAAACGGCGATAAATGGTACAGTTTTGTAAAATTTTGAGATGGATGTATATTTTTGTAAATTTATAAAAAAATATTAAAAAATCCATACTTCTGTAGACGTTGGTGAAGAAAAAGTGACTTTTTTCCTTTCCTATTCTAAACACATTCATTTTTTTGAGAACCTTCTAAACACATTCGTGGGTCGGACCCTTAGTTTCTGTGGGATCACTAACCTACTGGGCCGAACGGCATCATTCCGTACAGCCGAAGGCCCGAGAGATGATTGGACCAGGACCATAGAAATAGGTAGGAGGCCTCCAAAAAATAGCCTGCCCTGCTGCGGCTGCTCGTGGGCCTCCTGGTGCGCCTGCCCTTTCCCTCCCAGTGCCCCGCCCTGTGCGCTTGCCTGTACCTACCAGTCGTGGTGGGCTGAGAAGAAGCTCAAGGCCCAGTAAACCAAGCCAACATGTTTCAGGTGACGAATCGAGTGCATGTACCGTCCAGTTGACCTAGGGCTCCCATAGGGATTTGTTGATTTCGGCGGCGTTTACGGCGATGAAGGTTTCTCTGGCAACTCCCACCCCATCCCATCCTTCCTGCTTGGGCTGATCAAGGGGCTGACCTCGCTCAGCTTCCCGGCCTTGGCAGGAGGACGGGTTTAGGGTTTCGTGAGTTTGGCAGATCGGTTTTGCTCTCCCTAGGATGAGCGAACTAGCAATGGTGGCAAGGAAGCCCACGACGGCGACAAGGAAGGCGGAGATCGATATTGACACTCTACTCCAGAACCTACGGCTGAGCGAGTCAGAACAGGAGGGCGTGGTCCTCCCGACGAGGGAGAGGGAATCCCTCCCGGAAGTTAAATGGATGGCGGTGGCGGCCAAGAACTTCAGTGAGCAGTCGTTGATCTCGATGATGCTCTCGGCTTGGAACGCGGCTCGGGAAGTCACCTTCCGTCAGAGTGCAGGCAAGTCCCCTCAGAAGAACATGGCGGCCTCCGTGGAGGACCGCCGAGCACAATGAGTTGTATCCGCTAGAACTGTCATGGCCTGGGCAATGCTGCGACAGTGAAGGAGCTTCGCGATCTCGTGAAGCAATTTGCCCCGTCCGTGCTATGTGTCCTTGAAACTCAAATTCAGAAATCTCGGGTAGAAGGGCTGAAAAGTACGTTAGGCTATGCAAATGCTTTTGCTGTTAGTAGCTCCGGCCGCAGTGGTGGCCTTGGAATCTTTTGGAATAATGAAATAAAGCTGGAGATTTTGCCGTATTCGCAGTACCACATCGACACTATTGTTTCTGAAAATGGCCCCCCCGTGGAGGTTGACGTGTGTGTATGGCGAAGCTCAAACGAGCAAGAGGTTTAAGACCTGGGATATGATGAAATTTATAAAGTCCTCGTCAGACCTTCCATGGGTTTGTATGGGTGACTTTAATGTATTACATCGATCGAAACATGAAGGCGTTCAGGAAAGAAGATTTGCCCAGATGGAGGGCTTCCGAGAGATGGTAGATGTATGAGGCTTGACTGATCTAGGTTATGAAGGTCGCAGATGGACATATGAGAAACACGTGGCAGGGGGATCCTTTTGTCGGGTTCGTCTAGATCGTGCTCTTGCCACCCCTGATTGGAATTCACGCTACCCCATGGCAACAGTTTGCAATATGGCGGCAGCTTCCTCTGATCACGGGCCTATAATACTCCGATGGAAACAGGAGGCTGCTCCCCTCAAGACCAAAAAAAGATTTCACTATGAGGTTATGTGGGAATCACATGAGGAGTTTGCTCCTTGGCTATCGGAGGTTTGGATAGGAGACAAAACTTTAACTTTGGATGAACTACAACACAAACTTACGTCCGCGGCGGGAAGCATGGTAGCTTGGGGCCGAAACACTTTTGGCCACGTTAGATTGGAGCTAAAACATCTGAAACAAGAGTTGGAGAAGCTCCAAGGGGATCCGCATCGGATGGAACCATCGCTTGCAGAAATTAAAATTACGGATAGAATTGTTGAACTCAACCATCGTGAGGAAATAATGTGGCAGCAACGCTCAAGAATTCGGTGGTTGGTAGCTGGTGACAAAAATACTCGTTTCTTTCACCTCTGTGCTAGCCAGCGCAAGGAGAAGAATAAAATTCAAAGCTTGAAGAGGCCGGATGGTACAATCACGGAGGATGCCCATGAGTTGGGCAGGTTGACAACTTCTTTTTACAAGGAGTTGTATAGATCAGAGGGGGTCAGTGACATGGATCAAGTGCTCCACTCGGTCCCTGCTAAAGTCACAGCAGAGATGAATGATGCACTGATGGCCCCCTTTGAGGAGAAGGAGGTAAAGCAGGCTTTATTTCAGTTGTTCCCTACTAAAGCCCCGGGGCCTGACGGCTTCCCAACACATTTTTTCCAGCATCATTGGGATTTGTGTGGCGAGGAGGTGACCACGGTGGTGCTTAGGATCCTGAGAGGAGAGGACAACCCTGCCGTGATAAATGACACACTGATTGTGCTTATACCCAAGGTTGCCAACGCAGAGGAATTGGGCCAATATAGACCTATCAGCCTATGTAATGTCATCTACAAGATAGCTTCAAAGGTGGTGGCCAATAGGTTAAAGGAAGTCTTACCTCAGATTATTGTAGAGGAGCAATCAGCGTTTGTTCCTGGACGACTGATCACGGATAATATCATATCAGCATACGAGTGCCTCCACTTTATGAAGTGTAAAAGGGCTCAAGATCTGAGGTGCTGTGCTCTCAAACTCGATATGAGGAAGGCTTATGACCGCGTGGAGTGGAGCTACTTACGAGCGATAATGCTCCAGATGGGCTTCCATCAACTGTGGGTGGAGACGGTAATGAGACTGGTTACTACTGTATCTTTTTCCGTCTTGTTTAATGGTGATCATTTGGAGAAGTTTAATCCTGTGAGAGGTATCCGTCAAGGAGATCCTATCTCTCCCTATTTGTTTTTGTTGGCAGCAGAGAACCTGTCGTGCCTTTTGAAAGCAAGAATTCAGTCATCGAACCTCAATGGAACTAGGATCGTGCCCGTGCGTTGCTACGGGCCATGAAAAATTCTAAAGCGAAAACCATTATACTAAACCACTGATATTGGCAACATATTATTTTATGACTCACCAAGATTAATAAATATCAACTTTTTACATTCTAATGTCAAAATGGACATGGCACATATAGCATTGAAAGATTTTCAGCTCCCATAGCAATGCATGTACACACATGCACAGTAACAACAAAGGTAAGTGATGCACACATTGTATATAGCATGTCACTTCTGACTGACAACACATAATTTCGGATCTACTATTTATTGTGAAGTTGTCTGTCAATAGAGAGCACATTTACACACAAAAATTATTAACTTGTCTGTCAATGGTCTGATTGATCTATCTTCATTATGGTGTTCTAAGAGAGAGCCATAACCAATTAACCATACTATTATTCCTGCCAGCAGAGGTGCATTAGTTATGACCTGTGAGTACATTGGCCTTAGTCAATAGCTGTCGGTTCGGGGAGCCTAGAAAAAAATTGTTTCATATAAGTCAACAACTCAATTTTACAAGGACGAAAGCTAGCACAAATACATAATAATTTTGAGAAAGAACTACCTACTACCTAAATAAAGAATACAAGACCAAGGAAAACTTTTGATAGGTTGAAATTATAAACATATTTGTACATAGGAAGTGCCATTCTCAGATACCCTATACTTAGGAATTCCACTCCCAACATGCAATAAAAATATATGCTGATTATACCAACTTTAAAGATGCTGATTTTCTTTCAAATATCAGTAATACGTAATACTGCTTTGATTTCAAATATAGAGAACCATGAAAATGACATCACCCCCTAATCCCCTATGAAGGAAACTGAATATCGTGACAATACAAAATGCACCAAAAGCACATTCCAATTAGCTTTCTAATTGTGGTTACCACTTTAGCCTTTACACTGTAATGTTTTGAACAACGTTTATGGTTCACATCACCCTCTTCTGAACATATAGGTTAGGGAAGCTCCACAAGCATGCTCGGACCTGCAAAACCACAAGAATTTCTAAGTACTAATTCGTTGGGAAAGAATAGATCAAGTAAACGAGAAAGCTCTGCAAGATTTAAGCATCGACCCAAACTTGCGCAAAGGATCTGAAGTTCACAATTCATAATAATCTGGGTGTAAGCATTCTGTTTACTTACTGACCCTACAAAAAGGTGAGGGATGTTCCATATTCTAGTCTCTATAACATTAGGACCAGCTCAATCCATGAAAGATCACATGTATACCTCCTCCAAATCAGTAGTGTCCAACGTATATAACATTTTCAAATAAGTATTTTCTGAACAAAAGTGTATAAACCTTATTCCTCATTATTTTCTGAATCTGAGTGACTGAAAATCATAATCAAGTGTTGCAACCCACCTAAACTATGTAGCTAGAGGCGTGCATGAATTAATTTTTTGGATAATTAACTTAAGGTCAAGAGAGGGATTTCTACAAATATTTCAACAAGACAGCTACACATTCAGGTGATTTCTTGTAGGATCATTTTTTCTCAATTGCTTAGCAGTTAGCACATACCAAAGAGGCAGGTTAACTTCGTGAAATGTTGATCAAGCACCCACCTGACCTTGATGGATGAGCCAAATGGTAGCTAGCTCCATTAAACTACAACATCAACCAAAAATGAATTTGAGCTCAAGTAGAATTGGATCAAAGAGGGTATAAAAAACAATGGTTAGACAAAAGCTGTAATAACCAGGCCCTGAGGAAGAAAATAACAAAAAAATGAGGATGTCTCGATGCTGTAATAACCAGGCCCTGAGGAAGAAAATTCGACCTAGATGGATAATGATCCATTTCACCAAGTAGATTTATCACTGTTGCTTCTTCTGAAACTGTAGAATCAATTTGCATGATGATACATGTGAGTTACGGGTTAAATAGTCTGGAATAACTCAATTTTCGTAACGGAACCATTTCGTACATGTTACAGACATGTATGTCCATTGGAAAGCTAGCTAAATAACTCATTCCAGATGCACAAAAGCTAGCTCTGTTCATACCAATCAAGATAATGTGGGAAAATGAAGAAGGCATATTAAAATTTCACACGACGTTGCCCTGGAACAAATTCAATTCATAAATATTTTTCTGCAGCCTTGAGAGCATAGAACTATGAACAAGACCAAGATCCACTAAAGACCACCACACAGAGAATTATGAAAAGAAAAGAATAAACCTTTTCAACAGATTGTCAATTTTAACAATAGTTCTTTGGATGCTGACATGATAAAAATATAATGTGCGGGAGAAACCTTTTCAACAGACCGTTGCTTCCTAAATATACAAACACAACTGTCACTCATTTTTATAGTGAAGAAAGTTGACCTGATGTTGAACGTCAGCATCATTTTAACTTCTTGAGCCTATTTGGAATGCACATCTTTAGAGGACCAAAGTACATTCCTGCGGAGTTTAGAAATTATTCACAAAGGAGTTTAGAAGCTAGATTTCAGGAGAGGTGACTTTCTCCAGGTTCGTGAATCTCACTACCAGCTTTCAGTAAAAGAAAGAAACAAGCAATTTACCTTCGCTGCTGAAGATCTTCAGTTTACAAGCCGACGCCTGCTCCTAGATTATGGTGCCCACAGTATTAGTCCTTTGCTGCAATGCTTGGTGTCCACGATATTAGTATACAGACTCAGAAAGCCGTGAATCACACTGCCATCATGAAGAAGCAAAACAATCAATGAATGCAACAATATCAATGGATCTTAGTGATAGAAAACAATCAGTTGCACATATCGATGAAATACCACATTCTAAGTGCTAGAAAACAATCAGCTACACATATCGATGGATCAATTTGCAGTGAAAGGAAGAACTACTGAGTGTGTGAGCACCTCGATGGGAAGGATGGGGCGTCTCTAATTAGACCATGATTAGATAATATGGTGATACATTAAATATGTGCTAATCATAGCTTAATCAGTATTTAGAGTAGAAAAGGCACCGAAGCTAAGATAGTTTAATCAGTATGGTAAAAAAATGTGCTAAGATAGTTTATTCCTAGACATTTTGCTGCATCTTCTACTATGAAGCGGCCCCACCACACCTGGTCCCACTCCTCCCACCTGCCACAACGGCCTCCGCTCGCCTGCCTGAGCTCATGGCAAGAAGGCAAGGTACGTGGTGCCTTGAAGAAGCGACGGCACCGGATCTGTGTCCGTCGCGAGCCGGGGGGGGGGGGGGGGCGGCGCCCCGGGAGGGCGGGCAGAGCCACAGGCGGGTGAAGCCACGGGAGTGGATGGTCGTGCGTTGCTACGGGCTTGATATTAACATTATAAGAAAAATCACCATAAAAGAAATTTCCTTGTTAATAATAGAAATAAAGCACAAATCGTCATTTTCGGATAAAAACATGAGAAAATGAATTCAAACAAGTTACGTTTTTGAGATGAACAGAAAAGGTCTGCTACAATCCAGAACAGGATTTTCTTGAGATTTAACCAGGTGTGTTACTATGTGATGCCATTGTGCATGATACTGAAAATCAGGACTGTACAGATTGCAATGGCAAAAGCTGCTATGGTTGATGACATGCAAAACAAGAACCAAGAGTTGATGATTCAAATTGAAATTTGCCAGGTAAGCAGAGTATATTGTATATTACATGGTTCTTACAATAAAATAACAAGTCAATTAAACTAATTTGTTGGTTATTATTGTACTGTTTCACAGGAAGAAAATAAGATCTTGGACAGGTTGCACCGCCAAAAAGTTGCAGAAGTAGAAAAGCTGAGTCAAACTGTGAGAGCTGGAAGAGGCTGTTCTACAAGGTGGTGCAGCTGCCAATGCTGTTAGAGATTACCAACGGAAATTTCAAGAAATGAATGTAATTTACTATACTATCCTTCATCTGTTCAATTTCTGCAATTTCATTAGTTCTTTACACAAGCATCTGACTTGTAGTATTTTCTGATCATGACAAAATTAGGAAGAAAAGAAAATTCTTGACTGGGAACTTGCTCGGGCAAAAGTTACTGAGAACAGGGTTGCTGTTGTAGTTGCAAATGAATGGAAAGATGCTAATGACAAAGTAATGCCTGTTAAACAGTGGCTCGAAGAGCAAAGGTTCATGCAGGTAGGATGCTTAAGCTGTTTCATACATCACATATGTGGTTATCAATGCAAAGTAAAATGTAATTTAAATGTCTTACAACAAAAACTGCTTCTGCAGGGTGAGATGCAGCAGCTTCGTGACAAACTTGCTATTGCTGAGAGAACTGCTCGTTCTGAAGCTCAGCTAAAGGTGAATAGGTGCAATGTTCAATTTGAGCTAAACTTCTAAGCTAAGCTTGGGTCTTATAATTTTTAACTGATAATTAAAATTCATCTGAACTCAGGAAAAGTATCAGTTGCGCCTGAAAGTTTTAGATGATGGACTGAGGGGTCCTGCAAGTGGTTTTACATTGGAGCATTTGGCATGTTTACTCATTGCTCGGTTGTGTGACTTGATTAAAATGTAGTATGGATATTAACTGAAACCTTGGAGAAACATAAAATTTAGATAAAAAAATAAATATCTTGTGTTATTGTGTTAAAAGGTTGATGCTCATAACTGAAATTTGTTGCGCCCATAGCAACGCACGGGCACAACCCTAGTATATATATTAATTAGCATGCATAGAACACTTACCATAATCAGATAAAATACCAGCTGGTAGTAATCAACGGGAATTAAGAGGTCACAATATTAACAACACATTTACCTCCATCAATAGTTGTATCAATGCAACTCTCATCTATGCCATCGACGTTGGTCTCTGTGTTGTTCAATACCTCACCCCCATCTATGTGTAACAAACAGGTGGTCAAGTTCACATCAAGCATAAAGTCAACAAAAATAATAGGTGAGAGTAATCTGCAGAAAATAATATTTAACCTGATGCACATAGCCTTGCACATTGAGCTCCCAATATACGCTATGTTACAGCAGATGCAATTACAACTAACAATATCATCTTCTTACTAACTAATAATTCTAACTAAGTATCCTATGTGCTAACTACTCGATCTGCGTAGATTAACAATTTTTAGATTAACAACACTTTATGCACTGATACGAGCAAGGTCTTTTGAACTATTAGCATGCATAGAGCAGTTAACATTTATCAGAGGTCACAGAAGTAACAACACATTTACCTCCATCAATAGTTGTATAAATGCAACTCCGTACCTTGCCTTCGTCGTTGGTCTCTGCGTTGTTCAATACCTCACCCCCGGCTATGTGTAACAAACATGTGGTCAAGTTCACATCAAACATAAAGCCTAAAAAATAACAGCCGAGAGTAATCAACAGAAAATAAGATTTAACCTGATGCACATAGCCTTGCAGATTAAGCTATGTCGAAGGTGATGCAAAAATAATTGACATGATGAACAAACTTTCCGTTGTTCCACATAGTGCATGTAATATGGTGAAACTAATTATCCTCTTACTAACCAATAATTCTAACTAATAATATAACCTATCTCCTAACTACCCAATCTGTGTAGATAAAACAACACTTGATGCACTGATTCGAGCTAGGATTTTTGAGCTATTGCGCTGCTGCATAGCTGATCCATCTTGCAAAATTAAGATCAAGTTCACGTCATATAAAAAGTGTACAAATTCTTATATACGCCATGTTTTATTGTCACCTGCTTCAATGGGTATACAGCGACCTGGTAAGAACTATTGAATGAGACAAACATAGACCTAAACCGTACAGATAGGATGAACCTGTCTGGTCATTGTTTTGAGTCATTTGTGCTTGATGGAACCATTCGTTATCATCATATCCATCCACCGGTTCAAAAAAAAATCAGTTCTTACACAAGATCTGTTGCAAACACCTTTTCTGGAGTGATCACCAGATGAAACGAACCTGAACCCGGTCGGTTATCGTTTTGTGTCAAATGTCCCCTGTGGAGCCATTCATCATCTTCATTTTTATCCACTGGGGCACTAACATCTGGTTAAAAAACATGCAAATACAAATCTCCATCATCCGGGACACTAAGATCTGGTAAAAAAACATGCATTTATAATTGAAAAATAATTTAAAAACTTAGGACATGGACTTGACCTGGCTGATTACCAATTGCTAGGGCCTTCTTCCTCCGCCTTTCACGTTCCTTCCTGTTTTGTTCATCCTTCTGCTCTCTTGACATTGTTGCATAATGTTCTTTATCCCTCTGCCTCTTATGAACATTGGAATCTTCTTCTTGCCGATCTCCTGGCAAATCGTGGTTAGACCATTGAAAAAGAAACGTGTGTGCAACTGTGAGATGACAGTGGAACCAACAATTATCACCTTTCTCATATGTGTTTGTGAGGTCACCAAAAGGAATCCCAGACCGGGTCTATGGTGACTGGTGGTCCATCAAAATGAAATTACAACCTAACTGGTAAACAGAACTCACTGTCAAGCAATCACTGTCAACCATATATATAGAATACATTAATATTAATATTTATGTTTACGCAGATGTGTTGCCACATGGAAAACATGGTGTTATGACAATTCTGACAATTAGGTCGGGCAATCTACCTAGACTTAAATATTAAAGCAAAATTATTTGCTACTAACAGGAAGCACGCACAAGAGGAATGCAGAAACATTTGACAAGTTCATACGTGTAAATGCCATTTGTGTGAATGAAACCATGACGAACCCTTAACTACTCACCTCTGGACGGACCAAGAATCAACAGGATTGGGATTCCCTACGAAACTGAAGAACTGTGAACATGAAATTGAGACGGACATGAAACCATCAGAAACTCGAGTGGCAAGAACCCTACGAAACTGAGATGAGCATGAAATAAATGTAACCCTGAATGGTGGTGACGGTGGCAGCGGTGGAAGGAGCGACGAGCGTGGGTAACGGCGGCAGCGGCAGAAGGACCGACGAGCGTGGGAGTCCGTCGTCGTCGCTGGCGGCGCGGAGTCGTGGCCGCCGCGGACAACGGTGGCGCGGGTTCCTGATCTGATCGGACGGTCGCGACGGCGTCGGGAGGAGCGACGACCGTGGGAGTCGGCTGAGGGGGGCGCGGCCTCCTGTATGCAGATGCGCGCCTGAACTGGATGGGGACGGGATGGACGCTGGCCTCCGACGGGATCTACGAGGAGGATGGAACGGAGGACGGCGGGCGGACGCGACCGCGTGGCGATGCGAATGATGAGGTCACGAGGGAGATGGGCCGCGATCGGTCACGGGGCGATGACGCGGACCGCGGAGCCGACGCTGTGGGACCGAGCGGAAGGGCGGACGCGCGGGGGCGGACGTGCGGGCGGAGAGGAAAAACCACGTACCAGGTTTTTTTCTCCACTTCATACTTTTTAGGAGTAGAGATTAAGGTGGCACCAACCACTCCGGTGGTGAGTCACTTTCTTTTTGCAGATGACAGCCTGCTGTTTTTCAAAGCGAACAAGGATAATGCACAAGAGATTCTTGATGTGTTACAAATTTACTGCCGAGCCTCGGGCCAGCAGATTAATGTGGACAAGTCGTCAATTCACTTCACCAAAGGGGTATCCATGGCCACAAGAGTAGAGATCAAGGACCCGCTCGACGTCCAGAACGAAGCCCTAAGCGAGAAATACTTGGGCATGCTGACTCATGTTGGGGTTTCGACCAACGAGGCCTTTAAATACCTGAAGGATAGGGTATGGAAAAGAGTTCAAGGATGGATGGAACAGTGCCTCTCTGCAGGTGGCAAAGAGGTCCTGATTAAATCAGTTGCCCAAGCAGTCCCTACCTATTCTATGTCATTCTTCAAGCTTCTGAGAGGCTTGTGCAAGTATATTGATGGCGTCTTGCGCAGGTTCTGGTGGGGCAGCAAGGAAGGGAAGAGAAGGACGTGCTGGGTCGCATGGGATGAGTTGATCAAATCGAAGCACCTTGGTGGCATTGGCTTTCGTGATATCGAGCTTTTCAACCTAGCACTGTTGGCCAGGCAGGCATGGCGAATTGTTCAGGACCCGACGTCTCTGCGCTCGTATACTCAAGGTTGTTTACTACCCCGAAGGTGATTTTCTGGGGGCTGAGCTGGGCTCGATGCCATCCCAAGTCTGGCGATCAATTTTAGAGGGGAAGGAGGTCTTGCTCAAAGGTTTGATTAGGTGTATTGGAACCGGCGAGGAGACAAATATTTGGAGTATGAATTGGATTCCCTGGAATAGCATGCTACGCCCAGTGACGAGTACACGGTCAGTCCAGCCTGAGTTTGTGTGCGAACTCATTGACCAGGCACGCGGGTGCTGTGACCGTCAGAAGTTACTAGAATTCTTCCACCCGATGGATATGGAGGCCATTAGCAATATACCCCTAAGCACCCGGAGACAGAGAGATTTTTGGGCATGGCATTACGAGAAGAGGGGTGTCTTCTCGGTTGAGGACCAGGTGTTGTCCGAAGACCAGTGGAGGGTCGCTCCTTAGTGATGAGTGATTGACAACATTGTGTGGACTGATGCTTGGCTAAGTGTGCAGGTACAGGTTGTGGCTTGACTCGTGTCGGCACAGGTGAAGAACAAGCGCGAAAGGCCTTAGCTGTGGCGGCCTCCGGGTGATGGAGAGGCAAGTAGGCTTGGTTCGATGGACCCGGTGGCCGATGGGGTCAAGTGCGAGCCGTGCGGTGCAAGACTGGTGGGCTGAAGTCGTGAACATGGGCCGGTGCAAGGTAGCAGATGGAGCCCAAAGTTTGCACGCGGGGTTTGTTGGTTTGCCCACAAAACCATCGGTGGACAGTTTCTTGGTTTGGGCCTCAAAACCAAGTCCGGAGGCCCGAGGCGACGGAGATGGTAATCCGGGAGCTTCAGAAAGCTTCAAGGTGGGGGGCACGTGGTGTGATCGTGGGGCTTGCGTCGATGCTAAGCAAGGCCGCGGTGGAAGCGTGTCCGCTCGATGAAGACTTAACCAAAATGCCCCTAAGGGGTTGTATCTTCATTTCAAGTTGTAGGGGTAGCATGGTCATTTACCTCCCTCCGATGGACTTCGTATAAATAGCGGAGAGGTGGATGGCATCTCTCTCTCTTGGACTCTAGGTTTTCCTCCTCTGGTAGATTGCTGTGAACTGCTTCTTTTCCCTCTGTATTCCTTAGGCTATATTCTTGTATAGACTCTGACCTCTGGATGTATGGAAGCATTCGGCATTGCGGTGATCTCCTAGTCCTCTGTGATTTTCGTGTTATTTTCAGGGCTATTTTTGGGGAGTTTCGTTCTTCGCTCGGTTCGGGGATTTGAGGGTGTTTTCCTTCGGATTTCTTTGAGGGGATCATGGGTGGATGCCTTGCGCATCTTTGTGTGTGATCTTGACCCCTCAACGTCGGGGAAATCCTTCGATTCGTGAGTTTTTGGTCGGAGTTCAAGTTCTTGGTGGTAGTTCGTGTGATCCACGATTCCCGGCGATTTAGTGGCTTAGAGGTTGAGATTTTTGGGGGCATAGCTTCATCTTGTGTTGCTTATCATCTCCCCCAAATCTTGTCTCAAGAGCTTTTGGCATTTGGGAGATCCGGTGATGGATTTGGAGAGTTAACCTCGTGGGGTCGGGCTGTTTCTGCTCTGTCCGCGTGTCGCGGACTGTCCGCTCGAGCGTCGCGGACCGTCCGCATGGAGCGTGTTCTTCACAGTTCGTCGCGTGTTCTTCAGTGCTCGCATTTTGATCCGTTGGGTTTGGCTTTTGGTGTTGCAGGCAGTTCGCAGACTGTCCGCGTGGTTCGGATTTTGTCTGGGGTGGCTCGAGGTTTGTCTGGAGTGTCCAGCTAGTTTGGCCAGACTGTCCGCCAGGGGTGGCCAGACTGTCCGCGAGGTGCTGGACCATCCGCGGTTCTTACCCGGACTGTCCGAATTTCCTCGGTGCGCCACTGGAGGTTCGGTGTGTTATTGCGGACTATCCGCCGTGTCTACACGGACTATCCGCGAGTGACACGGACTCTCCACCGTACACTTGCGGACCGTTCGCCCAGGCCTTCGCAGATTTGGCTCAGTCCTTTGGTTCTTGTCTTGTGCTTCCGCTCTTTGCTCCTAAGCTTGTCTCTTGATCTTGTAGGCTTGTGTGTGCCTCGTTTGGAGCTTCTTTGGTGTGCGCGAGTACTTGGAGTGGCAATCGGGGTATAGGTCGAGTTCATCCTTCGGGAAGAATTTTTATCGGCTCCCATTCACTCCCCCCCTCTCTAGTCGCCTATTCGGTCCTTCAATTGGTATCAGAGCCGGTTACGGATCTTCTTGATTCTAACCAGTCTAAGATCCAAAGATGGTCGATTATGGCAAGGGGTCGGGTCCTCCGCACTTTGATGGCAAGAATTACCTGATGTGGGAGAGGCGCATGGGCGTGTTTTTGCGTGGGAAGGGAACTCTGATCTGGGAGGTCACTCAGAATCCTCATTATGTCATCCCAAATAGTTTTCTGCTTCCAGGTACACGGGACATATTTGAGGCGAACAGCAAGGCCGTTGATTACTTGTTCCGTGCTCTTTGTGCCTCGGAGTTCGAGCGAGTGTACAGAGAGAATGTGGCCGGAAAGATTTGGCTCAAGTTGAGAAATGCTCATGTTGGTAATGCCCAAGTGCAAGCCTGTTTGTTTTCCACTTACCGGAGAGAGTACGAGAACTTCACTCATCTCCCCGGTGAGTCGACCGATGCTATGTTTCAGCGCTTCACTAGCATAGTCAACAACATGAGGGCCAATGTGACAGTGCTCCATACATAGATCATGATCAAGCTCTCAAGCTTTTGCATGCCCTGGATAGGTCTGTGTGGAGTGCCAAGGTCGAGGCCATTGATGAGTCGAGCGTGTATGATACGCTGACGCTTGACGAGCTGTTCTCCAAGCTCAGGTCTTCAGAGGTTGATCGTGGCTTGAGAGCCAAGAGCGAGAGCCCCACTGATCCTCATAGTTTGGCTCTTGTCTCAGGATCGAGGACTAACACTAACTCTGTTGGCTTTTTTTTGTCTTGTCTTGTGTCCTTGCCAGATGAGGGTTTTGAGGTGCTGAGCGAGGATGATCTCGCCTTGTTGAGCAAGAGGTTTGGGCGGATGTACGAGAACCGCAAGAATGCAAGGCGGAGCTCGGGGATGTGCTATCAGTGCGGGAAGCACGGGCACTTCATCACTGAATGCCCTGAAGCCATGGAGATCAAGAATGACTACAAGGGCAAGCCGAAGCACGACTACAACAAGCACCGCTCCCGGAACGACTACAAGGACAAGCGCAAGGACAAGGGCGAGAGAAGTCACAAGAAGAGTGGCGGGTACAAGAAGAAGACGGCTTGAGCGATGGTGGCCGGAGCGAGCGACATCGACTCGACATCAAGCGATGCTTCTTCTGACTCGAGCAGTGATGAAGAGCAAGAATGGCACAAGGACAAGTGTTCCACGGGCAAGAACTTCACCGGCCTCAGCTTCGTCGCACAAGGAGGCTTTTGCGGCATGGCGCATTTCAAGAAGGGTGGGAAGCACAGTTCGGATTCGAACTCCGACTCTGAGGAAGAGGTACGAAATGATCCCAACTTCTTGCTAGAGGAGAATGCTAGGCTCAATGAGTTGCTTGATAACCGTGATGATGTGCTTAGAAAGACCAACAAGGAGAAGAGGGAATTTAGGTCTTTGTTGGGTGATGCTAAGGACAAGATAGCTGAGCTTGAATCCTTGCTTGTGGATGCTAGAAATGAGATAGGTGCTTTGAAATCTACTCTTGTGGTGTCTGATGAGATTGACTGTGGTGATTGTTCAGTTTTTCTTGCTGATTTGACTGCTCTCAAGGAGAAGCATGCCTCTACTCTTGAGGAACTTGATGTGGTTAGGATTGAGTGTGATGAATTGAAATCTAGGCCAGCTTTGTTAGGTGCTTCTACCTCATGTCCTGTGTTGCATGCTAGGCTAGATGAATCTCACACTAGAATAGTTTCTCTTGAGGCGGCATTGAAAGCTCCTCTTCCTACATCATGTTCTACCTGTGAAATGCATGCCTTGAAAAACATGGAACTTGCACACTATGCTGATCGTCTGCAGGATGAAAATGATGAGTTGAGGAAAATGATGGGGTGGTTGTCTGGGCATAAGCCACAATTGAGTTTGATGTTGGCTCAGTTCAAGAGGTTTGACGGTCAGGCTTTGGGGGCTGACAAGTGTGGTGAGAAGAGTGGTGAGGGAGAAGAGAAAGCTGGAGAGATTCCTATTCCACCACACACCACACCCATGAACAAATTTGCACCCAAGCCAAATCATCTCAGAAACAAGCTAGACACAACCCTAGATCCTCCAGTGTTCCCCCACAAATCTGAGAACTACCAAAAACCCATCAAGTTTGTGAGCACCCAGGGGAGTGTCTTTGGTGAGAAGTCTGGAGAGAAAGCTGGTGAGAAGCTCATAGAGAAGCCACAGCCTTAGCCACAGCCGATCCGCTTCCATTGTCAGTATTGTGGGAGGGATGGACATAAGGATGAGTTCTGTTTCAGGAGGAAGAGAGATGCGAGGTTTGCTAGGGAGATGGCAAACAAGGACAAGTACCACCTTTCTCGTGGTGTACCTGAGCCTCGTAGAGGGCCTCTACCTAGGGGTGAGTGTATGTGTGTACAGTTCCCACTCGTGGAGGTGGAGGTGTGTTTCCTCAGAGAGACAGGCGTGTTGGGTTTGGGCGTGGTGAGTTGGCTCGACGTGCTCATTCTCGTGACCGTTACGAGTTTAGGAGGCACGATCGGAGCTTTGGGTCTCAGATGGACTACGGGCCACGTTTTCCCCCTCGTGGTGCGCGTACTCCTCCAGTGAGACGTGATGGGTCCTTTGGTGGTAGGCGTGAGAGGGCTCCACCTCGGGGTGTTGGTAGAATGGACTTTGCTAACCCTTCTTTTGAGCAAATGGCTCGACACTGGTTTGACTCTTTTGGTACTAACCCCAGTGTTGAGTCGCTTGCTCATTCTCGTCCTCGTTTTTGATTGCAGGTGGGAGGCTTAGAGGACTTTTGGTTGATCGACTCCGGTTGCTCACGACACATGACCGGAGATCGTGGGTGGTTCTCCAGCCTCACCCCGGTGAGTACGAGGGAGTACATCACTTTCGGGGATAATGGGAGAGGACGAGTGCTTGCTGAAGGTATGGTGAAGGTGAGTAGCAAGGTGACCTTAAGAAGTGTGACCCTGGTCAAGTCACTTGGTTTTAACCTGTTGTCAGTATCTCAGTTACTTGATGAAGGTTTTGAGGTTCGTTTTAAGTCGGGCGCTTCTCGTGTGCTTGATTCTCGAGGTGATCTTGTCTGTACGATCGTCCCCGAGGGTCAAATCTTTCGTGCCGACTTTTCCCAGTTTGTTGGTCCTCCTTGATGCTTTGTTGCTGGCATTTCGGCCGAGCTTTGGAAATGGCATAGGAGGTTGGGACACTTGAGCTTTGAGTTACTTTCCCGCTTGAGTGGTCTTGATCTTGTTCGAGGATTGCTTTGAGGGGATCATGGGTGGATGCCTTGCGTATCTTTGTGTGTGATCTTGACACCTCAAACGCCGGGGAAATCCTTCGATTCGTGAGTTTTTGGTCGGAGTTCAAGTTCTTGGTGGTAGTTCGTGTGATCCGCGATTCCCGGTGATTTAGTGGCTTAGAGGTTGAGATTTTTGGGGCATAGCTTCATCTTGTGTTGCTTATCATCTGCCCCAAATCTTGTCTCAAGAGCTTTTGGCGTTTGGGAGGTCCGGTGATGGATTTGGAGAGTTGACCTCGCGGGGTCGGGCTGTTTCTACTCTGTCCGCGTGTCGCGGACTGTCCGCTCGAGCATCGCGGACCGTCCGCGTGGAGCGTGTTCTTCAGTGCTCGCGTTTTGATCCGTTGGGTTTGGTTTTGGTGTTGCAGGCAGTTCGGGGACTGTCCGCGTAGTCCTTGCGGACTGTCCGCGTGGTTTGGATTTTGTCTGGGGTGGCTCGAGGTTTATCTGGGGTGTCCAGCTAGTTTGGCCGGACTATCCGCCAGGGGTGGCCAGACTGTCCGCGAGGTGCCGGACCGTTCGCGGTGCTTGCCCGTGTAACATCCTAGAAATTTAAGTTATGAAAATGTGAGGAAATTTGAACTTTTATTTATTGATGAAGTGTCACCCTAATTTAATCCCATTTCTAACCTCTTCTCTTAATTCTAAATAAATAAAACCTAAAATATAAAAATATAAATTCAAATTATGGTAAAGTATGTGATTTGGTTTTTATGGTTTTTATTTGGAGTTAATTGAGTGTGTTATGAATTTGAATAGATTCAAATTCAAACCTATAGTTTAAGTCTTATTTTCAAAACTAATCTCAAAACCTCTTTGCTAACATGGGCCAACTAACAGTTCTCAAAGTCCAGCAGACCTCCCCCATCTCTCAGTCCTTGGACAAACCAACCCCTCGGCCTACTCCCTTCTGTCACCTCTCACTTCAGCCCATCAAACCAAGGCGGCCCACGCTAGCCCGCGAAGCACCCCGCCGCTTTGTCTCTATGACAAGTGGGACCGACCAGGCACTGGTCATCTTCTTCACCTTCCCGCTGTCTCGACCGGGTGCCGCCGCACCCTTTCGCCGTGCCTGCTCCGCGCGCCCAGCCGCGCTGCCCCGCCGAACCGGCGTGCACGCCAAGGGCCAGCGTGCACGCCAAGGCTGGCCCCACACACTCTCACACCCCTGAATCACTTCTTTGCCATCGCGGTTTCCCCCGCGCCAAGTCTTGCAGCGCCGTGCCGCGGCACGCCTTCACCGCCACCCCAGAGAAGGGACAACCATGGCCCACGCGGCTCCCCTGTCCCCTCGACCACCGCGCACAGCAAAACCCCCAGGTGAGGCCCTTGAGCAAGCCAAATCGCATTTGGGGGAATCTACCCCCAAGTCTCTATTCTGCCACCGGGGAAGTAGAGGAGGAGAAGGAGGAGGAGAAGGGGGGAAGAGGGAAGGTTGGAGGCGCGCCACCACCGCGCCATCCTGCCGGAGCCGGGGCACGCGAAGCTGGAGCCGGACGAGTCGGGAGGAAGGCCGTCCACGGGCGCGCGGGACCGGAGCAGAGGAGCATGCCGCACCGCCGTCTTCACCTCGCCGTCGCCACCGAGATCTTCGTCAACGCGTTTGACACAGCTACGCCTACACCGTCGCCTCTCGGTGAGCCAAACAACCGCTGCCCTTCCCTTACCTTGCACCAGGAGCGCGCCCCTGCGCCGCGCCGCCGGCCTTCGTGCCGTGCTTCTTCCACGAGCTCGCCGCCGCGACACACCCCAGTGACGCGCCAGCCCTCGCCGTCCTGTCTCGCTTTGTTGACACAAGTCGTTGTCCTATCTTTTGCCTGTGACCCGGCCATCAAGCCATACGCCGTCGATTGATGGCCGTGTGCCGCCGATTCTTGCTCCGTCGCGTCGCGGCCCTAGAACGCCGAGCACCCCCGCTCTGGCCTTCCGAGTCGCGCCTGTGTTCACCTGCTCGTGCTCGCACATGCCCAGTCGCGCACGCCTGTGTGCGAGTCCGCAGCGTCGAGGAGCCTAACCTTCTTTGCGCTTTGCTGTGCACCAACGTCGCCGCCATGCCGCACCTCGGTCCCTGAACGTCACGCGTTCGCGTACGCAGGCCGGCGGACCGTGCGTGTGATCAGCCGAGCATCAAGGCCTAATGTACCTCAGCGCCAAGGCCTGAGCTCGCCCGGCCTAGTTCCGTTTTCTTCATGTTTGGCACAAAACCGCGCGCGCGTCGTGAGTCCGCCCTTGAGCTCCGCCGCGCCGCGCCGGGAGCACCGCCGTGTCACGGCTCGCGCGAGCCCAGATGCTCCTCCCCGGAGCGGTAGCCGCACCGATGTAACCACCTCATCCTAGGGAACGCTAACCCACGCTTCCTCAGACGCCGGAGCCATAGCCGCCGTCTAAACGCCGCTCGCCATCGTCGCCAGAACCACATCGGGGCGCGCCGACGCGCGCACGCATGGCGGGGGGGCGCCCATGCGCCCCAGCACCCTTCAGGGATCACTACCGGACTTCTCTGGTGGAGACCTGAAGAAGTCATCGGCCATGCGACCCACTACGGCCCAAGTTTGCCCCATTTCTTTTTAACCTGTGAACTCTAAAATTAAAACAGGGGCTTCCGATGGACTTAGCCCTCTCGGCCCAGCGGGCTAAGCCTAGTGGGCCGTATTCGGCCCACTGTCACTTTCGGCCCATCGAGGCCCACTAACTCGTGACATTGACATCATGATGACGTCATGCTGACATCATCAGTTTTTTTTAAAAAATAAAAATCCTTTTCTGTTTTATAAATGAATTTGGAAATTAATTTATAAAACCTTTAAATTTTGAAAATTCATAACTAATTATTTATAACTCCGAAAAATATGAAACCAGTTTTTATATTTTTCTAAAAATGAGACGGTGCTGTTTGTAGGTAGTTTGGTTCTGTTTGGATCTTCTAAAATTGGGTTTCTTTGGATTTATGGTTAGTTGATTGCCGGTAATTAAGCGTCTCGTATCTCGTGCTGCACAGACCCGAGCTACGACCCGGAGGAGGCCTACGACCCCGACTTCAACCCAGACCAGGACTACGGACACCAGCCAGGTGTCATGTCACTCCCAACCATTTAGATCCTATGCCTGCTTTAGTTGCTAGTGCTTAATTACTTTTGATGCATGTTTTTAAATTGCATAGACACTTGATTAGCCATGCCTTGTGATTGTTTATCCTGTCCTTGGAATACCTATTTTTGGAACTAGCTACCGACCCCTAGCTAGTTTCTGGCTTTATTCATCCATATATTTTACCCTTAGTTATGGATGGATCTCAGGTTTGGACCGAGGTTGGGATACCTCAGAACTCTTGCGTGTGTTTTGGGTGAGTGTGTATCCTTGACGTGTGAGGACCAGGTGTGTCCGAGGACCAGTGGAGGGTCGCTCCTTAGTGGTGAATGATTGACAACGTTGTGTGGACTGATGCTTGGCTAAGTGTGCAGGTACATGTTGCGGCTTGACTCGTGTCGGTGCAGGTGAAGAACAAGCACGAAAGGCCTGAGCCGTGGCGGCCTCCGGGTGATGGAGTGGCAAGTAGGCTTGGTTCGATGGACCCAGTGGCCGATGGGGTCAAGTGCGAGCCGTGCGGTGCAAGACTGGCGGGCTGAAGTCGTGAACATGGGCCGGTGCAAGGTAGCGGTTGAAGCCCGAAGCTTGCACGCGGAGTTTGGTGGTTTGCCCACAAAACCATCAGGTGGACAGTTTCTTGGTTTGGGCCGCAAAACCAAGTCCGGAGGCCCGAGGCGACGGAGATGGTGACCCGGGAGCTTCGGGAAGCTTCGAGGCGGGGGGCACGTGGCATGATCGCAGGGCTTGCGTCGAAGCTAAGCAAGGCCGCGGTGGGAGCGTGTCCGCTCTATGAAGACTTGACCAAAATACCCCTGAGGGGTTGTATCTTCATTTATGCAGTAGGGGTAGCATGGTCATTTACCTCCCTCCGATGGACTTCATATAAATTGCGGAGAGGTGGATGGCATCTCTCTCTCTTGCTTCCTAGGGCTTTCTCCCCCGGTAGATTTTCTCTGAACTCCTTCTTTTCCCTCTGGATTCCTTAGGCTAGACTCTTGTACAGAATCTGACCTCTGGATGTATGGAAGCATTCGGCGTCCCGGTGATCTCCTAGTCCTCTGTGATTTTCGTGTCATTTTTAGGACTATTTTTGGGAGTTTTTGTTCTTGGCTCGATTCGTGATTTTGGAGGCGTTTCTTCACGGATTTCTTTGAGGGGATCATGGGTGGATGCCTTGCGCATCTTTGTGTGTGATCTTGACCCCTCAAACGCTGTGAAGAGCCTTCGATTCGTGCGTTTTTGGTTGGTGCCCGAGTTCATGGTGGTGGTTCGGTTGATCCGCGATTCCCGGTGATTTAGTGGCTTAGGAGTCGAGATTTTTGGGGCATAGCATCCTTGTGTGACGCTTTTCATCTCCCCAAAATCTTGTCTCAAGAGCTTCAACCGTTTGGGAGATCCGGTGATGGAAAGGTTGGGTTGACTCCCGAGCTCGAGCTTTTTCTGTTCTGTTCGTGCTAGGCGGACGGTCCGCGGGTCCCTGGCGGACGGTCCGCGCGGCTAGGGTTCGTCCCGTGTTCTTCGTGTTCATCGCGTGTTCTTGAGCGCTTTCGTTTCGATCCGTTTGGATCCCAGGGTTTGGCTGGAAAGCATTTGGCGGACAGTCCGCGGTGATCTCACGGACGGTCCGCGTGGCCGGTTTTCTAGCGGACGGTCCGCGTGCTCACCACGGACAGTCCAAATTTCGGGGGTGCGCTACTGGTGGTTCGAGGCTCTTTTACGGACAGTCTGCCGTGACCGTCCGGACGGTCTGCACCCTCCTCGCGGACGGTCCGCCCGGTCACCCCGGACAGTCCGCCAGGGACTTCGCAGCAGTGCCTAAGTTCTTTGGTTCTTGCTTTGATGCTTCCGATCTTTGCTCCTAGGTTTCTTGGTTGATATTCTAGGCTTGTGTGTGCCTTGTTTGGAGCTTCCTTGTGTGCACGGATTCGTGGAGTGCCAATCGGGGTATAGGCCGAATTCGACCTTAGGGAAGAATTTTTATCAGCTCCCATTCACTCCCCCCCTCACTGGTCGCCCGATTCGGTCCTTCAACGTGTTACCGCGGGAGCGAGCCGCTTTGGTTACTTGTGAACGCCTGTCTAGGGGAGATGCGACCTGGCCTCTCGCCCTAGCGGCGTGTCGGACGGTTGGAGTTGGTGAGTGCTCGCTCTTGCAATTAAGGACCGATCGACTGTGTGACCTTGATCTTTGGGCTATTTTCGTACAAACCGTTCGCTCACGTATGGGCGGGGTTCGGTCCGAGAACTAGTTGGTGGTTGGCACTCAGCTTGTAGGCGGATCGGTGTGGTCGTGTGAGGGGGACGGGTTATACCCCTCGAGTAGACGTCGCCCCGGCTTCTCCGGGGATGGTCTCACAGCTCCGAGGCCCTGCTGGCAAGTTTCGCGCCCCAGTTCAGGACGAGTCAAGCTTGGAGAGGTAGGAGAGTGCCACCCACTACTAGGTCTTCGGCTGTTAGGTAGGGATGTGGATCGGAGGCATCCGTTCCTGCCCTATTCGGCGGGTCCAGTTGTACAATCTCTGCAGAGTGTTAAACCTATAGCTATAGTCCGTGTCCACTGGTATGGACAGCCCTTTCGATCTCTCACCTGGCTAGTCTCTTCTTGTGCTGCTTTCTCTCCCTTGTGTGTGTGTGAGCCCGGCTTCGTGCCGTTGAGACGTGGGGATAGGAGTTGGTGACCCCACATCGCAGATGAGAGTGGGATGCTGTGACTCGGTTGAGATCCAGTGTTTGGTGATCTTTCCTTGTTGGGGTGTTGACCCCGCAGGCGTTGTCCTCGGAGGTGTGGATCTCCTCGGAGATGGAGACCTATCGGCTTTTCTGCTTGCCTTGATGTTGCTACCACTGCTTGCTTAACCTTCTACAGCCATAAATAGGATTACTCATGCATATTAGAATTATTCTCTTTTGCTTATGCACTTTGTTGGGAAGCTGACATGACCTACTCGCTTATCGAGTAGATGACGGGTTTTCAGACCAGGAGCCGGACTACGACTTTGAGCACGATGGATGGGAGGACTGAGGCTTGCCCTACACTCGAGTTGCCTGCGGATATGGAGTCTACTTCGCTACATGAGAGCCGTTGCGTAGATGTTTTCTCTGTTTGATTCGGTCCCGTTGGACTTGTATCCGGCATGTGCCAAAATGATGTACTCAGATGCTTAATTATTATAATATTATTATGTGGGTCTTCAGGTATTACTCCTATTGTACGGTTATTCTTTACTTTCTGAGATAGGGATTTGCACGTGATAGCCTCCTGGGACTATCACAGAGGTGCAGGGATCGGGTTCCCTTCTTTGGAAACTCGGTTCGTTTCACCCGGACTGTCCGAATTTCCTCGGTGCGCCACTGGAGGTTAGGTGTGTTATTGTGGACTGTGCGCCGTGTCTACACGGACTGTCCGCGAGTGACACGGACTGTCCGCCGTACACTTGCGGACCGTCCGCCCAGGCCTTCGCAGATTTGGCTAAGTACTTTGGTTCTTGTCTTGTGCTTCCGCTCTTTGCTCCTAAGCTTGTCTCTTGATCTTGTAGGCTTGTGTGTGCCTCGTTTGGAGCTTCTTTGGTGTGCGCGAGTACTTGGAGTGGCAATCGGGGTATAGGCCGAGTTCATCCTTCGGGCAGAATTTTTTATCGGCTCATATTCACTCCCCCCCTCTCTGGTCGCCTATTCGGTCCTTCATCGGTGCGGTCGGCTTATCAGATGCTTGTGTGGAATAGAGAGAAAAATTGTGCTTATTACGAAGGGAGACCCTGCACATCTGATGTCAAGGCAACCGAAAAGGAGTGGACACGCTTGTGGCAGGTTAAGGTACCGTCAAAGCTGAGGGTCTTCTTATGGAGGCTTGCAAGGTGTTCATTACCATCAGGGGACGTTCTGCACCATAGGTACATGGCTCCATCATATGTATGCTCTATTTGTGGTGCAAAGGACTCGTGGAAGCACTCTCTGATTGAGTGTAACATGTCAAAATGTGTTTGGGCATTAGAGAAGGAAGACATCACAGATTTCATTGGAGCCCTACAGGAAGAAGATGCGAGGGCTTGGTTAGCAAAGGTGCTCTCTTCTTCACCCCACAAGGAGAGGGTGCGAGTTGTGGTAACTCTGTGGGTGATTTGACATGCACAGAGAAAGACAATCCACGAAAATATTTTTCTAGGACCGCTATCAACGCATGGATTCGTCGACAGGTTCTGTACTGAACTTGGTATGACAACAGCCACACTGAGCGAGGTGAAGCAGTGCGGGAGATCCCCACCGTGTTGGATTCCCCCGCCCCTGTGCCTTGCGAAGATCAATGTTGATGCTGCGGTCTCCAAAAACTCCGATCGAGCGGCAGTGGCAGCTATAGCTCGAGATGTTGATGGCAACTTTATCGGGGCTTCCACAGAAGTCTTGTTTGGAATCACTGATCCTGAGTCTTTGGAGGCAATGGCATGTCGGGAAGGTCTGAGCCTAGCTAGTGATACTCTCCTCCGCTAGGTGCGTATTGCTAGCGATTGCGCCAATGTAATCAGAAGCATCCATTCTGGCTCAATGGGTGTCTACAGCCGTGTGATCCAGGAGATTAAGGCTCGGGAGGGAGCTTTCCAGATGATGGAGTTCGTCCATGAGCGGCGAGAGGCAAACTACGATGCGCACAACTTGGCTCATAGTTCGCTCTTTGATTCGGTTGGCAGGCATGTATGGCTAGTCAGTCCGCCCCCGGGCGTTTGTACCTCTTTAGCTTTAGCTATTTAGAGTGTTTATCTACCTCAAAAAAAGGTGATGAATCGAGCATTCAGCCGGGAAGTCGGACACAAGAGCTAAGGAAAAGGAGTGGTGTCAACTATGGAACGTGCAGCTCCCATCGAAGCTCCGGGTATTTTTGTGGAGACTTGCTAAACAGTCTATTCCCACCGGAGATGTACGCCATCACAGAAATATGGCCACCAACAGCAATTGTTCAATCTGCGAGCTACCTGATTCTTGGAAGCATTCACTGTTGGATTGTAACATGGCAAAATTTGTTTGGGTGTTGGAGGAAGAGGAGATTACAGAGGTCATTTGTCAGACCCAACATAATGACGCAAGAGGATGGCTCTCGGTGATTATGCATGCGCTACCACAGGAGCAGGTCACACGGGTGGCAGTGAGGTTATGGGCCATTTGGTATGCGGGAAGACAAGCGATCCATGAAAACAAGTTCCAGAGTCCTTTGTCTATGAACTGTTTTGTGGAGAGGTTTATCTCTGAGCTGGGAACGATCAAGAAACTGGTGAGAGAACAGAACAGGCAGAGAGTTTGCCCGGCTACCAGACCTCGGTGGATTCCACCGCCGAGTGACTTGACAAAGGTGAATGTAGACACAGCTCTTTCAAAGAATTCAGGAATCTGCTCAGTGGTAGCAATAGCCACGGACGGGGAGGGATGCTTCCTAGGCGCGTCCGCTCTTGTCCTAGATGGAAGCTTTGATCCATAGACTGTGGAAGCCATGGCATGCAGGGAAGGCCTCGCTCTAGCAGCGGACCTCATGTTGCAGAAGTTACGACTGGCGACGGATTGTGCATCGGTCGTCAAGAACATTGCGGGTGAAGGTATGGGAATCTATGGCCAGATCATCCAAGAGGTGAAAGCTTGGCGAAACGACTTCACCAGGGTCGAGTTTGTGCATGAGCATCATGATTCGAATAGTGATGCGCACACTATAGCTAGAAGTTCCATTTATAAGTCATTAGGTAGGCATGTGTGGTTCTTAACTTCGCCAACAGGAGTGTGTAACTTGATCCCTCTTGTTAATCAATAAAGGCGTAGTTAATCCTAAAAAAAGGTGACGAATGGGCCAAGTGAGTGAGCCTGCATGCATGCTATTAGGTTGAGCCCGTGTAACCGAGTAATCGCTATATGTAGCAGTAGCATCGAGGGGTAACAAACACTACTACTCTCAGTTCGTCTTCCTCCTCACGGCAGACCTCGCTGGTCCTGGCTGGTATTTCTGGATCTTCCTGTGTCTCTCTCCTTCGATTTTTCCCTCCTATTTCTTCTTTTGTATCTCATTGCTAACAATTAGTATCAGATTCAGCGATCCTATCGATCGATTTGCAAACAGATTATGTTGGGTGAGCGTGTCTTCTTGATTCCTTTGAAATCACAGTTCGTGGCCTGTAATTCCCCATTCATCGCATCTTGATCTGTGCCAGCTTCCTTTACCCTGAATCCACATCCTACCCACGACCACTACGCCCACCTTCAGAGCAGTCACGAAATAATGAATCCTGAGACCAAACTTGTCCTTGATGCGCTCACCAAGGGTTTCGATGATGTGGAGGCTAAGTGGGAGAAGATCTTCTCGAAGGCGTGAGAGAAGTTGAAGGGCTTCACTAAGGCTGACGAAAAGTGGGAGAATCGCTTCTCAAGTCTGACGACAAATGGGAGCGCCAATTCGCTGATCTTAAGATCTCCCAAGATGCGCGTGTGGAGGCGTTGGAGCGCGACGCTGTCGCCTTCGATGAGTGGAAGCCGGAGGTGGAGGGAACCATGGATGACATCTGCATCGAAGTCAGGAAGCTATCCAAGCACTGGGAGAGGTCGGTCCGCGATCGATCTCCACCGCTCCTTCCTACAGGTCCATCGTCGGTCCTTCCGACGTCGGCGGTGTGCGCCGGCAAGTCCCCGTCAGTGGATCCCAAGTTTCTGTCAGTGTCCGAGCGCCCATCTGCTGTGGACGTCACCGATAGGCCCTACGGGTACCGCGTCCTCAACCACCACCGGGATGATGGCTTTGGTTCCGTTACGGCTGTTGTTCATCCCCCGGTCAAGGGCACGATACCTGATTCATCTCATATGTTATCTCAGTCATATTTGCATCAGTCTTGTTCTCATGCTAAGAGTGGAAGTGAGAGTTCGAGATCGAGTTATAGTAAATTGCCTAAGCTGAATTTTCCAGTGTTTGATGGTGAGAGTCCGAAATTGTGGATAAGTAGGTGTGAGGACTATTTTTATCTCTATGATGTGTTACTTGCTTATTAGATTAAATTTTCTTCTATGCATTTTGTCGATCCAGCTGCTAGGTGGTTGCAGTCTGTAGGTAGGAAGGTTAGATCCTTTAGTTGGTCTGAATTTTGCAAACTAATCCTTGATAGATTTCGTAGAGATAACCATGAGCTTTTGGTTAGGCAGTTGTTCACCATTCGTCAGAATGGTACAGTGCTAGACTACATTGAGCAATTTTCTCCCTTAGTCGACCAGCTGATTGCTTATGAAGAAATCCAAGATCCTTTGCATTACACTATGAAGTTCATAGAGGGACTGAAACCTGAGTTTAAGTCTCATGTTTTGATGCAACGACCATCTACTTTGGATACTGCTTTTGTTCTTGCCCAATTACAGGAAGAGGTAGTTGAGCCATGCAAGAGGAAGGAGTACTCTCGCCCTGATTCTAGTTTTCATCTGAGGCCGAGTTATAAAAGCCCATTGCCATTGCTTGCACCTCCTATTAAGCAAGTCAAGACACCCAATGTTCAAGCTAAAGACAAGAGAGCAACTGAGGCTGCTCGAGCAAAATCAACTGATGATTGATGGCGTGCTCTCCGTTCTTATCTTAGAGCTAAGGGTCTGTGCCAATATTGTGCTGAGAAATGGTCTAAGGACCACAAATGTGCCAATACAATACAACTCCATGCTCTTCAGGAATTGATGGAATTATTCCAGGTTGAAGAGGATTCCCACTCCATGATGGGTGCTTCTGTTAATGGAGAAGAGCAGCTATTTCTCACCCTGTCTGCTGTAGCTGTCATTGGCATTCCAACTCCTAGAATCATGTGTCTGGTGGGGGAGATACAGGGGCAACCTGTCAGAATCCTAGTTGACTCCGGAAGTTCTCATACTTTGATTGGTGAACAATTGGCTGCCAAGCTACAAGGTGTTGTTCCTAAGCAATCCAAGTTATTTGTACAAGTGGCTAATGGCAGCAAGCTCTCCTGTGAGAAGGTACTTCCCAATGCACTTTGGTCTGTGGATGGTTGTCAATTCCATGCTGATCTGAAGGTGCTTCAGTTATCAGCATATGACATGATACTTGGTCTTGATTGGCTAGAAGAATTTAGCCCCATGAAGGTCCACTGGTGCCAAAAATGGATGGTTATTCCATATCAAGGTTCTTCTGTGATGCTACATGGTTCTATCCCAGAAGTTCCAGAGAATACGGTGGTACAAGTGTGTTCTGATGAAATTACAGTTTCAGATACCGCATTTGTGCACATACCAGAGGAGGTTCAACATCTTATTGAGGAATTTGTTGATATTTTTGAAGTACCTACTGAGCTTCCTCCTGCCCATTCTTGTGACCATTCTATCCCCTTGATCGATGGTGTTGTGCCTGTATCAGTAAGACTATATAGATTTGCTCCGGCACTTAAGGATGAGATCGAAAGACAAGTGATGGAGATGCTAAAGCCTGGCTTGGTCCAGAAAAGTACCAGCCCATTTCGTCTTCTGTGCTGTTGGTAAATAAAAAAGACAATACCTAGCATTTTTGTGTTGATTACAGACACCTAAATGTTATTACTATCAAGGAAAAATATCATGTGCCTATTATAGATTAATTTTTGGATCAATTGTCTCAGGCCTCATGGTTCACCAGCTTAGATCTCAGAGCAGGCTTCCACCAGATCAGAATCAGACCTGGAGAAGAATTTAAAACCGCATTCCAGACTCATTGCAGTCACTATGAGTTCAGGGTGATGGCCTTTGGTCTATCTGGTGCTCCAGGAACATTCCAGGAAACAATGAATTCCACATTATGTCCATTTCGTAGAAAGTTTGTCCTTGTATTCTTCGACGACATTCTCATCTAAAGCAGAACTTATGAGGAGCACATTGTTCACATAAGGCTTGTGTTTGAACTGCTAGCTAAGGATCAGTGGAAGATCAAGTTTTCCAAGTGCACTTTTGCTCAGAGGAAGATTACTTACTTGGGTCATGTGATTGGTGCAGATGGTGTTGCTACTGATCCCTCTAAAATTGTTGCAATATCTTAGTGGCCTTCTCCTAAGAATGCTAAGGAACTCATAAGCTTTTTGGGTTTAGCAGGATATTACAGGAAGTTTGTCAGGCATTTTGGAGTCATAGCCAAATCCTAACAGAGTTGTTAAAGAAACATACAATTTATGTTTGGACAACTACTCCTGAGACTGCATTTTCAACTCTCAAGTCTGCCTTTGTGTCATGCTCCTATTTTGGCCCTTCCTGATTTCTTCAAGACATTTTCTATTGAAATTGATGCTAGTGGCTATGGAGTGGGAGGTGTCCTGATGCAAGAAGGTCATCCTCTGGCATTTATAAGAAAGGCATTAGGTCCTAAATCCCAAGGGTTGTCCACATATGAGAAGTAATACCTGGCTATTCTTTTGGCAGTTCAACAATGGAGATCCTATTTACAACATGGAGAATTCTTGATATTTACAGATCAAAAGAGATGACTCAACTTACTGAGCAAAGAATTCACACCCATTGTCAGCAAAAGGTGTTTACAAAGCTATTAGGCTTACAATATAAGATTGTCTATAAAAAGGGCACTGACAATAGGGTGGCTGATGCACTACCAAGAAAACATGTGCATGACTCCATGTGTGCTGCTATATCGGTGGTTACTCCTAAGTGGATTCAGGAGGTTATCCACATCTATTAGGGTGGTCCTGCTGCAGTTTCCATACTGACCAAACTGCCTATCGACCCCAATACAGTTCCCAATTTCACTTTGGTCGATGGCATTCTCAAGTTCAAGAACCGTGTTTGGGTGGGAGCTAATTCTTCATTACAGCACAAACTCTTGATAGCTTGTCACTCAAGTGCCCTGGGTGGCCATTCAGGAATACCAGTCACATACATGAGGATGAAAAGGCTATTTGCATGGACTCGTATGATAGCTGTTGTACAAGAGTTTGTCTCTGCTTGTTTAGTCTGTCAGCAAGCAAAGCCTGATCGAGCTAGGCTTCCTGGGTTACTACAGCCACTTTTTGAAATGGCGGTTGGGTGCTACAGTGCATTTGGCGCCATTTCAAATGGTGGTAGGTACCGTTCCCCTAGGCGGTTACTATAGCGCTCCTGCTGCCGTTTCAAACAACGGTAGGGGCAGCCCGTCTTAAAAAAATCATAACTATTTTGTATTAACTCAGATGGAGATATACTATATGAAAATTGTAGCTTTCGTCGAGATCTACAACTTTGTCGTTCAAACATTTTTCATTTGGAATTATCTTCAGGCTCAAATAATTGACATAAATGTTTCTGCTCTTGACAACATACCTTTTAAAACATATTTCTTTCATATGAACTCAAATGTAGATAAAAGTTATACGAAAATTATAGCTTTCATATACAGCTACAACTTTGTAGTTCATACATCTAACATTTGAAATCATTTTGATGCTCAAATAATCGACTTTATATTCATATCTAAAATTTTACGAATTGTTTTTCTCTGGACAACGTATCTAAAAAAACTGCAACGTTTTCATATAAATTTGAATGGAGGTAACTCCATACCAAAATTGTATATCTCGATGAGATCTACAACTATGTAGTTGAAACCGTGTCCATTTGAATATATTTTGATGCTCAAATAATTACACAATGTTTAGATTTAAAATTCAAAATTTAGATCTTAGAATTTTATGTCGATCATTTGAGCCTGAAGATGATTTCACACACTCGTCTAGACAAAAAACAGAAAAGGAAAACTACCTCTAGGATTTTCTCGTGAATCGTGCAGTTCCGGCCTTATGGGAGGGGCAGGTTGTGCACTGGCCGAGGGCCCATGACAACGAGAGGCCCAAGCCCAGGTATGCAATACCCCTACCCATGGTATCTTGGCTCAAGAAAATAAGTGCAAGGACTCAACGAGCATTGCTGATGCCAGCCACAGAACGAAGGCGAGCAGCCGCGCGACTTCTATTCCTATCACTCCGCCTGTCGCAGATCGGTAATTCTGCAGATCGCGTTGCGCTCGCGAGCAGTTTTTATCATTTGGCAACTCCGCGTCTCTGCCGACTCGACTAGGATGGGCCTCGCGAGTCGCGATCAGCCGATCGCCATCGCGCCGCTGGCGTCCGCTGACGCCGAAGGTATTTCAGTTCTTCGATAGTTCGATTCGATCCTTGCTACAGTATGCAGCCTATAGTTTAATAACTTAGCTCTTTTTCTAATTTAGGTGTTCGAATTTTAGAATGCCGCCTAAGAAACATTTGTCGGGGGGCGAGAAATGAAAAAGAAAAAGACAAGAAGAGTTGTTTGTTCAATCACAACAAGGTGCTTTAGATAAGTTTGTTTCACCTTCAAGTAGTGTTGTGCCTCATGATAACCTCGTAGCTTCAGCTGAAAAAAGTTTCTCGAAATTGAAGTTGTTGAAAAACTATTTGAGATCAACTATATCACAAGAAAAGTTAAATGGCTTAGCTATTTGCACCATCGAGAAGAATATCCTGGACACTCTTAATATCAATGTCGTCCTTGATGATTTTGCATCAAGTAATGTGGTGAAAAATCTTTTCATGAGAAGCGATATATATATTATATATATGTATGTATGTATGTGTATATGTATGTATGTATGTGTATATATGTATATATATATATATATATATATATATATATATATATATATATATATATATATATATATATATATATATATATTAGGAGCCTAGGGCTTCTAATGTCAAATGAAAGCCCCGGCTAGCCAAACCAGCTCAACCAGCCACCAGATCACGCATGGGTCCTGCGGCCCATCCATGTACGCGGGCCCCACCTTATCTGTACCCTCACGCCACCACAACCAATCCCCCACCTCATTCTCCAGCCATTCAAATCACCCACCCACCCTGGTCGCTGGCGAGCTGCCCACCGCGCCGGCGTAGCCCCTCTTCCGCCCTCTTGCCGGCCGCAACCCACCGCTCCTGCGTCGCCCATCCTCCATTCGGCCTCTCTCCGGCCGCAGCACACCGCGCGACGCCGCCCCTCCTCCCTCGTCGGTGGCGCAGATCGAGACGGCAAGCTCCCCGCGGCGGCATGCCCGGCGACCTCCGTGTCCGGGAGGCCGCGGCGGACGGCAGCGACATGGATCGGCCTCCCCCTGCGAGCAACTTCCCTCATGAGCGCGGGTCCTGCACTTCCTCTTCTCCGCGACTCCATGACATCGACGCGGGATTCGGCGACCTGCAGCACGGGGGCGAGACGGCCGCCGCGGGTGCCGGGAGCCCCGGTGTGGGCGAGTTCCGTTGTGATGGTAGCCGCGCGAGCATCGTGGCGAGTGTGTTGCTCGTGGGCGAGATCCGTAAGATGGCCGTCGCGGGAGCTTGCCCGTCCGCCGGCTGCCCGTTCCCGGAGGAGGAGGTGACCGGCCCCCGATGAGGGCACGCGTCGGCGTGCGGCCCGACCTTGTTGGAGCGCCGGCACGCAGGAGCAGGCGCGGATGCATCCCCCGCCGGGCGAGCGCAACCCCCGACGGCGAGCTCAGGTACGCCCCGCAGCTCAATTTGCCCCCTTTTTTTCCTTTTCCTTTGTTCTTTGGTTGAAGGTCTGCTTTTTTTTGGGTGAGGTTCGGCGAGATGGCCACCGCAGGAGCTTCGGCACGGTCGAGCTCCGCGAGACGGCCGCCACGGTGACGATGCATCTGCGCGGCAGTCGACGACGCGCATCCGCCGTGGTGGGCGACGTCGACGCACCAGAGCGGGGCTGACCAAAAGCCGATGGCCACCGTGTTCGCGCTCGCCGCCGCGTCTCCGTGTTGATGCTCACTTTTTTCCTTCCTCGCCATGTTCTTGCTCATGGCCAGCTTTCATGCAGCCTAGCGTTGTATTTTGCTTCCCGGCCACCGCGTGGTGCAGATCGAACTGTGCTTCGCAGGGAGCACACCATTGCATGCTCTGTGTTTACCTAAATGCCTCAATGCAGCTGATGAAGATTAGTGGTTTGTCTCTGTGCTTTTTTGCATGTACGGAGTAGTGCCTAAATTAATCTGCTGACTGCTTTTGTGCTTAAAAAATGAGTTGTTCATTGTTCTTGATCTTGCACTTGTAATGGGTGATTCCATCAGTTAGGGTCTGAAATCTGGGATCATATATATACTTGTGCTTAGCATATAAACCTCATTTATATGATTATACGACTGTGCTAATAGGATTCTATGATTTCACATTCATCTACTTGTTCTTGCACTCTTGGAAAAATAATAATTTCTTTCTGCTGATCCTTGATTTTTGCATTTGTGATTGGAATCATATAATTGTTTGATGGTTTATATATGATTGCTCTCACTGGTTTATATGATAGTCCTCACTGGTGTATATGATTGCCTAAATTTGATCGTCCTCCCAAGTATATATGATGTTGATTTGACTTTATATATATGTATGGTCTATATGGATGTATAGAAATCAAAGTTGTTTGTCACTGAAACAAAATGATGTGTACTGTGTGCCTCGATTTCTATACCTCAGTAGGTTTCTATGCCTTTATACAAAGTTTTATATGCTTGTTGGCTTCATGCTTTTTATGATTCCATCAGGATATGTTCCTGAGGCAGACGCTACGTGCCTTCATGCTAATTGCTTCATATGTGCTATCATGCTCATGAGATTCATGTTTCTATCCTGCATGGCCTTCCTGTAGGTTTATATGCCATTGTAGCAAGGTTTCTATGCTAATTGTTAATTGGTTCATACATGCCTTCATGCTAATTGCTTCATATGTGCTATCATGCTCATGAGATTCATGTTTCTATCCTGCATGGCCTTCCTGTAGGTTTATATGCCATTGTAGCATGGTTTCTATGCAACCATAGAACGTGATTTTCCCTCATTGTTACTTTTGGCGTAAAATTCAAAAAAGCTTGGTTGCCCAAAATCTGGATCCTTCCTATCATATGTATGTTTCTATGCTTGTCCTTGCATGTTTCTATGCTCATATAGAAAACTTTTGTACATGATGAATGATCATAGAAATCTCATTTGCATTCTATGACTGTGCTAACAGGATTATATGACATTTGGCTAGTGCTGGTGTATAGTCAACATTGTTGTTTGGGTGTCGGACGTGAAGGCCATCCTGCAGTTCCTCTCCCTCACCACTGGATAAACCAAAATGCCTCTCTCTCTCTCCGGCCATCGAGCCTTGAGTGCATGCTTTTGTGCAGATTTGCCTGAAAAACTGCTTTTCGGATCATATATATTCTTATGTTATACCATAGATATCTCATGACCGTGCTAGCATGATTGTATGATGTTTGGTGGTTGCCCGTGTATAGTCGAAGATGCCATATGTGCTGCTTGGCATGCGGCAAGAATGACTACGGTCATGCACATGCAGAGGATGTGCAGCTCATTACTCATTATATGTTAATTTGATGATCCTTACTGATTTATGAGTACCAACACTGCTTTGCATGACTTATGATGTGTGGTGTGTTAGACAATGTGTTAAGGTGTGATCAATTTCAAATTTTAAACTTTAAACAAAAATGAAATCAAAATTTAAATTTTTGAGAAAAAGAAAGAACTCGAACTCTTTCAATTCAAAGGAAAAAGGAAATCAAATTTTAAACTTTAGAGGAAAGGAAAGAACTTCAACCCTTTATATGGCTCGATTGATTAGTGAAGTCACATTTTATATAATGACCTGAATGCCAGGTTTCTATGCCACGAACGCTAGGTGACATGTGTCACTTGTGTTCACTTGGATTCAAATTTCAAATGTTAAGAAAAATGACATTAGGTATCTATGACCCGAATGCCATGTTTTTATGACACGGACGCTAGGTTTCCGTGACCTGCATCATCGGAATACGTGGTCAGAGTCATAGAAATATGCACTCCTGATCGGTGAAATTTATCGTCCGAGTCATACAAACCTATCGCCCGGGTTAGACAAACCTCTCCTTCGGGTCATAGAAACCTGCCATCTAGGTCATAGCAACCTATTGTCTAGGTCATAGAAATATGTAATCCTGGCTATAGAAACATGTCGTCGTGGGTCATAGAAACTTGTAGTTCGGTTCATAGAATCCTATCGTCATGGGTCATACAAACCTTCAGTCCGGGTCATACAAACATGCAACCCAGATCATACAAGTTTGCAGTTTGGGTCATATAAACATGTAGTCATACAAATCTGCAGTCTGGGTCATACAAATATGTCATAAAAAATTCAAAAAAATATATTCACAATGGATCTCAAAATGTGCATAAAAATATCACGAATATTATGGTGAAAACCGTTTGTGAATCGGATCCTCGTGCGAAGAATTATCGAAAAAAACTAAAAAGAAGAGGTGAGTTTGCATGCATGCATGTGTCAGGTGGGAGGGAGATGGAGGTGGGAGTTGGGTCACGTGGCTGGTTGGTTGGGTTGGCCGGTGCTTCCGATAGCTATTAGAAGCTCTGAGCTCCCATTAGTGTTACTATATATATATATATATATATATATATATATATATACTTTTTAAGGTATTCATATTAATTCTACAAGTACAAGTACAAATTTTTAGTTTTTGCATATATTATTTATTAATAATTATCAGACATGTTATATTACAATATATTATAAGATATATAATAGTTTAGAGAGGCCTTTGCGATGACTTCGTCAGAGAGTCCTCAAAATTACAGACCCGGCACTGGAATCGTGATGCATATAAATAGACAGTCTCGATCAATACTTGCCTTAACTTGCATCGCCATCGCCTGATCATTTGGTTGAGATGGCTTGCTAGTTTTCTGATCTAGAAAAGGTCTTATCCATTTAGCAAAGGTTCTTGTTCATAGTCTCCACTGTCCAAAGAGTTTTCTGGTCATGCATTACCCAAGAGCGGTTAGATGAAGCATCTATGAATCGTGACAAGGAGTGAGATCAACTAACATTGGGGCAGCTGTCCAAGACTCCAAGGCAATTCGCTGGAGTTATAGACCCGAACAACGTGAGCATATCCCATACAAATGGTTACGAGCTACTAGGATACATCCACATTATCGTGGTTACAAGTCATATATTGAACTTGGTGATACCCGCGTTTTGCTGCGGGAATTTCAACAAAATTTGAAAATGTAATTTGAAAGTAGAAACACTAAAATGATTGCATCGTAAAATTTTTTTCAAACAACAATGTAAATGAAAACACATTCATTTTATTGAGAGAGAACTACTTAGAAATTTGTAGCATGGTACTCGCAAATACTAACACAATGCATAGCTGTGTAGAAAATCGATAGACAACATAAATTCATGATTCTAGTGGATGGTGATGTGGACAGCTTGCATGTTGAGAAAAGATCTAGTGGATGGTGACGTGGACCTCTTACATGTTGTGAGAAGTCTATCCATGACTTGTAGTGAGTCTCACTTATATAGTTGTTATAGATGTGTAGCTGTTGGCTACCAAGCTATAGCACCGGAAGCAGATCCTCAGTCGTTGGTCCTCTACCGTTGAGTTCCTATCACGTGGGCACGGTCCTAGACGGCAGGTGAGCCTCACCCGATAGCACCATGTCATGGAAGAAGGTTGCGCCTTCTGTGCGGATTACCCATGGATGCTTGATAGAAAGATGTGAAGCTGAGTGATCGAGAATGTCTGCATGCGGAGATAGGTTTATGGGTTGAATGTTCTTACGAGATTATGTAAAAGGAAAGAACTAGATACTCTGCTATTTTTTAAATTTATTACTATTGTTTAGACAATAGGTAGCAGAATGATATCCTTTATTGTAATGGATAAAAAGATACATTTGATTATAAAATTAAGGCTTTTGCATTAACTGAAGTCAAAGAGATGAAAACACGCTTCTCGCTTCAAAACAAGTTGCGTGAATTTCATCCCAAACTTTAGTAAACATGCCATTTCTGAGAGTTGCCACAAAACACTACCGAATTCAAGTGTTCATGACATCAAATTGAAAACTTAGACGAATTCTAATTCGCTAACTTAATTTAGGCAACGGAAATAACCCATCACATAAAACAAATTTTATGTCATCTCTCATGAAAAAATGAGAACCGTGGAGACGATCTTACCCCCACCGGCTTAGTTTAGTCATCTCCCATGAAAACAAAGTTTATGCATATGGACAATTTTGGAAGGCAGGCTTGACAACATTCATCTTAACGGGGCGATTTAACCAAGACAACGTATCCTATGCAAATCAACTTCGTGTGCAAACTCCAATCATAATCGCTAGATCTCAATCCTTAGAGCATCTCTAAGAATCTGCTAAAAATTCTTCCCCAAAACTATGAATTAGGGGCTATGCTAAAAATTTCTTTCTCCTAAAATCATACTATCCCACTGTAGATCGCTAATAATAAGGTCTCCAATATTTTAAAATTTACCACATCAGCACATGCTGAACCCACCGGTCACCTTTTGCCTCCAGCAACAGTTTCGATCCCGTCCATTAAAATTGCCACTGCCTAGCTTCTGTTCACTCACACTGGTGGCACGCCGGCACTTTTGGATGTGCACGATGGTTCCTGGGCTCCTCGCCGAGCGGGGACCGGGGACGCGCCCTCGTACACGACCTCAAGGTAGCTGTCCTCATCCTCGACGGATGAGAACACCAGGGCACGCAGGACGGACGGCCGCGATGTGCCAGTGCCCGCTCTCGTCGCCGCGAGTGGGTGCTGGGCGGACGACAAGCACCCACGCGTCGAAGCTCGCAGCGGGAGCAGGAGTGAACGGTGGGAGCAGCGGCGAGCTCGAGAGATGTGCGAGCTCGAGCGAGCGGCGTCAGCCTGGGCATGCCCCTCGTGCGGGAGCTATTCGAGCTCCAGCAAGCAGCCCCGGCCCCAGTGCGGGTCCGACGACGCGACGAGCGCGGGGCTGACGACTCCGGGACCGGTGAGCTTGTCTGCGTGCGGCCGTGCGCCCGTCCGTTGGCGTACATGACTCGTGAGTTGTGACCTCGAGGAAATTCCGGGATCGGGGAAGGATCGATCGCCTGCATATATGCGCGGCGACGAGGTTGTTTTTAACGTTCAAGTATTTTTACGGGAAGCATAGGGGAGCTGTTGGAGCCATGTTTTGTTTGTTTTTCCCCTAAACAAGGTTTTGGGATAATTTTAAGGGAGCTCTTGGAGTTG
Organism: Cenchrus fungigraminus; assembly: GCA_036936925.1. Classification (NCBI taxonomy): domain Eukaryota; kingdom Viridiplantae; phylum Streptophyta; class Magnoliopsida; order Poales; family Poaceae; genus Cenchrus; species Cenchrus fungigraminus. The sequence goes on along the minus strand of CM072771.1, from coordinate 45,571,061 downwards.
CTCTTAAATCCTCCCACCATTAGCTTTGCTAATCACAATCTATCAAAATACCTCCTGCAGTACCCGCCACAGGGAGACGTTAGGCGACGACGGCATTTCTCCTCTCGAAGCGCGACCTGGACAGGTGAATCGTCGTCACCGCCCCTCGGACTGGAGGACGCCGCCTCTGCCGCTGGACTGGGACGCCGCCGCCTGGACTGCTAGCATGTCCTCCTCGCCGCCATAAGCTCCTTCGCGACGCCTAGCGCCCTCGGCCTGAGCTACGGTCTGGGGTGGAGGAAACGCCGACGCGCCTTTCGGTCCATGTGACGAATCGTCGCCACCAAATATCGTACCGCAGTGCTTATCTGATTGCACAACCACTTTGCTTTCATGAGCAACAATTGATGGCCTAGGAAAACTAATATGAATCTCAATGTATCGAGTTCAGCCACCGTAGATGGCGCTCCAAGCGGACGACCTGACGCCAGAAGCACTCAAGCGGACGATGCTAGACAGCTAGAGCCGACGCTGCACTTGACCCTACAGCCACCGACAAACAGTCAACTTCCACCGTCGAGCGCGCGCCCGCGGGACACGGGTGCCGCCCACGCCAAGCACTGCCGCGCCGCCGCGGATGCACCAGGCACCCTCTCCGCCAGCGAGCGGTCCCTGGACGACGTGTCCTTCACCTCCCCGCGTGGGAACCGGGTCCCGGGCGCGAAGGAGCTGATGGCGGCGAGGAGGACATCCCAGTCTAGGCGGCGGCGACGATTCACCTGTCCAGTCGTGCTTCACGAGGAGAAACGGCGTTGTCGCCTAACGTCGTCCCCCTGGCGGCTACTGCAGGGGGTATTTTGTATTGTGATTAGCAAAGCTAATGGTGGGAGGGTTTGAGGACCAGGTGTGTCCGAAGAGCAGTGGAAGGTCGCTCCTTAGTGATGAGTGATTGACAACGTGGTGTGGACTGATGCTTGACTCAGTGTGCAGGTACAGGTTGCGGCTTGATTCGTGTTGGTGCAGGTGAAGAACAAGCGCGAAAGGCCTTAGTCGTGGTGGCCTCGAGGTGATGGAGAGGCAAGTTGGCTTGATTCGATAGACCTGGTGGTCGATGAGGTCAAGTGCGAGCCGTGCGGTGTGACAAGATCAAGTTGAAGTTATGGACATGAGTCGGTGCAAAGGTAGCGGTTCGAGGCTGAAGTTTGCACGCGGGGTTTGGTGGTTTGCCCACAAAACCATCGGTGGAGGGTTTCTTGGTTTGGGCCTCAAAACCAAGGCCGAAGGCCCAACGCGACGGAGATGGTGATACGGGAGCGTCGGGAAGCTTCGAGGCGGGGGCACGTGGCGTGATCGCGGGACTTGCGTCGAGGCTAAGCAAGTCCACGGTGGAAGCGTGTTCGCTCGATGGGAATATCCGAACACTTGACCAAAATGCCCCTAAGGAGTGTGTATCTTAAGTTTAAGTTGTAGGAGTAGCGTGGTCATTTGCCTCCTTCGGTGAACTTCATATATATAGCGGAGATGTGGATGGCATCTCTCTCTAGCTTTAGGGTTTCCTCCCCTAGTAGATCGCTCTGGACTGCTTCTTAGGGTAGATTCTTGTATAGAGTCTGACCTCTGTATGTATGGAAGCATTCGACGCTGTGATGATTTCCCTCTCTTAGTTCCTTGTGATTTTCGTGTATTTTCGGAGATATTTTTGGGTGTTTCATTCTTCGCTCGATTCATTAATTTTAGGGTGTTTTTCCTCGGATTTCTTTGAGGGGATCATGGGTGCATGCCTCGTGCATCTTTGGGTGTGATCTTGACCCCTCAAACGCCGGGAAATCCCTTCGATTCGCGAGTTCTTTGAAGAATCCGAGTTCTTGGAGATTGTTCATGTGATCCGCGATTTCCGGTGATTTAGTGAGTTAGAGGTCGAGATTTTTGGAGTATAACTTCACCTAGTGACGCTTCTCATCTCCCTCAAATCTTGTCATAAGAGCTCGAGTGGTTTGGGAGATCCGGTGATGACTTGGAGGAGTTGACTTCGTGAGTAGCAGTTTTCTGGGTTTGTCCGAGCCGTGCGGACAGTCTGCCTGTAGGCCGTGGACAGTCCGCAGGGGCCTGGGCAGCGCTGCTGTTCGTCTCGTTCTTCGCGTGTTCTTTCGTGCCCGTGTTTCGGTCCGTTACCCTAGGAGTTTTTGATTGCACGGAGTTTGCGGACGGTCCGTACTCGAGTGCCAGACGGTCTGTGAAGGACCGGACAGTCCGCGGGTCCCTCGCGGACAGTCCAATGTTTCGGGGTGCGTCTCTGGAGATTCTGTCCGCAATTTCGGACAGTCCGCCCAGGCCGTCCGGACAGTCCGCCTGTTCAATCCGGACTGTCTGCCCAGAATGTTGCAGACTTGCTTCTTTTCCTTCGATTCTTGTCTAGTGCTTCCGCTCTTTGATTCGTGGCTTGTCTCTAGGACTCGTAGGCTTGTGCGTGCCTAGTCTAGAGTTTTTTTGGTGTGCTCGAGTGATCCGAGTGGCAATCAGGGTATAGGTCGAGTTCATCCTTCAGCAAGAATTTTTATCGGCTCCCATTCACTCCCCCCTCTCTGGTCGCCTATTCGGTCATTTAGGGTTTAAGTGCTAAAATTTCCTACCTCTCAATCTGGTCATCAGATGGAGATCTAGTGATTGTGATTGAAGTTTGCATAATTTGTACGCAAAGCTGGTTTGCATAAAGTACGTTGCATAGGGGAAATCTATACCTAATATTAAAGTGCGGTAGTTTCTGTCAATCCACTGTGGCTTTTTGTCAAAAAAAGTCACTCACTTTATTATTAATCAACCCACACTACTAGGAGTTACGCAGTCGCAATTTGACTATTTCAAAAAAGTCATTTCAAGCCCGTTCCCTGCTGGCCTCGCCGTCCGCTATCGAGGCCTTCACGGAGTGCGCGCGCTCGTTGTGCGGATCCAACCGACCTAACCCTGTTCGCTGTTGTGACGCCCCAGGTTTTTAATTAGCGTCATTAATGCTAATGACCGAGTCAAACACTGTTGACATTGGTCAAACCTTGGTCAACCTGGGTCATCACCTCGAAAATCTCACCAACAATTCTAATTACCCCCTTGATCAAGTCAAAACACCTCTTTTTTGTCAAAACCCTGGTCAAAACCCCGGTCAAACCCCTATGTCTTTGAACTTCCTCTGGAACTTTTGCCGTGTTCTCCAAATTTCACCTAAACACTTCAAAATCTCCCAATATAAAAGTTGTCCAGTTTTTCGAGGAACACAACTTTGCTTTTGGGTGGTATTTCAAATTTTGAGTGAAAAAGGTGAAAAACTTGGTCAACTGCAGCTTTTACTATTCATTAGCGCCAGGAAAAACAGGAACTTTGACTGCAGATTATGCTCAAACCATTGAGAAAAACATAGGACGGCCTTTGTAAAAGTTGTAGAGGGGTTGTCGATCTACAACTTTGATATTTGCACCTTAGTTCAAAATTTTGGAGATAATTGCAGTCAAACAGGGGAAAACAGGGGCAGAGCGGGCGACGTCGCGCGCGCGCCGCGCCGAGCGCGTCCACGCGTGCGCACGCGCTGCCACGCGGCCACTGCCGTACCTCGGCGTCCGGGCCCTCCCCCGCCGGCGTGTGCCCGAGCCGCGCCCCGAGGCCACACCTCCCGAGGCCGCGTGCGCCCCAAGAGCCTCGGAGCCTGCGCCCGCCGCGTGCCACGTCCCCGCCGTGCCGCGCCGGACCCCCACCCGTGCTGTCCGCCGGCCGCTGTCTTGAGCGCCGCGCGCGTCCGGTCCCCCCCTCGCTCTTCCCCTTGCGTCGCAGAGACGGTGCGAGCCGCTATAAAAGGGCACCGCATTGCATCCTCGCACACGCCCGCCCGTTCCTCCTCCCTGAGCTCGCCGCCGTCCCGCCATTGGAGCGCCGCTGCCAAGCTCCATCTTTCGCTTGCAACCACGGCCGCCCAACCGCTCGAAACCCTCCTCTAGGACCTATAGAACCTCCCCGTGCCGCGTATTGCTCAGGCCGCGCCGCCGTCTCGCCGCCATTCGGGTCGCAGCGGCGGCCGCCGCCGGGCACCGCCGCACGCCGCCACCGGAGCCGCCCCGACATCCAACGCCGGCACAAATCGAGCCCTAGGTGAGCACGGTGAACTTCCCCACCTTCTCCCCGGCCACCCGCGCCGCCGGCTCGCCGGATTTTGGCCAGAGCCGCCGCCGGCCATGGCCAAGGGCCGCATTGCAAGCCTGGGATTCTTTCCAGGGAGTTTTGTGCGAACCAGGGGCGTATTTGTAAAGAATCAAATCTTTCCAGGGACCCCGGTGAAAAACCATATCTTCAATAGTGTAGTAGTTTTGCTGAATCTTGTAAAATCCGTAGAAAATCATAGAAAAATCAGAAAAATGCAAGCTCAATTTTGTTGGATTCCTTGTGGGAAACCCTACAACTTTCACAAAGCATGACCCTACTTTTGAGTGGTAGTTTTTGCATGAAAAATAGAAGACTGTTAAAACTAGATCTATTGTATCTCAAAATCTACATGTGCTCTGTATTTGAATATTTTTGATATGTTGTGAGTTATGCCATGCCTAGCTTCTGTACCAAAAATTGCACAAAGTTATGTTGTAGATCTTTTATTATGAATTGTTTTGTATTTATGTTGAATCTGTCCAAATGATTTTTGTAGCTAAAAATAAATAGGTTTTTGTGCTTAACTTCTGCATGTGATCTTTTTATACCTAAATGCACCTCTGGTGAATTAATCATAATTTTATTTCTTCCAAAAATATTTAATCTTGTTTTATGTCTAATTTTCTTTGTAAATGCATAGCTCAAGATCTATAGTAGCTCTATGTGTTTTTGTTGCATGCCTAGCTTAGATTTGGACCAGAGGCCATGTGTGAGAAAGTTGGAATCCATTTGATGCTTATTTATGTTTGTATGCATTTATCTTGTTTTGGTAGCTAACTTTTGTTATTTTCGGTATATTTAATTTCATAGCTCTCCTAAGGGTGCATGTATGTGCAGTGGCTTTGTTTAGGTTTGTAGTGCCTCATAAAATACCCCACTGAATTTTATTAAATTATTTTATGAATAAAAGCTAAGGAAGTCATTTTAAGCTTAATATTAAGTAATTTGGAAAATCACCACATCCACACTAAATGACCCTATGTATGTGATGTTAATCTTGCTGAGAAGCTAAGTATCACCACCCTTTGCTGTTTTGTGAATTTTAAATTAATTTATTTACATAAATGTGTACACAGTCACTATCCAATAGAATAGTTAATAAAGAACCGCATATTGTTCCTTTATTGGAAGAGTATGCTAAATGTATTTCTTATCTAGGTGATTGTGGTCAACCATGCACCCCATGGTTGTCATATGTTGTTTTGGAATTAATTAAATTAAAAGCTGTCAATTAAATCTTGCATTTGCATCCTCGTGTAGATCTTCCCGACGGTAGCTGTACGCGTGTGCCGGAAGGAGGAGACGGAGGAACTGACGGAGACGTACACTGCGTCGCTGTAGAGCAAGACCTGGACCAAAGTCCAGAAGGGCCCAAGGCCAACCTTGCCGACGAAGGCAAGCCCCGGATCATTTACCCTGTCTTTTTAAAATTATGCAATTATGTTTGATATGATTGCGCATTTACGTTTCAGGAGTTGAATTGAAACCCTAGATGCATGATCCCTAGGTACCTATGTCTTTTACTAGTATGTTAGGTCGATAGCTGCTATGCTATAGTACCGGTACAAGTCGAGTGATGTTCGTCACTCGCGAGAATAGGTTCTTATGTTGGAATCATAAGATCTTGATAAATGGATTGCTCATGTGGTAAGAGCATGGGATTGGGCTCCGGTCCAGTGGCTTTCGTGGGCTAAGCTTTTGAACGTACTAAGCACTTGTCGGGAATGAGACCGGTAAGCCTAGTACCATAATGAGACGGTGCGGGAACTTACTATTACTAATCTCGAGTAATCACCTGCCCGGCTAGCTACCGGGAGAGGGGGGTACATGTGTGAAGCTGGGTGTACTGTGTGGGGCACGCCAGATAGCCGTGTACCCGGGACAGTAAGATTCGATCCCAAGCCGAGGACTTTTGGGAACCGCCTGGTGGTTGTCCATGTGAGGGCACCCTACCGTGTGTTTAGGTTTACCTTGCAAGGTTATAAATCAATCGATTGTCGGCCTCTCACCGTTATCTGAGACTGCTTAATCAACTGGCCATGATATCCCTTAATGATGGAACTTGGTGAATATTACTGCTTGAATTAATTGTATTGTATAATTCTTGATTGAATTAGTTGGCACACCTAGAAATGGTAATTAACTAGAATTTGCGCTAAAATATTGAAAGTAAGGACATACTCTTCATTGCTTTTCAGCAAAAGAACTCCACCGGCCAAAAAGCCTCTCATGTCTAGAGTTTGGTGATGTAGTTATCACCCGACGGTTAAGTCTTGCTGAGTATTAGTATACTCAGCCTTGCTTTAAATCTGTTGTTGCAGGTGTGGCTTAACCTGGTGAGAGTCCACCCGGCTGGGAGCAGGGATGGGTGGATGACGATGAGGGTCGGCATCACGGACGGCCTCCTATGATGTTTACTGTTGTGCTAGATTATTTTATTTCTGCTGTTTTCGAACTCTGAACGTTTACCTTCCCTGTCATGAACAATGGTTTGTAATAATTAAACCCTTCGGGGTAATTCGGATTTAATTTGTGTAATGTACTCTGCACTCGCCTTCGTGTGAGTTTTAATGCATATGTTCGATCCTCTCTGTGATTTCCAAGTGATTTACCAGGCGTTAACCCGGCAACTAACGACAGGATGGTACTTTACTGTCGCTTAATGGCCAAAGTGGATTGGTTTAGGCGATAGTACGGTATTTTCCTGGGCGGGTTGTCACAGCTGGCATCAGAGCGATTATATGCACCAGAGCTTAATTAATAACCTTAATCACTGGTTTTTGGAATAAAATTTACCAAGATTGTTTGGATTTGCAAAATACGTTGGTCAGTTAAGGATGAATTTTACCGAGAGGCCCTAGAGGGAATTTTTGGGTTCTTTCAGGTGGCTTATAAATCTATGGTTTATTTTGCTAACTCCCAGCACATTTCATTCCTGTCAGAACTTACTTTCTGTACAACCATACTAGTTCATCACGTTTTGCCATACGTGGTGGTACAACAGGAAAGTCCTGTGAGGGATGGATGGGACCTATTCCAATGGGAACCCACGTCGCGTCTGTGTCTCGCCACGTTTTGCCATACGTGGACGTTCCGCATTGTGAAAATGCGAGGCAAGGATCCGCTTCATTTAAAAAGGAGCGTATCTGAGGTTGGACGCTGTCCATGCAGCGGCTTGACGCATGGATACCGTTTCTATAAGTGAACGGTACTGTATGTGGACGCTTTCGTGAGTGCTGGCACGAAAGGTTCGTTGTGTTCTGTGATCTTCTGCAGGTACACTAACCACGTTTCGTAAGTCGCTAAGTGAGCATCGACTAGTTCTCGACTAGTTATTATAGGGAGAAATGCGTATACGCCTTGCCACCGGCACTAACTTCGAGTTTTGGCTTGATCGCCTTGTGAGGACGAATAGGACGTCTTGCATCATGCTAAAGCTTGTGGAAACTTAAAACTGAACCCCTGTTTGTTTTATGTGCTCTCTAAGGTGAAATTTTGCTAGTGTGCATTATCTTGCCTAGCCTCTCATGCATAGGTGTGTTGCTGTCCAAAATCTGGTGTGGCTGTTTGCTTGATTTTTTGCACCCTGTTCAAGAATCAATCTGCCTAGGTGATCTCTACCAAAGTTGCTCCATATCTAATCTAGTTTTTGCTCACACAAGTTCACGGTCATAGCTTCTGTATATCTCAAGTTATGCTCAGTTCTGTGAACCTCTGTCCTGCTGTTTTTCCTAGAAATCCCCTCAGAAACCTTGCTTAGATGAGCATCTTCCTAACCTTTCTAGATCAACCTTTGTATACCGAAGATATGCCTCATAACCTTGCTGAGTGCTGCACAAATTTGGGAATTTTTGGAGGTCTGGTTTTTAAGTTATGAATTTTTATTCACAACTGCCAGAACTTTACGTCATTATGTATGTATGCTCGCTTCGAGTTCTAACATACAAGTGTACCTTTGTACACGTGACTACCCCAGTTTTTGCCCAGCATGAGAAAAGGAATTTTTCTGTTCTACCATGTCAATTGGGTAATGTCTTGATCTTAGATTTCAATCTTCAGTTGTAATCTTCTCCTGTCAACTTGTTATCTCCATCGACATGTATCCCTTCCAAACCCCTTGTATTTATACATGTTGAAGCACTAAGCTATTCCTTGTATTCATATCCTTGTCTAGATTACTTCGATCTTTCGATCTTGAACTAATTCTTCTTGATCTTGCTCACAACATTTTGAATTAAGAAAAAAAATGTCACTTTTTGAGTATGCATTTGCATAGCACGTGCATTTGGGAACCTTGGATAAACTAACGTGCATACGCATGGAAGATTTCAATACTCCTACTCTATCCTTCTTATGATTGGTGATGTTGTTGTCCCATAACCAAAGGTGCCGCGATGGAACCTAGGGCGTCATGTGCGCTGCAGCCATATGATTGCCACTAGGAGCGCGCTAGGTATCTTGGTTGTGAGAATGCGACTCGCCACGCACATACTCCTTCTCAACCAATGATCGCCCTCTCAATCACTAACTTCTGTTGTGGGTAACCGAGTCATGCTAACATGCATCATGAGCACCATACCGCATGAGCATGTGCATCATGCCTTCATAAGCATGTGCATCACACCCAACTTTTAAAACCTTTGCACCAGTAATGTGACGAATTGATATCACCAAAGGTCACAAACTAATTAACATGTGAGCAAGATTGTTCTGAAATTCCCATACCATTTTGTCTTCCATACATTCCTACCTATTATTCGTAAGCCATTCCTTGCGAATGCCCTCTACGATCCACCCCCTAGACTGTTCTTATGAACCACCTCAACCGAGTATGGGGAACTTTTGACCAATAATCACCTCCGGGATTGCTCCCAAAAGATATTACGGAAATCTTTTACTAGCCTTCCTTTTCTTCATGGAAATCTGTTTTGATAATCACTTTTCGACTGGTCTCCTTCCGCCAATCTCAATGTTCTCTTAGCCTCAAATCAAATCGACCAGCTAAGTTGAAGAAGTAGAAGTAGAGTTTTCTTGAGCAATCAAGGTTCTCTAAAAGTCAAGGTTTGAGAGTCCTCCATCGCTTATCCGTCCATGATCCGTGATCAGAACCCCGGAGCAGCTGAAGGTGATCACGGCAAGAAGCCGATCTTTCAAGTGAAGCAAGGCCAACTGAATTTCATGGGTAACATCTCTATCCGAGAACACCTCCCTACTTCGTCTAGTACTTTCGAATCTCGGGACGAGATTCTTTTTAAGGGGGGTAGGCTGTGACGCCCCAGGTTTTTAATTAGCGTCATTAATGCTAATGACCGAATCAACTGAGTCAAACACTGTTGACATTAGTCAAACCTTGGTCAACCTGGGTCATCACCTCGAAAACCTCGCCAACAATTCTAATTACCCCCTTGATCAAGTCAAAACACCCCTTTTTTGTCAAAACCCTGGTCAAAACCCCGATCAAACCCCTATGTCTTTGAACTTCCTCTGGAACGTTTGCCGCGTTCTCCAAATTTCACCTAAACACTTCAAAATCTCCCAATATAAAAGTTGTCCAGTTTTTTGAGGAACACAACTTTGCTTTTGGGTGGCATTTCAAATTTTGAGTGAAAAAGAGTGAAAAACTTGGTCAACTGCAATTTTTACTATTCATTAGCGCCAGGAAAAACAGGAACTTTGACTGCAAATTATGCTCAAACCATTGAGAAAAACATAGGACGACCTTTGTAAAAGTTGTAGAGGGGTTGTCGATCTACAACTTTGCTATTTGCACCTTAGTGCACCTTAGTTCAAAATTTTGGAGATAATTGCCGTCAAACAGGGGAAAACGGGGGCAGAGCGGGCGACGTCGCGCGCGCGCCACGCCGGGCGCGTCCACGCGCACGCACGCGCTGCCACGCGGCCACTGTCATACCTCGGCGTCCGAGCCCTCCCCCGCCGGCCCGCACCCGAGCCGCGCCCCGAGGCCACGCCTCCCGAGTCCGCGTGCGCCCCGAGAGCCTCGGAGCCTGCGCCCGCCGCGTGCCACGTCCCCGCCGCGCCACGCCGGACCCCCACCCGTGCCGGCCGCCGACCGCTGTCCTGAGCGCCGCGTGCGTCCGGTCCCCCCCTCGCTCTTCCCCTTGCGTCGCAGAGACGGTGCGAGCCGCTATAAAAGGGCACCGCATTGCATCCTCGCGCGCGCCCGCCCGTTCCTCCTCCCTGAGCTCGCCGCCGCCCCGCCATTGGAGCGCCGCCGCCAAGCTCCATCTTTCGCTTGCAACCACGATCGCCCAACCGCTCGAAACCCTCCTCTAGGACCTATAGAACCTTCCCATGCCGCGTATTGCTCAGGCCGCGCCGCCGTCTCGCCGCCATTTGGGTCGCAACGGCCGCCGCTGCCGGGCACCGCCGCACGCCGCCACCTTAGCCGCCCCGACCTCCAACGCCGGCACAAATCGAGCCCTAGGTGAGCACGGTGAACTTCCCCACCTTCTCCTCGGCCACCCGCGCGCCGGCTCGCCGGATTTTGACCGGAGCCGCCGCCGGCCATGGCCAAGGGCCGCATTGCAAGCCTGGGATTCTTTCCAGGGAGTTTTGTGCGAACCAGGGGTGTATTTGTAAAGAATCAAATCTTTCCAGGGACCCCGGTGAAAAACCATATCTTCAATAGTGTAGTAGTTTTGCTAAATCTTGTAAAATCCGTAGAAAATCATAGAAAAATCATAAAAATGCAAGCTCAATTTTGTTGGATTCCTTGTGGGAAACCCTACAACTTTCACAAAGCATGACCCTACTTTTGAGTGGTAGTTTTTGCACGAAAAATAGAAGACTGTTAAACCTAGATCTATTGTATCTCAAAATCTACATGTGCTCTGTATTTGAATTTTGGATATGTTGTGAGTTATGCCATTCCTAGCTTCTGTACCAAAAATTGCACAAAGTTATTCTGTAGATCTTTTATTATGAATTGTTTTGTATTTATGTTGAATCTGTCCAAATGATTTTTGTAGCTAAAAATAAATAGGTTTTTGTGCTTAACTTCTGCATGTGATCTTTATATGCCTAAATGCACCTCTGGTGAATTAATCATAATTTTATTTCTGCCATAAATATTTAATCTTGTTTTATGTCTAATTTTCTTTGTAAATGCATAGCTCAAGATCTATAGTAGCTCTATGTGTTTTTGTTGCATGCCTAGCTTAGATTTAGACCAGAAGCCATGTGTGAGAAAGTTGGAATCCATTTGATGCTTATTTATTTTTGTATGCATTTATCTTATTTTGGTAGCTAGCTTTTGTTATTTTCGGTATATTTAATTTCATAGCTCTCCTAAGTGTGCATGTGTGTGCAGTGGTTTTGTTTAGGTTTGTAGTGCCTCATAAAACACCCCACTGAATTTTATTAAATTATTTTATGAATAAAAGCTAAGGAAGCCATTTTAAGTTTAATATTAAGTAATTTGGAAAATCACCACATCCACACTAAATGACCCTATGTATGTGATGTTAATCTTGCTAAGAAGCTAAGTATCACCACCCTTTGCTGTTTTGTGAATTTTAAATTAATTTTTTTACATAAATGTGTACACAGTCACTATCCAATAGAATAGTTAATAAAGAACCGCATATTGTTCCTTTATTGGAAGAGTATGCTAAATGTATTTCTTATCTAGGTGATTGTGGTCAACCATGCACCCCATGGTTGTCATATGTTGTTTTGGAATTAATTAAATTAAAAACCGTCAATTAAATCTTCCCGACGGTAGCTGTACACGTGTGCCGGAAGGAGGAGACGGAGGAGCTGACGGAGACGTACACTGCGTCGCTGTAGAGCAAGACCTGGACCAAAGTCCAGAAGGGCCCAAGGCCAACCTTGCCGACGAAGGCAAGCCCCTGATCATTTACCCTGTCTTTTTAAAATTATGCAATTATGTTTGATATGATTGCGCATTTACGTTTCAGGAGTTGAATTGAAACCCTAGATGCATGATCCCTAGGTACCTATGTCTTTTACTAGTATGTTAGGTCGATAGCTGCTATGCTATAGGACCGGTACAAGTCGAGTGATGTTCGTCACTCGCGAGAATATGTTCTTGTGTTGGAATCATAAGATCTTGATAAATGGATTGCTCATGTGGTAAGAGCATGGGATTGGGCTTCGGTCCAGTGGCTTTCGTGGGCTAAGCTTTTGAACGTACTAAGCACTTGTCGGGAATGAGACCGGTAAGCCTAGTACCTTAATGAGACGGTGCGGGAATTTACTATTACTAATCTCGAGTAATCACCTGCCCGGCTAGCTACCGGGAGAGGGGGTACATGTGTGAAGCTGGGTGTACTATGTGGGGCACGCCAGATAGCCGTGTACCCGGGACAGTAAGATTCGATCCCAAGCCGAGGACTTTTGAGAACCGCCTAGTGGTTGTCCATGTGAGGGCACCCTACCGTGTGTTTAGGTTTACCTTGCAAGATTATAAATCAATCGATTGTCGGCCTCTCACCGTTATCTGAGACTACTTAATCAACTGGCCATGATATCCCTTAATGATGGAACTTAGTGAATATTACTGCTTGAATTAATTGTATTGTACAATTCTTGATTGAATTAGTTGGCACACCTAGAAATGGTAATTAACTAGAATTTGCGCTAAAATATTGAAAGTAAGGACATACTCTTCGTTGCTTTTCAGCAAAAGAACTCCACCGGTCAAAAAGTCTCTCATGTCTAGAGTTTGGTGATGTAGTTATCACCCGATGGTTAAGTCTTGCTGAATATTAGTATACTCAGCCTTGCTTTAAATCTGTTATTGCAGGTGTGGCTTAACCTGGTGAGATTCCACCCGGCTGTGAGCAGGGATGGGTGAATGACGATGAGGGTCGGCATCACGGACGGCCTCCTGTGATATTTACCGTTGCGCTAGATTATTTTATTTCCACTATTTTCGAACTCTGAACGTTTTACCTTCCCTGTCATGAACAATGGTTTGTAATAATTAAACCCTTCGGGGTAATTCGGATTTAATTTGTGTAATGCATATGTTCGATCCTCTCTGTGATTTCCAAGTGATTTACCGGGCGTTAGCCCGGCAACTAACAACATGATGATACTTTGCTGTCGCTTAATGGCCAAAGTGGATTGGTTTAGGCGATAGTACGGTATTTTTCTGGGCAGGTTGTCACAGCCGTCACCTCCCGCTGCGGCACCCTTGGCCCCGAGCCCCGAGATGCGCATCGCGACGACATAGGATCAACTCCTCAATGTCTGCGGCGACGCAGAGGCCCTGGACCTAGAGGCCGCGTGAGTAGGCGACCCCACCGACTCGGCCCTATACGCCACCTCCTCCCGCCGCGGCGACCTCATGGCACCGGGCTGACGAAGAAAATTGGTTGCTGCCGCCAGGCCACTAAGTGAGGTGTGTTGACCGATGTCGACCTGCATGACTTTCTCACGGTAAGCTTCGAGAGACCAAACGGGCGGTGTGCATCTACTCACCAAGGAGCACAAATCGCGAACCGCAAGGCAAGACCATGCCCCGGTGCTCACACCCGCGATCCCACAAGCTTATGGTCTTCCTCCACACGAAATCTGTTGTTGCAGGTGTGGCTTAACCTGGTGAGATTCCACCCGGCTGGGAGCAGGGATGGGTGGATGACGATGAGGGTCGGCATCACGGACGGCCTCCTGTGATGTTTACCGTTGCGCTAGATTATTTTATTTCCACTATTTTCGAACTCTGAACGTTTTACCTTCCATGTCATGAACAATGGTTTGTAATAATTAAACCCTTCGGGGTAATTCAGATTTAATTTGTGTAATGCATATGTTCGATCCTCTCTGTGATTTCCAAGTGATTTACCGGGCGTTAGCCCGGCAACTAACAACATGATGATACTTTGCTGTCGCTTAATGGCCAAAGTGGATTGGTTTAGGCGATAGTACGGTATTTTTCTGGGCAGGTTGTCACAGCCGTCACCTCCCGCTGCAGCACCCTTGGCCCCGAGCCCCGAGATGCGCATCGCGACGACATAGGATCAACTCCTCAATGTCTGCGGCGACGCAGAGGCCCTGGACCTAGAGGCCGCGTGAGTAGGCGACCCCACCGACTTGGCCCTATACGCCACCTCCTCCCGCCGCGGCGACCTCATGGCACCGGGCTGACGAAGAAAATTGGTTGCTGCCGCCAATCCACTAAGTGAGGTGTGTTGACCGATGTCGACCTGCATGGCTTTCTCACGGTAAGCTTCGAGAGACCAAACGGGCGGTGTGCATCTACTCACCAAGGAGCACAAATCGCGAACCGCAAGGCAAGACCATGCCCCGGTGCTCGCACCCGCGATCCCACAAGCTTATGGTCTTCCTCCACACGTCCATTTGCAGAATTAGGTAGATTTAGGTAGGTTAGTTATTATAAGTAACACTGTGCTAAAAAAGTTATTATAAGTAATATAGAGTAAAAATTGTGAGTTGTAATTTAAACTGTATTTATTAAATAAATATAAGAAAAATATCAATAATTAAAATTTCACAAACGAATAATCAAAATTTAACATGCAGCAAATTATCAACTAATTTTTACGCGACATATATATATATATATATAATTTGTTCGATGAATTTTTTTCACTCTCGTGTAACGCACGACCATATTTGGTAATACTTGGAGCTGTTTGGACGCCCGCCACACTTCGCCACGCCAAACTGTGGCGCGCCACAGCCAGTGGCGGGCGTTTCGACGGCCACACCCATTTTACTGTTTTGTGGCGAGGGTGCATGTGGCGTGGCAAGGTTTGGCCGGGAGCCAAACAGCCCCTTAATTCCTCCCCGCACAGCGCCTCTACCTCTCCGGCCCGCATCGCGCAGCCCGCCACCTGACTGCCTCTCCCACGCCGGCAACCCGCAGCGCAGCGGCGACCGGCGAGCGCCTCCATCACCCTGCCGGCGGCGAGTCGTCGGCGAGCCGCGGTGAGTTCCTCCCCTTTTCTCCTGCCCCCGGCTCTTCCTTCTCTTCCTCAAGCCCGGCCCCCCTCTCCCCATTCCGCAACCACCTCTCCTATTCCAGATGCCACCTCCTCTGCTCAACCCAGCTTATAGCCAGCTTCCAGATCCAGTGGCGGCCCCTTGTCCTCTCTCTGCGTGATCTCAAGGAACAACAACTTCCAGATCCACTCCGCTTCTCCCAAGCTACGGTTAGCCTCGCGTGCTTCTCCTACCCCATTTCTCCAGATCGTTACGCTCCTGCCGAAACCACCGGTTTTCTCTTTTAGGATGCTGCAGGAAATTATCTGTATTGCTATGCCATTGTGGAATCATGCAATATTCTAGAGAGTGGGAGGTCGAATTGTGTGATTTAAATGCAATTATTGTTCTCGGATGTACAATGGAAGCCATGCCAGAGTTGAATCACGTTTACTTCAAATGTCAAAGTCTGGAATTAGAGTGTGCTCACATGTGACAGTACTTATGCTTCAACAGCTTCAAAATGAAGGAAATAAGGATGAAGAAGAAGAAGCCTAGATGGGGAATGAACCAGAGTGCAAACTGTGCTAGTTATTAGCTTATTGCTAGTCATTATGCCCAGTATGCTATGTAATAGAAGTTAAATAGGATATAGGATCAACTTATTGCTGTTTCTTTTAAATAGTAAAGCGTATCCGAGTATTAGGTTTCCTAGGAAAATAGCATAACCTGATATCCTCGTCATTTTATCCGTATCCATATCAGTGTCGCATAGCTGCATAAATATACTTCTGCTTACTGGGTGAAATGCTCTGGTTCATTTTCGCACTGGTCCTCTGTTCTCTAATACATATACGCACATTTTCTGCAGTTCAAGCTTGGATTCCAGAATCTTATGGCTTCATTCCTTTGGAGGTTGTAATTCAGCAAGATTTGCATTGAATTTGTGAAAATAGAGATGAGTTCTCTGAAG
Organism: Cenchrus fungigraminus; assembly: GCA_036936925.1. Lineage (NCBI taxonomy): Eukaryota > Viridiplantae > Streptophyta > Magnoliopsida > Poales > Poaceae > Cenchrus > Cenchrus fungigraminus. The sequence continues at coordinate 45,554,995 of CM072771.1, read as the reverse complement.
AAATCCGACAAGAAAGCTGCTCTGGATTTCGCAGCATGGAGTTTCAATGTTACTACATCAGTTGGAATCATCATGGTCAACAAAGCTTTAATGGCTACTTATGGATTTAGTTTCGGTATGTCTTTGGTTTAGTGAAGATTTATTTATCCAATCTCTAAATGAGTGGTGTTATCTGGTGCTGTATCTTCTTGTGCATATATTGGAGTTCAGACTGAATTGCATACATATTTTCTGTTTTGAAAAAACAAATTAGCCTGGTCTTGTATTGGTTTTCCTGGGGTGGTATAATTTCCTTAGAGAGAACTGATCTTTTAAACTATTAGTAACTTTAAGTACATTGCTACCGCAACATTTAAAATTCTTTAAAGAAAAGGGATTCCTCCCTTAATATGAATGTTGTATGCTCTTTTGTCAATAAGACTTTATTTTCAACTGTAAATGCTTTTGTTGTTGAGCGAAGAATAATCATAAAACAAACTTATAAAGTGCTCCAACTAGCAGAGGCTCCTACTGACCTAAAATGGTGAAGCCTATTCTGGTAGCTAAGACTAAACTTTCTTGGCATAAATTGGTATTGTGTCTTTTGACGGTTAACATGTTAGCATTATTTAACTTCTTGTAGTATGTTATGTAGTTGCAGATTCTACAATATGTCTTCACCTTCTCAACAAACTGTGAATGGTATATCTCCTTCCATGCCATTAATTACATTTTCTTCTTTGCAGCCACAACTTTAACTGGGCTTCATTTTGTGACGACCACCTTGATGACTATCGTATTTCGGTGGTTAGGCCTGAGCCAACCTTCCCACTTGCCGCTAGCAGATCTGATTAAATTTGTCATATTTTCAAACTTGTCGATTGTTGGGATGAATGTGAGCTTGATGTGGAACTCTGTGGGCTTTTATCAGGTTTGTGTATTTTTAGTAGCTATCCTCTGTGACTTTGAATTGTTAATAACTGAATCCATTCTATTCCCTTGTTCAGATAGCAAAGCTGTGCATGATACCTGCATCATGTCTTCTGGAGGTTGTCTTTGATCATGTACATTATTCCCGGGACACAAAGCTGAGCATAATGGTTGTGCTCATAGGAGTTGCAGTCTGCACAGTCACTGATGTCAGTGTGAACGCAAGAGGCCTAATTGCGGCTGTTATAGCTGTTTGGAGCACAGCTTTGCAACAATATGTAAGTATGACCACCTTAGTGTATTGATTACTTATTATATGCTGAATTAACACTAAGTGAGAGCCATTGTGATTGCGTGGGATAATAGATTTATTAGTTCATACAAGGTACAAGTATATATAGGCACCCCTGAGAGAGGTTTATTTGAATCAGAACCAATCTCAGGGATATCATGCCTATCCTAACCAACGGTCCACGGCAGATGGCCGGCCCTAGCCCTGGCGTGACAACACCTAAGGGCCTACATGCACACAGCACATACACATATCTAACACTAAGATTGCTTGCTATGTTGATATGGCTGCTTTGCTGAGATAGGGAAGTAGTAGATGGGATCTCGTCCTCAAGGCTCTGAGATTAATACTCTACTTGTTCCTTCATTACAACTGATGGTGCGGCTGTGGTACTGTTCAGCTACCTAAAAACCCCAATATAATCTAAATAACCTTATCTCTCTAACAACCTTATCTCAAATGACCTGCTAACAAACCAATCTTATTCCCTTGTGGTACTGTTCACGAGCTAAAGTACTCGTGGACCTAGGGCTGTGGCCGGCCCACTTGCCATAACATATGTCTGCTTCTGTTTGCAATTAGCTGCAAGTTTTTTTCACACTTCAAACCTTTCAGAGGACAAAGTATTGAAATATTTGGCTTATGGCATGATGGTTACATTGATGTTCGTTTACTGCAAAAATTATGTGTAATTAGCAGCTACTGAATCATTTGTTGGTGTTGACACTGTTGAATGTAGCTCCTTTGTTTAGACATTAGGATATATAGATACTCTAGAACTCTAAAAGTCAGATATAGCTACTCACCATGCCAATACTTGTTATTTGTCAGCTTTTGAACTGTAAGATTTTGATGCAATGTCCTTGTTATATTTACTGCTTAATCTTACAAGTTATTACTCCATTTTTCGAAATACGGAACATTTAATTTCATTTAATATCATAACTTTATCTTTTTTCCCCAACTATATGACTGCCCTTGCTGCCTTACATTTCAGTAATCATCTATTGCACCACTTATGTACTTTGGTTCTGTCATATACCTTTTTTTGGCGGCACAATTTTTATTCTTCTCTATGTTCTGCTTGTTTTGCAGTATGTTCATTTTCTCCAGAGGAAGTACTCATTGAACTCATTCAATCTCCTGGGCCACACTGCTCCAGCCCAGGCAGGGTCCCTCCTGCTAGTGGGACCATTCGTAGATTTCTTGTTGACAGGAAAAAGGGTGGACCACTTCAGTTTCTCATCTCTTGCTCTGGTAAGTGAAATTTCCTAGCATTGTTTTTATTCCTGTGATAAAGGACAGGCCCCAGTGCTGAACCGTCCCACGTGATGTGGGGTCTGGGGGAGGGAAATATCCCTGAGCTAGCCTTACCCCCGCACTGCGGAGAGGCCGCTCGAACCCAGGTCTCCTGGCAACCAGTGGGATGGATTTACCACTGCGCCAGGGCCTGCCCTCTTTTTATTCCTGTGATCACATGACAATTTATACTGCTGCTTCTCTATGCATAATTCATCTTCCCGTTTACTTAGTGATAAACATGTGATTATCCTGCATTTAGCTGGTTGAGAATTTGCAGTTGTGCCCATGTGATGGTTCATAAGTTTGTGTGTGGAGCACTTATATTGTGGCTGAAATTCCTTCATCTTTCTGCTTGGCTTGTTAGCAAAAACTTGTAGCAACTCTGGCTTCATTCAAATGTAATCCTCCGCTGCATCAGAATATTTTGTTCGAATGCCATCCTTACTATATCGTTGCTCTCATTCTGCAGTTTTTCCTCACGCTCTCATGTTTCATTGCCATCGGTGTCAACCTGAGCCAATTCATCTGCATTGGCCGGTTTTCTGCTGTATCCTTCCAAGTCCTGGGCCACATGAAGACTGTTCTTGTTCTGTCCCTCGGGTTTCTCTTTTTTGGCAAGGAGGGCCTGAATCTTCAGGTAGTTCTTGGGATGGTCCTTGCTGTTCTTGGAATGATATGGTATGGGAACGTGTCGGCTAAACCAGGTGGCAAAGAGCAGCGTAGTATATTGCCAGTGGGGTCCGCAAGTCTCAAGGGAAGTTCAGAAGAAAAGGCCGGTGTTGAGAAATAGTCTTAATATCTCACTCCATTTGAGAGAACTATTTTTTCTTCGAGGTTAAGTTTCTGGTGGAGCAAGCACCACAGAAGTGGCTTCATGTTTACTGCAGAAGCAGAATTCTTTGTCTAGAAAATCTTATAGGTATACAGTACAACTTCATTTTTTGACTCTCTGAATCATTTGCAGCGAGTGAGATGACAGATGTTTTACAAGACTTGGTGGGATTTTACCAAATATAGTGTAAGGGTTTGCGAAGCATTGACTTTTGTATTTCACGTGAATCTGTGCTGAGCCTATTACCTTTCTTGGCTCTCTTCAACGAACTTGACCTCAGCCTTGCACGACTGGGGGCCATCGCTTAATGTTCGGGAATCCAGATAAGACGATGGTGAATCATGTATTATCAAGGCTATGTGATTGAATTAACATCGGCTTTATGATAATGTGAATTTACACATGGACGTTTTTGCTGAAACTTTGATTAAATGTGATGGAACATACATGCGTAGTGACGCGCCGGCGCCAGCCTGGCTGTCTACCATTGCCTTCCATTGAGAAATTTTATTACGTTCATGTCCACATTCTCTTCCACATTTCTAGTGAACTGCGCTACCCACGAACAATACTCCCTCTGTTCTAAATTACTTGCCGTTTTGACTTTTCTAGATATATTCTTTTTGTTATGTATATATATATGTATATATTTATGTTAGATTCATAATAAAAGAAATATATATAAAAAACTAAAACAACAAGTAATTTGGAACAGAACCTCTAGCCTAGCTAATAAGGTGCATTTGACTTTCAACACAAGTGTGGGCAGTGGGACATCCTTTTAGGACGCATTTGACACCTCACAATTTCATTTTCTCATGACTCAACTAGAACTTTCTGTTTCGATTTTGCTGCTGGTTGATTACTGAATAGAAAATTGTATACCATACACTTTTGTAGACAAATATGCATATGCCATTGTTATTACACTTTTGTAATGATATTCTTTGTACTTCTATGATATGGTTCCATTTTTTTTAGGATGTGGGTCCACAAGAAAAACGGGTAGCGAGCTCACATCGAGTCCGGTATCAAAACATGCACTCAACATGTAACCACCATACAATAAGATAATATAAGCACAATTTCAATCTTTCCATACGATCTGTTTATTGTCACAAAAACATGCATTCAACATGTTACCAACTTACCACCATACAATAATATTTTTGAGTATTGGAAAGGAAACCACATAAGCACCAGCAAGGCAGCAACCCATGACTTTGCATAGAATGTGGCCAGACTTCGAAGTCAGATTCCTGCTTGCACCAAACAACTACTCCCTCTAGACATAATTATATATCTAGGTGCATAGCAAAAGAAATGTATCTAGAAAAGCCAAAACGACAAGTATTATGAAACGGAGGGAGTACTCCACAAATCATAACAGCAGGAAAACAAATCCAAATCTCATTTCATCAACGGACCAATCTCAGTTCTCTGACCTGAGGTTCAGAAAACATGTTGCTTTCCCAGAAATAGAAAAAACAATTATTAGGTTTCAAAGAGCAATGTAGCACAAGTGTACCTATATACTCCTGTTCCAACTAGGCTATGATTTATTCTGTATGTTCCTCAGAAAAAAAGAAAGAGAGGGGAAAAGCAAAACATGATCTACTTGTACGCTGAGACAGAGATCGATGAGTCAGAGAGCAATTTACATAGCATTTTAAGTCAATTTTATTTCCTGAAAATATCTACATACATTGATATGTCATTGTGATATAAGCTATAAAAGTAACACAAGTCGAAATCGAATTTTCGCACATATAAAGATCACATATGCGCTTGAACTAGGTCAACTAGTTATATTTTGCGTCCTAAGCTCAAATGTAACTGGGGAACAGCTTAACAATTAACTGCAATGGTCAACTTGGATGTTCAAAATTGGTCTTCATGGACTGTTATTACTCTTATAATCAATCCAAAATGTGCACATACACTTCTAATATCTCTGGTACATACTACCAATTTTAGATAGATCAACTGCAAAAACTGAAATATAGACTTAAAAAAAGGGTTAACAGGTGACAAGCTGTGATTTCTATCACATGTATTGGAGAACAAAAATTGTTCCATACAAGGATCTAATAGCTAGCTATATGTTCTCTATAGCTAACGATAATTCCGCTATATCTAGCTACTGCCACTATACGTGGTACAACATATTTTGGAACCTCCCGCTATGCCCCTACAAACGCTATTTAAAACCATGGTGCCATAAAAATCAATGACAGGGTTATTGAGATGGGGCCAGGAGAAAAATGTTGTTTACAACCAAAAAATAGGTGCATATCAACAGTGTCACCGGTGTGTGAACAGAAGCATCACAAGCTTCAACCTAACATACCATCCAGGAAAATTTTGCTAGCACACCGCATGATGTACAAACTTCACAAATCATGTTGGAGCACAACACCTATCTGCTATCACCAGGTATTTTACCTCCCTTCAAAAGGGAACACATGGTGTGACTATACGTGGAATACCCCCCAGAAAGCGAAAACTGTACATACAACATTGTTGAGTTCTCTTTTCCTCATCTGAATCATGTACCATCCTAGCAAGATTAGAAGATCAAGAGAACTGCGAAAACATCTACTGCGCCAAGGCAAGTAGTGTGTCATCAATGACATCTATGAGGCATGAAATATACCTCTCCTCATGTGTTGATGAACCAAGCAGCCACAACCAGCTGGCCACTACCTAAATCCATCAATAGCAGCTGCCACATCCTCCAGTCCAAACTGACGACCCCCCAGCCGTACCTCCTTACACCTTGCAGCAAAGTAGAACAACAGCCACACCACCATGAAGTAGACCTCCGCAATTGCATGGAGAAATCCACCAAGAACCTTTCCACCAAATGTCACCATGATGAGCCGCCCCATGCTGCCACACACGACTGTTTCCCAACACTTGAGTAATGTGGCATCGGTTGCCATCAGAGACACAAGATAGCACCCTTCCTTCACAGCATTGCGCCCAGGTGGCCGCGGATCACGGTCCATGACAACCACCCATGGCACTACAGTGAACAATACTGAGACGACTGCATCAAGCACAGCCCATGCGACAAAGAAACTGTCAAGCTCTGGGCCTGCAACTGCTGCAGCAAGCCATGGATTGACAGACGCCGAGAATGGCATGAGCTTGGCAACCACAAAGAGCCTGAAAAGTTGGGCCTGGTCGTGCACATCGGCAAAGAACCAGAGGCAGAGCATCTGGACAACAGCATCCCGTGTCGCCCACCGGAGGAATGCGAACCCAGTGAGCCGCCTAGCACCCCTGGTGGCACCGGCAAGGAGGAAACCTCGCCGCCGCCCCTGCACGTGCCGCCCCGCGACGGACGCAAACACTGCGCCCAGCGCGGCGGAGTGCACGGCGATGTACCCGAGGATCGCGAGAACGTGTGCGGAGGAGAGCAGCGCAAGGAGGTGGATGATGGCCGCCGCGTCGCGCCGGGTCAAGTCCAGCAAGCGGAGCTCGTTGCCCCGCAGCGAGGCGGGCTTCGGCGGCGCCGTCTCGTTGTGGACGGCGAGGAAGAAGGGGGATGCGGAAGCGGGGATCGGGTTGGGGAGCGGCACCGGGTAGGGTTTGGGCGCAGAGGAGTACGATGTGAATAGAACATGGTGGAAGGAAGCGTTGTGGCGTCGAGAGGGGGATGAGGCCGCGGGATCGAGGGGGCCGACAAGGACATCGTCGTCGGAGAGGGAGGACGACGGGGATGTGAACGGGGAGCGGCGCCGCGGGAGATGGTGCGGGGGAGGCGGCGGCGATGGCGGGCTGGGAGGGGAGAGGCGGGCTAGGAGAGAGCGGAGGGCCGGGTCGCGGTCGGCGTAGGAGGAGAGGCGAAGCGTGCCGGCGAGGAGCGCGGCGCGGAAGAGGAGGAGGAGGAGCGCCGCGAGGAGGAGGGGCGGGAGCGAGGCGGGGTGGAGGAGGTGCCCTGCAGCACGGCGCAGGATGCGACCGCCCGTGCGCGCGTCCAAGCTCGCCGGCGGAGGATGCGGTGCGGGGGCGGGCGCGGCGGCCGGCATGGCGGGTCGTGACGGTGGATCGGCGAGGTGGGGGAATGGGGAATTTGGCCACGCGGAGGTTGACGCGCGCGTGACGAAGGGGACCGGAGACGTGGGTTTGGGTTTGGGCTTGGGCTTGATGTCGCCATTATTTGGGCTTGTTTTTTGTTGGTGAGAACGAAACTTGGGCTGTTTTACATTCGTGTAGTCAGTGAGTCTTCTCACACAGGAATGGAATCACAGTCACTGCAAAAGTTAGTTAGTAAATCAGCCAGTGAAGTGTTACCAAATTGGCATGTGTTCATAACATTTCTTTGTGAGGTTGGTACGTAATGATTAAGCGTGACTCTCTTCGCTCCAAATTATAAGTCGTTTCACTTTTTCAATCTCAAGTTTGACGGCTCGTCTTATTAAAAAAACTTGTGCAAACATTGTCAAATTTAAGTCATTCTTGAAGACATTACATTAATAAAGTAAATCACAACAAAATATATGATATTTTGCATATTTTTTTAATAAGACGAGTGGTCAAACATGAGAATAAAAAAGTCAAACAAATTATAATTTGAAACGAAAGGAGTAGAATCGATTAATCATAACGTTTGTCATGTTTATCTTTACATGATCCAATCCACTACATATTTTGTATGAACAACCCGCATGAAAATTCACCATATTGCTTGATTTTGTGCTTCGCTCTTTAGATCACGTAGCATGGACGACCCAAACAGGGCAACCCAATGCCACTGTAAGTCTGTAACCACACCAAGAATCATGGACGAAACAAATAAAGCGTACTACATATACAAACAGTTTGACATTAGCAAAAAAAGTAATCCAGTTGCAACTACAAGATACAAACATCTAGCAAGAAGCCGAGACAATTATGTCAAGACATGACCTATAACAACCCTACTAATATGCAAAACAATCTTGAATTCTGAAGACTTCACTGCCACTTCACTATGAGTTCCTCCGCGTCCATGGCCCACAAAATAATGCACGTCATTGCTAATTTGTCCTTTTTTGCTTATGCATACCAAAAGTTTTTCAACTATAATGCAATTTAAGATATAAAAACACACTCCACGTGTTGTGTAACGGGTGGCACGGTTGATAGAGGCGGAGTGCCCGATCTTTCGTGAGTGGAGATAATTTCGATCTGGTGGAAGTAGACCCTCACGATCCGACTACGACGAGCGAACCCGAAGCGCCAATGCAATCGCTGAACCAACTCCCGATGGTTACCAACCTTGCAGCCGCAAGATCAACCTGATCACGAAGATTAATCCTTGTCCGCAATCGAAGAACGAAGAATATGAAGCGAGCAATCTAATTCACTCGAAGGTGGAGTCTGTAATACACGAGGTGAGAGACATGGGTACCCATGGGTCCCCACTGGCCAGGGTCCCAGGGGCTCCTGACAAGTGGACCCGACCTTCCAGGAGACCCGCCGACCTTACAAGTGGGCCCAGCGACCTTATCCACACCTCCGAAGACCGCGGGCGACCTGATCAGGATCCCGGAAGACCCGCGATGCTTGGCATGCAAGTCAAGGACTCTAGGACCTGGCGTGCCGCCGCCTGTAGCTCCGAGTATCACGGGATACTCCTTGTAATCCGGGAGATAAGCCTCCCACAGTTGTAACCGTCCCCGACACGGGTCAACCGACCTGCGCATGCAAACCCTAGCCCGTCCCCCCATATAAGGCGGCCTAGGGCTCCATGCATGGAACAATTCATCCTCGCATAATCCACCACAACTGGACGTAGGGTATTACTCTCCGGAGGCCCGAATCAGTATAAACCCTTGTCTCCCTGTTCCACGCCACCATACTCGCCTAGTTCCGTGTGCACCCCGTGCATAACCACCTACGCTCTTAGGTCCCGATCCTCCATTAACCTGCAAACCACTAGGGCAACCCCCTAGCGGATCTGTCCAGGTCTCACCCCCTTAGGGGCGATCGGGAACTCGCTGTGCAGCATGGTGGCCCAATCTAGCATCGTCTTCCCGGCGAGCATGGCGGCCTTCCTCGCCGACCCTGTGGAGATCTGCTTCGGATCCTTCACGTCGACCTCTCCTGCTCCGGCAGCCTCCACTCCTCCGGTGACCTCTAAGCAGGTCGTCACGGCGTCCACTGCCGTCTCTGTTCCACCCACCCAGACCCTGTGACCTTGTCCAGGGGATGGAAAGCGTCATCGGCTCGATGAGGGACACCCTGGAGATCTGCGAGCGAGCTCAGCGCTCGGCGCAGACCGTGCTACGCCACGACACGTTCCCCTTCGGCCTAAAGTCAGCACTCGGCCTTCGCCTCAGCCAGCTGCTCAAGCCTCCCCAGATCCAATCTGGGCGGCGACCTTCTCACGACCCAAGGCCTGCACCTCGCGCAAGACGCGACCCTCTCGACGTGCCCTGCACCTATCACAAGGGTGCGAAGCATACCCTCCGCGGGTGCCGCCTGCGGAAGAAGATCGACAACGAGCTCCCTCGCCGAGCTAAGCGACCTACCCAGTCTCCGGACTGCGGGGAGTTCCAGAAGGTCCGGGTTCGCATCTCCCCCAACGACTCGGAGATTGTCTTCCGTCAGGTAATGGTGATCTCGGAGAACGAACCACCCCGCGCGGGTGCGACCAACTCCGAGCAGGCGGCCCGGATCCAAGCCAACGCCCGTCGCGCTAAGCGACGTGCGGAAGAGCAGCGACGCGTCTTGCCCTGCGCTCGAGACCTGCGTCTGGAGTTTGAGGAAGCTGGGATCCCAACCTTCAACAGCCCCCAGGCCAACCTGGGTGTGGCCATTACCCGACTCCAGCAAGTCCAGATGCCTGAAGCTGAGCAGGCCCTCGCGTACCTCCGGGTCGCCAACGCCCTGGTGGAAGAGAAGAGCGTGGCCTCCAAGTCCGCTGCGTCTTCGTCGACCCACCACTCGCGCAATCGATCTCATCGACCTGCGCGCAGCCATCTCTCCCCCATCCGGGAGGAGGTCGCTCAGCACAACCCTGAGCAACCCACCCAGCAGCCCGCTGCTGCCCGCGACATTCGCGTCAACCTCGATGCCAATAGGCGCGCTCGTGACGCTCGCGGCTACGTCGACCAGCACCACCGAGAGCGCGAGGAGCGCGAGCTCCGCCGCCGCCTGGACTACGACCACGAGTACGGCGCACCCGGGGGCGTTCACTGCATCATGGAGCGCGAGCTCCGTGATCAACACGAGATCGAGAATCGGCGACGTGCCAAGTACGACGCCGATCACGACGATCCCGCCATCGTCCAGACCAACCGGGATCGGCAGCCACGATCCCAGGCTGTCAACCCGGAGCGAAGTGTCCACTCTGCACCAAGAGAGGCCACCCCGGCCAGAGGCTCCGGCGACGACCTATCCCTCAACGCCTTCCCGGCGCTGGATGCCCGTTTCAAGAGGGTGGAGTACCCAGACAACTTCAAGCCCAACATCAAGTCGTACGATGGGCGCTCCGACCCTAACATCTGGCTGTCGACCTACTATGTCGCCGTCAAGGTGGCTGGTGGTAGCTTCGACCATATGACGGCCTACTTCCCACTGGTGATGGGCAAGGCCCCTTCGCTGTGGCTCAACAACCTCGAGCCTGGCAGCATCAAGACTTGGGCCGATCTGTCCCAGGCCTTCACGTCCAACTTCCAGGCGACCTACGATCGCCCTGGAAACACCTTCAGCCTGGGGCGGGTCGTGCAGAAGCCTAAGGAGCGGCTCCACGACTACAACACCCGGTTCTTCGAGAACCAGAACGAGTGCGTTGGTGTCAGGGACGACCAGATCGTCGACAGCTACAAGAAGGGCATCAAAGATCGCAAGATCTTTGAGAAGATCCATGAGGCTGGCCCGACCAACGTCAAGGAGCTCATGGTCATCGTCAACAAGCTGATGGACACGGAGGATGCACTCCAGAATCAGTTCGATGCTGATAACGCTGGTACATCTGGTACTGCAGCAGACAAGCTCCGCAAGCGACCTTCCGAGGTCCTAGCGGTCGATGGGCGCCGAGGTTCGACCTTCAACCTGGAGGAGTTCGACCTGGCGCTCGACAACATCTGCGGGTTCCACAAGGGGGCCACCCACACTCTCCACGAGTGCTCCCAGTTCAAGAGGGCCTTCTACACCCCTGCGGATCCTAAGCAACCCAGGAACAATGGCGGGCGCCGCGACAACCGCCCCTACAACAACAACTACCACCGTGATGACCGGTGAGATCGGCGCGACGACCGCCGCGAGGAGCGATAAGACGATCGCCGCGAGCCGCCTCGCAGCGACCCACCTCGCAGCGACCCTCCTCCAGCGGCTCCCCGCGACGAGACGAACCTGCCCCCTCCTCCGGCGTCGGGCAACCCCAATGGGCCTTTCCAGGCCACAACCCGCGCGATCAATATGATCGTCGGTGGCATCAAGTCCAGCGCCAGTAGGAGGCGCTACAGGAAGGACAAGCGCGACGTCCACCTCGTCCACACTCAGCTAATTGTGCCTCTGTGTTGGTCTGAGCAGGTGATTACGTTCTCCAAGGACGATCACTGGGTTCACATCCCAGATCCCGGGTCCTATCGGCTCGTCGTCGAGCCCACGGTGGACGGGGCCCTGCTCTCCCAGACCCTGATCGACGGAGGCAGCGGGCTCAACATCATCTTTGTTGAGACCCTCAAGAAGATGGGTTTCGACTTCGACAAGATGACGGAGTGCGACGAGCCTTTCTATGGCATCATCCCCGGGAAGGCGGCCTACCCCCTGGGTCGGGTCTCCCTCCCCATCACTTTTGGTACGAAGGCGAACTTCCACACGGAATACCTCAATTTCGAGGTCGCTAACTTCAAGTCCTCCTACCACGCGATCCTAGGTCGCCCGATGCTGGCCAGATTCATGGCCATCCCACACTACACCTACTTGGTGTTGAAGATGCCGGCTCCACATGGGGTCCTCTCCGTTAAGGGGGACCTCATCATTTCCTTCAGGTGCAACACGGAGGCCCTAGACCTCGCCGCGACCTCCGCTGCTGCCGACGCCTCCGCAGTCTTGGTCGCCAAGGCCAACCAAGTCGACCCTGTCGACCAGTCTGTCCCAGAATAGAAGCGCACCGACACCGTCCTCGACGCGGCTCCCTCGACGAAGAAGGTCTGCCTCGGCCTTGCCGACCCAGAGAAGACGGTGGTGATCGGCGACGGGCTCAACCCCAAATTGGAACCCGCGCTTACCAGCTTCCTCTGGGATAACACCGAGATATTCGCTTGGAGTCCATCGGATATGCCGGGTGTCCCCAGGGAGCTGGCTGAGCACGCCTTGGATGTAAGCAAGACGGCCAAGCCTGTCAAGCAGAAGCTTCGCCGCTTTGCGAAAGATCGCAAGGACGTCATTAGGGTAGAGCTAATAAAGCTCCTAGCTACCGGATTTATCCGAGAGTGTAAAAACCCGGTTTGGCTCGCCAACCCGGTTCTTGTACCAAAGAAAACCGGTCAATGGAGAATGTGTATCGACTACACTGATCTCAACAGGCACTACCCTAAAGACCCCTTCCCTCTTTCACGCATCGACCAGGTCGTGGACTCCACGGCCGGAAGCGTCCTCCTCTGCTTCCTCGACTGCTACTCAGGGTATCACCAGATAGCCCTGAAGGTCTCTGACCAAGACAAGACGGTGTTCACAATGCCCCACGGCATCTACTGCTACACGGCCATGACCTTCGGCCTAAAAAATGCGGGTGCGACCTATCAAAAGGCCATCCAGAAGTGCCTTGCTAGCCAGATTAGCAAGAACGTAGAAGCCTACGTCGACGACATGGTCGTCAAGACCATCCACGAGGACAAGCTCATAGCTGACCTCGCGGAGACCTTCGCCAACCTCTGCACTTACCGCTGGAAACTTAATCCAGAGAAGTGCGTCTTCGGTGTCCCGTCTGGCAAGCTCCTGGGCTTCATGGTCAGCAACCGAGGCATCGAGGCCAACCCCACCAAGGTGGACGCCATCCTCAGGATGAAGCGACCTACTGGCAAGAAGGACATCATGAAGCTCACCAGCATGATGGCGGCCTTAGGCCGATTCATTAGCAAGCTCGGAGAGAAAGGCCTGCCCTTCTTCAAGCTGCTAAAAAAGGCGGACAAGTTCGTCTGGACCGAGGAGGCGGACCAAGCTCTTGAGCAACTCAAGACCTTCCTCACGACACCCCCGGTGATGGTGCCCCCGGCGCCCAAGGAGCCTTTACTGCTCTACATCTCGGCGACCACCCTCGTGGTCAGCGCCGTCCTGGTGGCTGAGCGACCTGAAGAGGGGCAACCTTACCCCGTCCAGCGACCTATATACTACGTCAGTGAGGTCCTGTCTGACAGCAAGACCAGGTACAGCCAGCCCCAGAAGATGCTCTACGCGCTACTCATGACCTCCCGCAAGCTCCGGCATTACTTCCAATCCCACAAGATCAAGGTCATCTCGGCCTTCCCCCTTGGCGAGATCCTGCGGAGCCGCGACACCACTGGGCGTATCGTCAAGTGGTCCATCGAGCTAGGCAAGTTCGACCTAGAGTTCTACCCCAGGCAGGCCATCAAGTCCCAAGTCATTGCAGACTTCGTCTCGGAGTGGACAGAGATCCAGCAGCCTCCACCGTTGGAGCGACCTGAGCACTGGAAAATGTACTTCGATGGTTCCCTGAACCTCAAAGGAGCCGGTGCAGGTGTCCTATTCATCTCCCCTCAGGGCGATTACCTCAAATACGTCCTGCAAATCCACTACAAGGCGTCCAACAACGGCGCTGAGTACGAGGCCCTCATCCACGTGCTACGCATCGCTATCTCCCTCGGGATCAAGCGCCTCATGGCCTATGGCGATTCTAAGGTCGTCATCGACCAAGTCAGCAAGGACTCCGAAGCCAGGAAGGACACAATGGATGCCTACTGTGCCGAGGTGCGCAAGCTCGAGCGTCACTTCGAAGGCCTCGAGTTCCACCACGTCTGCCGCAACAATAATGTCGCGGCCGATGTCCTCTCCAAGCTCGGCTCCAAGCGCGCACTGGTTCCGGCCGGTGTGTTCGTCCAGGACCTACGCAAGTCATCCATCAAGCTCATCCCCAAGCATCGAGTGCCTGAGGATAAGGCAGAGCGAGAAAAGATCACGAGGCGTAGTGCTAACTACGTCGTCTTCGGCAAGGAACTCTACCGGAGGTCCACCTCCACCGGAGTACTGATGAAGTGCATCCTACGATCTGAGGGCCTTAGGCTCTTGGATGAGATCCACGGTGGCGAGTGCGGCAACCATGCCGCCTCTTCCAACCTGGTGGGCAAGGTCTTCAGGTCTGACTTCTACTGGCCCACGGCCATGGCTGATGCCCAGGAACTTGTACGTCGCTGCAAGGGGTGACAGTTCTTCGCTAAGCAGCAGCACCTCCCCGCTCAGGCCCTAAGGACCATCCCTCCGTCGTGGCCCTTCCCAGTTTGGGGTCTCGATTCTGTGGGACCCTTCAAGACCGCCCCTAGCGGCTACAAGCATATCATCATGGCGGTGGATAAGTTCACCCAGTGGATCGAGGTCTGTCCCGTATCCAGCGTCACATCCAAAGAGGCAGCCAAGTTCATCGAGGAGATCACCCACCGCTTTGGGGTGCCAAACAGGATCGTCACCGACCTTGGCACGGCCTTCACAGGAGCCGAGTTCTGGGACTTCTGTCAGGACAGCCTGATCGACGTATACTACTCCTCGGTGGCGCACCCACGGTGCAATGGCCAGGTCGAGCGGGCCAACAACATGGTCCTATAGGCCATCAAAGATCGCATCTTCGACGGCTCCGCACCTTACGCAACCAGGTGGCTCTCAGAGCTCCCTCACGTCCTCTGGGGTCTCAGGACCTAGGTTAGCTCGGCTACAGGGTACTCACCCTTCTTCCTGGTCTACGGGTCAGAGGCCATCCTCCCCACCGACGTGGCCTTCGGTGCTCCTCGCATCCAGAACTTCAACGAAGGAGAAGTAGAGCAAACACACCGGCTCGACCTTGACAGCATCGAGGAACATCGTGTGGCCGCGCTCATGCGCCACACTCACCACGAGTAGCAGCTACGTCGCTACCACGATCACAACGTGCGGGAGCGTTCCTTCAACGTTGGAGACTCGTCCTCCTCGCTTCCACCTCCGGTCTCCGCCAACCTCGCCTCCGGCAGGCTTGACTCGGGCGGGTCTTGCTGGCGCAGGCCTTCCTCCTGCTGAGCGCTCTCAGCAGCGACCTTGGCCGCCGCCGACGATGTTGCCCCCACGGTCTCAAGGACCTTGCTGGTGACGTCCCCGCCTGAGGTCGCCGGCGACTGCCTCACCGGCACATTCTCAATCTTCCGCCCAAAGGCCTCTTGGCCTGAGGCGTTCTTGCTGCTACCCGATGCAGTAGGAGTCCCCCTGCCCAAAGGTACACAAGTTCGTCACCACCAACGTATTCAACAAGTAGCAAAGATGCAGAACAACATAAAATCAAGCTCAGTAACATACCTGCTGCCGGCTTTCAACTTAAACGACATCGGCCTGGGCGGCGCCCGCCTCGGCTTCTTTTGCGACCCTTGGTCACTCACGCCCTCCGCGCCCGGCTTCTGCTGCTGCTCGCTGGTAACCACGAGCGGGGCGTCGCTTCCTCCTGCGGCCGCTGTGTCGCCCGTCCCTGTGGCGACGTCATGCGACCGCGTGTCATCCTGCTCCTCGAAGACGACCTCGGTGCTAGTCGTTGCCGTCTCCGATGATGCAGTGGTGTCCTTCCTCTTCCTCTTCTTCTTCTCCGCCTCAATGGTGGCGGAGATGATCTTGACGCCCTTGTGCGCCGGGATCTTAGCGGTGGCTTGCCACGTACGACGAGTCGTTGGCACAGAGCTCGCCACGGGCGGATCCTCATAATCACTACCCCCACCGATGAGTCGGAGAGGTAGTTCTCTAGTAGCTTCGGCAACGGAGCCTGCACGTCCTCCGCCGCCCGGACCTTGAAGCTGCGCTCGCCTTCATCTGTGAGCGGAGCCGGGCTCCAGAACAAGCCTTCACGACCCTGTAATAGGCGACCTTCATCTCAAAAATAGGGGAATGCAAAAACAACAAAGGAATCAAGGTCGATCAGCAACGTACCACTTCGGCGGGCCGCGTGAGGGAGAACGCCTTGGGGCACATCCGATTCCGGATCACCTCGTTGAAGAGCTCCCTCACCCGCGTCACCATCTTCTGCTTGGAGACCTTGCGCTGCTGTACGCGGGTCGGGTCGGTTTGGCCCCAGTACTCGTAGGCCGGATGCACCTGATCTTGGATCGGTTGCAGCAGCCTTCGGCTGAAATTGATGGCCACCGCGCCGCCTGTCAGCCCTTCCTCCTTCCGCGCCTTGCGGTCTTCCAGCAGCGGCTTGATGGTGTCCATCTCCCGCGACGTCAGCTGGTTGGTCCACTCCGGCACCGGGACCGGCGCGAGCCCCGACCTAGTGGCCAGCGCCGGCTTCAAGTTGTTGATGTAGAACCACCCTCGCCTCCAGCCCTGGGTGTTGTCCGGCAGCTCCATGTCGATGTACACCGTCTTCATGTGACGGCGTAGCATGAAGCCGACGGCCCCGACGATGCCATTCTTCCCCGTCTTCTTCACCTCGAAGAAGTACCGCCACAGGTCGAAGTGTGGCGGTATCCCCAAGTATGCCTCACACAGGTGGATGAATGAGGAAACTGTGGTGATGGCATTAGGGACGAGGTGTACCAGGTCGATGCGGTAGAAGTGGAGCAGGCCGCGGAAGAAATCGCCCGCCGGGACTCCAAATCCGCGCTCGATGTGCGCGACGAAGGCGATGGTCTCCCCGATCCCCTCAGAGGGGAAGGCTTCGTCAGCGGCTGGCCTCCAGCTCACCTGCTCCCTGGGCTTCAGTAGCCTGCGCTCCACCAGACTCTTCAGCTGCGCCTCCGTCACCGTCGAGTGCTCCCAAACCTTCTCCGGCTGCGGCGCAAGCTCTGGGGCCATTTCTTCTTCGTCGAAGCCCGTTGATCTAGTTCTAAATACTACCAGGGACTTCTGGCGCATACGGCGGCGCTGGGCATGGTGGATCTAAGCATGGCGGTGTCGGCAAATCTGTGCGCTACAGCTCTCGGCGGCGGATCGAAAACCCTAGCTGTTGCGGGGAATGGAAGAGAGTGGGGTCCTCGACCCCTCACTCGGCCTTTTATAACTGGGCCGCATCAGTGCGGTGGGCCGCGGCACCCCAAACGTCCCTTCGGATTCGGCGACATTCCTGGTGACCCAACGGCTACATCACCCAACGGATACATTGCCAACGGCTCCTTCGGCCTAACGGCTACAGGCAGTAACGGCTCGCGCCGTACGGGAATCTATGCTCGCTGGCCTTCTGCCCAACGGCCTGGCATCCATGGACTCGTTATGCCCTACTTCAAGCCCCTCCCCCATCATTTTCTTCAAGGTCTCCTGGCCTCTGACGACCTCCGGGTCTATAATGTTACCTTCCCAAGGTCGACAGGCACTACCGCTTGGTAGGTCGCCTCAGCTGTCAATCATGGGTTCACACACTCATTTACTCGTTGGCGACCTCCGGGTCAAGTAGCACCTCCCTGAGGTCGCTAAGGTCCTACTACCTACTAAATTGCCTTAAATGGCTATACCAACAGCCCTGCGCTTAATGGCTCCACTACCCGTTGGCGACCTCTTGGTCAAGTAGCACCTCCACGAGGTCGCTAAGGCCCCGCTGCCTTCTAGGTCATGTAGACCTAGAGTTTCCAGGCTGACTACCTGTGTTGTGTCACTGCACAACGGCCGTGCCGACCCAGGTCGACACGGGCTCTTTTGTCTCTACGAAAAGGCCTCCCGAAGGTCGGTGTGCTATTACAACCCTACTGGGACCTTGGTATCCGTACCATTGCAACCTGGGCGCCCTTACAACCACTAAAATTATGATATTCTTCATGTAAAACTATATTTACAGCTTCATAAGCTACAAGGAGTTTGGCCCTTGGCCAAATTACAAGATACAAAGATATGAAAGGTCCTGAATTACCTTCCAAAGTGCTTACGACTCAATCTACACTAATAAGGCTTGTCGCAAGCTTTCTTCTAGCTTCAGGACCTACTCGACGACCTCTCCAGCCACTGTGGAGGTAGCTGCCACACAACCACCTCTACTCGCGCACCAACTGGTCTCCTGCAGCGCCCAACATCAAGTCTGAGCTCCGCCGCAAGATCGTAGAAGGTCCGAGCTTTAACACCAACCTCGCCGGGTGGAGCGCAGCACCCACCAGCTTCACCTTAGGCCTGAAAGTGTCAGGGCCGACGATGCAGCTGCTGCTTCATACTCCTCTTGGGTTCCTCGGCGGGACTGGGAGAAGAGGCCAATCGAGTTCTTCGAGCCTCGCAAGCATTCTTCTAGCTCCAAGCATGAACTACAACAACCCTACACTCTGGTGGGTGCGCACAAGCCCCTGGCATGGTGGTATTACTACACTGGATCATCTCGAATCACCTTTGAAGATTGGCACGGTTTGCTTCAAGCCTGGGGTACCTATTTATACCATCGAGCACCAGCCATTCAGTCTTATTCGCAAGCCAACTTGCGCGGCGTCCTTATCCTCAAGATCACTGTACCCTCGTGGAGCGCGAGGTCACTGTTCGCCCGTGGGAGGCATTGGCGCGCTTGTCCCCTACCTGACCGCATCTCGGAGTGCCTTTGTCTTCAGCGGCCAACAGCGACCTGTGCTATGTCTGCAAGCTGGCCCGTGACCGTACAGTGCACGCGTGACTCTGGTTGCGCCAGACCTGTCGCCTGCTGCCCTCTGCAAGATTCTGGAGCTCTTGTCCTCTAGCGTCGACACTACAAGAGCATCTGTTTCCCAAGTAGAAGGTCGTAGGTTCGGATTATTTCTCTTTTTCTTCTTTGGAGCATCAAACCGGCCATCTTGGTCGCTTTACTGCTCGGGGGCTACTATACTAGTGCGTCTTCGATGCCCTATTTTCTTCAGGTCGCCTCGACCTAATGGAAGCCCGCTTCCATCACTTCTCTGCTCGACCTACCCTTGGTATGCTTGATGACCTTTCTGAAAGTCGTGACTGTTACTACAACATGCCTGACTCAGGTCAGGTCGGCGGTTCTGCAAGATCTACGCCTCGTCTTCACTTCAACCTTATGGTCCTTCGACCCAGAAGCTCGATGTTCAACTTCGTGCGCGCATCGGAGGGGTGTTGCCATTTCTTAACGCAATCACCTAAGAACAGGTTCGGAACCCATCCTGGTAATAGCGCTAGAAATGCTGGTTGGTAAATCTTAATGTTTACAGAGATCCGCAAGCGCACGGAAGTACCATTGTAGCATTTCCCCAAAGGAGTATTCCAAAGGGTATCGAATCCAAGGAAGGCATTGGCGGAATGACAAGATCAACTCTATTGCAATGAGTATAGATCATAGACGGAAACAAACCAGACACTCAAGTGCAGGGGTAAAGATATGATAATGGGGGTAGTGTGATCACACACACACTCACTCTCTCTCTAAAGGGTCCTAGGCATAGGAGGCGACACACGAGTTAGTTCTAGGCTCTAATGTACTATACACATAAAGCTGGAAGGAATGAGTTAGATACACTAACGTTGAAGAACATTGACTTGAGCACCCAGGTACCACGGGGAGATAACCTCCCGCGTTGCTTCTGCACAACTCCGGTTGTTATATTTTAGACTCCTACAGCTTATCCGAACGTGGGGGATTTTAGAGGACCAACGGCTGTCACTACCGCGACCTACCCCAAGACAAACCGTGGGATAAACTCATAAGTAAGGTAGCTACGCAACCCAAGTACCATGCTTACGTTGTTAGCCGGACTTGACCGGCCCGGGCAATTGTGACCCAGGTCAAGCCACCAGATAAACCAGCCAATTACACCGAGTACCGTAGCTCAAGCACAGACTTCATACAACACAATCATGTCATCTAATTAGATCAAACCAGGTTATGTACACAAACAGATTCGTGTTTTCCTATGTCTATTCAACTGGATCAAAGGGTCGTGTTCGCGAAGAACACGAGCCTCTAACTTATGAACAAACACCAGAAACATGTGAAAGTCACCTGTCAAGTGGATCGAAAGGCCTTGTTCATCAAGAACAGGAGCCTCTAAATGATGAACAGATGAAGAACACATGAACAAATCACTCATGCATACCAACACAACTTTATATGAAATAGATAAATAACTGAAGTAGATCAAAGTCATACAAATGAAATAAGATACAAGAGAACTCATACCTAGATCCCAAAGTAGACTTGGAACCTGAATTAGAACTACTCTAGCCTACCTCCTAGCCTTGAGACTAAAAGTGAGAGAGGTGTTGCAAGTGTGGATGGTTCATAAGTGAGCCCCCTCTCCTTCTATTTATAGGCCCGTGCACCGGCGAGGAGTGGCTGCAAACACCCCGGGAATGGCATCTAGGACCAATGGGGAGACAACACGTGGAGGGCCAGGATGAACCGACACAAGGTCGGTTTGGCCGAACCCTAGGGTCGGCCGACCCCCTTGTGGGCCCCCCTGGCCTGTGCTTTCTCCAGGTGTCTGCCCTGTGGGTCCTAAGGTCGGTTCCCGTTGTCCACCCTGTTTTGGCGCGAATTGCATGCCTTTGTGGGCCCATGGATCCATGTGGTGTCCACGTGTCATGCTCTGATTCGTCGGGGGTTGCTTCACTTGGATTGCTTACATGGCATGCATGCATGGCTCCCTAGTTGGCAGGTTTGCATGCATGGCATCCATGTTGGCAGCCCACCTAGGATGAGGTGATGTGGCATGGACCATAGAAGGTGAGTTTGGCACTCTTTTCTTGCTTATTTTCCTGCAATCAAATAATCTCCAAGGACAAGTGGAACTACATTATTCTTAACTAAATACGCGTAAGAAATGCCTTATGCTCCTTTATTCATGAGTATATTGACGGCTAAAGTAGGCACTTAACAGCCGTCAACAACTCCCCCAAGCTAGTCTCTTGCTCGTCCCGAGCAAGAGATTAAGGACTTAGGTTGGTTGATCAGGAGTTGCTACGATGTTGTATCCCTAGTGTATAACAAGGTACAACTAGGTACTCTATCAAGAGTTGAAGAAGTTGGCATTGAGCTTACCTTACACTCGATTGATATGGGGCGTGTAGCTTCACCTGCTTTGGGCGGTTGAAAGATAGAATGGTTATATAAAGATTACTAATCACATGTACCTTGATCAGTTGTCAATCCAGAGGTTTTGCAGGTCTTTCAAAAGAAATCAAAGTTCCTCAAATGATACTCTCGGATCGCTCAATGTGTATGATTCCTCACCAAGGCTTTGATTTGCCTTCTCTCACTACCTACTCCTAATAAGCTGATATGTGGAGCTGTAGGTAGGGAAAACATGTGGCATACCTGTTTCTCATGTATTGTCGAGTCGAAAACCGGATCCTTGGGAGAACAATTCATACACCCTGATCAAGATGTGCAAAAGTGTGTGTATGGTGGATGGATAATGAACTCCTATTTGCATAATTTTACTCTCCTCCTTTTTGAAAATTTTGAGACTTGGGCTATGTCTCTTTATTCTCTTTTTCTTCTTTTTTTATGCATGCCCTTGAGCATTTTTTAACATAGCCCATAGCCCTTGCTAAATGTTTTTGGAGGGAGAGTAATCATGGAACATGCGCGGAACTTTATTTTGTGGAATGGATGAAATGATGATTGCTAACTTCCAGTGTAGAAGTTTCACATATGGTGGTGTGTACGTGATCTTGATCATAGTAGTATGACAAGTTACTCGCCGGGGATCACAACAATTCGACAAAACTCAATGAAGAAATCAGGTAGCATATGTGGAGGTTTAACATAAGCTAAAATCTACATATGGTCTTGGATAGGAATTTCTTATCATTGAGGAACTTATCATTTTAACATTTTTCAAAAGAAAGCTTCGGATATCAAACATCACTTAGTACTAGCTCATAGCAACTCTATTATACCATATCATACCTCGCAACAACTTAGGCAAAGATCATGCTTTTTGCTACCCACAAATTTCAAGCTCAGGTTCGATCATACTAGCCAACAAACTCAAAACTTGGATAGGATACTAAGTTGTAAACAAGGCATACAAGAGGAATAAACAGAGCAACTATTCATCATTTCAACCATGGAGAATAAGAACACTCTTACCGCGCATACGAAAACAAACTAATTTAAGAAAGCAAATAAATATTTTTGGTCTTTTTAACTTTTTCAGATTTTTATGTGTTTTTAGCATATGGGGTTCTGAAAACAATAAAAGATACAAGTTACCTCAGAAAGGGGGTCCTCCCCCAAGCTAGCTTCAGGCTCACTACTGTGGAGGGTGGTATCCCAACCACGCATAGTAAGCCCTCTGCTCCTCCAGTTGTCGCAGCTGTCTCTGCTCCGTGGTGTGAATCCTCTCGCCCGTCATACACTGCCAGTCCCGAGTGGACTCAGCCTGCTGGTGCATCGTCTCCTCCATGGTACTGACACGGATGTTGAGCTCGTCATCTGCTGAGTGAGGGTGGCCCCACGAGATGACGATCACAACCCGGACGATGAGGATGAGTCCCCGTAGGTAGCACCGGTGGGCCGAACCCACTTGCCACTCCCTGCACTAGCCCAGGTCGAGCTACTCGCACCCGGCTGACTCATGGGTTGGTCCCAACCGGGGGCATATCCGGGTGTAACTCCAGACATGTACCCGGCCGAGGCCCATGCGCCAGACAACGGTGGTGTTGGCTGAGGCTGTGGCTGCGGTGATGGCTGTGGCAGCGGATGTTGTGGTGGTTGCTGTGCTGCTGTTGCCCTCCTCGCTGCACTCCTAGTGACCCTGTCTCCAGAAACACTAGAACAACGAGGTTCCTCAAGAGGAACGGTCAGTGGCCCTTGGCCGTTCAAACAGAAATCCGGGTTAGGTAACCGAATCTGGTTTGCGTGGCCAGGGTAAAAGAAAACCAAGGAATCATCCGGGCCCTTTTTAAGATTATGTCCTTGAATCAGATACGCCTCATCTATCATGGCCTGGGGAGAATCAATGTAGGGAATGTTAGCCTCTACTGAAATCCCAAGACCCGAAATGATACGTGTGATCAGGGACGTACACTCAATAGAACCCGTCATCCTAAAATTTGTTAACCACTGCCGAATCATAGCTTGCACTGGGGCGATTTTGATTCGTCTGACCGTGGCATATAATATCCTCATCTCGTCTGGGCGCACGAGTCGAACATCATCCCTTGGGAAGAGAGTGATGGCGAGCCACTTGTGCCACAGTCGGAGAGTAGGATGCGTGATATCGTTGCACCGAGGTGCTAACTTGCCACGGACAGGCCGACCAGAAATCTCTTCCCAAAAACTATCTCAAATAAAATCACTGCAAGCTTGATCGAGAGAAATAGCACAACGACGATGAAAACCGAGAGCACAACTAAGATCATGCCATGAGACTCGATACGACGTTCCATGGAAACGAAACGTAATACCGGCCTCATCCTCCCGAAGAGTACAGAGGAACTGGATGGTGAGAGGCCTAGAACCGATCTCCCACACCGGAACAAAGTTCTCCCAACCAAGAGCATGCCAAATGGAATCGAACTCAGAGTCCATACCTATTTTCTCGAGAAGGGCCGAGTCGAACTCCTTGGTGTTGGCGAAGACTCGATCCTTGATGAGAGCATAGGCCTGTCTCTCCCGGTCGTCCCTCAAGTCGATGAAGGCGGCATCGGTGTTGATCACCCCTTTGGCTCGTGGCGTAGGTAGCTCTTCCTCTTCCTCTTCTTCACGGTCGGTTGACATTGGACTTGGTGTAGCTCCGGAGTGGTGAGACGAGCCCTCTCCGTCTCTAGAACGACGTGAGTGGGTCACCTTCCGGTACGCACTGGCAATCCAACTCATCTTGCACAACAATGGGACAACACAAGCAACTCGATGATGGGTTAGTGAAATCGAAATGAAATCCTTACCGAGCTTGCTCCACCAATATTCAATATTCAGCAACAATTTGGAGATAGTGCTTGACACTTCCACTTGAGCAAGAAATCAAAGAAAACCAAAGAGCAAGAGCAAAGAGGGAGAGAGGGTGATGGAAATGAGTGAATGGGTGAAGAAACCCCTCAATCTCCCTTCTATTTATAGGCAACCGAGCCAGGTACCAGGGTAGAGGACAAGGGCAACGGCTAGGAGCCGTTGGAAGAGGCGGGGCCCACATGACTGTTGGCCAGGGTCGGCTGACCCCTGTGGTCGGTCGACCCCCTGCCGGGCTCGCCTGCTTCCAACTTTTTGCAATGGCTTTCTAACGGCTACCTGATGTCCTGCCCAGGTGTCTAGGTCCAAATCCGCCCAAAATGTTGCTCGAAAAATTATTCTTTGATTTTCCACTCAAGAAGTTATTTTCAGAATTTTATTTGAAAAAGGGAAATTGGCTAGAAAAATCTAGCATGCAGATGCAAGGTCGAAAAAAATCAAATATGCATTTGGAAAAATCAAATAAAACTTTGGAAGGGAAATATGAGATAAATACCAATTTTACCTTTTGGCAAAAAGGACTCATCTTTTTAAGTCTGAGAGCGAGACTTTTCTCGGCGATTAATTCCACTCGTCACCCCATTCCTGAGAAATTGATGGAGATGACTTATGTATTTCCCGCCACACCCTTCTTGTTTTCTTAGGCTTTGTTGGAGTGGTGGGAAGTCGCGGGGGCTGTAGCTCCGTCCATGCCCCTAATTGCTCATTTTGGCCCTGTAGTGTATAGCTTTTCTCTTTTGGTGTTTGAAATTGGAACATCAAGTTCCTCTTCCCAATGCGGAATCGGATCGTTCCGGCTCCCACATTGATCCTTGCATTGGCGTCACTCAGGAACGGTCTCACAAGAATGAGAGACATTCCCTCATCATCTTGCATATCAAGGACCACGAAATCCGCAAAGATGCATGAACCTTGGACGAATACCAATAAATTCTCTACTATACCCTCTGGATGTCGGATCGATGCATCAGCAAGTTGGACGGCTGTCGTAGTTGGAGTTAGAGCTAGATACCCCAATTGTTCAAACATGGCCTTGGACATAATGTTAACACTTGCACCAAGGTCACAAAGAGCATGCTTAATTTTCTGGTAGTATATCTTGCAGGTGATAGCCGGATAACCAGGATCTTTCTTGTGTGTAATTGTTGAAGATTCCCATGGGTCAAGTATTTGCTGTATAGGTTTCCCTGCATAGTCAGTGGCTTGTGTCCACCCAGAATGCTTACCCCATCTGGTGGACACTACACAAACATTTTCGCAGGAAGACACGGGTTGCCCTGGAATCTTCCCGTCTTCAGCAGAGGGAACCAAGGCAGCTAACTGAGCCAACTGGGTTTCTATCATCTTATTAAAGCTCAACTGGTTCTTAAGAGTGGATGAAAGGCTATCAATTTTAACATTAAGGCTCTCAAGGGCCTTATCATAGGCAGCTGTTTTCTTATTAAAACCTTCATTAATCTTAGCTTGCCCAAAGACTAGATCTTTCAAGGTAGGTTGGTTTGGGTTGAAAGGATTACCTTGATTACCCCCTTGATAGTAAGGGCGTGATTGATTCCACGTTTGACCTCCTTGTGGACGATAACCGTTGTTATTACCGTTCATGTACATCACATCCTCCTGAGTAGTAGGGCAGTAATTCCCTGAATGCCCAGTATTACCACAGACTTCTCAAGTCATGCGAGCATCCATAGCTTGAGTAGTGGTGGGCATGGCGGCCTTCTCATTGGCTAGATCATCCATTCTTTTCATCATTAGGTCCATCTTGGCGTGCAACATATCCGCTTCCTTGACGGTATGTGTACCCCTTTGACGTGGCTGGAGTCAATCATCACTCCACCCTTGATTGGTAACCATCTTCTCTATCAGTGTAGTAGCTTCAGTGATAGTAAGAGAGAAGAAAGCCCCTCTAGCTGCAGCATCAATATGGCCTCGGGCTGTCGGAGTCAGCCCATTATAGAAACTCTGAAGAATAAGCCAGTTGTCCATCCCATGATGAGGACAAGCCAGGATGTACTCCTGGAGTCTCTCCCAAGCTTCGGGGATAGTCTCATTTGCTGTCTGCTGGAAACTTGAAATTCGCCCCCGAAGGACATTGGTTTTGCCAAACAGAAAGAATTTCGCGAGGAATGCTGCGGAGCACTTTGCCCAAGTGTTAATCTCTGCATCGTTAGCATAAAACCACTGCTTTGCCTTTCCCAAGAGGGAGAAGGGAAACAGTCGTAGACGAATAGCATCTTCCTCCACTCCTCGTATAGTGAAGGTACTTCATAGTTCCAGGAACTGCTGCAGGTGGGCGCTCGCGTCTTCATTAGGCTTGCCACAGAATAGGCTAGCCTGTACCATCGTAATTAAGCCAATCTTGATCTCGAAGTTTCCATTCCCAGTGTTGATCACGGGGCCTGTCGGCACCTAGTCAGTAGAGGGAGCTGAATACTCACGAAGAGTCTTCTCGACAGGGTTAGCCATGGAAGTTGATGCGGATGGCACAAAGGAAGCTGGATCGACTTCCGAATGTTCATGAGAAGGAGAGCCGAAATGATTTCCTGCCTTCCTTACGAGTGACTCAGGATCTTCAGTAAAATTCGATGGCAAGTCGAAACCAGTCATGCACTACCTGTCTTCATCATCAATAGACAAAGAAGACAATCCAAGTTAGCCTGCATTGAGAACTGTTTTATTCCTATCATGATTATAAACATATGCAAAGTGTTGATATGTCATCCTTAAGCCTTCCCCGGCAACAGCGCCAGAAATGCTTGTTGACATTTCTTAACGCAATCACCTAAGAACAGGTTCGGAACCCATCCTGGTAATAGCGCCAGAAATGCTGGTTGGTAAATCTTAACGTTTACAGAGATCCGCAAGCGCACGGAAGTACCATTGTAGCATTTTCGCAAAGGAGTATTCCAAAGGGTATCGAATCGAAGGAAGGCATTGGCGGAATGACAAGATCAACTCTATTGCAATGAGTATAGATCATAGACGGAAACAAACCAGACACTCAAGTGCAGGGGTAAAGATATGATAATGGGGGTAGTGTGATCACACACACACACACTCACTCTCTCTCTAAAGGGTCCTAGGCATAGGAGGCGACACACGAGTTAGTTCTAGGCTCTAATGTACTATACACATAAAGCTGGAAGGAACGAGTTAGATACACTAGCGTTGAAGAACATTGACTTGAGCACCCAGGTACCACGGGGAGATAACCTCCCGTGTTGCTTCTGCACAATTCCAGTTGTTATATTTTAGACTCCTACAACTTATCCGAATGTGGGGGATTTCAGAGGACCAACGGCTGTCACTACCGCGGCCTACCCCAAGACAAACCGTGGGATAAACTCATAAGTAAGGTAGCTACGCAACGCAAGCACCATACTTACGTTGTTAGCTGGACTTGACCGGCCCGGGCTATTGTGACCCAGGTCAAGCCACCAGATAAACCAGCCAATTACACCGAGTACCGTTGCTCAAGCACAGACTTCATACAACACAATCATGTCATCTAATTAGATCAAACCAGCTTATGTACACAAACAGATTCGTGTTTTCCTATATCTGTTCAACTGGATCAAAGGGTCATGTTCGCGAAGAACACGAGCCTCTAACTTATGAACAAACACCAGAAACATGTGAAAGTCACCCGTCAAGTGGATCGAAAGGCCTTGTTCATCAAGAATAGGAGCCTCTAAATGATGAACAGATGAAGAACAGATGAACAAATCACTCATACATACCAACACAACTTTATTTGAAATAGATAAATAACTGAAGTAGATCAAAGTCATACAAATGAAATAAGATACAAGAGAACTCATACCTAGATCCCAAAGTAGACTTGGAACCTGAATTAGAACTACTCTAGCCTACCTCCTAGCCTTGAGACTAAAAGTGAGAGAGGTGTTGCAAGTGTGGATGGTTCATAAGTGAGCCCCCTCTCCTTCTATTTATAGGCCCGTGCACCGGCGAGGAGTGGCTGCAAACACCCCGGGAATGACATCTAGGACCAATAGGGAGACAACACATGGAGGGCCTGGATGAACCGACACAAGGTCGGTTCGGCCGAACCCTAGGGTCGGCCGACCCCCTTGTGGGCCCCCCTGGCCTGTGCTTTCTCTAGGTGTCTGCCCTGTGGGTCCTAAGGTCGGTTCCCGGTGTCCACTCTGTTTTCGCGCGAATTGCATGCCTTTGTGGGCCCATGGATCCATGTGACGTCCACGTGTCACGCTCTGATTCGTCAGGGGTTGCTTCACTTGGATTGCTTACATGGCTCCCTAGTTGGCAGGTTTGCATGCATGACATCCTTGTTGGCAGCCCACCTAGGATGAGGTGATGTGGCATGGACCATAGAAGGTGGGTTTGGCACTCTTTTCTTGCTTATTTTCCTGCAATCAAATAATCTCCAAGGACAAGTGGAACTACATTATTCTTAACTAAACACACGTAAGAAATGCCTTATGTTCCTTTATTCATGAGTATATTGACGGCTAAAGTAGGCACTTAACAGCCGTCAACAAGGGGTTTCTTTTCTTTTGATCCCCGTGCACCCTTCGCGACCTCGACGGTGCCGCGCCTTCGCTACCCTTCGACACGACCTCGCCTCGGCCGCTACGCCTACACGTCAATCGGGGGCTTGAGAGACACGGGTCAACCGACCTGCGCATGCAAACCCTAGCCCGTCCCCCCATATAAGGCGGCCTAGGGCTCCATGCATGGAACAATTCATCCTCGCATAATCCACCACAACTGGACGTAGGGTATTACTCTCCGGAGGCCCAAATCAGTATAAACCATTGTCTCCCTGTTCCACGCTGCCATACTTGCCTAGTTCCGTGTGCACCCCGTGCATAACCACCTACGCTCTTAGGTCCCGATCCTCCATTAACCTGCAAACCACTAGGGCAACCCCCTAGCGGATCTGTCCAGGTCTCACCCCCTGACACGAGGACATCGCATGTTTGAGCGAATTATCCCATCTTGCTTAGCTTGAGAGGACCAAGCCACCTTTAAAGGGAGAGCCACTCTTCCCCTATTGGACTAGTCTTTTGGGGCGATTGAGCCTTTCCCCGAGGGGTGTGCTGGGCCGTACTCATCATTTGGACACGACTGCCGCCTACACTATCGTGCGCCTGGCCAAACCGTGCACTTAGCTAGGCGCAGAACAGTGTAGGCGCACGACATCAACGGTGGGTAAAATGGATGCTTGAAACACACTCCAATTTAAGATATAAAAACACACCTCACAACTGCAAAAGGAAGTTCCAAACAGGAATGTTTGGAGCACCCTTTGAAGTACTAAAAAAAGTGGATCTAACCTTTATCTTCACCCTTTTTTGAGGTGGAGCTAGATGTATTTGATAGAGAGATTTGTGAAACTGATGGAGTGGAGTTGTTTTTTCCTCTAATTAAATTTATGCAACTCAGGTAACATTTGAGCTCCTACAACACTTTAACATGTTATAAAAGGATACGTGTTGGACTGGACAAGTCTGATGTGCTTCCTTTCGATAACAAGCAAAGCAATGATGCATCTGATCATGTACATGCATTACAAGGCAGCATGCAGAACAAACCCATCAAGCGAAAATAGGGAAACCCATTCACTCATTAAGCTAAACTAGTCCATCAATCTGTGCCTCCGCACGGGTTAGCACTTTAATTTAATTATTAATAATTATTATTTACTCTTGTTAAGAAAATCATAATAAGGTTTTGCATCATGGACTGTAAATATAATTTATTAATTAACATTTGGTTAGCATAATTAGGGAGAGAGATTATAATTTGAAGAATGTATTGGATAATATGCTTGAAAAATAACAAGTATAATTAACTTTATTTTATTGAAAAATCCACCGCAATAATAAGATGTGAATCTCAGTGTTTCTTATCTTCTTCTTGTTATAGTTTGCTCCCAATGTAGCACTTATTGAGAGATAATTTATAGCACTTATCGAGAGATAATTTATAGCACTTATCGAGAGGTAATTTAATTTGAGTATATGGGTGCATCAGAGGCCGGTCTTTTGGAATTCAACAACATAAATATGTGCATTTAAAATGACATTGGTTAGTTCATGGTCTATATATGAATAATTAATAACTAAGAGTTGTTCAGATCATTACATATAATGGTTCCACCAGTGTATTATTTGTTTTATGTGTTTCATGATTTGCTTCATTCTCCCACCTTGCTTAGCTTGGGAGGACTAAGCCAACTTAAAAGGGAGAGCCCTTTCCCTATTGGACTAGTCTTTAGGCGTGATTGAGCCTTTCCCCGAGGGGTGTGCTGGGCCGTACTCATCAACGGTGGGTAAAAGGGATGCTTGAAACACACTCCAATTTAAGATATAAAAACACACCTCACAACTGCAAAAGGAAGTTCCAAACAGGAATGTTTGGAGCACCCTTTGAAGTACTAAAAAAAGTGGATCTAACCTTTATTTTCACCTTTTTTTTTGAGCTGAAGCTGGTGGAGCTAGATGTGTTTGACAGAGAGATTTGTGGAACTGATGGAGTGGAGTTGTTTTTTCCTCTAATTAAATTTATGCAACTCAGGTAACATTTGAGCTCCTACAACACTTTAACATGTTATAAAAGGATACGTGTTGGACTGGACAAGTCTGATGTGCTTCCTTTTGATAACAAGCAAAGCAATGATGCCTCTGATCATGTACATGCATTACAAGGAAGCACGTAGAACAAACCCATCGAGCGAAAATAGGGAAACCCATTCACTCATTAAGCTGAACTAGTCCATCAATCTGTGCCTCCGCACGAGTTAGCACTTTAATTTAATTAATAATTATTAATAATTATTATTTACTCTTATTTAGAAAATCATAATAAGATTTTGCATCATGGACTGTAAATATAATCTATTAATTAACATTTGGTTAGCATAATTAGGGAGAGAGATTATAATTTGAAGAATGTATTGGATAATATGCTTGAAAAATAACAAGTATAATTAACTTTATTTTATTGAAAAATCCACTGCAATAATAAGACGCAAATCTAAGTGTTTCTTATCTTCTTCTTGTTATAGTTTGCTCCCAATATAGCACTTATTGAGAGATAATTTATAGCACTTATCGAGAGATAATTTAATTTGAGTATATGGGTGCATCAGAGGCCGGTCTTTTGGAATTCAACAACATAAATACGTGCATTTAAAATGACATCGGTTAGTTCATGGTCTATATATGAATGATTAATAACTAAGAGTTGTTTAGATCATTACATATAATGGTTCCACCAGTGTATTATTTGTTTTATGTGTTTCATGATTTGCTTCATTCTTTTTTCTTAGACTATGTAACGGTGGATGCCAGGTATCACTGGTGAATTATTTTAATGGGCATTATAGAAGATATTTTTAATTCAATGGAGGTTTTATAGCATGCATGTAAGTGTTGAATGTTTTGTAGTTGCTTTCTACTAAAAAAGAATTACTTGATCAAGAGCCAAATAACATAGATTTTGGTAAATCCGAAATTTATCCTTGTTTCTTCTACGGGTCATGGCACCCCCGGAGGGGTCCTTTCCCGTATTGGATAGCGAAAAAAGCTTTTCTTTTCTTATTTCAAATTGGTAAAGCCTCGAAGAAAACTGCTAGCTTCTTATCTTTCAAGGAACTACTAGCTTGAATCTCTGAGTTGTGGCCCATGAAACCTATGAAATAATGAATTGGACTTGAACCAATACCTCTGTGGGACTTCTTCCTTTCTTTTCGGATCAATGAGACAAAGAGGTAGTTCAAGCTGTCTGAGTAGTTGTGGGCAAGAAGTTGACGTACTATTTTGTCATTTTTCATTAGCCGATACTTCTATGTTGTTGGTGTGGTTCTGACATTTGTAATTATGTACACATTTCTTTCTTCAATCAGTGGTTTGAACTTTTCCATATAGGTCTTATTGATAACATCGTGCATTATGGTTCTCTTTTTCATCATCATTATTAATAATTTATAAACCAAAAATAATACAAAAAGGCAATCAAACTGAACCTATCCACAATTCAGTTACTCTTTCCTTGATGTTCCACAATTCCAATCCCGGTCTAATTTCACTTAAGGTTTTGTTCACCATTGCAACTTGTTCAACTGCATTAGCAAAAGATGGTGATAGATCTAGTTGTGTTATTTTTCCATACAAAAGACATAATAATATACAAATATGAAAAGTTTTTGTACATCAGTTATATACAAATAACAATCAAGTAAAATATAATTTGATAAAAAGAATTGAAAAGAATAACAGTTTGAGAACAATGGTGAGAAGCAAGTCATTTATACCTAGCACGCAGCAGGCCTAACAATAAACAAATAATTTAGTTGCCATAACATATATCATGAAAAATTAATTTAACTATAGCAGGCAGTAGGACAAACAATAAACAAATAATTCAATATTCATAACATATGCTATGTAAAATTAATGTAACTGTAGAACACATCAGACCAAATAATAAACAAATAATTTAATAGTCGTAATATATGTCATAAAAATTATCTAATTGTAGAAGAGAAATCAAATAAACTAAAAAAAATAATGTCTCGTCATGGATTGATCTCTAGTGTTCCAGTGTAACTAATGGGTGTAAAAAGTTCCATGCAGCCATAGAAGAATGCTTAGATTGATCGTACATTTCTGTTGAATAGCAGCAGGGGACCTAGTTCCATTGACGAAAATAGCAACATGCCCTAGTTGATGGAAGCAGTACACAAAAAGAGATGTTTTTTTTAAAGATGTCAGCTCTCTTTTTATAATTTTATATATGCATTTGTTGTATTAGCTAAAGGATAGATTGTTTTTATGATTAAAGTATGGAAGAGATATTTAAGGCATGAAAAATTTAGTCAGCAGGCATATACATGTACGTATCTAGTTTGTTAGTTGTATTAACTAAAGATCATTTTAGGCTAAATTATTTTTAAGATTTAAACATGGGAAAGAGATAAAAGGCAAGAGACTAATTATATTACATTACATTACATGTGACAAGCACGATAGGATAGTTGGACTTTTTTATTTTTTATTTGAAGCAAATGGATTTTATTCTGTCAGATGTGACCGGGAGATGGTTTAGATTTAATTTTTTATAGTAGCACATGTGGATAATTTAGAAAAAATTATAGGTGGGTTGTTTTTGTTAATTTTTCATAATGGCAGGCACGATAGGATAGTTGGATAATTTTTTAGTTGAAACAAAGAGATTTATTTTGTTGGATGTGATTGAGAGTTGGTTTAGATTTAATTTTTTTATAGTAGCACATGTGGATAATTTAGACAAAGATATAGGAGGGTTGTGTTTTGTTAATTCTTCATAATACCATAGGTGGGTAATTTTAGAAACAAAATACATCCAATAGCTATTAAAATCAATGATATTTTTTAGAGTGTCCACATAAGATTCTTAAGTGACAGGCATGAAATTTACATATGTTGCTACTTGCCATATATACGGAAATCAAAAACAATCTGGTGATCGACGTGCAAACAGATATCTTGAACTTGATGGTGAAGTAAGTCATAGATAGATCCTTTTGTAAATTTCTATTGCTCCGCTTTCAAGATCTATGAACAATAGAGAAAAAATATCCATGTCAAAAAAAGAGATGAATAGATAGAGCTGAGCCGATAGCAGGACTGGGTACGATGATGGGGCAAGAGAGGGAAAAAACCTTCGGGGTGGATCAGGAAAAGTGACCTCCGGCTCAGATGTGATTGAGAGATGGTTTAGATTTATTTTTTAAATTGTGGCACATCTGGATAATTTAGAAAGATATAGGAGGATTGTTTTTGTTAATTCTTCATAATGGCATAGGTGGGTAATTTTTGAAACAAAATACATCCAACGGCTATTAAAATTAATGATATTTTTAGAGTATCCACAAGGATTCCTAGGTGACTTCATGTGGAGACTTCTCTTTTTTTAGACTGTCCACCTAGGATTCCTAGGTGGCTTCATGTGGAGGCTTCAAAATGAGCCTCCAATTAGTAATAGTAAGATCCACCGTCAAGGGGCTCACAGTTGAAGTGGTAAAGACCACTAGCTGGGGGGGCTCCCACCCAGTGTTCAAATCCTGGGTGTGACACCATTTACGTTGTGGGGTACTCTACAGTTTTCTTAGAAAAAAGTAAGATCCACCAACACATGAACGACCTTAAGAGTTAGCACACCAGAAAAAAGTGATATAGGACAGAAACTCAACATGTAGCAAACACTAAGTTAACATACTCAAATAATCCATATGTTAATCACGATATTACTCTCCATGCCAGCAAATATACACATAAATCATCCTCTCTCAATTTCTCAGCCCTAGTTCAGTTCACCACTACCACTAAAGTGAGGTCATGGCTACCACAGATACTAGTTCCAAGTGTGCAAGGCGGTGTTCCTTCCTGAAATCATCGAATGCCTAACTATCATTGGACGACCCAATGACAATGATGTCCACATTCAGAATACAATTTGATTCCACAAGATAACCTCTTGAATGGTCCTTGAATGTGTTCAGAGCTATAAAGTTAGACCATCTCCATCCAACATTGCATCCAATTGTGAACACAAAGCGACCTACAGTTGTGATGAAGTAATAATGTCAATTATGTCATCACTGTTCGTTTCAAAGAAGAAGGGATCTCATCACCAAGCAGGATGTAGCACTATCACTAGCTATTCGATTTAACAATGCACTGATACATAGATTTTAGGTAGAGCTGAACCTCTAACAGTGTAGTACCGTCCATACTTCTATTCCAGGATGCACATGGCTAGTTCAATCATCATCACAAGCTCAAGATCAAGGAGCTCCTTGGGGTCATGCAGATGTAGGTACAGGGAAAGTGAGTTGGTGTTGTACTGATCACCAAGTGGATGCATCTTGATGTGCCTGAGATAGAAGAATAATCTGTTATGACCTCCATTTATACTCAATAAGAAAACAAGGAAAAATGTGATCCATCCTAGGCTCATCACAAGAAAAAGTATATGTGGGTTAGTTAGCATATTGTTACAAATCATTGCTTCCCTGAAGACATACTATCACTAGAGCCTTGAAAACATACTACTACACTGGTACTAGAGCTGTTGGCTCATGCTTAGATATTATTACATAATTTAAGTGTGATATTGTATAATGAGAATATATGAAGCAAAAAGGGAGCTTGCGTTGCTCCAAACCAATAATGTTTGGGCACGAACAATTTCTACCACTTTGAACCTTCTAGGCCACATGAACTTATCAATCTAACTTAATAATTAAGTTGAAGTATACATGAGCAATGAAATGAAGGATTGTATGCATATTATGGTATGGAAAATTTCACAGGGACAATAAGATGCATACCATTTATGTCCACCAACTTCAAACGTAGGAGAATTGACTGGGAGCATCAATTCAAGGTAGTTGTTCATGGTCCAGGTATAGGCACCTTTGTCGAACTCCTTCTTCTGGAGGAAGAGGTTCTGAACTGTGATAGGTTTCTTAGAAATCACAACATGCATATTTTTAGGTGAAGAGACATCTGCTTTTAATATCCTCGCACCAAAGACACAACTATCATCAACCAGATAATCATATGATTTCAGTAATTTTCCAAGACGAGTCAAGCACATTTTCTTTGAGTGTGTCTTCTTGACATCGAACTTGCAGCTAGTTGCCCAGAGATAAAAAGGTGAGGGTATTAGACAAAACTTTTGACCTACAAATGGGCTAAAAACATGACCTGTTTCTGGTCCTAGCTAACCATTTAATTTAGAAAAATAGTTAATAACTTTTGTGCACTGTAAATACAGAATGGTCAGAATAAGAAGATTGATATATATTTGTACTCTTAGATATTGAACAAATTATACAGCATGGAGGAATAAGGAATTCCAGCTGTAACAACACAAATGTGCTTGAAAAACCAAGTTGAAGAAACTACCTTTTCCCCATAGTAGGTTCCACTTGAATGGTTGTACATTGACAACTCAAACACAACATTCATAATCTGACCTGGCTTTAAGCCAGTTCGGCTTATAGCAAGATCAAGAGCAGAGCCTCAAGAAGTGAAGAAGTTGTGGCGTAGAAAGCCCTAGAAAAATGGGTAGTTACACTTACACCACAAGATGTTCAAATTCATTTCCCTCCCCTTTCTTTATGTTTGCCAAATATGTGTTCTTGCAAACCAGAACCGCAATACAAGCTATGTCAAAGGATTAGGCTTCTCTATGAATCAGGAGATAGGAAGAGGAAGAGGGGATCTGGAGAGATGGAGCACAGCACGCACCTGGCAAGTGGATGCTTTCCTCGCGTAGTTTGGAGGACATAGAGGCTAGAACAAGGGAAAATGGGGTTTTATGTTTGGAAGAGTAGAGGAGGGAACACGGCTTTGACAATGTGGACGCTCTCTTTCTTTCTCGCGAACAAGGAGGGGTTAAAGTTGTCATTTCCGCATGAAGTTATGCAGCTGAGGACAAGTTGTGATCTAGTGCCATTGGAATATTGGATGGAGGCTACACTGAGGTCGATGTGAGAAAAAAATGATAATTTTGGAAGAAGTTGTAGCCTTGGTACTCATTGTTCATATTTTTGTATCGAAAATTATGTGTAGAATTTGTCACAAAGAAGTTTATGTAAATAAAATAAAGAGTAAAGTCCATTTTAGTTAATTCTTGCGGTCACACTTTCACAATGGTGAGCTTTATTTTTTTAAAATATTCTTTATACTATTTTGTCACATTTGTTATATTATTTATACATTGTTGTGTAAAATCAACAATGTAAGAAAAAACAAACAATTACAAAATAACATGATAACATTTCAAAAAATAAAGCTCATCATTACAAACAAGTGACTGCAAGAATCACCTAAATAAAAAATACAAGAAAACATAGTAATTATTTTAAGATCCAATGACTATTTTAATCATTTTATTTACAATTTAGTCCTTAGATCTTGAAATGATTCTCTTTTTTTGCCCGTACCTCCGATTTAGGTGATTCTTACGGTCACGCATTTGCAACTTTGAGCTTTATCTTTTAAAATGTTATTCATATTATTTTTTAATTGTTTATTTTACTTTTTTATATTGCTGATTTTACATAGTAATATAAAAATAATATAACAAATTGTGATAAAATAGTGTAAAGAAAATTTTAAAAGATAAAGCTCACTGTTATGAATGCATGATCGCAAGAATCACCTAAATCGGAGGTACATGCAAAAA
This sequence comes from Cenchrus fungigraminus, assembly GCA_036936925.1. Taxonomy (NCBI): domain Eukaryota; kingdom Viridiplantae; phylum Streptophyta; class Magnoliopsida; order Poales; family Poaceae; genus Cenchrus; species Cenchrus fungigraminus. Next base: position 45,517,396 of record CM072771.1, on the reverse strand, counting down.
GTAATAATCATTTTAAGATTTAAGGACTAAATTGTAAATAAAAAATTTAAAACTGCCCATCAAAACAGCCCGATGGTCAATTTTGAACTGTTTTGATAGTTGTATGGTCAAAAATACCTGATTTTGGAGTTCGATGGCCAAAACCAAACTTCGGCAAGAGTTGGATGGTTAAAAATAGACTTTACTCTAAAGTAAAAGACCATCCATTATAAATACAAATATGTGTACACAAATCATTGTGAAGAGGATCTTTATATAGAATCAACCCACTTTATAAAAAGTAAAGATAAGAACAGATAGAGCCCACCACCATAAAATCGTTTCTATTGACAAAATCTTATAAAGAGAAAAGTTGTTCTAAATAGATATGCCAGCCGATAGGACCACCACTACCATCATATCTTCACTTTCATGCTTTAGTCATCACTTTCTTCCTATTCTATATCCTTTCAATCAGTACTCCCACTCTTGTCTCGGAAAAGACAGAGCTCACAACTATGAAGTCGTTTCTATTGGCAAAACCTTATAAAGTGAAAAGTTGTTCTAAATAGACATGTCTTCATTTTCATGCCTTAGTCATTACTTTCTTTCATATCCTTTCAGTTAGTGCCCACACTCTTGTCTCACCATTCTACCGTATACCTTCACTCTTTGGCTTCCTTTGGTCCACCTTTCTTTCCTCGTGGTTCCCTTTGTATCTACTATCCACCTCCAGCCGGTGCTTAGTCCGAACGGGATCGGTGGCGCTTCTAGGCGGAGATGTCCGTCCCATGAGTTCCTCCTCTCCTGTCATAGCATGCGGCTGAGCGAGAGGATCCAAGAGCCGAGCATGGAGGGAAGCGATGGTAGGCTGGCCCGGAGGGGTGAGGAGTAGTGATGGTGGGGCAGTGTGGAGGGGAAGGAGTTGTGACAGAGAGACCCGAAGGGAAAGTGCTCGACGGGGCACACGACGGCACGTGCGGCTGCGGTAACCAAGATTAATTCCCGATGGTCCAGTCATCAAGGGACGTCAGAGGTGGTTCGGGGACGAAGGAAAGGGGGGAGGAGGTTATGTGCGGTCGTGAGGGATTGGAGGGAGATGGCCAGGGCACGGGGGATTCGACTGGTGGTTTGTTCTTGATCGGTGGAGAAGAACAGGAGGAAGGGAGACAGGAGAAAGAGTGGAAAAGAATGGGGCGGAGGAAGGAAAACATGTCACTGACCATTATAAGGAATGTGCCGACTAGTGACGAAAAAAGGGCGATTCTCATCATTAACCGTGATTAATGACACCGGTTGTTAAGAAAACACTCCATCATTAATCGAGCGTTACAAACCACGATTAATGGCGAGACCTTATTTCGCGGTGTCATGAGTTTAATGACGCGTATAAATTCGTAACACTAAGGTGTCATAAGCTACATGCCACATCAGACCAAAATCTGATGTGGCACTATGTTTTGTGACAAACTGTTTCATCATTAAGTGAATTCAGCCCATATTTTGTTGGGCCAAGCCCCCAAAACCTTGTCGTCACAGATTGAATTTGGCCCACTTAATGTTACGCTGAGCCCAATAGTTTTGGTCATCATAAATTAGTTTTAGGCCTTATCAAGGTTGGAATGAGCCCAATAAATGTGGTCGTCATAGATTGTATTGAACCTTATTAAGGTTGGACGGAGCCCAATATTGTTGTCGTCATAGATTGTTTTAGGCCTTATTTTGGTTGGATGGTCCCCAATAATTGCAATCGTCATAGAATGTTTTAGGCCCGATTTTAGTTGGACTGAGCCCAATAATTGCAGTCGTCATTAATTTGTTTTAGGTCCAGTACTGGTTGGATCAAGTCCAATATTCGATGACGTCATAAATTGATTTAGGCCCAAATGATGTTGGACCGAGCCCACCAATCGCTGACATCATTTTGGATTTGGCCCAATTCATTTTGGATCGTTTTTTTTGTAAAAAATAATGGGCCGAGGGGGCAAGCCCACATAATTTTTTGCCCTGTTATTCTGGGGTGCAATCCAGGTGGCGCTTAATTAAATATAATTCAATCTCATATTACATGCTAATCAATTCAGTAGTTGACATCACCGATAATATTTCCATACCATTGATACAAATAAATGTTTCGGATCACACATGACACATTATTATCAAGGAACACAGAACAACCACAAGCAGATTGTCAGTAGGAGCTCACAAATCAATACACATGATATCTCCCTGCTCACAAATAAAGCTAGTCTTGAAATAGAACCCACTAAGATAACAAAGCTCAGTACTCACAAACCAGCACAACTAGCTGGGAGGACACAAGCAGAAGACTAAGAAACACATTGGCTTACCCAAGGCACTAACTTAGCAATTGACGAAGGAGGGTCGCAGTAGTTTCTACTAATTTCTTCAACCTCTCAATCTCATCAGTCTGCACTTTCATTGCTACATCTGAAGCTTGTGCCTTGAGCTTCAAGTCTGTCAAAACTTGGTCCTATTCAACAAAGATTTCACCAAGGTCAGCAACTTCATCTACCCCTCCCAAAGAAACTTCAGGTCTTGACCATGTAGCAGCACCTGGATAATCTCGAGGCATGTAATCAATGAATGGCTTTGACTTCACATTGGAGGGACAAGAATTTGATATTTGAACCGCAAGGATTGTCCTCAATATTTCAGCCTAAAAATGAAAGGAGAAGTCAAACTTGAACCTTAAAAAAAGCAAGCAAATAAACTTAAGAATAATCCTAAGAATAAAGTAGCAGGATAATCATGCATTCTGTTACATACCACGACATGTGATTGAATCTCAGCAATGCAGGAGCGGGATGCTAGGCCCTGCACAACAAGTATTAGGTTAGTTGCCTTAGATATCTGGAACAGAGTGTACCGTGACCATTAGTAGACTTGCAGATAGATCTAGACACTGATCAGCTGTCAATTGCAAGGAGTATTGACCATCTACAAATTGATGCTTAGAAATTAAAAAATGAGTTCACGAAACAACATATGAGAACTAATGGCCCCCTCCTAACTTGTGTTACAAATCAGAACTGGATCTACAACGGTCAAGGTAAGAGAAGGATCTCAAATCTAACACAATAAACAAAGCAGATTACTTTCTAAGCATGGCTCATCGATTAAGTTGTGTTACAAATCAGTAACTGGATCTAGAGCGGCCAAGGTAAGAGAAGAATCTCAAATCTAACACAATACACAAAGCAATTTACTTTCTAAGCATGGCTCAACGATTAACTTGTGTTACAAATCAGTGACTGGATCTAGAGCAGCAAAGGTAAGAGAAGAATCTCTGACACAATACACAAAGCAATATACTTTCTAAGCCAACGAAAATACTCCTAGGGGACTAGAGAGAAGGAAATGAGATTCTCACTTGTGAAGCTCCAAGATTTAGGGGCCCATGGATTGAGGGGGCATCCAGAGCCGGTGCTTGCGCCACATCCTCGCTCAACTGCTCAGCTTGGCCAGCACAGCAGAACACCGATATCTGCCACCGACCATCTCACTGAGATACCCCTCCACCGGTGACGGCGAGGTCAGATCGCCACCGCAGATCTAGCTGAGCAGAGTGATGCTTTTTGGAAATGGATGGTGGGAGTTTAGTGGCGCAACACGGTAGCAATAGAGTAGAGTATTTATTATTTGGGGGAGGCGAGGGAGTATGAATTTGAAAATCCCACTTTCCACTTGTTGACCGCGAAATGAAATTTTGGTAAGCTGCACTTGCTACGGGGCCACTGACAAGAGGGGCTGTGCAAGTGCGGCCCCGTATTGTCAGCGAGTTTGGGTGGGATTCTGGTGGCGTACAATATAGGCGGGAGACGGATATTTGGAAGAGGCCCACACTTCAGTGAAACTGGGTGCGTTTCCAGTCGTAGATCACAAAGCCTAACAGCTGCTTGTCCCACTATAATGCCTACACGTCTATTTTTTTTAAGTCTTGCGGATATAAGGATCTTCCTTCTGTGTTCTTATCCGGACAAAGCACACCTGTGTACCCACCAAATATTTCGCATGCCTACCAGTGAAAAAGCCTGCATATTCCGCCCTATACTTGTGACAGGATTCCTGAGAAGTGTAGGCCTACGTATTCTGAGCATCCCACGTATTTTCATGGCTACTGTAATCCCGTGAGGCATGCTCTGCCACGAGGTGCATGCTGCCTTGTGATCGGTCATGGTTCGATAAATAGGCGTGCCCCTAAGGCCTTTGCTCATCGCCTCTTCATCCTCCATGCATTGTGCTAGCAGACCACTATTTGGTTCTGCGTGCTGTCAAAAGAGGTGAGCTCTTAGCTTTCGCGTTATGTTTCTACAGGTTACCATCATTGTTTGTGGTCAGTGCTTATCATGTTTACTTTGTTGGCGAGTGTGTGTAGGAGGATGGCTTCTGATGCGAACGGAGGAACCACCAACTTCCATGTTGTGCCACCTCCGCAGCGGCCAGGATACATGGATCCATATGATCTGTACGACATGGACGAAGCGGACGAGGAAGAAACGGAGGAGATGAAGAAAGATGCCTTGGCTTGGCTACAAGAGTAGGGTTACACTCGTGTGCTTCGCCATGGTCGCTGTGTGTGCCCTTACTGCAATCTTGCCCACCGGCACTGGGGTTTCCGTGACATCCTGCAACATGCTTCTGGCATTGGTCGCTCGGGAAGTACCATGAAGTCGAGGGGTAGGCATCGAGCATTGGAGGAATATCTCCGCACGGATCCTCGTTATGCTACATTCCGTCGTGAATTAGGTGTGGCGGAATAGGCGTGTGCCATATCCATCTCCATGACTGTGTCTGTTGTCTCCTTGTTGCCAAGTCTGAAGGTTTCATTTCTGGGTGTGTGTGTGTGTGTGTGTGCCAGTGCCACTGTACGAGTGTGGGTCTATAGGGATGTATCATGTATGTGCACATTTAAGTTGAATAATTTGGGCAAGGTGACCATCATTTACGTTGTGCATATTCTTGGCAAAACGGTGAATTTGGTCAAACGGTAAATTGGTAAAATTGGTCATCATTTACGTGTGTATCTTGCAATGCGGTCTAGTGGGATAAGAATAAAATATCACATGACAAGACATTACATCTCAGACTATGACAACGCATCATGACTAGGGAAAAACACTGAAGCAAGGAAGGTGATCATGGAATAGAAGAACACCAATGTTCTTCATGGATAACATGGGGTACAGGGGATTTTCCTACCACTACAAGATTCACAGAGCAGGAAAATAGGGGATCGATCTTTCCATCCAAAAGAAAACATACCATTGATCTTTCCATCCACAAGACCACCTATATGAACATGAAAAAGAAAATCCAAATCTGAGTAATCTACGTCGACCCCTCCGAGGAGTTCACGGATGACTCTTGCGTCGCGGGAGCTTCAATGGCTGGGGGAGCCATGGGACCGGGATTGGCAGGGCTGGCATTTGAAGGACCAGCGCCGACGTCCATCTTCTTCTTGGTCATCTTCAAGTCCACCACCTCCTCCTCCACACCCTTCTTCTTCTTCTCCCATGGAATGTCCTTGAACAAATCAAGCTTACCGCCCTTGTCATCCTTCAAAAGCTGCCTCACAAACGCCTCCGTCTGACGATTCATTTTCTTGGCCTCCTCCCGCTTCCTCTTCTTTGCCGCCAATCGCTTATTCTCAATGGCCCCCACGTCTCCACCTCATCCTCGTCCTCTTCCTCTTCATCTTCATCTTCATCCTCTTCAACGTAGTCGTACTCGTCCTCGCTGTCCACGCTCTCCTGTCTTTCCATGTCTTCTACATCAGTTTCACTCGAGGAGGGCTCAGATGGCTCGCATGTGCTTGGTTGGGGGGAGTCGGGTGGTGTCCCGACGGAGGAGGGGTTGGAAGGGAAGGGGGAGGCGGGCAGTCGAATCAGAGAAGAAGGCATGGTGGTTGTGGTTTTCTGGAGGAAGAGAGTTTGAGACAAGGTAATGGAGGGAGTTGGGAGAGTCCGGTAATATTAATAGATCTCAATTTCCAAGAAAGGTGGGGTGTCTCTTCGGGAGTTGTATCACACTAATGCACGGAGGCACCTTAATCTCTAATAATGTAACGGTCTTTTGCAAAGGAAAGAACTATGTAAATTTGTAATCTTAGTGAATTTGGAGCAAACTATATTTGTAATCTTCAACATGCAGAGATGAACTGTTTCACTGCCATTAAACCTGATGTTTGGGTTTGGGATGCATTAACAGATCAGATGTTTGGCAATAGGAGACCAGATGTTTGGGTCTAGGAAAAATGTACAAAAAGGACAAATATTTCTGGTCCTGTAAAAGATGCTTGATTTTATTTTGGGCAAAGGTGATCTAGGATTTCATAGTTTATGAGACAGAGCTAAAATAGGATAACATTTATAGGGAGACAAGGAAGAAGATGACAAACAAAGAGAGATGGTTTGGGTTTTGGATGCATTAGCATTTCGGATGTTTGGCAATAAGAGGCCGGATGCTTGTTTTGAATTTGTTCAAGGTGAGCAACTATCACATTGCTATTTCTTTTTAAAAATCCAATATTGATCTTCAACCTCTCCAGATACATGCATTATTCCAACTACTCCGTACATAGCCGTGGCTTAGCTAGAGCGTGTTGATGTGAGGGGTGTGGTACACTGTCATTGGATATGAAGTAAGACAACAAATTGGTTTGAAGTAACCATGGCTACTTTGCCTAGCGTACACTACATAGGAACAAGACATGGTCAAGACAACCAAGTAGACCTAGTGTTTCATCCATAGTTTTTTCCTTGTTCATGTGGCATGCTAGGAAATGACCAAATGAGAGCATGCAATTCCATAGGTACAACCGGATGTTTGGGTCTAGGAAAAATGTACAGACAGGACAATCAGTCCTGTCAAAGATGCTTGTTTTTATTTTGGGCAAAGGTGATCTAGGATTTCATATTTCTAAGAGAGAGCTAAAATAGGATAACATTTATAGTGAGAAAAGGAAGAGATATGGTCAGAGAAATAGAGCAGAAATAAGGGGATTGATCAACAAACAAACGATAACCAAAATCACAAACATGGTTTGGGTTTGGGATGCATTAGCATTTCAGATGTTTGGCAATAAGAGACCGGATGCTTGTTTTGAATTTGGTCAAGGTGACCAATGATCACATTGCTATTTCTTATTAGTCGTCCAATATTGATCTTCAACCACTAGAGATACGTGTATTATTCCAACTACTTCGTACATAGCCGTGGCTTAGCTAAAGTGTGTTGATATGAGGGGTGTAGTACACTACCATTGGATATGAAGTAAGACAACAAATTGGTTTGAAGTAACTATGGCTACTCTGCCTAGCGTACACTACATGGGAACAAGACATGGTCAAGACAACCAAGTAGACCCAATGTTTCATCCATAGTTTTTTCCTTGTTCATGTAGCACGCTAGGAAACGACCAAATGAGATCATGCAATTCCATAGGCACGACCAGATGTTTGGGTATAGGACAAATGTACAGAAAGGACAAATATTTTTGGTCCTGTAAAAGATGTTTGTTTTGATTTTGGGCAAAGTTGATCTAAGATTTCATAGTTTCTGAGAGAGAGCTAAAATAGGATAACATTTATAGGGAGACAAGGAAGAGAGATGGTCAGGGAAACAGAGCAGAAATAAGGGGATTGATCAACAAACAAACGATAACCAAAATCACAATCATGTAGGTCCAATAGGGGCGGATGTTGTAACACCCAAAATTCCATCACCTTAAAATAATGTTAGAAACATGGACTAGATTTTTTTTGTAAGGATTAATTAAATTGACTAAATAAATTGCCTTTTAAAATATTAAATAATATTTAAATTTAGAATCACCCAAGTGCTTGAATGCATACATGCTCTTGCATTAGTTTTTGTTTGAAGTGTGTTTTTCAAATAAAAAGTCCAAAGTCTGCTAAAGCACCTCCAACTCTCCCCCTCACAATCTCTCCTTCTCCCTCTACCAGTCCAACCCGCTCTTCCGGCCCAACCCACCTTCCTTCTCTTGCTCATAAAACAGCCCAGCCGGCCCTCTTCTCCTTCGGCCCAAGGCGCACCTGCAGGCCGCAGGCCTCTCTCTCGCACAGCCCAGCAAAACCTCGCCGGCCTCTTTCTTCTTCCAACCCTGCAGCGGCTCGCTTCCTCCTTCTCTCTCCTCTCCTGCTGACGTCCCAGCCCCGCCTGTCAGCTCCTCCCCCAACCTCCTGCCGACCAAGCTTCCACCATGGCCGCCGCACCCGCTGCTCCGCCCGGCGTCCCACACCCTTCCTCTTCCCCCACTGAGCGCCGAGTTAGTGCGCCGGCGCACTCGCACGCACCCCCTCGCCTCCTCTCCTGAAACGGTCGCACCCCGAGCTCTACCAAGCAGTCATGGCGGCCTCCACCGCCGGAACTCCACCACCGCCTCCGCGCCCTTCCCTTGCCCCTCACCGCCCTATATAAGAACACCCCGACCTCCCTCATCCCCCGCACCTCTCATCTGCTCCTCCTCGCTCGCGCACAGCGCAGCTCCGCTCGAAGGTCGAAGCACCACCGCCGCCGGAGCTCCGCTGCCTCGATCTCCCTCTCCGTCGCGTCGCTCATCGCTTCAAGTCCCTGGGTAAGTTTGCGCGCTCCCCAGCTTCCTGTAGAGCACATCCGCGTCTCAAACCGTGCTCGGGAACTCCATTTCGAGCATCTCTGGCGAGGGTGCCGCCGCGTGCCACCGTCCCGCCGCAGTTGCCCCCAGCCCTCCATCTTGTGATCAGCGGCTCAGATCAAGCTGAGCCCCAAGTCAAATCGACCCGTAACGGTCAACCCTGTGTGCCGCCGCTCCTTTTTGCTTAAGAGTCCTTCTAGTTTTTAGGTTTCACAAAAATGCCCTTCCACCTCCAAAGATCCTTTTTGTTAGGTCCAAAGTTTTCCGGTTAGGCCCCTAAACTCCTCTGCGCAGTCCTAGGTTTGCTCTTTTGCATGATAAACCTTTGTTTTATAAGCATAATTAGGTTTAGGTCCCTTGGTTTTACGGTTTAGCCCTGAAAGTATAGTTTTCTCGCAGTTTAGCCCCTAAAGCTAGTTTAGGGTGTATCTTTTGCGTCTCTCGTCCGTTTTAGGCGTTTTTGGGGTCCTTGCGATCGTCTCTTAGTTCTCGTTAGTTTTAGAAGCTTGTTTTAGCTTTTTGGAATATTTGATGTATTGTGTTTATTTATTGAATGATTTTTTATGTGTCCGTAGATATCGTGTCGGTTGGAACCGAGTTTCCGATCGAGGAGCCAGAGCAACCTTTTGAAGAAGAAGAGTTGGACTTTTTAGGAGAGGAAGGCAAGTGGATTTCCTCCCCCTACATGTTCTATTTTTGTCCCACATAACTTGCATAATAACTAAAATTTACTTTTAATGTTGCTATGCATAACTTGATGGGAAAATCACCTTTTTAAGGACATGACTAGAATTTTACCCCTATTACCTTGAACAACCCTTTTAAATAATGTTTTGGGTAGAAAATGCTTAGTTGCTTAACTTGGGATGGTTAAAATGAATGTTTATAAAATATTGATCATGGTAACTTTGGTGAACTTTGTTAATTTACAAGATCATATAAATTAATTGGAACATGGAGAACCACCCAAGAAAACAGTGCAACCACAGTCCATATGGCTCTGGCTTAGCCAATTAATTAGGTGTGTAGAATTATCTAATAGCCTTATCCGAAAGGAGCAGAGGGGGTCAGAGTTGAAGGGGTATAGCCTGGTCCTCTTGGGGTAGCAGCCTTTGCTAAGGTGCCGACCATTAGGGAGGGTTATGGTCCGCTCTGCTACTGTAACTATGCGGGCTATTGGTTTTCTACATACCTTTGTAAAGGCTTCGTAGTGGACCCCTAGCCACTCACCTCAGAAGTGTTTAAGGGTCCAGCTAACCTGGGCAACATGGGGAACACGAGCTGTGGGTAAAGTGGACAATCTATGCAGAGTGAAAACTGATCGATCAGCTGTGCTCACAATTAAGAGCGGCTTGGACCCTCACATGATAAGTGAACTTAAATATGGATTTAAATCATGGTTTTATAGGGTTTTGGAGATAATGTTTCTAATACTTAATTTTGGGTTGGTATAAACTTATACTTACTAAATAGGCGCTTGCTAATAAAATTTGACCAACTAAAATGCTAACCGCTGCAAAACCATAAGTGTGCTCACCTTTGCTTACCACTGTTCAGAGGAGAACAACGGTGAGGAGTACTTCAGCGATTTTGATGAGTTCTGAGGCTTGCATCCCCCAGTCAGATGCATGTGGAGCTAAAGACGGAGTTGCACCATTGTAGATATCGATGTTCGTGTAAAGACCTTTGTGTCTATCCATGAGTGTAATAAAGTTAATGAGGACCTGTGTGGTCCGAGGACCAGTGGATGGCCGCTCCTTAGCGATGAGTGATTGACAACGCTGTGTGGACTGACTCTTGGCCTAGTATTGCAGGTGCAGGTTGCAGCTTGATTCGCGTGGTGCAAGTGAAGATCAAGTGCGAAAGGTATATGTCTGTGTGACCTCCCAGGAGCGGAGAGACAAGTAGGCTTCGATTGAGGTACCCGGTGGCCGACAGGATCAAGTGCGGACCGTACGTTGGCAAAAAGAGCAAGACGACATCAAGAGGGATGGAGCCGGTGCAAGGTAGCAGCTAACAACTGAAGCTTGCACGTGGGGTTTGCAGTGGTTTGGCCACAAAACCATTGGGTTACTTGGCTGAGCCACAAAGCTAAGGCCGAAGGCTCGATGGGGCGAACCAGCCTGACTAGGCGGTCTAACCGCCCAGGAGGGGCGGTCTGACCGCCCTGGCCAGAGTGACCGGGGGAGGCCGGTCTGACCGCCCAGGAGGGGCGGTCTGACCGCCTGGCTTGTAGCGCGTCGAGAAGCTTTGAAGCGGAGGACGCGTGGCGCGATCGTGAGGCTTGCGTGGAGATGAAGCGGATTGCGGCCAGCGGGCGTCCATCCGATGGAGAAAACGACCGAAGTTCCCAAAGTGCCCTTGAGGGGCTTGTATCTTTAGTTAAGTAAGTAGGGGTAATTTGGTCATTGGTTGCCCTCCATATATAGTCAGATGAGAGGAGATGGAAGCCACCTCTTGGAACCCTAGTTCATTTTGCTTTCCTCTTTTGTTTTCCTTAGGCCTAGCTTGCAAGCTTCATGAGAGATCTTGCGAGAGGGTTGGATGTTCGGGCGGCTTGCTAGACCTTGTATGAACCTTTCATGGCATGTATAGAAGTTTCAGCGTGGTTCATCTAGTCTCTCTTTGTCTCCCGACGTTTTCCCTTTTCCTGATTTTCGGAGCTCTTTTTGGGGATTTTCGTGGTGGCTTGTTTGAGGGGTTTCTTGGAGGGATTCTTGTTGGGTATCACACATGAGGTCTTCGTGCCTCTTTTATTAGTGATTTTGCCCCAACAATCTCTTGGGAAATCCTTTGATTTGGGTGGATTTCGGAGTTCTTGGAGTTCATGACCTAGAGACCTTCGATTCGTGATTCCTCCTGATTCGATGGGTTTCGGTGGATATCCTTTGGTGGAGAGGTCATTCATGAGGTGACTGTTGGCGGTCAATTTCCGTCAACCAAGAACACTTGTTATGTTATAGTTTGGATTTCATTTCGGAACTAACCCGCCACTAGGCATACTAATGATATAACAAGTTCATCGTTGGATGTGTGTTTTGGAGTATAATGTTTACGCAGGAATTCATGCACTAAATGAGAAGAGATGCACTCGGTTCGGAGGACGATTTACATGATGAACAAGAGGCTCCGAACGTGCGTGAACTTGACTCCAAAGGTGGCAAGGACCAATAAGATTCAATGAAGAATCTCCGAGGACCAAGGTGAAAAGACCGGAAGAACATGCGTAAAGACCCCTTAACTTGGTCGCGGGGATAACGACGTCCAAAGTCCATATCCGAAGGAGGAAAAACGCCAAAGTGCAAGAAATGACACGTGGCAAAAGACGGAGATGAACCGGGCCAGGAGAGGGCCAGGCCGGTCGGCCCAGGACGGCCGGCCCACCCCCTTCTTGGGTCGGTTCGACGCCGCCTTTCTTCGGTGATAAGTTTGTGCAACCCTAATTGTTTGGGAGAGGAAGCCATTCGCGAAAGACGACCAGAGAAGCCTCGGGAGATCAATCACAAGGAAGAGGGTTGATTGAGAGGGTGAAGATTCAAGAGGATCATCACCGAGGTCAAGGGAGGCCACCACGAGGAAGGAGGACGCCGTGGCCCTGCCACGGCGCCGCCAGAGTTGAAGGACACCGAGAGACGAACTCCATCAGGGGCATCCACCATGTTCAACGGTGCCACACCTAGCGTCTTGATGGGGTAAAGTAATCGTTTGTCCATGGAGTTGTAACGGATCTTGATATGTAGTCACCCACTCTCGTTTGGATCTTTTATCTATCATACCTTCCTGTTGATGATGCTTAATGTTTAAGGTTAGCTACCATGCCTTCGGGGTTGCTCCCGTAGATCACGTCAACATACCGTGTTCATTAGGGTTAGCGATGATTACCTTCGCGTAGTGACATGTACGAGAGAAGGGAAACACCTAATTCTTTGTTCACATGCTTAGATAGATTGGATCGGGGATCTACCATGTTTTGGGTGATTGCATCTCAAGTACCTAGACTCCATGGGCATACACTCTTCATACTCGTGGACCACCTTTCTCTCTCTTTAACATAATCTAGGGTTAGTTTGTCTTTACTTTATAGATTAATCTTTACATCATAAAGTCCTTAATCAACTAAGTTAGTGTTAGGTTAAACGCAAGTAATTCCCTTGCTCCGTGGATTGACAAGAACCTAGGGGGTCCCCTCCCTTGGTGAAAAAGGAACCAAGTCACTCCGTGTACTTGCGGTGAAGTTGAACGCGGTTTCGAACCGTCAACAAGCCCCTTTTTCTGGCGCTGTTGCCGGGGAGCAAGCCAGTTTACTTCGTTTAATCTCTCATTGATTTTGTTGATTACTACCACCTAACTTTTGTGTTCTAGAAAAACACACTCTTTTTGTTTTTTGTTTTTGATTGTCTAGATGGCGTTTGTTGGAGATCCTTTGGAGGAACCGGAAAAATCGCTAAGGGACTATGCTAGCCCTCGATGTGAGGATATCAAGGTACAAGAGTCGGATTCGATTCTCGAAGCGACAAGGTACGAAATCAAGGTTCGAATCATCGAGATGGCAGCAACTAATCCGTTCCGAGGGATGGAGACGGATAATTCATATAGACATATCCAGCGCTTCACGACGTTGTGCAATACGGTACGATAGGAGGGAGTTCCCGACACTTGGTTTAAATGGAATCTTTTGCCCTACTCACTTGCCGATGAAGCAACAAAGTGGTATTCATTTGCGTCCTTCGAAGCCGAGGGAAATTGGGATCAATTGGTAAAGAAATTTTGTGCCAAGTTTTTCCCTATAACCAAGATTCAACATATAAGGAGGCAAGTGATGACTTTCAAGCAAGGAGAAGAAGAGGGAATCGATCAAGCATGGAATCGATTCAACGAGCTAGTTGAACAAGGACCAAGACTTGGATTTCCTGGTGACGTGCTATTGCATACATTCTTTTTTCCCTAACCCCTAGTTGCATGGAATACGTTCAAATGTGTGCAGGAGGGGATCTCATGGAGAAAACACTCACGGAAGCTGCCAAACTTCTACAAAAAATAAGTAAAGCGGCGGCCATGCGAAGAGATTGGGAAATACGACTTTCGAGAAAGCCGGAATGCGACATAAGTGTGGCACAACTTGCTGCAATTTTCAGAAATACGGCCCCGGAAGAGAAGAAAGAGGAACCAATCCCAAGAAAGGTTGAAGAAGCCAAACATGAGGCAACTAGAACTACCCCAGAGAGTGATCACACCGAGACAAGCAAAGCAAGTGAAAGAACTATGTCGAGCGCAAAGCCACTAAGGGAGTTCGAGCAAATGGATTGGATCCCACTTGATTTTGGAGAAATCTTTGACAAGAGAAGACTGTTCCCTAATCAAAAAGGGATGGCAAAAGCTTTGGAGATAGACTTCCCGCCGGAAAAACAAGTGAAACATTCATACAACCTAGAGACAACCGGGGAGGTCCTTCAAAAACTCTTTAGCGAAGAAGAAATTGATCCGGACCATGTGGCTAAAGCTAAAAGAATTATGGGAATCAAACCCGAGGCGTCACTGTTCGCCCGCCTCGCTGAAATTTTTGCCATATGATCCGATGAAGAAGAGAAGACATCGCCGCGTATAGATTGCAAGGTTAACAACATTAATTGCAAGGCGTTATGTGACATTGGAGCACAAGTAAGCGTCTTGTCTTCTAAAATCTTTGATGAAATTCATGATCACACCGTTGACCTAGTTCCAACCTCTACTAAATTAATTATGGGAGATGGTAGAATTGTTAAACCTATAGGAATTGCTCGTGACCTAGAAGTTTTAATTTTTGAAAAATGCATTCCAACCGATTTCTTCATTGTTGATGTCTACTATGATAAAAATGATCATGTAATTCTTGGTAGATCCTTTCTTAAGTTGGTTAATGCCGTTTTAGATGCCGGAAAAGGAAAAGTAACTATTAATCTTGATGGGGGATAATCACACATACAATTTTCTTCCCGCTTCTAGAATTGCCTCACCCCTACCTCTTGATGATGAAGAGGTAGGGAACCTTCGTTTTGTTGAAACTTTCAGGGATCCGCTACAAAGAGCAATGGAGAATGAATCTAATGATGAGCTAGATGAAGAGTTAGCGGAAGCAACCAAAGGACTAGAACCGCAAGACGGAAGCTTAGAGGAGGATAAATTTGAAGACCTTGGAGAAATTGTACATGAGGAACCACAAGCACCGGAGGTGGATCTTAAGCCATTGCCCAAAGGATTAAAATATGAATTTTTGGGGCCAGACAAGACTTATCCCGTTATTATGAGTGACGAATTGAGTCCCAAGGAGAAGGATATGTTGCTGAATTTATTGAAGAAGCACAAGAAAGTGATGGGATATTCGATAAATGACCTTAAAGGACTTAGCCTAGCGTTTTGCACTCACCGCATACCTATAGAGGATCAATGCAAGCCTTTAGTGGACCATCAAAAGAGGTTAACCCATGCCATGCGAGAGGTGGTGAAGAAGGAGGTTATCAAGTTGTTGGATGCCGGAATCATCTACCCGGTGCCGCATAGCGAATGGGTGAGCCCCGTACATTGTGTGCCTAAGAAAGGAGGTTTGACCGTGGTGAAGAATGAGAAGAATGAATTGATACCGCAAAGAACCGTGACCGGATGGAGGATGTGTATTGACTATCAAAAATTGAATAAAGCAACGAAGAAGGATCACTTCCCCCTACCGTTCATCGACGAGATGCTCGAGAGGTTAGCAAATCATGCATATTTTTGCTTTCTTGATGGGTACTCGGGGTTCATGCAAATACCTATTCACCCGGATGATCAACATAAGACAATATTCACTTGCCCTTATGGACTATTTGCGTATAGAAGAATGCCTTTTGGTTTATGCAATGCTCCAGCCTCTTTTCAACGATGTATGATGGTGGTATTTTCGGAGTTCGTCGAGGAGATTGTTGAGGTATTTATGGATGATTTCTCCATCTATGGTAAAACTTTTGCGGATTGCTTGACAAATTTGGATAAAGTTCTCACTAAGTGTTCGGAGGTTGATTTGGTGCTAAATTGGGAGAAGTGTCACTTCATGTTGAGACAAGGAATAGTGTTGGGACACGTGATATCCGAGAGAGGGATTGAGGTGGACAAAGCTAAGGTAGAAACGGTCAAAAAGCTTGCACCACCGATGGATGTCAAGTCTTTGAGAAGTTTCTTGGGCCATGCGGGATTTTATAGAAGATTTATTAAGGATTTCTCAAAGATCACCAAGCCGTTGACTAATCTTCTCTGAAGGACCGAATAGGCGACCAGAGAAGGGGGGAGTGAACGGGAGCCAATAAAAATTCTTTCCAAGAACTCGGCCTAAGTCCCAATCGCAACTCCGAGGATCACACATAATCAAGCGGGAGCACAATTAAACCTCTCTCGAACCCTTAGGACCAAGGCTTGGAAGGCTAGGAAGTAAAGCGGAAGCAAACACGAAAGAGCTCGAGCAATAAAGCAAAAGGCTGAGTCCTAATGGATCATCCTGACACTTGGGCCGGATCACCCTGTGGCCTCCAGAGCCGGTCCGGGTCACCCAGGCACAAGTGGTCGGATCACCCGGCCCCTCCGGATCACCCGGGAACAAGTGGCCGGATCACCCGGGACAGCCCAGAAAACAGCCCGCGAAAACGCCTCAAACTTTCGATCGATGGATCTCCCAAACCTCTTGGAGTCTTGAGACAAAATTTTGGGGAGATGATGAACACCCTAAGAATATGCTATGCCCCAAAAATCTCGGCCTCAAACATCCTACAACTCCCGAAATCACGGATCTTTGCCAAGAACACTATGAACTAGGGTTCATCCGAAAATCAACAAATCGAAGCCCAAATCCGGTGTTTGAGGGGTCAAGATCATCCACAAAGAGGCACAAGGCACTCACCCATGATCCCCTCAAAGAAATCCGGAGAGAAACGGCCTCAAATCGACGAATCGAGCGACTAACAAAAACACCCAAAAATAGCTCAGAAAATGACACGAAAATCACAAAGAGCTAGGAGAGGGAAATCATCACAACGCCGAATTCTTCCATACATCCAGAGGTCAGATTCTATACAAGAAATTGTCTAGCCTATGGATCGAAGAAAATGGAAGCAAATCATCCGGGGGAGAGAGAGCTAGAGCTAGAGAGAAAGAGATGCCATTCTCCTCTCCGCTATTTATACGAAGTCCACCGGAGGAGGCAAATGACCACGCTACCCCTACAACTTAAAAGAAGATACACACCCCTCAGGGGCAATTTGGTCAAGTCTTCATCGAGCGGACACGCTTCCTCCCGCGGACTTGCTTAGCCTCGATGCAAGCCCCGCGATCATGCCACGACCCCCCGCCTCGAAGCTTCACGACGCTTCTGGATCCCCGTCTCCGTCGCATCGGGCCTCCGGACTTGGTTTTGAGGCCCAAACCAAGAAACCGTCCACCGATGGTTTTGTGGGCAAACCACCAAACCCCGCGTGCAAGCTTCGGGCTCGAACCGCTACATTGCACCGGCCCATGTCCATGACTTCAACTTGCTAGTCTTGCACCGCACGGCTCGTACTTGACCCCATCGGCCACCGGGTCCATCGAACCAAGCCTACTTGCCTCTCCATCACCCGGAGGCCGCCACGGCTAAGGCCTTTCGCGCTTGTTCTTCACCTGCACTGACACGAGTCAAGCCGCAACTTGTACCTGCACACTTAGCCAAGCATCAGTCCACACAACATTGTCAATCACTCATCACTAAGGAGCGACCCTCCACTGGTCTTCGGACACATCTGGTCCTAAATCTCCCCCTTGATGAGTGCATTAACAACACCCATAGTAACCATCATAGAGAAAAGGAAAAGAAAATAACCACGAACACAAACCTCCAAGCAAGTGATCCAAAGCCAAAGAACAAGTGAGAACACGATCACTCACCAAACCAAGTCTCGGCCTCCTGAGGTAAGGGCAACGGCTCAACACAGCCGAGACAAAACAAAGCTCACGAAGAGCACACCACAAAGCACAAAACTCAGGCAAACCAACGGAGCTCCCCCTGCACATATGCAAACTCCCCCTGAGCAAATGCAACCTCTTCTTCTCAAGTTTTCTCCTCACATGCAACATCTCACAAATGCATACCAATTTTCCACAAAATCTCCCAATGCATGAAAATTCTCCCCCTTGTTGACAATGCATGAATCAAGGTATATGAAGCTCTTCCCCTTGTTTTCATGAAAAATGCATGTCAAAGCATATATACAATCTACCAAGCTTCTCAAATATACAAAGAGCACAACAAAATGCTACAAATGAGACATAGAGCAAGCAAAGTAGACATGATGTAGTTAGCACATTGCCATCAAGAAGGTAAAGACATATAAGCATGTGACATGGTCAAAAACAATTTTAAGCAATTTTCACAAAGAAATATTCATCTCATGAGCAAGACCCTATCCATGGCAATTTGAGCACAAAAACCCTGGATCATACAAAGTTTATACAAGATCACAAATTCTCATCACAAGATCATTATAAACGCCCACAAGCTACTCAAGTCATGTTAAAGCCACCGAGCCATGTGTCTTCTTCTTAAAATGAGTCTTCTCATGGTAGACTACATGCAGCGGTTCAGCACCCAAGATATGAATATCAAACCATAAGAACATGATTAAGAGCTCATTTTTCAAGCATAAGGCAATTCATACACCAATTTCATTTTCAAGTTTAAACATGGTACATGAAATGCCTTTGCGGCAGAAAGAAGCTTATGCTCCTCCACAAGTAAGCAAATGGGCTAAACATTTACAATGACAAAAAGGTCTTTGACCCCAAGCAAAGAGAACATGATACTCAAGCAAAAACTAAACATGATAGAGGCATTTGAGCACAAATTGAGCATAGACAAGTATCTACTCATGAGTGAAGCAATTTTATTATTTTCACAAACATAAAGCTATCTCATCATACATATATGGCAAAACCATCAAGAGCATAGCATTCACATCACCATTTACCAACCATGCACATATCTCACATATAGCACATCAGTGATCAAAGTATATAAGAGAAGCTTTTCCTAGCACAAGTGATCCAAATATGGCTATCCTACCAGGTTTTGTATAGAAAGTAAAATGCATGCATGGAATGCAACAAAATGAAACATATATCACATATATACATGAGAAGCTCCAAGACCCAACTAGAAAGGAAAGCACACTCCAAGTTCACCTCGCAAGCGTGTGAAAGTGACTTGGTCAAGTGGTTTGGTAAATATGTCGGCTAGCTGATCTTGGGTAGGTACATAGGACAAAGATATGTTTCCTTTTTCAACATTGTCCCTCAGAAAGTGGTATCTCACTTCTATGTGTTTCGTTTTGGAGTGAAGAACTGGGTTTTTGGCTACACTTATGGCACTGGTGCTGTCACAAAAGAGTGGAACCTGGGAGCACTCCTCACCAAAATCGCTCATAGTGTAGGTCATCCAAAGCAGCTGGGAACAACAACTAGCAGCAGCTACATACTCGGCCTCTGTAGTGGACTGGGCTACACTGGATTGCTTGCGAGATGACCAAGAGACCAAAGAAGAACCAAGGAAATGACAACACCCAGAGGTAGACTTGTGGTCCAATCGACACCCAGCAAAATCAGCATCAGAGTACCCGTGAAGTCTGAGTATCGAGGAGGCAAAATACCAAAGACCAAACTCAGGAGTGTAGTTCAACTACTTGAAAATCCGCTTGATGTCCTGCCAATGTGAAGTTCTTGGTGAAGCCTGAAGACGAGCGCACAGACACACACTGAACTGTATGTCCGGCCTCGTTGCTGTCAAGTAGAGGAGGGAGCCGATCATGCTCCGGTACTCCTTCTGCTCCACGGGTTCGCCATCCTCATCCGCATCCAAAGCCGTAGTGGTACCCATCGGTGTAGTCAGCGGCTTGGAGTCGTTCATGCCAAACTTCTTCACCATGTCCCTGGTGTACTTCGCCTGATGTACAAACGTCCCATCCTTGCACTGCTTGATCTGGAGTCCTAAGAAAAACTGCAGGTCGCCCATCATGGACATCTCAAATTCCCTGCTCATGTCATCTGCAAATCTGGCAACAAGATCATGAGAAGAGCCACCAAAGATTATGTCATCCACGTAAATCTGAACAATCAAAAGGTCATTCCCATGCTTAAGGAGAAACAGGGTCTTATCAAATGTGCCCATCACAAACCCCTTACTCAGCAAAAAGCCTTTCAACCTGCCATACCAAGCTCTAGGTGCCTGTTTCAACCCATAGAGCGCTCTCTGGAGTTTGTATACATGGTGTGGGTATCTCTCACTCTCAAACCCCGGGGGTTGCCTCACATACACTTCTTCCTCTATCACCCTATTCAAGAAAGCACTCTTCACGTCCATTTGGTACAACTTGAACCCTTTAGCCACGACAAAGGCTAGAAGGATCCTAATTGCCTCTAAACGGGCCACAGGAGCAAATGTCTCCTCGTAGTCTATTCCCTCTTTCTGGTTGAACCCCTGAGCCACCAACCTCGACTTGTTTCTCACCACCATCCCATTCTCACCCTCTTTGTTCTTTCACACCCACTTGGTACCTATGGGACGGCAATTTGGTGGTGGATCAACTAACACCCAGACTTGGTTTCTCTCAAAATTCTCCAACTCCTCATGCATGGAATTCACCCAATTCTCATCAGACAAAGCGTGTCGAATATCTTTGGGCTCAAACGAGGCAACAAAAGCAGAGTGAGCGAAATGAGAAGTGTTCCTTGACCTCGACCGTGTAGTGCGTTCATGAAGGTCACCTATGATCGTCGTCGGTGGGTGATCCACCTGTACTCGTCGGGGAGCCTCTCGCCTAGACACAATCTCCCCCTCAGCAGCAGCCTCCACTCGAACAGCCTCAGTCGTAGTGGGTGTAGGGGATGGACCATCCTCGATCGTCGTCGTAGTAGTGGAAGTAGCACGTACACGATCAGCCACGTGAGCATCACCTCTATCATCGTCTTCATCTCCATCTCCATCTTGCTCATCCTCAAAGATCCTCGCTCCAATCTCCTCGTCACCTGCACACTCAAAAGCAGAAGAGCTACATGGCTGTGTCTCGTCGAAGGTTACCTTGCAAGTCTCCAAGATTCGGTTAGTGTCAAGGTTGAGTACACGATATGCTCTAGAGTGAATAGCATAACCGAGAAAGATATCATCTGAACATCTAGATTCAAACTTATCCAACTTGCCCTTCTTCAGAATGAAACACTTGCAACCAAAAGCTCTAAAGTGACTCACCTTGGGTTGTCATTCATGCATCAGCTCATAAGAGGTCTTCTTCTTAAAGGCACGAAGGAAGATGCGATTTGAGAAATAGCAAGCGGTATTGACCGCCTCGGCCCAGAAACGCCTAGGAGTCCTATGCTCATCGAGCATCATCCTGGCCATCTCACAAAGGGTCCGGTTCTTCCTCTCCACTACGCCATTCTGGCAAGCGACGTATGGAGAAGAGTACTGATGATCGAGACCAAGATCACTGCAAAAGGTATCGAAATGAGAGTTTTTAAACTCCGTGCCATTGTCACTGCGTATAGCTCGAATGGCATCACCATGTCTCTCATTCTTCAACCTCAAGATCAAGTCCCGAACAAAGCCAAATGTCTCGCTCTTATCCTCCAAAAAGAAAACCCAAGAGTACCTCGAAAAATCATCAACCACAACAAGAACATACCACTTCCCACACGTAGAGCGAACACGAGCTGGCCCAACCAAATCCATGTGCAACAGCTCACAAGGTCGCTCGGTCATGACCGCAGTCAGAGGGGCGTGAGAAGCAGCAACCATCTTTCCATGCCAACAAGAAGCACAAACCAAATCCTTCTCGAATTTCAACTTAGGCAATCCTCGGACAAGATCAAGACCACTCAAGCGGGAAAGCAACTCAAAGCTTAAGTGTCCCAACCTCCTATGCCATTTCCAAAGCTCGGCCGAAACGCCAGCAACAAAGCATCGAGGAGGACCAACAGACTGGGAAAAGTCGGCACGAAAGATTTGACCATCGGGGACGATCGTACAGACAAGATCACCTCGAGAATCAAGCACACGAGAAGCACCCGACTTAAAACGAACCTCAAAACCTTCGTCAAGTAACTGAGATACTGACAACAAGTTAAAACCAAGTGACTTGACCAAGGCCACACTTCTTAAGGTCGCCTTGCTACTCACCTTCACCATACCTTCAGCAAGCACTCGTCCTCTCCCATTGTCCACGAAAATGATGTACTCCCTCGTACTCACCGGGGTGAGGCTGGAGAACCACCCACGATCTCCGGTCATGTGTTGTGAGCAACCGGAGTCGATCAACCAAGAGTCCTCCAAGCCTCCCACCTGCAATCAAAAATGAGAACGAGATTGAGCAAGCGACTCAACACTAGGGTTAGTACCAAAGGAGTCAAACCAGTGTCGAGCCATTTGCTCAAAAGAAGGGTTAGCAAATTCCATCCTACCGAAACCTCTAGGCGGAGCCCTCTCACAAATTCCATCCTACCGAAACCTCTAGGCGGAGCCCTCTCAAGCCTACCACCAAAGGACCTGTCACGTCTCACTAGAGGAGTATGCGCACCACGAGGGGGAAAGCGTGGCCCGTAGTCCATCTGAGACCCAAAGCTCTGATCGTGCCTCCCAAACTCGTAACGGTCACGAGAAGGAGCACGTCTAGCCAACTCACCACGCCCAAACCCAACACCCCTATCTCTTTGAGGAAAACCACCTCCACCTCCACGAGTGGGAACTGTACGCACAAACACCTCACCCCTAGGTAGAGGCCCTCTACGAGGCTCAAGCACCCCATGGGACGGGTGGTACCTGTCCTTGTTTGCCATCTCCCTAGCAAACCTCTCATCTCTCTTCCTCCTGAAACAGAACTCATCCTTATGCCCATCCCTCCCACAATACTGACAATGGAAGCGGATTGGCTGTGGCTTAGGCTGTGGCTCCTCTACAGGCTTCTCAACAGCTTTCTCTCCAGACTTCCCACCAAAGACACTCCCCTTGGTGCTCACAAACTTGATGGGTTTTTGGTAGTTCTCAGATTTGTGGGGGAACACTGGTGGATCTGATGTTGTGTCTAGCTTGTTTCTGAGGTGGTTTGGCTTGGGTGCAAATTTGTTCATCGATGTGGTATGTGGTGGAATAGGAATCTCTCTAGCTTTTTCTTCTCCCTCACCACTCTTCTCACCACACTTGTCAGCCCCCAACGCCTGACCATCAAACCTTTTAAACTGAGCCAACATCAAACTCAATTGTGGCTCATGCCCAGACAACCACCCCATCATTTTCCTCAACTCATCATTCTCATCCTGCAGACGATCAACATAGTGTGCAAGTTCCATGTTTTTCAAAGCATGCATTTCACAGGTAGAGCATGATGTAGGAAGAGGAGCTTTCAATGCCGCCTCAAGAGAAACTATTCTAGTGTGAGATTCATCTAGCCTAGCATGCAACACAGGACATGAAGTACAAGCACCTAACAAAGTAGGTCTAGATTTCAATTCATCACACTCAATCCTAACCACATCTAGTTCGTCAAGGGTAGAGGCATGCTTCTCCTTGAGAGCAGTCAAATCAGCAAGAAACACATTGCAATCACTACAGTCAATCTCATCAGACACAACAGGAGCAGATTTCAAAGAGCCTATTTCATTTCTAGCATCCACAAGCAAGGATTCAAGCTCAGCTATCTTGTCCTTAGCGTCACGCAACAGAGACCTAATTTCCCTCTTCTCCTTGTTGGTCTTTCTAAGCACATCATCACGGTTATCATGCAACTCATTCAGCCTAGCATTCTCCTCTAGCAAGAAGTTGGGATCATGTCGTACCTCTTCCTCGGAGTCGGAGTTCGAATCCGAGCTATGCTTCCCACCCTTCTTGGAGTGCGCCATGCCGCAAAATCCACCTTGTGCGACAAAGCTCAGGCCGGTGAAGTTCTTGCCCGTGTGCCGCTTGTCCTTGCGCCTTTCTTTCTCTTCCACACTGCTCGAGTCGGAAGAAGCATCGCTTGATGTCGAGTCGATGTCGCTCGCTCCGGCCACCATCGCTCGAGCCGTCTTCTTCTTGTACCCGCTACTCTTCTTGTGCCTTCTCTTGCCCTTGTCCTTGTGCTTGTCCTTGTAGTCGTTCTGGGAGTGGTGCTTGTTGTAGTCGTGCTTGGGCTTGCCCTTGTAGTCATTCTTGATCTCCATGGCTTCAGGGCATTCGGCGATGATGTGCCCGTGCTTCCCGCACCGATAGCACATCCCCGAGCTCCGCCTTGCATTCTTGCGATTCTCGTACATCCGCCCAAACCTCTTGCTCAACAAAGCGAGATCGTCCTCACTCAGCACCTCAAAGTCCTCATCTGGCAAAGACACAAGACACGACAAAGAGAAACTACCAGAGTTAGCGTTAGACCTTGATCCCGAGACAAGAGCCAAACTATGAGGATCAGTGGGGCTCTCCCTCTTGGCTCTCAAGCCACGATCAACCTCTAAAGACCTGAGCTTGGAGAACAGCTCATCAAGCGATGACGTGTCATACACGCTCGACTCCTCAATGGCCTCGACCTTGGCACTCCACACAGACCTATCCAGGGCATGCAAAAGCTTGATAGCTTGATCATGATCCGTGTATAGGAGCACTGTCACATTGGCCCTCATGTTGTTGACTATGCTAGTGAAGCGCTGAAACATAGCATCGGTCGACTCACCGTGGAGATGAGTGAAGTTCTCGTACTCTCTCCGGTAAGTGGAAAACAAACGGGCTTGCACTTGGGCATTGCCAACATGAGCATTTCTCAACATAAGCCAAATCTTTTCAGCCACATTCTCTCTGTACACTCGCTCGAACTCCGAGGCACAGAGAGCACGGAACAAGTAATCAACGGCCTTGCTGTTGGCCTCACACATGTCCCGCGATCCTGGAAGTAGAAAACTGTCTGGGATGACATAATGAGGATTCTGAGTGACCTCCCAGATCAGAGTTCCCTTCCCACGCAAAAACGCGCTCGTGCGCCTCTCCCACATCGGGTAATTCCTGCCATCAAAGTGCGGAGGACCCGACCCCTTTCCATAATCGCCCATCTTTGGATCTTAGACTGGTTAGAATCAAGAAGATCTGTAACTGGCTCTGATACCAATTGAAGGACCGAATAGGCGACCAGAGGGGGGGGAGTGAATGGGAGCCGATAAAAATTCTTTCCAAGAACTCGGCCTAAGTCCCAATCGCAACTCCGAGGATCACACACAATCAAGCGGGAGCACAATTAAACCTCTCTCGAACCCTTAGGACCAAGGCTTCGAAGGCTAGGAAGTAAAGCGGAAGCAAACACGAAAGAGCTCGAGCAACAAAGCAAAAGGCTGAGTCCTACCGGATCATCCTGACACTTGGGCCGGATCACCCTGTGGCCTCCAGAGCCGGTCCGGGTCACCCGGGCACAAGTGGTCGGATCACCCGGCCCCTCCGGATCAGCCGGGCACAAGTGACCGGATCACCCGGGACAGCCCAGAAAACAGCCCGCGAAAACGCCTCAAACTTTCGATCGATGGATCTCCCAAACCTCTTGGAGTCTTGAGACAAAATTTTGGGGAGATGATGAACACCCTAAGAATATGCTATGCCCCAAAAATCTCGGCCTCAAACATCCTACAACTCCCGGAATCACGGATCTTAGCCAAGAACACTATGAACTAGGGTTCATCCGAAAATCAACAAATCGAAGCCCAAATCCGGTGTTTGAGGGGTCAAGATCATCCACAAAGAGGCACAAGGCACCCACCCATGATCCCCTCAAAGAAATCCGGAGAGAAATGGCCTCAAATCGACGAATCGAGCGACGAACAAAAACACCCAAAAATAGCTCAGAAAATGACACGAAAATCACAAAGAGCTAGGAGAGGGAAATCATCACAACACCGAATTCTTCCATACATCCAGAGGTCAGATTCTATATAAGAAATTGTCTAGCCTATGGATCAAAGAAAATGGAAGCAAATCATCTGGGGGAGAGAGAGCTAGAGCTAGACAGAAAGAGATGCCATCCTCCTCTCCGCTATTTATATGAAGTCCATCGGAGGAGGCAAATGACCACGCTACCCCTACAACTTAAAAGAAGATACACGCCCCTCAGGGGCAATTTGGTCAAGTCTTCATCGAGCGGACACACTTCCACCCGCGGACTTGCTTAGCCTCGACGCAAGCCCCGCGATCACGCCACGACCCCCCGCCTCGAAGCTTCCCGACGCTCCCGGATCCCCGTCTTCGTTGCATCGGGCCTCCGGACTTGGTTTTGAGGCCCAAACCAAGAAACCATCCACCGATGGTTTTTTGGGCAAACCACCAAACCCCGCGTGCAAGCTTCGGCTTCGAACCGCTACCTTGCACCGGCCCATGTCCATGACTTCAACTTGCTAGTCTTGCACCGCACGGCTCGCACTTGACCCCATCGGCCACCGGGTACATCGAACCAAGCCTACTTGCCTCTCCATCACCCGGAGGCCACCACGGCTAAGGCCTTTCACGCTTGTTCTTTACCTGCACCAACACGAGTCAAGCCGCAACCTGTACCTACACACTTAGCCAAGCATTAGTCCACACAACATTGTCAATCACTCATCACTAAGGAGCGACCCTCCACTGGTCTTCGGACACACCTGGTCCTCATTCTCCAAAAAGATGTGCCATTCAATTTCAATGACAAGTGATTGGTGGCATTCCGGACATTAAAGAGAACTCTCGTAACCGCACCCGTCATTCAACCGCCCGATTGGAGTCATCCTTTTGAGATAATGTACGACGCTAGTGACTATGCCATTGGAGCGGTGTTGGGGCAACGAAAAGAAGGCAAGGTACACGCTATTTACTATGCTTGCAAAACCCTCAATGGAGCTCAATTAAATTATGCAACAACAGAGAAGGAATTGCTCACGGTAGTGTTTGCCTTTGAAAAATTCAGATCATATATTGTGAATTCTAAAGTGATTGTCTACACCGATCATGCGGCGATCAAGTATCTCTTATCGAAAAAAGATGCCAAGCCAAGGTTGATTCGATGGATCCTTCTCTTGCAAGAATTCGATGTGGAGATTCGGGACAAAAAGGGGTCGAAAAATGTTGTGGCCGACCATTTATCAAGGATGAATCGTGAGGATGATAAAGAGCCTAAGGAAGATAAGATGAGAGATGATTACCTCTATCATATCCTTGACAAAGATACTTGGATGATCAACATTATTCGAGCCATACGAAAAATGCCACTTGATCATTTGGATAGGAACGCTCAAAGGAGAGTGATCGCCGAGAGCCGAAAATATTATTGGGATGCACCTTACCTCTTTAGACTTGGAGCGGATGGAGTCTTACGAAGGTGTATACCAAGAGATGAAAGAGCTGAAATATTGAGAAAGTGTCACTCGGGCGAATATGGAGGACACTATGGACATTTTAGGACTCAAGCAAAGGTATGGGCTAGTGGATTTTATTGGCCGGAGATGCATGAAGATTCAAAAAGGTATGTTGCTTCTTGTCCGGAATGTCAAAGAACAAGGAATATAAATCAAAGAAATGTTATGCCCTTGAATTACAACTTGCAAATTGATCTATTCGACGTATGGGGAATTGACTTCATGGGGCCCTTCACTAGTTCAAATGGATATGAGCATATTCTAGTTATGGTTGATTATGTATCCAAATGGGTGGAAGCTATCTGTAACGACCCGCCTTCCCGAGGCCGGGCCTGCCTACGCCTGGTAGCTCTCTAGGACTCTAAGAATCTCCTCACAAACCAACACATGTCTTTTCTGCGTACTTTGTCCTCGCTCATCCGCACCCGGGAAGGACTTCCTGGTCGGTCACCCATCGCTCCCGGCCAAGCACACTTAACTTTGTAGTTTTTTGGAGATGGGCTTCCAAAAAAGAAGTTACAACTTGTTGATATGCGTATTCTTATAAATCCTATTAAGCCTTGGGCCGGGATGTCACATACACGCCCCTTTAGAAGATCGACGTCCCTGTCAAGCCAGGAACGTCCTCTCTTGGCCACGCCCGTGGGCCCAGTGCCAGCGCATGTGCCATGCTGTTTGACCACTCAGGGCTCACACTAGCCATGCACACCATGCCTGCGCAACTGCGACCGCCCGCGCCCGTGAAACCACGAGAGTCGGCTCTAATACCAATTGTAACGACTCGCCTCCCCGAGGCCGGGCCCGCCTACGCCTGGCAGCTCTCTAGGACTCTAAGAATCTCCTCACAGAACAACACATGTCTTTTCTTCTAAGAATTTCCTCACAGACCAACACATGTCTTTTCTACGCACTTTGTCCTCACTCATGCGCACCCGGGAAGGACTTCCCGGTCGGTCACCCATCGCTCCAGGCCAAGCACACTTAACTTTGGAGTTTTTTTGGAGATGGGCTTCCGAAAAAGAAGTTGCAACTTGTTGATATGAGTATGCTTATCAATCCTATTAAGCCTTGGGTCGGGATGTCACACTATCCCTTGTCGAAGAGCTTCAACGGAAGAGTCCATATTCATGATAAAAAATATTATATTCCCGCACTATGGAGTCCCGTGAGTATTGATAAGTGATGGAGGAACACACTTTATGAGAAATAGCTTCAGAAAATGCTTGTCCAAGTTGGGGATCGAGCATAGATTGGCTACGGATTACCACCCACAAACCAATGGTCAAGCGGAAACTTCAAATAGGCAGCTCAAGAGCATTCTTAACAAGACCGTTGAAAAGGGAGGTAAAGATTGGTCGAAGAAATTGGACGAGCATTGTGGGTATATCGGACGGCATACAAGACACCAATAGGTATGACACCATATCAATTTGTCTTTGGTAAATCGTGTCACTTACCTTTGGAGTTAGAACATAAAGCATATTGGGCGATCAAGGAGATGAATCTTGATTTCAACGCCGCGGGAATCAAATGGAAGATTCAAATAAGTGAACTAGAAGAGATGAGGCTCAAAGCTTATGAGAGTGCAACCATCTACAAGGAAAGAATGAAGAGATGGTATGATAAAAGGCTTCGAGCAAAGGAATTCAAAGAAGGTGATAAGGTTCTCCTCTATAACTCAAGATGCAAAATATTCAGGAAAGGAAAGTTGAAGAGCAAATGGGATGGACCGTACATCGTTCACTCGGTTTCGCCAAATGGAGCGGTAACAATCATGGACGTGAAAGGAGATCAATATGTGGTTAATGGTCAACGATTGAAGGTTTTTCTTGAACAAGACATCGTGCCCATCGACTACATTGATATATATCACATGGAGGACGAGCCCGAGCATCAAGCCTAAGACGTAAAGCAAGGTAACATTTCTGTAAATAAGTTTTTGTTTTTGTTTTCGTATTTATTTCGAGTCATTTTCATAATTTTTAGCTGGACCTTACCACCACCTAGGCTAGTAATCACGAAACACAGAGGGCCACAAAAGTTGGGCCGCGGGGGCCCAAAACAGGGGGCAGGCCGACCGGCCTAGGCCGACCGACCCACCACCCCCCTTCCTCCGTTTCGTCCTGTTTTTCTCTGGGACGCGGTTCGGTGTATTTCCTTTTCCTGCCTACCTTTTTTGGGAGCGACAAAAATAGGCAAGTGAGGGTTTCGGCCGAATCCTTCCAGGGATATTTAAGTATGCCTGCGGAGCTTGAGGTTTGGATCTCAATTGCAATCTCCAACCTCCGCGAAAGCATCCAAGGACGCATGGCATCCTCGAGCAGCACCAAAGGGAAGGAAGAGGTGAAGGCAACCATGGAAGAAGAAGCACGCCTCCCCTCTCCAACCCTGGCGACCGAGGAGCTTCGTCGGTGCGCTGTGGTGCCGGAGCTCAAGAAGGAGGTGAAGAGGACTGCGCGGATTCAATACGGAGGGCGTGTCCCAACAAGGCGCATGGCTAGCCCAAATCTGTGGGTTGAAGAGAAGAAGGAGAAGCCTGCTTCTCCCGTTCGCCGCTTGAAGAGGCTCCTTGGGAAGAAGAGGAAGGATTACAAGGAGAAGACCCCCAAGCCGGCGGAGTTTTACGGAGATAGTGACTACTCTGATGATCAAAGCCCTAGCTCATGGGCAGCCGGTGGAACAGACAATAACGACCTCTATGTTTGGGAGGAGGTGCCCAAGGAGGAGCCGGAGGAGCATCATGAGCAAGGCGAAGGAGGCAACCCAAACTGCGGCAACGATCCGTACGATGGAGATGATGGAGACAACAATGATCCAGAGGCAGAGCACAACATGTGTTGTGCTGCTTGCCGCAATGCTATTGCAGAGCTCTTCTCCTCCCTTGATGAGTGCTTCCACACCATCAACGCCATGCCACAAAGGATTGAGGATTGGGAGCGCATGGCGAAAGACGACTTCAAGTACCTCAACCGCAACATAAGGAAGCTCTTCGAAATGAACAAGAACTTCAAGAAGAAGGAGTGGTGCACCTCGTGCGGGAAGTTTCACTAGGTGTTGTAGTTAGCATGCTCTACCCCTTTGTACCTTTTGTAAAGTTACGATGAGGACATCATAAGATCTAAGCGTGGGGGGAGCTAGCTAGCTACCTTTTCAAAAATTTTGCTTAAAGCGGTATGAGAGTCTAGTCTTTAAATCGAGTCTAGTTTGAGTGAGAGTGCTTTACCTTTTTAGCTCGAAAGTGTCTTAAGTTGAGTCAAGAAAAAGAAATAAAAAGTGTCTTATGCAAGTCTCTTGTTTCTTTTCTGTTATGTCTTTACTTTATCTTTGTTATTCGAGCATGAACTTGATGATCGTTTACCGTGGTGCTTAGTGTAAACTTACTTTTGTAAAGCACCCATATTAAAACTTTGATCTAGGACTTTGCTTCATCTATGATTTTAGTAATGCTAACATTGGAGGTTTTAATTTCTGAAAATTAAGAAAAACACCTTGCCATGAAGGTTAGCGATCTCTTTCTCCAAGTTGAGAGGTAATATCTATCCTATACAAAGCCTTTATGTATATATACTCCACCATAAGTGTTGTTTAGCATGATGAATTGGGTTAGGATTTTACTCTCTTGGGAGGTCTAATTTCAAGCAATGATCATGTCCTTGATGTATATCTTTTATTGCTAGCCTCGTCATACATTCGGTAACGGGAATTTCACTTTGAATGCCCGGTACGTCGCCGGATTCCATACCCAAACCCATAAACATCTTTTTATCATCTTACTCCTTGAACACAACCCATGTTCGAAGATTCGTTCAATTTCTAGGCATGATTTTATTTAAAATTCAGATTGGTATTCATGTTCAAAAGATGAGCGAAAGGCTTCGGAGAAGAAGATGAAGATGTGGAAAAAATATATATGTGTATGTGTGTGTGTGGTGCGCACACAAGAAAAAGAAAAAAAAGAGAAAAAAAGAAAGAAAAAGAAAAAGAAGAGAAGGAAAAGAAGGAAAATCCAAGGCAAAGCAAGAAGAGGAATAGTGAGGGATGACAAGCCAAATGAAGATCAAAAGAAGTGCAAGGAAGGATGCGACGATGTTGAGAACGAATATTTGATATTCCATACCATGTGCAATCCGACATCGAGGACATCATTAGTGCCTTGAAGTCATTATTCTTTTTCCCTTTGCACATGTCCACCATTCTAAATCTTCTCATCCTTGACACCCCTACATTATGGTTTAATTCTCATGATCATTGGCTTGGGAGGTGAACAACCACTAGAGGATTTTCCTAGCTTGATAATACTTGTGCTAGCTTCACTAGCCACACCTATAGCTCCACCTTACATTATGA
Source organism: Cenchrus fungigraminus (assembly GCA_036936925.1). Taxonomy (NCBI): domain Eukaryota; kingdom Viridiplantae; phylum Streptophyta; class Magnoliopsida; order Poales; family Poaceae; genus Cenchrus; species Cenchrus fungigraminus. Next base: position 45,486,000 of record CM072771.1, on the reverse strand, counting down.
ATGAGAGACTTGTGGGAGGTGAGAGTTTATGAAATTATCTAGGATAGCCACCTTAAAAGAGTGACATGTGAGAACTTGGAGAAGGACTTTGTCTAATGCTTTGTGCAGGAATTTTATTTCTAAAAGTTTGCAAAAACCCTCTGATGAAAGTAAGAAAGCAAGTATGGATGAAGTCGAAGATCTCTACTGAAAAGGTATGAGTTGTGGGGTAAGACTTGAATTGGTAATTTCTAAACGCCCATGTTTACATTATGATCTTTGTTTCATGTCTCTTATATTAAAGATGAATGATTGACTAACTTGAAAGGAAAGAATTGACGAAGCATGTTTCAACACCGTGGATGAGCAATTTTTGAGCAACTTGCTCGAGGACGCGCAAGATCTAAGCGTGGGGGGATGTTGGCGGTCAATTTCCGTCAACCAAGAACACTTGTTACATTATAGTTTGGATTTCATTTCGGAACTAACCCGCCACTAGGCATACTAATGATATAACAAGTTCATCATTGGATGTGTGTTTTGGAGTATAATATTTACGCAGGAATTCATGCACTAAATGAGAAGAGATGCACTCAGTTCGGAGGACGATTTACATGATGAACAAGAGGCTCCGAACGTGCGTGAACTTAACTCCAAAGGTGGCAAGGACCAATATGCTTCAATGAAGAATCTCCGAGGACCAAGGTGAAAAGACCGGAAGAACATGCGTAAAGACCCATTAACTTGGTCGTGGGGATAACGACGTCCAAAGCCCATATCCGAAGGAGGAAAAACCCCAAAGTGCAAGAAATGACACGTGGTAAAAGACGGAGACGAACCGGGCCAAGAGAGGGCCAGGCCAGTCGGCCCAGGCCGGCAGGCCCACCCTCTTCTGGGGTCGGTTCGCCGCCGCCTTTCTTCAGTGATAAGTTCGTGCAACCCTAATTGTTTGGGGGAGGAAGCCATTCGCGAAAGACGACCAGAGAAGCCTCGGGAGATCAATCACAAGGAAGAGGGTTGATCGAGAGGGTGAAGATTCAAGAGGATCATCACCGAGGTCAAGGGAGGCCACCACGAGGAAGGAGGACGCCGAGGCCCTGCCACGGCACCGCCAGAGTTGAAGGACACCGAGAGACGAACTCCATCGGGGGCACCCACCATGTTCAACGGTGCCATGCCTAGCGTCTTGATGGGGTAAAGTAATCGTTTGTCCATGGAGTTGTAACGAATCTTGATATGTAGTCACCCAGTCTTGTTTGGATCTTTTATCTATCATACCTTCTTGTTGATGATGCTTAATGTTTAAGGTTAGCTACCATGCCTTCGGGGTTGCTCCCGTAGATCACATCAACATACCGTGTTCATTAGGGTTAGCGACGATTACCTTCGCGTAGTGACATGTACGAGGGAAGGGAAATGCCTAATTCTTTGTTCACATGCTTAGATAGATTGGATCGGGGATCTACCATGTTTTGGGTGATTGCATCTCAAGTACCTAGACTCCATGGGCATACGCTCTTCATACTCGTGAACCACCTTTCTCTCTCTTTAACATAATCTAGGGTTAGTTTGTCTTTACTTTATAGATTAATCTTTACATCATAAAGTCCTTAATCAACTAAGTTAGTGTTAGGTTAAATGCAAGTAATTCCCTTGCTCCATGGATTGACAAGAACCTAGGGGGTCCCCTCCCTTGGTGAAAAAGGAACCAAGTCACTCTGTGTACTTGCGGTGAAGTTGAACGCGGTTTCGAACCGTCAACAGTGACCCAGCTATCCCCGAAGTTTCGTTCCAATCCGTGGAGTGAATCGGGAGATCAGGTGAAGGGAAGTTCAGGGTTGACCCGCGGCCAGATTCTGGAAGGGAGGCGGTCTGACCGCTCGGGGTACACGGTCTGACCGCCCTAGGGGTTTCACAAGGAAAGTGTTGGTTTTCTGGTGATTTCCTCTGATAGCTTGTTTGCCTTGATCAGAGGAGTTTCCAGGCAAAATCTTGGGTCAATTTAGTGTCGTGAGCTTCAAGTTGTGGTTTTGGGGATTTCCAAGCCTAGGCGGTCTGACCGCCCTGTCCATGCGGTCTGACCGCCCCTGGCAGGAAATTTCTCATGTGTTGTTTCCGTTGTTGTGTGTGCGTAGTTGTGTTGCTTGCTGGTGAGGTTTGCTCCTAGGATCAGTAGCACTCTAGTGGCTACGTGGTCTTGGCAAATGTGCGGATAGAGTAGTGAAAGTGATTTCAGGATCGAGGTCGTGTTCATCTCGTTGGAGGAGCTATCTCCCTCGAGAAAGAATTTTTATCGGCTCCCATTCACTCCCCCCCTCTCTGGTCGCCCAATCCAGTCCTTCAATTGGTATCAAAGCCGGTTACGAATCTTTTTGATTCTAACCAGTCTAAGATCCAAAGATGGGTGACTATGGAAAGGGGTCAGGTCCTCCGCACTTCGATGGGAAGAACTACCAGATGTGGGAGAGGCGCATGGGCGCGTTCTTGCGTGGGAAAGGACAATTGATCTGGGACGTGACGCAAAATGAACATTATGTCATCCCGGACGATTTCATCCTCCCAGGTGCTCGGGACATGTGTGAGGTCAACAGCAAGGCCGTGGATTACTTGTTCTGTGCTCTGTGTACCGCGGAGTTCGATCGCATGTACTCAGAGAAAGTGGCTGGCAAGATTTGGGCTAAGCTGAGGAATGCTCATGTTGGGAACGCTCAGGTTCAGATGCGCTTGTTTGCCACTCACCGGAGATAGTACAAGAACTTCACTCATCTCCCCGGTGAGTCCATTGATGCCATGTTCCAGCGCTTCACCTGTATTGTGAACAACATGAGGGACAATGTGACTGTGCTCCCATACACGGATCATGATAGAGCTATCAAGCTCTTGCATGCACTTGACAGATCCGTGTGGAGTGCCAAGGTCGAGGCCATTGAGGAGTCAAGCGTGTATGACACGTTGACTGAGGATGAGCTGTTCTCTAAGCTCAAGTCGTCGGAGGTGGATCGTGGCCTGAGAGCCAAGACTGAGAGCACGACTGAGTCCCATAGTCTCGCTCTTGTGTCCGGATCTGGTGGAAGGACTAACACTAACTCCTCGAGGATGTTTTCTATGTCTTCCTTTGTGTCTTTGCCAGATGAGGAGTTCGACGAGCTTGGAGAGGACGAGCTGGCCCTGCTGACCAGGAAGTTTGAAAGGCTGCACGAGAACCGCGTGAACATGAGGAGAACCACTCATACGTGCTACAGATGCGGCAAGCAGGGACACTTCATCGCCGAGTGCCTGCAGGAGATCGAGCCCAAGAACCAGTACAAGCACCGCCCAAGGATCGAGAACAAGTACCGCTTGAGGCGTGAACACAAGAGCAAGTACAAGAACAAGGACGAGCGAAGGTCGAGGAAGGGCGGCGGCTACGACAAGAAGAAGAAGGCTCGGGCGATGGTGGGAGCGAGCGACGTCGACTCCAGTTCCTGCTACACCACGTCGAGTTCCAGTGACAGCGACGACGACGGCAAGCGCAAGAACAAGAAGCACGGTTCGAAGAACCTGAGTGGCCTGAGTTGCTTTGCACGAGAGGACGGCTTCTGCGGCATGGTTCACAACTCCGGCAGGAAGAAAAGCCAGAAGGATGACTCGGGATCAGAATCTGAGGATGAGGTATGTGATGAGCTCTCTTCCTTGCACCAGGAGAATGCTGAGTTGGTTGCTTTGCTTGACAACCGTGATACCATGCTTAGAGAGGCCAAGAAACTTAGGAAAGAACTTAGGGCCTCACTAGAAGAAGCTAGGGAGAAAATTGTTGAGCTAGAATCTGTGAACCTTGATGCTAGACTTGAGATTGATTCGCTTAAGACTGCTCCTGTTGTTGTTGATGCTCCTGATTGTGATGACTGCAATGCTTTCTTGGCTGATTTGATTGTGCTTAAGGAAAAGCATGCCTCGAAGTTGGAGGAACTAGACTTGCTTAGGGATGAGTTTGATGAGTTGAAATCTTGGTCTGCTTTACTAGGTGCTTGCACTTCTTGTCCTGTGTTGCATGCCAGACTAGATGAATCTCATGATAGGATTGTTTCTTTGGAGGCTGCTTTGAAAGTTCCTATTCCTACATCATGCTCTACATGTAAATTACATTATGTTAAGAATATGGAATTGGCACACTATGTTGACCGTTTGTAGGATGAGAACGATGAGCTGAGAAAGCTTATGAGCTGGTTGTCTGCGCATGAGCCACAATTAAGTTTGATGATGGCTGAGTTTAAGAGGTCGGATGGTCAGGCGTTGGGTTCTGACAAGATTGGTGAGAGCAGTGGTGAGGGAGAGAAAATTGGAGAGATTCTTATCCCACCACAAACTATACCCATGAACAAATTTGCTCCAAAGCCCAACCACCTGAGAAACAAGTTAGACACCACTCCAGATCCACCAGTGTTCCCCCACAAAACCGATAACTTCCAGAAACCGGTGAAGTTTGTGAGCACACTTGGGAATGTCTTTGGGAGGAAGTCAGGAGAGAAAGTGGTAGATAAACCGAGAGAAGCTCCATAGCCAAAGCCAAAACCAGTTCACTTCCATTGTGAGTATTGTGGGAGGGACGGTCACCTCGGAGAGTTTTGCTACAAAAGGAAGAGGGATGAGATGATGGTGAAGGAGTGGGTGAACAAGGACAGGTACCACCCCTCTCATGGTGTGCCTGAGCCTCGTATGCCACTGCCTAGGGGTCAGGCGGAGGTGCGTACAGTTCTGGGTTGGGGAAAGAAAGAAGTTCCCAACCGAGGTTGTTCGCGTGCTGCTGCCCAGGCGGGGCGGTCAAACCGGCCTGGGCAGGCGATCTGACCGCGTCCCAGCTGGGAGCAGGGGGTTTTGTTACCCGTGGTCGTGGTGTTGATCGTGGTGCTTCCTATGGTCATGGTACAGGCAGTAGAGGGTTTGGTTCTGGTGGTGGTGTGTTTGCTGGACGTTCTCCTCCTCGTGATCGATATGAGGGTGGTAGAAATCATCGCAGCTTTGGGTTTCAGAGGGGCTATGAGCCTGTTGGCGTTTCTTAACCTCAACACTAGGCGCCGTGGTAGCGTGAGTGTGTAAGAAACTCCCGGGTACACTGACGAGTGCGAACGAATCCGCAAGCGCATGGATACACCGTTGTAATACTTCTCCCTAGGAGAATGAGTATTCCCGTCGGGTTTCGTTCCTAGGATGGAGAGTAACCAGAGAGGGTCTATCCAAGGACACCAGCTTCCCCTGAGGTAGGAAGGGATATGAGAAGCACTTCCTTAAGGGACTTAGCTCTCAAGATGCATCTGTCCGGTCTCAGTCATCCCCGTGGGGCGACAGCGCATCCTAACTTTTAGGGAGAGGCCAATGTACTGACATCAAGCCCAACTCGGTACGCTGATGAGAGGATCGCAAAGGGTCCAATAGGCTGTCACCACTGCGGCCTACCTCTATCACTACGCGGCGTACGCGATCTTCGCAGGAAAACCAGGGCCCAGACACCACGTATGTACCCCAGATAACTACTATAGTGCGGTTACGTATGTCGACCCGCTAACTACACTATAGCAACTCGTATAAATACGGAACCATGAACTAGAGAAAGAATGGAGTCAAACCATCTTATTATTCATCGAGCTACGGAGCAGAAAGAAAGCTATGGATGCAAACAAATGAGATACAGCAGACTCACTTAGCTAAACAGAATCAGAGCACGCAAACAGGTATATGGACTATTGAGCTAGCTCTAAAGGATCAAAGCCTTGTGTCACGAAGAACACAAGCCTCTAACTTATGAACGAGCTAAGAACACAAGAACAAATCAAGCATGCATGATGTCCACTATAGTCTAAATAAGAAATGCTGAAATACTCACTTTGATCTAAATGAAGAACAAGCATCCACGAGGACATCAACTCACTCCTCACCTCTACTCTACCTCTCAACTAATCCTAATCTAGATCTCTCCTCATCACCATTCTACCACATAGAGGTGAGAATCACCTCACATGGGCAGAATTAGAGAGAGGGAGAGAGAGCTACACAAGAGAGAAGTGGAACTTGAGAGCTTGGTGGTGTGTGTGAAATGGAGCCCCTCCCCTCCTATTTATAGACAAGGGGGTGGCTTGCTCAAGGCTCCAAGTGCTCCAAAACACCCCGGGATGTAGCCAAGGACCAATGAGCGAGCAACACGTGGAGGGGGAGATCAACCGACCCTACGTCGGTTCGGCCGATCCTAGGGTCGGCCGAAGCTCCCGACTCTCCATCTGGCATGTGCTTCCTCTGGCTCGCTTCCATGTGGGCCCTAGTGCCTCTCCTCCGTGCATGGCACATTTCCTGGCGGTTCAGTTAGCAAAGTGGGCCCATGGATCCATGTGATGCTGACGTGGCAGCGTATGATTCGTCGAGAGTTCTTCACATGGATTGGTGACATCATGGATCCAGGAGAATCCATGTGGCAGCCCCTGATTGGCCAGCATTTGAGTGCCTTGGATTGGAGTGGAATGAAAGTGCATGGATTCCTCTCATTTCTTATGCTAAATACGTGCATTCGAATAGACATCGACACTGGTGGAAAGTATGAGTTTAAGCTCCTATTCTAGTGTGGATGTGCAATTCATGCTCCAATTTGCAGGAGTTGATGGCCATAAAAATGGCACTTTTCAGCCGTCAACAACACCCCCACACTTGACCTTTGCTCGTCCCGAGCGAAGGGGAAACAAAGCCAAGTGGGTCATGAATACCAAAGAGTAAGACAAACATAAGAGATATTCCAAGTCATACCTTGCTCCTGTGAACCTTTGTGGAGTGGCTATCATGTTTCCTTGGGTAATTGAAAAGTAGAATAGCTGTGAATCAATTCACTTATGCACCTAATGATAAACACCTTGGGGTTTTGCAAGTTTTTTGCATAAACAAAACTCTTGGTGGCTTCCTCATTTGATTCTCTCAGATCACTCAATGTGTATATGTCCTCACCAAGGCATTTGCCTTTCTTCATCCTACTTCTAATGATGGCTATATGTGGAGCTCAGGGTAGATTAAAGAGAAAGCATACTTGCATCACACATATTGCAAAGTCAAAAACTCGATCCACAGAGAAAATCAAATCATACCATCAGATCAAGATGTGCACCGGTATGATTATGGTGGGTATGGCAAGGTGGATACTAGTCCCGGAATGGGTGCTAGTTATTACCATACATATATGATGAGAACTATGGGTTGATTGTAAGGTGGACACTAGCCCCGGAATGGACACTAGTTATTACCATCAAAATTATGGAACTCGTTTTTGCATGACCATCCCTCTCCTTTTTCCTTCTTTATTTTGGACATGGGCTATCCTTTCTCTCTTTTTTTCCAAACATGCTTTGGGCATGTGTATATATTTTTTTCATAGCCCATATCTCTTTTTGAAGGATACTCATAGAGGGAGAGGTCACACTACATATGGAGCTTTTATTTTCATGGAATGGATGAATGATACAATGCTAACTTCTAGTGTAGAAGCATAGCAAGGGAAAAATAGGTGGGGTGCACATAAATCTTGATCATGAAAGTAATGAAAAGAACTCTCACAAGGGTCACAGAATTTGACAAGGCTCAATGTAATAACAAGCAGCATATGAATCTAAGGGTTTTGCCTACGAAGATCATATGGCTCTAATGGGACAGAGGCATATCAAAGAGGAGCCTTTCCAAGAGGTTTTGAGTCTTTCAAAATAAAAGACCCAAGAGAGTTAGCCATCAGAGCAACATATCATATCATCCAGCCATATCATGCTCGTCAATTACTTAGGTGAACATGCTTGTCCTTAAGAAGGTTATGGTTCACAAGCATCAGATAGATCACAAGGAATAAAACATATGTGAGTCTACTCAGGTATCAAGCAAGCTGGGTGATCTTTTAGCATCATCATTCGAGTTTTAGTTTAGAGATAGACAAATATAGCTTATAAACCTCATGAATGAAAGAGAGTGAGTTGTCGAGATGGAAACCGGTGCTATGCATGGGAGTTGAACCATGAGTGGCTCTCCACAGGAGTGAACTCGTGCGGGTCCCATTCAGGTTCTCTATAGGTGATCGATCGGCTAGCGCGGAGTGCTCACAGTGGGTATGTATGAAAACGTCATGCCTGCATTGGGAGAGTCGTGGCTCTTCCCCCACACTGTCTCGAACCTAGATGTCCTCTAAATCAACAGACCAAAGTAATGACATAATGGTGGCTAAACCGGGTTAAATGACCGGTGAGCCACTTTATTCAAATCCAAATATTTTTAGAAACAAAATGATTAGGCACTTACACACATGCAAAGAAATAAATGAAATAAAAGGGAAATAAAGGGAAACAAACCTAGACCTAGACTAGCGCCTAATGAACTAAAGTTGGGGCTAATCCCCACTACTCAGAAAGGATTTGCTTCTTTCCCTCAGCAACTGCCAGCCTTTGCAGCTTCTGGGTCATGTCCTCCTCCAGCTGGCGATACTCAAGCCTGAGCTCACGGTACTCGTCCCTCTACTTAGCCAGCCCTTCAACTAGCTTCTCATGCTCTAAGAACAGATCAGCTAGTTTGTTTACCAGCTTTGCTAAAGCAGGGGTCTTCTTGGCGCCATTGCTCCGAATGTCGGCGAGGATCTTGGTGAGGTCTCGCTCCCACTGAGGCGGCTTATGGTAGGGTGTACCATAGCCTCCAGTGGCTGTCTTCACTCCGAAGATCTTGCACCGGGTCTGTGGAAGTGGGAACTCATCCCACACGTCCTACTCGTACGTGTGGCAGAAGGCCTCTCCGTAACTGTTGAAGTTGGAGCCAATGTAGCGCTCTCCTGGCTTCAGAGGTGGCCCAGGAGGATCGTCGAACAAGATACACTTACACGCAACGGTCTTGTTTCCCATGGTGGCCATCCTGACCGGGAAAGAAGGCAGGGAGGAGGAGCCTCGCCGGGACGACTGCACCGAGGAGTCGGTGCGCACCCTGCGAGTGCTCTCTACACTCCTGCCTCTCTCGGGAGTCATGGCCTCCGGCGATCCCATCACTTCATCCAGGTTGCCGAGGTCGACGAGATGAGAGGAGCTCCCTCCCCCTGAAGTGAGGGGCGAAACCGCCCTACGGAGCCGAGCAAATTCGTTGCTGGCCATGGATGCAGCGGTGAGCTGAGGATGGTGAGGTGGAGGAGATGGATTCGCGACGTGAAAACGCGTCGGGCGGCAGGGAGAAGGTTTCTGGAGGAGGATGAGATGCACACGCGAAAGAAGAAGGGAGGCGGTGTCAGCAGGGTTTCGGCCGAACCTGGGTTCGGCCGACCCTAGGTGGGCCCCTCTGGCCTTCCCCCTTCTCGTGTGGGCTCCAGCGAGTCTCAGGATCAAAGGCCCAGGTGGATTCCCCGAGATAGAAAGGTTGGTTTAGGCTTAAGGCTAGGATAAGGTTGAGGTTGAATAATCATCCTCTACTATATAACAACCTTGGCCAAACCATAATATAACCATGGAAGAATCTGGGGGAGCTCACCTTGGCAACATACCCGATCCGTCAAAAGTGTAGGAGCTTCTGATGGGGATCGTGAAGCATTCACCGTGTCGCCACGATGGTGTTGCCTTCCTGTGTCCTTTGCTTACTCCTCTTTATCTTGGCAATTTCTTTCTCCTGCATAATCATGTCCACAAGATACCTAAGGGATAATTCTTCGTGGGGGATGAGTCCCAGGAGTACTTAGGAGTGGGTGTCTTGCGTTCTCCTATCTCAACTCATGACCATCTCCTTGCAGATAATGTTGATGTGATGATAAGCTCTGATCTGCAAGGGTAGTGCATATACGAACTCGAGCCCAAAAAGGTATATTGAAGCTGAAAGCAGACATGATCATCTCAGAGATGCCGAGGCATCCCTGAGGTGGTCACGGGGCTCGAGAACTATAGCACTAGGGTTGCGGAACTCGGAGATGAAAGGATCGAGCACTAGGGCTAGTGCTCCAAACAGGTACCGATCTTCGAGTGAACTCAAGCTCAGAAAGACATTGGCCTTCAATAGAGGATAAAGCATGGACTTCCAAAGGCCGGTGTACGATCAGGGACCAGAGTTCGGATGAAGAACGAGATTTAACTCACTCTTACCTTAGGCAGAGGGTTCTATGTTCTCATCAGATCGATGGAAACATTCTGAAGTCTGGCCTAAGCTTCCAATGGGAGGTTATGGATAAGCTGGAAAGTACAACTCCCGTTGGGCATCGATCAAATCAGGCATAAGATACGGAGTTCAAGCTTCTCCTGACTGATCGGCATCGATCGATGTGCTTGAGATAAGAAGTGAATGCACTCCAGTCGATCGGTGAATGATCGTGCTCCTTCGGTCTGATGGATGAATCCAATGGATTATAAAGCATAGACCCATGTCTTGGTTTATACGAAACTTCAGTGCAAGGCACTTCAGCTCAAACCTTGACATAGAAACACGATAAGCCTCTCACACCCTCCTTAGGAGATAGTAGTGAGGGTCGAACAAGTCATCCTGGCCGGGAATGGTTGTTCTTTCCGAACTACTCTCTCCGTCCTCCCATGAGACAAAGTCTCGGGGAGAAGGTCTAAGAAGATGCATGAGAGGGGAACCCAAGGGTAGATCTCGCGTCACGAAATCTTTTCCTTAAACTCCTGCTATTCAGGAATGACATCTTCAGCCAGAGCTCAGAAAGAGTGGATATGAAATCTCAGACTTGGCTGATGATGGATCTAGGTGGCTCAATATTTCCTCTGGTGGGTGCCTCATTGACCGAGATGCAAGGGGAGCTGAAATCCCGGAGATTCTCCACGACCTCTTTTCCCTCGATAGCATCTAGGTTCATAAAGGATCCTCCGGAGAGAGCATCAAGCCTCATGGCATCATCCTCCTGCAATCCAAACCAGAAGTGCTGGAGCAACATCCAAGTGGGAATGTAGAGGAATGGGCAATCTTCCACCGCGGAGGCGAAACGATTCCATGCCATCCCTAGTGATTCCTCCTCACATTGCTTGAAATAGAGAATCTTGGTCCTTAACGAGATGACACGTCATATCGGGAAGAATTGAGAGCAGAAAGCTGCTCTCAACCTTTCCCAAGTAAGGTAGTCCCTACCAAAACAACGGTGCCAATCCCGTGCTTTCCCAGAGAGGGATAGCAGGAAGAACTCTCTTTTCCGAGCATCCGGTGATTCTCCGATTTTACCCCGAGTTTCAATCAGACGCTCGTAGTCTCTCACATGATCAAAGGGGTTCTCATGACTTAACCCCGAGAAGGATAGGTCCTGAATTAGCTTCATGTGAGAGGGGTGAAGCCAGCAGCCAGATGTAAGAGTGGGTCTTGACGAAGATGGCTCTCAGGGTTCACTCCTCGAAGGCAGAAGGTGTTTACAAGGATAACCTTTCATGGGTAGCGGGGGTAGAGGTAGAAGTAAAGAAAACAAAAAGGGATATCTCAAAAAGGGTAACGGGGTGAAGGTAGAAGAAAAAGGAAAAAGATAAATACGAGGATAGGCGGGCTCAAAGGTTAACAACAGCCGTCCCCGGCAACGGCGCCAGAAATGCTTGTTGGCGTTTCTTAACCTCAACACTAGGTGCTGTGGTAGCGTGAGCGTGTAGGAAACTCCCGGGTACATTGACGAGTGCAAACGAATCTACAAGCGCACGGATACACCGTTGTAGCACTTCTCCCTAGGAGAATGAGTATTCCCGTCGAGTTTCATTCCTAGGACGGAGAGTAACCAGAGAGGGTCTATCCAAGGACACCAGCTTCCGCTGAGGTAGGAAGGGATATGAGAAGCACTTCCTTAAGGGACTTAGCTCTCAAGATGCATCTGTCCGGTCTCAGTCATCCCCGTGGGGCGACAGCACATCCTAACTTTTTAGGAAGAGGCCAATGTACTAACATCGAGCCCAACTCGGTACGCTGGCGAGAGGGTTGCAAAGGGTCCAACAGGCTGTCACCATTGCGGCCTACCTCTATCGCTACGTGGCGTACGCGGTCTTCGCAGGAAAACCAGGGCCCAGACACCACGTTTGTACCCCAGATAACTACTATAGTGCGGTTACATCTGTTGACCCGCTAACTACACTATAGCAACCCATATAAATATGGAACCACGAACTAGAGAAAGAACGGAGTCAAACCATCTTATTATTCATCGAGCTACGGAGCAGAAAGAAAGCTATGGATGCAAACAAACGAGATACAGCGGACTCACTTAGCTGAACAGGATCAGAGCATGCAAACAGGTATATGGACTACTGAGCTAGCTCTAAAGGATCGAAGCATTGTGTCACAAAGAACACAAGCCTCTAACTTATGAACGGGCTAACAACACAAGAACAAATCAAGCATGCATGATGTCCACTATAGTCTAAATAAGAAATGCTGAAATACTCACTTTGATCTAAATGAAGAACAAGCATCCACGAGGACATCAACTCACTCCTCACCTCTACTCTACCTCTCAACTAATCCTAATCTAGATCTCTCCTCATCACCATTCTACCACATAGAGGTGAGAATCACCTCACATGGGCAGAATTAGAGAGAGGGAGAGAGAGCTACACATGAGAGAAGTGGAACTTGATAGCTTGGTGGTGTGTGTGAAATGGAGCCCCTCCCTCCTATTTATAGACAAGGGGGTGGCTTGCTCCGAGGCTCCAAGTGCTCCAAAACACCCCGGGATGCAGCCAAGGACCAATGAGCGAGCAACACGTGGAGGGGGGAGATCAACCGACCCTAGGTCGGTTCGGCCGATCCTAGGGTCGGCCGAAGCTCCCGGCTCTCCATCTGGTGTGTGCTTCCTCTGGCTCGCTTCCATATGGGCCCTAGTGCCTCTCCTCCGTGCATGACACGTTTCCTGGCGGTTCAGTTAGCAAAGTGGGCCCATGGATCCATGTGATGCTGACGTGGCAGCGTATGATTCGTCGAGAGTTCTTCACATGGATTGGTGACATCATGGATCCAGGAGAATCCATGTGGCAGCCCCTGATTGGCCAGCATTTGAGTGCCTTGGATTGGAGTGGAATGAAAGTGCATGGATTCCTCTCATTTCTTATGCTAAATACCTGCATTCGAATAGACATCGATACTGGTGGAAAGTATGAGTTTAAGCTCCTATTCTAGTGTGGATGTGCAATTCATGCTCCAATTTGCAGGAGTTGACGACCATAAAAATGGCACTTTTCAGCCGTCAACAGAGCCACGCTTTCCTTTTCGTGGTAGTCGTTCTCCTCCAGCGAGGCGATAGGTGGTTCAGCGTGGTGGTCGTAGCTTTGGACGTGATAGGATGGATGTTCCTAACCCCACTTTTGAGCAAATGGCTCGACACAGGTTTGATTCTATTTTGTGCTAACCCCGGTGTTGAGTCGCTTGCTCATTCTCGTTCTTGTTTTTGATTTGCAGATGGGACGCATAGAGAACATTTGGTTGATTGACTCCGGTTGTTCGCGACACATGACCGGAGACAAGGGGTGGTTCTCCAGCCTCACCCCGGTGGTGTCAAAGGTGTACATCACTTTCGAGGATAATGGACGAGGACGGGTGCTTTCAGAGGGTGAGGTTAAGGTGAACAAATTGGTGACCTTAAAGCGTGTGGCTCTGGTCAAGTCACTTGGGTATAACCTGCTGTCAGTATCTCAGTTGTTGGATGAGGTTTATGAGGTGCGTTTTAAGTTGGAGGCTTCTCGTGTTCTTGACTCTCGAGGCGATCTTGTTTGTATGATCGTGCCCGAGGGACAGATCTTTCGCGCTGATTTTTTCAGTCTTTTGGTCCCCCGAGGTGTTTGGTTGCTGGTCCTTCTTCTGAGTTGTGGAGGTGGCATAGGAGGTTGGGGCACTTGAGCTTTGAGCTTCTTTCCCATTTGAGTGCGCTCGATCTTGTCCGAGGATTGCCCAGGTTGCGTTTTGAGAAGGATTTGGTTTGTGCACCTTGTAGGCATGGCAAGATGGTAGCCACTCCCCATCCACCCCTGACTGCTATCATGACAGAGCGTCTGACAGAGCTGTTGCAAATGGACCTTGTTGGGCCAGCTCGAGTTCGCTCGGTGGGTGGGAAGTGGTATGTCCTAGTGGTTGTGGACGATTACTCTCGCTATGCCTGGATGTTTTTCTTGGAGGAGAAGGGTGAGACGTTTGGTTTTGTTCGAGACCTGATCTTGAGGTTGAAGAACGAGAGACATGGGGATGCTATTAGAGCTATACGCAGTGACAATGGCACGGAATTCAAGAACTCTCATTTTGAGACCTTTTGTCGTGATCTTGGTCTTGAGCATCAAGTTTCAACTCCGTACACTCCTCCTCAGAATGGTGTTGTGGAAAGGAAAAATCGGACCCTGTGTGAGATGGCTAGGACAATGCTCGATGAGCACAGGACTCCTAGGAGGTATTGGGCTGAGGCGGTGAATACCGCGTGCTATGTGTCAAACAGGATCCTCCTCCGAGTTTTCAAGAAGAAAACCTGCTATGAGCTGATGCATGGGCGAGTACCCAAGGTGAGTCACTTTCATGTCTTTGGTTGCAAGTGTTTCATTCTTAAGAAGGGCAGAAAGTTGGACAAGTTTGAGGCTAGGTTGGTTGATGGTATTTTCTTTGGTTATGCTACTCACTCTAGAGCATTTCGTGTGCTCAACTTGGAAACTAACCAAATCGTGGAGACTTGCGAGGTTACCTTCGACGAGACACAGCCACGTAGCTCTTTGGTCTTTGATTGTGCAGGTGGTGAGGAGTTTGGCGAGGAGATCTTTGAGGAGGAGGTACAGGAAGATGGTGAAGAAGAAGATGGTGGTGGTGCTCCTGCAGCTGGCCGTGTACCTACTTCCACGACTACGACGACGATCGAGGATGGTCCTTCACCTACACCGACGATGACTGAGACTGTTCGAAAGGTTGCTACTATTGAGGGGGAGGTGGTCTCCAGACGTGAGGCTCCCCGACGTGTTCATGCGGATCACCCACCTTCGTCGATCATAGGTGAAATTCATGAACGTACTACACGGTCCTGGTCACAAAAGCATTCTCATTTTGCTCATTCTGCATTTGTCGCTTCTTTTGAGCCAAGAAATATTGGACACGCACTTTCCGATCCAGATAGGGTGAACGCTATGCATGAGGAGCTTGAGAATTTTGAGAGGAATCAGGTGTGGGAGTTGGTTGAGCCTCCACCAAATTGCAAACCTATCGGGACAAAATGGGTGTGGAAGAACAAAGAGGAAGAAAATGGGGAGATTGTGAGAAACAAGTCGAGGTTGGTTGCTCAGGGGTTTAACCAGAAAGAAGGAATAGACTATGAGGAGACATTTGCTCCGGTGGCTCGTTTGGAGGCAATTAGGATCCTTCTAGCATTTTCAGTTGCTAAAGAGTTCAAGTTGTACCAAATGGACGTGAAAAGTGCCTTCCTAAATGGGTTTTTAGAGGAAGAAGTGTATGTGAGGCAACCCTTGGGCTTTGAGAGTTAGAGGTTTCCTCATCGGGTATACAAACCAAGAAAAGCACTATATGGCCTAAAACAAGCTCCCAGGGCGTGGTATGGTAGGTTGAGAGGGTTCTTGTTTAGTAAGAGGTTTGTGATGGGGAAGGTGGATCAGACTCTCTTTCTCCTCAGGCAGGGTGATGACATTCTGATCGTGCAAATATACGTGGATGATATAATCTTTGGTGGCTCTTCTCACACTTTGGTTGCCAGGTTTGCAGATGACATGAGCAGGGAATTCGAGATGTCCATGATGGGTGAGTTGCAGTTCTTTCTCAGGCTTCAGATCAGGCAGTGCAAGGACGGGACGTTTGTGCATCAAGCTAAGTACACCAAGGACATAGTGAAGAAATTCAAGATGGATGATTCGAAGCCGATGGCTACACCGATGAGTATGACTACAGCTTTGGATGCGGATGTTGATGGCGAGCCCATGGACCAGAAGGAGTACTGGAGCATGATCGACTCCCTCCTCTACTTGATGGCGACGAGACCGGACATACAGTTCAGTGTGTGTCTGTGTGCTCGTTTTCAGGCTTCACCGAGGACTTCACATCGGCAGGCCGTCAAGAGGATTTTCAGGTACTTGAACTACACCCTTGAGTTTGGTCTTTGGTATTCTGCGGCCTCGATACTCAACCTTCACGGGTTTGCGAACGCTGACTTCACTGGGTGTCATTTGGATCGTAAGTCTACTTCTGGTGGGAGTCAGTTCCTTGGGTCTTCTTTGGTTTCTTGGTCATCCCGCAAGCAGTCGAGTGTAGCCCAGTCCACTACAGAGGCCGAGTATGTTGTTGCAGCTAGTTGTTGTTCCCAACTCCTATGGATTTCCTACACTATGAGCGACTTTGGTGAGGAGTGTTCCCATGTTCCACTCTTTTGTGATAGCACTAGTGCCATAAGTGTAGCCAAGAACCCAGTTCTCCACTCCGAAACCAAGCACATAGAAGTGAGGTACCACTTCCTGAGAGACAATGTGGAGAAGGGAAAGATTGCTTTGATCCATGTGCCCCACCCAAAACCAACTAGCCGATATCTTTACCAAACCACTTGACCAAGCTACTTTCACTCGCTTGCGGGGTGAGCTCGGTGTGTGTTTGCTTTCCTGAGTTGGTGGTGGGAGCTCCTTTGTAGCATATGTATCATATTTATTTTGTGCATGGCATTGCATTTGTAACATGATGTATAGTCATTTTGTATCTTAGGTTGTTTTTGCATTTGTCTCATATGGTAGGTTGAGCTTCTCCTATATACATTAATTGCTATGATATGCTAGTTGTGAGCTTGTGAGCATGTTTGATATGGATTGATGAAGTATAGCTATGCTCTTGATAGTTTTGCTATATTTGCATGTTGAGGTGTCTAATTTTTGGAAAATGATAGATAGGCTCTCTCTTGTGAGTTTAAGGCTTGGCATGATCTTAGTGTGCTTTGGTGATTTATGTCATGCTTAATTCATGGATGGATATCATGTGCTTCTCACTTGGGGTCAAAGACCCATTTGTCATTATGAATGTTTAGCCCATGTGATACGTTGTGGGGGAGCATAAGCTTCTTTTTGCCACAAAGGCACTTGGTATGTACCATTTTATACTTAAATGTGAAAAATTAAATTGGTATGAAATGCTTTGCTCAAAATTGTGCTCTCAATTGATCCATGTCATAGATGTTTTAAATCTGATTTTATATGGGTGCTAAATCGTTGCATGTTGTCTACCATGAGAAGTCTCATTTTAAGAAGTAGACACATAGCTCGATGGCTTTAACATGACATGAGATGCTT
Source organism: Cenchrus fungigraminus (assembly GCA_036936925.1). Lineage (NCBI taxonomy): Eukaryota > Viridiplantae > Streptophyta > Magnoliopsida > Poales > Poaceae > Cenchrus > Cenchrus fungigraminus. The sequence continues at coordinate 45,468,787 of CM072771.1, read as the reverse complement.
ATGACTTTGCTCATGTTTTGGTCTTTTGCTCATGAGAGGGAAATTTTTCGCAAAATTGTGTATTTTGATTATGGCTTTGCTCATTTGCTCATATAGCTTTACTATCATGATGGCAATGCTCATACGAATCTTGGGAATGTCTTGCTTGCTCATTTGCTCACTCGTAGCATTTTGTGGTGCTCATTGTCTATTTGAGAAGCTATAGGTGATATTTTTGTAGAAATGCCTTGATTCATGCATTGTCAACAAGGGGGAGAAGTTTGTGCATGGAAAATGGATCTGAGCATGTTTAGATGATTTTCGGCTAGTTTCGAACTGTTTCAGAACATATTTTTATGGGGGTGGTCACATAGGGCGGTCTGACCGCCCTGGCTGTAATGTGACCGGCCCAGGCGGTCTGACTGGCCTGGCTAGGCGGTCTGACCGGCCTGGGTCAGTGAGAGCAAGTTTTGCTCGTTTTCATGCATATGTTGTAGTTCTTTGCATGCATGTGTTCACGGGGAGTGCATTTGCTCAGGGGGAGCCTGCATGTGTTCAGGGGGAGCTCCTTGTGTCGCCTGAGTTCTTGCTTTGATGGGTTGCTCCTTGTGAGCTTTGGTTTTTGTCTCGGTTGTGTTGAGTCGTTGCCCTTGCCTTAGGGGACCGAGACTTTGGCTTCAAGTGATCAGTGTTTGTGTTGTTTGATTTTTGGATCACTTGATGGGTTGTTGTTGGTTTCTTTCTTTTTCTTTTCCTTTGATGATTACTATGTGTGTGAGTGTTGTCAATGCACTCATCAAGGGGGAGGTTGAGGACCTGTGTGGTCCGAGGACCGGTGGATGGTCGCTCCTTAGTGATGAGTGATTGACAACGTTGTGTGGACTGACTCTTAGCCTAGTATTGCAGGTGCAGGTTGCGGCTTGATTCGCGTGGTGCAGGTGAAGATCAAGTGCGAAAGTTCTATGTCTGTGTGACCTCCCAGGAGCGGAGAGATAAGTAGGCTTCGATCGAGGTACCCGGTGGTCGACGGGATCAAGTGCGGACCGTACGCTGGCAAGAAGAGCAAGACGACATCGAGAGGGATGGAGCCGGTGCAAGGTAGCAGCTAACAACTGAAGCTTGCACGCAGGGTTTGCAGTGGTTTTGCCACAAAACCACTGGGTTACTTGGCTGAGCCACAAAGCCAAGGCCAAAGGCTCGATGGGGCGAACCAGCCTGACCAGGCGGTCTAACCGCCCAGGAGGGGAGGTCTGACCGCCCTGGCCAGAGTGACCGGGGGAGGCCGATCTGACCGCCCAGGAGGGGCGATCTGACCGCCTAGCTCGCAGCGTGTCGAGAAGCTTCGAAGCGGAGGACGCGTGGCGCGACCGTGAGGCTTCCGTGGAGAAGAAGCGGATTGCGGCCAGCGGGCGTCCGTTCGATGGAGAAAATGACCGAAGTTCCCAAAGTGCCCTTGAGGGGCTTGTATCTTTAGTTAAGTAAGTAGGGGTAATTTGGTCATTGGTTGCCCTCCATATAAACTCAGATGAGAGGAGATGGCAACCACCTCTTGGAACCCTAGTTCATTTTGCTTTCCTCTTTTGTTTTCCTTAGGCCTAGCTTGAGAGCTTCATGAGAGATCTTGTGAGAGGGTTGGATGTTCGGGCGGCTTGCTAGACCTTGTATGAACCTTTCATGGCATGTATAGAAGCTTCGGCGTGGTTCATCTAGTTTCTCTTTGTCTCCCGGCGTTTTCCCTTTTCCTGATTTTCGGAGCTCTTTTTGGGGATTTTCGTGGTGGCTTGTTTGAGGGGTTTCTTGGAGGGATTCTTATTGGGTATCACACATGAGGTCTTTGTGCCTCTTTTCTTGGTGATTTTGCCCCAGCAATCTCATGGAAATCCTTCGATTTGGGTGAATTTCGAAGTTCTTGGAGTTCATGACTTAGAGACCTTCGATTCGCGATTCCTCTTGATTGGATGGGTTTCGGTGGATATCCTTTGGTGAAGAGGTCATTCATGAGGTGACCCAGCTATCTCGGAAGTTTCGTTGCAATCCGCGGAGTGAATCAGGAGATCAGGTGAAGGGAAGTTCAGGGTTGACCCATGGCTAGATTCTGGAAGGGAGGCGGTCTGACAGCCCGGGGTATGCGGTCTGACTGCCCTGGGGTTTCGCAAGGAAAGTGTTGGTTTTCCGGTGATTTTCTCTGATAGCTTGTTTGCCTTGATCAGAGGAGTTTCCAGGCGAAATCTTACGTCAATTTGGTGTTGTGAGCTTCAAGTTGTGGTTTTGGGGATTTCCAGGCCTAGGCGGTCTGACCGCCCTGTCCATGCGGTCTGACCGCCCCTGGCAGGAAATTTCTTGTGTGTTGTTTCCACTGTTGTGTGTGCGTAGTTGTGCTGCTTGCTAGTGAGGTTTGCTCCTAGGATCAGTAGCACTCCAGTGGCTACGTGGTCTTGACAAACGCGCGGATAGAGTAGTGAAAGTGATTTCGGGATCGAGGCCGTGTTCATCGTTGGAGGAGCTATCTTGGTAACCTTCTTCCGATCCTTCTCAAGTGCTCTGGAATTTGCTAAATGAATTACATTCTATTTTACGACCTTTTCGAATTAATCCTTTGCAATTGGTACGATCTCAGAAAATAGGCTAATTCATTTGGATTAAATATCGGGGAGCTTCTTTTGAATTATGGCAATATTTTCCGGTCCTTCAAATTAATACCGAGCTATTTAATTTGTTTCTGGAAAATTAACCTAATTCTTTTGTTTCAATTCTACGAAATAAATTGGTATCAATTTATTTCGCGGGCTTAATTTGTTTCATCCCAAATTTTAGGCTCATCCAAAAACCCATCAATCTAACTCTAACTCCACGTCTCATCTCTCCCCTGCCACCTCTCCCAAGCTGCCGCCGCCGATCTCCTTTTCTCCCCTCTCTGTTCCTTCTCCGCGAGGCCAACCAGAGCAGCTGCTCTCTTCCTTCTCTGATCTCTCCCACGAAGCCTAACACCAGCGCTCTCTCCCTCCCTTGCGTCGCCAGGGGCATGTCCCATCTTTTCCTCTTGCCTGCACCGCAGCCACCAAGCTGGAGCTCGTACCTTTGCTTTCCCCTGCAGTTCAGGCATGGAGCAAGCTAGTAGAGATGCATCTCGCGTCCCTCTAATCTCTCTCCAAATCCAGCAGCCTTTTCCTTTTTGATTTTCCATCGAGCAAGCTGCAGCCGCATCACTTCCCCTTTGATTTCTCCACCAAACAGCAGCCCCAATCTTTAATCAACCGAGCAAATCACAGGAAGAGACAAAATCTCCAGCGCCATCCCCTACCTTCTCTTCTTCCCTCTTCTCTCTGTTCCTTGTCTCCAAATCGCAGAAGCTAGCACCAGCCGCTCTGCTCTTTTTGTCCACGATCAAGCAAATCCAACACAGAAGCATCTCCCTGTCCCTAATCTCTCTCCCACCGAAGCAAGCAGCACCACCACAGCGGTGACCGAGAGCTGCACCGCCTGTGTCGCCACGTGCTGCTCATCGACCCTGCTACGTTCAAGCCACCAGCAAGGGGTGTCACCATCGGAGTGGCCCAAGACGCGAGCTCCTGGCCACCGAAGCTGTCTTCGCCGTCTCGACCACAACATGTTCGACGTCCTGCTGCCTTGCTGCGCCAGTTTCCACCTTGCCCACGAAGTGTTCGACCAAATGCTTGTACCACGACGCCGCGGCCGAAGACCAGAAGCCAAAGATGGAGACCAGCGCCGCCACTGTCTACGCCGACACCGACGCTGAACCGCGAGTCTTCACCAAGCCGGCCACGACTACACCGCCGCCCCACCGTGAGCACCGTCGTCTTCCCTCTCTCCCTTTTAGCCTGCTCTGCCGGTCTTCGCGTTGCCGTACCCGTGCCCGTCGTCGACCTGTGAACTGGCCTTCGAGCCGTGGGTGTTGAACCGTGCTCGCCGCCGTTGTGCTCTGTCCGGCCTTCGTGCCGCGTTTTCGTGCAGGTGCCGCGATGCCGCTCTCGCCGCCGCGTTGCCGTCTCAGCGTCGCTGAGCCGAATCCACAGCCGTCGCCGAGCCTCGCTGCCGTAAACCTCGCGCACGTTGCCGCTCTGCCGTGCTCGCCGCCGCCGCGCCGTTGTTGCCGCCGTGCTGTGTGCTATCGCTTTGCATGCTGGCCTTCGAGCCATGCTCTTCTCTTCCAGGTGCTGCTACCGCCGCTGCAGCCTAACCTCGCCGCCGGCGAGCCTTTGCCTCCTCGTCATTCCTTTGAGTCTTTCCGTCGAACACCTTGTGCGCACCCCTTTTTCTTGAGCCCTGAGCGCAGCCACACGGTGCCACAGAGGATCCCGGATCCGGAGTGGATGAACCCCAGGGGAGTTCAGGGAGGTTTTTCAGACGTTAGCTATCCAAGCCGGTTAGCTAACTCTGTTGGGCCGGCCCACCGATGCCTCGTGCAACCCAGCTGCCGCGGCCCAGCCAAGCTAGAGCTAACTTTAGGGAGGTCTTATGGATTTGGATCGCTGAGCCTTGTTGGGCCAGGTTCGTTGGGCCTTCTGGGCCCACTAACACTTTCGGCCCACTAGTGGCCCACTAACCTGGTGACCGCTGACACCATGCTGACGTCAGCAGGGTTTTAAGTAAAAACATTTTCTGTTTTTATAAAAGGTTTTAATAAATGATTTATAAATTCTTTTTCCTTTAAAAATTCATAACTAATTATCCGGAACTCCGAAAATTATGAAACCAGTTGCATTGCTTTCATAATTCCGAGCTTTTCGCTGCTACCCTATCCTTTTTCGCTTTTGCCCTTTAACCGAGCCACTTTTTCCTCGCGTTCTTGGTGTAGAATTCGTGGTCGCTGCCCGCCACTACGCTAATGTGGGTCTGGGACGCCGGAGCCCCGCAACTAGCCACTGGCCTGCCGCGGACAGGAATAACTTCCCTAAGTTGTGTTCACACCGCTTTCCTTGTTTGCACCGCTTCCACCGCTTTGTGCCGCAACCCGCATACCCGCTCTCGCCCTGCTTTGCCTCGTGCCGTGTAGCACGCGTCGTACCAAGTGTTAGTATCCGGAATGCCGCGCGTGATGGCCGGTAGTGCTGTGAGCAGAGGCCTCTGCTTCAAGCATGGCAACCCCGCATTGCAACCTAGCTACTATGCCATGGTTATTGTCACATCGCTAGCACTTGCTCCACCGTGTTCTTGAGCACGCCCTACCGCATCACCATCCATTTATCGACCAAGCTGATCCATTCCATCTCTTTGTATGCTGCCACCGCATACCTTGGCTTGATAATGCCTTACCTAGCTCGCTTCGCCTCGCTTTACTCTCCTCATCTTTTGGAACTTCCGCTTTGTTGCACCTATCAGTTGCGCTAATATCTTGCAAGCGCAATCACCAAAGCTCTTAGCCCTTGATCGGCAACCCAACCTTGAACTAACCCTTTCCCCTATTTTGTTTTCTAAGTATATAAAGCTAATAGCTTAAAATTATTTTTTATTATAAAACTAATTGCTTTAATTTCCTTAATTTAAACTAGTGCTGCTTGTAGCTAGTTCGGATTTATTTGGTTCTTCTAAATTGATGTTCCTTGGATTTATTGCCTAGTTGTTTGCCGTTATTTATTTCTACGTCGCATCTTGTGTAGGCTTATAATCTTGTTTGAAGACCCGAGCTGCGACGACCGAGACGATCTCCGACCCGAAGGAAGGCCTCAACCTCTACTACTCTACGACGACTACCGCGCAGGTGTCATGTCACTCCCGACCATATAGATCCCATGCATGCTATTTGGTTGCTAGTGCTTTATTTATTATACTCTGGATGATTGAAATGCATAGACAATCTTTTAGCCATGCCTTGATTTTGATATATCCTGAACCTTGAACTTCCTACCTTTGGGACTAGCTACAGACCCCTAGCTAGTCTCCGATATTTACTATCCATACATTTACTTGTTTTGTGATATGGATGGATCTTTGGTGTTGGGCTGAGATTGGGATATCTCGGTATATTCTAGCGTGTGTTTTGGGTGAGTGTGACTCCTTGATGTGTTACTGCGGGAGCGAGCCGCCTGGTTACTTGTGATCGCCTGTCTAGGGGAGATGCGACCTGGCCTCCCGCCCTAGCGGCGTGTCGGACGGGTGGAGTTGGTGGAGTGCTCTCTCCTTGCAATTAAGGACCGATTGGCTGTGTGACCTTGATCTTTGCGCTATTTTCGTACAAACCGTTCGCCTTGTTATGGGCGGGGTTCGGTCCGAGAACTAGTATGTGGATAGCATCCAGCCTGTAGACGGATCGGTGTGTCCTGTGAGGGGGACGGGTTATACCCCCGTGTAGACGTCGCCCCGGCTCCTCCGGGGATGGTTTCACAGCTTCGAGGCCCTGCTGGCAAGTTTCGCACCCCAGTTCAGGACGAGTCAGGCTCTGTTGACGGTTGAAATTCACCATTTTCAACCCTCAATATTCTCACATAAATGGAGGCATATGCATTATTTACTAGCATTTTAGTTTGAATAATGTAGTTCCACTTGTCCTTGGAGATTATTTGTATGTAGGTGAATTACCCCTTAAAAGAGATGGAAACTCACCTTCTATGAAGAAACCATGCCAACTCAGCTGAGGAGGTGGCTGCCACCAAGGGAAACATGGCATTCCACATCATCGATCCAGGGGAGGCACTCACCGACGAATCATAGGACGCCACATGGACTTCACATGGATCAAAAGGCCCACCTCGGATACCAAATCAAGCCATGCACCGGGGAGGATCAAAGGGCCCACAGGGCAGCCACCCAGAGAAAGCACAGGCCAGGGGGCCACCCTAGTGGGCCGGCCGATCCTAGGATCGACCGAACCACCTTAGTGGCCTCTGATCCTAGCCCTCCACGTGTTTGCTCCTCATTGGTCCATTGCCTCACTCCCGGGTGTTTAGGGGCACTTTGAGCCTCCGAGCAAGCCTGGCTCTTGCCTATAAATAAAAGGGGAGGGGCTCCCATTTCTCACACACCACTCTCTCATTCTCCTCTCACTTTTAGTTTCCAAGGCTAGGGGGTAGGCTAGAGTAGCTCTTATTCAGGTTCCAAGTCCTCTTGGAAGTTTAGGTATGAGTTCTCTTTTATCTTTATTTCTTTGTATGACTTTGATCTACTTCAGTTATTCAGCTATTTCATATAAAGTCTTGGTAGATCAAATGTTTGATATGTTCTTGAGTTCATCCTCTGTTCATCATTTAGAGGCTTGTGTTCTTCGTGAACACTAGCTTTTGATCCACTTGAAGGGTGATAAACTCCTTCCTTATGTGTTTGTTCATAAGTTAGAGGCTCGTGTTCTTCACGAACACGACCCTTTTGTCTTATTGATTTGACATAAGAGAGTTCATATCTATTTGTATGTCTAGCCTTAGTTGATCTTGTTAGATGGCATGAGAGTGTTGCATGAGGTCTATGTTCAAGCTACGGTACTCGGTCTAGTTGACCAGTCTTCTGGTGGCTCTCACCCTGGGTCACTATAGCCCGGGCACGGTGGAGTCTAGCAGCAACGTAGGCATGGTGCCTGGGTTGTCTGGCTACGATAGTTATGAGCATACCCCCCGTAACGATAGAAGTCGGTCCTCAGGTGGTGATAGCCCTGTTGGATCCTAGGGCAACCTCCGCGCAGGGGTACCTACTGTAGGAGTCTAAAGTCTAGTTCCGCATATTGCTGGTCGTCGCGGGCTAGCTCCCCGTTTGTACCTGGGTGCTGAACCTTATCTCTCTCATGCAATACTCATGCCCATCTCTTGTATCTTCTAGCTTTGTATGTTTAGTACATTAGAACCTAGAGCTAACTCGTATGTTCCCCCTAAGCCGTAGTGTGCTAGAGTAGAGGTAGATCTGAGTGTGTGTGTGTCACACTACCCTTATATCTTTTATCTTACCCCTGTCTTTGAGTGTGTTGTTCCCTATATCTATCTCTTGGTTTACATTCAGAGCAAAAGCATAAGTCTAAGATATCCGCCATTGCCTTCCACGGATTCGATACCCTTGGAATACTCTCCTTCCTTGGGGAAATGCTACAATGGTTTATCTGTGCGCTTGCGGATTCGTTCATGATCATTTAGATTAACCTATGGCAAGGCTCGATGTTCACGCTAACCGCGCCATTAGTTATGACATTGAGATGTGCCTACAAGGCGTTTCCTGGTGTGGTCACTAAGGATGGGTCTCAGATCTGTTCTTAAGATGACGGCGCTGCGAAACGCCAACAAGCATTTCTGGCGCCGTTGCCGGGGAAGGCACAGGATTATCATGACTATGCTTTGCATCTGTTTATAAACTCTGAGTAGGTTAGGACAACTCTCAATGTAGGCTAACCTTGATTGTCTTCCTTTATCTTTGGATGATGAAGACAGGTAGTGTATGACTGGTTTCGACCTACCGAGGAATTTTACTGAAGATCCCGAGTCACTTGTGAGGAAAGCTCGAATTCATTTCGGCTCACCTCGTCGTACTTGTCCGGAAGGCGATCTAGCTTCCTTTGTACCATCCACGTCTAATGCTATGGCCCAGAAGACACTTTGTGAGTACTCAGCTCCTTCCGTTGACCAGGTGCTGCAAGGCCCTGAGGTGGTAATGGGGACTGAAAATTTTGAGATCAAGACGGGTCTGATCACGATGGTACAGACTAGCCCATTCTGTGGCAAGCCAAATGAGGATGCCAATGCTCATCTGCAGCAATTCCTAGAGCTATGTAGCACTTTCGTCATCAGGGGTACAAATATGGATGTTGTTCGTCTACGGCTGTTTCCATTCTCCCTCCTGGGGAAAGCTAAGCAATGGTTCTACGCGAATCGTGAAGCTATTAACACTTGGACTAAGTGATCAAAGGCATTTCTCAAGAAGTTCTTCCCATTGGGTAAAACTAATGCTCTTCGTGGAAGGATTTCTGGTTTTCAGCAAGCAGCAAGTGAATCTATTCCAGAGGCTTGGGAAAGGCTTCAGGAGTACGTCTTGGCCTGTCCTCACCATGGGATGGAGGATTGGCTCATTCTTCAAAGTTTCTATAATGGGTTGACTCCGACAGCCCGAGGCCATATTGATGCTGCTGCTCAAGGGGCATTCTTCTCACTCACTGTTGATGATGCTAAATTACTCAATGAGAAGATGGTCTCCAACCAAGGGTGGAGTGATGAAAGACTCCAACCACGACCGAGGGGTACTGATACTGTCAAGGAAGCAGATATGATTACTGCCAAGATGGATTTTCTTATGAAGAGATTGGATGACTATACCAGCAAGAAGGCTGCCATGGCCACCACTACTCTGCCTATGAACTCTCACATGACTTGTGAAGTCTGTGGCAACACTGAGCACTCAGGCAACTACTGTCTGAAGACTCAGGAGGAAGTGATGTACATGAATGGCAACAACAACAGTTATCGTCCACCTTAGCAAGGAGGCCAATCATGGAATCAGCAACGCCCTTGTTATCAAGGAGGTAACCAAGGTAATTCTTACAATCCCAACCAACCCTCCTTGAGAGATCTTGTTTTTGGGCAAGCTAAGATTAATGAAGGTATTAACAAGAAGCTAGTTGCCCTTGATAAAACTGTGGAAAGTCTCAACGTTAAGCTTGATAGTTTTTCTTCTGCTCAGAAGAGTCAGCTAAGTTTCAACAAAATGTTAGAAACCCAGCTGGCTGCTTTGGTTCCATCTCCTGATAACGGGAGGATCCCGGGGCAACCCGTATCCTCTTGTGAAAATGTTAGTGTAGTGTCAACCCGGTGGGGTAAGCCACCTAGGAAGACACATGCCCCTAACTATGCAGGAAAGCCCATACAACAAATTCTCGATCCATGGGAGGAATCAGCAGTGGTGTAAAAGAAAGATCCAGGCTACCCGACTATTACTTGCACAATCTATTACATGAGAATCAGGCATGCCCTTTGTGACCTTGGTGCAAGTGTTAATCTCATGTCCAAGGCCATGTTCGAGCAACTGGGATATCCAGCTCTCTCTCCTACAGCACGAACTATCCAACTCGCCGATTCAACGATACGATATCCAGAAGGAATTGTTGAGAGCATATTGATAAGGTCAAGAGTTCTTATGTCTTCGCGGATTTCGTGGTCCTTGATATGGATGACGAGGGAGGAATGCCGCTCATCCTTGGGCGACCATTTCTCAGTGATGTCCGAGCTAGGATCAATGTGGGGTCCGGAATCATCCGTTTCTGCTTTGGGAAGAGGAACTTGAAGTTCAAGTTTCAGGACAAAGAAGAGCAATGCTATTTGGTGCAAGATAGTGTTGAGTAGCTTGGGGGAAGGACGGAACCTTTACCCCCGAGGAAGGAATCTCTGTCGAAGAGGTTAAAGAAAATTCGGAAAGAATGGCGGAAGATTGAGATGGCACCACCCTCTACTTCTCAGGAGTGGGGTGCTGAATGGAATTGATCACTGAGAAGAGTCCAACTTGTCGGACTAAAAATGATGGGTCCTTTCTACCAAAAAGGTTAAAAATGGTACTTATCTCATATTTCCCTTTCCAAAATTTTATTTCCAAAATTGCATATTTGATTTTCCAAAACTCTGCATCTGCATGCTAGATTCATCTAGCCCTTTTTCCTTTTCCAAATAAAATTTCTGAAAATCATTTCTGAGTTTGAAAATTCAAGAAAAATCATTTGAAAAATTTTTCGAGGGAATTTGGACCGAGGCACTTAGGCAGGTCCCCAGCTAGCCGTTGGGGAGCCACTGGCCAGGGCAGAGGGTAGGTGGGCCCGACCTGGGGTCGGCCGACCCCAGGTTCGGCCGAAGCAGCCAACGGCTACTGGGTCCCACCTTGCTCCAACGGCTCCTAGCCGTTGCCCAACAGCTATGTCTGGATGTCCGGCGCATTTGCCTATAAATAGCAGGGGAGAGGAGGTGTTCTTCACCCATTCATTCACACTACCCTCTCTACTCCTTGCTCTCTTGGTTTTCTTGGATTTCTTGCTCGAGATTGGATCATCAAGTGTTCCCTCTATTGTGTTGCTGAAAGTATCGTTATTGGTGGAGCAAGCTCGGTAAGAACTTCATTCGATTTCACTAACCCATCACCGAGTTGCTCTTGTTGTCCCTTGTTGTTGTGCTAGCATGAATTGGGGGACGAACACTCTCCGGAGGGTGACACGCTCACGCTCCCACTCGCGGGCAAGCCAAGTGCATCCACCCCCGCCGAGCCGACGCTGAGCCCATCAACGATGGACTATGAAGAAGAGCAAGAAGAGCAAGCCGAGCCACAAGCCACGGAGGAGGTCGTCGACGACACCCCCTACCTCAGCTTGCGGGGCGATCGAGAGCAGCAAGCCTACACTCTCCTGAAGGACCGAGTCTTCGCCCACACCAGGGACTTTGACCCGGCTCTCATGGAGAAAACAGGTATGAATCTCGAGTTTACTTCTATTTGGAATGCTCTTGGTTGGGAGGAGTTTGTGCCGGTCACAGAGCTTGGCTCTCGGCCCCTCACCATCCAGTTTCTTTGCTCTCTTACCGAGACCCCGGATGGCATTGAGTTTCGTCTTTTCGGGACCGATTATCGTCTTTCTTGGAAGGATCTTAGTCGTCTTCTTGGTTTTAGTCCTCGTTGTTCTGTCTCTTTGAAGTGAGCTTGTGAGGGTTTTGTTCGGGAATCTTTCTGGGCATATATCTCTGGTCTTGTTTACAGCGGCAAGTTTGTACCTCGGTGCAACGATATTGCGCATCCCACTCTCCGTCTGTGGCACAAGTGGCTCGCCATTACTCTCTTTCCACGAGAGGATGTTCGGCCTGTGCGCAGCGATGAGATGATGCTGTTATACGCCGCTGTCAACCGGATCAAGGTCGCTCCCGTTAAAGCAATGGTTCGGCAGTGGATGACGAATTTCAAGATGATAGGTCCTATTGAGTGTACGGCTTTGGTGACTCATATTGCTCTCAGACTCGGGGTTCTTAGCGGGAATCTCGTACCCTTCATCGGGACGCCCCGAGTTCTCATTGATGAGACATACTTGATCCAGGGGCATATACTCAAGAAGGGCCCAAATGATTCTTTGACTTTCTTCTTCCCGGGCTATGCAAATCAAATCCCGTTACCTAACCCAGGGTTTGGATTGTATAACTCGGAGTAACTAACCATTCCCCTTGTTACACAAGAGGAAAGCCGTCGTGCTAGTGTTTCAGACAGGTCCACCAGAAGCGCGGCGAAGAGAGCACACATGCAGTAGCAGCAGTCACAGCCGACACCACCACCACAGCCTCAGCCTGCTACGCCACCGGTGGCAGGAGGGGTCCCTGCGGGGTACATGTCCGGGGTTACCCCTGGATATGCACCTGGTTGGGACCAGCCCACCTACCAGCCGAGTGCGAGTGGTATGGCTTGGGAAGATGCGAGCAGTGCTCAGTGGGCCACACCCGCTAGTTCTAGCTTTGGTGGTCCACCTCCGTCTTCGTCCTTCTGACAGCACTCCTCAGCCTCTGCACGCGATGCTCAGCTTGCGCAGCGGATGGGGGAGCTCACCGTTCAGGTCACGGGATTGGAGGAGACGCTGAACACCCACGTCGAGTCTACCTCAGCGTGGCAGCGTCAGGCTGGTGAGAGGATAGCAGCCATGCAGCAGGATCAGCAGCGATACATGGAGGCGCAGAGGGCTTACTACGCGAGTCAGGGTTTCTTCTACCCTCCTCCGCAGTGAGCCTGAAGCTAGCTTGGGGGAGGACCCCCATCCTAAGGTAACTTGTATCTTCCTTTGTTTTCAGAATATCTTATAAATGAAAATCTAAAAAAATCTGCAAAAATAAAAAGACCAAAAATATTTATTTGCTTTCATCATCATCGTTTGCTTAGTTTGCTTTGATATGCTTAGTAAGAATGCTTTGCCTCTATGGTTGAAATGATGAATAGTTGCTCTGTTTATTCTTCTCGTATGTCTTGCCTACAACTTTGTATCCTACCTAAGTTTTGAGTTTGTTGGCTTGTATGTTCAAACCTTAACTTGAAAACTGTGGGTAGCAAAAAGTATGATCCTTGCCTAAGTTGTTGTGAGACATGACATGGTAGAATAGAGTGCTATGATCTTGTGCTTAGTGATGCTTGACATCCGGAGTTTTCCTTTTTGAAAAAAAAACAAAACATGATGAGTTTCTCAATGATGAGAATTTCCCATCCAAGGCCATATGTAGATTCTAGTTCTTAGCCTCCACATATGCAGCTTGTTCTCTCATTGAGCTTTGTCAAATTGTTGTGACCCTTGTTAGAACTCATACTCCCCTGATCAAGATCACGTACACGTTCATGTTAAAACTTCTACACTAGAAGTTAGCATTCACCACTTACTCCATATTGTTTATGCATTCTTCCATAAATAAAACGCTATGTATCTTTGCATTATTCATCCATCTCCAAATATCTCCAATAGAGACAAAGGGCTAGCCAAAGAAAAAAAGAAAAAAAAGCATGCTCAAAAGCATGGCAAAAATAAATAAAACAAAGCTAGCCCAATTCTCGAAATTTTCAAAAGGAGAAAAAGGGATTGATTTATGCAAGAGAAAGAGTTCCACCATGTAGATGGTAACAACTAGTACCTACTCCGGGGCTAGTGTCCACCTTACCATCAATCCCTCATTTCCTCATATAAAGCATGTCAATATCTAGCACCCATTTCCGGGCCTAGTATCCACCTTGCCATGCTCACATCCATCACACACATATGCACATCTTTATCAGGATGTATGTTTGTTTCTTCCAAGGATCCGGTTTTTGACTTAGCAATATATGAGAGACAAGTATGCCACATCTTCCCTACCTACAGCTCCACATAAAGCCTATTAGGAGTAGGATGTGAAGAAAGGCAACATTGATGCCTTGGTGAGGAACCATACACTTTTGAGCGATCCGAGAGTATCATTTGAGGAACTCTGATTTTCTTTTGAAAAATTTGCAAAACCTCCGGATTGATAAGCTGATCAAGATATGAGTGATTATGCACATTGTTCACATTTCTTAACGCAATCACCTAAGAACAGGTTTGGAACCCATCCTGGTAATAGCGCCAGAAATGCTGGTTGGTAAATCATAGCATTACAGAGATCCGCAAGCGCACGGAAGTACCATTGTAGCATTTCCCCAAAGGAGTATTCAAAAGGGTATCGAATCCAAGGAAGACATTGGCAGAATGACAAGATCAACTCTATTGCAATGAGTATAGATCATAGACGAAAATAAATCAGACACTCAAATACAGGGGTAAGATATGATAATAGGGGTAGTGTGATCACACACACTCACTCTCTCTCTCTCTAAGGGCCCTAGGCATAGGAGGCGACACACGAGTTAGTTCTAGGTTCTTATGTACTATACACATAAAGCTGGTAGGAACGAATTAGATACACTAGCGTTGAAGAACATTGACTTAAGCACCCAGGTACCACGGGGAGATAACCTCCCGCGTTGCTTCCGCACAACTCCGGTTGTTATATTTTAGACTCCTACAGCTTATCTGAACGTGGGGGATTTTAGAGGACCAACGGCTGTCACTACCGCGGCCTACCCCAAGACAAACCGTGGGATAAACTCATAAGTAAGGTAGCTATGCAACCCAAGCACCATGCTTACGTTGTTAGCCGGACTTGACCGGCCCGAGCTATTGTGACCCAGGTCAAGCCACCAGATAAACCAGCCAATTACACCGAGTACCGTAGCTTAAGCACAGACTTCATACAACGCAATCGTGTCATCTAATTAGATCAAACCAGGTTAGGTACACAAACGGATTCGTGTTTTCCTATGTCTGTTCAACTGGATCAAAGGGTCGTGTTCGCGAAGAACACGAGCCTCTAACTTATGAACAAACACCAGAAATATGTAAAAGTCACCCGTCAAGTGGATCGAAAGGCCTTGTTCATCAAGAACAGGAGCCTCTAAATGATGAACAGGTGAAGAACACATGAACAAATCACTCATGTATACTAACACAACTTTATATGAAATAGATAAATAACTGAAGTAGATCAAAGTCATACAAATGAAATAAGATACAAAAGGACTCATACCTAGATCCCAAAGTAGACTTGGAACCTGAATTAGAACTACTCTAGCCTACCTCCTAGCCTTGAGACTAAAAGTGAGAGAGGTGTTACAAGTGTGGATGTCTCATAACTGAGGCCCCTCTCCTTCTATTTATAGGCCCGTGCACCGGCAAGAAATGGAGGCAAACACCACGGGGATGGCGCCTAGGACCAATAGGGAACCACCACGTGGAAGCCCCTGAGTGACGGCCACAAGGTCGGTTCGGCCGACCTGTGGGGTCGGCCGACCCCCTGTGGGCCCCACTCGGGGTGTGCTTCCTCCTGGAGGCTGCCCTGTGGGTCCTTAAGTCGGTTCCCGGTGTCCACCCTGTTTTGGCGCAGTTTGCATGCCTTTGTGGGCCCATGGATCCATGTGTTGTCCACGTGTCACACTCTGATTCGTCGGGGGTTACTTCACTTGGATTGCTCGCATGGCATGCATGCATGGCTCCCTAGTTGGCAGGTGTGCATGCATGGCATCCTTGTTGGCAGGCCACCTAGGATGAGGTGATGTGGCATGGACCATAGAAGGTGAGTTTGTCACTCTTTTCCTGCTTATTTTCCTATAATCAAATAATTTCCAAGGACAAGTGGAACTACATTATTCTTAACTAAATACGTGTAAGAAATGCGTTATGCTCCTTTATTCATGAGTATATTGACGGCTAAAGTAGGTACTTAACAGCCGTCAACAACTCCCCCAAGCTAGTCTCTTGCTCGTCCCGAGCAAGAGATTAAGGACTTAGGTTGGTTCATCAGGAGTTGCTACGATGTTGTATTCCTAATGTATAACAAGATACAGCTAGGTACTCTATCAAGAGTTGAAGAAGTTGGCATTGATCTTACCTTACACTCGATTGATATGGGGCGTGTAGCTTCACCTGCCTTGGGCGGTTGAAAGATAGAATGGTTGTATAAAGATTACTAATCACATGTACCTTGATCAGTCATCAATCCGGAGGCTTTGCAGGTTTTTCAAAAAGAAATCAAAGTTCCTCAAATGATACTCTCGGATCGCTCAATGCGTATGATTCCTCACCAAGGTTTTGATTTGCCTTCTTTCACTTCCTACTCCTAATAAGTTGATATGTGGAGCTGTAGGTAGGGAAAACATGTGGCATACCTGTTTCTCATATATTGTCGAGTCGAAAACCGGATCCTTGGGAGAACAAGTCATACACCCTAATCAAGATGTGCAAAAGTGTGTGTATGGTGGATGGATAATGAACTCCTATTTGCATGATTTTACTCTCCTCCTTTTCGAAATTTTTGAGACATGGGCTATGTCTCTTTATTCTTTTTTTATGCATGCCCTTGAGCATGTTTCTCTCTTTTTTTTACTAACATAGCCCAAAGTCCTTGCTGAATATTTTTGGAGGGAGAATAATCATGGAACATGCGCTGAGCTTTATTTTGTGGAATGGATGGGAAATGGATGAAATGATGGTTGCTAACTTCCAGTGTAGAAGTTTCGCATATGATGGTGTGTACGTGATCTTGATCATAGGAGTATGACAAGTTACTCGACGAGGGTCACAACAATTCGACAAGATTCAATGAAGAAATCAAGTAGCATATGTGGAGGTTAACAAAAAGCTAAGATCTACATATGGCCTTGGATAGGAATTTCTTATCATTGAGGAACTTATCATTTTAACATTTTTCAAAAGAAAACTCCGGATATCAAACATCACTTAGTACTAGCTCTTAGCAACTCTATTATACCATATCATACCTCGCAACAACTTAGGCAAAGATCATGCTTTTTGCCACCCACAAATTTCAAGCTCAGGTTCGATCATACAAGCCAACAAACTCAAAACTTGGATAGGATACTAAGTTGTAAACAAGGCATACAAGAGGAATAAACAGAGCAACTATTCATCATTTCAACCATGGAGAATAAGAACACTCTTACCGCGCATATGAAAACAAACTAATTTAAGAAAGGCAATAAATATTTTTGGTCTTTTTAATTTTTTCAGATTTTTATGTGTTTTTAGCATATGGGGTTCTGAAAACAATGAAAGATACAAGTTACCTCAGAAAGGGGGTCCTCCCCCAAGCTAGCTTCAGGCTCACTGCTGTGGAGGGTGGTACCCAACCACACGTAGTAAGCCCTTTGCTCCTCAATCTGTCGCAGCTGTCTCTGCTCCATGGTGTGAATCCTCTCGCCCGTCATACGCTGCCAGTCCCGAGTGGACTCAGCCTGCTGGTGCATCGTCTCCTCCATGGTACCGACACGGATGTTGAGCTCGCTCATCTGCTGAGTGAGGGTGGCCCCACGAGATGACGAGCGCAACCCGGACGATGAAGACGAATCCCTGTAGGTAGTGCCGGCGGGCCGAACCCACTCGCCACTCCCTGCACTAGCCCAGGTCGAGCTACTCGCACCCGGCTGACTCATGGGTTGGTCCCAACCGGGGGCATATCCGGGTGTAACTCCAGACATGTACCCGGCCGAGGCCCATGCGCCAGACAGCGGTGGTGTAGACTGAGGCTGTGGCTGAGGTGACGGCTGCGGTGATGGCTGTGGCGGTTGTTGTGCTGTCGCTGCCCTCCTCGCTGCACTCCTAGTGACCCTGTCTCCAGAAATGCTAGAACGACGAGGTTCCTCAAGAGGAACGGTCAGTGGCCCTTGGCCGTACAAACGGAAATCCGGGTTAGGCAACCAAATCTGGTTTGCGTGACCAGGGTAAAAGAAAACCAAGGAATCATCCGGACCCTTTTTAAGAGTATGTCCTTGAATCAGATACGCCTCATCTATCATGGCCCGGGGAGAATCAATGTAGGGAACGTTAGCCCCTAGTAAAATCCCAAGACCCGAAATGAGATGTGTGATCAGGGACGTACACTCAATAGAACCTATCATCCTAAAATTTGTCAACCACTGCCGAATCATAGCTTGCACTAGGGTGATTTTGATCCGTCTGATCGCGACATATAATATCCTCATCTCGTCTGTGCGCACAGTTCGAACATCATCCCTTTGAAAGAGAGTGATGGCGAGCCACTTATGCCACAGTCGGAGAGTGGGATGCGTGATATCGTTGCACCGAGGTGCTAACTTGCCGCGGACAGGCCGACCAGAAATCTCTTCCCAAAAACTATCTTGAATAAAATCACTGCAAGCTTGATCGAGAGAAATAGCACAACGACGATGAAAACCGAGAGCACGACTAAGATCATGCCATGAGACTCGATACGACGTTCCATGTAAACGAAACGTAATACCAGTCTCATCCTCCCGAAGAGTACAAAGGAACTGAATGGTGAGCGGCCTAGAACCGATCTCCCACACCGGAACAAAGTTCTCCCAACCAAGAGCATGCCAAATGGAATCGAACTCGGAGTCCATACCTGTTTTCTCGAGAAGGGCTGAGTCAAACTCCTTGGTGTTGGCGGAGACTCGATCCTTGATGAGAGCATAGGCCTGTCTCTCCCGGCCGTCCCTTAAGTCGATGAAGGCGGCATCGGTGTTGATCACCCCTTCGGCTCGTTGTGTGGGTAGCTCCTCCTCTTCCTCTTCTTAATGGTCGGTTGACATTGGACTTGGTGTAGCTCCGGAGTGGTGAGACGAGCCCTCTCCGTCTCTAGAACGGCGTGAGCGGGTTGTTGGTATTTCTTAACGTCACCACTATGGCGCCGGGATAGCGTGAGCGTGTAAGAATCACCCGGGTATACTGACGGGCGCGAACGAATCCGCAAGCGCACGGATACATCATTGTAGCACTTCACCTCAGGAGTATTCCCAAGGGTATCGAATCCAAGGAACGGTATGGGGGACTCTACGAGTGACTATCCAAGGGAACACAATCCATGCTGAGGTAGGTGAGTGATGTGAAGTCTCCTGTAGGTTCTCGACTCTAGAGAGGAACAAGCTCGGATAAGATCTCGCTTCGGACACCGACCCCTCGTGACTATAACAATTGGTTCACGGCAAAGGGTTCCCTACACGCTGTATCCGAACGTGGGGGATTTCAGAGGGTCCAACGGCTGTCACTACCGCGACCTACCCCAAGACAAACCGTGGGATACAGGGCATTCGAAGGATAACCAGCAGTCTAGACACCACGTCTACACCGCCGACTACTACTATAGCACGACTACGTCTGACGTCCCGTAGAAACACTATAGCACTCCGTATAAATACAAAGCGACGAACCCGCGAGGTTGAGCTAGACCTTACTCGTCACTGAATCGATTCGCGTGAGGACATATGATTGATACTTGGTCTAAATTAGATATGTATGAGCTCACTATACTCTAATAGACAGGCAATCATACAAACGAGATGCAAACTTATGCGATGATCACAGAAGATCTAGGGTCGTGTTCGTGAAGAACACGAGCCTCTAACTTATGAACAAACGCAAAAGTATGAATTACTTGTTCGTCAACTAGATCGAGGAGGCACATTCATGAAGAACGTGAGCCTCTAAATGATGAACGAACGAAGAACTCAAGAACAACTCATTCATGCATGAGAGCCACTTTAGTCTAAATAGGAAATAATGAAATACTCACTTTAGTCTAAATGAAGAACAACATCGCTCACGAGGTACAAGGAGATGATGGATGATGAACGAATCATCACCACCTCACCTCTACTCATCCACACACTCCTCTCTACCTAGCACCACCTAGTCTAGATCCTCCACACACACACACATGGTGGGATGAGATTTCACCTCCACCAAGAGAGAATGAGAGGGGGAGAAAGAGGAAAGGTGAGAAATGGCTTCAAGTGTGCTTCACCCTCTTCTTACCCCACTCTCCTCCTATTTATAGGCTTGTGCAACCGGCGTGAGAGCACCCAAACACCCCAGAAATGGCCTCTAGAACCAATGACCGAGCACCACGTGGAAGCCCCTGAGTGGGCGCCACAAGGTCGGTTCGGTCGACCTGTGGGGTCGGCCGACCCCCTGTGGGCCCCACTCAGGGTGTGCTTTCGCGCGGTGGCTGCCCTGTGGGTCCTGAGGTCGGTTCCCGGTGTCCACGTGGTTTGGAGGCGGTTTAGGCGCTCTGGTGGGCCATAGGATCCATGTGATGCCTGCATGGCGGCTTCTGATTCGCCGAGGCTTCCTTCCTTGGATTGGTGATGTCATGGATCCAGGGGATGCTTGCATGCAGCCTCTCATTGGCTGAGCCCAACTTGCTAGGATCATGAGGGTGTCTTTTCTCTTCATTTCTTATGCCAAACACCTGCATTCAACTTACCATAGCCACTGGTGGAAATTGTCAGTTTAAACCCCTATTCTAGTGTGGATGCTTAGTTCTTATGATAAAATACAGGGATTGACGGCCCTAAATTAGGTACTTAACAGCTGTCAACAACTCCCCCACACTTGCCCTTTGCTCGTCCCGAGCGAAAGGGAAGATCACATGGGATTGAACCAAAGGTATAAGGCAAACATAATAGTTATTCCAAGTCATACCTTGCTCTTGTGAACTCTGTGGATTGGCTACAATGCCATCTTGGGTAGTTGATAAGAGGAATGACCATGAATCGAGTCTCTTAAGCACCTGTTGGTAAGTACTTGGGGTTTTCTTGATAATTTTTAAAGAAAAAAGAACCGCTCTGCCCTCCTTCTTTGATTCTCTCGGATCGCTCAATGTGTATATGTCCTCACCAAGGCATTAGATTGCCTTTTTTCACCCTACTTCTAATGATGATTGTATTTGGAGCTCAGGGTAGGATAAAGGTAAAGCATACTTGTATCATATATATTGCAGAGTCAAAAACTGGATCCACAGAGAAAATCAAATCATACAATCAGATCAAGATGTGCACATGTATGGGTACGGTGAGTATGGTAAGGTGGATACTAGGCCCGGAATGGGTGCTAGCTATTACCATACATGTATGATGAATGTTGATTGATGGTGAGGTGGACACTAGCCCCGGAATGGATACTAGTTATCACCATCTAGATTATGGAACTCCTTTTTGCATGATTCTCCGTTTTTGTATACGAAATCTTTTGAGAGCATGGCTATCTCTATACTTTTCTCTTTTTTTTCAACACTAGACCTTCATGTGTCCATATTTTTTTTTCATAGCCATGTCTCTTTATGTAGCAAAAACTAGGAGGGAGAGATCAACACATATAGAGTTTTATTATCACGGAATGGATGGATAATACAATGCTAACTTCCAGGGTAGAAGCATAGCAAGGGGGATAAAGTGGCGTGCACATGAATCTTGACCATGAAAGTAATGAAAAGAATTCTCACAAGAGTCACAGAATTTGGCAAAGCTCAATGCAATAACAAGCAGCATATGGGTATAAGGTTTTCAACTAAAATCATCATATGGCTTTGTAGGACGGTGGTATATCAAAGAGGAGCTTTGCAAGAGCATTTTTTTTAAAACAAAATTATCCCAAGGGCCGGAACCAACAGAGTTAAGATCATGTCATCAAATCATATCTCACTTGTCAACTACTTAGATAAGCATGTTGTCCTTATGATGATATTGTTCACAAGCCTCAAGGTTATAAACGAGGAATAAAACTTACGCATGTCAACCCTAGGCATGGAGTAAGCATTTCCATAGATTTCTTGAGTTAATTTATGGAGAATTTATCAAGCATGAGCGTACAAACTCAGAAATCATGGTGAAATGAGGAAGAGATGCAAACCAGCGCTGGTTTCTGTGTGGACCAGATGGGGATTCCTGTGATGCGCATGAATGCATGTCCCGTTCAGGTTCTCTAAGCGTGGTCGATCGTAAGCGCTATGTGAGCGTAGTGTGGGTGCAATAATGATCCGTCGTGTTCGCATTTGGAGAGTGCAGCTCTCCCCCACACTGTTTTGTACCTGGGTGCTGTTCTTCGATACAAAAAGCAAAAACAAAAATAACTAACACACGAGTGACTCAACCGGGTTACAGGACCGGTGGAGTCAAAATTTATTCATTCAAGTTCACTAATAATAAAGAAATAGGCGCTTACACAAATGATGCAATAAAGGAAATAAATGAAAGGGAAATAAATTAAGGGAAATAAATTAAACCTAACTAAGCGCCTATGAAGGGAAATAAGAGTGGGGTACGACCCTCTACTCAGCATCATAGAGGTCCTCGTGCCCCCGTGGCCACGAAGAGGCGCCTCATCTTGGCGCACAGGCCACAGCGAAGATCGCGGAGGTCATCTCTAAGCTCAGCGAGATCCACCTTCTGCTCCGCACTGATGGTCTTCAGCTTCTCTCACTCCCTGCCTAGTTCCTCCACTAGTGGGGTCATCCTGGCTGCAGTGGGAGTCTTAGGAGATCGCTCGGGCACCCGAGTCTTCTCCCTCGACTTCCTGGATGCCCGTGGTGTGGACCTGCTGCCCAACTCAAATTCTTCATTTATTTCCTTCAAAGTCGGAGGTGCACGGCTGCTCTTCCTGCTGGTGCTGTCTGGGCTAGCGAACCTAGGCTTCCCTGGCTCCGAGACTGGTGGAGGCGACGAAGGCACAGCAGGGGCCGAACGGCCTCTCACTCCAGAGGCTCCCGGAATGTTGAGCCGAGGTGGTGGAACCACCAGAGGTGGCAGAGTTGTGGGTCTTGGCCGGACTTCCACCTTCCTCTGGTAGGGACTGCTGGCATGCCCCCGTGGCTTCCTCGCTTTCCCGGGCGAAGCAGATCGGTCGGAAGTGCATGGAACGGGGGGTGTGAAAGGCGGCACAGCCATCCCCTTGAGATCTGAAATTCTGTCGATGGTGGCGCTCGGTCCTTGGTTCCCAACCGGAGGACGAGAGGCGAGCGGCGGCACCTCGAAGATGCACGCAACCTCCATAGGTGCCACCCCTGTGGGAGATGCAGCAATGGCAGGGACACCCCCCTCAACGGGTTCACCGGAAGAGGGTGCCGCGGCAAAGGGGACAAGGCTCTTGTCGGCCATGAGGACTGCCGCAACGGCGAGGGAGGGAGGTGGGCAGGGGAGGCAAGGGTTCTGCGTGACGCAAAACTCCGTCACGCGGCGAGAGAAGGGTTTCTGGAGGACGAAAGAGTGCGTACACGAAAAACGAGACGCAGCGGCAGCCCTAGTGGGTCGGCCGACCTAGGGGGTCGGCCGAGCCCATCTGGGCTCCGCTGGGCCTCAGCTTCGGCGTGCGGGCTCTGGCGGGGCTCAGGGTCCCTGGGTCAGGTGGCCCACCAAATCTAAGGTTGGAGGCTTCAGCAAGGGCTAGAATGGAATTTCGGGCATAATACTGCCTTCTATTCCAAACAACTTTACTTTAACCTCTTTATATTTTAATAGCTCAACTTGGGGACTTTACCTGGACTCATACCTGGATGAAGAGTTTTTGTTGCCCTGTTGCTCATATCGTCCATTTTCTCTAATAATATCCTCCTTGCAGGTTTCTTTATGATAGGATGTATTTTCTTTCCTGCGTGGTTAGTGCATGTATACGATGCAAGCTGTATAAATGGTGAAACAGAGATAATCCTCACAACCATCCTAAGGTAACTATGATGGGTAACCTTAGGAAGGAAGCGCAACTAGAAAGGCTATAGCACTAAGGACGAGAGATGATAGAGGTGATGGAGTTGAGCACAAAATCCGGGCCTAAAGCCTAGAGTGCTCTAAGAGTGAAGCTTTTCACCTATTGGACCCCCGATTGAGTGAGTGAAAGTTTATGGGTCGAACGATCATTTGAGCTGTAGATCAAGAGTGACAGACTTGCTAGTTCATCCTCTCCTTGGGTCGACAAAGGACCTCACCCTCACCTAAGTGGGATGACACATGAGCTAACCCAAGCTTCCAACGGGAGTGTAAAGGATAGGTGTGTAACCACGCTCCCGTAGGGCATCGATCAGGTCAAGAAGTGAAGAGTAGGATTTGCATCCACTTGACTTGATCGGCATCGGTCTTAGCTGAACTTAAGATGATGAGATGGATTGCTCAGCTAGACCGGATATAAGTTTGTGCTTCCGTAAGCCAAAGATATTGAGGTTTTATGCGCCAGGGCTCGTGTTTTAGCATAACCCTCAGTGTGGCGGCACTTTGGATTAAGCATTGACATGAAGCATGAAAAACTTCTATCGTGACCTCCCCTGGAGAGTTGCGGGCAAGGTTGAAGGGATCGTCCCTGCCAGGAACGATTCTTCTTCCTCGACCACTACCCTCCTCCTTCCCTCGAGACTAAGTCTCGAAGGCCGGATTTTTAAGAGAAGAAACCATAGGGGAATCTAGGGGCAGAATTTGCACTAAGTGCTCTTTCCCATAGATTCCTGCCAGTGAGGAGCGATATCTTCGACCAGAGCACAGAGAATTTTGGCATGTAAGCTCAGGCTCTCTCGAAGATTGGCTTAGGCATTTCGACATTTTCTCGTTTGGCTACCTCGTCTCTCGAGTCAGGTGGGGGGCTGAAATCTCGAATCTCTCCTAGAATTTCCAGTCCCTGTTCTGGCCCTAAGAGCACAAAGGCGCCTCCCGAAATGGCATCAAGCATCATACCACAATCTCTTCGTAAACCAAACCAAAAATGCTGCAAGAGCACTGGGTCGGGTAGACCAAGGATCGGGCACGTTTCAACCAAAGAGGCAAAACGATGCCATGCCATGCCTAAGGTTTCCTTCTCTTTGTTTGAAACTGAGGATTGCCATTCTTAAGGAAACGACACGCCGTAGCGGAAAGAATCAAGTGCAAAAAGATGCTCTTAATTCCTCCCAGCGTAGGTGGTTGCAATCGAAACAATGGTACCAAGATTTCGCTTCCTCGGAGAGGGAGAACGGAAACAGGTTCCTCTTAAGAACATCTTGTGTTGCCCCGGTTTTACCCTGGGTGGAACACAATAGCTCAAAGTCTCTTACGTGATCATAGGGGTTCTCATGACTCATCCCCAAGAAGGGTTTTTCCTCAACTAGCTTCATGAGAGATGGGTGAACCATACAAGGTGTTAGAAGAGCGGGTTGTCTCCAGAAAGTTGATTCCATGGTTTCACTCATAATGGGCGGAAGGTGTGTACAAGGATAACCTTCCTGGGATAGTGGGGGTAAAGGTAGAAATAAAAGAAAAAAACAAAAGATACGAGGATAGTCGGGTTCGTAGATTCTCGACAAACGTTCCATGGCAACAGCGCCAGAAATGCTTGTTGGTATTTCTTAACGTCACCACTATGGCGCCGGCATAGCGTGAGCGTGTAAGAATCACCCGGGTATACTGACAGGTGCGAACGAATCCGCAAGTGCACGGATACACCGTTGTAGCACTTCACCTCAGGAGTATTCCCAAGGGTATCGAATCCAAGGAACGGTATGGGGGACTCTACGAGTGACTATCCAAGGGAACACAGTCCCTGCTGAGGTAGGTGAGTGATGTGAAGTCTCCTGTAGGTTCTCGACTCTAGAGAGGAACAAGCTCAGATAAGATCTCGCTTCGGACACCGGCCCCTCCTGACTATAACAGTTGGTTCACGGCAAAGGGTTGCCTACACGCTGTATCCGAACGTGGGGGATTTCAGATGGTCCAACGGCTGTCACTACCGCGGCCTACCCCAAGACAAACCGTGGGATACAGGGCATTCGAAGGATAACCAGCAGTCTAGACACCACGTCTACACCGCCGACTACTACTATAGCACGGCTACGTCTGACGTCCCGTAGAAAAACTATAGCACTCCGTATAAATACGAAGCGACGAACCCGCGAGGTTGAGTTAGACCTTACTCGTCACTGAATCGATTCGCGCGAGGAGATATGATTGATACTTGGTCTAAATTAGATATGTATGAGCTCACTATACTCTAATAGACAGGCAATCATACAAACGAGATGCAAACTTATGCGATGATCACAGAAGATCTAGGGTCGTGTTCGTGAAGAACACGAGCCTCTAACTTATGAACAAACGCAAAAGTATGAATTACTTGTTTGTCAACTAGATCGAGGAGGCACATTCATGAAGAACGTGAGCCTCTAAATGATGAACGAACGAAGAACTCAAGAACAACTCATTCATGCATGAGAGCCACTTTAGTCTAAATAGAAAATAATGAAATACTCACTTTAGTCTAAATGAAGAACAGCATCGCTCACGAGGTACAAGGAGATGATGGATGATGAACGAATCATCACCACCTCACCTCTACTCATCCACACACTCCTCTCTACCTAGCACCACCTAGTCTAGATCCTCCACACACACACTCATGGTGGGATGAGGTTTCACCTCCACCAAGAGAGAATGAGAGAGGGAGAAAGAGGAAAGGTGAGAAATGGCTTCAAGTGTGCTTCACCCTCTTCTTACCCCCCTTCTCCTCCTATTTATAGGCTTGTGCAACCGGCGTGAGAGCACCCAAACACCCCGGAAATGGCCTCTAGAACCAATGACCGAGCACCACGTGGAAGCCCCTGAGTGGGCGCCACAAGGTCGGTTCGACCGACCTGTGGGGTCGGCCGACCCCCTGTGGGCCCCACTCGGGGTGTGCTTTCGCGTGGTGGCTACCCTGTGGGTCCTGAGGTCGGTTCCCGGTGTCCACGTGGTTTGGAGGCGGTTTAGGCGCTCTGGTGGGCCATAGGATCCATGTGATGCCTACATGGCGGCTTCTGATTCGCCGAGGCTTCCTTCCTTGGATTGGTGATGTCATAGATCCAGGGGATGCTTGCATGTAGCCTCTCATTGGCTGAGCCCAACTTGCTAGGATCATGAGGGTGTCTTTTCTCTTCATTTCTTATGCCAAACACCTGCATTCAACTTAGCATAGCCACTGGTGGAAATTGTCAGTTTAAACCCCTATTCTAGTGTGGATGCTTAGTTCTTATGATAAAATGCAGGGATTGACAGCCCTAAATTAGGAACTTAACAGCCGTCAACACGGGTCACCTTCCGGTACGCGCCGGCAATCCAACTCATCTTGCACAACAATGGGACAACACCAGCAACTCGGTGATGGGTTAGTGAAATCGAAATGGAATACTTACCGAGCTTGCTCCACCAATATTCAATACTCAACGACAATTTGGAGAGAGTGCTTGACACTTCCACTTGAGCAAGAAATCCAAGAAAACCAAAGAGCAAGAGCAAAGAGGGAGAGAGGGTGATGGAAATGAATGAATGGGTGGAGAAACCCCTCAATCCCCCTTCTATTTATAGGCAACCAAACCAGGCACCAGAGTAGAGGACAAAGGCAACGGCTAGGAGCCGTTGGAAGAGGCGGGGCTGTCACACCCTACAAATTCCATCACTTTAAAAGGAATAGAAACATGTTAGATTTTTTTTTCTAAGGGTTTTAAATAATTTTGACTAATTAACTTGCTTTTAAAGTATTAAATAATATTTAATTAATTTAGAAAACAACCAAGTGTTTGAATGCAAACATGCCTTTGCATTTGTTTTGTTTGATGTGTGTTGGAAAAAGAAAAAAACAAACAAAACCACAACCCTTCCTTCCTTCCCCTTCCTTGTTTTGGCCCAACCCTGCCGCGGCCCATCTTCCCCCTTTTCTTTTTTTCTTTTAACCGCGGCAGCCCACCATCTCCTCGCGGCCCGCTCTCCTTCGCGGCCCGTTTCGCCCCGCCGACCCACCTCCCCCCTCTCTCTCTCCCTGCGACTGACAGGCGGGACCCCCGTGTCAGGCCCTTCCCTAACCTCCCGCCCGCCGCTTCTCACCGTGGCCGCCGGCCACCGGCCTCCCCGACGCTGTCCCTCGCCCCGTGCCCCCTCCTCTCCTCCCCTTGAATGCATGAGTGTGCGACGCACCCACAACCCGCCGCCTCAGCCGCTCCCCTTCCAGAAACCGCCCCCCACCCGAGCTTCCACTGGCCATTAATGGCGCCCGCTGGTGTGCCGCCGCCCACCGCCTCTGCGCCGCCTCCTCTGCCCCCTTCTACCCTATAAAAGGATGCCCTCGAGCTCCTCTACTCCTCACACCGCTCCTCTCCCTCTCCTCCTCGCCTACACGGTGCCGCCCCGGAGCTCACCGCCATCGGCCGCCGCGCCGCCCCGATCCGTCTCTCCGCCGCTCCTCCCTCCTGTACAAGCCCCTTGGTGAGTTTCTCGCGCCCTCCTCTTAGTTTTGGTCTTTTCCCCATCCAAAATGGTGCACGGGAGGCCCCTGGTTGCCGTTCGCCAGCGAACTCCGGCGAAGCTGCGCCGGGCGCCGCCATCCCGCGCCGTAGCGCCGCCGTCTCGCCGCCTGCAGGCCACGGCGACCGTCGATCGTGCGATCGACGCTCCAGATCGCGCCCCACCCTGAGTCAAACAAAAACATAACGGTCAACACCAGCTCTCCGCTGCCATTTTGCAAAAAAGCCCCCGCAGTTTTCAATATCACAAGTACACCCTCCCACCTCCAAAGATGCTTACAAACAAGTCCTGGTTATTCCGTTTTAACCCCTAGGCTTCTTAGTTTTTCCAGCCGAGGTCCAAGCTTTGTCCTTTTGCATCAAAACCCTTCAGTTTTTATATGTAATTAGGTTTAGGTCCCTGGTTTCTTGCAGAAAAGCCCCTGGAGCCCAAGTTTTCTTACAATCTAGCCCCTAAATCTTGTTTTAGCCATATCTTTTCCGTCTTTTATCCGTTTTAAGCGTTCTTGGTGTCCATGCGACCGTCTCTCAGAGCCCGTCAGTTTTAGAAGCTTGTTTTAGCCTTTTGTAATGTTTGATGTATTGTTTTTATTTATTGTATGATTTTTGCTGTGCGCGTAGATATCGTGCCAGTGGGTGCTGAGCTACCTATCGCGGATCAAGATCAAGTTTTTGAAGAAGAAGAACCCCAGTGTTTAAACAAGGAAGGCAAGTGGATTTCCTCCCCTGCATATTCTATTTTGTCCCACACAACTTGCATTATAATTAAGTTTACACTTAAATATTGCTATGCATAAATTGATGGGAAAATCACCTTTTTAAGGACATGACTAGATTTTATCCCCATTACCTTGAATAACCCTTTTAAATAAATGTTTTGGGTAGAAATGCTTAGTTGCTATACCTTGGGATGGTTCAAGTGAAACTTTACAGAATGATGAATGATGAGCAAGTTTTGGTAACTTTGGTGAAAGATGATGTTTTTGATAATAAGATAATATGATTTAATTGGAACATGGAGAACCACCCAGGAAAACAGTGCAACCACAGTCCATATGGCTCTGGCTTAGCCAATTAATTAGGTGTGTGGAATTATCTGACGGCCTTATATGAAAGGAGCACAAGGGGCCGGAGTTGAAGGGGTATAGCCCGGTTCTTTTGGGGTAGCCGCCTTTGCTAAGGTGCTGACCATTAGGGAGGGTTATGGTCCGCTCCGCTGCTGTAACTGTCGCGGGTTGTTGGTCTTCTGCATATCTTTGTAAAGGCTTCGTAGTGGACCCCTAGCCACTCACCTCGGAAGTGTTTAAGGGTCTGATCAACCCAGGCAACATGGGGAACACGAGCTGTGGGTAAAGTGTACGATCTCTGCAGAGTGAAAACTAATCGATCGGCCGTGCTCACGGTCAAGAGCGGCCTGGACCCTCACATGATAAGTGAACTTGAACTTGGAAATTAAATCATGGATGTATATATGGTTTTTGGGATAATGTTTTCTAATGCTTAATTTTGGTTTGGTATACACTTACACCTAGTAAATAGGTGCTTGCTAATAAAATTTGACCAACTTAAAATGCTAACCGCTGCAAACTCTTAGCCTATCCTTGATAGCCTTGCATTTTCACCCTACTTGCTGAGCTCCAACCATAAGTGTGCTCACCCTTGCTTACCGCTGTTCAGAGGAGAACAATGGAGAAGAATACTTCAGCGACTACGATGAGTTCTGAGGATGTGTTTCCCCCAGTCAGATGCCTGTGGAGTTGAAGACGGTGCTGGATCGTCATAGCTATCGTTGTTCGTGTAAAGACCTTCGTGTCTATCCATGAGTGTAATAAAAGTTAATAAACCTCTTCTTGTACGTTTTTAGCATTGTTTCTGTTATTACACTCATTATGTCTATCGTATGTGTGAAATTGAGATCCTGGCACACATATGAGATGCATTCGGTTTTCTTCGGAAAATCGGGTGTGACAGAGTGGTACCAGAGCTATGCTGACTGTAGGACGCAGCCTTAGATAGAAATGGTCGTAATAAGGACTTATTTTCTAGAAAGTCGTGTCAGCTCTTCAAAATAAATCTTATTTCCACCTAAAAATCTATCTTATTTGTCCTTTGTTAAAATTGTACCCTTTTGTTTTATTCTGCTCTGAGTTTAGCTTTGTTCTATCAGATGGCTGGGTTTCAGCCGTACGCCAACAACAGAATGGAGCTGCCCCCGTTGGCTGAGCCAGTCGCAGAGAACCCCGGTGATGGCAGCGACGGTGATGCAGAAGAGTACTACTACGACGGTCCTCGTGAAGGGGATCCGACCTGTCGCATTCATTCCTCGGAGGATGAGCAAGGCTACTTTCCCTACCTGCTTCGTCAGACGCTGCGGGAATTGGGAAACATGGTGAAGCCGCTCTACGTCACCCACAGTTGGACAGAACCACCACTTGGTACCTTCTACATGACTCGAGTCCACGTCAGAGCTTTTGAGGAAACTACCAGAGGCTACCCTACGATCAAGGCACATGACTCCACCACACCTCACTCCACCTACAGTGCTTCTGTCAGCAACGCTGCAAGAAGAGCTTTGTGGTCTCTTCGTTCCAGGCGCAACCATGAGCTGAATATTAGTGACTTTCGTCACGTTCCTCGACACGTCAGTGGCACTGAGCACACAGTGGTTCAAGTTGGATATCCCGGGGAGAATCGTATCAACATCCTTGTTCAGGTCGTTGCAGGACTCAACACTGACTTGGAGGTTGCTACTGCTGAGTTGGACCAGACCCACGTAATACTGAAGGATGCCTATGAAAGGATCGCACGGTTGGAAGCCAAGCATGATGGAAGGGAGCCACCAGAGCAGCCCGCCGAGTTTTCTTGCGCTGCGATGTCACCACCCCGCAAGAGGCTCCGCTATGGCTCGTCCATCGCCACAACCGGTCTTCTTGAATAGGATGCCACCTTTTTCAGTTGATCGATAGATCCAATCCTGCGAGGACGTAAACAATGTAATAATGCTTGTTGGGTGAAAACATGTTTGATTTGGATCTTTGTCATGATTGAAATGCTTTATGGAGTGATGGCCATAAGTGCATTAATAAAATAAATAGTTTAAATTTAAAGTCTTTACCCCCTGTTCTTCTGTTAATCTTTATCAGTTCAACTTCCTATCTGAATATCTTCCCCTAACAATCAGATGGTAAACACCATGTCAGGAGGTGGACAAGACATTCCACCTGTGATTCGTGCTCACATCGCTAACCGGCGAAATCAAGTACTACATCCACCACGTAACCTAGCAATGGATCCGGCAATGCAGCAATTCTTAGCAGCCCAGACACAGTTGTTGCAGGCACTCACTGCTACCATTCAGAACATGCAAGCTCAACCGAACCAGCCATTACCTCAAGCACCTCTGCCACCTGCAAACAAATACAGAGAGTTCATGAGCCACCACCCACCTACCTACTCCCATTCAGTGGAACCTCTCGATGCCGATGATTGGCTTAAGACTATTAACAAGAAGTTGGATATAGTACAATGCACTGATCGTGAGAAAGTCTTGTACGCTGCAGGACGCCTAGAGGGCGCAGCAGCTGATTGGTGGGATGCATATACCGTTGCCCATGCTGCTCCCGACACCATCACCTGGCAGGAGTTCCAAGACGGTTTTCGTACACATCACATCCCAGCTGGTGTGATCAAGCTCAAGCAGAAGGAGTTTCTAGCTCTGAAGCAAGACAACATGTCTGTTAGTGAGTATCGGGATAAATTCACCCAGTTATCTCGTTATGCTCCAGATGAGGTAGACACAGACCCAAAGAGGCAAGAACGTTTCTTGGATGGCCTCATTGGCCCACTCCACTACCAGCTCCAGAGTCATACTTTTCCTAATTTCCAGACTTTGCTAGACAAAGCCATAGGCTTGGAAAGCAAATGTGCAGAACTTGTTGAAAGCAAGCGCAAGTTTCGGTCTCAGGGACAATCTAGCCGTAACACTCGTCCTCGTTTCAGTTCATCACAAGATTCTAAGTTCCATTCTGGGGAACAAGGCAGAAGTTATCAGGAGAATCAGCAGTTTCAGCGTTCATATCAAGAACCCGAAGATTTCAACCAAATAACCCCTCGTGCTCCAAATCCTTCTCAGAATCGTTCAGATGCACCAGTGAGGAACAACAACCCAGTTCGATCTAGTGGTTGTTTTAACTGCGGAGAATTGGGACACTATACTAGCGTTTGTCCCCAGCGCACACCTCAGAAGGGTAATGGTCAGAGACTCGGATAGTCATCGTCTCAAGTACGCACTGGGAATCCAAATTTTCAAGGTAAAAGAGGTCAACAGAACTACATGCGTGGTAGGGTGAACCACGTGACAGCTGAGCAAGCTCAAGAAGCCAAGGATGTTGTGCTTGGTACGTTCCTTATCAACTCTGTACCTGCAACAGTTTTATTTGATTCCGGGGCATCGCATTCATTTATTACTGAACAATTCGTGGCAAAGCATGATGTACCCATGAGTTCTATGAAGACACATTTGCTAGTTGGTTCCCCGAACGGTGAAATGAAATCCACCCATGTATGCCCAGAGGTCAATCTTAAAATTAGAGACATAAATTTTCAAGCTGACTTAGTAGTTCTAACATCCAGTGGAATAGATGTGATCCTTGGAATGGATTGGTTAGGCAAACATGATGGAATTATTCTATGTGCAAAGAAGTCGGTGCTCTTGACCAGCCCGCAAGGAGATAGGATTGAGTTTGCTGCCACCACCAGCCCAAAGAAGAAGGAAAAGTGAATCAAGCTCTGTGGTTCTACCCCAATATCTTTCCATATCAGCTTGTATCTCCTCAAGTTGTTTTCCAATCTCTCCGAATCTCGGGACGAGATTCTTTTTAAGGGGGTAGGATTTGTCACACCCTAAAAATTCCATCACTTTAAAAGGAATAGAAACATGTTACATTTTTTTCTAAGGGTTTTAAATAATTTTGACCAATTAACTTGCTTTTAAAGTATTAAATAATATTTCATTAATTTAGAAAACACCCAAGTGTTTGAATGCACACACGCCTTTGCATTTGTTTTGTTTGATGTGTGTTGGAAAAAGAAAAAAAACAAACAAAACCACAACCCTTCCTTCCTTCCCCTTCCCTGTTTTGGCCCAACCCTGCCGCGGCCCATCTTCCCCCTTTTCTTTTTTACTTTTAACCACGGCAGCCCACCATCTCCTCGCGGCCCGCTCTCCTTCGCGGCCCGTTTCATCCCAACGGCCCACCTCCCCCTCTCTCTTTCCCTGCGACTGACAGGCGCGACCCCCGTGTCAGGCCCTTTCCTAACCTCCCGCCCGCCGCTTCTCACTGTGGCCGCCGGCCACCGGCCTCCCCGGCGCTGTCCCTCGCCCCGCGCCCCCTCCTCTCCTCCCCTTGAATGCATGAGTGCGCGACGCACCCACCACCCGCCGCCTCGGCCGCTCCCCTTCCAGAAACCGCCCCCCACCCGAGCTTCCACTGGCCATTAATGGCGCCCGCCGGTGTGCCGCCGCCCACCGCCTCTGCGCCGCCTCCTCTGCCCCCTTCTACCCTATAAAAGGATGCCCTCGAGCTCCTCTACTCCTCACACCACTCCTCTCCCTCTCCTCCTCGCCTGCACGGTGCCGCCCCGGAGCTCACCACCGCCGGCCACCGCGCCGCCCCGATCCGTCTCTCCGCCGCTCCTCCCTCCTGTACAAGCCCCTTGGTGAGTTTCTCGCGCCGTCCTCTTAGTTTTGCTATTTTCCCCATCCAAAATGGTGTACAGGAGGCCCCTGGTTGCCGTTCGCCGGCGAACTCCGGCGAAGCTGCGCCGAGTGCCGCCATCCCGCGCCATAGCGCCGCCGTCTCGCCGCCTGCAGGCCACGGCGACCGTCGATCGTGCGATCGACGCTCCAGATCGCGCCCCACCCTGAGTCAAACAAAAACATAACGGTCAACACCAGCTCTCCGCTGCCATTTTGCAAAAAAAGCCCCCGCAGTTTTGAATATCACAAGTATACCCTCCCACCTCTAAAGATGCTTACAAACAAGTCCTGGTTTTTCCGTTTTAACCCCTAGGCTTCTTAGTTTTTCCAGCCGAGGTCCAAGCTTTGTCCTTTTGCATCAAAACCCTTCAGTTTTTATATGTAATTAGGTTTAGGTCCCTGGTTTCTTGCAGAAAAGCCCCTGGAGCCCAAGTTTTCTTACAATCTAGCCCCTGAACCTTGTTTTAGCCATATCTTTTCCGTCTTTTATCCGTTTTAAGCGTTCTTGGTGCCCATGCGACCGTCTCTCAGATCCCGTCAGTTTTAGAAGCTTGTTTTAGCCTTTTGTAATGTTTGATGTATTGTTTTTATTTATTGTATGATTTTTGCTGTGCACGTAGATATCGTGCCAGTGGGTGCTGAGCTACCGATCACGGATCAAGATCAAGTTTTTGAAGAAGAAGAACCCCAGTATTTAAACAAGGAAGGCAAGTGGATTTCCTCCCCTGCATATTCTATTTTGTCCCACACAACTTGCATTATAATTAAGTTTACACTTAAATATTGATATGCATAAATTTATGGGAAAATCACCTTTTTAAGGACATGACTAGATTTTATCCCCATTACCTTGAATAACCCTTTTAAATAAATGTTTTGGGTAGAAATGCTTAGTTGCTATACCTTGGGATGGTTCAAATGAAACTTTACAGAATGATGAATGATGAGCAAGTTTTGGTAACTTTGGTGAAAGATGATGTTTTTGATAATAAGATCATATGATTTAATTGGAACATGGAGAACCACCCAGGAAAACAGTGCAACCACAGTCCATATGGCTCTGGCTTAGCCAATTAATTAGGTGTGTGGAATTATCTGACGGCCTTATCCAAAAGGAGCACAGGGGGCCGGAGTTGAAGGGGTATAGCCCGGTTCTTTTGGGGTAGCAGCCTTTGCTAAGGTGCTGACCATTAGGGAGGGTTATGGTCCGCTCCGCTGCTGTAACTGTCGCGGGTTGTTGGTCTTCTGCATATCTTTGTAAAGGCTTCGTAGTGGACCCCTAGCCACTCACCTCGGAAGTGTTTAAAGGTCTGATCAACCCGGGCAACATGGGGACCACGAGCCGTGGGTAAAGTGTACGATCTCTGCAGAGTGAAAACTGATCGATCAGTCGTGCTCACGGTCAAGAGCGGCCTGGACCCTCACATGATAAGTGAACTTGAACTTGGAAATTAAATCATGGATGTATATATGGTTTTTGGGATAATGTTTTCTAATGCTTAATTTTGGTTTGGTATACACTTACACCTAGTAAATAGGTGCTTGCTAATAAAATTTGACCAACTTAAAATGCTAACCGCTGCAAACTCTTAGCCTATCCTTGATAGCCTTGCATTTTCACCCTACTTGCTGAGCTCCAACCATAAGTGTGCTCACCCTTGCTTACCGCTGTTCAGAGGAGAACAATGGAGAAGAATACTTCAGCGACTACGATGAGTTCTGAGGATGTGTTTCCCCCAGTCAGATGCCTGTGGAGTTGAAGACGGTGCTGGATCGTCATAGCTATCGTTGTTCGTGTAAAGACCTTCGTGTCTATCCATGAGTGTAATAAAAGTTAATAAACCTCTTCTTGTACGTTTTTTAGCATTGTTTCTGTTATTACACTCATTATGTCTATCGTATGTGTGAAATTGAGATCCTGGCACACATATGAGATGCATTCGGTTTTCTTCGGAAAATTGGGTGCGACAGGGGCCCACATGACCGTTGGCCAGGGTCGGCCGACCCCAGGGGTCGGTCGACCCCCTGCCGAGCCCGCCTGCTTCCAGCTTTTTGCAACGGCTCTCTAACGGGCACCTGATGTCCTGCCCAGATGTCTAGGTCCAAATTTGCCCAGAATGTTGCTCGAAAAATTTTGTATGACTTTTCACTCAAGAATTTATTTTCAGAATTTTATTCGAAAGGGGAAATTTGGCTAGAAAAATCTAGCATGCAGATGTAAGGTTGGAAAATTCAAATATGCATTTGGAAAAATCAAATAAATTTTTAGAAGGGAAATATGAGATAAATACCAATTTTACCTTTTGGCAAAAAGGACTCATCTTTTTAAGTCTAAGAGCGAGACTTTTCTCGGCGATCAATTCCACTCGTCACCCCATTCCCGAGAAATTGATGGAGATGACTTCTGTATTTCCCGCCGCACCCTTCTTGTTTTCTTAGGCTTTGTTGGAGTAGTGGGAAGTCGCGGGGGTTGTGGCTCCGTCCATGCCCCTGATTGCTCATTTTTGCCCTGCAGTGTATAGCATTTCTCTTTTGTTACTTGAAATCGGAACATCAAGTTCCTCTTCCCAATGCGGAATCGGATCGTTCCGGCTCCCACATTGATCCTTGCGTTGGCGTCACTCAGGAACGGTCTCCCAAGAATGAGAGGCATTCCCTCATCATCTTGCATATCAAGGACCACGAAATCCGCAAAGATGCAAGAACCTTGGACGAATACCAATAAATTCTCTACTATCCCCTCTGGATGTCGGATCGATGCATCAGCAAGTTGGACGGCTATCGCAGTTGGAGTTAGAGCTGGATACCCCAATTGTTCAAACATGGCCTTGGACATAAGGTTAACACTTGCACCAAGGTCACAGAGAGCATGCTTAATCTTCTGGTAATATATCTTGCAGGTGATAGCCGGATAACCAGGATCTTTCTTGTGTGTGATTGTTGAAGATTCCCATGGGTCAAGTACCTGCTGAATGGGCTTCCCTGCATAGTCGGTGGCTTGTGCCCGCCCAGATGGCTTACCCCATCTGGTGGACACTACACAAACATTTTCACAGGAGGACACGGGTTGCCCCGGGATCTTCCCGTCTTCAGCAGAGGGAACCAAAGCAGCTAATTGAGCCAACTGGGTTTCTATCATCTTATTGAAGCTCAACTGGTTCTTAAGAGCAGACGAGAGGCTATCAATTTTAACATTAAGGCTCTCAAAGGCCTTATCATAGGCAGCTATTTTCTTATTATAACATTCATTAATCTTAGCTTGCCCAAAGACTAGATCTCTCAAGGAAGGTTGGATTGGTTTAAAGGATTACCTTGATTACCTCCTTGATAATAAGGGCGCGATTGATTCCACGTTTGACCTCCTTGTGGACGATAACCGTTGTTGTTGCCGTTCATGTACATCACATCCTCCTGAGTAGTAGGGCAGTAATTCCTTGAATGCCCAGTATTACCACAGACTTCGCAAGTCATGCGAGCATCCATAGCTTGAGTAGTGGCGGCCATGGCAGCCTTCTCATTGGCTAGATCATCCATTCTTTTCATCATTAGGTCCATCTTGGCGTGCAACATATCCGCTTCCTTGACGGTATGTGTACCCCTTTGACGTGGCTGGAGTCGATCATCACTCCACCCTTGATTGGTAACCATCTTATCAATCAGTGTAGTAGCTTCAGTGATAGTAAGAGAAAAGAAAGCCCCTCCAGCTGCAGCATCAATATGGCCTCGGGCTGTCGGAGTTAGCCCATTATAGAAACTCTGAAGAATAAGCTAGTTGTCCATCCCATGATGAGGACAAGCTAGGATGTACTCCTGGAGTCTCTCCCAAGCTTCTGGGATAGTCTCATTTGCTGCCTGCTGGAAACTTGAAATTCTCCCGCGAAGGACATTGGTTTTGCCCAACGGAAAGAACTTCACGAGGAATGTTGCGGAGCACTTTTCCCAAGTGTTAATCTCTGCACGGTTAGCATAAAACCACTGCTTTGCCTTTCCCAAGAGGGAGAAGGGAAACAGTCGCAGACGAATAGCATCTTCCTCCACTCCTCGTATAGTAAAGGTACTGCATAGTTCCAGGAACTGCTGCAGGTGGGTGCTCGCGTCTTCATTAGGCTTGCCACAGAATGGGCTAGCCTGTACCATCGTAATTAAGCCAGTCTTGATCTCGAAGTTTCCATTCCTAGTGTTGATCACGGGGCCTGTCGGCACCTGGTCAGCAGAGGGAGCGAGTACTCGCGGAGAGTCTTCTCGACAGGGTTGGCCATGGAAGTTGATGCGGATGGCACAAAGGAAGCTGGATCGACTTCCGAACATTCACGAGAAGGAGAGCCGAAATGATTTCGTGCCTTCCTTACGAGTGACTCAGGATCTTCAGTAAAATTCGATGGCAACTCGAAACCAGTCATGCACTACATGTCTTCATCATCAATAGACAAAGAAGACAATCCAAGTTAGCCTGCATTGAGAACTGTTTTATTCCTGTCATGATTATAAACATATGCAAAGTGTTGATATGTCATCCTTAAGCCTTCCCCGGCAACGGCGCCAGAAATGCTTGTTGACATTTCCTAACACAATCACCTAAGAACAGGTTTGGAACCCATCTTGGTAATAGCGCCAGAAATGCTGGTTGGTAAATCTTAACGTTACAGAGATCCGCAAGCACACGGAAGTACCATTGTAGCATTTCCCCAAAGGAGTATTCCAAAGGGTATCGAATCCAAGGAAGGCATTGGTGGAATGACAAGATCAACTCTATTGCAATGAGTATAGATCATAGACGGAAATAAATCAGACACTCAAATACAAGGGTAAGATATGATAATAGGGGTAGTGTGATCACACACACTCTCTCTCTCTCTAAGGGTCCTAGGCATAGGAGGCGACACACGAGTTAGTTCTAGGTTCTTATGTACTATACACATAAAGCTGGTAGGAACGAATTAGATACACTAGCGTTGAATAACATTGACTAAAGCACCCAGGTACCACGGGGAGATAACCTCTCGCGTTGCTTCCGCACAACTCCGGTTGTTATATTTTAGACTCCTACAGCTTATCCGAACGTGGGGGATTTTAGAGGACCAACGGCTGTCACTACCGCGGCCTACCCCAAGACAAACCGTGGGATAAACTCATAAGTAAGGTAGCTACGCAACCCAAGCACCATGCTTACGTTGTTAGCCGGACTTGACCGGCCCGGGCTATTGTGACCCAGGTCAAGCCACCAGATAAACCAGCCAATTACACCAAGTACCGTAGCTTAAGCACAGACTTCATACAACGCAATCATGTAATCCAATTAGATCAAACCAGGTTAGGTACACAAACGGATTCGTGTTTTCCTATGTCTGTTCAACTGGATCAAAGGGTCGTGTTCGCGAAGAACACGAGCCTCTAACTTATGAACAAACACCAGAAACATGTAAAAGTCACCCGTCAAGTGGATCGAAAGGCCTTGTTCATCAAGAATAGGAGCCTCTAAATGATGAACAGGTGAAGAACACATGAACAAATCACTCATGTATACTAACACAACTTTATATGAAATAGATAAATAACTGAAGTAGATCAAAGTCATACAAATGAAATAAGATACAAAATGACTCATACCTAGATCCCAAAGTAGACTTGGAACCTGAATTAGAACTACTCTAGCCTACCTCCTAGCCTTGAGACTAAAAGTGAGAGAGGTGTTGCAAGTGTGGATGTCTCATAAGTGAGCCCCCTCTCCTTCTATTTATAGGCCCGTGCACCGGCGAGGAATGGAGGCAAACACCCCGGGGATGGCGCCTAGGACCAATAGGGAACCACCACGTGGAAGCCCCTGAGTGGCGGCCACAAGGTCGGTTCGGCCAACCTGTGGGGTCGGCCGACCCCCTGTGGGCCCCACTCGGGGTGTGCTTCCTCCTGGAGGCTGCCCTGTGGGTCCTTAAGTCGGTTCCTGGTGTCCACCCTGTTTTGGCGCGGTTTGCATGCCTTTGTGGGCCCATTGATCCATGTGCTGTCCACGTGTCACACTCTGATTCGTCGGGGTTTGCTTCACTTGGATTGCTTGCATGGCATGCATGCATGGCTCCCTAGTTGGCAGGTGTGCATGCATGGCATCCTTGTTGGAAGCCCACCTAGGATGAGGTGATGTGGTATGGACCATAGAAGGTGAGTTTGTCACTTTTTTCCTGCTTATTTTCCTGCAATCAAATAATCTCCAAGGACAAGTGGAACTACATTATTCATAACTAAATACGTGTAAGAAATGCCTTATGCTCCTTTATTCATGAGTATATTGACGGCTAAAGTAGGTACTTAACAGCCGTCAACACACAAGCTATATAACTATTCTGTCTCTCAACCGCCCAAGGCAGGTGAAGCTATATGCCCCACGTATCAGGTGAAAGGTAAGAACATTGTCAACTTGTTCAACTCTTGGTAGAATACTTTACTGTATGTTTGCCATAAGTTGAGAATACAACATTGTAGCAACTCCTGATCAACCAACCTAAGTCTCTAATGTCTTGCTTCGAGACGAGCAAGAGGTTAGCTTGGGGGAGTTTGTTGACGGTTGAAATTCACCATTTCCAACCCTCAATATTCTCACATAAATGGAGGCATATAAATTATTTACTAGCATTTTGGTTTGAATAATGTAGTTCCACTTGTCCTTGGAGATTATTTGTATGTAGGTGAATTACCCCTTAAAAGAGATGGAAACTCACCTTCTATGAAGAAACCATACCAACTCAGCTGAGGAGGTGGCTGCCACTAAGGGAAACATGGCATTCCACGTCATTGATCCAGGGGAGGCACTCACCGACGAATCAGAGGACGCCACATGGACTTCACATGGATCAAAGGGCCCACCTCGGATACCAAATCAAGCAATGCACTGGGGGAGGATCAAAGGGCCCACAGGGCAGCCACCCAGAGAAAGCACAGGCCAGGGGGCCACCCTAGGGGACCGGCCGATCCTAGGATCGACCGAACTGCCTTAGTGGCCTCTGATCCTGGCCCTCCACGTGTTTGCTCCTCATTGGTCCATTGCCTCACTCCCGGGTGTTTAGGCGCACTTTGAGCCTCCGAGCAAGCCTGGCTCTTGCCTATAAATAGAAGGGGAGGGGCTCCCATTTCTCACACACCACTCTCTCATTCTCCTCTCACTTTTAGTTTCCAAGGCTAGGGGGTAGGCTAGAGTAGCTCTTATTTAGGTTCCAAGTCCTCTTGGAAGTTTTGGTATGAGTTCTCTTTTATCTTTATTTCTGTGTATGACTTTGATCTACTTCAGTTATTCAGCTATTTCATATAAAGTCTTGGTAGATCATATGTTTGATATGTTCTTGAGTTCATCCTCTGTTCATCATTTAGAGGCTTGTGTTCTTCGTGAACACTACCTTTTGATCTACTTGAAGGGTGATAAACTCCTTCCTTATGTGTTTGTTCATAAGTTAGAGGCTCGTGTTCTTCACGAACACGACCCTTTGATCTTATTCATTAGACATAAGAGAGTTCATATCTGTTTGTATGTCTAGCCTTAGTTGATCTTGTTAGATGGCATGAGAGTGTTGCATGAGGTCTGTGTTCAAGCTACGGTACTCGGTCTAGTTGACCAGTCTTCTGGTGGCTCTCACCCTGGGTCACAATAGCCCGGGCCGGGTGGAGTCTAGCAGCAACGTAGGCATGGTGCCTGGGTTGTTACGAGCATACCCCCCGTAACGATAGAGGTCGGTCCTCAGGTGGTGACAGCCCTGTTGGATCCTAGGGCAACCTCCGCGCTGGGGTACCTATTGTAGGAGTCTAAAGTCTAGTTTCGCAGAGTGCTGGTCATTGCGGGCTAGCTCCCCGTTTGTACCTGGGTGCTGAACCTTATCTCTCTCATGCAATACTCATGCCCATCTCTTGTATTTTCTAGCTTTGTATGTTTAGTACATTAGAACCTAGAGCTAACTCGTATGTTCCCCCTAAGCCGTAGTGTGCTAGAGTAGAGGTAGATCTGAGTGTGTGTCTGTGTGTGTGTCACACTACCCTTATATCTTTTATCTTAACCCTGTCTTTGAGTGTGTTGTTCCCTATATCTGTCTCTTGGTTTACATTCAGAGCAAAAGCATAAGTCTAAGATATCCGCCATTGCCTTCCACGGATTCGATACCCTTGGAATACTCTCCTTCCTTGGGGAAATGCTACAATGTTTATCTGTGCGCTTGCGGATTCGTTCATGATCGTTTATATTAACCTATGGCAAGTCTCGATGTTCACGCTAACCGCGCCATTAGTTGTGACATTGAGAGGTGCCTACAAGGTGTTTCCTGGTGTGGTCACTAAGGATGGGTCTCAGATCTGTTCTTAACATGACGGTGTTGCGAAATGCCAACAGGCTCGGAGAAGCAGGAGAGTGCTATCCAAAACTAGGTCTCCGGCCGTTAGGTAGGGATGTGGAACGGCGGCCACTGTTTCTGCCCTATCCGGTGGGTCTAGTTGTACAACCTATGCAGAGTGTTAAACCTATAGCTATAGTCTGTGTCCACTGGTATGGACAGCCCTTTCGATCTCTCACCTGGCTAGTATTTTCTTGTGCTGCTTCTCTCCCCCGAGTGTGTGAGCCCGGCTTCGTGCCGTTGAGATGTGGGGATAGGAGTTGGTGACCCCACATCACAGATGAGAGTGGATTGTTGAGTCTTGGTTGAGATTCAGTGCTTTGGTGTATATTCCTTGGTTGGGTTGTTGACCACGGAGGCATTGGCCTCGGAGGTGTGGATCTCCTCGGAGATGGTGACCTCCCTGCTTTTCTGCTTACCTTGATGTTGCTACCGCTTCTTTTGCATAAACTTACTACAGCCAGATATAGGTTTATCCATGCATACTAAAAATCATCCACTGCTTTTGCTCTTTATTGGGAAGCTGACATGACCTACCCGCTTATCGGGTAGATGGTAGACTTTCAGACTTGGAGACCGTCTACGACTTCGACGATGAAGAACGGGAAGACTAGAGCTGATCCTACGCTCAAGATTGCCTGTGGAGCTGGAGTCGCTTCGCTTCAATAGATCTGTTGCGTAGATGTTTTACCTTTCTTGTTTAGTCCAGTTGGACTTGTACCTGGTATGTGCCGAAGAGATGTACTCTGATGTTATAATAAAAATTATGTAATGTTCCCTTTATTCCTGTGTTGTATGGATTTGTACCACTTGAGACAGGGATTGCACGTGATAGCCACTTCCTGGGACTATCACGGAGGTGCAGAGGGTCGGGTTTCCAGTTTCGGAAATCCGGTTCGTTTCAGGTGGTATCAGAGCCGTACTTGACCATAGGACGTGCCCTAGCAATGCCCGATAGTTTAGGACAGCCTAAACATCCTTGATTCAGTATATACTTCTTGAATTCTATATAAACCCCTTGAATTCTACTATTACATCCTTGACTTCTCACTAACTAACTAACTTACTAACAACCCCTCTACGTGTTTGACTGACATATGGAGAACAACGGATGTCGCTTGTTCAAGACTAAGCAATACTACGGAAGGATGCCTCGTACAAGACAAAGACAATTATCGCAAAGACAGCTATGAGATTGGGTACAGGGAAAAGATGAAGATAACTCTACAGGACTTACTTGGATCATTCCCTGTTGAACCCTCAATACAGGATTACACCCGCACAGACTATCGAAGATGGAATAGACTGCCACCATGATGCCACATGAAGTCTGCGTACAAGAGAAGCAACAAGAACAATATGCTCCCTTCTCTCTTTGCTCAGGATGAAGCTTGAATAACACTAATTGGAAGATAGTGAGGAGTTAAGATTCTAATTCCATGTGCGCCAACATAAGGAACTGGTTATCTACAATGTGGATTTGGCACACGTAAGCTTGGTTGCAGGAGTCAGAACCTCCTGAGATGCCCGTAGCTCAGCATTTGGATAAGATCCCTCGACTTGGAGTACACAAATAGTCGATTCACAAAGGACTAAGATAATAGAACAAGCTGCTGCTACAAGAGGCAAAGAATGGATTGACCAGTTTAGTTCAGATTATCCTACGAGAAAGCATGACATATGTGGAGTGAAGAGTTGCTAATTCACTAAATGAAATTCCCTGAACGTGAAGTGTGGAACTTGGATGCCTGGATTTGAATCTCCTTAACCGACCAAAGTTGACGATGGATTAAAATGAACAAACGAGAAACACGGGGCACGGATGTAATGATAAACATAGAGCACCCCCTTTGGAAGGACAAAGCCACGAGAACCATGGACGAAGAAGAGTAGTCCAACTAAGATAGAGTATATGAATTGGAAGAATTGGATAAGAAGCATTGGGCTAAGATGAAGAAGACTTTAGCTTCCTCCCACAAAACTC
The DNA here is from genome assembly GCA_036936925.1 of Cenchrus fungigraminus. Taxonomy (NCBI): domain Eukaryota; kingdom Viridiplantae; phylum Streptophyta; class Magnoliopsida; order Poales; family Poaceae; genus Cenchrus; species Cenchrus fungigraminus. Next base: position 45,424,654 of record CM072771.1, on the reverse strand, counting down.
CATGTGCCTTTTAGGCTAGGTATGGTACCCCTTCAGTCGAAAGGATGATTTTGGTAATTGGACTCTAACCCGGAGGATCGTAAAAGTAGCAATTGTTACAGGATACGACATCAGTACTATACGAGTCAAATGGATAACAATAAGTCATGTGACTCGAAGAGGAATATGGAACATAATTTACCTATTATCAATCAAGCCAGCATGGAGAAGAATTTCACCAGCCTGTTTCGGAAAGTTCAGCACCGAGACATCAGATAGATGTATCCTTTCAAGTGATGCAACACTAACCTTAGTGAAAATCCTTCAAGTGCCCACGTTATACTGGAATGTTTTTGCCTGGTGTATTCTCGGAGGTCTTAGGAGTCAGCCTCGAGATACACATTTGTTTGGTGCATTGCTTGAGTGATTGGATCTTTATGGTCTTATGGTTGTCATGCCTCTTCTTGTTTGTGTGAAATTGTATTGTATGCTCATGCTTGCTAGATCCTTTAGATGACTCCGTTAGAAGCCCTAGCTTCCCATACAGCAAGATCAAAAGCTTGAAGAATGAAGACTGACGTGTCGAGCATACACACAAGATCATGCTTCAGAAGAAGAGGAGAATTTCTTGAAACCTCGACAAACAGACCAAGACTTCAGATGAGTTACCCGATGATCATTGGAATCGAGTTCGCAAACCAGAAAGAGAGTGCCCCGAGGATTTACAACCTCGAAAGGACTAGAAGGGCATGTACCCCTATGGAAGCACATATTGGGTAAGAATAATGGAGTACCCTAAGATGCCAGTGATGCTTTTTGGATAAGTCCAAACGGTGCTCAATCAATGGGTAAAGATGTAATACTCCCTATGGAACGATAGATTATAATATAAGTTTTCTTCAAGTACTACGACATCACTGAGATATGGAAGTAAGAGGGTTACAATCGCATAGACAATACCTCTACCCCAAAGGTATTGCTGAAGTTTTGGATTTGATTCGGATGACTAAACTCAAAGGATACAAGGATTGCACTACACGAGTAGTCATTCTAGAGTCATTCTATGGAATTAATCACACTTACACCCCTAAGCAGTTCTTTTGGAACTATTATGTAAGTAGTGTAACAGCTACGCACCACGAGGTGTGCTTTTGGATTATGATACATTAAGGACATCTAAAGGAATTACGAGGCCAACATTTGGAATAAGACAGGAAGTTCAGTTGATCCCACTTTTGGAATAAGCGATTAATAAAGAAGCTCTACTGGACACCGTATATTGAACTAGTGGGAAGAAGAACTACTTCAGCAACTACTGGACACAGGTTATCTGTTCGACCTCGCAGTTGGAACCAATCACCCTGGAATTTGAGGAACTTTGATTAACCGTACAAGACCCTATTATGGAATACAAGTACTGAAATAGGGTAATTTGGATGTGTCGTTACAAGAGGATGAGATGCTCCATAAGCCTCGAGATGGTTGAGTAAGTAAGAGGAAGTTATGTTCACCCAAGTGCAGCTAGTCGTTGAGAGTGCACGCCATAAGAGGTGCGACTGCGCTAATGTTTTGAAAAAAACAGTATATCTACTTATGGATCAAGAGATAGCATTTTATAACTTCAACATATCCCAGATGGGTATGGCTTCAAGAAGATTTCTTGGATAAACTAGGGAAACCTAAAGATTATACGAAAACATGGATGTAGAAGAGAGATTTATGAGACTCAACTTCTGTTCAGCGTACCCGATTTGGATAAGCAATCGAATTTGGACAAAGATCATAATATATATGGGTACATTAAGAATGTGAGCGTTGGTATAAGGCAACAATTTGGATAAGCTCCTGCCAAATGCATACCAACTATTTACCTGCTACGAGTTAGGTTCTGAGATATCGTCGGAGTTGCAGACCTCTTCTAGGCATAAAGTATATGGCACCCTCATATGGAGAGAAGTGGGAGACTCGTGCCTAACTGGATTAAAAGTACATAATGGACACCATGAGAATATGGCCGAGTTCATACGGAATGATTTTGGAATAAGCTTAGTTAATAAGAAGGATGTCACCTTGAGCGGTAAGATTGGAATAATATGAGACTACCATGCTACAAACCGCTCCAAGCTTAGTAAGCTTATGTAGCAAGGCTAGATGATATGGATTAAGGAGGCATCTAGCCTATACTTGGAACTTGCCACGAGCTGGAACAAGGGTATTGATCCAGAGATACATGGACCAGACATCACAAGTGCTTATGGATGCTAAACACAAGAGAACATACAATAGCGCTTGGCTTCGAGAGCCTTCATGGGAATAAGAGTTGTGGAAAATAAGCACAAGTGAAACTATTCTGAGGAGAGATATTACTGATGAAGACCTACGTTATCAAGTCATCCGCTTTTCGAAGTTAAAATTTAAGAAGAGACCGAAGACTCACTGAAGTGAAGACCCTCACCACACCCGGTACGAGCTTAAAGATTCTTGTGAGGGGGGAGGAATGTAACATCCCAGAATTTTGAATGTTTTCTCATATGTAAACTTTTGCTAAAATTTAAAACTTTTTGTTTGAACTTGTGTGCTACCAAATTTGATCCCAATTTGCTAGCCTCTCATCTCAAATTCCATATAAAATAAAATCATATAAAAGTTATTTTCAAATTATGGTTTAGTTGTGAGTTGGATTTTTAAAATGGTTCTTATTTGGATTTTAAAGTTGTGTGGAGTTTGAATTTGAACTATATTCAAATTCAAATTAAATATAAAACTATTTTGTTTAAAAGCTAAACTTTGTTTGACTAACTCTAACTTTGCACCCGAGCTAACACTAGCCAATTAGCTCGGCTTGATCTGCTAACCTATGTTACACGGATACTCCAAGAGGGGTGACATATCCGTATCCGATACTCGTCGGATATGCCGATACGGATACTCAGATACACCATTTTAGTGCGTTTTCTTTTGAGAAAGTGCGTATACGTGTGTCCGATACGTATTGTATCGGATACCTGTACTCGTACTCGTGTAACATAGCTGCTAACCTCTACTTCAGCTCGATCTGCTAATCTCTAAGTCCGTAACCTTCTTCTGATCCTTCTGAAGTGCGCTGGAATTTGCTAAATGAATTACATACTATTTTCCTACTTTTCAAATTAATCCTTTGCAATTGGTACAATCTCGGAAAATAGGCTAATTCATTTGGATTAAATATCCGGGAGCTTCTTTTGAATTATGGCAATATTTTCCGGCCCTTCAAATTAATACCGGGCTATTTAATTTGTTTTCGAAAAATTAGCCTAATTCTTTTGTTTCAATTCTACAAAATATATTACTATCAATTTATTTCGCGAGCTTAATTTGTTTCATCCCAAACTTTAAGCCCATCTAAAAACTCATCAATCTAACCCTAACTCCACATCTCATCTCTCCCCTGCCTTGTCTCCCAAGCAGCCGCCGCCACCTCCTTTTCTCCCTTCTCTGTTCCTTCTCCGCGAGGCCCACCAGAGCAGCTGCTCTCTTCCTTCTCTGATCTCTCCCACGAAGCCTAACACCAGCGCTCTCTTCCTCCCTTGCGTCGCCAGGGGCATGTCCCATCTTGTCCTCTTGCCTGCACCGCAGCCACCAAGCTAAAGCTCGTACCTTTGCTTTCCCTTGCTGCAGTTCAGGCATGGAGCAAGCTAGTAGAGCGGCATCTCGCGTCCTTCTAATCTCTCTCCAAATCCAGCAGCCTTTTCCTTTTTGATTTTCCATCGAGCAAGCTGCAGCCGCATCACTTCCCCTTTGATTTCTCCACCAAACAGCAGCCCCAATCTTTAATCAACCGAGCAAATCACAGGAAGAGACGCAAAATCGCCAGCGCCATCCCCTACCTTCTCTTCTTCCCTCTTCTCTCTGTTCCTTGTATCCAAATCGCAGAAGCTAGCACCAGCCGCTCTGCTCTTTTTGTCCACAATCAAGCAAATCCAGCACAGAAGCACCTCCCTGTCCCTAATCTCTCTCCCACCGAAGCAAGCAGCACCACCACAGCGGTGACCGAGAGCTGCACCGCCCGTGTCGCCACGTGCTGCTCATCGACCCTGCTATGTTCAAGCCACCAGCAAGGGGGAGAAATTTGCAATCTCGCCATTCTCAAACTTGGGTTTCGCTAGTTTGCCATTATGAAAATAGGCTTCGCAATTTTGCCATTATCAAACCATTCCTACCCGCTGCAATGCCTTCACTACCCGAACTGCCCCTGGTCAAAAGGACGGTGACCACGGCGGTGCCTGCCAGCAGCGCGTCGGGGAGCTCGCGGGCGGCGCGCGGGGAGCTCCGCGGCCCGCCAGTGGCGCGGCGCGGCGGCGAGCCCCGCGGCCGACCAGTGGCGCGCGCGGGCAAGCCCGGGGGCCGGCCTGGAGGCGGCGCCGGCGCGGCGGGGAGCTCCGCGGCCGGGCAGGAGGTGCGGCGGCGAGCCCCGCGGCCGGCCAGGAGGCGCGCGACGCGAGCCCCGGGGCGCCTAGAGGTGGCGCCGGCGCGGCGCGCGTGAGCACCTGCTCCCCTTCTTTCTCCCCGCGGCCGACCTAGAGGCGGCGCCGGCGCGGCGGGGAGCTCCGCGGCCGAGCTGGGTAGCCTGAGCTCCAGCAGCGGCGGTAGTAGGTGGATCTCGGGGCCGCGGGAGCTCGGAGCTTGGGGCGGCAGACGGAGGAGCAGCTTCGGGCATCCATGGCTGGAGGAGAAGCTCGGGGTGGTGCTCAGGCCAGTCCGCCAGTCGCCGGTGGTGGAGGATCGGGTGCCGCATCGCTCGCAGGTGGAGGACGACGAAGAAGACAGGGGCAGTTTAGGAAGTAAAAGCATTGTAGCGTGCTGGCATGATTTGATAATGGCAAAATTGCGAAACCCATTTTGACGATGGCAAACTAGCGAAACCTAAGTTTGAGAATGACGAGATTGCAAATATCTCATCGGAGTGGCCCAAGACGCGAGCTCCTGGCCACCGAAGTTGTCTTCGCCGTCTCGACCACAACATGTTCGACGTCCTGCTGCCTTGCTGCGCCAGTTTCCACCTCGCCCACGAAGTGTTCGACCAAATGCTTGTACCACGACGCTGCGGCTGATGACCTGAAGCCGAAGATGGAGACCAGCGCTGCCACCGTCTACGCCGACACCGACGCTGAACCGTGAGTCTTCACCAAGCCGGCCACGACTACACCGCCGCCCCACCATGAGCACCGCCATCTTCCCTCTCCCCTTTTAGCCTGCTCTGCCGGTCTTCGCGTTGCCGTACCCGTGCCCGGCGTCGACCTGTGAACCGGCCTTCGAGCCATGGGTGTCGAACCGTGCTCGCCGCCGTTGTGCTCTGTCCAGCCTTCGTGCCGCGTTTCCGTGCAGGTGCCGCGCTGCCGCTCTCGCCGCCGCGTCGCTGTCTCAACGTCGCTGAGCCGAACCCACAGCCGCCGCCGAGCCTCGCTGCCACAAACCCCGCGCACGCCGCCGCTCTGCCTTGCTCGCCGCTGCCGCGCCGTTGTTGCCGCCGTGCTGCGTGCTATCGCATTGCATGCTGGCCTTCAAGCCATGCTCTTCTCTTGCAGGTGCTGCTACCGCCGCTGCAGCCTAATCTCGCCGCAGGTGAGCCTTTGCCGCCCTGCCATTCTTTTGAGGCTTTCCGTCGAACACCTTGTGCGCACCCCTTTTTCTTGAGCCCTGAGCGCAGCCACACGGTGCCACAGAGGATCCCGGATCCAGAGTGGATGAACCCCAGGAGATTTCAGGGAGGTTTTTCAGACCTTAGCTATCTAAGCCGGTTAGCTAACTCTATTGGGCCGGCCCACCGATGCCCCGTGCAGCCCAGCTGTCGCGCCCCAGCCAAGCTAGAGCTAACTTTAGAGAGGTCTTATGGACTTGGATCGCTGAGCCTTGTTGGGCCAGGTCCGTTGGGCCTTCTGGGCCCACTAACACTTTCAGCCCACTAGTGGCCCACTAACCTGGTGACCGCTGACGCCATGCTGACGTCAGCAGGGTTTTTAGTAAAAACATTTTCTGTTTTTATAAAAGGTTTTAATAAATTATTTATAAATTATTTTTCCTTTAAAAATTCATAACTAATTATCCGGAGCTCCGAAAATTATGAAACCAGTTGCATTGGTTTCATAATTCTGAGCCGCTCGTTGCTACCCTATCCTTTTTTGCTTTTGCCCTTTAACTGAGCCCCTTTTTCCCCGTGTTCTTGGTGTAGATTTTGTGACCGCTACTTGCCACTGCGCTAATGGGGGTCTGGGACGCCGGAGCCCCACAACTAGCCACTGGTCTGCCGCAGACAGGAATAACTTCCCCAAGTTGTGTTCACACCGTTTTCCATGTTTGCACTGCTTTGTGCCGCAACCCGCATACTCGATCTCGCCCTGCTTTGCCTCGTGCCGTGTAGCACGCGTCGTACCAAGTGTTAGTATCCGGAATGCCGCGCGTGATGGACGGCCGTGCTGTGAGCAGAGGCCTCTGCTTCAAGCACGGCAACCCCGTGTTGCAACCTAGCTACTATGCCATGGTTATCGTCACATCGCTAGCACTTGCTCCACCGCGCTCTTGAGCACGCCCTACCGCATCACCATCCATTTATCGACCAAGCTGATCCATTCCATCTCTTTGTATGCTGCCACTGCATACCTTGGCCTGATAATGTCTTACCTGGCTCGCTTCGCCTCGCTTTACTCTCCTCATCTTTTGGAACTTCCGCTTTGTTCTCCTATTGGTTGCGCTAATACCTTGCAAGCGCAATCACCAAAGCTCTTAGCCCTTGATCGGCAACCCAACCTTGAACTAACCATTTCCCCTATTTTGTTTTCTAAGTATATAAAGCTAATAGCTTAAAATTATTTTTTATTATAAAACTAATTGCTTTAATTTCCTTAATTTAAACTAGTGCTGCTTGTAGCTAGTTCGGATTTATTTGGTTCTTCTAAATTGATGTTCCTTGGATTTATTACTTAGTTGTTTGTCGTTATTTATTTCTACGTCGCATCTCGTGTAGGCTTATAATCTTGTTTGAAGACCCGAGCTGCGACGACCGAGAGGATCTCCAACCCGAAGGAAGGCCTCAACCTCTACTACTCTACGACGACTACCGCGCAGGTGTCATGTCACTCCCGACCATATAGATCCCATGCATGCTATTTAGTTGCTAGTGCTTTATTTATTATACTCTGGATGATTGAAATGCATAGACAATCTTTTAGCCATGCCTTGATTTTGATATATCCTGAACCTTGAACTTCCTACCTTTGGGACTAGCTACAGACTCCTAGCTAGTCTCCGATATTTACTATCCATACATTTTACTTGTTTTGTGATATGGATGGATCTCTGGTGTTGGGCTAAGATTGGGATATCTCGGTATATTCTAGCATGTGTTTTGGGTGAGTGTGACTCCTTGAAGTGTTACCGCGGGAGCGAGCCACTTGGTTACTTGTGAACGCCTGTCTAGGGGAGATGCGACCTGGCCTCCCGCCCTAGCGGCGTGTCGGACGGGTGGAGTTGGTGGAGTGCTCGCTCCTTGCAATTAAGGACCGATCGACTGTGTGACCTTGATTTTTGGGCTATTTTCGTACAAATCGTTCGCCTTGTTATGGGTGGGGTTCGGTCCGAGAACTAGTATGTGGATAGCATCCAGCCTGTAGGCGGATCGGTGTGATCGCGTGAGGGGGACGGGTTATACCCCCCGAGTAGACGTCGCCCCGACTCCTCCGGGAATGTTTTCACAGCTTCGAGGCCCTGCTGGCAAGTTTCGCACCCTAGTTCAGGACGAGTTAGGCTCGGAGAAGCAGGAGAGTGCTATCCACTGCTAGGTCTTCGGCCGTTAGGTAGGGATGTGGAACGACGGCCACCGTTTCTGCCCTATCCGGCGGGTCCAGTTGTACAACCTCTGAAGAGTGTTAAACCTATAGCTATAGTCTGTGTCCACTGGTATGGACAGCCCTTTCGATCTCTCACCTGGCTAGTATTTTCTTGTGCTGCTTCTCTCCCCCGAGTGCGTGAGCCCGGCTTCGTGCCGTTGAGATGTGGGGATAAGAGTTGGTGACCCCACATCGCAGATGAGAGTGGGTTGTTGAGTCTTGGTTGAGATTCAATGCTTTGGTGTATATTCCTTGGTTGGGGTGTTGACCCCGGAGGCGTTGACCTCGGAGGTGTGGATCTGCTCGGAGATGGTGACCTTCCTGCTTTTTTGCTTACCTTGATGTTGCTACCGCTGCTTTTGCATAAACTTACTACAGCCAGATGTAGGTTTATCCATGCATACTAGAAATCATCCACCGCTTTTGCTCTTTGTTGGGAAGCTGACATGACCTAAACGCTTATCGGGTAGATGGTGGACTTTGAGACTCGGAGACCGTCTACGACTTCGACGATGAAGAACGGGAAGACTAGAGCTGGTCCTACGCTCAAGATTGCCTGTGGAGCTGGAGTCGCTTCGCTTCGATAGATCTACTGCGTAGATGTTTTACCTTTCTTGTTTAGTCTAGTTGGACTTGTACCCGGCATGTGCCGAAGAGATGTACTCTGATGTTATAATAAAAATTATGTAATGTTCCCTTTATTCCTGTGTTGTATGGATTTGTACCACTTGAGACAGGGATTGCACGTGATAGCCACTTCCTGGGACTATCACGGAGGTGCAGAGGGTCGGGTTTCCAGTTTCAGAAATCCGGTTTGTTTCAACAATGTGGTGGATACTAACTGCCGCACATTTCTTGGTGAATTTTGGCAATACATCATCAGTACAATGTTCAGAATCATAAGGCACAATGTTCAGAATACATGATCGACACAATGTTCACAATACCAAAGTGGCACTTGCAGAATACGTGATCGACACAATGTTCAGATACATCTAATTAGCCTTCCCACTGAGCTTGAATCTCGTCATTCCCGCGACATCAACAAATAAAGCAAGCAGCACATGCGCGAGTTTGACATTGTGCCTATAATTCCCAATTGACTTCAGCTCGGTGGTAGCCTTCTGAAGTTTTTGTCGCACTATCTTGAGCTCATTCCTAATCTCTTTAAGCTCACAGTTAGCTTTTCCCAATTCTTCCACCCACTGCTTTGCATCCTCTTCAGCTTTCGCTTTCTTTTTCATGAGCTTCACCATAACAACATACGACCTTTCATCCCATTTTGGATCAATCCAGCAGAAGTAATTGCATTGCTCTTTTTCTTCCTGCAATTTAAATGCACCATTAACAATCACCGTTAACCACAGGAACCACATAAGGAAGTAGCCAACTAGCCATTACCTTTGGGCAGCCAGCAAACTGGCGACCAGGGTTGAGAAAGGTCCAAGCATACTTCACCACAGCTCTCAACCCGTGTTTGCACTTGTCTTTAGGATGCCAATGGCTGCTATTGCAGGAAGATGTCTCCGAGCAGTAACTACCAATGGAAGAAGATGCTGGAGTACACGGATGCTACAAAAAATTCATTGCAACTTGAAATTAATGCTTAGTTTTGCACTTCCTAAATCAATCAACTTGTAACAACAATCGTGCTTCAACCGAAATCCCTGATTCCAAATATCACTTTCCTCTGACGAAAGGGGAAAGCAGAGGCACAAAAGAGGGTACTGACCTGACCGTAGCTCACTCTCCTCCCTTCGATGTGAGGATGCGCCATTCCCGTCGCGGGTTGTAGATCTGCGCACCAATGCCTCTAGGCTAGATATTTGCCACAACGACCAACAGGAGCGTGCTGGCGAGCCCCTTGCAGTGTATGCGGTTGGAGATATAGCCGTTGGCCGTACTTAGTAAACTAGGTATACTACTTTGTTTAGATATACACAAAATGCATTATGTCTTCGTGGTTCTATGTACCCTTTTCAGAATCAAACGCCGCGGGTTCGACCCCTACTATTGACATTGTATCCTTTTATTTTTCCTCCATTTTTTATCTGACTGACTTGTGGGACCCTATTAAATTTTATGATGAGTTGGAACCATAGTAGGAAACAAGCTGTTACACGATTGTTACTCAGGAAGGTCCTGCCAGCAAAACATCAACAGACCGGACCTTTCTCGTCCACCGAGCAGCAAACATCATATTATGATCAGGTAGCAACAAGTTTCTCAACTCATGACCACAAAATTCACAACACCAAGTAGCAAACATCATAGGATGATCATCATTACAATTTTCACAGTAATCATTACTACCCATTTGTAATCATAACGATAAGAACTAATCATCAATTTCCATCTGTAGACGTTGATTCTCCTTCCATAGCTCCATCCTGCAGTTGTCCCGTCACCTTCTGCAGCTCAGCGGTAGTAGCTTCAAGCTTCATGTTAGCTTCTGAGGATCCTTCCCATTGTTGATCCCTTTTTCGCTTGGATGACCTAAAGAAAACATAAGCAGCAACAAGTTTCATAACACTACGTGTCATGGCAGTTCATCACTATGAAGTGCACAAGAGCAACAACCAGTAATTAAACATCAACAAGGAACAAGTTTCATAATAATCAAGCACTACCTATTATCTGCTACTCCTCCTTCTGCATCTGGATAACACTCTGTTGTATCGATTGCTTCTCCTTCTCGATCTCGATAATTACCTGCTCAACTGATTGCTTATACACTTCCATCGCATGGATGGACTGTTTCAGCTTTCCCTTCACGTTTTCTAGCTCAGTTGTAGTTGCTTTAATCTTGATGTTAACCTTTGCACATTCTTCCTTCCATGACCTTGCCTCCTCTTCAGGTTTTGTCTTCCAGTCCAGTACCAGGTCTTTCGACTCCTGGTCAAGATTCTCACCAATTTCTTTCAATAAGGCATTGTCCTGGCGTGACATTTGGGCACACATCTCCTTGTATTTGTTGGTCTGTTGCAATTGTTCATGTAAGAATTGGTCAGCCATCTCCTTGAATTCCCTCATCTCTTGCATATTTTTATTTAAAATTTCCTGACACAACTCCTTGTATTTTATAGCCTCTTGTTGCGCCATGAGTTCTCTGCCTTGTTATTCTTGTAGGTCTCTCTTCACCTCCTGCAGCCTAGCTTTTGTGGCTTCAAGCACCTCTAGAAGTTGGTAAAATATAAGAACCTACCAATCCATCAAACGATGCAAATTGAACACTAACTGAATCTAACACCTATTGTATATGCTCATCAATCCGTTAGATCCCCAAATCTAGAAATTCCTAGGACAATAGGGGAAAATATAGTGGCTCAAACCAGAGAACCGACCTTGTCGAGCTGTTTCAGCCTCTCGTAGCCGGGAGGTGGCGGTGCAACCATCTTCCCGTCGCCGTTAGGATCCGCCATTCCTGCCACGAGCCGTTGCAAATCTGCGCGTAACAAAAGTCGAGAGTCTTTGCGAAGGTATTGAAGCGTTTCCTCTGCGAATTACTCATTTATATTAAAGACCTTCCTCGTTCCTAACTTTCACCTGGCACAACCATAAGGAAATTGTTTCCCATCAAATTGACACAACCAAGAGGTGGTGCAGTGGTAAACAACGCAGTCTTGTTCCTATAGTTCTCTAGTTCAAACCCTTGATATGGCAAATTGTTTTTGCAACATTTTGTGACCGACAGTAGGAAACAAGCAGTTTCGTGATCGTTACTCAGGAAGGTCCTTCCAGCAAAACATCAACAGACCGGACCAGCAAAACATCAGCAAAATTAATTCAGAATGGTGAGTATGCTCGACTCAATTTGAAATAGATTAAATCAAATCGGCATAATAAGATGGCATCTCATAGCACTCATCACCACAAAGTTCACACCACCAGCAAGTAGCAAACACCAAAATACAAGCAACTCATCACCACAAAGTACACGCCACCTATGAACCGTCTAGGTAGCAATAACACCATACATGTTTTATCGATTGTCTACAGCTCAGTCAGAGTTCTATTGCTCTTCTTTCAACAGGGCATTCTCCACTAACAATTGCTTACACTGGTCTGACCATTTGTGAATCTCTTTTAGCTGGTCATTCTCCTGCCGTAACAATTGATTAACCTGGTCCCTGCATTTGGTCAGCTCTTCCATCAGGGCAATGTAGTTCTGTCGTAACAATACCATTTCATTCAACCGGGTATTCTCTTGTTGCAGTAATTGATTACACTGTTCCCTGCATTTGGTCAGATCTTCTATCTGGGCAATGTTGTCCTGCCGTAACAATGCCCTTTCATTCAACCAGGTATTCTCCTGTTGCAGAATTGATTACACTGTTCCCTGCATTTTGTCAGCTCTTCCATCTGGGTAATGTTGTCCTGCCGTAACGATACCATTTCATTCAACCGGGTATTCTCCTGCTACATCAATTGATTACACTGGTCCTGCATTTGGTTAGCTCTTCCATCTGAGTAATGATGTCATGTAACGATTGCTCACACAGGTTCTTATAATGTAGAGCCTTTTGTAGTGACTTGAGCTTGCTGACTTGTTGTTCTTGCAAGTCTCTCTTCACCTTCTGCAGTTCAGCTTTAGTGGTTTCAAGCACCTCCAGAAGCTAAAAATATAAGAACCTATCAATCCATCAAATGATGCAAACTGAAAACTAACTGAATCTAGCACCTATGAATTGTCTATAGCCTATCAACTTCTAACATCAATCGAAATGCAAATCTAAGGGTACGATGAAATCTGAATCTAACATATATGATCATCAATCCTCCAGATCTCTAAATCTCGATATTCCCAACCCAAGGAAGATAGGGGAACATATAGCGGCTCAAACCAGAGGATTGACCTCGTCGTGCTGTTTCATCCTCTCGCTGCTTGGATGTGGCGGCGCAACCATCTTCTCGTCGCCGCTAGGATCCACCATTCGTGCTACGAACCGTTGCTGATCTGCGTAGCAAAAGTCGAGAGTCTTTGCGAAGGCAGTGAAGTGTTTTGCCTTCGAATTACCAATTTATATTAAAGACTCACCTGAAATTTACAAGTGGGGCCTGGTCAATGTAAAAAATTCCCCTTCGAGTGGTAATAGGTTCGACCCACGGGAGGAGCAGATTTTCTCCTTGTTTTACCACCATATTTATCTGCTTTAACTATACATGGGGCATGCAAAATAATACAAACACAAATAAACTAATATAAAAAATCTTCTTGGCTCAAATAACACAAACTGCATCATGTCTCAGTGGTAGTGCCGCCATCCCCTTCAGAATCAAAGGTCTCGGGTTCGATCCTTGCTATTGACATTGTATCCTTTTAATTTTCCTCTCTTTTTTACCAGACTGACTTGTGGGACCCTATTAAATTTTATGACGAGTTGGCACACTCTATTTTTAAACAGATGCTTACACGTGGGACCCTGCAAAATTTTATGACGAGTTGGAACACTCTATTTTCGAAAGAATGCTTACATGTGGGACCCTTCCGAATTTTATGACGACTTGAAACACTCTATTTTTAAAATAATGCTTACATGTGGGACCAAAGTTGGTTTATGATGCTGTTGCGGAGCTTATGGTGACACAAAACTGCTTGGAACAGGGAATGCTCGGCTACAGTACCAACCGTTATGACGAAAGTTTTTTTTGTCACTAAATTTGCTCGGAACTGAAATTTAATGACGAGATCAGACAGGAACGTCATAAATCAATAACGGCAAAACTAGGTTGTGTCACTAGTCAGCGATTTTCTTGTAGTGGACCGTGGGGCTCATATGTCAGTGAAAGGGTTTCTACGGTTTCACAATTATTTGCAACCAAATGACTTTCAACTTGTTCACGACTGACAGTTTACAACCGCTTTTCAATAACTCACAATCCACAATAGTTTTTTCACACCTCACGATCCAACCAAACACACCTTTTGTACTAGTTGTCGTCGTCAATGTTGCAACTTCATATGATGGCCACTACCTCCGTTGGAACGGTTGATAGTCTCTACACAATAATTTGTCTTTTTCACCGCATTGTTTTGATGAAACAAAGAGGAAGCAGGGATTCAAACAATAAGGAGCGCATGCACCTGTTAATCCTTCCTTTGCACAGTTTGAGGGACCTAGAGTAAGGGTGACAGGAGTTATATTTGCAAGAACAAAGGAAGGGGCTTTCACAGTGTAGACATAATTTCTTCTCCTTTTCCTTTACAATATTGGGGAAAAAGACATTTCAATTGAAATTATGCAGCTGAGGAAAGGTGGCTCAGTTCCATTGCATGAAGGAATCTATTTTGGCTACAAAGGTAACAAGAGGTTATAGCAGGGTCCAGTAGTAAGAAAAAAGGGTAGGTTTATGGGCAAAACCATGAATTGTCATTGTTCAAACATTAAAAGTAAGTATATAAACATAAGCTCAAAGGCTATCCATTACATACACATACATGTGTAAAACATCAAGCAAATCATTGCGCAAAAGATCTAGAACCAACACACCAACTATTCCTTCCATGGAAGTAAACATAAAGAAAGATAGAGTCAATATCCCCAATCCATTCTCATTAGCACGTGTTTTCCCCCAATAGATGTGATTAGCATAGGGACAATCCACCACCACCATCACCATATCTTCATTTTCATGCCTTCTCATTCCTCCCTTCCTTTCCTTTTAATCAGTGCCTCGATTAGATGTGGCTAGCATAGTCAATCCACCGTTATATCGCTCCATCTTTATTCCTATGTCTATGTCATCCTCTCTTCCTTATCTTTCAATTAATGTCCCCATTCCTATCCTACCAACAATTAATGTTCCCATTCCTATCCTACACGGTAGTAGGATACCACTACCTGTGTTTACACGGTAGTAGGCTATACATAATGCTTCTGATCCATCCATAATCACATCGAGCCAGATGGCCAAACTCCTTGGTTTATGGGCAAAACCATGAATTGTCATTGTTCAAACATTAAAAGTAAGTATATAAACATAAGCTCAAAGGCTATCCATTACATACACATACATGTGTAAAACATCAAGCAAATCATTGCGCAAAAGATCTAGAACCAACACACCAACTATTCCTTCCATGGAAGTAAACATAAAGAAAGATAGAGTCAATATCCCCAATCCATTCTCATTAGCACATGTTTTCCCCCAATAGATGTGATTAGCATAGGGACAATCTACCACCACCATCGCCATATCTTCATTTTCATGCCTTCTCATTCCTCCCTTCCTTTCCTTTTAATCAGTGCCTCGATTAGATGTGGCTAGCATAGTCAATCCACCGTTATATCGCTCCATCTTTATTCCTATGTCTATGTCATCCTCTCTTCCTTATCTTTCAATTAATGTCCCCATTCCTATCCTACCAACAATTGATGTTCCCATTCCTATCCTACACGGTAGTAGGATACCACTACCTGTGTTTACACGGTAGTAGGCTATACATAATGCTTCTTATCCGTCCATAATCACATCGAGCCAGATGGCCAAACTCCTTGGTTTACACTCATGCAGCTACCATTTACACTAGGACCATCACTTTCCATGTGACCATGAGTAATTAAATTATGTGCCAACAACATTAGATATCTGAGTTTTTCCTTAGGCAATTGGTTGTGTCTGTTTTAAAACACTCCAGCAGCAGGTATGTGTATTCGGTAGAACCGATCACAACATGTTTCTGATTCTAAACCATAATAAACCAGATTCGGACAAAAGTCTAGCCATGTCTAACCTCTCAAGCAAAAAGCTACTCATTATTGGCAAAATTCTCGAGCTGAAGCGGCACTGCCTGTAAGGATTCTTTTTTGGCCCCTTCCGTTTATTGCTTGAATTTGTTCAACTACAAGGTTGATTGCTACTTCACCACATTGTGGTCGATCAATTTCTGTTCAAGATTCAAATTGTTCCTTACTCAGGTTAGATGAAATTGGGATAAGTCCTTGTAGATGCCTGGCAAACATGTAACTCTGATTCTCTGAATTTTCACTGCATTGATTTTTTTGGTCTGAAAACCAGTGTGCAATTAGAATTCGTTTCCAAATCAACCGGTGAAGTTGCCTAGTAGACGTGGGTTTGAGTGTTTGACGAAGCTCTCAGATCACGCAGCAACCCACTGAGCTAGCAAAACAGGCTAAGCGTCTAAGCCTGTGCCAGAATAACCGCATGGCCAGACATGAATGAAGTACTCCGTAATAAAAAGACATTACACAATGACATCAGTCACAAAGCAAGAAAAGGCCATGTAGCAATATTGGAGATAGTAGATGTAAACATGTAGCAAGAAAAGGCTGGAATGAGTACATCAGGATCTCATAAACAACCAAAGTCTTAACCACCCTTAAGACTTCGGTACTTCACCACGCTTCAGTATAACAGACGTGCGAGAGGCCGCCAAGGCCAGGAGCTTTAATATAAGGTTATAGATGTGCATTCGGTTAAAAAAAGTTGAATGTGAATTTCAGAAAAAATAAAACTATTTTTTTCAAAATCCTAATACGCACCAGGTTAAAATGTAACAATACTTGAGACGCAGGGTTGATACACTTTATGCAACTATGTCAATCTTTTCAGTTGAACTCCTAGTCTGTTGCGTGACCCTATAAACTTATTTTTAAAAATGGGTTGATTGAAACTGGTCTATAGTTCATGAGATTTTTTATACAACAACTAGATAAAGAGGGAGAGGAGAGAGGGGGGTGTGGGACAAGGAGAAACTAACTCATAGACTAGAGCTTGAAGGAGAACTTGAGAATCTGATGAACGCGGAAGAACTATATTGGCAGCAAAGATCAGGGGAAAAAGAGATCCCTGAGGGGGATGATAATACGGCTTACTTCCATAGTTCCATCTGAAAGCTAATGGGAGGAGAAGGAAAAAGTCAATCTTAAATCTGGAACAAGAGGGGGGGGATGGTCAGTGACCCAAAACAAATTAGAGATGCGATTTATTGTTACTACAAGAAACTCTTCGATCTCCAACCAATGAGAATAATAAGGCTGGGGGAGCATGTCTGGGGGAGCAAGGGAGACTGTCTACAGAAGATAATGATAGACTAACCAGACCATTCACAGAGGAGGAGCTTAAAACAACAGTCTTTGGGATGAAGGAGAACACTGCGCCCCGACCGGATGGCTTCGGGGTATCTTTTTACAAGAAATGCTGGGATACGGTCAAGGGGGAGCTAATGGAGATGGTAAATGACTTCTATAGGGGCAACCTAGATATAGCAAGGTTGAACTACGGGGTGATCACCTTAATTCCCAAGGTCGTGGATGCAAATAACGTGACACAATTCAGGCCCATTTGCCTCCTAAATGTTAGCTTCAAGATCTTTACAAAGCTTTTGATGGACAGGCTGGCCGCTTTTGCCCATAAACTAATTGATCCCAGCCAAAATGCTTTCATAAAAGGGAGGTATATAGTAGATGGAGCTGTGATTCTGCATGAAATCGTACATGAGTTGAGACAGAAACATATGAGGGGGTGATCTTCAAAATCGACTTCGAGAAAGCCTATGACAGCATTAGATGGGATTTTGTGGAAGAGGTTTTGGAGAAGAAAGGATTTGACAGCAAACTGAGAAAATGGATCATGAGCACAGTAAAAGGGGGCGGGTCTG
This sequence comes from Cenchrus fungigraminus, assembly GCA_036936925.1. Classification (NCBI taxonomy): domain Eukaryota; kingdom Viridiplantae; phylum Streptophyta; class Magnoliopsida; order Poales; family Poaceae; genus Cenchrus; species Cenchrus fungigraminus. Next base: position 45,407,191 of record CM072771.1, on the reverse strand, counting down.
TATAAATATTAATGGAGAGAATGGTCCTTACTTTAAAACACATAGGGGCTGTGGCAGGGTGACCCTTTATCCCCACTTCTGTTTAACTTGGCGGCTGATGCTTTATCCCTCATCATAAACAGAGCCAGGGATAGTGGTTGCATCAAGGGTGTTGTGCCGCACTTAGTGAGAGGGGAGTAACCCATCTCCAATACGCAGATGACACCATACTGATGTGTGGGGGGGGATAAAAATCTATCAGGAATATGAAATTCCTATTGTACTGCTTTGAATGGCTATCGGGGCTGAAAATTAACTATCATAAGAGCGAGGTGGTGACTTTCGGGATGGACAAAGATACATAAACCAGAGTTGCGAACATGCTGAACTACCAAATAGGGTGCCTACCGATGAAGTACCTGGGCTTCCCAATTTGTGACAAACGACTGGGGTGTGGAGCCTTTAAAGGAATCGTGGAGAAGATGAGAAACAAGCTGCAACCTTGGAAAGGGGAAAACCTAACGTCGGGGGGGAGACTCATTTTAACTAACTCTGCATTGAGTAGCATGCCAACATACATGATGGGCATGTTCCACGTATATGGAGAAATACATTAGCAGATGGACACACTTAGAGCCAAATTTTTCTGGGGGGATGAGGGAGATAAGTTTAAATACCATATGGTCAGATGGGAACACACCTGCCTACCTAGGGACTTTGGGGGCGCGGGAATAGTGAACACAAGATTAATGAATGAAGCTCTGCTCCTAAAGTGGGCCTGGAGGATCTACAACCATGAGAAGGGGGACTTGTGCTGTGAGTTACTTGAAAAAAAAATACTTGAACAAGAAATCCTTTGCAATATGCAACAACAAGGGGGGCTCGCAGTTCTGGCAAGGGGTGAACAAAGTTAAGCACCATCTAAAGAGGGGGTTGTTATTCCAAGTGAACAATGGGGGGAACGTCCTCTTCTAGGAGGACATATGGCTAGAGGAAGTACCTTTGAAATTAATATTCCCTAAACACTACGAGTACTGCAGGAATAAACAATGCCTTGTGAGTGAGTGTTATAGGGAAGGGGAGTGGACGATGGACTTCAAGCGCCCACTGTCACATCTAGATGCAGAGAGCTGGGCAGCACTGATACTCAAACTCGAGGGGGTTACTTTGAACAACAAAAAAGACAAAGCAATCTGGGTGTTTGAGAAATCGGGGATCTACTCCACTAAATCAATGTATAGATGTCTCTCACATCGGGGGGTGATCAACAGGAGGATGAGGGGTGTGTGGAAAAGTAGATTGCCCATGAAAATCAAAATCTTCATGTGGCTGGCCTGTCAAGACAGGATCCAGTCTGGGGGGCCTTGAAAAAAATGAAATGGAAAGGAGATGCTAATTGTGTAGTGTGTGGGAGATTAGAAACTGCGGATCACACCCTTTTTTAGTGTGTGATAGCTAAATTTACTTGGACCTGCTTAAAACAGACCGGGGGGTGGGAGAGAGTGCCAAAAAACCTCTATGATTTTTTTGATCACTGGCTGCGTATGCATGATAAAGATTATAAACTGAAATTATTCATCTTAGCTGCGGTTTTCTGGGTGTTGTGGATTATTAGAAACAAAATGGTAATGGAGGGGGTGTTTCTAAATGACCCAGCTGACTCCCTGTTCAAAATCAACACCTTTTTGCAGAAGTGGCGGGCAAGACTGAAGTCTGAAGACGATGAACTACTGACAACAGTGAGGGCGCAGACCAAGAGATGGATAGAGGAGTTCCTGGAAGAGAGGAAGAGCAGACCACCGGAGCACCATTTCTTGTAATAAAAAGGGTGCTGTGAAGATGATGATGTAATCATTAGGTCTTTGACGTTCTAGTAGCTGGCTTCGGCGTGGTTACCAGTTTGCCGTGGTGTCAACACGGGTGTGTGTTTCTGATATTGCTTGTCTATGCGCGAGCAGTTCGTTTTCAGTCTAGTGTCTTAGGGCGTCTACCTGTTGAGCTGGTGTCCCCAGTGTTGGGACAGAAGAAAACTTAACTTCCGGGCACCGGGGGTTTGCCAGAATAACAAGACCACCGGGCTTCGGTTTCTCTCTTTTCTCTAAACAGGTGGACGCAAACTCTGGGCTTCGCAGACTTTGTTTTAGAAGAAAGGCTGAACCATACACGAAAGCACGGGGAACAGCACAGAAAGCGTGCCCATCAGCGTAAAAGAAAACTGAGCTCCGGGCGATTCTGTTAACATCAAAGGTCCCTAGATGATTGTTTATCCAAGAGACGTCTAATCTCTAATATTTTTCCCACAGGAAAGGCTAAGGATTTCTTGGGCTCCGGCAACTTTGTCAACAGGGCCAACATTGTCATAAAGCTTGCTGATGCAGGGAAGGAAGCCGGAGCTCCTAACGGTGGCTCGAAGAGGTGAAGGTCGCGGCTTCGCCAAGGAACCGAACCCCGCCCGACGCTCTTCACCCCCGAGGACAGGCTCCGAAGCCGTAAGGGGTGTGTTGGGAGAAGCTTCGGAGTGAGCAAGTCGGCGGGGCCCGGAGCTCCTCAAGGATTCAAGCACAAAGACTCGGTCAAAAGCTGTTTCAACACGGAACCGTCCCCAATATTTGCGGCGCATCTTCCGCTCCACGGTCTCCGGCGTAATCCGCGGTCTCCGGCGTAATCTGCGCTCCGCAAACTACGGCGTCAAATCTGCAACGAATGTAAAAAGCCAAGTTTGCCCCCGGGTATTCTTGTTAAGTGTTAGGGTTTTGGGGGGGGCATTCTTGAGATGTAAGTTTAGTCTTTTGACACTATAAAAGGAGGCCCCCTCCTCATTGTAAGAGGACGGATTTTTTGGAAAGTGAATGGTGTAACGTGAAGAGGAAAGCAGATCATTTAAGACAACTGGACGTGAATACTTCAATTGTGAATTGTTCATCGTACAACCCTATTTCTGTTCGGGGTTTTTATACCCCACACCCAACCAAAGTTTGGTCGAGTGTGTCGGTAAAACTCTTCATGGCTTTCTATAAAAGCAGGGTTGATCCTTTGTCAAAAAAAACATTTTTTATGAAGTATAAGGCATTCCATCAATATATGATCATACAACCATGCATCATTCAAAACAAAGTGATCGAGGAGACCAGTTTGCAATCATGAATCACCCTGAGTAATCGAGCAAAGTGATATATAACTCCGCATGCCGATAAAGTTTACAAATCCTGTACGGCATGAGTTCATCTCAACCATTATATTAATATTACTCCACATGCCGATAAAGTTTACAAATTCTGTATGGCATGCGTTCATATCAACCATTATATTATATTATCATGAAAAGTCAATAACAATACTACTATATATATAGCAATAAGCATCAAAGACACCATTCCTAGGTTTGCAAAGGCATTGTTCAGGAGGTCTAACCGTCATTGGATGACCCAATGATAGTTATATCTGCCTTCAGAACACAGTTTGATCCCAGATGATAACCTCTGGATGGGTCCTTGAATGTCTTCAGTCGAATAAAGTTGGACCATCCCCAGTCAACTTTGTCTCCAGCTGCGAACACGAAGCGACCTACAAGTGATATGAATGAAGTAGGGTCGTTACCAAAGATGAGTAAGGACTGTCAGTCTGACACTATTTCAATCAATTTCGCAACACGCTGGCTTATAGATTTTAAGTAGAACTGAACCTTTACGGGTGAGGTGTTTCCCATGCTTCACGTCCAGGATGGATAGGGTCAGTTCAATCATCATCCCAGACTCAGGACCAGGTAGCTCCTTTGGATCATGAAGGTGTAAGTACAGAGAAAGCGACTTGGTACTGTACTTATCTCCAAGTGGATGCATGTTGACATACCTGAAACAGAATGAAAACAATCTGGTATGACCATTCATACTTAACCAGAAAAGATGAACAAAATTTGATCCTGGATTCATCGCAAGAAAAAGTACATTTTGTTCAGTTAACAAATTGGAATGAATCATGGCATGCTCGAAGACATACAGGCAATAGAGCTGTTTGGCGCCATGTTTAGAGATGACACCCTAGATAATTTAATAGGGACATGAGGTAATTGATGAGAATAAAAGTGCAACAAGGGAGGTTGTATGGGAGCACAAAACCAGTACATAAAAGAATGGACCACCGAAAAGCCCCCCACCCCGGTTTTGTCTTAAAACAGGATGAAACCAAACCCTTTAGGGAGGTACTATTCACATAGCCTGAGATCACCCAAGTCCGAGTCCGGGCGTCCTCAACTGAAGGCTCTACCAGCTGTCCAGTTGCGGCATGAAAAATTCTAGTGCTTCTAGCCTTCTGGGTGGCACAAACTGATTTCAATACATTAAGTTGAAGGATACTTGCACACTGAAATGACTAATAGCATATGCACATGATGAAATGAATGAATTGTATTGAAACAATTGAAGAAGCACACCATTTATGTCCTCCAACTTCAAATGCAGGAGAGTTGACTTTGAGCTTCAAGTCAAGGTAATTGCTCATTGTCCAGGTATATGTCCCTCTGATGAATTCTTTCTTCTGGAGGAAGAGGTTTTGAACCGTGATATGCTTCTTTGAAATCACAAGGGGCTTCTTTTTAGGAGAAAAGACATTCGCTTTTAATATTCTTACACCAACGATGCAGCTATCATCAACCAGATAATCAGATGATTTCAGTACTTCGAGAGGAACCAAGCACATCTTCTTTGAGTGTGTCTTCTTCACAGAGAAACTGCAGCTATCTGTTCAGAGGTAAAAGGTGGCAGTGTTAGACACTCCTACAAAATTATAAGCTGTATCCCAATCACATATGTACTTGCTTGCACCTCTAGTTAATAATTATTTTATAAAACTAACTAAACATGTATTCAGGGCTAGTGTTTGTGCACTGAAAGTACAGAATGGTCAATATAAGAGCAGCATACTCCCTCCGTACTCAAAAAGCTTGACGTTTTGGACAAGTTTTTGGTCAAACATTGGGAACATAAATCATGAATAACTTTTAAGTTGTTGAGTTTAGAAATATGAAAACTATATGAGTAGATTTGTCTTGAAAAATACTTTTATAAAAGTATACATATTTCAGTTTTTGATAAATATTTTTATAAAAATAAGAAGTCAAAGTTATGCTTTGGAGACCATGTCGTTGTCCTAAACGTCAAGTTTTTTGAGTATGGAGGGAGTATATATGTATTCACAATTGTTGATAAAACTAGATGTACCAAAACATAAAGTTGGAGGAAAACAGAAAAGACAGTGTAAAGTCAAGAATAGTATGAAAATAAAAAAATAATTTGAGAAATATTTGACCATGTACCAAATTGGATACACATTGAGTTGCAATAAAGAAGGTTCACATGATGTTCAATGTATTCACATGAAGTTTCACAACAGTGTTACTCAAGCATAGGAATAAGGAATTCCAGCTGTAATATGACAGGTGTGCTTGAAAACCAAGCTCAATATACTACCTTTGCCCCCCATAATAGGTTCCATTAGAGTGGTTGTACACTGACAACTCGAACACTGCATTAATGGTGCGACCTGGCTTGAAGCTTACTCGGCTTAGAGCAAGTATTATAATTTCGCCGACCAGCCGGCTGCATGCGAGGCCATCCGCGCCCGCTTCTGGTTGTAAGTCAGAGATCGACACCAGCAGGCCCACATGCAGCGAACCGTGCGCTTGTTACAGCCGGCGACGAGCAGGGCGCCTGCTTTCTTCTCTCTCTTCTCCTCTCTCTCCTCCACATCGGACTCAGCCGGCTCCCAACTAGTTATAATACTTGCTCTTAGAACAAGTTGAAGAGCAACGTATGGAATTCCATCACCAGATCTTTTATGTGCTGGAGTCACTTTCATAAACCTAATAAATGAATTAATTAGCAGATCACCAACTCAGTTACTCAGACTAGAATTCAAGGCGTAAGAAAAAGGCATACCATTTATATCCACAGCAGTGAAAACGAGCATAAGAGGATAACTTTTCAGTCAAGCATTTCCCCCGTATATGCAGCCCTGTTCATTGCCAATAAGAAACAATACAAGCCATTATTCACTTTCTACATTCTGTAACGTGGTTCACACATAACCATAACTGGTAGGAGCTAGCTGTATGATTGTATCGATAAGACCAAGCTGCTATTTCTTTTTCCCTGTAGAAGCCAAAAAAACAGACCCCAATGAAAATTGGAGAATTAAAGTTCCATGTTTGCCAGACCTTTCCATAGAAGGATTTATCCCAATTTTATCTTGTATATAGTTGAACTTATAGAAGGAACTATCTGAATCTAAGATACAAGCCGACCAACAACTGTGGTAAAGTACAATCAACGTTATAGCAGAACGATCCAAGCAAGTTTCATTAAAAAAAGGACGAAAGATTCAAGTGGCAAGTAAAAAAGGAGAAAAGAATCCTTGCAAGCACCAGTGAAGCAAGAGTTGCCCATGGCTCTAGAAGTTCTCTTCCCAGTTAACGTCTGCAAGTAAAATGAAAAAAGAAACTTGCCCATTCAGATAAAAAAACAATAACCATATTAAGAACACGAGGAAATCTTGCATGTTCAGAAAATTGGAATTTATTATCAAAAAATCTTGCAAGAAAACTTGCTCCGTAACAGCTCACTCCACAGTCACAGAGATCAAATCTCTAAAAGGAACAAAGTTTACTCTTGAATACTGAACAAATGTGTTGACACCCAAAATTGGCAGGTCTGAGCAGGGAGGTTAGACCGCCCCACCAACCCGGTTTGACCGCCCTGGTCAAAGCCCTCAAAAGGCAATTTAGACTTCACCATTGGATAGGGCTCGTCGAGTAGATCAAGATTCATATGTGGAACGTCCAAATCGGAGTCCGGATGAGAGGGATAAGGCCTCTGGAAGATCTGCACGCCGGGCACGCGGTTAGACCGCGTCCCTAGGGCGGTTAGACCGACCTGCCCTGCCAAATACGAGTTAGGAGTTGTATTTTGACATGGTTTTGTAAGGGTTTCGACTCCTAATGGGGAAAGACCTCTCCTCTCTATAAATATAAAGGGCCATGGCCGATAGAGAAGAATCACAATCGAATCTATCAAATTTATCTTTTATCGTATTTACCTTTCTTCCTCGTTACCCTTACTTTTCCAACCCTACCATGTTGTTCTTCCTTCATCTCCGCGATGTCTGAAGATGTCCTAGCTGGCCTGCCGAGCCTAGGACAACCCTGCGTGCGCCGCCCCGACGGGATCCTGCCCGGGCGACGTTCGTTGGTCTCTCGCCGGATTCTCCCGGTGACACCGGTCTGACCGGTCTCCCGCACCGGTCTGACCGGTGCGGCGTGGAGGCGCTGCAAGGAGCTCCTCCACGTGCTTGTTGGCTCCGAAAAGGTGTCAACAAATTGGCGACTCCGCTGGGGATCGAACCCAGAATCTCTGGTTATCATGGCTGATCTATCAAACTCCAGCAATATGATGGCACTTGAAGGATTACCTGAAGATCTATGCAAGGGCATCCACGAAGAAATACTACCTCATTGTTATCAAGTAGCAGAACAAGGCATTTTCATGATGAATATAGATGTCATCAACGAGTTGAGGATGTATGATCTACCAAAGCATCGTAAGTCCTTTGCAAATCTTATAAGTTGTTTACTTTCATTTGTGGATGACTTACTTAATAAGAAGAATAGTGTAGATCTGATTCCTTTTAATCAAGAGTCGGTTATTGAAAAGCCGGTCAATGATATTATTGATCCTTGCATAGTTTTGCCAATTTGTGATGTTGTTGGTCAAAAAACAAGTCGGCCGTCTCTAGCCGAAATTGTTGACCCGAAATCCCCTAGTACGCTCGGGGGGGCAACAAAACAAAGGCAACGGTGCCGGTTGCAATGTGACCGGTCTGACCGGTGCCCACACCGGTCTAACCGCCTCATCTAGGATTTCACAAAATAAATCAAAACCAAAGATGGTTAAACCCAAAAAGCTTGAGATTGGTGTTTGGAAAACCGTTGAATCGAAAGGCCGTAAGCATCACAGAGAAAAGCCGAAGTCCAATGAAAAACTTGCAGCTAAATCTCAAAGACAAAAGAATGTCAATGATGCTAGTCGGTCTAAAAATTCCAAACATCCAAAATCTTCTCCTAGAGAGAAGTTCCATAACAAGAATCGGCAATGGAGTAATTCTCACAAATCAATACCGTTTACTTCATATGGATCATCAATGCCTATGCCATGGGATGCTTAATGCTTACTTTAATATACATTATTTTTGTCCTCCATAGTATTATAATTCATATATGTCGTCTCCTAGTTATTTCCAGTCAAATTATAAGGAGTCGGTAATTAGTAAGCCATCACTTATGCGTAATGACCGTTTTAATCATAAGAATCGGTCAACACAGAAAAATAAGCGCAAGGTGATCAAACAAATCTATCGTGTCAAAAAAGATGGTAGATTAAATAAAAATTCAGATTTGACACTAGACATAGAAAAGCCGTGTATTGAAAAATTATCGGCTAGTTTTACTGATCAAATTGTCCCTAATGATAAGCATGTCGCAAATAATATAGCTGAACAACAATCATGTTCGGCTGGGGGGCAACATGATATCAAATTGGCCGGTTCTCAAAGCACCGGTCTAATCGGTGTCCCAACCGGTCTAACCGGTCTTGCCAGAAAATCTGGTGAAGCTGTAAATTTCATGCGAAAGAGCAAGGTGATGAGGAAGAAGCCAAGCTTTGATGAGTTGCTGCGTAAGTATCAAAAGATAGCCAAACAAAAGCAAAATAATCGGTTAGAAGATCAAAGTTGGAATTCTTCATCACCAAAAGCAAAGAGGCATCGACGGTCGTCATCACATTGGTCTTCATCATTCATCCCATCGATGCATGTGCCATGGAATGCTTATTCAGGTATAAACAATTTCAATCCATGGTTTTGGTATAATCCTTTTTTTTCTTTTTGCAACTATCAATATTTTGCTTGTGATGCACCAAGGAGCTATGGTTGGCCACCATGGCCACATCAGGACTTCAGTTAGTAGATATGTTGTTTAGAGGCCGAAATAGTAGTTTCATACATGTTGTATTTATTAGGATTTTGTTTCGGCTACAATGGCATCATAAAGGATCTCGAGACCATCACATGGGCGATGTGTTATTTATCATCCTCTTTAGATTATTTTATACAATCAGAATGTTTTCTAGCACGTATACTTTGCTAGAAAACAGGGGGGCATTTGTTGACACCCAAAATTGGCAGGTCTGGGCAGGGAGGTTAGACCGCCCCACCAACCCTGTTAGACCGCCCTGGTAAAAGCCCTCAAAAGTCAATTTGGACTTCACCATTGGATAGGTCTCGTCGAGTAGATCAAGATTCATATGTGGAACGTCCAAATCGGAGTCCGGATGAGAGAGATAAGGCCTCCGGAAGATCTGCACGCCGGGCACGCGGTTAGACCGCGTCTCTAGGGCGGTTAGACCGCCCTGCCCTGCCAAATACGAGTTAGGAGTTGTATTTTGACATGGTTTTGTAAGGGTTTTGACTCCTAATGGGGCAAGACCTCCCCTCCCTATAAATATAAAGGGCCGTGGCCGATAGAGAAGAATCACAATCGAATCTATCAAATTTATCTTTTATCGTATTTACCTTTCTTCCTCGTTACCCTTACTTTTCCAACCCTACCATGCTATTCTTCCTTCATCTCCGCGATGTTTGAAGACGTCCTGGCTGGCCTGCCAAGCCTAGGACAACCCTGCGTGCGTCGCCCCGACGAGATTCTACCCGGGCGACGTTCGTTAGTCTCTCGCCGGATTCTCCCGGTGACACCGGTCTGACCAGTCTCCCGCACCGGTCTGACCGGTGCGGTGTGGAGGCGCTACAAGGAGCTCCTCCACGTGCTTGTTGGCTCCGAAAAGGTGTCAACAAAATGTCAAGAAATCAAAAAAAAATTGCAGAAAACCGTCGAACAACCTAGGGGCGATAGATCGCGCTACACCACAAGATTGATCGGGTTTGTTCCTCTTTTCCTTTGTCAGGCGGCCAAGGCAAGGAGCTGAAGCGTAACAGAGCAAGTGAAGCAAGTGACGGTTGGGCGTGCATCTCATCCGTTCATCCGGCGATCAACAACTATTAGAGTTTACTCTATTTTCAAATGCTAAACAGTACTTCGTTCTTTCGTTTTGCTTTAAGAGGCAGAGTTGCCCTGTAATGGATTATGGCATGAATTGTATCAGGTATGAACCCTAAGTAGAGTAGTGGTAGTGTTCGTCGTTGCCGCCACTGTACCGGCTGCCGGTGACCCGAACCTCTTGCTGTGAACATTTCTGCTGTAATCGAGTTCAATCCAGACCATTTCCCGTTTCGCGCCTGCATGATTCTTCCTTTCTGTTGCATTCTTCTTGCTTTGATCCACCGGATCCTGACAATTGGTATCCAGAGCCAATCATCCTCGGTGGGGGGAAAAAATTTTCCATCCGCTTCCACAGCCAGTTCCTCAGATCTTGTCCGATCAGCACGGTGAGTGGAGGTTGCAGCTCTCCTGCGTCAAATCCCTCCCACCCACCCAGATCTGAGGAAACCACCCCTCAACCCCAACAAATTCTTGCATCTCACTAGTTTTCCGCTAGGGTTGCGGAGCACGTGTCTCCGTGTAAAATTCCGGGTGCTGAAATTGGTGAAGCTGCGGAGGAGAAGGCGTGAGGCATCGTCAATTTGGGTTACAGAACTAGTTTCTGTGTAAAATTCCTCGATTGATTCCTTGTCTCAGGGCGGCGGTAGACATTGCTTGCAGATCTTGTTAGGGCGAGCTCTGCTCAAACCGAATTTGCAAGCCACGATGGTCACTACAAGCAACGACAAGGGTATACCAGAGTTGTATGATACATCGGAGGAAGTGGAAGCTCTCAGATCCAAAGTGGAGACCTTCATGCAGGAACAAGCTATCCATAACAAGACCATCAGCACATCCCTGGAAAAGCTCATCAAACTGGCTGAGGAATCAGGGGCTAAATTACCAGAGTCCACTCCAGATGACAAAGGCTGTGTGAAAGGTAAAGATACTACTCAGAGCTATAAAATTCCACAACTTAGAAGACCAGAGCAACTTAGGGGAGAGCCACATGTTCATAAGAAGGTCAATTTTGCACCTGGCTCTAGCAATACAGCAAATAGATCCATGTTACATTCCCATAGTCAGTATCAGCCTACTTCACAGGATGGCCAGTATGAGAAGGATGACTATACTGAGTATGATGAGGGGGAGGAATATTTTGAGCAAACCTGGAATATGTCCAAGTCAGATGAAATCTTTCCCAAGCAGACACAGCACACACCACCACCCAACCAGCAATCAAACCTAAACCCAAATACCAACCCACTACCACAACCTAATACTACACACACCTCATTTACCTTCTCCAATCCAAGCCATCAGTTTCCCCATAATTCCAATTACCCATCCTACCAACCCCATACAAATCAAACCTTCAGAGAAAAGCAACAGCACTTCCCACACAACTATAACTACAACCCAAACCCAAACCCATAGTACAATTACCAACCACCTCCAAACCATAATTATAACCAGCATCTTCAATATCAACACAGAGCTGTGGCTAGAGGCCCTAAGTTACACTTCCCTGAATTCACTGGAGAGGATACTGATGGATGGCTGAGGAAGGCAGAAAAGTACTTTGAAATGATTGGAGTTCCCAATGAGGACAGGGTCAAAATAGCAGTCATGTATGTCAATGACAAGGCTGAATTTTGGTGGAGAGGCACTGGATGCAATGCCAACACACTACCATGGCATCAATTTTGTAGGATGGTTACTGATAGGTTTAATACAACCTCTGAATATGAAGTTGTTGGGCAATTCCACAATCTTAAGCAATTGGGATCAGTAGTGGACTATGTTGACAGGTTTGAGGAAATGGTGAGCATGGTCAAAAGACACAACCCCTCTCTGTCAGATAGATAGTTAATAAGCAGTTTCATATCTGGCCTGAAGGATCATATCCAATATCACTTGCAATGCCACAAGCCAACAAACTTATCTGAAGCTTATTGGTTTGCCAAGAGACTGGAACAGACAAGTCCTCAATTCAAAAAGTTCAGCTCTTATAACCCTCCTAACAGACAAGCTAAGCCTGAAGTCAAAGACAACAAGGAGAAAGAGAAACCACTCCCAGCACAAACTCTTGCTGAGTTAAAGGCTGCTGGCAAATGTTTAAATGTAGAGAACCATGGGTTCCTGGCCATTCCAAGACCTGCAAAGCCAAACAAGTGTATTCTGTCATATTGATTGAAAATGAAGAGGGCAAAGAAGAAGTAGCTGTGGTAGAAGATGTAGAAGCTATTGAGGAGCACATTATCCAAGACACTGAGACAGTCAAGGTGTGCAAGCTGTCAGTTCAGGCCCTTACTGGAACACCATCTAAAGTGGGCACCTTCACTCTGAAGTTGCAGATCAATGATCAGATAGCTATAGCTTTAGTTGACAGTGGCAGTGATGCCACTTTCATTAATCCAAAATTTGCTATTAAGGCCAATTGTGTGATTACAGATGTGGAGCCAGTTCAAGTGGCAGCAGCTCAAGGCAAAGTCCTACTTAGCTCCACTGCCTGCAGTAGCTGCCCTTATAGCATTCAAGGCCATCATTTTTCATCAGATTTTAGGCTATTTGAGCTCAAAGGTTATGATATAATCTTGGGTGCAGACTGGATTTATCAACATAGTCCAGTGGGCCTTGATTTAAGAAGGGAATTCTCAATCACAAAAGATAGCACAGAAGTAGTCACATTTGTGGATGAAACCATTAACACCCACCATCAAGTCATTGGTGCAAGGAAACTTCAGAAATTACTTAAGAAAAAGGCTATTGGAGCTATCATTGTTCTGAACAATTCTTCAGACCCTTCCACCTCTTCAACAGAGCAACTTCCACCAGAAATAGCTGAAGTCTTAGCTGACTACAAAGATATCTTTGAAGAGCCTTCTGACCTCCCACTAGCAAGGGCAGTTGACCATGCTATTCCTTTACTGCATGACAACAAAGATATTAACCAGAGGCCATACAGGTTGCCCTATCACAAAAAGAATGCCATGGAGGACTTGATTAAACATCTGTTGCATACCAGGATGATTCAACCCAGTGTAAGCCCATATTCCTCTCCAGTCTTACTAGTCAAAAAAGAAAGATGGCACTTGGCGTCTATGTGTTGATTACAGGAAATTAAACACTAACACTGCCAAGAACAAATACCCCATTCCTATCATAGAGGATTTGTTGGATGAATTGTTTGGAGCCTAAATTTTCTCAAAAATTGATCTGAGATCTGGGTATCACCAGATTAGAATGAGGCTAGAAGATATTCATAAAACAGCCTTTACTACTCACATGGGTCATTTTGAGTATGTAGTAATGCCTTTTGGGTTGACCAATGCACCAGCAACTTTTCAAACTCTGATGAACACAATGTTGGCTGACTTCTTGAGAAAATTTGCATTGGTGTTCTTTGATGATATACTAATCTACGGCACATCTCTTGAAGAGCATGTCATTCACTTGAGAACAATTTTGAAAGTGTTAAGAGAAAACAAGTTATATGCTAAGCTAAACAAATGTTCTTTTGCTAAGAGGGAGGTGGAATATTTGGGTCACATCATTAGTGACAAAGGAGTAGCAACAGATCCATCCAAGATAGACATTATCAAGCAATGGCCAACACCTCAATCTGTAACTGAGTTAAGAGCATTTTTGGGCATGGCTGGGTACTACAGACGTTTCATTCAGAACTATGGGATAATTTGCAGACCCCTTTTTGATGCCTTGAAGAAAGATGCTTTTCAGTGGGGACATTCACAAGCAACAACATTTGATCAGATCAAGGAAATTATGGCTAGTCCGCCTATCTTGGCTTTACCTAACTTTAGCCAATCTTTTGTATTAGAAACTGATGCAAGTGGTACTGGAATAGGAGCTATTTTGATGCAAAATGGGAGACCCATCTCTTTCTTCAGCAGAACTTTGGGTCCTAAGGCACTCACAGCTTCAACCTATGAGAAAGAGGCCATGGCCATTCTAGAAGCCATCAAGAAATGGAAGCACTACCTTGCCAGTACTTCAGTGATTATAAGAACAGACCAGCAGAGTCTGAAATACATACAAGACCAAAGATTGGTTGATGGAATTCAGCATAAACTTCTTGTGAAGCTATTGGGTTTCAACTATAAAGTGGAGTATAAAAAAGGAAGGGAAAATAAGGTGGCTGATGCCCTATCTCGAGCTCCCCATTCCCAACACATGTTAGCTATTTCTGTGGCCATACCAGCTTGGTGGAGCAAGTAACTGCAAGTTATGAGAATGACACAACTTGCTTGGACCACTTACCAAACTCAGCATTGACCCTCAGGCATTACCTAACTATTCCTTACAGGAAGGAATTCTGAGACACAAAGGGAAATTAGTCATTGGAGATGACAATGCTCTTAAATCACAACTCATTAATTCCTTCCATAAGTCTGCTTTTGGTGGGCATTCTGGGGAAAGAGCAACACTAAAGAGACTCCAACTAGTCTTTTATTGGCCAAACTTGCAAAAACAAGTGAAAGTCTATATTCAGAATTGTCCTGTCTGTCAGAAAAACAAGTCTGAGAATACTCCATACCCTGGATTACTAGCACCCCTACCAGTTCCTACTCAAGCATGGACACACATTTCAATGGATTTTGTTGAAGGCCTTCCCACATCAAAAGGGAAAAATGTTATACTGGTAGTGGTTGACGGACTAACCAAATACTCCCATTTTATTGCTCTGAGCCACCCTTATACAGCCAAGGATGTAGTTGACATTAACATGGACAATGTTTTCAAGTTACATGGCTTACCTCAAGTAATTGTGACTGACAGAGATCCAATCTTTACAAGCTCTATATGGCAAGAGTTGTTCAAAAGCTTGAAGGTGGAACTACATCTATCCTCTGCTTACCACCCACAAACAGATGGGCAGATAGAAAGTTAATCAGTGCTTAGAAAATTATCTGAGGTGCATGTGTTTTAACAGCCCAAAAGATGGTGCCATTGGTTGTCCCTAGCTGAATGGTGGTATAATACATCATTCCACACTTCTCTGAAAATGACTCCCTTCCAAGTTCTCTATGGGTTTCCACCACCAATGGTAGCAGAAGTGATTCTGCCTGATTGCCCGGACTTATCTGCTCAGGAGCAACTGAGAAACAGAATGGTGGCTCACCAAGTCATCAAGGATAATCTGCATAAGGCCCAAGCAAGAATCAAACAACAGGCTGATAAGAAGAGACAAGACAGAGAATTTGAAGTGGGAGACATGGTCTACTTGAAGATCCAACCTTACAGACACACATCATTAAGTTCTCACAGATGCCTTAAACTCCACTCCAAGTATTATGGACCATTTCGTGTCTTGGCAAGAATTGGGCCATCCGCATACAAACTCTTGCTTCCAGAAGGTTGTAAGCTCCATGATGTCTTCCATGTTAGTCAATTGAAGAAGCACTTGGGTCCTCATGCAGTTCCAAGTCCTGACTTACCACTGATGGATGACAAGGGTATGATCAAGGTAGCACCCCAAAGCATTCTTCAGAGACGCATGATACCTCGCAACAACGAGCCCGTGGTGCAATGGTTAATCCACTGGGTGAATCTTCCGGAAACTGAAGCCACTTGGGAAGATGCAGCTTTCATTCGCAAGGTATTCCCATCTTTTCATCCTTGAGGACAAGGATGTTAAGGAGGGGGCATTGTCAGGTAGCCAAGGCAAGGAGCTGAAGTGTAACAGAGCAAGTGAAGCAAGTGACGGTTGGGCGTGCATCTCATCCGTTCATCCGGTGATCAACGGCTATTAGAGTTTACTCTATTTTCAGACGCTAAACAGTACTTCGTTCTTTCGTTTTGCTTTAAGAGGCAGAGTTGCCCTGTAATGGATTATGACGTGAATTGTATCGGGTATGAACCCTAAGTAGAGTAGTGGTAGTGTTCGTCGTCGCCGCCGCCGTACCGGCCGCCGGCGACCCGAACCTCTTGCTGTGAACCTTTCTGCTGTAATCGAGTTCAATCCAGACCATTTCCCGTTTCGCGCCTGCATGATTCTTCCTTTCTGTTGCATTCTTCTTGCTTTGATCCACCGGATCCTGACACCCTTCCTCCCGTTTCCCCTCTATGGCTCTTACAGATCACAGTCGCAGTACAGGCTACACCGATGGAGCAACTTTGTTCCGAATGGGAAGAAGAAACGAACAGAAAGAGGGAATTCCGGGAGAGATATGGCACACACCTCACGAATCGCAAGGGAGCCTTCGTCGGCGCAATTTTGGGCCCTAGTGCGAAAGCAAGGGGGAACCGAGAGCAAGTATAGCGCTAGCGCACTGGCAGGTTACGAGTTGATGGCATCTGCACTTTGGCTTTGTTTGATCTGGAAGTTTATGTTGTTCACTCTTCACATTACATATTCTCGTGCTAATTAGGAGTATTAAACTGGTCTAAAAAATAAAAGTATTAATCTGACATATAAATGATAAAACTCATTTCATAACCTCCGAGTAAATTCAAGTCACAAAACAAAAAACATCGAGTAAATTCGCGAAACGAATCTATTGAGCTTAATTGGACCATGATTAGACAATGTGGTGCTACAATAAACATCTTTTGTTGATGATTTAATTAGTTTTAATAGATTCGTCTCGTGATTTCCAGTATATTTGTGTTATTAGTTTTATAATTAGCTCATGTTTAGTAACTCGATGTGACATTTTCGACAAGTTTCTCAACCCAACTAAAAAGATCTTTGATCAAAATTCTTTCATATCTCAAAGAAAAGTAAATCATGATGGTGTGGCTGTAATTTTAACTTTTATAAGGTATATATTTTAAAATAGGCAAAACTGCATGGTATGGATTTGATTGACTTTGTATCATTCTCTCGTAATAAACAAGGAAAGGTGAAAATGGCATTTCAGAGTGGCACTATCTATGTAACCAATTTCTAACAGCAGAGGTAACAAAAATAGTTGTAGAAGAAGGTAAAGAAAAGCAAACACTTTGGTACATGCCTGTTTGGTTTCTCATCACATCATGCGAATCAGGATTTTTTCATTTAAATATAATAAAAATCGACACTACTCGATGAACTACCAATAATCTCTATGCAAGTTGGGAAGCCTTCACTGCCTGTCTCCTCAGTTATACATGCAGTTTACAATGCAGGCCATGAAGACGGGGATCATGGAACCACATGTGCGAAATAAACTCAAGTGATCATGCACAGGCACGGAAAATCATCAAGATGGGATCATGCAACCATAAGGAAAGCACGGATCATGCAACCATAAGAAAAGCACGCAAAAGGAACTGATTCAGTGAGACCAGATCACAGAATGAATCACTCTGATTAAGTTGAGTAACACATGGCGGAATTTAAGAGTTGGTAGTGTCACACCAGAACAAATCACATATAACAGGAACTCCTCGTACGGAACAGAAACCAAGATACTCAAATCATCCATATTGAGGTACTGTCCGCCATCAATATTATTGGTCATGCTAGAGCTAAGTTCATATGGGGGGAGCATATGATTCTAGAGTTTTGCTCAACTCCTAGAGCTAAGTTCATATATATACATAATAAGATCATGCTTAGGCGTTAATACCAACATAGCCACCATATATATGCATCAAGATTATTGTTCCAAGTGTGCAAAGGCATTGTTCCATTCAGAGGTCATCAGAGGTCTAGTCGTCATTGGATGACCCAATGATAGTGGCATCTGCCTTAAGACTGCAGTTTGACTTTGATCCCACAACATAGCCTCTGGATGGGTCTGTGAGTGTCTTCAGTGGAATGAAGTTGGACCATCCCCAGCCAGTCTTTGCTGTTGTTGCAAACACAAAGCGACCTACAATCGTGACAAAGTAATTAAGGTCATATCCAAACAGAAGCAACCTCTAGTTAATTAACTGATTCTATGTAGATGTTATGGAGAGCTGAACCTGTAACTGTGTAGTGTTTCCCATGATTCTGGTCCAAGATGGATACTGTCAGTTCAATCATCATCCCAGACTCAAGAGGGAGCTTCTTCTGATCTTGCAGGCATAAGTACAGGGAAAGAGAATTGGTGCTGTATTGGTCACCAAGTGGATACATTTTGATGTGCCTGAAATGGAACAAAAACAATATATTATTACCATTCATCCTTGACAGGTAAGAAAAACCAAATAAGAAAAATTAATGCTGGGCTCCCTGTGTTGCATGATGAAACCCACACATGATACTAGTACAAATAGAATATCCACTAATAATGTCGGTGGCATGAATAATTACTAGTGCTTCTAGTTAAACACCACCTGAGTCGAATGCTACTTGCACACTGAAATGACTAATGCATATGCATATTATATGAACTAATTACATGAGAACAAAAATAGACGCATACCATTTATGTCCACCAACTTCAAATGCAGGAGAAAGGACTGGGAGCTTCATGTCAAGGAAGTTGTTCATGGTCCAGCTGTAGGTTCCTTTGATGAATCCCTTCTTCTGGAGGAAGATGTTCTGAACTGTGATAGGACTCTTTGGAATCACAGTAGGCTTATTTTCAGAAGACAAATCCACCTTTAATATCCTCACACCAAAGACACAGCTATCATCAACCAGAAAATCAGATGATTTCAGTAGTTCTTCAAGAGGAATCAAGCATTGTTTCTCTGAATGCGTCTGCTTGACATGGAAGTGGTAGCTAGCTGCCCATATATAAATGTAGCAGTATGAGAAATATAACCCTATAAATTTGTAAGCTACAACTAGCCCAAGCAGTTTGTGAAGTGCAAATGCTGAATGGTCAAAATAGTAAGAGTGCATGGCTATGTTCTCAGATACTGATCAAACAAGAATATAATATCAAGTGAATGAAACAGTGTGAAAATATAGAAGACATTGACAAGTATTTGATCATTTTTTTCTCTAACACACATGAGAGTTGTGTACCATTATATATATTAAGAAGAATAAGGGTTTGAAAACCCATACAACACTACACGTGTGAGAAGTATTTTATTATATAGTAACTCTATAAAAATTGAGTTGCAATGGTAAACTGTTATATGATGCTCAGTAGTTCCAAGTTCAGGGAGTTATTGCTGAAGCTTATAAAGCATGGAAGAATAAGAACTCCAATGTGTAATCAAATGAATGTACTTGTAATAGTAAGTTCAGCCTAACTACCTTTACATCCACGATAAGTCCCTTTTGAGTGGTTATACATTGACAACTCGAACACTGCACTCAAGGTGCAATCTGGCTTCAAGGTGTTGTGGTCTACTGAAAGGCAAAGAGCAACGAGTGGAGTCTCATCACCAGATCTTTTATGCACTGGGCTCACTTGGAGGAACCTGTTAAATGAATTAATGGGCAGATGAGCAACTCAGACTAGAAGTCAAGAGTGAAGAAAATGAACGGTTTTTCTTCGGAAATGTGATTGCTTCTAACTTCATTAGAATATCATTTGTGACTACCTGACAGCCTAATTAATATTTTTTCAAACAATCTAATCAATATTTTTGATAGACAACTATTTTTATCTCCTCAAACATTAGATTCAGTATTGCATCATGTCTGCTAGATATGGATTCATTTTGGAATTATGATGCATACCAACTGTATCCACAGCAGTGAAAAAGAGCAGAATTAGCTCGTACAGCCCCCCTATCAAGTAAAGCAGAGAAGCCGTAAAACTTCCATTTGAAAACTGGATCACGGGTCTTTCCCAGCAGTGCAGGAGCTGAAATTGTTACAAGAACAATTAAGTGGAGTCTGACAAAGACAGGGAACATGAAACTCCAAAATAGAAACTTCACGAAAAGGAAACGGAAAGCAGCAGAATAGTTCTGTATAATCTATCATATAGGGAATAATACTGCCTCGCAAAAAAAATATAGAGAATAATACTGCATTTGACCTCCAACTGTCTGGATCAAAATATCTAGCAGACTTGCTTATGACAAATGACTCAGTTTACCTGATAATTGGTTACTTGACCAAACAGGAGTAAAAATCAATGGAAGTCTGCTTTTTGCATATCTTAGCACATGATACACTCACTACTCTTTCTGTACACTCCATAGATAAGAGGATAAGTAAAAGGCCAAGCACTTTATTTTCTTTGCAGCGATGAATCAGTTTAAATCCACAATAAATCTTCAAAGCAATAGCACGCAATATATGCCACTATCCATATTCTACATAGTTTAATGTGGATCACATATCATCATAACTGGTAGTGCACCAAACCAAAAATCAACTGTCAACTGGAATAAAAATTGGAGATAGAAAGTTTCACTTTTGACTGACTTTAGTTTATTTTAAGGAATTATCTTAATTTTATCAAGAATAAGGTCATGTAAGGAGGTATCTGAATCCAAATACAAACCAACCAACACCTCTAGCTAAATGTAGTAACCAACATTCGACAGAATAATTTTAATCAACAAGCACAAGAAGCTCGACTGAATTCTTACAGGCACCAGTGAAGCAAGAGTTGCCCATGGCTCTACCACTTCCTCTGCCCAGGAATCCTCTGCAAGTGAAATAAATCGTGATGCCATAAGCAATTGATGCGGAGTCAAGAACCAAAGAATTATCCTCCTTGAAAAAAGCGAAATCCCACACAAAAGATTACCAGGCACAAGAAATTCACGCAAAAGAAAAGAGAGGCACGGGAGGTAAAACCCCATTCCACAAACAAACAGGCAGATCAAAAGTTGAAAAGAAACGAACTTTACCCTAGGAAACCAAGAAACCACTCTCGCCAAGAAACCTAAGAACTTGTGTTGCAGAGAAGCCTCAAACAACCCAGGAACACTGGATCGGACTAGACTAGAAACCGATAAATCCCTTCCTCCCGTTCCCCCTGTGTTTTACAGATCATGATCGCAGAACAAGCTAAACCAAAGGAGCAGACTTTGCTACGAATCGAGAGAAGAACCGAAGAGAAAGGGAAGGGGATCTCGGAGAGATTGAGCAGATGCACCTCGCTATGCCTTCCGCCTGGCGCAGTTTGCAGAGGCGACTGGCGACTGGCAAGGGGGTTTTGGGGGAGGGCAAGTGGGCAGTGCCTTTTTCACGGACGAGTCTCGCCTGCGGTGCCTCTGCGTTTGCGTTGAGTCACTGTCGTGTGGGGCCGGTCCACGTGACAGGGGCTCAACTGGGAGGGTTTTTCATCGGGCGTCGGAGGCTCAAGGCTGCAGAACCATCGTGAACAGGGTAGGAGGTAAAAATGACATTTCACTAAATGTCAGATGACAATTGACCAACCGTCAGAATGTTCAACATGAGTAAAGTACAGTAAGTATCGAGTAGTATTCCGCATCAATTAGAGCATGGTTAATAGTGCAGCCATTTTTTTTTGGGTTGTATGTATTTTCGCACCTGCATTGTGGTCCGTTGACTGTTTTCATCTCTCTCATGTCGCATTTCGCCCGGTGAGCTGGATCTGCTTCCTATCGAAAATATAATTTTCTTGGACTCCGTACACTTGTTTGGCTCTATGCAAATTGAAGAAGATATTTTTTTCCACTTGAAAAGGATCGTGGTAATAACGTGCAAGGTCATGGATGGATGGATGGACCTCCATCCCAAAATCTTGTCCAGCCTTGTACCCTGCTCTGTCACTCTGTCAGTTGTTACAAACGCCATGGATGCCGCAACATCCGTATCATACCATTATCTCAATTCTCACCAGCACCAATTGGCTTCAAGAGCTTTAGACAATTAGACCTATCGATGATCCTCAAGTCCTCATGATCATCAGCAAGACAGGCTGTTCTAAAAACTAAGCTGGTGGGAGTAAGACCGCCCCTACGGTTTTCATTAAGAGAAGAAAGCCTCCTCCCGGTTTAGAAAACCCCCGAATCCCAACTTCACCGGTGAGAGGATTTTTTTCGAGAAATAAATCCTCGCTGAGATAAATCTGCGTTCGATGGGATTCGAACCCAGGCCGGCGGCGTGCCCATCTGCAACACCTACCAACTGGATTCACGCGGATTTGCGAGTGAGAGACGAGAAGCACTTGTGGCAAGACGAAGGCATCCACCGGGTTCACACGGGTTTCCGGCCGCGGCAACAGCTGACTATAGCACCATGAGCAGGAGATAGAGGCTACCCAAGAGCACACGTAAACCA
Source organism: Cenchrus fungigraminus (assembly GCA_036936925.1). NCBI lineage: Eukaryota > Viridiplantae > Streptophyta > Magnoliopsida > Poales > Poaceae > Cenchrus > Cenchrus fungigraminus. Next base: position 45,385,031 of record CM072771.1, on the reverse strand, counting down.
GATTCGGACAAGATACGAACACGTCAAAACTTCACGAGCAAAGCCTCCCATTGCCTGCCTCTAGCTACTTTCCCGAGCTCGAAACGGCATGGCGTGCGTGCGTGTTCTGTTCATGTCGGGTCTCAAAACAGGCACAGCGTCATGTGCAAGCCATCTGCACCGGAGAACTGCTTCGAGGAGGAAGGCGCACGCTACCTTCCTCATCAGTTACCCGGCAATTACTTTCGCAGCACAATTTCAGGAATCATAAAGAGATGTTTGGTCTCCTGGGAGAGAAAGGATCGGAAAGACCTCACCAGTCACGTCTGCTGCTGCTGCTGCTGCTGAAGTTCTTGTGCATTTTTACAGAACTTGGAAAGAAAATTCAAAACTCATCAAACCAGCGGCATGGATGGATGGAGCAGTGAGTTATCGCAAAGAGGTCTTTTTCGGTACACAATACCACCATGTACCATCACTTTAAAAGGACTCATATGTAATAAGAAAGGATTTATTTGTAAGGATCAGACGGTTGAGATTAATTCTGTACCACCGGTTTTTTTTGTGGTACGGGTGGTATTCATAGGTGGTATTGGTAGCATATGAGTATTATTGGAAATGGAAAATATTTTTTTTAATATATGAAATTGGATATATGAAAGGTATGTTTTTATTGTACTCGTCGGCGGTATGTTTTTTCCAAATAATATTCATTCACCAAATTACCATTTTACCCACAGCAAAAAAATCAATAATACCACCGTACTACCAAAGAGTGGTATTGTGTACCGAAAAAGACCTCGCTATGGCAAAAGGGTGTCCGATCCTTTTCAGAAAGTGATAGGGCTCATGTATCCGTATCTTGTCTTCATGTGACATGTGAGCTCATCTCTGAGCAAGTGTGGGTCCTGCAGTGTGGACAAGCGCGTTTCTATTTTCGGAACAAAGGTAGGCTTTGAGAGGATGTCGAATTCCTTGGTGATATTGACTGCTCATGGTTTCTGTTTCATCTACTTGCTGCTTTGAAATCTTTGCGAGTTTCAAGCACATCTGTCCTGTCAAATGAAATCATGATACAGAGAATCGTTTAAAATTGTTGATGGCTTAGTTTTGGATTGGCAACTAGGCGAAGTAATCTAGCAAAACAGACAGCCACGAATCCACGAAAGCAAAATAATCGTCATTCATTGGCTGTGGCCTGTGGCTTGCCAATTTGATCACAAGGTTCAGAGAACCAAAAAGTTCAGAACAAAGAATAGGAGTTTTCCCTCAGTTTTTTCTTGAGCTCTTTTTCGGTACACAATACCACTCTTTGGTAGTATAGTGGTATTGTCGGTTTTTTACTGTGGGTAAAATGGTAATTTGGTGAATGAATATTATTTGAAAAAAATATACCGCTAACGAGTACAATACCTAAATCATTTCATATATCCAATTTCATATATTACAACAAAAATATTTTCCATTTCCAATAATACACATATGCTACCAATACCATCTATGAATACCACTCGTACCACACAAAAAAACCGGTGGTACAGAATTAATCTCAACCGTCCGATCCTTACAAATAGATCATTTTCTATTACATACGAGTCCTTTTAACGTGGTGGTACATGGTGGCATTGTGTACCGAAAAAGACCTCTTCGAGGAAGGGGCGTATGCCATGTAAAATAATCTCAAACTCAAGGTCTAAATTCTTCAATCTGCTGTATGGCTATGGAACCTTCCTTTTACAAGGCATGGGGCCCGTGGAACCATGTGGTATGGAAATTGGAAAATAAACTCATTGAGATCGCATACATGACTCAACCAATTAAGCTGAATCTAGAAAAGCATGAAGAATATTAGGAGTTGGCACACCAGCAAAATGATCTATAACAGAAGCCAAGCATGCTGAATTTTAGGAGTTGGTACACCAGAACAAAATGATCTATAACAGAAGCCAAGCATGTAGCGAACACAAGCCGATTAAGATACCCATAAGATCAATTAACAGTATTCTCCATGCCAATAGTCAATAGACATAAGAGCAACTCCAGCAGATGGAGTAAATTTGATCCCCTATATAAAGTTATTGGGGGTGGAGTAAAAATATTTTCATCCCTAAAACACAATTTACTCCAGCAGTTTCCCTATCCTCCTCCCCAACTCGTGGGTCCCACCGCGCCGCGTCAGCTTTCCCTCCCCCAAATCTTCCGTCTTTCGGCAGCCTCCGAATCCACCAGTGCCTGGTTCCCCAGACACGGGCTCAGAACACAGGCAAGTGCCGGCGGCCGCGCTGCGCGAGCTGCCATCACCACCCGGTCTCCAAGGCTCGGGACAAGACCAAGGGCGCGCACAAGCTGCACGCCGGTGACGTCGCGCTCAACCACCGCCTTGTGTCCTGGCGCGTCGTCGACGGCGGCGGCGCGGGGAGCTCGGGGATCTCGGCAGGCTACAAGGGCACGTCGGCGTCCTCCTTGCTGGCCTACCCGCCGGACAGGGACAAGTTGGCCTTGCTGAGGCGGAGCTGGCGGAGCGAGGCAAGGACCTCGTTCACCGGGGACCCGACGCCGGGCCAGGAGCCGCAGCGGTAGGCGGCGGCGGCCCCGTCCGGCGACAATGGCGGGGACTCCAACGGCGGCGACTTGGGCGGCGACATGAGGGTGCTGGTTGGCGAGGACGACATCGCATGCGAGTGCGCGGAGAACCTGAAGAAAGGGAGGATATGGACATGGAGGCTGTAGCACATGGACTTGTGCGTCTCGTAGTTCACTTGCAGGAACATCACATCCGGGTTCTTCTCGGCAAACTGGGCAATCTGCGCGACACAATCAGGAGAGAAATCTTCATGAGCACACAGCAAAAAAATGCAGTATTTTCCATGCTGGTTGTTGGAATCAGAGGAAGCAGCTCGTATGTATGTAGCGGTGAGTTGGGCGGCGTACCTTGGGATGCAGGGCGCGGCAGCCGCCGCAGCCTGGGGAGAAGAATAAGTCGACGACGACGAGCTTGTCGCCGGCGTTGAGGAGGGAGTCGGCGAGGTCTTGCGCGGACTCGATCTCCCGCATGTTGGGCTGTGTTCCCTTCTCCCACCACCGCATGGCCTTGGGAAACGACAGGTTCATCTGTTTATACAATCCAAAAGAAATCCTTAATTTCAGTATGAAAAATCCAAAAGGAATAAGAATAGCAAAATTCTAAATCTCGCAGCTGAAACAAGAACAGATTTTTTTCTTTTTTGCTAAAAAAAGCCGAAAGGGGAAAACAAGATGGCGAGGACGGAAAGAGGAGGAATTTGACTGACGCACGGACGGACCTGTCCAGGCGCGGCTTCGATGCTCGAGGCAGGGGCCTCATCTTCCTGTCGGTCACGGCCATCCTCCCCGCGGAGAAGGAGCTCCTGGTGCTGTAGCCGCCGATGGGCACGGACTCCGCGAGCGCCGCCGCGGCTCCCCTGACCCGGCGGGACGCGCCCACGTCCCCGCCGCACGGCGATGGCGCGACGCCGTTGCACAACGCCTCAGCCATGCCCTTCCGCAGCGAGCGAGCGAGGGAGGTAGCAGCACGCGGGCGCGAGGGTGGCCGGGGTGGTGGGCGGCGCGGCGGCCGGGGCCAGGGCGGCGGCCAGGAGGCAGAGGGTCCCACAGATAGGGGTGGAGGAGAGGTTCCCTCTATAGAGGGGATGGAGAGGGGTTTTAGTCAATGGAGAAAAAAAGGGAGGGCTATAGGAAATCTGCTGGAGAAGATTTCATCCCCTATATGACTATTTTTTTGCTATTAGGATGGGATAGGGAAGCTGCTGAAGTTGCTCTAAGCATATCATCCCTTTACGGTTTCTCAACCTGAGTGCTCAGATCACCTCTACCACCATAAATAAGGTCACCACTAGGCATCAGTAGTGCTTGCTAACACAACCACCATACCCTCATACCCTCATAAGCATCAGTGGTAGTATTCAAGGACATTACCGCTTCCTAATATCACCTAAGGTCTAACCAGCAATGGACGACCCAACGATAGCAATATCTGCCTTCAGAATGCAGTTTGACCCCACAAGGTAGCCAAAGGACTGGTTCTTGAACAGCCAGTGTGGAATGAAATTGGGACATCCCCAGCCATTTGTTCCTGCAAATGCGAAGCAGCCTGCACATGTGACAACATAAGGACATCTTTAAGAAGAGCAGGTATGGTCAATTGATTTTGTGACACACTGATAGATAAATGTTGAAGAAAGTGGAACCTGAGCGGGTGTACTGTTTCCAGTTCTTCTGGTCCAAGATGGACAAGGTCAGTTCGATCGTCATCCCAGGCTCAAGAGTGAGCATGCTTGGTTTATCCATGCACAAGTACAGGGATAGTGACTTGGTGCTGCTCGGGCTACCCCGTGGGTACATTTGTATATGCCTGAAACAGAAATGAAACAGTGTCTTATGACCATATCCATACTCTCACATGTAAAGAAAATGAAGAAAGTAAGATGCTAGGTTCGCAAGAAGAAGTTAACATTATGGGGCTTCCAGAGAGGGTAACTTTCATCAGTTGATAGTGGCATAAATGGTTGCCTCTCTGAAACATTCTAGTACTAGAGTTGTTCGCCTCCCCACTTATGCTAGATAATTTAACTAGGATATGAGAGTGCAAATATCTGAAGCAGCAATAATAGCGCTTCTACTGCACAAAAGAACCCCACACGTGAAAAGCAGTACAACAGAATGCCATGCCCACTAGTAATATTTCAGCTGTAGTTGGTATATAGCTCTAGTTCTGCTAGTGATAGTTTAGGCTGATCTTCCCTGTTTAAGTATTTCGATTTCCTTAGTCCCTTCTCTTTTTTAATAAAATTTCACTGCGGGGGTTTCCCTCGCTGTGGTTCAGTTCAAAAAGAAAATATATATTGACCAATTGAAGCTTCTAGCAATCTCACTTATCAATCTAGCTTGATATGTTAGCTGAAGGATGCTTGTGCCCTGAAACAACTTACATGTGCATATTACATATGAATCATTTACACTGTACAATAACAGATGCATACCATTTATAACCGCCAACTTCAAATGCTGGGGATAGCACTGCGAGCTCTGAGTCAAGAAAGCTGTTCATGTTCCAGGTGTAGGTCCCTTTGATGAATTCCTTTTTCTGAAGGAAGAGATTCTGAATTGTCGAAGGTTTCTTTGGAACCACAACAGTCTTTTTGGGAACCACAACAGTTTTCTTTCTTGCGAAAGAGATATCTGCCTTTAATATCCTTACACAGTTACACCAAAGACACAGTTATCGTCAACCAAAAAATCAGCTGATTCCAGTAGTTCTTCATGAGGAATCAAGCATTTTTTCTCTGAGTACCACTTCTTGACATGGAAGCTGTTGCTAGCCGTTCAAAGATAAAAGGTGATGGTAACTGCATCAGCCGAATACTCCTAAGCACGTCTAAGCTAAAAAACGAGACCTTTTCCGGTACCCTATACTACCACTGAGTGGTATAAGGTATAGAAAACATTTAACCATCCATTCACAGGGGTAATTTAGTAATTATATCTATAAATATTAACGGAGCTGCTAGCGCCCGGACGTCCGTTCCGGACGCTAGCATCGGACACCTTCTCAGCCACACGATTCGAATCAGGAAATGTATCAGCCGTCGGATCATGTTGCGAAGCATATTGATGTTGCGAAGCATGTTGCGAACAATTCTGTCATGTTGCGAACCATGTTGCGACCAACATTCAACTTGGCGCCCCTCTCCCTCCTCTCCCGACACAGTGTACATGTTGCGAGTTTGTGACGAGCATGTTGTGAGCTTGTGGCGAGCATGTTGCGACCAACATCCAAACATCAGCGTGTTGGGACCATGTTGCGAGCTATGTTGCTTGCAACATCCGACATAATACCCCAACTACTCATGTTGCGACCTATGTTGCGTGCAACATCCAACATCAGGAGCCCTCTTCCCCATGGTTTTAAATACCGTTTGTTACCAGTCGGTTTTCGCGAAAACCGCTCCTACCGCTCCGGCTTGGTAGCAAAAAAGTCCGGTTTTCCGAGGTATCGATCGGCCCAACCGACCCTAGAAAAAAAAACCTCGGAAAACCGCTCGGTTTGGTCGGTTTTCCGGACCGGTTTTTAGCGGTCGAAAAAACGATCGGAGCCAGTTTTGTGAACCCTGCTCCTCCCTCCTCCTCTCGACATAACACCCAACATCACATGTCTGCAACATCAAAACTCAACATCCGCAATATTTAAAATTAATATTTGCAACATCCAACATCAGAGGCTCTCCTCCCTCCTCCTTCTCGACACAACACCCAACATCACATGTATGCAATATGGAAACTCAAACATCCGCAACATCAGAAAAGAATATTTACAACATAAAAAATATGTTAAAAATGTTGATAATCATCCAACGGCGCGTTGATTGGAACATTCAAATGTCTCGTTAAAAAATACAACATTCAAATAAAGCACTAGCAACATGTGCATTAAACATTTGCAACATCACGCATCATGATTCTCTTTGCAACATCATCACAAACATCCATACGAAACATTTGCAACATTCACATAAAGCATCCGAAACAATGAAAGCCGTCAGATCTAAGCACTGTAGCAAAAAAATATCGTCGCAACATCAAGTCACCCGTCGCAACATCGAGTCGTGTAGCGTGCAACATGGAGAAGAATTTCGCAACATTAAAAAACAATCCGTCTGACTCTCGTCGCAACATCAAGTCACCCGTCGTAACATCGAGTCATATAGCGTGCAACATGGAGAAGAATTTCGCAACATTCAAAATCAATCCGTCCGACGCATCGGACGTCAGAGCCGTAGCATTACTGAAATATTAATTACCTCATTTTTGCATCTAATCCCCTCAATTTTTCTGCCTGCACCTTGTGCCCCGGCGATGCGGTATCACAGACGACGTAGGGCAGGCGGTGGTGCCGTCGAGGGAGATAGGCGCACGCGACGGCTCCGTCAGGATTGCGGCAACTCCCTACTTCCTGCACGAGACCGGCCTCGGGGTGTTGCCATTCGAGACGGTGACAACGATGGCCGGTTTTCGTTGTGATGGGCAGGTTCAGGGCGAGGTTGGAGACTAGTGTGATTTTGATTTCTGCAATTTCTTAAGTTTCGATTCAAATGAGTCTTGTTTGGCGCGATGCTATGAAGTATGAACACGGACCGGTGGCCGGCGATGCGCTACCTTGCGGGTAGTCGGGTAGAAGTCGCAGTTCAATTTCTACATCCTGTACATGTGACAGAATATGTTGATTTCCAAATGAATTGTGTGTGATTTAATTTTCAATTGTAATAAGTGTGGTTCCAATTCACAAATTATATAAGGTTCTAATTAAAAAGTAGTTTAACTTTTTTTCCATAATACCCTTATACCACCCTATATTACCCATTCATACCACCTCATACTACTGATGTGAAACGAACCGGGTTCCCAAAGAAGGGAACCCGTTCCCTGCACCTCTGTGATAGTCCCAGGAGGCTATCACGTGCAAATCCCTCTCTCAGAAAGTAAAGCAAATCCGTACAACAATGGTAAATACATGAAGATCCACATAATAATATTATAATTAAGCATCTGAGTACATCATTTCGGCACATGCCGGGTACAAGTCCAACGGGACTGAATCAAATAGAGTAAACATCTACGCAGCGTCTCTCATGTAGCGAAGTAGACTCCATATCCGCAGGCAACTCGAGTGTAGGGCAAGCCTCAGTCCTCCCATCCATCGTGCTCGAAGTCGTAGTCCGGCTCCTGATCTAAAACCCGTCATCTACTCGATAAGCGAGTAGGTCATGTCAGCTTCCCAACAAAGAGCATAAGCAAAAGAGAGTAATTCTAATATGCATGAGTAATCCTATTTATGGCTGTAGAAGGTTATGCAAGCAGCGGTAGCAACATCAAGGTCTCCATCTCCGAGGAGATCCACACCTCCGAGGACCACGCCTCCGGGGTCAACACCCCAACAAGGAAAGAACACCAAACACTGGATCTCAATCGAGTCACAGTATCCCACTCTCATCTGCGACGTGGGGTCACCGACTCCTATCCCCACGTCTCAACGGCACGAAGGCGGGCTCACATATACACAGGGGAGAGAAAGCAACACAAAAAAATACTAGCCAGGTGAGAGATCGAAAGGGTTGTCCATACCAGTGGACACGGACTATAGCTATAGGTTTAACACTCTGCAGAGGTTGTACAACTGGACCCGCCGAGTAGAGCAGAATCGGGTGCCCCCGATCCACCTCTCTACCTAACGGCCGGAGACCTAGCAGTGGACGGCACTCTCCTGCCTCTCCGAGCCTGACTTGTCCTGACTGGGGCGCGAAACTTGCCAGCAAGGCCTCGAAGCTGTGAAACCATCCCCGGAGGAGCCGGGGCGACGTCTACTCGGGGGTATAATCCGTCCCCCTCACACGACCACATCGGTCCGCCTACAGGCTGGATGCCATCCACCTACTAGTTCTCGGACCGAACCCCGCCCATAACAAGGCGAACGATTTGTACGAAAATAACCCAAAGATCAAGGTCACACAATCGATCGGTCCATAATTGCAAGAGCGAGCACTCACCAACTCCAACCGTACGACACGCCGTTAGGGCGAGAGGTCAGGTCGCACCTCCTCTAGGCAAGCGTTCACAAGTAACCAAAGCGTCTCGCTCCCACGGTAACACGTCAAGGGTACACACTCACCCAAAACACACGCAAGAATTCTGAGGTATCCCAACCTCAGTCCAAACCTGAGATCCGTCCCTAACTAAGGGTAAAATATATGGATGAATAAAGCCGGGGAACTAGCTAGGGGTCTGTAGCTAGTTCCAAAAGTAGGTATTCCAAGGACAGGATTAACAATTACAAGACATGGCTAATCAATTGTCTATGCAATTTTAAAAACATGCATCAAAAGTAATTAAGCACTAGCATCTAAAGCATGCATAGGATCTAAATGGTTGGGAGTGACATGACACCTGGCTGGTGTCCGTAGTCCTGGTCTGGGTTGAAGTCGGGGTCGTAGGCCTCCTCCTAGTCGTAGCTCGGGTCTGTGCAGCACGAGATACGAGACGCTTAATTACCGGCAATCAACTAAGCATAAATCCAAAGAAAACCAATTTTAAAAGGTCCAAACAGAACCAAACTACCTACAAACAGCACCGTCTCATTTTTAGAAAAATATAGAAACTGGTTTCATATTTTTCGGAGTTATAAATAATTAGTTATGATTTTTCAAAGGTTTATAGATTTATAAAATAATTTCCAAATTCATTTGTAAATCAGAAAAGGATTTTAATTTTGAAAATAGTTGATGACGTCAGCATGATGTAGGCATGACGTCAGCGACAGGGTTAGTGGACCGTTGTTGGGCCGAAAATGTTAGTGAGCCGAAATAAGCCCAATGGACTCAGCCTCATGGGCCAACAGGGCAAAGTCCGACGAGCCTCCCTGAATTAAATTCGGAGCTCGAAAGATCAAGGAAAAGGGGCCGGCACACGGGCTGTATTGGGCTACGGCCCATGTGTCGTAGCCTTCACACAAAAACAGAGAAGTCCAGCGGTCCCCTTTGGACTCCGCTGGGGATTAACGTCGCCCCACGCCACGCGTGCGTGCATGGGCACGCCCCGGCGTGCGGCCGGCGGCGACAGCGTACGGCGATACGCGGCCTCGGCCGCTCCGGCGCCCGAGCAAACGAGGATGGGAGATCCTTAGGATCAAGCGGTCACCTCGACGTGGCCATGGCCCTAGAGAGGAGCACCTGGTCACGAGCGAGGCACGACGCGGCGGCGTTCTCGGCGCGGTGCGGCGGAGCGGAGCTCAAGCACACGGCGCCGATGCGTTTTGCGAAGCGCGAAGGGAACTGAGTTAGGCCGGACGAGACCAGGCCTTGGCGCTGGGGTGCGCTAGGCCGTGGTGCCCGGCTGGTCACGCACTCGGTGCGTCGGCGCACGCACGAGAACGCCCGGCGCCAAAGGCCGAGACGTAACACGGCGGCGCGCATGGCATCCGCACCAGCGGCTCGGCATAACGCCCCTGATCATACGCTGGGGTGCGCCTGGTTCAGGAGCACTTGCGCGCGCACACACACACGAGCGCGGCAGCGAGGTTAGTGCACACGCACGTACACGCGCGCGGCGCGGAGGCGACCGGCGGTGACATGGCGGGCGCGGCGCGGTGAGGTTGGTTAGCTGCCGTAGGCCTGCCTGCACGCGCTGGGGTGCACGGCGGCGACACGGTAGAGGGGATCCTGCAGAAAACAGCGGCGCGAAGGCCGGACAGAGGCTGACTCAACGAGCTCAGAGCTCGGCGCACGGCGCGGCGTGACGCTGGGGCACGCTCCCGATTCAAGGTGAAGGACCAAGGGAGGAGGGAAGATGCAGGCCGGCGGGGTGCTTACGGCGAGGTGAAGGTGTAGGTGTAGCAGTGGAGTCCGCGGCGGTGAAGAGGTGGCAGTGATGTCCCCGGCGGCGGTCCTGTTCTGCTCCGGCGGCGGCTTGACGCGGACGGCCTCCTCCGGACCACGAGCGGCTCCGGTCTTGAGTGCTTCGGCTCCGGCGTGTCGGCTCGACGGCGACGCGCCTCCCTCTTCTTCTCTTCACCCCCTTCTCCCCCTCCTTCTCCTCCTCTCCTCACACGGCGGCGGAGCAGAGGGTTGGGGAAGAATTCCCCAAGTGGCGACGGGGCCAATTGGGACTTGGCCTCGGGGGTTTTGTGCGCGCGCAGGGTCAAGGAGACCAGGGAGCAGCGTGGGCCATGGGTGTTCCCCCCCTTCCTTGGCGGCGAAGGCTGGCTTGGCGCGCGGGATGCAGTGGCAAAGGAGTGATTTCGCGAGCGGAAAACGCGTGGGGTCCGCCTCGGTGTGCGAGCTGGCCCTCGGCGTGCGTGCCAACGAGGCTGGGCTGTGCGGCCTGGCGCACGGGGGCGCGGTGCGGTGTGGTGCGGTGCGGCGGTGCGGCTCGGCGCGCTTGGGTCAAAGTGGCGCAGGGGAGAAGACGAGCAGGAGCGGGCGGTCCCACTCGTCAGCGACCTATGCGCAGGGGAGGCATGCATGGGCTGCGTTGGGCTGGATCAGGTGGGCCGGTCGAAGCTCCGAGGGTTGCGGTGATCACAAGCTGAGAGTTAAGCGTGTTCTGGTGGACTTGATCAGAGGTTAGCTGGCCCACAAGTTAGTATAGGGTTTTGAATTAGTTTTGAATATAAGTTTAAACTTTATATTTGAATTTGATTATATACAAATTCAGAACACACTCAATAAAATCCAAATAAAATCCATAAAAACCAAATCACCAACTATACCATAATTTGAATTTATATTTTTATATTTTTGGTTTTATAATATATAGAATTAGGAGAAGAGGCTAGAGATGGGATTAAATTAAGGTGACACTTTATCAATAAATAAAAGTTCAAATTTCCTCACATTTTCATAATTTAGATTTCAGGGATGTTACATGATGAGCTTTACAAAGTATAGAATTAATATGGGCCATTGGATGTCTGTATACTAGTCCTTTTTCAATAATAGTATAGCCTAGTATAGGGCACCGGAAAAGAGCTCTAAGAAGATCCAAGCACAAATTAACCTGCTTCCAGTCGAAATTAATCAATTTTTGATATTTCAGAAAATCAGTTAACACGTGTAAGGTTTAAGAGATCACCCATTGCATCCGCAAACATATACAAATAAAGCAATATGGACTCCCAGATATAACAAGATGGTTGTGCTTGTAAAATTAAGTTAAGAAGATCACCTTTGCATCCACAATATGTTCCGTTGGAATGGTTGTACATTGACAACTCGAATAGTGCATTCATGATGTAATCTGACCCCAGAGTGCTTCTTGTAAGAAGACAAAACAGCAACATATCGACCTCCAAAACGGAAGTTGTAAAAACTGAAGATCAAAAATAAAAACTGAAGAAAACAAATGTTTATCTAGGAAATTGTGATTGCTTATGACTTCAATGGAATATGAGCCGTGGCAAACTGCAGTTTGGTAAATATTATCAACATATATTAAATGAAATCAGGAGTGAAGTTTTTTTTTTCTTGAAAATGCAGGAGAGCTGTGTGCTTGATCAATGCATGCCTTCTTGGTATGCATCCCTTTTACGATCACAGCACTTACCACTCATATCCACAGCAGTGGAAAACATCAGAGGTGACTGTTGTAGCTCCCTTCTCAAGTAGAGATGAGAAGCCATAAATCTTCCACTGAAAAGCTGGACCATCGGCCTTTTCCAGAAGCACATGAGCTGAAATTAGAATAAGAGCAGATTTTAAAATTACAGAAGATAGGGGAAAAGAAGATTATGTGGTAGAGCATATTATGGATCATATTGCAGTGCCAAATGAATAAAAAACATATTACAAAACAGAATAGTCTCTGGAATCTGGATACAAAAAATTATCATATATTACATTCAACTAACATCTGAACTAAAAATAGAAGAAAACTATTAGTATTTAATTGTGATGAGTGGCCATGAAGTAGAAATAACTCAGGACATCGATCAACTTTTGCATGGCATAGCCTATTTGTGTGCCTCTTGGTTTTCTCAACAATTTTCTTTCTTTTTGGTGGAAACAGGGGCTCCCATTTCCAATTCATTGAAACAGAATTAATCAAGTTTGTTTAGAACTAGAAATGAGATGACAAAACAGAAAGCAAACTTAGTTTGTCGTAGTTCACTCCACAGTTAAGACTTTAAGAGGGTAAATAGTCCTATGAAAAGAATGACTTCAGAAAGTCAAGCATTTTTTCTTTCAGTGGTGCAATAGTTACGTGGTACTATTGATATTCAAAACAGATGTCACAAACTCACAATACATGTCAATGTTCACAGTTTACATAGTGTATACTGGATAACACTTATTTATAGCAAGTAAGACCAAGATGCAATTTTCTGTCCAGTTGTTCAATGAATCGAAAAATTCTACTCCAACGGAAGATTACAGGACCATGATTCCATTTTATCCAGATTTTGTTATACAAAATTGACCAACAGAAGTTGGTCACAGTTTGATCTTAATTGTGTTCACATATACAAGGAAAGATCTGCTTTTGAAACAGAAATTGACCAACATCACAACAGTTATCATCTTTCTAGCACAAAAATTCAAGAAGCAAACAAAACAAAAGGTTCAAAAAGAATCCTTACGAGCACCAGTGACGCAATAGTTGCCCATAGCTAGCTCTACAGCTTCCTCTTCCCAGGAAATAAACCTTTGAAGGCTGCAAGTGAGATCAGTCGTTATGCTGCCACAAGACAGTAGCCAATAATACAGAGCTGAGGTAGCGCAAATCTTGAATACAAAATTACTACGGAATTTAAGAAAAAATCGCAAGAAAAAGGAGAAGAGAGATCAAGGGGGGAAAGGTAGACTGACGCGCTTCACTCTGAACTTTCCAAGAAAGCCAAGAACAAGCATTGCAAAAATCCGCAAGGCCGACACCAAGATCGAGTGGCAAGACAAGATCCTCGAGACCTTCCCTTTCCTCCCTTCCAATTCCACTCGATACACACACAAGAGTACACGATCACAGAACATGGGACGCGCCAAAACTACGGACTTTCCTACGGAGCCAAAAAGGAAACATAGAGGTAGGCTATGATTCCAGAAGGATCGAGCACGCACCTCGCAGATCGCAGTGCCTTCCTCGTCGGAGCTCCGGTGGGCGCTTGGAGCAGGCCCTAGGCCAAGGGGGGTTTTATGGAGCAAGGGCGAGAGTGAGGCAGCCAAGCAAGGGAGAGTACTGAGTACTGACTGCTTTTTTTCACTTGGGCACCCGAGAGGGGTGGGCACCGAACCGATCGGTTCTGGTCCATCTTTTGCAAAATTCGGTTACTAGAAAACGTTACCCAATCTCAAATCAACAGCCACAACTCACATGAATCAACAACTAAAATCAAAAGTAAAATAGGCGGTAGAGTCTATTCTCTAGATTTGCTTTGGAACTGCACACCAAAAGGTTAATCGACTTTATACAATGCAACACGATCATATCCACATAATCTGAATCTTTTTTACCACATTGGCTCCAGAGTTGTTTCATTCCGAACATCCCAATACAATGGATGACAAGTTAACAACCACTGCTACTCACTATATCTTAGTGCAACAGACTCAACAAATAACATTCCTAGAAAAAGGGGACATAAAAACAACGCTCAACTTTTCATCTCAACTACAGAAAACAATATATAAGAGCATCTCAAAAAATTTGCTATTTTTAACTTGACAAATCATGTGATTTGCCAACTTCTAAAAGATTTGCTAAGATAAAAAAAAAGAATGCATCTCAAGAGTTTGCTATTTTTAACTTGTCAAGCTATTGTTTCTCTCTTATACATTTGTATTAGGAACTTTTTGTATTCTTTATTTCTTTTTCTACCATCTCACCTGTCTCCGCGCGCGGGAGAAACTAAAGATGGCAACGGGCACGAAATATCCGCGGGTAAAAAAGATACCAAACCCGATAGGCGCGGATGAGGATCTAGGTTTGTGCCCGTGGGCGCGGGCACAACTCTAAACCCGCGGATACTCTACTAACGGATTTGAAAAAATGGTATCCGCGCCGCAAATCCGCTAAACCCGTTAAGACTGCTGACATGTGGACCCTAGTAGTTAGAAGTATATATTTACATGTGTTGTGCAAGACTTTATTAGCACAATAACTTTGGTCTGTTATTTGTTGCATTTGCATACTTGGCACTAGTTATCTCTCAATTATTTTGTATTGAAATGTGTGTTGCACTTCTGCTGGAGCTCCTTGCATGTTTTGATTTTGCGGGCACACAGGCATGCCCGCGGGTATCCGCTATCCGCGGATTGCGGGCGCGGATGTGGCTATGTGCCCGTTGCGAATAGCGGGTGCGGGCGCGGGCACGGGTTCCAGCATACGGGCGCGGATTATATAGACAGTATCCGCGCGGATACTACCCATTGCCATCCCTAGGAGAAACGTTGATGCCAAGTCGAGTACGCGCGCGTATATTTACACGCTGGAGGTTGATTTCTCTCAAGTTACTAAAAATTATCAAGTCCTTTGCCAAACTGTTGGAGGAGTGTTTTCAGCGTTTTTAACAAAAATAAAAATATCAACCTGATTTGGCAAACTGTTGGAGATGCTAACCGGAATATGACACTTCTGTAGTTGATGTCCCATAGCCAAAACAATCCATGAGCAAGCCGCTACAAATTTATTTCTATCTTATTCGAGGCTTTGATGGGCCATAATTTCTTCCATTTTTTTCTGGTCACCAAAATCACATAATATATAGTACCAGCTAGCACATAATACGAGCTCTGGCCTCCTTCGAAAAAATCCAAATGAAGAGGTACACGCTAAATTATAAACTGACTTCATTGTAACCACGATTTTACTAATGTACCCTGATAGTAAAGTCATTGTAAAGTCCCACCACTCCCGCGGGCGCCCAGACAAGACCGGTGAGGCCGACCGTCGCGGCGAGCGTGGCAGGAGCAACCACGATTCGCGCGGCGAGCGCGACAGGAGCAACCACGGCCGCGACACACGACGCCCGGACGGCCGCGAATGTGCGAGCGGACGCGCCTCCTGCAAAGGCTTCTTCACCGAGCGTACACGCCGCCGCGACGACGACAACGACGACAACGACAACTACGGCGGCGACAACGAGCGCCGCGGCCTGGGCAACCTCACCGGGGCCTCCTTCTGGGGTTTCGACGAGGAGGGACCCATTCGCCGGGAACGCACACGCTCGCCGCCGCGTCGGGACTACACGTACCGCGGCCACGACAACGCACCAGAAACCCTCCGCAGGCTGTTTGCGGAGGCGCTGCAGTGCAACTCGCCAGCGGCGGACATTGAGCCGCGCCGACCTGACGGGCTCGACTTCATCTCCAGGACCCACCGCTTCCTGGATCGCGTGGACCAGAACGTCTCAGGGAATGTCGCCTGGTCCGGGACAGTGCCGCTCTTCCGCGTCTTCAACACGCTGCGAACCAGCCTGCACCAACCCTTGCCGGTGGCCGCCGACCAGACCCTTGGCAAGACGCAGGCTGCGCCGTCCGTGGAGGAGGTCGCCGCGGCGCTCAGCGACCTGGAGCTCCACCTGGACTCCCTGGGAGCGGAGGGTGGCACTGTGGCCAGGAAGACGCCTGTCCAGGGGCAGGACCAGGCTGTGCCGCTGGGGGTGGACGTCGAACTCCAGGGGGTGGACGCCCTGTTCAGCACCCCGCCTGCGCCCCTCCTACAGCAACCGGCGGCGCGCAAGGCACGGCAGCGGCGCACGTTCGACATGACCAAGGTGCGCCGGAGCGCGCGCCTGGCGGCCAAGCCGTCTATCCCGGCGGTTCAGAAGGCGCAGCGGAACCTGTGCCGCAAGCTCGGCATCGGCAATGACGAACTCCAATCCATCGACGAGGTCCTGCGTGAGTTCGTGGCCATGTTCCAGGGACCGCTGCCAGAACAGGTTGTGGCGGCCATGACAGCTATCTTCGGCCTCGACGACGACGGTGCTGAACTCCTTGATGAGGCGCTCCTGCACCACGCTGGACAAGCGTTCGCTGAGCTTCTCCATGACGACGATGTCGCCTAGCATGCTCCTGCAGCAAGATCCAGCGTCCTTTTCGTTTTTAATGCATCGTCTCTACTGTCATGCAACTTTGTTTAGCGACATTGTGGTACTTCGCCCTGCTGGCTTCGACCTTCGGGCTTTTCGGATGCTTCGCCCTGCTGGCTACGACCTTCGGGCGCACTTCTACTGTTTGAGACGTCCTCTGCTTCTATCTACATGTGCTCTCCGTCACCGTGCGCCTACTGATATTCGCTGTTCGATGCATACACAACTCCGCGACCATCACCCTCAGTTTTTTTATGGCACACAATAACATCCAATTGATCTCTTGGAACGTCAGAGGATTGAACGCGGCGGCTCGCTGCCTGGCGGTGCATGAGACGATCGCGGCAACACCCTGTAACCTGGTGTGCCTCCAGGAAACCAAGCTCCAAACAATCGATCACTCTTTGGCGACTTTCCTGGGAGCCTACAAGCTGAACCGCTTCGCCTTCAAGCCGGCAACGGGCACCAAAGGCGGCATACTGCTACTCTGGAACGACTCGGAAATCGAACTGTCGAACATCCGCGAGAGACACTTCTCCATCTCGGCGCAAGCTATGGTACGCTCCTCTTTGACCGGCTTCACTATCACCGGGGTCTACGGCCCATCGCGAAGAACAGATAAAATTGCCTTCCTTAGCCATCTGCGAAGCTTGAAACAAGATGATGCAGATAGTTGGCTTGTCTTGGGAGATTTCAATGTCATTTACAGAGCTCGCGACAAAAACAACAGAAATCTCAACTTCAGCCTAATGCGACAGTTCAGGCGTACGTTGGAAAGCTGTGGCCTTAAAGAGCTGCATCTGCAAAACCGGAGGTTTACTTGGAGCAATGAGCGACGCCGCCCGACCTTGGTCCGTCTAGACCGCTTCTTCTGCAACCAAAATTGGGACATGGCTTTTGAAGGCTGCACGCTCCATGCGCTTTCCTCCGCCCACTCCGACCACTGCCCCTTGCTTTTGACAAACAATCCCGGACCACGACGTGCACGACCTTTCAAATTTGAGAACTTTTGGGCCCGGTTGCCTCGCTTCCAGGAAACGGTGGCTGAAGCGTGGAACGCGCCGACTAACCACACCGAGCCGTTTCACAGGCTAGGTCATAAACTACACCAAACGGCAAAGGCCCTAAAGAGTTGGGCTTCTTCAATTTTATTTCAGACCCGGCAGAGGCTACACATGGCCCAAGAGGTCATCCTACGCCTAGATGAAGCGCAAGAATTCCGCCAACTTTCAGACGCCGAGTACGCCCTGCGAGCAAAACTTAAAAAGCGCATTCTGGGATGGCTGGTGGTAGAGAAAGCTAGAAAGAAGCAGAGCGCACGTATTTCGTACATTAAAGAAGGGGACGCCAACACCCGCTTCTTCCATCTGAGGGTAAACGGTAGGCACCGTAAGAACCACATTCATCGCTTGCGCACCGGGGCGGGTTGGGTCGTCGATCACAACGACAAGCAGAACATCGTTCAGGAACACTTTGAAAGCATCATGGCGGACCCGCCATCACGCTCCTGCGACTTCAATTGGCCACTTTTGCAGTTTGAAACGCCAGACCTGTCCTCATTGGACAGACCGTTCTCAGAGGACGAAATTTGGCAAGCCATTTGTCAGATGCCACAAGATAAGGCGCCAGGCCCAGATGGCTTCACTGGACTCTTCTTCCGTAAATGTTGGCAAACGGTGCGACACGACATAGTGGCTGCCATAAACTCGGTATACAACCTGCGATGCCATGACCTTAACTTGATCAACAAGGCCAACATCATCCTACTGCCGAAAAAGGAAGGTGCGGAGGACATCACCGACTACAGGCCCATCAGCCTCATCCACGCGGTTGCCAAAATTATTACAAAGATCCTTGCGCTCCGTCTCGCACCGTTAATGCACCGCCTAATTTCCGCCTGCCAGAGCGCTTTCATAAAAAAGAGGAGCATTCACGATAATTACCTCTACGTCCGCAACCTCACGAGAAGGTTCCATCACACCAAAACCGCGACACTTCTCCTCAAGCTCGACATTTCCAAGGCCTTCGACTCGGTACGCTGGGACTACCTCATCTCGTTGTTGGCGCACAGAGGGTTCCCAACGAGATGGATCAATTGGATCACGTCGCTTCTCTCCTCCTCCACCTCAACAGTAATGCTTAACGGAGTGCCACTACAGCCGATCCGGCACGGCAGAGGACTACGACAGGGTGACCCCTTGTCCCCTCTCCTCTTCATCTTGGCCATTGACCCTCTCAGCCGTCTCCTACAAAAGGCAACAGACAGGGGCTTGCTCAGCAAGTTAAACGGCCGTGCGGCCAGATTCAGGACCTCCATGTATGCGGATGACGCTGTCATATTTCTCAAGCCGACGGTGAAGGATGTGTCGAACCTAAAACTTTTGCTGGAGAAATTCGGCCTGGTGACCGGACTGCAGACAAATCTACAAAAAACTTCAGTCTCCACAATTAGTTGTTCCGACATTGATCTCGACACGCTGCTAACCAGACTGCCGGTGGCCCGGGCACACTTCCCGATCAAATACCTAGGGCTACCGCTCTCAACAAGAAGGCTGCGCAGGGTGGACTTCCAACCCCAGATCGACAAGGCTACAGGAAAGTTGTCCACGTGGTATGGCAGGAATCTGACGCAGGCAGGACGGGTTTGCCTCACCAAAGCGGTCCTCTCTTCACAACCGGTGTATCTTCTAACTGTCATCAAGCCGCCGAAGGACGTTCTCAACGAGGTGGACAAGATTCGTAGGCGGTTCCTATGGGCGGGGGACAAAGCGATTTCAGGGGGCAAGTGCAAGGTAAAGTGGACAAAGACAACCTCACCTAAAGAATATGGCGGTTTAGGCGTCCTCGACCTCAATAAATTCGCAACGGCTCTGAGGCTACGTTGGCTCTGGCATGAGTGGACCTCCCCTGACAAGCCATGGGTGGGTATGGAGACACCCTGCACTGAAAGCGAGAAACTTCTCTTCGCACGTTGCACCACCATCTCCTTGGGCAACGGGAGGAAGGCGGATTTTTGGAACTCGGCGTGGCTGTTCGGCCAGCGCCCGAAGGACTTAGCCCCTCTGCTCTACAACTTCACAAGGCGCAGAAAACTTTCGGTGGCGGAGGCCTTACGGGACAGTACCTGGATTCGCGACCTAAACTACCGGACTGGTTTCACAACGTCACTCCTCCTACAATTTGTGGTCCTTTGGAACCTTGTCGCGCCTATAGAGCTCAACGCGCATCTCGAAGACACCATCTCTTGGAACCTAACACGCCATGGGGAGTACACCGCATCATCCGCCTACAAGGCCCAGTTCGTAGGCCTCACAAAGACCCCGGAGTTGGCGTCAATTTGGACTACCTGGGCGCCTCCAAAGTGCAAGCTCTTCGCGTGGCTAATTCTGCAGAATAGGATTTGGACTTCAGATAGACTGGCTAGAAGAAATTGGGACCACAGCCCCAGTTGCCCGCTCTGCCGCAGGACCATGGAAACGGCTCTCCATATGGTCTCCGAGTGTCGCTACACGCGACGAATTTGGGCCATGGCCGCCGTCTGGACCGGCCAGAGGCATCTACACCCGAACGAATGGCCGCAAAGCGAGACTGTGCTTCAATGGTGGTCCAATGTTACTGCGCCGACGGATGTACCGCGGAAAGCGACACGATCCCTCATCCTGCTCATCCTTTGGGAGGTTTGGATCGAGAGGAATGATAGGGTATTCAATCGACACGAGTCGTCGATCCCAACCTTTGTGGCCAAGATAAAAAGCGAGATCTCGGCTTGGGTGGCTGCGGGGGCCAAGGATCTAGCGCTGTTAACAGCGCGCATGTAAGTTGTACAGTCTTGTTTTGGCCGGATCCCGGCTTGTAAATCTCTTCTATATCAATGAAATAGGCACACTCCGTGCCCGTTCGTTCAAAAAAAACATTTTATTGAGAATGACAAATCTGTTCGCATCCAACAAGATAAATAGGTACCTGATGAATTATTTGGACTTATCAAATCGGTGTTACGTATACGGTATACCTGAGTTGCAGACTGTGGACGGACGTTGTCGATGCATTCTTTGTACCGGAGACAGCATTTTGTGACGAACGAAAAGACTGTTCGGCTAGTAGAATGAATAATACTCGGCTGGTAGATTGAATAGTATTGTGTAAGAGAAGATAAGTCGAGATAAATCGAAATAAGTCAAGTTAAGATAAAGATAAGGCGAACAGCCTGGAAAACACCGACCGAACCGGATCAATGAATTTGTGTGCGTTTTGTACCCGCAAGAATTTGTCAGAAAGGCCCGCAAAAAATTTGTGTGTGTCAACAGAATTTGTGTGTGTGTCGATTGTCAGAAAGGCCCGCAAAAATCTTATACTGGCCTGGCCTACGCTGGGATAATACTCGGCCCAACCCACGGCCCGCCGAACCTTCCGCACGTTTCCAACCGCTTCCCGAGAATCGCCGCGAAACCCACCGGCCGTCCACCCCCACCCGAAATGCTCCTCCTCCGCCACCGCCTCCCCTACCCTCTCCCGCGCCGTCGCGCCCCGCTCCGCTTCCTCCGCCGCCTCGCCATGTCCTCTGCCTCCGCCACCCCTCCCTCCACCTCCACCTCCGCGGCCGCCGACTACCACTGCCGCACCAAGCACAACCTCACCGCCGGCTACGCGCGCGGCCCGGGCCGCCTCGACTGGGCCAACCAGCCCAACCCCTTCCTCCGCTTCGCCCCCGCGCCCCAGCTTCCGCTCCCCAACCCGCCTCCCCCCGCGCTCTCCTCCGCCCCCGTCCCCTACCCCGCCCTCTTCCACTCCCCGCCCCCGCCGCCGCAGCCGCAGCCGCTCACCGTCGACTCCCTCTCCGCGCTCCTCTTCCACTCCCTCGCGCTCTCCGCCTGGAAGTCCGCGGGCCTCTCCACCTGGTCGCTCCGCGTCAACCCCAGCAGCGGCAACCTGCACCCCACCGAGGCGCACCTCCTCTTCCCGCACCCGCGGGAGCCCGGCCGGCTCGCCGTCGCCCATTACGCCCCCCGCGACCACCTCCTGGAGGTCCGCGCCGCGGCGCCCGCTGGCGAATGCTCCGCGATTCTGCCCGCGCCGGCGACGGCGGTCGTGGCGCTCTCCTCGGTGTTCTGGCGGGAGGCGTGGAAGTATGGGGAGCGAGCGTTTCGGTACTGCAACCACGACGTGGGCCACGCGCTCGCGGCGGTGGCGGTAGCTGCAGCTGCGCTGGGGTGGGACGCGAAGGTGCTCGACGGGTTGTCGTATGAGGATCTTGGCAGGCTGGTTGGAGTGGAGAAGGGGAGCCCGGCTGCTATGCCTGAGGAGCTACCCAACAAAGCGGTCAAGGGTAAGGCGCCGTGGGTGGAGCGGCAGCACCCAGATTGCGCTGTTCTGCTATTCCCAGCCAGGTCTGAGCCTGAGGTGGACTATGACAGGATGAGTGAGGAGCTGAGAAGGTTTGATGGGCTGGATTGGGTGGGGAAGGCGAATGCACTTAGTAAGGATCATGTGGTGTGGGATGTGATATACCGCACTGCAGAAGAAGTGAAGAAGCATGGTCCGGCGCCTGAGGAACGCTTCTTTGTGATGCCATGGCGGAAGAGCCCGGCTATGTCGGAAGGTCTGTATAAGCAATTGACTGTGGAGGAAGTGGTTCGATGTCGGAGAAGCGCTGTGGACATGGGCGGGGTTCATGTCATGGGGAGGGACACTTTTTATCAGATGCTTCTGCACTGCCTCCCATCAGGGGAGGTTGGCTCAGGTGAGCGGCAGGGCCAGCAATGTGCTCTTCCATTCCGTGTATTACCATGGGATGCAGAGGTGCATGCTGCATTGTTTGTGCATCGCATCTCGGGGCTGCCAAAGGGGCTGTATTTCCTGGTGAGGAATGAGGAGCATTTTGGTGCATTGCAGCGTGCCATGAGGCAGGACTTCGAGTGGGTTCGACCAGAAGGGTGCCCTGATAGCCTCCCGCTCTACAGGCTGATGAAAGGGGATTGCCAAAGGTTGGCAATGCAAATCTCATGCTTCCAGGTATATGAAGATGCCAGATGCTGTTTTTTTTTTGGAAAAGATGCCGTTGTTTCTGGTTATTCAGTTATAAACTATATTTGATTAGCAGATTAATAAGCTTCCTTATGAATTTATCGATGTTTATTTATGCTTAGTCCTCACATTTTTCCTTCAGTTTATGTTGTTCATCTTGACCCATTAATTATTTTGAAGCTAATTTTAGCATTGCTCCTTTCAATATGGCATTTAACCGCGTAACTTATTCTAGGACCTGCAAAAATTTTACTATTTATCTTCTTTTGGTATTTTTATGCAGGAAATTGCTTCACATGGATGTTTTAGCCTTGGTATGATTGCTAGATTCGAGCCTCTGTTGCATGATAAAGGTGAATGGATGTATCCTCGTTTGTTCTGGGAGACTGGTGTTCTTGGTCAAGTGCTTTACCTTGAAGCCCATGCTGTTGGAATATCTGCCACAGGGATTGGCTGTTACTTCGATGATGCTGGTAAGTTGAGCAGACATTTTAATAAATCTATTGCAGTTTAGTACTTTATTTCTTAACCATGGTGGTATTTCCTTTATCAGCAATAATCCTCTGCTAACATGCATTAGCTGAAACAGGGAGCATCTGCAAACTAAGAACATTTAAAGCCATTACACTCATTTCTGTTGTTGTAAAAAGAACTGCTGTGTTGTTCACAGCACAGGGGAACAAATCCCAGATTCCCAGTTGTTCTAGTTTGTTTTGCAGTTTATGTGCACTTAAAGATCTGATCATTGACGTGTAGGATGCTCAGGATTCTGTTGAATAATATACATGCTATGCTAAAACCACACCTTTTTTTCGTGAACCACAAACCAATTCAAGATTATCTAATCGGTTCAGTATCTTTGCTAGTCTTTACGAATATTGGCAGTGCATTACTTAATCTGTATTGCAAAAAAGTGCTGTTGGACAGTGAATTATTCATTTTGTTCTGTTGCAGCAGCTGTTGCTAATTCGTTAAGCCAGCTGGGACAACACTACTTGGAAAAGGATTGATCCTTAGAAAGTTATAGTATTGTTAGCGTTATTACCATAAATAGCTGACCATGCTAGTGTAAGCATACCTAGTACACATATTCAACTGTTTACTATCCTTTACAAAAATTAAAATGTCGGTAGCTTATGATGTATTGCAACAATTACACTCTTCATTTACTGATTGGACTAACTTTGTGAAACGATACCTCCTTAGACACTAGGTTTGTATCACAGAATGGAGGAAGTGCTATTACTAGTTGCTCAATGGATTAATCTCATTACACAATTCCAAATCCTAGTCCATAGTCCATGTTTGTTTGGTCTCACGATAAGACATGCCTCACAACAGAATGTTATCAAATATACACTTGTAAAATTGTGAACACAAAGGATAACTAGATTTAGAGCAACTCCACTGGGGGCCTTCAATTGAAGCCTCAAAAACCTATTTGCGGGCCCAACTCAAATGTATAGGGGCCTGAATGAGTTTTCAACTCCAGTGGGGAAATCATCTCAGGCCTCTATTTTCTTGTCATTTTGTGGACCCCTCCCTCTCTCACCTTGCCTCAGTTCAAGACGAAGCACAAGACGCCACGTTATCGAAATCGAAGGCGAGGAGATGGTCGCCGCCGCCACAGCAACTCGCCAGAGTACTCCCCCACCCACCCGCCACCGCGCTCGTCGGGCTGTCCGCTGCTCGGCGCGTGGGGCGCGCGGTGAGCGAGGTAACGGGGACGACTGCCGGTCGCGCTGCCGCCGGCGCTCTCGTTGGCGACGCGGACGTAGTCAGCATGCCACGCCGCTCCCGAAAGTACGACTTGGTGCCCCACCGTGGTACGGTCCCCGGCGGCGTCGGTGTGGGCACGAACACCGCCTCCATGGCCATCGCGAGCGGGGGCGCTGCTGGCCGGCGTGCGGACAACGCCACTGTGTCTGCCAGCGCCGTGGACACGGCCATCGCCATCTGTCGCGTCGCGGACGGCGGCGGCATCGCTTGCTTGGCCGAGCCACTAGCGGTGGCGTTGGGAGGCAGGGGCCCGCGGTGGCGCGAGGGGGGTGACGAGGTGGAGCAGAGGATGAGGTGCTTGGCGAGCGTGGCCATGGCGAAACGGAGACAGTGTGAGTTGGAGTGTCGCCTGGTGGCGAAGCGAAGCGGCCTCGTTCGGCGGCCGTCTCGGTGCGCGCAAAGGCCAAGATGTGCGTGCTCTGGTGTGCTCCGCTACCGCGCCGACTTCGTCTCCATGCACATCGCCTCGCCTGCAGCCAAGGCGGCGGCGGTTGTGTCGCTGGACTTCCTGCCGTCCGCGCACGTCCGTCTGGAGGCCGTGGCGGCACACCGCGGCCTGGCGTGCTGCGTTGAGGCCGACACGCGGCGTCGACCCTGCTACTACGTCTACAAGTCGGCGACGCGGCAGTGGCGGGCGCTGCCCAACCCGCGTGTCCGGTTCCCCACGGCTGCCACGGCCATGGTGGCGGCGCCGCGTCCCTCGGGTGTCGCCGCCGAGTCATTCAAGATCGTGCGCCTCTTCATCTTGGCACTGCGCGACCAGCTCCGGTGCGAGGTGTTTGACTCGCGGCAGTTCGCGTGGCGCCGCGCTGCGGACGTGGCGCTGTGCCCAGAGTCGATCTACCCCTCGACCCCCACGGTGCGCGCCCACGGCAGCATGCACTGGCTCTAGTGGCCCGACCGGGTGACGGGGGCGCAGGACGTGTTCACGTTCAACCTTCGAAGCGAGGCGTGGCGGCTGATCCGGCTGCCGCGGGAGGTGGAGGAGAGGGACGACCCTTGGGCGCGCAAGCAGATATTGGCGCGGAGCTCCAGCTCGGGGACGGTGAGCTCGAGGAGGCCGCAGGTGGAGACGACGGCGGAGGAGGAGCCCGCTGCGCTTGAGGTGGAGGCCAGGGAGGTCGATGTGCCGCTGGGAGGCCGTGGCCTCGTTGCGCTGCTGGTGGGGACGGCGAGGTCCGGCGCAGCTCCGAAGGCGCCCTTCCTTGCGGGAGAGAGATGCAGGGAGGAGAGGGAAAAAAGAAGAGAGAAAAGAAAAGAAAAATGGTGGGACCCACGCTTGGGGTGAGAATTGGAGGCCCTTCAGGAATGGAGGCTTGGAGCTGGAATTTGAAGAGCCATGAAAAATGCAGGCCCATTTAGAGGCTTTGCTGGAGTTGAATTTTTTCATCAAAACTCTAAATTTTATAGTAGAGGCCCATTTGCAGGGCTCCACTGGAGTTGCTCTTAAAGAATAAAAGAAGGGTATATCATGATGAAGCATAATTCTGATAGCTGATAACTACATTCTGTATAATGGCTGAGGATATGTTACATTGGTCTTAAGTAGTTGCAAATCAAATATCAATCTAACACGCATATGTTTTATCGTCAATGTTGAGTCATGATGGGATATCTGCGCTGCAGAATATGGCCAGGCAGCATTGCTTGAAGGATGGTGTAATGATAGGATAGGAGATATAGTTTTAACATGATCATTGATGAGTTGAGAAGAGACTAATTCAGTATTTCTTTTTCTTATTTTTGGATGGTCCATTTGTGTACAGGACTTCTTTTTAAAATATGGGCCACTCATCTTGAAACCAAAGAAACAACTTCTAGACTTTGGGACTCTGCTTTCCAACTAAAAAGAAATCCTACTGTTCTTATGATTTTCTTATCTCTAATTTCTATGCAAACGTATGTAATGTTCCAGTTTGGTAGCGTAAGGTTCATGCTAGTTAGGAAAAAAACAGAGGTGGTTTCATGTTTGTTGATTTGGTTTCCTTGTAGATATACTTAAGTATATTGGAGATTAGTTTCCTGGGATTAAGGAGTGTTTCTAACTTGAGGTTAAGGATAGCCTTCTTGTAGCCATTTTGAATTTTGGCAAAAATAGTAAATGTCTCATCAGAACCCAAAATCTCTCCCGCAGCAATATATTTTCTATCTCCTGCTATTCTGCTAATACATATAATCCCTTCAAGCGATGCTATCTGGCTTTCCATAGACTCTTTGAGGATTGACATGAATGATTGTGAAATAATCTCTGTAATATAGGGTGAACTTACCAAGCTCATCCACTGTCAATGTACTGAATCACATTGTTTAAAATGCCTATGCACCCAACTCACTTGTCTCACCACTAGGTGTCACTTCCTACACATTGTATTTCTAAAAATTTTGATGAAAAATATTTTCTGCTTAGATCCCCAAGCTTCACCAGATGTTAGAAAATCTGGTGTCTAGCTTAAGAACTCGACATTGTTTCAATCTTTTTGAAATCTATATTTTACATATCTAACCATTCCGTCCATATGTTTAATATTTTGCAGATACTTTTTTTTTGTGGTCGTGTAAAAACATTGTTAGCATTGTAATAAGACATCTTTTCTGCACATTTCTCGATTTAGCTCTAAATAACATTCACCATCCACTGTGATATCTAATAATATTCTTCATATTTCTATTCAGTTTGCAGTGGTCATGATAATTTAACTCTATGTTGGTATTTTAGCTTATGCATTATTCAGTAGTAGCTTCTAATTTGCTATAATTTCTGTGCAGTTCATGAGATACTTGGCTTAAGAGATTTGGAGTTCCAAAGCTTGTACCACTTCACTGTGGGTAGTCCTGTACTTGACGAGAGGATAATGAGTCTTCCGGCATACCCTGGTCCCAGCATCGATGCATGATTTTCGCTTCGAGGTTTTCGTCCCTCCACGCATCAACAAGAGAACTGAGGAACCTAACCGTATGTGAGTTTGTTCAAGGTATAGTGGCATGGTGTGCTATCCCTGTATACACTGGCGTTACCCTCTCTTATTTCGGTAGTGGTTAGCCGGGTTGATTTTATTATGGTATATGGTATGTTAGGATGGTCCAGCGTGTTTTAGTGCATGTTCTGGACGTCAACCGGGTATATAGTTTTTTTTTTCTGTTCACAGATCAACAAGAATGTAAGTTGCCTGTCCACAGACCAAGAAGGGTGTAGGATCATAGGCAGCAACAATCATGATGCCGCGCACGGTAGATGCCTCAAGTCTCTGGACCGGTTTCCGCAGCTTCCCTGCTGGCGCCAACCAATTGAGCTTCCCAGCACCGTGGGCACTCGCAGCAAGACGCGTCGGCCTCTGACCTTGCAACGTCGGCACCGCTGTTGGAGCAGTCTCCGATGCAGAGCATCCAATCGATTTTCAGCATGAAGTTGTGTCTAACTTGATCCTATTGTACAGGATACTTTTTATTTCATTGTCTACAGAAAAGAAGAAAGGGGAAAACAGTGATGTGTGCTGCTGCTGACTGCTCTTTCACGCAGCAAGAACTGCTGACCTGGAGAGAACGCTAACCACGTTCAGACATGGTTAACTGCGTCAGAGACTGGATCTATCGAGTGAAGCTTCCCCTCTCGGACCTAAAAATGGCACTCGCTGCAACCACGCTGTGAGCCATCCTCTCCATCCGCACAGATGATCAGGTGATGTCTCATTGGTCATTGTGGCATACAAGCCTCTATCAAACTAGGGAATCTATGCTAGAATTGAATTTGCCATCAGTCCTCACCAGCTACTAAAAGTTATGTTTGTGGTGCACTGCACACATATGCGAAGGATAGGGCATGCCATGAAACTACATTACAAATATATGGTGGATGTGCAACTAGTAAACCAGCCAACCAGGTAGCATCATTAGAGAGCACACGAATCTGGAAAGTTTTGGTTTTCCCATCACAATTGTTATCCAGAATTTACGATTACCAACTGGTCACACGTACGGCACCAACGAACGGGATATTTGCACTCATAATCTTCAGCAGAAACGAAGCGGCACAACCGTCGTGATGTACTCTACCCTTTCCTGGTGGAGCCAACGATTTCGAGCTTGGCTTCAATGCAACACTTGCTTTTTACGAGATACCCATTCGAAGCGTCCTTGAACTTCTCCACTCCCCACTTACAACTGTTTGTAGACAACCGGCCTACATTCCCCAACAAGACAAGTTAGGTGATAGGTTAGCATCTGGAACCCTGTTGATCGAGAAACTTATGTCAAAATACGAACCAGATACATGGTGATGCTTGCCACCCTCCTGGTCTTTGATGGATAAGGTAAGTTCGATCAGGCTGCCAGAGTCTTTGGGGAGATCATTTGCCTTGCCCTTGTTCAGATACAAGGAGAGGCAGGGGCGGAGGACAGCCTAAGGCCACCCAGGCCATGGCCTTAGGCGTGGCAAAAAAAACCTCCTATACCCCTCCTATATTTCTTCACGATCCCGTGAATAATTTTGTACGATGACCATAGTCTTCGTCGGTCCAATTTGTTGTGTGGCTCAACAAATCACACCCGGACATCTTGTTGTTTAATTTTCCTTATCCAATTCAGTCTACCGAACCTGGCCAAGTGGCCAACTGCTGCACTCATGGCCTAAAAAGTAAAAAAAAAAAAAACCTTGCGGCGCTTGCTCCCTCCATCCCTCGCATCGCGGCAACCCTAGCTATCCGCGGACTTGGGCTGCGCTATATGTGGGTCGCACGAAGTACGACATTTTGGCACGACACGATAAATTTTGGACCGTTCCAGCACGACACGAATGCGAGGACCGTGTCGTGCGTAGGATTTCAGCACGATGGGTAGCACAACACGACACATATTTTCGGCCGTGCTTGAGCCAGCACAGCATGAAAACAGTTGAATAGCAAATCCATAGGTTATACCATCCTAATCATTCATTATATGCATTATATAGCTTAGTATAATTAGTATCATATAAGTCGATCACAAAATCTATCTTAGATGTACGAAATTGTGATAATGATCATTCATAACACAATAATGTTGTGTTCTCGTATGGTCATAAGTAGTCATATTGCGAGGGTCGTGCTTGGGCCGGCACGACACGAAAACGTGTCACCGTGCCACGGGCCGTGCTTGGGCCTAGTAAAAAAACTTGTCGTGCCATGACAGCACGACAAAATGTGCCTAGAAGCCTAAACACGATGCGGCACGAGGCACGAGAGGCCCGGCCCGACCCAAGTCCCAGCTTTACTGATGACGAACCAGAACGACACTAGTTAGGTATTTATTTTATCAAATTTGTTATACAAATATATCTTAAATTGTGATGCACTAGTCTAAATCATGCATTTTAAGCACTTATATCATTATATGAACTATCATTATTGTGGTTACCGCAATTATATGATCTACACTGAGACTGAGACTGAGTGGCCTTAGGCGTCAAAATCCGCCAGCTCCGCCACTGAGGAGAGGTGCTTCCCATCGCCGGATGGATACATACTTATAAACCTGCAAGTTTGGAAGCACCAGACATGCACAATTCAGTTGATGATTCATTAAGCTACAATACTCTTTACGTGTCAATTACATGTGCACTGTAGTAGTTTCTGTAAAATCATGTTTAAAATGGTAAGAGGGTTTGGATTCAGTAGATGACTGAAAATGGTGCCTCTCTCAGTACCTCTTGAAAAAGGACAGCTATAATAATGTCTACTTTTCAAAACTCAAAATCAAATGAACTGCAATAGATTTAATGAAACCAAGACTGAAAATGGAATCAGATGAAATCACCAGTTGTATCCACCAATTTCGAAATCCGGAGAACAGCTTGTATTCTTTAGAGCAAAGAAGTCAATGTTCCAAGTGTAAGTTTTGGCCTCGTTGAAGGTGTTCATCTTCTTAACAAAGAGTGTTTCCGATATCGCATTCGCTTTTGCAGTGACAACTTTGACGAACTTGACACCGAAGACACAGGTGTTGCCAATGAAGAATCCAGAGGAATGTTTCTTCAGTATATCGAGGGGAATCATGCATGCTATCCCAGTGCTTGTGCTTCCAGTCTCGAAATTGTGCTTCACTGCACACACACAAAAAAAATCCAAAGCGTGGGTACTTTTCTTCAGAAATAGAGATTTTACTGAAACAAATAATGGCTGTGAAGCAGAATACTTATTTGTGAGAACACATCCTCGGAGACAAACACAAATGAAGGTTGTAAATTATAGTTGACAGTGTAACCAGGAAGATTTTGAGTTAATGTATGTAAAGCATCCCAGCTATTGCTATCAGGTGTAATTTGCTATTTTACCTCGATGTTCATGATGCTTTCCATACAGCTGGTCATATATCATGAACTTGAAACATGCCTCAACGATAGTGTCGGGTTTCATTGAACTTTTTGACAGTCCAAGCCTCATAGAGACATAATCATTTTGATCGCCACTCTTTTTGTCCTTCAGATTCAGCATTAAGTACCTGCAAACAAATTAAGACCGAGCACTGAGGATCTGTTGATGGATGGCCATGTTCTCTCTTTTGATTCTTTCAGAAACCTCTGCTAGGCCACCAAGTTGATGTTGGACGGTTATAGTTGTAGGAACCAACAGATGCAACAAGAATCGAAAAGAGCAGCTGCTACATCCATACCAGTTGAAGTCCATGATGTTAAACGCTCCAGAGTATGTCCATCCTTCACCCTTGTTGAGAAGGGAGGAGAAGCCGTCAATTGTCCACTTGAAGGTATTCTGCTCTGCAGCTGGAAAAGGAGGTGTTTTAACACTGGGATTGATGGCATGGAGCGTAGATATGTAGAACAATATGAAAGATCAAAAGCATCTAAACATTAGTACTGTGATAAGAGGAAAGTCCAAATAACAAGACGAAGTATTGCTCATGACGATCCATTAGTGCAGGTTCAGTGCGATATCAGTCAAACAACACTGATGAACAATGTTCTAACCAAGAAACAAGCAGAAAAGGTGCAGAAGACAAAAGAAAATCCTTACGCGAAACAGTGAGGCAAGAGTTGCCCATGGCGCTACCAATTTCTCTTCCCAGGAATCCACTGCAAGTGAAATCACTATCTCAGTTGCCATGTCATAAGCAAATCATCAGACTGCAGAGTTATGAACTATCTCTAGAGGCAGAGCGATTCTTATAGCCAAATAATTTACCACAGACAGAATCAGAAATGCTCACCAGAAAAAGAATTTGAAAGGCTAAAAACCTGTTGCACTAACAAGAAATAGGCGTGTTTTACACTTCTACTACCAAATCGACCCCTCTAACCAAGATTTAAAAAGCCCCCGAAACAAGAACAATGTACACTAGAACAAAAAAAGGAGATAATAGCAAGATGTAAAAACCCTCTCCACAAACGAACCTATGAGGCCGGTGTTAGATAATTCTAGGATCTTAGCTCAAAAATAGAACCACCAGAACTTAATGAATTTCATACCTTGGTCATTAGGGCCACTCATCTTGTTCTGCTACTTTTGTTTCGTTCTTGTTCTTGTGTATGTGTGAGTCGGTCGTTTTCCCGGTGATGATAGTGTTGGCTTGATCGGTAGCTATCACGGGTATTGACCCGTTTCTTTTATAGGCACTGCTCACCGGGGGGACCGACATGCTTGGGTCGGTTCCCGTCCCCGATCAAGACGGTTCGGGGTGGTTCCACCCCGTTCCATTATCTTCTTGTGTTTCTTAATCTTTATTTTACTGTTCATTCACTGTTTGTAATTAATAAGCTTACTGTTTAAGCTTTACAGATCACAAACCCAACATTCTCCCCCTTGATCGTAAGGCTTAAACTTATAAGTTTATTTATAAACAAAATAGTACATCAAGGCAAGGATTACAATGGCCAATACAAGTACCACTGAACCCAGTGACTATAACATACTACTCCATCTCAAAACAAACTTCTTTAACTTAGGAGCTCCATAACTTATTATATTAAACTTATGCAAAACTCACAGACTCACTCTTTGATAAACAGTACACCAAGACACTAGGTTACAATAGTCAATTAAGCACTACTTAACCAAGTGACTATGGTTCCTGAATAATCTTGGAGAAAGTCCACATTAGGATTATGGGGAGACGATGTCACATTGGTCCCAACTAATCCAGGATCAAAGGCTTTTCTACCAAACCCATACCGGTAACATGATCTTTAAATACAATGGGTGGTAGACCTTTTGTGAGTGGATCCGCTAACATTAACTTAGTGCTTATATACTTAACACTTATTGTCTGATCCTGGATCCTATCTTTCACAACATCGTACTTAAGTTCAATGTACTTGGCACCTCTCATTGACATGTTGTTATTTGCATAAATTATTGCGGGTTGATTGTCGCAATATATTGTGAGTGGTTTAGAAATGCTGTCGACCACTCTCAATCCCGGGATAAAGTTCTTTAGCCATATTGCCTGCCCAGTTGCTTCATGACATGCCACATACTCAGCTTCCATCGTTGATGATGCAATAAGACTTTGTTTGGAGCTTTTCCACGATATGGCTCCTCCTGCGAGTGTGAAGATATAACCTGACGTGGATTTCTTAGTATCAACACATCCCGCATAGTCAGCAACTGAATAACCCAAAACTTCAAGGTTAGCTGATTTCCTATATGTGAGCATGAGATTTTTAGTGCCTTGCAAATATCGCAAGGTCTTCTTTGCTAATTTCCAGTGATCTGGTCCTGGATTCGATTGATATCTGCCAAGCATCCCGGTTACGAATGCTAAATCAGGA
This sequence comes from Cenchrus fungigraminus, assembly GCA_036936925.1. Lineage (NCBI taxonomy): Eukaryota > Viridiplantae > Streptophyta > Magnoliopsida > Poales > Poaceae > Cenchrus > Cenchrus fungigraminus. Next base: position 45,351,885 of record CM072771.1, on the reverse strand, counting down.
CGAGTGCACACTTGTGCATACATTATGCTTCCGACAGCAGAAGTATATGGAATTGACTTCATCTGCGCAGCTTCATATTCATTCTTGGGACATTGATATTCCCCAAACTTATCACCCTTGACTATAGGAGCAGGCGAGGCTGAACACTTATGCATATTATACTTCTTTAGTATCTTTTCAATATATCCTTTCTGGGATAGCCCCAAAATTCCTTTGGATCTGTCTCGGTAAATTTCTATTCCCAGAACATAAGAGGTTTCACCGAGATCTTTCATTTCGAACTTCGAGGTGAGAAATCTCTTGGTTTCCAGTAGCATGTTTTTATCATTACTGGCTAAGAGTATGTCATCAACATACAAGACCAAGAAGATAAATTTACTCCCCTTGAACTTAGCATAAATGCAATTATCCTTCTTATTTTCTTTAAAACCGAATTGTCTCACAACTCGATCAAACTTCAGATACCATTGTCTTGACGCTTGTTTTAATCCATAAATAGATTTCTTCAAATGACATCCCAAATGTTCTTTTCCTTTCACAACAAAACCTTCGGGTTGAGCCATGTAAACATCCTCATATAAGTCACCATTTAGGAATGTTGTTTTAACATCTATCTGATGTAATTCCAAATCATAATGAGCCACAAGCGCCATAATGATTCTGAGTGAATCTTTAGAGGACACATGTGAGAAGGTTTCTTTATAATCAATTCCTTCCCTTTGTGTGAAGCCTTTTGCTACAAGCCTTGCTTTATATCTCTCAATATTTCCTTTGGAGTCACGTTTAGTCTTGTAGACCCACTTGCAGCCTACTATTTTGGCTCCTTTGGGAATTTCTACTAATTCCCATACTTTATTATTACTCATAGATTCCATCTCATTCTTCATAGCATTAAGCCATTCATGTGAATGTTCACTTTTCATGGCCTCTTTGAATGATGTGGGATCATCCTCTAATATCTCACTCATATCTTCGCCCATATAATTCATAACTTCACTCAAATAAGTGACATAATCATTAGGAATAGCTGATCTCCTTTCTCGTTGTGACCTTCTTAGAGATTGTTCATTATTTTGATCATTTGTCACAATTGTAGGCTGCTGAACATCCTCATTTGATTTCTCATTGGTAGATGCATTACTCTTAGCAATTGCAGGAAATTCAGCAGGTGTTGTATCAGCGATTCTCTCAATTGGAGGTGCATTATTTTCATGTGCAGGGAAAAAGGGATCTTCAATCATAGGCATCGGAACATAGTTCCGTTTCTCCTCTAAATCAATTTCCCTAGTTGTCATGCTCCCCCTCATCATTTCATCTTCCAAGAACAGAGCGTGTCTTGTTTCTATAAACTTAGTGAACTGATTCGGACAATAGAAACGATATGCCTTTGACTTATCAGGATAACCAATGAAATGACAACTGATTGTCTTGGGGTCTAATTTTCCCATATTTGGATTGAAAACTCGAGCTTCAGCATGGCAGCCCCACACATGTAAATAGTTTAGAGTTGGTTTCTTCCTAGTCCATAATTCAAAAGGTGTCTTAGGAACTGATTTGCTGGGGACTCTATTAAGAATGTGTGCAGCTGTCTTTAGAGCTTCCATCCATAAATTCACAGGCAAAGTGGAGTGACTTAACATACTTCGTACCATGTCCATTAGAGTACGATTACGCCTTTCAGCCACACCATTTTGCTGTGGTTCGCCCGGTGCCGAATATTGGGTCTTTATGCCATTTTCTTCCAAAAACCTTGCAAAAGGTCTAGGGATTTGGCCATAAGAAGTATGTCTGCCATAGTATTCACCACCATGATCAGACCTCACAATTTTGATCTTTCGATCATGTTGATTTTCAACTTCAGCTTTGAAGATTTTAAACTTATCTAATGCCTCAGATCTTTCTTTGATAGGATAAATATATCCATAACGGGAGTAGTCATCGGTGAATGTGATGAATGAATCAAAACCATCCACTGATTTCACATTAAAAGGACCACAAATATCTGTGTGGATTATTTCCAATACTCCCGTACTTCGATTTGCACCTTTCTTAATTTTCTTCGTATATTTTTCCTTGATACAATCAATGCAATGACCAGCATCTGCATCTGAGAAATCCAATGGATGGAGAATATTTTCTTTAATGAGACACTCAATTATCCCCCTCGAAATGTGGCCCAAACGATAGTGCCACAATTTCGAAGAAGTCTCATTATCATTATGTTTACGCTTGGTACCGATGTTTGCATTTGAGGAGGAGTTAACATTGTAGGTGGCATCACACATAGAGATTTTATAAAGTTGTTCCCGTCTAACGGCGGGACCAACCTCTTTATTGTCAAACATAATTATACATCTATTGTTTCCAAAAGTACAACGATAACCACCATCATCTAAACATGAAACAGAAACTAAGTTCCGTTTCATCGAGGGTACAAAAAGAACATCATGCAACCAAAGTTTAAAGCCAGTATGAAGTGTAAGTGCAAAGTCTCCAATGGCTTTAACTTCAATTTCAACTCTATTAGCAACTCTAATTCTTCTTTCCCCTTTTCTTAGGATCCTCCTCGTAGCGAATCCCTGCAAAGAGTTTGCAACATGAATTGTTGCACCTGAGTCAATCCACCAAGAGTTGGTGGCATAATCAATATAAAGGGATTCATCAACAAAAGTAACATCATCAGTACCTTTCTTACTGAGCCATCTCATGAACCCAATACAATCCTTCTGACGGTGTCCACTTTTTCCACAAAAGTAGCACCCATCCTTTTCTTTGCCCTTTTCTTCTGAATTGGGATTTCCTCCACACTTATTTTGTTGGGATTGATTTGAACATTGTCCTTTTTCTTTAAACTGAGCAGGCTTAGGCTTCAAATACTCCTTCTTAAATTTCTTATACCTTTTCTTTTCGGAGTGTTTGACTTGATTTGCATGATCAACCCTATCTGCCTTAAGCCTTTCTTCTTCTTGAACGCACATGGCGATTAGCTCATCAATACTCCACTTTATTTTCATAGAGTTATAATTGATCACAAATGGAGAGAACTCCTGGGGCAGTGATGACATAATAAAATGGACAAGAAAACCCTCAGATATCTCCATTTCCATTGTCTTAAGTTTGGTAGCCATGTGACATTTCTTCATAATGTGCTCCCTCAGACTTCCCGTGGCATCATATTTTTCACCAACCAATCTTTTGATAAGAGTGGTAGCATAAACTTTAGAGGAACCCTTAAACTGCTCCTCCACTTTAGTGAGGTAGCCACTAGCTGTCTGAGTGTCAGGAATTGCTCCCCTTATTGTATCAATGATGGAGCTTTTAATGATCATAAGACATTTTCGATTTGAAATATCCCATTTTGCCTTAGCTTCATCATATTCCTTTTTGAGAGCTTCATAATTTTCATCTTCCGGTTTAGGTTCAACCGGAGCATCATTATGTAGGGCATAATCAATATCCAACAATGCTAGAGTGATTTCCAGCTTCTCCTTCCATGAAGCATAATTGCTTCCATTAAGTTGCTCAATATTGCCCATTACTCCAGCAATTTGAGAGGCATAAGATGCTGCATTAGAGAAAATCAACATTATAAGCATCTTCTTTTAGTGAATAAATCCAAATCAGCTTTGGCCAGAAAAGGAAATAAACAATAAAATTTTGTGACTTAGTATTTATTAACCAGCTTTGGCCAGAAAAATAAATACCAAACACACCTTATTGAATTTCATAAGCTTCTTTCATTAATTCAACCAAAACAGCTTTGGCCAGATTTGTATTGAATCAATGAAATTTTGTGATCAAATTATTGTCAATCAGCTTTGGCCAGAATGACAATTATTAGCCACACTTAATTAGATAGTTTATTTGCAGCGGAAATAACTTATAACACATAAAATAATAATAACTTTCAAGAAATAATCATAATGTAAATACAATTAAATGATCATGAGAAAAAATGTGGCACAACAAGTCTTCTAATTATTTATTATTATTTGCTAAGGAATGACAAAATTATCTCTAAACTTTAAACATGAAATAATAAATATAACATAATACTAAGTAGCAAAGCAATAATAATAATCTAAGTTTCAACATCACTTTAGCCCAAAACTATATCAAGGTCCATTACTATGCAACCCATATATCAAAAATACTTCAAAATTTACATGGGTTGTTTTATCGAAAACTGGCCCGTGATGGCTGTGGCCAGCCCACTAAGGCCTGCAATGGCCCAGCCAGCCCGCTAGCGCAGCGCGCTGCCCTGAGCCGTTGATCTGCGGATCAACGGCCAGGATGCGGCCCGGCCGGTTAAAACCCGGCCGCCGGCGCACCCCCCCCCGGAACCCTAGCTTCATTTCCTTCCTCCCCCTCATTCTTTCCACCCGACGGCGGCGGCAGCGAGCGAGAGCGATGGAGCCGGCGACGTGGTCCAGGAAGAAGGTGGTGCCGCCGAGCTTTGCTTGCCGGAGGTGCGTGCGGCCATGGCCGGCGCGCAGCCCCGTCAAGCATCGCTCGTCGGTGCCCTAAAGCCTCTCCTCCCGCACGCACACGTGGACCTCCGGCTCCACGGCGGCGGCGGTGAGGAGGCGCCAGATCCGGCCGGTGGCCGGACTTCCGGCGACGGTCGGCTCCCAGAGGAGACCGGCACAAGGCCGTGGCGGTGGAGGTAGTGAGGCCGCTCGGGGCCAAGCCCCAGAGCGTGCGCTCACAGCACAGGGAGGTGACGGCCATGGCGGCAGCAACGACGGCCACCGTGGCCCTAAGGTAGGCCTCCTCCACCTCTTCTCTTAGTGCTTAGGGTTAGGGTTTTGATTTGGGGATTTTACTGTAGCTAGGGTTTTCGGATTTTGGGGAATTTCTTTAGGGTTTGCTTTGATTTGTGTTTTTCCCCTTCTTCTCTGTGCTTAATCCGTGGCCCTAGGGACTTTATGTTCACATGAGCATCTTAATTGCATGATTTTGGGCCAAATTTTACTTTACAGTGGCATGGAAACATGAACATGATGAATAATTCAAACAAGAACATTTAATTTAGCATGAATTGTATACTCAGAATACTTTAGGGGTTCCATTTTGATGCTAAACGGCTCTGATACCATTGTTAGATAATTCTAGGATCTTAGCTCAAAAATAGAACCACCAGAACTTAATGAATTTCATACCTTGGTTATTAGGGCCACCCATCTTGTTCTGCTACTTTTGTTTCGTTCTTGTTCTTGTGTATGTGTGAGTCGGTCGTTTTCCCGGTGATGACAGTGTTGGCTTGATCGGTAGCTATCACAGGTATTGACCCGTTTCTTTTATAGGCACTGCTCACCGGGGGGACCGACATGCTTGGGTCAGTTCCCGTCCCCGATCAGGACGGTTCGGGGTGTTTCCACCCCGTTCCATTATCTTCTTGTGTTTCTTAATTTTTATTTTACTGTTCATTCACTGTTTGTAATTAATAAGCTTACTGTTTAAGCTTTACATATCACAAACCCAACAGCCGGAACCACAAGAGATTCCCCAGTCCCTCCAATCCTAACCCTGGGAGCACTCAGATTACCGATCGCGGAACACTACAGAAGATAAGTTCTTTCCCTTGCTTTCACTTTCACTCTAGAAGACCCTAATCGATGCACAGATACTACACCGAAACCACGAAAAGCAACCAATTTCCGACGGATCGGAAAAGGGGAGTCGAGAAATACCGCGATTTGGGGAACGATTGAACTCACCTTGGAGGCCAGGCCTTGGCTCCAGCCGCAAGGTGACGGGGGGTATTCTGGAGGTGCGACGGTGCGAGGGCAAAGCCGCCAAGGCAAGTGAAGTAGGGCCTGCTCTGCTGTGGTGCCGCGTTTTACTTGCAACGAGAAATTGACAAGGATGCACCCGACCCGAGAGGACGGCGCGGATCGGAGGCACACGCCCGTAACAAACCCAAGCCCGTCAAACAATTCTGCAGCCGGTTACTTCGCATAAAGATGCAACTGACCAACTGCATGCAGCAGCGTTGCCTCGCATTCGCATCTATCCGATTATCCATGTGGGAGAGGGACTGGGCGTCCCTCGAGCGAGGGCTCCTCCACGACGTCTTCAACCGCGTCACGGCCGACGCCGACGTCGCCAGCTTCCGCCACGTGTGCCGCGGATGGCGCGCCGCCGCGGGCGCCGCCGGCGCGCTCGTCCCAGGCCCCTGGTTCGTCCTACGCTCTGCCGCCGACGGCGGCCATGGCGCCTTCGTCCGGCCCGCGGGGCGCCGCCGCGTCAGGCGCGTCCGCTTCGACGCCGCAAAAGCTCCCATCTGCGCGTCGCGCGGCTGGCTCGCCGTGGACGACGGCGGGCACCTCCTCCTCAGGGAACCCATCTCCCGCGCCGAGGTCCCGCTGCCGGACTTCAAGGACCCCCAGTACCAGCTGACCGACATCTTCCTCTCCGACGACCCCCTCGACGCGCCGGGCCGGTGGGCGGCGTTCGCCTTCTTCAGGATGAAGCACATCCCCTACGCCGGCCACGTCTTCGCCTTCTGCCGCCCCGGCGACGAGGAGTGGGCCCAGTTCGATGACTTCGATATGGACGGCCCGTATGCGAGGTTCTACTTGGGGCTCGAGTTCTTCCGGGGCCGAGCCTACGTGATCGTCGGCGTCACCTGCAGGATCGCCGTCTGCGACGTCGACGCGCGGACGCTCGTCCCGAGCCCGGTAACCCTAAATCACATGATCGAGTGGCAGTGGGACGCCCAGCTGCGCCTGGTGGAGTGCGGTGGTGACCTCCTTGTCGCGGCGGTGTCGCACTACGAGGACAGGATGCCGCCGTCGTGCTGCGCCAGCCGCCGCCGCCGCCGGCCCCGGACGGTCGGCGTCAGGGTGGCGAAGGTCGAGTTCGCGGCGGGCGGCGGCGGCGCCATGCCGGTGGCGTTGTCGGACGTGGAGGGTACCGGGGACTACGCGCTGTTCGTGGCGCCGCGCGGCCACGCGTTCGCGCTCCCGGCGAGGAGCTTCCCGGCCGTCCGGCCCAGCTGCGTCTACCACTTCGACACCAAGATGACGACGAAGAGCGTGAGCGGGATGATCGTCACGGATCTGCTGGATCACACTCCACACCAGCATAGGCCCCTCCGAAAGCTGCCCCTCGCCGGGAAGTGGCATCCACTGTCTTGGTTCCGGCCCCGTTGTCCGACGTTTGATACGACGCCGGCGCGCAAGCGATGGTTCTTTGCATGATGATCCCATTCATTTTATTTCCTTCTCAAGTTATGCATCTTCTACATTACTGTGCTGTCTTTTTTGAGATACTGCCCGCTTAATTGCAACTCGTGGAATTCCTGAGATAATCTAAATGGTTTGATGTGGATTTCGCACAAATAATCTGTTGCATTTCACATGTGCGCGAATAATCTAAGACCTTGTTTGCTTCTCATAAGTCACCTGACTTAAGTCAGTCTTGTTTGGTTGGAGTGACTTATAAGTCAGTGAGCTTCACTCGAGGTAGAAGAGGGGAAAAGGTGACATATGCAACTTTGTCTTGTTTGGTTCCCATAAGTCACCTGACTTATAAGTCAGTTGGATTTAAGTCAGTCATATTTGGTTGGAGTGACTTATAAGTCAGTGGGCTCCACACAGGGTAGGGGAGTGAAAAGTGGAAATAAGTCACTTTAAGTAGGAGTGGAGCTACTTATGAGATTTATAAGTTAGGCGACTTAAAAGTGTAAATAAGTCAGGGTTGTTTGGTTCACACAGATGAACTATTTTCACTTTTTACATTTTAAGGCATCCTACTTATGTGAACCAAACATGCACTTTAATTAGGAGTGGAGCAACTTATAGGACTTATAAGTTAGGGGATTTAAAGTGCAAATAAGTCGGAGATGTTTGGTTCACACAATCACACAAGTGACTTATTTACAATTTTCGCACTTTAAGTTATGAGAATCAAACAGAGTCTAATTGTTTTGATGTGGATTTCACACGTATCTATACTATAAGGAGCGAAAACAATTAAAAACTTTTTTCATTCAAATTGGGTCCACCGTACCCCTTACGCTGGACCCACTTGTCATATGTTTTTAGGAGTGGATAAGGTGGAAGAACTATGAAAGACCAAAAAATCACAATTTCGAGAGCGTTTCTGCCAAAATCGTAATGTTTTTGTCACCTACACCCCACGTACCCACTACCGCATACCCGCTGGGCCCACCAAATTCGCATTGGCAAAAAAAAAACTTCCCCGGGCTGCGTACCCGCACCCCAGCCGCGAACCGCCGCCCTGCGATGCAGCTCCTCCTCTGTCCCTCACCCTCCACCACCTCCTCGTCGGCATCCTCCACACGCGCGGCGTCGTCCGGCTCACCTCCTCTGTCCCTCCCCCTCCACCACCTCCTCGCTGGCGGCCTCCACGCGCCGACGTCGCCCGGATCGCCGCGGCTCGCCTCCTCACGGCCTCCACGCGCCGCCGTCGTCCAGCTCGCCGCGGTCCCAGGAGCTCACCGCCGCGGACTCGGTCTGCCGCCGCTGCATCTCCATCCCTGCGCCTCCCTCGCCGCTTCGTTTTCCCTCACGGATAGCCTCGGTTCGTCTTCCTTCCAAACCGACACCCTGGCAAATCTCAACTCTTGAAGCCGCCGTCGCAGCATCAGGTCGAAGCCGCTGCCGCCGAGGTGCCGCTGAGGTGGCCGTCGACCCCACTGTGGGGCCCAAGCCGTCGGGGAACCCTGGGCGCGCGCTTAGCGGAATCACGAAGTAGAGCTCAGTGTCGGACGCCCGACGTCGTTGACGCGCACAGCGAGGAGCACGGCCAGGTCGACCACGATGGCGAAGGGACGTGCACAGCGAGGAGCGCGGCTAGGTCGACCACAACGGCGAATGTTGTAGTCGTGGCTGCCACTGCGTGGGCGTCCGCGACTAGTGCGCGGCTGCCGTGTGGGCGAGCAGGGATGACCCAAGTCTGTCCTTTAGTGCAAGCCCAACTACCATGACCCAATGCACAAGACATGCTCGATGTTTTGCCTCACAGGATCCCAACAGATAGAGACAAACCTGCTACTGATGAGAAGCTGAGAAGGGGCTGGCTTCAAGCACAATCTGTGGATAGAAGATAGATACAGACATACAGTCATACAACAACTCTCCCTTATTCCCAGACATTGGGTAGTACTTGAATTGTGTCTATGATTGTAGATTGTAAAGTGCCTGAAAATTGTGCACTAATGAAATTGTTTATAGTTGGCACATCAAATATATGTGGGGCGTTTTCACAGCTATTGCCATGCTAAATTTGTCTAAATGTCACTTTGTGTTTTGTTTACCCAGGTAAACAAAAGGAACACTGATGTCATCATGAGTAGCATTCTCGCTTGTAATATGAGAGTTAATGTCTGATTCCGATGTAACATAATGCATCAACTAAAATGCATTATTACACCATAATAAAGCTCAGGACAAATAACAAAACAAATGATGGAGTGCAAACTTTAACAGCTTAGCACAATTACATGTTTTCATGATTGGACCCTCCAGCAAAATGTAATTTCCTAACTGTTGATTGAAATGTGGCATCTTGATCAACTCCAAGTAACAAACTTGTATATCCTCCTTGTATATTTGGGGCAGACTTGGTAGAAGAATTCCCAATCATATTAAAGTGTGGCAGAGTTGCATTACCATATCCACCATGGATCAATGAAGCTGCCCTGGAAGAAGCTCCTGTGTCAAATTAAATGTGCGTGTAAGTAAATAAATTGTGAAAATGGTACAATTAGTCTGAATCGTGTTTTACAGTTAATTGATTTGGGTCAGCATCTCCATCTTCATTTTCTGCAGCAGTATTTGGATTCTCTCCTAGGGTTGAAAAAATGAACATAAAAATTATTATAGGAGCAACAGTAAGGGAAGAAAAGGCATCTTCAATTGGTAGGATCACAACCTTTCTTCTTAACACTTTTCTTCTTCTTCACTACCTTCTTTTCAACCACATTTTGAACCTGCATTCTTTGGGTCTTTTACCACCTCAGGAACTCTAAAAGATATTACACCATTCAATGAGCCTGTGTCACATTCATTCAAAATTAGAGGAACCTCATTTGTTTTTTCTTGCATCTTGCTAAGAGAAGTATCTGCTTCCAAGTCCAACTTCTCTATGGCTTTCTCCAAATCATCAAAAAGTTCTCTTGACATTGAACACTTCAATGCAATGGTTGTAGCCTTTTGATAGATAAGTGCATCACGTGCTTTCAAATCTTCTTCCTCACTTCCTTGTTTCTCGATATAAAATAACCTTTTCACATATTTTGTCCATCTGTTAAGAATATATTTCGATGGCAAACTATATACACTCCATTTATATTGAAGATGCTGAGGGTATACTTGCACAATATACCTATATTATATGGATACCATTTACAGATAATGGACATAAAAAGTTGTATTACAAATTCAAATGATATACATACCTATGGCTTCAAACTTTCTGCAATAACATGTAATGATTTCTTTATAGTATGTATTTAATTATTGGTAAATGACACTTCAGATCATATGTTAAAGTTTACATGTTGTTTATGTATGTATTTATTTCAAAATGTTGGAATTGCCATTTTTTAATACAATTTGAGGTGAGCTGACGGAAGTAAAGACAAGAAGAGAGAAACTAATTAAAACTTGTGAAAGCAAAATGAAGCTTTTTCTGCAAAAAAAAAAGATTACATACATGGTGGCGTTAATAATGTGTTAAGACAAGTTTTGTCGTTCCTTGCGTTGTACTGTGTAATTCTAAAAAAAATACTGGTTTTCTATGGATATAAAGTTCTTTTATAAACATTTTTCAAAAGACATTTTTTGTGTCTTTGCCATTTACAACATTTGAATCATTTGAATAACAGATCTGTACTACTACGTATGATCTATCATATTCAATATTAAAAAAATATATGTGTGTCACATGTGTTTTCTATGAATATAAAGTTCTTTTGTAAACATTTTTCAAAAGAAAAAATTTGTGTCTTCGCTATTTACAACATTTGAATAACAAATTTGTACTAATGCGTACTACCTCCGTTCTTAAATATATGACACCATTGACTTTTTTTCTGTTCGTTTGACTATTCGTCTTTTCTACAGTATTTTTTCAAATTGATAAGCCCACAAGTTAAATCTAAAGTCCATTACATAGTAGATAGATAGTGCACGCAATTATGGAGGTCGCCGCCACGAGAAGAAAGAGAAAGGCGGCCACGGCCAGGCTGCCTGACGAGCTGCTCGAGGAGATCTTCGTTCGCCTGACGGCCAAGTCGATCGGTCGCTTCCGCTACGTGTCGCGCTCCTGGGCCGCCACACTGTCGTCGGCCTCCTTCGTGGACCTCCACCTTCTGCGAGCCAATCCGGCCGGACAGCCCAAGGTGTTCCTGGTTCCAGACGCGTCCTCCGCCGAAGCCGACGTCATCTACTCTTGGCAGGGGCCTGCCGCTGCCGGCAGCGAGATCAAGAAGCTCATGTCCCTGGACACGGACACGATCCCGCGTCCGGAGATGCTTCTCCCCCTCACCAATCCCTGCCGCGGCCTCGTCCTCCTCCGCTGCTTGCCGACCCTGTCCTACTACGTCTGCAACCCGTCCACCGGTGCGCTCCTGCCCGTGCCGGACACCAGGATAGACTGGAGCGTCTGGGGAGGGCCCCTGCGTGCGTCGTCTCTGGGGAGAAGGCGGCCGTCTTCCTGAACGGGCGCCTGCATTTCGCCAGGTATGGCGGTGAGATCGTCGCCTTCGACGTCGCCGACGAGACCTTCGGCGTGCTGGCGCACCCTGCTGAAGTGCCCGCGACGGTGTCGCCCTGCCTGACGGAGCTCGGCGGGTGCCTCTGTGTCAGCCACGGGCTCGCCGGCTTCGGAGAGCCCTACACCGTGTGGCTGCTCAGAGACTACGAGGCACAGCGGTGGGAGAAGCTCTGCTGCATCGATCAGATGGCGTGGCCGGACGCCGAGCTCGGGGTCGCGCCGGTCGACATTCTCCACGACAGTGCCAACGGACGGAGCAAGATCGTGTTCAGAACATGCGCGTGCACGCTCTTCGCCGTAGACCTCGAGCGCGACGGCGGCGTCTGTCCCGACGTCCTGCTCTCGCCGGATCGCGTCGAGGCCATGGGTGGTGTTTGTGGTGGCGGATACTACGGCTGCAGACTGGGGCTGTACGAGGAGAGCCTCGTCACGCCCGGCCGCACCACGGAGGAGATCATCTTTGCGTCGCCGGTGGCCGCGGCGTGGTCGGAGGTCCTCAAGCGGCTCCCGGCGAGGTCGGTCGCGCCCCTGAACCTCGTCTGCAGGGACTGGCGCGCGCTGATCGGCACCGGCCGCTTCGTCCACGCGCAGGCCGTCCACGCCGAGCTCAAGGACGCGCCAAGAATCATGTTCGCTGACTGCAACAACATCGGCAGATTCACGGCCATGGACGATCTCATCAGCGACGGGGGGTCAGCAGGCACGCCACCATTGGCATCGTCCCATGGATCCAAGTTCATTTGCTCCCAACCGTGCCATGGACTGGTCATATGTGGCCACCCAAGCAAAGGCTATTACGTGTGCAATCCTAGCACCGGCCGTAGCAACAACCTGAGAGTAACGTTTGACGACGACGATCTAATGGACACCTCCGGCGAAGGAGGCGAAGCGGCCTTCCTCACCCACCGCGTCGGGTTAGCGTACGACACGGTCGCGAACAAGCACAGGATCGTCTGCCTTTCCTACCGCCACAGGAGCTCCGCGACACGGGAGTACGAGTTGGAGTGCGCCGTCCAGAACATACACGACGGCGGCGCGTGGTGTTCGGTGGAGCCGCCGCCGCCGAGGCCGGTGGCGGACGCGCCGCCCGTCGCCGTCGGCGGCAAGCTGATCTGGACGGTGGATCCCGAGCTCGCACCGCCGAGGCCACGGGGCGCCGGCTGCGAAATCGTGGCGATGAACAACCACACGTGCGACTTCGAGGTGCTGCAGGGGCCGCCGTGCAGCCGGGACGGGGAGCTGGCGTCCATCCTTGAGCTCCGGGGAAAGCTCGCCGCCGTGTGCGCGCACCGGAGCTCCAACACTCTGGTGATATGGGCGATGAGGGACTACGGCGGTGGCGGGTCTTGGTCCGTGGAGTACACTATAGAGCTCGGCATGTCCTCGCCGGAGTACTCGTGTGACACGACCGTGCCGTTGGCCGTCGATCCGAACGGCCATCGGGTCTTGCTGAGCACCGGGAGGTCGTTGGGCTGGTACGACGCTAGGACGGGGGCAATCCGAACCATCTACAGCTTGGGGACGCGAAGTGAACGTGGCAAGAATTTTGTCCCGGTTGTGTACCACGAGAGCCTGTTCCGTCCAGACGACTGTCACAGCAAATTATTTGTCCACCATTTGCAATGTTTACTGACAGCACATTCAGATTCATAGTTCAGACAGACAGCATCAACGAAACAGTTAAAAGCCACGCTGCACAAAATCCCAATTCGGATCTCTACTCCATCTTGGACGAGCCGATGATGGCAACATCTGCCTCTATCATGCAGCTTCCCTTCACGAGGTACCAATCCTCCACCGACTTGGCCGCCATGAACTTTGCCCATCCCCAGCCGTCTCCCTCCTCCTTCGTCGCCAAGAACTGGCACCGCCCTGCATGCACCCACACATTTCCCAAACCCCAGCAGCTGAAGTCGGATCATGCTTGTTGCGATTGTTACACTTATTGACAATTGATCTAGTGTGCTGAGAGTTGTAGGAGTGGCAAACAAACCTGTCATTGTGCTGTGATTGCTGGTCACCTGGTCTTTCATGGACAGGCTGAGTTCTACCAGCACTCCTGAGCTCTGGAGGGATACGTCAGGTTCAGGCTTGACCATATGCAGGTAGAGGGAGACGTATTCCCCGCTGCCGTCGATGCCGGAAGGGTACATGGTCAGGTACCTGAAAAAATGGTTCATCACGGATCAAAGGCTTTAGCGCTGAATGCTTAATATATTTCGGATTTAATTATCATTTCTACAAGCTTCAGTGATTAGTACTATGCAAGTATGGGGTGCAGTGTTACCATTTGCGGCCACCGATATCAAACTCTGGCGAGTAGCACTGTCCCTTCAGGGCCAAGAAGTCATCGATCACCCAGGTGTAGGCTTCCCGGGCGCTGAATCCGTTTGTCTTCTGAACTTTCACGGTGTCTGAACTTTGCTTGGCCTTAGCAGTGCTGAGCTTGATGAGCTCCACGCCGAAGACGCAGCTGTCACTGACGATGAAGCCGGAGGAGGGTTCCTTCAGTGTCTCAACGGGGATCATGTAGGACACCCTGTATTTTCTGCTTTCTTCAGTCTGGAAATGGTGGCTAACTGAAACAAGGCAAAGAGGAGTGCATGTATATGTGCCTGAAACTTTTCTTCAGAGGGGTCAAAAGTACTTTTTCAATCTTCATAGGAAGCACAATGATGTCATGTTTGTTAGTAGCTGAATTTTCACTCTCATTGAGAGTGAGGATGACACTGAGAAGTTGGGAATTTTCTGGTTTCTTTCTCAAACATACTACAATGCCATGCCAACCAGAGGGGTTGGGGATACATATTTATAGGAGGCTGCTAGCCAGCCAAGCATATGCTAGATGCTAGTCTAAGATGCCTAGTCTAAGATGCCTAACTGCTGTCCCAACTGCTGTCCTAAAAGCAGTCAAGATGCTGCCTAACTCTGCAGCTGTCCTAACCCAACGTGCTGTCCCAGAGGGGGCAGCAAGACCACCATGCAGCAGGGCCACAAGGACCATGTGCTGCAGCCCCACAAAGACCATAGTACAGAGACTTATCCATCATTCTCCCCCCTAAGTCTTGTGCGCTGTCTTGTGAGAAATCTGAACCATCCCAGTCTTGGAGCAGAGCTCCAGGAACCTGATCCTCCCAAGAGGCTTGGTGAGCAGATCTGCAAGTTGATCCTTGGTGTTGATGTAGCCTGCCTTGATGCTCTCTTCCTCCAAACAGCCTCGGATGAAGTGATACCTCACCCGGATGTGCTTGCTCCGTTCATGGAAAACGGGGTTCTTCGCCAGGGCCAGAGCGGACTTGCTGTCCACTCGGAGCTCCACCGCTCTAGTGTCTCTGCCAAGGAGATCACCGAGCAGTCGAGCGAGCCAGATCGCCTGAGTCGAAGCGGTGGAGGCCGCGATGTACTCGGCCTCGCAGCTGGACAGGGCCACCACCTGCTGTTTGACCGACTGCCAGCTGACAAGACACTTGCCAAGGAAGAAGAGGATCCCGCTGGTGCTCTTGCTGGTGTCGATGTCGCCGGCGTGGTCACTGTCGCTGTACTCGACGAAGTGTGCCGCCCCGGGACACCTCGGGTAGAGGAGGCCGTGGTCGAGAGTCCCCGCGACATAGCGGACGATCCTCTTCACAGCCTGCTGGTGCTCCGTCGTCGGTCGCTGCATGAACCGACTAACGTAGCCGACGGAGAACGCCAAGTCCGGCCGTGTGTGAGCAAGGTAGCGAAGGCTCCCCACAAGACGCCAGTACTGTGTAGCATCCACCTCCTCTGCTGTGCTATCACGGCTCAGCTTCAGCCTCTCCTCCATCGGAGTGAGAGCTGGGTTGCAGTCGGTGAGCCCAGCTAGCTCAACGATGCGCTTGGCGTAGGCGGTCTGTCGAAGCGTGATCCCGGAGTCGTCTTGGTGCACCTCAATCCCCAGGTAGAAGGAGAGAGACCCCAAGTCGCTCATCTGGAAAGTGGCCTTCATTTCTTCCTTGAACGCTGCCACTTCCGCTTCCTTGGTGCCGGTGATCACCAAGTCGTCGACGTAGACGCCCACCAGCAGGGTGTTTCCTCCACTACCCCGCCGGTAGACGGCCGCCTCGTGCGGGCTTTGCTCGAAGCCCATCCTCTTGAGTGTGGAATCCAACTTGGCATTTCACGCCCTCGGTGCCTGCCGCAAGCCGTAGAGGGCCTTGCGCAGGCGCAACACCTTGCCCTCCTTGCCGGGGATTGCAAAACCCGGCGGCTGGGGCACGTAGACCTCCTCCTTCAAGTCGCCGTTAAGAAACGCCGACTTGACGTCCATGTGGTGGACGCGCCAGCCCTCCTGGGCAGCCAGCGCAAGAAGGAGCCGCACAGACTCCATCCGTGCTACGGGGGCGAAAGCATTGTCGAAGTCGACCCCCTCCTGCTGCACGAAACCTCGTGCCACTAGGCGAGCCTTGTGCTTGATGACGACGCCGGCTTCATCCCTCTTCAGTTTGAACACCCACTTAAGGGTGATCGCGCGGTGACCACGAGGGAGATCAGCAAGCTCCCAGGTGCGGTTCTTCTCAACCGCGTCCATCTCCGTCTTCATCGCGGCACGCCATGCCGCGTCTCGCTCGGCCTCTGCGAACGACCGAGGCTCGCCGTCGTCGCACGCAAGGTGCAGCTGCGCCTCCAAGTCGTGAGGCACGAGTCCCGGCACTGGCTGGTCGCCGAGAAGGTCCTCCATCGTACGGTACCGCAGCGGCTCGCCGTCGTAGCACGCGTCGATGCGCTCCTCATCGTGGGAGAGCGGGGTAGCGAACGCCACCGGGCTGGGCTCAACATGAGCTGGTGCTGAAGTAGACGTGCCCGGGGGGGTGGCTGTCGGTGCCGGGGCATGTGGCGTCGGTGCCGGAGTACGGGGCGTCGTCGGCTGTGGTGGAGTCGGCGGAGAGCTCGTCGCAGTTGGAGTCGTGGCTGGAGGGCGTGGAGTCGCTGGAGTAGCAGGCGCCACAGCTCGAGCCGTGGCTCGAGAACGTGGTGCTGCCGACGTAGTGGACGTCGGAATCGGTGGAGGCTCGGGGACTGGGGTAGGCACGCTCGGCGAAGAAGAGCTGCCCACTCCCCCAGCTTCCTCGAAGTGGACGTACTCGATAGTGAAGTCGTCGTGAGTCGGAGTCGAGCCGTCGTCCACCGCCTTGTCCCACGCCCATCCTCGCCCTTCATTGAATACAACGTCGCGCGCTGTGCGCACACGCTGTGTCTTCGGGTCGAGGATGCGATAGGCCTTCGAGCCTTCCGCGTAGCCGATGAACACTCCCGGAGTGCTCCTGTCGTCGAGCTTGCTGACGTGGCCAAGCTCCTTGGCAAAAGCGAGGCAGCCGAAGACCCGCAGGTGGGAGACCGCCGGCTTGCGCCCATGCCAAGCCTCGTACGGTGTCCTGCCCTCGAGCGCCTTGGTAGGTGAGCGGTTGAGGATGTAGACGGCCGTCACCACAGCCTCTCCCCAGAAGACAGCCGGCATCCCCCTCTGCTTGAGGAGGGCCCGGGCCATCCCCACAACCGTCTGGTTGCACCGCTCGACGACGCCGTTCTGCTGCGGGCTGTAGGGTGCGGAGTAGTGGCGCTGAATGCCCTCATCAGCGCAGTACGACGCGAACTCAGTCGCTGTGAATTTGCCGCCGTTGTCGGTGCGCAGCACGCGCAGCTTGCGGCCGCACTCCGCCTCCGCAGCAGCCTGCGTACGCCTGATGGCGTCCGCAGCCTCTCCCTTGCTGCCGAGAACCAACACCCACATGTAGCGGGAGTGGTCGTCGACGAGCAGCAGGAAGTAGCGTCGTCCTCCTGGTGTGGCCGGTGTCACTGGGCCACACAAGTCCTCGTGTACGAGCTCGAGCCGCTCCATGGCTCGGAAGCTCGCCTGGTGGGGAAAGGGGAGCCGCCTCTGCTTCGTCAGCACGCAGACGTCGCAGAACTGCTCCACATGGTCGAGACATGGCAGGCCTCGCACCATCTCCTTGGCACTGAGCCGCTTCAGGGCCTCAAAGTTGAGGTGCCCGAAGCGCTCGTGCCACTGCCACGCCTCGTCGTCTCGGCGAGCAGTGAGGCAGAAGGGTTGTGCCACCTGCACATGGAGAACGTAGAGCCGATTTGCACCCCTGGTTACCTTGGCAATAAGGCGACGCTGGCGATCCCATATCCTCATGACTCCGTGCTCGACCATCACGCGTGAGCCATTCTCGTCCAGCTGGCCCACGCTGATGATGGAGTTCCTCAACGCCGGGATGTAGTAGACTCCGGTAAGCAGCCTGTGCTCACCGGACTTGGCGGTGAAGATCACGGAGCCGACGCCCTTGATCTCCACGCCGGAGGCATCTCCAAACTTGACGGAGCCTCGAACGCTGGAGTCAAGCTCGGTGAAGAACTCCCGTCGACCGGTCATGTGATGGGTGGCACCGGTGTCGAGGCACCACCCGTCAGTCTTGTCGTCGCCGAAGCCATCGCCGAGGAGGGCGTGTGCCTTCGGCTCGTCGAGGTGGAGAAGTGCCGCTATGGCTGACGCCGCTGGAGGTAGCTCGATGCTTGCGTGTGCCAGGAGCAGAGCTGGCTCCTCCTCCTCTGCCTGTGCAACGTGGGCCTGGCCGCGTCGTGGCTGTCGACACTCCTTGGCCCAGTGGCCAAGCTTGCCACAGTTGCGGCAGGCGTCGTCTGGTGCCGGTTTTGGCTTGCCAGCAGCTTGCTTCCCAGCTTTGCGCGGTTTGCCGCGCTTGTGGCCTCCTGTCGCAGAAGAAGGCTCCCCCTTCTCCCCGTCACCTCGGTAGACCTCCCACTGCTTCCCAGCAAAGTGGAGCCTCCCGCCAATGGTGACAGGCCCCGACGGAGGTTGTGGCTCGTCGGCGTCGACGACCTTGAGGCGACCGATCGCCTCCTCGATCGTCATTGTGGAGAGGTCAATCAGGGACTCGACCCCGCGAGCCATTTGCTTGTACTTCTCAGGGACACAGCGGAAAAGCTTCTCTATGGCTCTCTCCTCGTTGTAGGTGCCGTCGCCGAACTGCACCAGCTTTTTCATCAGGGTGTTGAGGCGGAGGGCGAAGTCGTCGATGTCCTCACCCGGCTTGAAAGCCAGGTTCTCCCACTCTTTGCGGAGCGTCTGCAGTGTAGACTTGCGGGCGCGGTCGCTGCCGATGCGCGCTGCAGCGATGGCGTCCCAAGCCTCCTTGGCAGTCTCCTTCTGAGAGAGTGAGAACTGCATCTCGGGCGGGACAGCGGCAACGAGGGCGTCCAGCACCCGTCGATCTTCATCGTAGTCGACGTCGTCGTACTGGATCGCCTCCCACATGTGCCGCACCTGGAGCCTGATCTTCATGATTGCGGCCCACTCGACGTAGTTGGTCTTGGTGAGGGTAGGCCACCCGCCGTCCCTGACGACGGCCGGGACCCCGTAGTGACCTTGGTGCCGGTCCGGGGAGAGGGAGCCACGCCGCCTGTGAGGGGCGCGCTCTCCGTCGTGCCTGCCCTGCCGTCGGTCATGGGCCATCTCAGCCTCCAGCTGAGCAACCCTCTCCCGCAACCGCTGGGCCTCCAACGCGCGGCCGTCTGGAGCGCCACCGCCGCCTCCGCCGCCGGGTGCACCTCCGCCTGGAGCGCCACCGCCGTGCGCGCCTCCCGCAGGAGCACCGCCGCCGGGCGCGCCTCCACCTGGGACGCCGCCGCCGGGCGCGCCTCCAGCAAGAGCGCCACCGCCGTGGGCGTGGGCGGCTGCCCACTGTGCCACCCGGTCTCGTGCAGCCTCCCTGGCCAGCAACTCGAGGTCTGCGTCGGCACTATCGTCAGCACAGACGGAGCTGCTGGCGTTGCTGCGCAGAGCGTCGGCCTCCGCTGCCGCTGCACGTGCTGCAGCTACCGCCGCCTCTGCCTCCACCTCCGCCCTGGTTGCTGCCAGCTCCGCCGCTGCCAGCCTCGACGCCCTTGCCGCTGCTGCGGCAATCTCTGCCGCTACTCGCTCGCGCTCCTCCGCTGCAGCGAGCTCGGCCTCCTGCCGACGCCGCACGCTCGAGGCGACCGAGTGCCGAGAGTGCCCTGCGGACATGGCTCGCTGCTGGGGGGCTGCTGCTGCTGCGTGGGGAGGTTCCTCCATCAGACGAGCTGCTGCTTGTCTGTATGGAGGGAGAAGGGTGAGCAGGGGCAGCCGGTGCTGCTGCTGCTGGCTGGGGCTGCTGTGAGGCTGTGGAGGGAAGGGAGCAGGAGATGTTTAGGCTGCAGGATAGTACGGCTCTGATACCAGATGTTAGTAGCTGAATTTTCACTCTCATTGAGAGTGAGGATGACACTGAGAAGTTGGGAATTTTCTGGTTTCTTTCTCAAACATACTACAATGCCATGCCAACCAGAGGGGTTGGGGATACATATTTATAGGAGGCTGCTAGCCAGCCAAGCATATGCTAGATGCTAGTCTAAGATGCCTAGTCTAAGATGCCTAACTGCTGTCCCAACTGCTGTCCTAAAAGCAGTCAAGATGCTGCCTAACTCTGCAGCTGTCCTAACCCAACATGCTGTCCCAGAGGGGGCAGCAAGACCACCATGCAGCAGGGCCACAAGGACCATGTGCTGCAGCCCCACAAAGACCATAGTACAGAGACTTATCCATCAATATTAGCATGTATTTGCAATCTTACATCCATGTTCTCTGTGCTTTCCGTATGCTTGGTCGTATATCGAGAGCTTGAACGATGCTTCAACGACAATGTCAGGTTTCAGATCAGAAGTTTTTGACAGCACAAGGGCAAGGGAAACGTAGTCTCGTTTACCACCACGCTTCCTGTCCTTCAGGTTCAACTGCAGGTACCTGCAAACAGGTCAAGACAGGGAGATGAAAGACTGCTCGCCAGATGGCTGCATACTAGCATTGCAGAGCATGAGCAATTCAGGTCATGCTTTTATGATATCTTCGGACAAAAAAATGAACGGGTTTGAAAATGTTCTGCTGAAGATGGAAAAACACATAACAGAATTTTGTGATAACTTGGTAAAACTATGAAGAAATAGTACGGTAGGTTACCATTTAAGCCCCTTGATCTCAAAATAACCGGAGTTGGTCCATCCTTTTTGCTTATCAAGAAGCGAGGAGAAGCCATCGATCCTCCATTTGAAGCTGCTCTTCTCTCCCATCTCAGGAGAGGCTGCCGCAGGAGTAGATGGAACGGCCGCAACCTTTGAGGATTTCAGGTTCTTGCCTTGGTTTGGTCGACCTGAAAACCACGATGCAGAAGATAAAAATTTCATGTAAAGTATCAGTAGCAGAAATCAGTGGAAGGAAGCAGTGAAACGGCCAAGTTGATGTTACCGCGAGACGAAGAGGCGCAGGCACCCATGATTGCTTGTTACAAGAGTCTTCCTGCTCTTGTGTGTTGATCTTTGCAAGAATACTTATATGCAGAACTCTGTGTGAGGAGTTTCAGAAATTCCTGGAAAATGAGGTGATGCTTCTGCTTTGCGGCTAGGACAAAGGAAAAAAGCCAAAGGTCTACGCCACAAGCAATTTCCTAGCATTGGATGGACTGAGACTGAGAAAGCCTGCAAGGCTACGGCACCTAGAATTTATTCAACTTCATGACAAAAAAAAAAACTTTGTAACCGTAATAATCTGTACAAACTTGCCGTATTAAATCTCTTTTGGCCAGGACCCAAAAATTCCAGGTCAACTACATTCTGATATTAAAGGCATCAAACACCTCATCTATGCTTATCTTGATTGTGTATGTGTCGTCTACTCAGACGAGAAGTCACCTTTGTTGATGCCAATTTCCATCTTCAGTTTGCGGACGTGTATTTTAACCTAAAGTGGCATTCTTCGGGGTCATGATTGTAGAGATTAAATTCTCAGTTGAAAACGAATTGCGGGTATACTAGTATTTGGAATCTTTGAAAAATGGAGCCTAAAGGTCTGATTTGTTCAGATATTTATCTTTCTGAACAAGCAGAAGCAGATGCCTTCCGAAATTCCGATGTGTCATGGTGACAAAGTAAGGTTGTATACCGCTGGTCCTAGCTAGAACCCATTCTCATCAATCATCACGATAAGATTTTTACGGTCCTTGAAAAGGTCATAAGAGAAGAGGTACCCAAATAGTTGAGTTAATTTTGGTACTGGATGTACCAAACTATATTTGTACCACTTTAGTCTTTAGAGATATATAATCATAGTAGCAGCCAAAGTTGAACCATATTGTTGCAGTTAATTTTCGAACATCACATCGCACGTCTTTTGGACATCTAATATCAAATAAACACACCACAAGACAGGAAATGGGAATAATTTTGTGACTTGGCTTCTTTGTGTGAAATATTGACAATTTTGATATTACAATTGGATGACAATATAGAAGAAAGTGCAAGCAAACTGTTCGTTCAAAAAGTACATTACATGACAAGAAATCTGAGCAGCATGTTCTGATGTTCATGGCCGAACCTTTATTTGCCACTTTACACACTTTCAGTTCTTCAGCGCGAACAATCAAACAAACAGATACACGTAGCCAGCTCTTCACCACTGCGGTTCAGCCCACGCATACTGCATTGTACTCTTACTCCGTTTTGGATGAGCCGACTATTGCGACCTCAGCTACAATGCAACACTTGGTTTTGACAAGGTAACCATTTGCCGTGTCCTTGAAATCCTCCAGCGAAATGAATTTGCTCCATCCCCAGGTACGAGTATTCTTCGCAAACTGGCACCGGCCTGCGATTTCCCAACGAAACATGTCAAGAATATATGATGATTGTTAAAATCTGGAGTCCTGAAAAACTAGCAAAATTCTTTGAGGTGGGCAAAAACCTGTTCCTTTACGGTGTTCACCAGTTTCTTGGTCTTTGATGGACAAGGTGAATTCTACAAGGTTTGCAGTGTCCTCGGGAAGATCATTGGTCCTTTTAAGTTTCAGGTACAAGGAGAGGTGGTTCCCATCGCGAGATGGATACATAGTGATATGCCTGCAAATCGGAAAACATTGAACAATTCTGTTTTATTTAATAGAAAGTGCAAACGAGTTCCAGTCAAACAATTCAGTTGATGTGTAAACTAGCTATACTAAATAGTATGAATATTCAGATGAAAATAATTGCATTCAGTAAGTCAAGTGTTGGAAGCTGAAGATCAATGCATGCTGTATGTTACCATTTGTATCCGCCGACTTCAAACTCTGGAGAGTAGCCCGGGTTCTTCAGTGCAAAGAAGTCATCGATCTCCCGAGTGTAAGTCTTGGCCTCGTTGAAGATGCTCGTCTTTTGGACAAACAGCGTCTCTGACGTCGCATTGGTTTTCGAAGTGGTAACTTTGACAAACTCGACACCAAGGAGGCAGCAATTGTTGACAAGAAATTTAGACGAGTGCTTCTTCAGTTTGTTAAGGGAAATCATGCATGGGATTCCGGAGCTTGTGCTTGCAGTCTGAAAATTGTGGCTAACTGCATGCGCGTATGAAATTATCGTGAATGAAAACATAGCTACAATTAATAGTAGAAAATTTAACCGATATAATTTGATATGATACCTTGATGCTCGCTGTGCTTTCCGAAGGACTGGTCATATATCAGCAACTTGAAAGATGCAGCTACAATAGTGTCAGATTTCACTGAGCTGTTGTCCAGCTCAAGCCTAAGAGAGACGTACTCCTTGTTGTCGCCGCTCTTCTTGTCCCTTGGGTTCATCTTCAGGTACCTGAAACAAGTCATTACAGAGAACTGAGGATCTGCAAACGTTCTAGTCACTGGAACTATGATGCAACGAACAGTTCAAAAAAAAAAAAGAGAGAGAGCAGGTAGCCATGTAATCGTACCAGTTATGGCCCATGGCCTCAAACACTCTTGAGTAGGTCCATCCTGCATCCTTGTCAAGGAGTGAGGAGAATCCATCGATGCTCCACTTAAAGGTCATCTGCTGGCTCTGATCTCCAGCTGCAACTGGAGAAGAAGGTGCTACCTTGGATTTGGATCCATGGCCCTGCCCCAGCTTCGATCGGCCTGAAACAGCAATCGGAAGATAAACAGCAGCATGAGAGATCGAAACAACAGCTAAAAGTTAACAATAAAAACACTGAAGAAAAAAAGAGTACCGCGAGATGAAGAGTTTCCCATGATGGTCCTCCAGACGCCAGTCTGCAGCCTGGTATTGCTGGTCTTGCTATCTGAACAAGACGGCGTTCCTGTGCACTATATGTAGTAGAATAACGACATGATGTGTGCCAAAAGTTCTCGGCAAATAGGGTGAGGTTTCTGTGTCTCCTTGGAGACTCCGGAGTTTGGACAAGCAAAATAATGCAAGCAGAGGGGTGCCTACGTCGATGGCAATTTCCTGGCATTTGAACAACTGAAACCGGGTGGCCATGCAAGTGTACTGTTCGATAGTGCTCCTGTTTCCTCACGCCAAAAGTCTTGAGTCAACTGAAAATTTTTTCCCTAAACTAATTGAAATTTTATGTTCTGGATAACATAGTGCTCACGGGTCAAAGACTTCTTGTCCTGGATCATGTGACTATCAGCCGCAATGTGAGTAAAGAATTCATACTACTACTCCACAGATGAATAGGCATTAATACGTCCACAAAACAAACTTTTTATACTAACTTTTTTTTACAATATATTTATTTTCATCAGTCTTTTTCACGGCTATGGAATAAATCTTGAGCGTAAGCAAATATTGTTCTGACTACTTAAAGATAGACTAAATACAAGGGAGCTCCTTAGAAGGAAAAACATAATGCCAAGGTACTTACGTATCACACATGTGCCAACAAAATATAGATGGATCAGTGCATCATCTCTCTTCCTACAAATCCCTATTCACTTGCAACCTTTCCAAATCTTGTTGCAACTTGCAACCGAAGGATCAGATTTCCGGGCCGTTTTCTCATCTCTTTTCTTAAAAGCCCAGCCACTCTGCTGCTCTCTCCGCGTTCCACGGCTTACGTGTCGCGTAACCGTGAATTTGGCAAAAAAGCCCTCATATTTTCTAGGTATTGCAACTTAGTCCAGAGCATCCAGATTGTATAGAAAATGGGTTCGTATATTGTTCAGATAAGCCCTCGGTGTAAAGTTTATTTGTGTACGAAGATGAAGAAATTGGACGATGGTGCCATTTTTACGGATACCCCCGAAACATTTTACAAGAACCCCCTCCCACCACCCCAACCCCGACCCAATACCCCCAGCCCCCGCGGAACCCTAACCACTGCCCCCACCCTGCTCTCCTCTCCTCTGCTCCTCCTCCGCCGCCACTGCAGGCGCCTCCGACTATGCCCTCCTCCTCCTCTCCTCCCACCCGGCCCCCACCGCCTTCTCCTACAACGTCGCCATCTGCTTCTTCGCCTTCTCGCGCCCGGACACCTCCCTTCGCCTCTTCCTCCGCATGCTCCGCGCCGAGCTCCGCCCAGACGCCTACACCCTCCCTTTCCTGTTCCACGCCGCCGCGCGCAGCCCTGCCCCCGCGCTCGCTCGATCCGCCCACGCGCTCCTTGAGAAGCTCGGGTTCAGGGACCACGACCACACCGTGCACTCTCTTGCTGATCCTCTTGCTGCGCGCAGGGTGTTCGACGGAATTCCCCACTGGGACGTCGTGTCATGGAACTCTATGCTGAAGGCGTATGAGCGGGTAAGGATGACGGCTGAGGTGGAAGCGATGTTCGAGTGGATGGTTGCTGAGGGTACGGTGGCGCCCAACGGGGTGACACTCCCGCCGCCGCCCCCTCCTCCCTCCCCTCTCTCCTCACCCCACCACCCTGCCCCCCCCGACACGCCCCGGTCCCTCCTCCCGCCGCCGCCGTGGCTCCCGCGACCCCTCCTCCCTGCTCTCCTCTATCCTCCCTGCCACCATCGCCCATCCCCGCCGGCGCTGCCCGCCCGCTCCCGCGGGATCCAGATCGATGCCGCCGCTCCGTTCTCCCTTCCTCTCTCCTCCTCGCCCCGCCCACCCTGCCCCGACACGCCCCAGTCCCTCCTCCCGCCGCCGCCGCGGCTCCCACGACCCCTCCTCCCTGCTCGCCTCTCTCCTCCCTCGCGCCGTCACCCCTCTCTGCCTCGGACTCCCCTCCCTGCGCCGCTGCCCCCGTTGGCCCTCGTCCTCCTCGGTGGCGCCGGTGGGCTCGGGCGGGTCGTCGGTGATGTGGAAGAAGATGGTGCTCCGGTGGACTCGGCGCGCGGGGCCAGCCCAGGCACACAGCGGCCGTCACTCTGCTCCCTGCGCTGGAGCAGTCGCGCCATGGCCGGCCAGCACGCGCCCCCTCCCTCCGAGTCGCGCCCCACGCCGGATCCGGATCCCGCCTGAGGTGCCTCGATCTAGAAGCGGCGGCTCATCCAGCAGGTCCGTATCTTCCTCCTCCATCTCTTACTGCTGGGTGCCAAAGATAAATCATTCCCTTGCAAATGCAGGGAATTAGAGGATTAAAACAAAATCCGGATCCAAAGAACTAGCATGCACATAATGATCTACTCCCTCCGTCCCAAAAAGAATGACGTTTTAGGATTCAAAATTTGTCCCAAAAAGCATGTCGTTTTACTTAATTTGGCATGTCTGCATGTGCATGTGGGCATGCAACAATCAATTAGTACTAAATATGGCAAATAAACAGGGGCAATCAAGGTCATTTCACCTCCTTAATAATCTGTCCTAAAATTTCCAGGATGACATTCTTTTTGGGACAGAGGGAGTAGGCATGTCAATTAAACTGATGTTACAACATAGTTGATTATCCATGAAAATGAACTAGAGAATGCAGGCATAGCATGCAGATAATAATCTAGGCATGTAAATTAAACTGATGTTGCTCCTGATGTTAGAACATAGTGACTGTTTCCATGAAAATGAACTAGAGAATGCAGGCATAGCATGGAGATAATTGTCTAGGCATAGTCGATTAAACTGATGTTGCTCCTGAGGTTACAACATGCAAATAATGAACTAGATTCAACCTATTGTGGTAACCACTAACTGTGCTTTGCATTTTAAATAGAGTGAACATATGTGAGAGAGAATTAAAATCATCAACAAATATTTATAGCATCAGTGATGCAGGAGAAATTTGATCTTATGTTGTCATGAACAATTAAGGCTTCTGTGCTTTCCAGATTGAGTAAAGCACTTATCATGGAGGCTATTGATGTGCATACTACATATGTAAATTATTTTGGTGGTTGTATTTCTATTTCCTCTGTGTGCTTTGACTAGCTGTTGATTCTGATTGCTCCTTTCACTTAACTCTTGAATTGTGTTGTACATTGATTTTAAGCTCGACGAGGTCTACACGCTGGGCAAGGTCCTCATCGGTGCGGGGGATGGCTTCCAAGGTACTCTCTCTTTTTTTCTCCAGGAACAAATCATTAGCAAAGTTCAGATGTCTATTTGATGAATGACAAGTATAGTAGTAGAAAATAAATATTTGAAATGCTCGTTGATGCAAATGATGGGTGTACTCTTTTAATGAATGCTCATGCTGTAATTTTATTCTCGATAGCTTTCATTGTCTTCCAATAATTTGTGTTTGATTGATTAATCTTGAGAGGCAGATTTGCATTGTACTGTGCATTTTCAACTTATAATTTTCTCACTATGTGAATGTACTGCCATTATGGCCTTGACATTGCATTGCTTATTGATCTCATGAGCAGGTAATGTTCAGCAACTCAATGTTATCAGATAGGTTTTTGGAAATTGTTCACTTGTTCAACCTCAATAGGGTATTTTAAAGTGCATTTGTTTCTTCCTTTCGGATGCTTTGTATAATGATGTTTTCATGTCTTTGATGCAACCCGCATGGGAGAGGGCAGCCAGGGACGGGCTGGTAGCGCTGGGTGAGTGTAGAAGATGACGACCACCCTTGGTTTTGCTATTGTGCGGCCCTCCTCCGTTTTTCCCGTGAAGTAAGAAATTGATTATGTCACTATGTAGCTCCATCTTATGATTTTCCCTTTTCTTCTGTTTCTTAAGTTGGCAATTTCGGCATACTGTATTAATATCAGGTTTCATATTTCGAATGCTTACTATGTTCCATTTAGCCATGTGAAAGAATCTAGCAGGAAAGATGAAGGTCTATATGAAATGATAGGTATTGTTGCTTCTTTTTTGTTGAAGGATGCAAAAAAGAATGATCTGAGCAACACAATTAGTTCTCATTCTATATGCACTTTTGTTTCTGATTTTCTTCTCAACCTGGTTAATCGTAGTGCTAGGCAGTGATTGATCATACATCCTCATTCTCTCTGAATTAGGATTTGAGTTATGGACCAATCATGATTTAGGTTTTGGATCTTACCAAATCATGTTTAGCTTCACCTTTGTAATCCCGGGATCTCAGCAAATTAACAGGGTCACTACTTTGCTTGCTCATAGGGTGTTAAACTGTTAATGTAGGATAATGTGTGATCACCCATAGGAAAATGAGTAGTTAGTTACCATCATATGATGCTCGGACAAAAACAGCTTTCTTTTGTTTTGGAGCATAATTTGACATGCGAAAAACAGCTTTCTTTTGTTTTGGCTGGTTGCAAAGAAACATTGACTAAAATTGGTTCCATTTGTCACCAAAATGTTGACTGTTATGGTGCGTATCGTGTTCCATTTGTCACAAGAAATATCAAGATTGCAAATATATCCTGATTCACTAGCCTGAAATTTTGACTTCCTGAGTGCAGACCATGCCAACGAGATAAAAAAACACATGTCCACGGAAGTGGTCATATCTTTTGGTTGAATTGTAGGTTTATAATAAGCAAATTTTATCATAAATATTGCTGGTAATTTCTCACCATCCATTGTTCAAAATCGATTTTGCATTTTGTCCTTTGTTCAAAAATGTTGAATGTCTCCTACATGTGCGCAAAAAATTGGTAGCCGTCATGATTGTCAAAGAGATGTTCAGGGTTATGGTCCTCCAGTAGAGTAGTTGCTCCAGTGTTTGCTAGGAGAGGACCATTGTATTTTTGTAAGAGTTATCAAGAGAGAAGAAGGATGATGAGTCTTATAAAAAATTGTATGATATAAGAGAGTGAAGTTTGCTCAACTTACAATGTACCATTCACTATTTAGCTGCCTTGTACAGAAAAGATGTGCCATTGTAACAGGGTTCTTTTTGTTCCTCTTTATTTCTCATAATTTGGTTCCTCTTTATTTCTCATAATTTATACTTACTATTTATGTTGCAGTGAGATTGCAAAACAGGTGGCTGTTAAGGAAGGTTTACCAGCAAACTAAAGCATATAGTGTAAGGCCCTTTCATAGCCTATTACTCACCGCTTGGCCTGTTCATAGCTTTTGTCGAACAGTTATGCAAAACAGAACCTCCATGTTTAAAGGGACTAAATCAGGTTGTTGTATGAACTGGAGTTTGTCCTGTTAGAAGATTTTTGAGTGCATTTGTTTCTTCCTTTCACTGGTGGAAAAACAGCCTTCCGTCCCGGGTGGGAAAGGCTTTAAGTCTCTAAAGCCCACCCGGGACGAAAAGGGAGAGACAAAAGGCCCCCCCTTTGTCACCGGGTGGGCAACCGGGAATAAAGGGTGCCCTTTATTCCCGGGTGGTAGCCCCGCCCGGGACAAAAGGGGAGGGCCAGCAGCGCCTGTGCGCCACCCCTTTAGTCCCGGGTGGTAGCCCCGCCCGGGACAAAAGGAGAGGCACACCAGCGCCTGTGCGCCACCCCTTTAGTCCCGGGTGGTATTTACCACCCGGGACTAAATACCCCGCTGTGATTTTTTTTTGTTTCATTTCAAATTGTTCTAATAATGTTATACGCGTATATTCTCACGTATTTGGGTGTAATTTACGTATACGTATAAATGTTTACACTAATTATACGTGTCTACTATACGTACTATATGAAGAGAATAAACTTATAAATAAATATATACACACATTATATTACATCGAAAGCATAGCAGATAGTATTTTCTGAAAGTAGTATATATATATATACACATCAAAATACCGTTTCATACTAATTCTAGTCTAAAGTTCCACCGGAAGTGCTAATTAATATTTATCAATTCGATGACCGTCATAGTGATTTCTGCCTTGTGGATTAATGACCTGGTCCATTATGAATCCGCAGAGACCTTCTTGAATCGCCAAGAGTCGGTCCTTCTCAATGATTGCGTCCCTAATCATATTGTTCTGCAATGTGCAAATAATTTAATATATTACACACAAGAATTAAATATATAAGCGGTTAGAAAAAAGTATTATTAATTGATTTAAAATAATACTTACAGTATAATCTGACGGGTCTGCCTCGCAGAAATTGTGGATGAACTCACACACATAGTATGCACATAAATGTGTCCCTGGTTCCTGTCTCATACACTAAATTGAAGAAGATAATTATGAAAAATTAGTGTTATGCATTTTTAATTTGCCCAATCTGAAGTTGTTATTTGGTTTACGTACCGGAAAATTTGTAGTGAAGTTTATTTTAGGTTTCCATTGTCCAGGGTTGACAGCCTTGAATTTTTCCCAAGCTCCGGCAGAAAATAATGAAAGTTAGAGCTAGATAGTGTTAGTAAAAGCACACTATTGCATAAAAGGGAACGTATGGATAGAATTATTACTCTTGAAACATATCTTGAAGGTCCAAGTATTTGTCCGAATCTCTTCTCAACGAATCAAAGACAAGGATGTTGCTTCTGTTGACATCAATTATGAGAAGAATCCAGTGGAAACTGTATATACATAGAAGCTCAAAAGATTAGAACTAAATAATGTTAACTAAGATAATTAGAAATGCGAACCCTTAGCAATTAAGATGGTAATCACACTTACTCGAAGTTGTAAGGTAGAAGTATCAAATCCTTGTAATGCAATTCACACAAGGTCCTTACGATTGTTTTGAATGTTGTTTCTGGTTGCTTCTTTACTTGATCTTGATTTGGCACGGGCATAGACGCGATAAATTTTGATCGGGACCGCCTCTTGGTAGGCTTTGGTGAAGGATGCTTTGGTGGTGATTGATGCTTCGGTGGTGATTGCTGACGATCGTCATCGCTCACGGCAGGAGAATTCCCTCATTGTGGAGACGGTGAGCTCCAATCATTAGGCGACGACCGGCCCGGTGACGGCCCGGGAGATGGTGGCTGCTGCTCGGCAACACTCGGAGGGATAGGTGGTGACATGTTAGGTATTATGATGTAACATTTGGGCCACAATATGATACTGTGAAGTGCATCACGGAGTGTCCTTTCCCCGTCACCTCCTTGGATGTCTAGCTCTATGTCGTTAAACTTTGGGTCAGCAATCTCCTCCAAACCAACTGAGGCGTAGTCAGCTGGAATCTCCATGCCGTGGCTTGTACGTCCTGGGAGATGTGCTAAAGCCATTCCGTACGCCACCTATATATATGTAGAGAAATGATGAAGTTATTAAATGCCTGAGACATGCATCAAAGGTTGAGATAATTGCACGTATAATCAGGTTTATATATACCTTCATTGTGATGTTGCCGATCGGCTTGTGCAGCTCACATGCGGTGCGCTGACAGAGTTCATCCACAGGGTACCGTTCATTGTCCTCTACTTGAACTTCTTCTTGGTTTGCCGCCCTTTGTTCTTCGGGGGCCTCTGTGGAAGCACAGCTGCTTTTGCGAGCGGAAGGGCTAATGACGGGATCCACCGGTGCTTGGGGTAGTGCTCCGGCAGGGGTGATCTGAGCTACCGCGGTGGCCACTTGTCGTTCAATCTCTGCATTCATACGATCTTCTTGATCTTTAAGTCTCTGCTCCATCATTTCACGCCACCGCCCCTCTTCACGCTCCCTTCTTCTTTTGCGGCTTCTGTAGGTGTCGGTACTTCCCTTGAAAGCATACTTCCACGGGACTACCCCGTAGCCCCTACAACGTCCTGGGTGTTCCGGATTCCCGAGCGCCAAAGTGAGCTCATCCATGTCTCTGTCAGGAACCAATCTGCCCGCTTTGATGTCTTCATTCTTTTTTATTATCTCATGTGCCGCCTCCCGTAACGTGGGTGGGAATACGAGGGAACCATCATCAGGATTCAATCTTCCACCGCGGGCATAATACCAATTCTTCGATCGTTCTTCCCAGTCAATGACCGCTGGTACGATACCTTTGTTGGGGAGGTCTTGTTCAATCTTCCGCCACTTGGGTGCTGCAACCGCGTAACCACCGCGACCAAGACGATGGGCGTAATCCGTCTTCTTACTGGCACTTATCTGAGCTCATGCGCTCTTGTTGGCGAATTCTTCACTATTCTTGTAATCCACAAAGGACTGCCAGTGATCCTTTAGCTTGGGATAATCATCAAAATTTGGAGTTCGTTTCTGCTTGATATAATCTCTGTGCAGCTGCTTCTTGAAACTC
The DNA here is from genome assembly GCA_036936925.1 of Cenchrus fungigraminus. NCBI lineage: Eukaryota > Viridiplantae > Streptophyta > Magnoliopsida > Poales > Poaceae > Cenchrus > Cenchrus fungigraminus. The sequence goes on along the minus strand of CM072771.1, from coordinate 45,319,834 downwards.
TGCAATTGAGTTGCCATCTTCGTGAGAGTCCACTGCTTCACAAGGTTTGCGTTCACGCCCGGTGGAAGTGTGAAGTGTTTTAGGATATCCTCCCATAACATATTCTTAAGTGAATCTGGAACCACCCATGGATTATCTTCCCTTCCCTTCCATTCTCTATATGATATGGGCACGTTGTCCCTCACAATAGCACCGCATTGGGACACAAACTTGTCCTTGACCTTCTTTGGTTCCCATGGCTGGCCAAGCTCGTTGACTTCAGTGATATGAAACTTCACGTCATGATCGACGATTACTTTTGTACGGCCTCTCTTAGTCTTTTTGCTTGTCGAGGTTGAAGCCTACAAGTTGCGGATTTGTTATTCACGCGGGGTTCCAGAATGATATATATACCTCGTTGTTAATGCATGATATATATACCTCGTTGGAACCTTCTGCATTAACTATGACAAGGTCTTCATTATTGTCCTCGGCGCGGCTGTCGTTGTCCGCGGTGCGGGAGTCGATGTCCGCGGTGCGGGTGTCGATGTCCCCGGTTATATTGAGGAACGCGTCCGCCTGGCTACACTCCTCCTCGGTGAAGGTTGGACCCCCAGCAATAAGGCTCTCCATCAGCCGCTCCTCCTCATTGTGATCCATAACTAGAAATTTCTGAATACATAAATAAATTTCTGAGCACATCAATGATTTTCTGAGCACATAAATGAATTTCTGAATACATAAATGAATTTCTGAGCACATAAATGAATTTCTGAATACATAAATGAATTTCTGAGCACATAAATGAATTTCTGAATACATAAATGAATTTTTGAATACATAAATAATTTTCTGAGCACATAAATAATTTTCTGAGCACATAAATGATTTTCGGGCGAGAGTCGAGCGAGACTACCTAAGTGTCGGGCGGGAGTCGAGCGAGTCGGGCGAGAAAACCTAACACTACTAGGAATTGACCCTTAGAGCACCATTTTTTTTCGCAACACCACACATTTGGTTGCAATATTTGGTTTTATAGCAACCAACATATTAATGGGTTGTGATATCTGGATCTTATGGCCACCAAAAATGTGGGTTGCGTCTGTTGAAACATTCGTTGCAACAGGTTGGTGTTAATGCCACGGTGAAAAAGGTGGTTGCCTTTATGGGTACCTATTGCCACAACTAATTGTGCATTGCGATAGTATTGATTTAGTGTTGCGATAGATGTGTGTTTGTTGCCACGAATAGTTATTTCGTTGCGAATAGGCATGCCTATGGCCACGATGAAATAATGTTGTCTACAATTTAACCTTTGTTGCGATAGCTCATGTGCATGTTGCATCCAGAAAACCATTCATTGCGTTTGATGTGTGTTTGTTGCCACGAATATTTAGTTGGTTGCGATTACGCATGCTTGTGGCCACAAGGAAATAACATTGTCTAAAACTTAACCTTTGTTGCGATAGCTCATGTGCCTGTTGCATCCAAAAAATAATTCGTTGCGATATATATGTGTTTGTTGCCACGCATATTTCATTAGTTGCGATTACGCATGCCTATGGCCACGATGAAATAACGTTGTCTAAAACATACCTTTATTGTGATAGCTCAGGTGCCTGTTGCACCCAGAAAACAAATCGCTGCATCAATTAGCTTCCATTACCACCAATGAATTATGTGAATTCATTAGACTATCACGATCAATAATTTAAAAAAACTTAGCGGCACGGCCTCCCACCACTACCACTACAAGAATATCAATTTTCTACGACGAAAATACTCATGACGGGGAAAATGTTTGTCATATAATGATACACCAAATTCAGAAGCGTCATAAATTCAGGACAGTCAGAACTATTTATGACGATGACCTTTGTTTTGTCACATATAGGTAGCAAGGTTTGTCATAAAATGTAGATTTGAGACATCCGGTTGATGGTGCATAATATATGACGATGTGTGTTGTTTTAATGTGACGGGAGCTTGGCATCACTGAATGCTTTTACAAATACGACGCCTTCATAGAAAATAAAAATAAAAATTGCAAGGATCACCATTTGAACCATCAACCTCTAGCTTCAACTAAAGCACTCTTACCACTACACCACATACCATTTGGTGTTTTTTCTGTCGTGCCCTGGCCGCAGCACGGCCCCGGCCAGGCCGCCCTCCAGACTAAGGAAAAATAAAAAAATAGACGTGGAAAATAAAAATAAAAATTGCAGGGATCACAATTTGAATCATCAACCTTTGGCTTCAACTAAAGCACTCTTACCACTACACCACATACCATTTTGTGTTTTTTCTTTGTATTCGATATTTTTGTAGTCAGTTTTTCTACTGCCACTCCCCGGCCGGCCGTGGGGGCCCGTGCCATGCCACAACCGCAGCTGGTCGTGCCCTAGCCGCACCACGGCCACTCCCCGGGCGCTCGTGCCACACCACGGCCGCAGCCGACCGCGCCCTGGCCGCAGCACAGCCCCGGCCAGGCCGCCCTCCAGACTAAGGAAAAATTAAAAAAATTGGACGTGGAAAATAAAAATAAAAATTGCAGTGATCACGATTTGAACCATCAACCTCTGGCTTCAACTAAAGCACTCTTACCACTACACCACATACCATTTTGTGTTTTTTCTTTGTATTCAATATTTTTGTAGTCAGTTTTTCTACTGCCACTCCCCGACCGACCCCGGGGCGCCCGTGCCACGCCACGGCCGTAGCCGTCCGCAGTTGGTCGTGCCCTGGCCGCACCACGGCCACTCCCCGGGCGCCCGTGCCACACCACGGCCGCGCCCTGGCCGCACCACGGCCCCGGCCAGGCCGCCCTCCAGACTTATTCAATATTTTTGTAGTCAGTTTTTCTACTGCCACTCCCCGACCGACCCCGGGGCGCCCGTGCCACGCCACGGCCGTAGCCGTCCACAGTTGGTCGTGCCCTGGCCGCACCACGACCACTCCCCGGGCGCCCGTGCCACACCACGGCCGCGCCCTGGCCGCACCACGGCCCCGGCCAGGCTGCCCTCCAGACTAAGGAAAAAAAAAAATTGGACGTGGAGATAGGATTCGAACCAAGGTCTTGGGTTTGAGACTCCTATGTCTTACCACTACACTACAATTTCAATTGTGAAGAATTTCGGTATTTTATTATTTATACTATCAGGCAAAGATGACAACTACAACTAAGATTTTTTCACACCAGATGATGTCAAATAAAAAAGTGATGAATACCAATGTTTGATATCTCATCAAGATTAACAACTTTGATATTGGTCATTTTTTCATGTGAAATTGTTGGGCTAGTTCAAATTTTGAATTTAGAAATGGTCAAACTTCACACAAAATTTGGGGCACTATCTAATTTCAAATGAAAAACTCATGAATACCAATGTTGGTCTCCCTTATGGTTCAACTCGTGAAGATAAATAACTTTTATTTTGGTCGCTAGTTCATCCGACAAAGTTACGATAAAAGTGTTCACAAGTAAAATTTGTGAACACTTGTACCATGACTTTGTCAGATGAAAAAATGACCAATATTAAAGTTGTACATCTTGATGCGATGTACAACATTGGTATTCATGAGTTTTTTATTTGAAATAACATAGTGCCCCAAAATTATGTTTGAAGTTTGCACATTTTTAAATTTAAAATTTGAACTGCCCAAATAAAGTCACATGAAACAATGACCAACAACATAATTGTAGGTTCCAAAGAGGTCTACAACTTTTTTTTACAAGTTTTTGATTTGGAATTAATTGCTCCTCCAAAATTTGTTATGAAGTACATATATACAGAGTCCTCCCAAACCATAAGCTCACCGGGCGCACACGAGCCATGTCACCGGACACAAGGGCCACGTCATCGGGCACACGAGCCACGTCACCGACGCACGGGCCAGCTTACACGAGCCATGTCATGATGTTTTCATTTAAAATCATTTATTACACTAAAAAATATGTGAATTTCTCAAATTTTGAAATTTGAAATTTAAATAGTTCAATTTAACTCAAATGGAGAAGTGACAAAAACAATAGTTGTATTTATCGAGAAGTTCAAGAACTTTTGTATTGACAACTTTCTCATTTGAAATTATTTTTGAAGTCTTAAAATTTAGTGCAAGTATACCATGAATAGAAAATAAATGTTACGTTTCTTTTTTTAGATGTAAATGTTACGTTTCTTTCTCTCTACCGCACCAAACCCTATCCATAGAAAAAATCCACCACACCCGACGCCGCTAGTTTGCCTCCACCGACGCCGCCAGTTCGCCTCCTCCTCTGCCGGCCGGTCGCCTCCTCCGCCGCCCGGACGTCGACCTAGGCGCGTCCCGCAGCCGGCTGCCAAGCCCGCGCAGCCTCCACGGGCGCGTCCCGCAGCCGGCTGCCAGTCTGCGCGGCGCCTACAGGGGCGCGCGCCGCCAGCCGCCTGCGGCAGGCCCGCGCCATGCCCGCACGGGAGCGCGCCGCCGGCCGCGTGTAGGGCCGGATCCCACCAGGCCGCCTCCCTCTGCAAGCTGCTGCTCCCACCGCAAGCTGTGTCGGAGCAAGCGGCGCTGGACGCAAAGCAGGGCAATGTTCTGGCGGCATGTGGGGTTGGTTTGTTGGAACGCCTCCTGATGATAAATCTGAATCGTGATCGAGTCGTGAGGCAGTACTTCAGTCCTATACTTTTCTGATTAGGTTTCACAGATATGTTCCTAGATCCCATTATGAATCTCCCAAAAATAATCATGTATTCCCTTCATGCTCGGTGTTTCCCGCTTTATCTGTGCGCTGCTAACTACCTTGCAATTAGATCGCAAGGCATTCATTTAATTTTTGACCCAGATTTGTTTGATGTTTCAGTTATTTCGATTGATTCCACATGCTCGTGGTAGCACTGCTTGCGTGCAGTCTCCAGCAACTTCCAGTATTTGGCTTCATAACCCCAAAAAGGCAATCAGTAGCAATAGATAACGGTACGTATTGATTATATAATTCACCAAATCTATTCCTTATTATATTGTGTCATAGAACTTTAACTGTGTAACGTGTATTTCAGTCTTTGTAATCGAATTCTGACATGTATGTTGTAACTTTGAAGCCAAAAATTTGTTCTGCTTTCAGTTTCTCTTTTTCTTAATTGAATGCCTTAACCTTGCTATTCTAGTACAAGTAGAAAAAGTATCAGTACGTACATTGGACACACATTGTTTTGCTTCAGTAACTTATTCGTTATGAAATTGCATTGGTTAGTTATGCTGTTTTAGCCTTTATGTGGGCATTTTTACTTATATATTTCATATACCTTGTTTTGACAGTAAAGCGAAGTTCATGCCTGACAGACAAATGGTTGTAAAGGAAAGACTACGCTGCATTCAACCTCCCAGAATAGTGTGACAGTGTGTTTGCCAGTCAAAATTAGTTTAGCAAATTATCAGCTTAGAGTGTTATTCTCCAGCTTAATGGAACTTTCGTGTTATTTTTCATTTGCAGGTCTGATGTCTGTACCAAACAAATTGTTACCATGGTACTGTTGCAGTAAAGAAATTAGATGTTGCTCTCGGTTCTATACAAAAGATGGCTCGGCACTACAATAGTTGTTGTTAATGGTAAATACCGGTCTTTAATGTTCAAGAAATTACTCATGGAAAAAAATTAGCGACTAAACAGTGGTTGTTAATAATCCAATAGTGGTCGTTCATTGTTAATTTTTAACGATGACAAATTATATTGGTCGTTAAATAGATAATGACCGGATGCCGAATGCGGTCGTTAATACTTTTAACGACGGAGCTTTTAACGACCATGGACGACCACATATTTGTGGTCGTTAATAACTTTAACGACCACATGTCCCGTCCTTAATACCCCTTCTTCTTGTATATTCTGATCATTGATATGGTTATTAGAATGCATTCTGAATCCTGGTGTCCTGAGACTTATTTCTTGAAGTCAACAAAGTGCATAAGCGGTTTCAGTTCTTGAAGTCATCAGTTTCTGCAGGGACAGCAGAAACTATCGTTCTCTTTGTGTGATGTGACTATTATATATAACACATGTACCATGCAAAGAATAAACCATGCAAAGACCTTATAAATTGACGGCATTGACCAGTGACTGCTTTTCAATTCATAGTATTAATCTGCTAGTTGTTCTGTTTTGATTGCAGCAAGTTGGCATTTCTCTCTATTTTCAGCAGCAAGTGCAGGTATGTTCTGCAGAAGTTGAGCTCGCACTAGTAAGCAGCAGCTCAAAGTGCAACTAGATTACGATTACTATTAATACAATTCATATATGCTTGCTGACCTTGCTCAATCCAAATTGTAAGTTTGTCCTTTCTTTTATCAGCCTTTTTTTCAGCATATATAGAAGTTCAGTAATTGTGAAAATTATTGAAGTGTATACAACACTTGGAGTACTTATACTTGCCTAAGGCAACAATCCAGTATATTTGATAGCTTTTATTATTACCTAATACAACCATGTAGTAGCAAATCTTAAAAATGTGGGTTGTGTACATTATATGTTTCTATTTTTTTTGTTAATCTGCTTATAGATTAGCAATGTGCTTGTGCAATTAGCAAATTTTAAAAATGAGCAATACTCACTGCAAATCTACTTCTCTCTAATTGACTGACTCTATAAGAATACTCACTGCAATGTGCTTGTGCAATTAGCAAATCTTAAAATATAGTTGATTTGCTCCCCTTCTACATTGCTTTATAAAAAGAATGTTTCGAAAACTGAAATTTTAGTTGTGATGTTTCCAACATTGCAGGTTTAAGCTGCTTTAATTGAGTGAGGGTTGCCCTTACACCTATATTGGATGCAGTACTTGTTCCTTTGCCAGGTTAAGCTAAACTAACATCATCATATTTCTCTTGACATACATGTTGCAGTGATTGCACAGGGTTTATGAGGGCCTCTAGTCTGTAGAAGATGGTGATTAATATGCTGTGAGCATGAGGGTGACTTGCCTGTTCTTTATCTTTATCGTCTCAGGTAATTGCATAGCCATCCTTTCTATGATTGCTAATTACTCCATGATTTTTATCATATATGTTTTCATGGATCGCGGAGAAACTCGGACAGCCAAAACAATTAGAGAAAGCTTCTATGGCTTCATGTTGATGGTCGGCACCAACAAGAATGACAAGTTACAAAGATGCTTATTTATGATGGTGTAGCTGATGGGCGATGGAGCAACCTGCGAACTCATTTTTAGATTTATTTATTATATGCTAAACAATGTTGTGAACTTAGTTAAATATGATGTCTTTATTCTGTTAGTTGTGGTCATGTTCTTTTAAGTTGAATTCTGGTCATTGTGTGTTACTTTAGTTTGAGACAAAACTTAAATTAAAGTATGTATCAGTTATTATATATGATGTGCATGCCGTGAAAATAATTTAAAAATTATTATTCAAAATCCCTCGTTGCGATAGAATAATAGACAACTATTGATTTTGGTTGCAATATGCATTATTGTGACGAACTTTATGTGTTGCATTACCATATCTATTGCCACCAATAATTGTTTGTCGCATGTGCTCTCTATTACCACCGACACAAATTCGTTGCAACTTCCATATATTACCTCGAAGACTAGTTCGTTGCATTATCATATCATCTATTGCCACCATATCTGATATGTTGCAAAAGCACTGTAATGCAATGGATTACACTTCGTGGTAATATGACCATATGCCCACGTAGTTTTGGAGTGGTAATACTTTTCTATTGCAACACATTCGTTCGTGGCAATCATAAAATATTGCAGCCAAGTGTTTCGTCGTAATAGAACCTTAGGCAACCAATCTAATCGTTGCAATATTTGTTCTTGCAACCAAGTATTGGTTGCATTAGACTATTTTGTTCGTTGCAATATTTGTTCTTGCAACCAAGTATTAGTTGCATTAGGTTATTTTGTTCGTTGCGATGTTTGCTCTTGCAACCATGTATTGGTTGCATTAGGATTTTTTGTTTGTTGCAATAGCAAAATCTGTTGCAATGCCACATCTAATGGTTGCCTCAGGCCAAAGCACCGTGCCAATTGCAACCATCTGTCGACTTCCTGTTGCAACCAATATTGTCATATTGCAATCAAATATAGGCGTTGGCCAAGGCATCATTCCTAGTAGTGTAAGTATCGAGCGGGAGTCGAGCGAGTCGGGCGGGAGTCGAGCGAGTCGGGCGGGAGTCGAGCGAGACTACCTAAGTGTCGGGCGGGAGTCGAGCGAGTCGAGCGAGAAAACCTAAGTGTCGGACGGGGTCGAGCGAGTCGGGAAAGAATCGAGCGTGTCGAGCGATACTACCTAATTGTCGGGCGAGCGAAAAAATTAAAATCTCTAAATACATATTTCATCTCTAAATACATTTCATCTCTAAATACATATTTCATCTCTAAATACATTTCATCTCTAAATACATATTTCATCTCTAAATTCAAATCTAAAATCTCTAAAATCTCTAAATTCTCTAAATTCGAATCTAAAATCTCAAAATTCAATTCTAAAATCTCTAAATTCAATTCTCAGCACATAAATAAATTAAATGAAAACATAAAAAAAATGCTAACGTCAGCCATCAGGGGCTGACGTCAGCAGTTCCCTCACCGGCGCAGCGACGGCGGGCTGAGGGGTCAACGGCCGGGCGGGTGGGCGCGGTAGAGACGGCGGTCGGGCGCGGCGGAGCGGGGTCGACGGGCGCGGCCGGGAGCGGCGGCGGGGAAGACGACCGGGCGTGGCGGAGACGTCGACGGGCGTGGGGACGACGGCCGGGTGCGGGCGGGGTCGACGGGCGGCGTGCGGACGATGGCGACCGGGAGCTCCGACGGCGGAGAGGGCGCGGGACCGGCCGGGCGCGGGCAGGGACGGCGGGGTGCGACGGGGTCGACGACGGCGGGGTGCGAGCTTCGACGACGACGGAGGCAGGGGCGACGGCGGGGAAGACGATGGCCGGAGTGTGAACTGGAGGAGTTGGGGAAGAAGGGGTGGATCCGTGGGATTTATATCACCCCCCCTTTAGTCCCGGGTCGTAATCAGACCCGGGAGCAAAGAGCCTTTAGTCCCGGGTCGTATCACCACCCGGGACTAAAGGCCCCTTTAGACCCGAGAGCAAAGAGCCTTTAGTCCCGGGTCGTATCACCACTCGGGACTAAAGGCCCCTTTCGCGCGGGAGGGCGGCAAGGGCAAAATTTCGGCCTTTTGTCCCGGGTGGTGTTACCACCCGAGACTAAAGACCTCCCTTTAGTCTGGGGTCGTAACACCACCCGGGACTAAAGTGTAGTTTTCGGCGGGAACTGTTTTTCCCCTCCCATTTCTTTTCTCATTTTCACATTCTATCTCTTCGAAATCAAAAAATATATAGTAACTTTTACTATTTTTTCCATGCAAAATTATATTTAGTTAAAATATAATAAATTGTACTTTGCTATGCAAAATTATATTTTAGAGTTGTAAACATTCACTTCCAATTTTCATTTGCAATATTGATGTGCATTCCCAATAAAATTCAATTAAACCGAAAAAATAGTAAATTAATTCAGAAAAATCTCAAACTTGGTGGGTCAATCTCACATGACATATTCAAGCTTCATAAAAATTTTGAGACCGATACAATACTGCAAAGCGCATGGACTTCAGAATCGTTAAGACATAAGTGGTATAGACATGGTTCGATGAAAGGTTCTATATAGCTTTGGGAAGCACGTGTACTCCATCTATGTCGAAATGGTCTGCAATTTTTTTGGTTGTCATTTACACTCAAAATATTAGCTCACGCAAGATCTAAGATTTTTCTGATGACTAAATGTATTTTAGGTTTTTTCTTCGTGCTAAAGGAGCTAGAATATTGTGAATTACACATCAATAACTCAAGAATTATGATTCGACTTCCAGATAAATTAGACTACTAAGGCACAAGAGAACTTGTGGTCAAGTTTGGCACCATTCTGGATCGTTTCAGGGGTGCTCTCAGCTCAACATTTAATTTCTAGGTGACGTCGCACAGAAATTCAATTAAACCGAAAAAATAGTAAATTAATTCAGAAAAATCTCAAACTTGGTGACATATTCAAGCTTCATAAAAATTTTGAGACCGATACACAATTGATTTGATCAATAATCATTACATTACGACATTAATCTCAAGCACGTAAGTACGGTGTCTCTTCACGTCCAAGCAATATGCTTGGGTCAACTTCGACAGCGAACGGAGGCATGCCATCAAACTGATCATAATCATCGGATTGATCTGTTTTGTCCTCGACTCCCACGATTACTCTTTTACCTGGAAGAACTATGTGACGCTTTGCCTCTTGTGGTCCTGCTTCTTGGGGATTTTTATTCTTCGGTATGCTAGTCATATCCTTCACATAGAAAACCTGATGCACATCTTTGGCAAACACGAATGAATCATCTTTGAACCCAATCTTGGTAAGGTCCACTATTGTCATTCTATATTCATCTTTCTTTACGCCATTCAGGTTTACCCATTGGCAAAAAAAAGAGGGACGTTCATCGCTCCGTACTCAAGCTCCCATATCACTTCTATGATACCATAATAGCAGGTCTTGCCCCCATCTTTTCCGATGACGTCCATACGGATACCACTATTTTGGTTTGTGCTTTTGCAATCTTGACCTCTCGTGTAAAAATTGTAACCATTCATATCGTAAGCTTGAAATCTTGTAATTGTGCTACAAGGTCCCCTGGCTAACAAAGCTAGTTGTGGATGAATCGTTGAGTTTCCGATTAGTTGTTCACTCAACCATGAGGGAATTGTTTCCAAGTGACGGCGTGCAATCCAGACTGGGGATTTTGTTGGATTTTGAGAAGCAATAATCTGCTCATGTTCCATCCTATACGGAGTCACCAGTGATGATTGTTGCAGGACTGTTAGGTGTGCTTTATGGAACAAATCAGTATTATTGCTCAAACTTGATTTCCTTCCGATGGTACCCTTTCCCTGTAGCCTCCCCTCGTGTCGTGATACTGGAAGCCCAATCGAGTCAATTGTGTCGACAAAATCAACACAAAACTCAATGACCTTCTCAGTTCCATATCCCTTAGCAATACTTCCTTCCGGACGGGCACGGTTAAGAACATATTTCTAGAGGATCGACATGAACCTCTCAAAAGGCCACATGTTGTGAAGGTATACTGGACCGAGAATAGTAATTTCTTTCACAAGGTGTACCAGGAGGTGCGTCATAACATCGAGGAAGGAAGGTGGAAATGTCAACTCAAAGCCGACAAGACATTGAACCGCATCATTCTGTAGCTTTCCTAGCTTGGCTGGATCGATTGCCTTCTGTGAAATTGCATTGAGAAATGCACAAAGCTTTACGACCAATAATCGTACATTCTCTGATATAACACCCCTCAACGCAACTGGAAGCAACTGTGTCATCAACATGTGACAGTCGTGGGCCTTTAGATTTGTGAACTTCTTCTCTTTCATATTTATGATCCCCTTTAAATTCGACGAGTAGCCAGACGGAACCTTAATACTATTCAGGCAATCAAACACGCTTTCCTTCTCTTTCTTGGTGAGAGTGTAACTAGCAGGACCATAGTAATCAACATCATCATCATCCTCTTCCGGATCAGTTTCATCATCACCCTCCCGCGGAACTTTAGGAATCTTATGAAATTCTTTCAGGTCCTCTCGTGCTTCATTGGTATCCTTCGGGTTACCGTAACAACCCATGAAGCCTAGCACATTCACGCAAAGATTCTTCGTAAGGTGCATCATGTCAATTGCGTGTCGGACCTCAAGGCTACGCCAATAAGGTAGCTCCCAAAATATAGATTTCTTCTTCCACATTGGTGCACGCCCGTTGGCGTCAATTGGAACAGGTTCACTACCAGCACCCTTTCTAAAGACTACCCTTAGATCATTTACCATCTCAAATACGGCATCTCCATTAAAATGGGGTGGCTTCGTACGATGGTCAGCCTTCCCTTTCCAATGCATCACTTTCTTCCATAAGGGGTGATTAGTTGGAAGGAAACAACGGTGACCATTATACACGACCTTCTTACAGTTTTTGAGATGAATACCTTGTGTTCTATGTAAACAGTGCGTGCATGCCCGATATCCCTTGTTTGTCTGCCTAGAAAGGTTACTTAGGGCAAGCCAATCGTTGATGGTTATGAACAACAATGCTCGTAGATCGAAGTTCTCTTGCCTATCCTCATCCCACACACGTACGCCCTCTTCCCGCCATAGCAGTAATAGTTCATCGACCAACGGTCTTAGGTACACATCAATGTCGTTGCTGGGTTGTTTTGGACCTTGGATGAGCACCGGCATCATAATGAACTTTCGCTTCATGCACATCCAACCAGGAAGGTTGAACATGCATAGGGTCACAGGCCAAGTGCTATGACCACTGCTAAACTCCCCGAATGGATTGAAACCATCCGTACGTAAACCAAACCTTATGTTCCTTTCCCCGTTCTCAGAAAATATCTTCAATTTCTCTATCAATCTTTCTCCACTGAGACCCATCAGCCGGATGTCTCAGCAGGTTGTCTTGCTTACGTTTCTCGGCATGCCATCTCATCAACTTAGCATGTGCTTTGTTCCGGAACAAACGCTTCAAACGTGGTATTATAGGAAAATACCACATAACCTTCGCCGGAACTTTCTTCGTCTTGTCACGGTGCCCCTGGAGATCACCAGCATCTTCATCTCGCCGAATCTTATAACGTAGTGCTTTGCACACAGGACAAGCATCCAAATTCTCGTAATCCTTACCCCGATATAGGATGCAATCATTAGGGCATGCATGGAACTTCTGTACCTCCAACCCAAGAGGGCACACGGTCTGTTTTGCTTCATATGTGGTGGACGGTAATTCATTGTTCTCCGGAAGCTTGTCCTTCACAATTTTTAGCATCCCTTCAAATGCCTTATCAGACACACATGTTTTGCCTTCCATTGCAGCATTTCTAGTGTAGTACCAAGCTTTTTGTGACCTGGCTTGCAATCTGGGTATAACGGTTTTCTGTGATCTTCGATCATACGTTGGAACTTTGCCTTTTCTTTTTCGTTTTCACAGTCCCTTTGTGCATCCTGTAGAACCTAGCCGAGATCATCAGCAGGCCCGTCAGCATGTGCTGGTAACTCTTATTCATCAGCATCTTTCATTAAAGTATCTGCAAAAGCTTGACCTGCGGCCCAGTCCAGAATACCCTCCTCCTCTTCTTCGTCGTCTTCCATCACAACCCCTCTTTCACCGTGCTTGGTCCAAACCACATAGTTCGGCATGAATCCGTATTTCAACAAGTGGAGGTGAAGTGTGCCCGGGTCATGGTAGTCTCTTTCGTTTCTGCAATTAGAGCATGGACAACACATGAACCCACTCGCATCCTTGTTTTTTTCGCCACTTCGAGAAAACCATGCATGCCGGTAATGTACTCCACTGACCGTCTGTCGGTGTTGTACATCCATTGCCGGTTCATCTGCATCATATTAAGTGAAAAATATCCATGTTAATTCTAACAACACTAAAGTATAAAAAACAAAAAAAAATCTTAGTACAAATGAATGAAAGAAGATAATCACAACAAATGAAAACTACTTATTACCAAATCTAAAGTATACTAATATAAAAACTACATCTCTTAGCTCTTAAATCAAATTTTCTTAATTATGACATAAATTTTAAGCATAAAAAATATACACTATCCCTAGGTCTCATTTTCTAATAACTAAATTAATAAATTCTATTTTCTCTAATAATACTAGCTAAAAGTAAAAATTTTATAAAAACAAAAAAAAATCTTAGTACAAATGAATGATAGAAGATTATCATAACAAATGATAACTACTTATTACTAAATCTAAAGTATACTAAAAACCTCATCTCTTAGCTCTTAAATCAAAATTTCTATTTTCTCCTTCTCTAAACCATAACACGAAATTTAAACACAACAAATGAATGGAGGATGAAGAATAATACCTTAGCAACACCTTGGAGGTGAGAAAACTCCACAAATTGATGACAAAAAATTTGGGCAGCACCTCCCTAGGTTTGAAGCGCCATGGAGAGGAGCTTGCTTTTGAGCTCTCGGTGAAAAATGGTCGGGCAGGGGAAGAAGAAGGGAGCGTGCTGTCGATTTTGTATAGGGGAGGCCTTTTGTCCCGGTTGGTTTTACCAACCGGGACAAAAGGCCTCTGAAGGCCGGCCCCGCCAACCACCACCCGGGACTAAAAGCCGGACCCAATTATTGCGGCCGTGGATGGCGGGCCTTTAGTCCCGGGTTGGATTACCAACCGGGACTAAAGGGTTGCCCCTCAATGACCCTGTTGTTTTTTTTAGTTTAATATATATTAAGGTCTCCAAAATTTGTGATAAAGACTAATATTAAGGCTTAATCAATACTTTGGAGGTGAGAACCCTAATATTAAGGTTTCCAATAAATTAGTCACTGACCTAACATCAATACTTAAGGTCTTAACAAAAAATATAAAAAAGTTTGTACATCAATACTTAATTAAGGTCTTACAAACATAAAAAGTTCATACATGAATACTTAAGGTACGGTCTTAACAAAGATAAAGGGTGCATCAATGCACAACACATATTTCACACTTCATTCTTCTTCCTTAGATAGTCCATATAGTTGAAGTCTCCGATCTTCAAGTCGAGAACTTCAGCGAAATATGCCAGAGAATGGATCAGTGCACTCTCTATCGCTTCACAATTACGGTCACATGGACTTCCATAAATTTCAAACAGTGGCGGTGAGGCAAACTGATATGGCTTGTAAAATGAAAGATGAGGCTGATACTTCCAATTTCTTGTTTGTATAGCATTTAAATCTGTGTAAGAAAATCCCACAACATCCATCACTTGCTCTAGAATTGCATGAAAGCTCATTGCCGCAAAAGTTTGACCAAACATATTCTACAATTAAGAATAATGTTATTACGTAATGCTGAATAAGAGTAAATGGTGCTCCATACCATGTCATGTTCATTTAGCCGACAAAGTCTCTCTGCGGTCCTGGTGACACTTTGTCCTTTCTCGAGTGACTTTATTAGAAAATAAGAGTAATCTGGCACAAAATACCCATTAGCGTTTAGTTGTTGTGAGCATGCCTGCACGGCGGTTCTTTCATAAGTCCTCTTAACCAGTGCAGGGGCACCCTACCCAACAATCGATACCATTTGGATGGGTTCTGAAGACAGCGAGGAGTGATTTTGTCCACGAACAGGTATGTCAAACGAGATTTTTAATTGTATGCAATTGTTTGGACTGACAATGGCGCATTGTGTAACAAGAGGGGTACCACCTAAATTTTCAACAACATGTGCGAGCCGCTGCAAATGATTGAGAACCTGCATTGTATGAAATAGTATTATTATCCGTGTGTAGTACGTAAACATGAAATTTATACAACGAAAGAATATTACTATGTTGGGACGAGGTCCCTGGCTTCGATCACCAGTAGGTAACTCAATCACACCATGGGTGAAGCGTATGTCTGGACGACGAGCCAAAGGTGGCCGGTCATCAAAACTGATTCCACGACCGCCGCCATGACTTGCCATAGTTATTCTGAACTACTCTGTAATATATATAAAATAATGCTTAAATAAGAGAATGCTTAAATTTATTCTATATAAAAACAACATATATAAGACCTATTTTCTCATTTTCTAATAACTAAACAGATAAGTGCAAGAGCTCGTTCAGGTGCAGTGAGCCCTGAGGCGACGTAAGTCTGTACTATACCTTTTCTAATGACCCTGATCATCTACGAACTACAGCCTCACCTCACCATCATATACACGCACATCACTCTCCCACTTACAGTTCCAAATCAACTAGCTACAGCCCAACATCTTCTATCTAGCTACAATCCTACGTCACCGAGCCACGTATAGTCCCAGCTCGCCGGTGACGTAGCTAGGTACGAGATGTTGGGATGTAGCTTGGTGATGTAAGGCCACTGGTAGAGAACCAACCGACTGTATATGGAAAAAAGAAAAAAAATAAGAGAATGCCTAAATATATTCTAAATAAAAACAAGAAATACTTAACAAAAATGAATTAAATAGGTAGGTAGTATATTTTTGTTTGGTAATGACCATTTTTTTAATAAACTAACTTCTCATAAATTAAGCTAAATGTAAAATTAAATGCATCTCTCATCTAAAAGTTAAAATCAATTATCTCTATAGCAAAAACTATAAAATCAGAGGATAAATCCCTATGTGAAACTATGCTTAAAAAATATGTGAAACTAAATACAATGTTAGCTAAATCTAAAACATCTCTTAGCTCCTCCTACCACTAAAAATCTAAATCCATATTTTCTCCATTTCTAACCATAAAAATGAAATTTAATCATAACAAATGAAGGAAGAATGAAGAATCAAACCTTAGCAACACTTTGGAGGAGAGAAATCTTCACAAATGGATGACGAAAAAATTGGCTAGGAGAAGAACTAGCTAGCTCTCTTCACAAACTATCTCTTAAGTCTCGGGTGAATGTGAGCTCGGGCAGAGGAAGAAGGGAGGCAGGGATTTATAGGCGCACCCTTTAGTCCCGGGTGGTATTACCACCCTGGACTAAAGATGAGACTTTAGTCTCGGGTGGTAATACCACCCGGGACAAAAACTTTAGTCCCGGGTGGTGTTACGACCCGGGACTAAAGGCTCACCCTTTAGTCCCGGGCCGTAACACCACCCGGGACTAAAGTCTGGCGCCAATAATTGCGGCTCGGAGCCGTTGGACGCCAGCGCAAACATCCTTTCGAGGCCACGTCGCCCCAAAAGCATTTGTCCCGGTTCCTTGGGAACAAATGTCGTTTTTCCTCCAGTGTTTCATACACTTTGTATATAGATGTTTCATGTCGTTGCTGACCATAGTTTTGTTTAGGATAGGGCGCACAACGTGCGTCAAATGTTCTAGTGGAAATCATGATCCAGTGTCTTGGAGCATCCAGACAACAAGAAATTGTTTCATCTTCAAGCATCAGCCAGTTACTATTGAAGCTTATAAAAATGGCTTCAAACATGATTTGACATGGTTTTGTCCATAGAGCACGCAAGTAATTCGTTTTCAAAGATTGTGGAACAGCTAGAGCCCCTTGTATAATGTTTTTATCCTTTTTTCTTATTGTAAAATTATTTCTTTTCCTTAAGATATAATCAGTAGGGGTTTGATCCGTCCTGTTTTATGAAAAAGATAAATATATACTCATCATTTTTCAAATATTCAAACTCAACAAGTAAAGCAGATGCCAGCATCCACTACGAGTCTACGACCTAGTTATTCACTTATTCTATCATGGATAACTTTTCTAGAACCTATAGCGATGCCTTTGGACTTTGAGTTACACAACTTTTTTTTTTTTGGAAAAACTAGTTCATCAGAAAGCAAAAGGGTGGTTAAACTAAAGTATTATTGGTGCCATAACATAATGGATAGTTAGACATATTATTTCTACATGAACACATTCAAGTTCATTTGTCTGAAAGTAATATTTCATTCATTTAGGGATGTAGGTGAATTTCGCAAGACGAATCTATTAAGACTAATTAATTCGTCATTAGAGATTGTTTACTGTAGCATAATGTTGTCTAATCATAGCATAATTAAGCTTGTTAGATTTGTCTCGAAAAATTAGAAGGATTTTGAAATAGGTTTTGTCATTAATTCACGTTCAATACTTCTAATTAGTGTCCGAAAATTGTAGTTGGAGAAAATAAACAGGATCTTAGACGTGAGCCCTGTCTTACGTCTAACCGTCTACTATACGTCTGTTCACCTGACTCCGTGACATGTCCTGGTCCAAGTCACTGTACTGTCCACAAATTGTAGTCATGCAACGGTACAAGATCCTATTATATGAATAATACAAACCTTCCAAAGTCAAGTCTTCTTGGCCTGCTTGCATTGCAACCTAATGATAACCAGCCGCACATAAGAAACGGACGCGACAGTTATCTTAAATACATGATGTTTTTTTTATTATTATGCATGTGGTCTCCAACATATAGTTTTCATCTCCCGGATTAGGAAATTACAATGTTATGAAATTGTTTGGAAATCCTCCTCATGATGGGTGGCAAATGAGAAGAGTAAATGTTATTACAGATTAGCCCACTTGTAAGTAAAGTAAGCCTAAGGTGTAGACCAACCTTAGTGACTTTAGCACTTTATGTGCTACCTTACAAGAGAAGCTAAGAAAAGAGAGTCACTAGAAGGAGAGTCACTAGATTTAGAGTGCGCAGCCTCCTAGAAGGATAAGAGAGAAGAAGCCTCCACAAGGAGAAAAAAGAGAGGAAGAAAAGAGATTGGGGAGAACTTGCAAGAGAGAAAGAGGGATTTGTCCTCAGAAGTTGAGAAGCATCAGATCCTCAGTAAATGTTGTTACTGAATAGGCCACTTGTAAGTAAAGTAAGCCTAAGATGTAGACCAACCTTAGTGACTTTAGCACCTTATGTGCTACCTTACAAGAGAAGCTAAGAAGTCTCCAGACATTGTCTCCAGCAGTCACCGCAGCAAGATCTGCATCTGCAAAATGAGCAACGAAATGCTACTGTAGCGGCTCCAGCAGTTACTGCAACACGTTCTGCAAAATGTGATCCCACCCTCGCACGTCTGCATTCCTGGGGTCTCTCCCCCTTGCTGCATTCCAACGGCTGGGGGCCGCCTCCTCCTCTTCTTCCCCCTCCCTCCCTCCCCTCTCTCTCTCTCTATCTCTCTTCCTCCTCCCTCCCCATCTGCCGGCGACCGGAATCCCTCGTGCTCCGCCTCGAGCGGAGGAGTAGGGCCGGCAGGAGCTTCATCGATCGGAGGCGGAGCGATGGCGGAGCAGGCGCGGCGGCCCTCCATCTTCGGTCGTCGCGGTGCCTTCTCCTCCTCACGCCCGCGGCGGTCGGCTGCGCAGCTCATGGTGGGGCTTCTGGAGCTCGCGGATCGAGGTCGCGCGGGCCTTTCCTTCCCCGATCTAAGCTCGGCATGGCCGGTGGCGGTGGTGGAGAACCTCCAGGCGGTCCCGGATCAAGCTCTCCGGCGTGGCAGCTGGCGCGAGGCGGGTGGCGGCCTCCTCTCCGGTTGTATCGAGTGGGCGCGAAGCAGGCGGCCTCCTCTCGGTCGCGTAGTGGGCATGGCCGGCTCCTCCTCTTCCTCTCCCGACGTCGCCATCTCCCCCGCATCCTCTGCTCCCTCCCTCTTCCCTTTCCTCCGAGCGCGGGGCAGAACAGTCGAGGTGAGCCTGCCTTCCTCCTCCTCGGCCAGCGGCGGACGCCTTCGCCTTGCTCCTCCTCGGCCAGCTGCTTCGCCTCTGCCTTCCTCCTCCTCGACACCTCACCGGAGTTGTGCTCATTGCTGGTGAGCTATCTCCATACCCGATCTATCTTCATTGCTTAGAGATTCAAAATCTTGAAACCCTCCCATGAACAAACCACCATTGATGAGTCAAAGCTTCCAAACACCAATGCATGTCGAATATATCACTTGGAATCACCTCTATGCACTCCTAGGAACCTATAGAAATAAACCTCACCCAAAACTGAGGTCGGAGTCGCCGCCGGCGAGCTCGACGGCGATTCCCGGTCGAGCCACAGACGGTCCACCCAACCAAGTCAGACAGTCCGTTAACCACGGCCAAAAACCTCCAAAAATGTGTGTTCTGCTCCCTAGACTCACGGACGGTCCGTCCCTTAGTTCGGACAGTCTGTATTTAACTTTGAAACATCCAGAGACGATTTTGGTTTTTTGGGTCCCGCGAACAGTCCGCCCCTTCAGTTCGGACAATCCGTCACCTCCGGACGGACGGTCCGCAGTTACTATTCATCCCATCGCGTACCATCTTGTGTAAATCTTATAAAATTGCATAGAGCTCAGAAAATTATGAAATAAATTTTGTTGGTTTTCTAATGATCTCAAAAACCTGTTAAAATATTTTTCCCTCAGATTTAATAATTAATTATCTGAATTAATTATAAGGGTCTTTATCTTGTTAATTGCATAGTTATTTCTTTATTAGTCCAAAAATGATGAAACCAATTTTGCTATTTCACTTATGATACTAATGATCCAATGGATGTACTGTTTTAGCAATTTATTTATGATAAAGCATATCATTTATCATATCATATCATTGCACTCATTCATGGCATATTTATTTATCAAGCATCATTGCATTTCGTGTAGAGATCGAACCGTCGGAGCAAGAAGAGGTTGAGACCGAGCAAGAGCCTGTGATCGATGACCCTTCTCTTGAGAACCAAGGCAGGCACCTAAGCATTATTTAACCCTATTTTGGATCAATTGGAGTATATGTGTCTTATTTGCGCATAAATAATATTTATGTATATGATTGCTTAGCTAGCTCGTACTTGATGCATTACCCTCCTTGATCTAGAATAACCTTTATTAGGTGAGTATGCTTGTTTAGGTGTCACGAATGTAATTGCTTATTCATGCTTACCTTCGGTAGAAGTTAAGAGGTGGCAAGGTCACCACCACTTGCGAGTTATAGAATGTTTGTTTAATTATACCTATGGTTAGCTATGGTTAGCTATGAATGACTAAAATTGGACTCCATGGTATAATGAAGCGAGACTTGAGCAAGAATGGTAGGGTAATGTGGAGATTGGAGCTCACTTGACTTAGTCTTGTTTAAGTCGATTAAGGTCCGTCTGTTATTGAATTGTACTTAAGCACTTTTTCGTACAAACCACATGCTTACTATAGGCATGGCAAGCTAAGTAGCATAAGTCGCAACGTGCTTTGACCGGATTCGGTGCAGGGTGGGATGAGGTGTGATCGGCCGTGTCTGATGCACCTATACACTCCCGACCGTTCGTTCATAATAGGGTGCGGGTATGTGAAAGGTTGAGGGCATGAATTAACACTTATCCTCGATCAAGGGTATGGTCATTGGTCTTGCGCTTCGTGTGGGAAAAGTTGTACACCCCTGCAGGGTTAAGATCTATTGCAATAGCCTCGCTCCAGGTTACGGAGCACGTCCTGTACTTTCCCTTTAACATAGAGTTGCGAATGGAGTTCTCGAAAGATTGAGCTTATGATCATGATATCACTATACTTATCGCAATTTACTTGATGCTTGATTTAGAGATCATAGTATGCTATGTCTTTTGCTTATTACAACTTGACCAAAATGTAGATGCTTTTATGCAAAAATAATTACCTATGTCATTCCTTGCTACTTAACCAAATGCATATTCCTTGAGAGTCGGGCAAGTATATACCCATATGTGGGTAAGTCCTGTTGAGCACCCTTTTGTACTCAAGGTGCTGCCGTTAAGTTGTTTTCAGGTGAGGCGCAGCTGGAGCCTATCTTTGGGTACTTCCTTGCCGAGGACGGAGGTCCGGGGAGGAAGCAGGTGGCCATGGCTAGGAAGGGCACTATCAGCATATAGTGTTTACCTTCTTATTTTGTGATGTATGAGCGCGATGATAGAACTTTCCGCTGCAAAACTCTAAGACTTATTGTAATGTAAACTTAAATCTATCTTTGTAATGTGATGGACTATGTTTGGATTGCTATGTGATGATGATGTTCATCTTGTTGTGCTTTGTGAGGTGTGTATAAATTCTGGGCATTGCTCATGACACATCTCAAGGACGGCCGGGGTTATTCTGATTTAATTGAGTCGATCAATGGTGATGACTTGGTTAAATGAGTTTAACTTGGAGGTTCCTCACATAAAAGCGCACCGCTAAATACACCATTTTAAAGTTCTGTACATTATATGTGTATAGATGTGGAAGGATACTAGGCGATGCCACATTGCAAAGGCAATGGGGGTGAGGATTATGCCCATCCCTGTTAACTATGGAGTCTGGACAAGCCACAAGAGCTCAAGAGCAAAATAATGCAAGCAGAGGTGGTGCTTCCTGCAATGTCAGTGGCATTTGATAAACGAAACTGAAACTCGGTAACAGTACAACTCTACGTTGCATTGTCAGTACCCGTTTCCTCAGACAGGCACACACCGGAAGTCTCGAGCCAGCTGAATTTTTCGCCTTGCCTAGTTTTTTTTTTTTTTTTGATTGACGTCCTTGTGCTCACAAGGGCTCAAGTCAAGTCGTCTTCTTATCCCGGGATCCAGCCGCAATGCGAGAAAAAGAATTCATATGCTATGCGTGTGTATAAATCGAATTCATCTCGTCATGGTTTTTTTTTATTTATTCATCTTACGAGTCACCTGCTGATGCCATCTTCCGATCGACCTGATCATCGTATGATGACTAGTTGTTCTAGAAATTAAACCTACCCCGCCGGACTTTGAGTTACATAATTGTGGCATCCAAGAGTCCATTTTTTTTTTTTTTTGTCCAGCTACTTGCCGGCTAACATTTGCGGCGCGCTCATATTGCAATTGGGTTAACATCACCATGCTTACGCTTGTAAGTTACCTAACCTTGCCCTCTTGCCCAAGCGGAGAAAGACGACTAGACGAGGAACTAAAATTGTTGGCAAAATGAATCGCTCAAATCCTGAAGAACAGGCGGAGCTCGTCCGGTCAGTTTCGATTTTATTATTATTTTTATTTGATTACAATTTTACAAAAATGATCGGACCTAATGAAAGTTTGCAAAACTAACCCTCAACCGTTTTCTCAACAACCATATGAATTCAGTTTTGGTTTTTTCTCGAGGTAATTCCATTTCGTACCGGACAAACTCCTTAGGTCCCTTTGTCTCGAAGGAACTCCCTCCCCCGCTTCCGTCGCCGCCGCCCGCCCGGGCCTCTTCCTCTCTCCTCGCCGGCGTTCTCGTCGGCGGTGAGAGGGGGAAGGGGTCCCCTGCTCCCTATAGTACTAGATCTAGTAGTCTTTAGCGTTGTTAGTACTTTGCTCCCAGTAGTATGCTCCCGGCAGTACTTCACCGTTTGGTGCCGACCTTGAAGCTCGTTGCCGCCCTCGCCGTTGGTGCCGTGGTTCTCCTTGGCCACCTCGCCGCTGGAGGTGTCCCCTTCGAGGTACGGATAAATAAAGTTCCTCCTCTGTTTTCCCCTCCATCCTCCTCCTCTTCCCCTCCATGGAGCCTTCCCGCCGCCGATCCAGATCTGCTCGGTGTCGGCTCTGTCTCCTGCTCGCCATGCTTTTGCTTGTGGAGTTCTCCGTCTGTTTGTGCTCCTGCGGGTGTTGTTCTTGGGCCTTGGTGGTTGTTCCGGCGTGTGCTGCTGTTGAACGCACTATGGAGCTCTTGCCTTCGCCTCTGCCTAGGTGCCGACGACTGTTGCAGGTATCTGGTGGTTGTTCCGTGCTCCTCCCCTCCTCCTGGGATGTGTAGAGGATGTCGTCGAACACATCGGATTGCCTTCTCCTTCAGCTCCATCAGCGTCCTCCACTTCAAGCAGCCATCTACCTCTCGGTGGATCCACTCGGCTTTTGCCGCTGTACACAGACGATTGTTCCGACGTGCAAGCCTTCCCCCTGGAGACGTCTTGGTGGCCATTCTTCAACCTCCGGCGACAATGAATCATTCATCCTTTGGTCGCTCGCTGTGCTCTACATCGGCCCGTCGCTCCTCCTCAAACCGTTGCACCATCTGTTGATGTGCTCGACCTTCCATCTGGGTGCAAGCTACTGTGTAGCCTCTGCTGCCCTCGCCGGCGTTCGCACTGTTGTTGAACGCGTCTGTGTTCTTGCGGATCTAGTTTGGTCTGAGGACTTTGTTGTAATTTTCTGTTACTGTGAGGACCTCTTTGTAATTCGGTTGCTTAAGTGATAATATAAGTGCTTGTTGTAAAAAAAACAACCATATGAATTGCGAATGGAGTAGGGTGTGTGGTGTGTGCCTGTCTGAGGGGCGGTTTTCTCAACAACCATATATATCAATTATTTCAGCAGAAAGATGATTTTAATGAAAAACATTTGAACTAAAATGTTGTATATCTCATCGATATCTATAATTTTCGTATACAAATTATCTCCATCTGAGTTTATATGAAATAATTATAATTTTTGAAGATGTTACCGACGTTTAAAATAATAGTTTATTTTTCCAGAAAACCATCATATGAAATGGCGGTAAGAGCCTATCTCCATTTCATACGGTAGTGGAGGGTTAATTTTGCAAAAAAAAAATTAGACCCTGTTATTTTTGTAAAATTGTAAAAAAATAAAATTGAAAATCATTAAAATTCGCCAGCTTCTTCTGCTACCGCGGAAAAAGCCCACGTAAACACCCAGTGCGCGGCCTGCTCGCTAGTGCAGGCCGGCGTCGGCCCGTTTGCGAAATGCTAAACTTTGCTCGTCCTCGCCTCTCTCTCTTCCTTCTCTCTCTCTCCTCCGCCCGCCCAGCGCTCCCGGCTGGGGCCCATGCCGTGCGGCCCCGTTTAGGTGTACCAGACAGAGGCACGCACGGCACCGAACCGGGGCCTCCTATGTAGCTACCGGAAGTTACGTAAGAGTTGGAACTATAAAGCCCATTTAAGCCCAACTACTTTGGTCCGTTCCGTTCCGTCACAATCTTCAGCCCGCGCGAACAAGGTGGTGGACACAGGAAAAAAGTGGACGCGAACGTGAGAAAAAAAGCGGACGCGAACGACCTGTTTGACTTTTTTGACTTTTTTTGAACTTTTGGACGCGGGAGAAAAAAGTGGACACGGACGTTTGCTTTGACTTTTTGGACTTTTTTTTGACTTTTTTGGACGCGGGGAAAAACTGATACAGTATTAGTATTTAATTAACTTTCAGTTGAATTTTTTGCTGGGCATGTGGTTATAAGTGGGATAATTACGGGTGGGCACTTCAAAGTTGAAGTTTAATCTTTGAAGTTGGAAGTCAAACTTAAACTTGTCTTACGAACTTGAACTTACCTTACGAAGTTTAGATTTATAATATATAATACTTACCTATTTATTAAAAAGGCACATATCAAAAGGAAATTATTGAAGACAATTGGAGTATGTAAGTAGTGCTTATTGTACATACAGATATCATTGACAGATCATAACCATTCACAAATGAACCGAAAAGCTTTCCAAGAGGAGACGAATCATTCAGAGATCAATATCCTCATATCCAAAGTTCTTTTCTTGTAAACTGATAATAATAAACATAGAGTAACCTTTAGAAGTGTTGAAAGGTTGAATTATGTTTCCATACTCTTCAATAATTTCTTATATATGCATAAATCAACATTTTTTATATTTTCATACTCTCTAATAATTCATTTAACTTGGACAAACATTTATTTTCTTATAACAACCTTCACTTTAAAAAATTCAACATTTTTCAGTCAACAATTTCAAAATATTTCCATTCTACATCAACTCAAGGATACCAATATATACTAATCAAATGTTAACATTTCCATCATAAACCAACAACTACTTCACATAATTCAACATTTTTGTCAATAATTTCATAACAAATTAAATTACTTATGTTCTAAATCAAGTTTTATGTACACATCATAATGACTTTTAACCCAATGTCAAATATTTTTGTTTTTTGCAATCATGGACATTTATAGTTTAATTAAATGAAGCCAACATTTCAAAAAACAATTATCATATTTTTCGATCATTTATTATTTCTCAATATTTATCATTCCTTAGTAATTATTATTTTAAAATATTTCTACAATAACAACAATTTTGACCCATTTTCGATCATTTATCATTTCTCAATATTTATACAACAAGAACAACAATTTTTAACCCAAATATCCATTGTTTTTTTGTTTTCCATAACCATGAACACTTACAGTTTAACCAACATTTATCATATTTCTCAAATATTAGACAAACATATAATTTATTATAATAACCTTAGATTAAAATAATTCAACATTTTTTGTTCAACAATTTCAACATTATTTTCTAAATCAACTTTTATATGAGGATACCAACATTTCCTAATCTAATGTTCAATATTTTATGTTCTCCATAACCAACATTTTCTTCTTAGTTTCAAACATTCTAATACAATTCAATCTTTATGTTGTGAAAAAAGAATGTTGTCAATATTTTTATCAACATTACTTGAAACTGGCCAATATTTTTTCTTTAAATGATTCAATGATTCTTCACATCCAAAAAACTTCTACACATTAACCAATATTATATATGCATAATCAACATTTTTGGTCAATAATTTCACAACTATTTTAAAATATTTCTATTCCAAATCAACTTTTCTATACGGATATCAACCATTTTTAACCCATTATACAACATTTTTGTTCTTCTCAAACATTTATTTTCATACAACAACCTTTAGTTGAAAAAAGTTAAACATTTTTCGGTCAACAATTTCAAAACATTTCTATTCTACATCAACTTTATACAATGATATACAGTATTCAACATTTCCGTCATACACCAACAACTACTTCACATAATTAAACATTTTTTTGTTAATAATTTTACAACAAATTAAATCGTTATGTTCTAAATTAACTTTATATACGGATTTTTAACCTAATGTTCAACATTTATGTATTCCATAATTGTGAACATTTATAGTTAAGTTAAATGAATCCAACATTTCAGAACATTTATCATATTTTTTGATCATTTATCATTTCTCAATATATATCATTTGTCAGCAATTATGATTTCTCAATATTTATACAACAAGAACAACAATTGTTAACCCAAATGTCCAACATTTTTTGTTTTACATAACCATGAACACTTATAGTTTAACAAAAGGAAGCCCAACATTTCTCAACATTTATCAAATTTCTAAAATATTAGACAAATATGTAATTTATAACAACAACCTTTGCTTAAAATTATTCAAAATTTTACGGTCAACAATTTTTCAAAAATTTCTATTCTACATCAACTTTATGCAAGGATATCCAATATTCAACATTTCCGCCATACACCAACAACTACATCACATAATTAAACATTTTTTGTCAACAATTTTACAACAAATTAAATCTTTATGTTCTAAATCAACTTTTATATATGGATTTTTAACCTAATGTTCAACCTTTATGTTTTTCATAATTGTGAACATTTATAGTTAATTTAAATGAATCCAACATTTCAGAATATTTATCATATTTTCGATCATTTATCATTTCTCAATATTTATCATTTGTCGTCAATTATCATTTCTCAATATTTATAGAACAAGAACAACAATTGTTAACCCAAATGCCAATATTTTTTGTTTTCATAATCATGAACACTTATAGTTTAACTAAAGGAAGCTCAAACATTTCTCAACATTTACCATATTTCGAACATGTTAGACAAACATGTAATTTATAACAACAACCTTCACTTAAGATAATTCAACATTTTTCAATCAACAATTTTTTAAAAATTTTATTCTAAATCAACTATTATATGAGGATACTAACATTTCCTAATCTAATGTTCAACATTTTCTGTTCTTCGTAACCAACATTTTCTTCTTAGTTTGAAATATTCCTATTATGATTCAACCTTTATGTTGTGCATAAATATTATTGCCAGTATTTTTATCAACATTACTTGAACTAATTAAATGAAGCCAACATTTCAGAACATTTATCACATTTTTTAATCATTTATCATTTCTCAATATTTATCATTTATTGACAATTATCATTTCTCAATATTTATACAACAAGAACAACAATTTTGAACAAACAAAACCCAACATTTCTCAATATTTATCATATTTCTAAAACATTAGACAAAAATGTAATTTATTCAACAACCTTTGCTTAAATAATTCAACATGTTTTGTTTAATAATTTCACAATAATTTTAAAACATTTTTATTCTAAATAAACTTTTTTTATGATGATATCAACATTTCCTAATCCAATGTTTAACATTTTATGTTCTTCATAACCAACATTTCTCAACATATTCTTCTTAGTTTCAAACATTCCTATTATAATTCAACATTTTTGTTGTGAAAATATTGTCAATATTTTTATCAACATTACTTGAAACTAACAATTTTTTTTGAAATGATTAAATAATTCTTTTCATCCAAAAAACTCTGCACATTTCCCAATATTATTTATGCATAATTTCACAACTATTATAAAATATTTCTATTCTAAATCAATTTTTTTATACGGATATCAATAATTTTTAACCCAGTGTCCAACATTTTTGTTCTTCACAAATATTTATTTTCTTAGAACAACCTTTCAGTCATCAATTTCACAACGATTTTAAAATATTTCTATTGTACATCAACTTTTATGCAAGGATACCAACATTTCCTAATCCAATGTTCAACATTTTCGTCATACACAGACAACTACTTCACATAATTACACAACAAATTAAACAGTATGTTCCAAATCAACTTTTTATACACGGATAACAACAAATATTTAACCCAATGTCGAACATTTATGTTTTTCACAATTCTGAACATTTATAGTTTAATTAATTGAAGTCAAAATTTCTAAATATTCATCACATTTTTCGATCATTTATCATTTCTGAATATTTATGATTTGTCGATAATTATCAATTCTCAACATTTACACAACAAGAACAACAATTTTTAACCCAAATGTCCAACATTTTTTGTTTATCATAACCATGAACATTTATTTTTAAATAAACAAAGCTCAATATTTCTCAACATTTATTATATTTGTAATATATTAGACAAACATGTAATTTTTACAACAACCTTTGCTTAAATTAATTACACATTTTTGTCAACAAATTTAAAATATTTTTATTCTAAATCAACATTTATATAAGGGTACCAACATTTCTCAATCCAATGTTCGTGATTTTCTATTCTTCATAACCAACATTTTTTAACATTTTTCTTAGTTTCAAACATTCTTATTCTAATTCAACTTTTGTATTGTGAATGAAGAATTTTGTCAGTATTATTATCAACATTTGAAATAATATTAAGAAAATGCTGGAGACATATTCAAAAATATGTTGATCAAATTTCAAATGGTGGAATGCTAAAAAAATGTTGTCAACCATCAATAAATGCACAATTATGTGGAGGAAATGTTGGCAAGTATCAAATGTTAAATTAAAATGTTGTTGAATGTTAGATTGTGTTGTCAATACAAAGCACAGTCAAGCTTAACTTTTAGAACATTTTGGGTGAAGATGGTTTTCAGATCATAATCGAGAAGACTATTATTGCTCAACATCTCCAAAAAAACAATCGAACATATTTTAGCTATACTTGAATAAACAAAATCAGTTTTAAAATCAGGTTGAGTAGTTGGAGAAGTTAAAGAAAAATATTTGTTGAGCAAATGGTGTAGAATGTGTAAAATGTTGAGCAATCATCACTAAATATTGATTTCAAAAAAATGTTTAGAAATATAAATCAAATGTTGAAGATGTGTTTAAACATAATATGAGCATGTTAACAAAATGTTGATAAGAGCTTAAAAATTGCTTTAAGAAAATTTTGGTACATACTGAAAAAATGTTAGCATCCATCAATAAATGTTGAATGATTTAAAAGAATTCTCAGGGTATGAAAAAATATTGGTGTATGCCAAGTAAATGGAAAGTGTGGAAAATATTTAACATAGAATTCCCAAATAAATTTGTTGAGCTTTAAGAAATGTTGGTGGATGTGGAAGTTATGTTTGCTTCGGGAACAAACAGACACCCCCACCCCCCCTAAACAAGACCAATAAATAGCAAAAACTAATCACATCTCACATGGCACAACTATTCCTTTCAAACACATTGATCATAAGTCTCTTGACCACATCAGCTGTTGAGATGTCTACAAACAGATTCAAAAAAATGTGCTATTCTATCACTTTTAACTTAGAAAGTTACCTTACAAAAGAAATGAGGCGAAAAGCTTTATTGGTGTTTTTCAAAACTGCATTAGATCTTGGCACCTAGTTATTCCTTTGCTCCAAAAAATCAAGGGCATTCTTCATGTGTTGAGTTTACCAGACATCCTTCAGTAGAATTGTTTCAACATTAATGAACACATGCATATAAGTGTCATTTTAAAAGGTTCATATTATATGCTGAAACATTAAACCTACACAAAAGTTTTTGCTCTCTTCTTCCTTTTTCCCAACCTTCTGCTTTACATTTTATTCCTTAAGAGTCTGATGAGAAGGTTTACCATAAAAAACAATTGAATTGCTACTCATATCAACACTAGTAGAATGTTCAACATAATGGACATTGAATATCCTAATTAAATGCACAAGTAAATTGAATATCCTAAGAAAATGCACTAGTAGAGTGTTCAACATATATCGACACAAGGAAGATCCTTTGTGTATTACATCCAACTTAATTCTCCACTCAGACTCCCTTTGCAAAAGTAAATTAAATCCAATGCTTGCAAACTATACTATTCAAGACATTTCTAGTAAACTAAGAATTATGTTCTCTTTTCAAACTAGGAATTGCATGACATATTTGTGCGATATAGGATGACAAAAGAAGAAAATTTGCTTTCATTTGGTTTACTACTTTCATTTGCGAGGTGTATCAATATTTACAGTGAACAAAAACCACAGTCCAACTGCTGAAAGTACCTTCATACAAGGCCATAAGCATCTGAAAGCTTCGTTTGGATAATGAGATTTGTAAATTCAAGAAGCATGCAGATGTAAATTGCTGTGTAAGATATGATTGACATGATCCAACATCAATTAAGTTTTTAATAATTTTGAGTGATTGGTGTGCTCCATTTATGTTCAGTTCCCTGTAAAAGTTGAATCAAGCATCTGCTCAAATTGGAGACTTGACATGATGAAACTAGGAGAAAGACTTCTGCTGAGTGAGTGCCATATAATATTCTCACTCAAATATTCTACCTGATGTCATGCATTTAGACAACACAATGTTTTATAGATTAGAAATTACCACAGAACTGATGTAAAAATATTAGTGCGCATACATTTAAAGTGATGTAGATGAAACCCTAGGTTAGAAAATGACTCTAGTACCCTTGACTACTATGCCCTCAAAACACAATAAAGGGTAAGCATCATTTTGGAAAAATATTTGCATCACAGCCCCATTACTTTGGGTTAGTCATTTTCTTTCTTCACAATTTCAGGAGAGAAAAATATCAGAACTGCCTTTGTGTATGTAGAAGGAAATCCGTCTTGCTTGGTAATTGTACTTATAGTTTGCAAGCAATGGAAAAACTGAGGTGAAATAAATTATTATTTTGTACAGAAGACAATACTTTCAAGTGAAATTAAATATGTACGCTACAATTCCGCGTTCTTCAGTGCTTAAGAGGAATACAATCACATCATGGGGTTTGTAAAATTCATATTCTATTCTTTCGATAGACACACAGCTCAAAAAGCTTATGGGCAATGGTTGTGTTACCAACAATCTAACTGTAGCATTTATCTTTCCTTACCGTTTCTGATTTCGAACAAAAATAAACTGTCCGATGCTAAGATGGCCCTCATGTCTAAAGCATAAAATAAATAACAACATTTTTTCTTTAGTACCGGTGCTTGTTGAGAAAACTGATACTGTCGAAACCATGGAGACTTACAGTAAGTTACAAGAAGAACAAGGAGTGGCTTAGAGAGTCTGAAAAGGCTGAAGATAACAGAGACTCGGTCTGTTATAAGATAACTACTCCAGTTCTGCTAAGTTGTTAGAGCATAACAAAGCATCTTCATTTCTGAATTTGGTCAATTCCTAGTTAAAAACAGAACATGGTACCTTTTCACGAGATGGCTTGATGGGTACAGATGCATGGATGTTGGAATACTGTAATTTGCGAGATCTTGTATCATTTTTTTATTGATTGAGAAATTTAATGGCCATCAGCGTACCCTACAATAGCTTGGAAAACATTGCATTTTTACCTAACACGATTACACATGTATTGCTAGTGTGAAGTGTCGAGTGAGATATGCTCCTGAAAAACTCTGAATATACTTCCCTGAATATACTTGCATTTTTATAATCTTTGTGAGATCTCATTGCAAACAGAGATAATGAACCAAAATTTTCCACCTGCACATGTTCTCTCGGTGCTCTTGTGATCTAAATTAAATTATATAAATACCTGACATCCTAGACATTTTTTGGTAAAAAATTTGAAAAGCTATTTTTCAGATAACATGAAGAGACAACACAAACTAATGCATCTCAGTGAGGTTTCGTGGGGGAGTGAGGGAGAGCCGGAGGGGAGCACAAACCTCACAGCTGACGGAGTTGTCAATGGTGTGCTTGAGGTAGCTGATGATGTCCTGACGGCGACGCTTTGCCTCCTTGGTGGGGGTGGACGCGCATCACCTCCTCGTCAGCTGGCTACCGCCACCGCTGCGTCGCGCTGCGCATCATGTCTGACCGGATTGCGACGGCGTCGGCGCCCTCCTACCATCACCACCACCGGAGGAACCCTATCCCAGTTAGTGCTGGAGGGGCTCCAAGGGAGGCCCCAAGCGAAGCGAGCCGGCAGCAGTGGACGCGGTGGTCGCCTCCTCATAGCCCCGGGCGGAGGAACTCGGGTTGAGATCGGAACGGAACGGGAAACTGAGATGAACGGAAATAAAAAAGTCTATGCGTCTTATGCAAGAGATCGGACGGTGGAGAGAGCGTGCACCAATCTCAGACATCGGAAGGTGAGATGGGAAAAAACTTCCGGAAGATAGAATTTTTTTATTTTTACATTTTTCTTTCCTCTTTTTTTGCAAAAATATATGGTCCGCAAAAAAATTTGTAAAACTATACATCTAGCGTCGTGGGGGACGGCGGCAGGGACCTACCGCCGTGCCCCACGGGGGTAGGAACGCGCGCCGTCCTGTAGCGCCTCCTACCGCCGTGGGCCACGGCGGTAGGGGTCCAGTCTGTTTTCAAAAATTTGTAATTTTTTTGTTTGAAATCAGATAGAGGTAAACTTTATATGAAAATTGTAGCTTTCGACGAGATCTACAACTTTGTAGTTCAAAGTTTTTCCATTTGAAGTCATCTTCATAGTCAAATAATCGATAAACTATCCAGATCTCAGTTTGCAGTCTTCAGATCTGAATAGTGTATCGATTATTTGAGTATGAAGATGACTTCAAATGGAAAAACTTTGAACTACAAAATTGTAGATCTCGTCGAAAACTACAATTTT
This sequence comes from Cenchrus fungigraminus, assembly GCA_036936925.1. Lineage (NCBI taxonomy): Eukaryota > Viridiplantae > Streptophyta > Magnoliopsida > Poales > Poaceae > Cenchrus > Cenchrus fungigraminus. The sequence continues at coordinate 45,286,832 of CM072771.1, read as the reverse complement.
CATACAAAGTTTACCTCCATCCGAGTTCATGCAAAAAAGTTACAATTTTTTGAACATAAACTGAAAACTGAGATCTCGATATGAAAACTGAGATCTGGATAGTATATCGATTATTTGACTATGAAGATGACTTCAAATGGAAAAACTTTGAACTACAAAGTTGTAGATCTCGTCGAAAACTACAATTTTCATATAAAGTTTACCTCTATCCGAGTTCAAACAAAAAAATTACAAATTTTTGAAAACAGACTGGACTCCTACCGCCGTGACCCCCGGCAGTAGGAGGCGCTACAGTACCGCGTGCGTTTCTACTGCTGCCGCCGTCCCCCACGGCGCTAGATGTATAGTTTTGCAAATTTTTTTGCGTACCATATATTTTTGCGAAATTGAGGGGGGAAAATGTAAAAATAAAAAATATATATAGGAATTCCGACCGAACCCAACCACCGCGCCCGTGTGGGAAAGTGATCATCCCGCCGCGGGCGCAAGCAGCAGCAGAAACACAGGCAGCCCAGCAGCCCACACGCAGGCCTCCTCAGCAAGCAAGCAAGCGGTCCGGACTCCGGACCGACACGATGGGCTCGGGCGACCCGGCCGCCGACCCCCTCTCGCCCCTCCTCCGCCACCCCGGCGCGCTCACCCTCACCTTCTCTCGACGCGTCGCCATGGCGCGGGACGCCACCGCGGCCGCCGTGCCCGCGCTCCGCCCCGCATGGCTCCTCGACCTCCTCCCGCTCATCGTCGTCCTCCTCATCGCCGCCCACGTCCTCGCCCTCGTGCGCCCTCCTTTCCCCTCCTACCGCCCACCCGCTCCATGAGACTTGACCATTTGGGGATAATTTTCGCTCGCTCGCCGTCGCAGGGGTACTGGATCTACAGGCTCGCCACGGACGGGTCCAGGCAGCCCGCGCGGAGCAAGAAGCACTAAGAAGGCGGCGCCCGCGGCCCGGAATGTAAGCCTCTTCTCATCCGCTCATCCATCCCTCTCGATTCTCTCTCTCATGACTTCTGATGCTGTCAGTGGAGGTTAATTATCCTTAGCTCGATTTCCTGGCTGGCGCCTGCTAGGCTTAGGAAGGTGCTGCTCAAATGCTGATTGCCGAATTCTTCCTTGTCAATACTGAATTTACTTGTTCATACTTCATAGCATGCTGAGTGCTACCACTGATCTGCTGCTCATTTTGGTGATCTTATACCGCAGCACTACATTCTACTAATATGATCATCTCGAAAGCAAAGTTTTACTAATTTTGTTGGTTTGGGCCTTTGGTCCAATTTAGCTTCGGTACCTTGCTTGTTGAGTAGTTAATGATAAAGATGTATGTCTGAAGATACTTAGATATTTGTGGATCCCTCAGATTCGGATATGGTTGCAGTGTAGGACATTGGATGGTGATACTTTTCGGGATGGTACGTACGGTTGGTGGATTGGATTGCTTTCTTCGTTGCTACTTTAGTATGCAATTATTGAACCCTTTTTTAGGCGAACAATTATTGAGCCCCATTGATTTTGATGTATGCTTTTATGAGTGACGGTTTGTTAAGCTATTTATCAAAGTTTCTTTCTAAACATGGGTTTGCTTGTCTGAACCATGAAGGGGTAAAATATTTCTGTTCGACTCATGTTTTGAAGATAAGTGTTTCATATTGTGAGTGCGTTGTATGCTCCAAAATTTATGTTTCTGTAATCATATTTTCAAGTTGAACTTGGGCAGTTTTCACTTGTTGAATCCATGGGCTGTTGGTAAAAACAAAATTGTCATGTCAGCATGCATTTGTATGTTATTTTTTCATTTTTTTTAATTATCTATTGTTCTGGGCTACTGAAGCCCAACAAACATATGAGTATATGACAAATGACAATGGGGCTACCCTTCACAAATCTAGTTTGTCTCAGGAGTTTTCTGCTTTAATTGCCAACACTTGCATCAGGCATAACTTTTAAATACAAGTATAATGGGCTCCTGAGATTAAATGATTAATAGTACCTTTATTCTCTAAAGTTGATCATCTGACCTCTTGTCAGCCAACATTTTGCAAATGAAAGGAAGAAAGAAAAAACATTTCTGGATATGTGTTTTGTGCAAAAAAAAAAGTAATGATCCTGGCCTTTGAAAATAGTGATTTGTTGCTTCGATGAATTAACTTGTATCTTGGCCTCGGCAAATTATAATTTCTTGAAAACAAAATGGCTTGGTTCAAACTTCAAAAATTTGCAACTTGTCAGTTCATTTTGATGTAACAAAATGAATATCATTTCTTCCAGTGTACATTAACTAAGAAAAAGTCTATTTCTGATAAATCAATAATTTAACCTTTTGTGTCATGTAATTATGTATGAGCCTTCTGTATTTGGAAGAAGAGGTTTCTGGTTTTTCTGCTGTCAAGTTGAAGGTATAGTCTGTTGTCTTCTTATGTTTTCGATAGACACAAACCCATGATCAACACTTAGCCTGTTTAGACTTTCTTTTTTTCTTTTTAGTTTGAGTCATGGTGTTATGTGTAGTAATCAAGCAGCACAGATGCTTGTGCTCATATGGTCACATTCTTCAGTCTCTTGAATCTATATACCAGTCTAGCATAACATCATTCAGGCAGTAAATGGCAGCACAGCTGACTGGCCTTTTCACCATACTGCATAGTCACTGTGTTCTGTTTCTGCAGTTTGCATATAAGATGTATAAAGAGGAGGGGTTAACAGACTCCCTTCAATTTTCTGTTGAATTTTGTTTGCTCAGTGTTTGAGTAATATATAACTTCAGACAACATCTGTGACACCAACACTAACCTGCAAGTACTGCAGACCTTCTGGAATTGATCGTTTTCATCCATCTTGTTGCAGGCTTGCAGCCAGTGTTTGCCATTTAGTTCGTGCATCCTCTGCTTGTTGATCTCCAAGGTTTTCACTGTCTGAGCGATGGCTCACAAAACTCCTGCTGGAAAGAATCAAAGACAGGGAACCAATCTCCTCCAGTGGTTTGTTCAGATGTTGGTTTCAAAGGTGACGCTAGCTGATATGTGAAAGGAGGACCTCATGATCATAAAATAGCTTTCGGTTGTTGAATAGGCATGTCGCCTGTCGACGCCTCCGTGTAAAGGACACTAGTAGATAGGTGTGCCCCGGCTCCTGTAATCCCATCAGGTGCAGCGTTTTATTTGCGCATTCCAGAAGCGGAGGAGTTTCCAGCCTCTCTGTCCTGTTTGCTGTTCCGGATTGTCACCACATCCACGAGAAAATGCAAACACTGGCAGTTGGAATTGAAGCCTAGCTCAGCAAGGCCAGGAGTTTCTAAGATGCCTGGAGTGCCTGTCTGATTTGTGTCACGGAAATGTCGGCAACGCGGCGTTGGATGACTGGATGGTCACACGGAAGGCGTGCCAACAAGAGCGCACCTGTTCCTCTTTCGATTCGGCCGGCGGCCTCTCTTTGCGTTTGTTCCCTGAAAAAAAAAGAGGGTTCCGATCCGTTGCGCCTTTCCCCTCGTGGGTCGGCACGACAAAGGGTACAAAGCGCAGGTAGACGTTCAGTTCACCCAGATTCGCACGGACGCAAAGCGTCTTGATGTCAGATCTGCTCAAGAGCATTTCTGACCTCGAAGGATGCAGATTGCACAAGAACCAAAAGATCATAGCAAAGCTCCTGATCTCCAATCCCAGACTCACGGCATGTCTGTCATGTATCGGTCTGTCAGGCAGAATCCAAGCCCCTTTCGCACCAGGGGTTAAAAAATAACAAAGGATATAGAGCTACAGCCGATTAATCACACAGCAACCCAGAAGAGGAGGTTTTTTTTTTCAGGTCATGATGTACAAAAGTTAATTTAACACATGGTATGATCACGGGCAGAGATGGATGTTTCTTTGTGGGCATTCAGCTAACGGCAGACGATGCAGAGGACCACGGCGATGATGATGATCAGGATGAGGAGCGGCAGCGAGATGATCAGCACGAACTCCATCCGGTCTCCCTGCAAAACAGGATGAAAGTTATTTTTTATATATTTCACAGTATACTGGCAAACAGCAAAATACTAGTATCGTACAGGGATTGAGATTTCGTTTTTCTAATTTTTTCTGTCCCCGGCAAAAACCCAAAATTTCAGCCGAAAATTTGGACTAAAAGTGAATGTTCCGATGAAGGGAACGAAATTTCGAGCAAACAGCCATTTTGGTCACCATCGCGAAATTTCACTACGATTGTGCTACATACAGTTGTGCTGGTACAGGTTTTGGTCGGGATCTACAAATTGGAAGGCTCTTTCTAGCGCAATTTGATTTGTATTCAGAATTGCATCCATGTACTTGAATACTTAATCATCAGTCTACACATCCTGACTGTCACACTAGTGTGAACTCTCGTCGACTTCGGAGAAGGAATTCAAGCGCATCGGATCTCTGAAGGAACCTGTCGACAGCCTATACCATTGCTATGAACAGAGCTTTATGCTCAGACAAAGGCACATCAATGGCACATTTCGTTGGAAAGGGTACAGTATCCGATTCCACAATGTGAAATAGTGTTTTCAGTTAGACATTCCCCGGGCACGAATAGGTTCTTCATTAGCGTGGTGCTTCGGATCAAATAAACATGCCTTTGGATTTCTAGAACAGGACAGATCATAGAGGATTGTAGGAACTGCCGTTTCACTACTAGGATTTGGCTGAGGTTTGAGTGTGAGCATAAGGAATCAACTTTTTCCCCCCTCCCATAAGCCAACTGCACAGGCCTTCTGATTTCTGAATGAAAGCCCACCTAGCAGTTCCTTCTCCCTTTATCTTTAGCCAACTGCACAGCTGCTACCTGTAGCTTCCTTCTGCTCCTATGTAGTTATCAATCACAACTTCGCTAGTAGTAGTTGGCACTTGGCCGCAGTCAGACCTGGTCACTTGGACACCAGAGTCTTACCTAGATCACTCTACTAGTCAACAGATGAGTCTTGAATCTTGAAACTCTGCCCAGAATAATAGAGGGCACATCAGTTCTTGCTCCCTCAACTACTCCATTTCTTTTACATTAAAAAAAACTACTCCATTTCTTAACCTAAGCCTAAATAAAATATATGTTGGAGCAGTGGAGCTTGGAGCTAGCTAGCTGTCTTTATTGAATTGAGAATAATTTGATTTGGTTTCTACACTGAAAGCTACTCAAGTCGATGCAAAAATTCATGCAAGAACGTAGTACTACCAGCGTTCATCTATCAAGGACGCCATAGGCATAGCAGAATCCAGCCGCAAGAAGGCCAAGTCGGATTCCAGTCGCAAGGACAGCTAGAGTCACCAAGGCATGGACAAAGGGTGATTTTGTTGAGATGGAGAAGCCACAGCTACAACTACGCATTCAAGATTCTATGGGGAGAAGCAGAACATTAAAATCCTTGAGCCTACACGGTCGAGCGCGGAGCCCCTGAAACCGGGGTAGATTCGGGGCAATCGCCGCACAGGTGATCTTTGCAGACGGCACGCGGGAAGGGAACCCTCGAACGGACTCTGGCGAAATTAACGACAAGAGGACAGAGGAGTCGAGGGACCAGTACGTACCTGCGCGGATCGAGCTGCTCTTCTCGATGTACTTGTTGATCCTGTTGGAGCAGCGAGCTGGAAGCTGGGGGAGGGAGGCAGTAATGGGGGGACGGCGACGGGGAAGATGCCAGAGACGAGCGAGAAAGGGAAGGAGAAGGCGATGGCCGAAGGCTCTGGCCTCTGGGGGTGGTGGGGACCCGTTAAATTAATCAATCGATCGGGGGAGGGAGGAAGAAACGCCGCGAAAAAACGCGTGCCACGTGCCGCGTGGCGCCGCGGCCGAGCCAAGCTGGGCGGTGCTTGGAGCTGGAGCTTGCTCGGCTTGACTGTGAGAGTGAAGCCAAGCCAGGAGCCAGCTATATACTGCTTGGCTGCCTGGCTGATCCTTCTCCAGTAATTGACCATTTCGTCACTCAACAGCAGAGATCACACGAGCTTATTACAGCACAGTACTCAGTCTCTAGTTCCTTAGTTACGAAGACACGCTAGTGCAGATGAGCGGCTTGCATGACGATGATGATGATGGTGTGCTTGATGCCTTTGGAATCGGATAGAAATTAAAAGAAAAGAGGGAGGAAAAAGACACGAGAGGTCCAAAACTAATCGATACTCCAAATCACAATTCCACACACACAGAGACCACCGACGACAGTGGATACACACGCACGCACGCACGCTAGCTAGCTATTACGCTGTGATCACAGAATAATTAATCAGACGACAGATGATGATGAACGAGGACCGGGTGTCGGCGACGCTGCAAACGACTCATGGAGTCATGGTGCGTGTCGTGCCGATCGCCGCGCGCGGCCGGGCCGGCGTCGGCGATCATATCAGCGGCACATGATGCAGAGGATGATGGCGATGATGACGACGAGTGCCACCAGGGGCAGCGAGATCACCAGCACCATCTGCATGGCTGCGCCTCTTGCTTTCCTTTGCTTGAATAATACACCGACGCGTTCGTGTACGTGCGGCGGCGTGAGGCTGCGGAGCTGATCGCCTGCTCGAACTGGCGGCGCGGAAGCTTTGGTTCGGGGACGGACGATGGATCGGTCTCTGGCCGCAGTGCCTGCCGTCGCCGGTGATGGGGTGGGGCTAAATACTCCTGCGACACGACCAGTTGGAGGAGAATCGAAGCAGAGCGAAAGGGTAAAGCGTGCCACGCGTTCAACATTCGGCCGGCCCTGCCGCTTTCCATGGTCATCCAATTCCGTCCCCAATGTCGCCAAGCATCTGAGCCGCGCCGCCTGTCAAGCACACGGGGGAGGGGGGGAAAGGATGTTGCTGCTGTTATCTTTACAGAGGGAGATGAGATGATCGCGAGCTGGCTGTGGATTCGAACTCCAAGTGACGAAAGGTAATCGAGATCGATCTCGACACGGTGCTATTGTGGTGCGGCCACGACGAGTCGAGAGCGTGTGCATCTCCGGGCCGCACGGCGGTGCTGCGTGTCGCGGCGTGGTGGAGAGATTCGGTGGGTGTGTGAAACCAAAGCAACGCAGCTTTGGGCGGTCGAGCCGTCCCATGCATTATTCTCTTCCCCGCCGAAGACATTTACAGTGTTCGAATTCCTACTTGCGCGGAAAAATAACATCTTTCCTTTATACATTGTCCGCCAAGGAACAAGCGTGATTTCGTATATCTTATGTCAAAACGGAATAAAATAACTTAAAAAGACAAAGTAGAATTACAGTACAACTCAGTGAGGGAGCTCTGTTGGAGAAGAGTGGGACTGTAAAGATGGAATACCCATGTCAGACCTTGGTTTGTTTTTCCTAAATCTTGTTCCTTGTGCAAATTTTAAAGTGCCTCTTTTTTCAATGGTACTATAATTCCTAGCCACAAAAGTACCTCCCCGATAAGTGGTTGTCTACCTGGGGTGTTAACTCCCCACGGAGGAATTGGAATATTGCTACTTTCCCTTACTGTCCTTAGCAGGGTAGAAGGAAAGAATGGCACAACTTATCGCTTGGCAGAACGGAATTGCCCTTCTTTGGCAACTTAGCTATTCTTTGGCAACATAGATATTACAATAGAGCAATCGAGAGTTTCTGCTTAACCCAAGAAAAAATTGAATCGATTTTTGAGAAATTGAATTCCGTTAATACAAGGGCTTTTTTCTAGTTAAGCTCTTGCTCTCCTTTTGGTAACGCATTGAGTTCTTAAATTCAGGTATGAAATCTTTCAAGCCGCCTCTTCCTCTCGAATAGAGACATCGCCTGCCCGCTCTGAGCCCTCGGCAAGCAACTCTTCCGGCATTTGACTACCACTAGTCTGCTGAAGTTGACGGATAATACTGTGAATAAACTCAGGATCCCAAGAAGTTTTGAAGCCCTCAGTCAGGCCTTCCATTCCAAGGAGTGTTTCTATTTCTTTGCGCATTATTTTTTTCAAGATAAATTTGTTGTACAAATTAACAAAAACTGCTTTAAGAGCTCCCAAGCGGAATCATTATTGTGCTATGTGTGTCGATAATATCTCTTCACATCCAGGGAAATATTATCTGAAAAAAAGTTGAAGTTGAAGGGGATAAAATTTGTTGTTTCAGTTAGAGGTGAAAAAAAAGGGATTCAGCGGTTCATTCAGCCCACAAATGCTTGTGATTAGTAGACTTTTCATTCTGGAGCCCACCACACACAAATCGCAAGCATTCAGTAGGTCAGCCCACCCACAAACCCCCCATAATGTCATTCAAGCAAGGCCCGCTCTAAACTGAAGCTTGAAGCCCAAAAATCTATTGGCCCATAGCTTATTACAGTTTTCCTCCTCTCAACCTGCAAAAATGCCTTCCGTTTCCTTTAAACCCCGACCCGACCACACGCCGCCGCCGCGGCCGATAAGCCTCCACCACATGCCCGCCGCCACCGCCGACGAGCTCGCGGCGGCCCAGCGCGAGGAGTTCCAGAGCTCACCTCTACTCTACCCAACCATAGGCCGCCGCCGCTGCGCTCCCCGGCCATGAGCCCCTGCCCACGCTTCGGATGCCCTTCCGACCACGCATCCCCCTCCGCCGCCTCCTACCTTACCTCCAGCGCTACGCTCCCCGCCCACCCGCGCCTCAGCGTAGATCGCTCTCCTACTCCCCCTTCTCGGCGGCGTTGTCGGCGGTCGCGACGGAGTCCGAGGAGGAGGCGGCGGTTGTGGGTAGGGACGCGCCGCCGCTAGCCCCTCCGCGCTCTGGCGGGCCGGGAAGTGGACCGCCTGGGCGTGGCTGGGCACGCGAGGGGGCGTTTGGAGAGAAGGAGGCGGAGCTCGAGCGGAAGGCCTCGGTCGCCGCTCGGCTCAGGCTCTGCCATGAGCTGGTGTGGCAGAGGAGGTGGCGGGATATGCGCAGCGAGATGGCCCAGATGGTGAGCGAACAAGGTGAGCTAGGTTTGGGTGTTTGTGTTTCTATATCTAATTAGCAGTTGCTCGTGCGGAGAACATGGAAGCACGATTATTCATCAATTGTTGAGCTACAATTTTCACGCTGTCAATTGTAAGTCAAGAGGAAACAGTATTAATCGGGCACTGAGCTGCAAATTTCATGCTTTTACATACCCGTATTTAGGGAAAACCTATGGTCATCTGTTAGTACTTACTATACTGAAATTTCCATGCTGGTAGTTGTATTTATTCATATTCAAATTGTGATCATCTGTTACTGAGCTGCAATTTTCATTGTTATATTTGACAAACGTGTGAAGATGCAAATACATGGTATCACTAGTTTTGTCTGCAGAAAGCAAACTGGTACTGCTACCGTTTTGAATTGTAGTTCGTTTTAGCTTTCCTAGGTGTATACATAATATTATGCATCTACATCCACTATATCTAGGTGCATAGCAAAAACTACACACGTAGAAAAGCTAAAACAACCTACAATTGGGGACGGAGGGGGTAGCAGAAGCATAGATGTCGAAATTTTGCAGATTGTCATATGTATGTCTTCAAAATGATATAGTTTGCATCTCAACAATTACAACTGCTGATAACATTTGAACTCTACCTTTTTTCATATTTTGCCATATTTTTTACTGCAGGACCTGATTCTGCTTCGACTCTTAGTGACATCTTATCGAATGAATTCAGAGAGTGGCATTCAAACAGCATTATTTGGGATGCTCTAGCAAATAGTTATGCTAGATCTCAGATGATTGATGATGCTCTTTATGTTCTTAGCAAAATGAGCAGCCTAAACATGCAAATCTCGGTATTCACCTACGACAGTTTGTTGTACAGTCTAAGAAAGACAGACATGGCACTGGAGATTTTTGAAAAGATGGAGTCCTGTGGTCTCTCCCCCAGTGATTATTCCCATAGTATTATCATAGATGGCCTCTGCAAGCAAAATAAAATTGGAGAGGCTCTATCTTTCCTTCAAGAGGCTAGGAAAGAGGGGAAATTCAAACCCCTAGGAATGACCTTTAACATCCTTATGTCTGCATTGTGCAATTTGGGTTTTATTCAGGATGCAAAATCAATTTTCTGTCTGATGTTGAAGTATGGATTAAATCCGAACAGGTACACGTACTCAACCATTATACATGGTCTATGTAAGACAGGTTCAGTACGTGAAGCATTTGATATTTTTCAGAGTGTAACTGAAGAAGGAAAGGAACTTGATATTGTCACCTACAACAGCCTTATTAACGGCTTTCGCTTGCACGGTCATACAAGAGACATTCCAAAATTGATTGAGATGATGAGGAGCCAAGGGGTGGAACCTGATCTTTTTACTTATACTATACTTATTGCTGGCCATTGTGAAGGTGGTGATGTTGAAAAAGGTATGAAGTTAAGACAGGACATCATAGATCAAGGTTTGGAGTTGAATATTGTCACATATAGCGTCCTTATCAATGCTCTCTTCAAAAAAGGCTTATTTTATGAGGTCGAAAACCTGCTTTCTGAGATATGCAGTATTGGTCTGGATATGGATGTCGTTGCATATTCCATCCTCATCCACTGGTACTGTAAGCTAGGAGAAATTGGAAGAGCACTTGAAGTCTGCAATGTAATGTGCTCTTCTCAGAGGGTGACACCAACTTCATTAAACCATGTATCTATTCTTCTTGGCCTTTGCAAGAAAGGATTCCTTGATGTAGCGAGGTTGTATTTGGAAAATGTAGCTACCAAATATCAGCCAACAGACGTAGTGCTCTATAATGTAGTCATTGATGGTTATGCAAAAGTGGGTGATATTGGTAATGCTGTTCAGCTGTATGATCAGATTATTAAGGCTGGTATGTGCCCGACCATTATAACATGCAACTCTCTTCTATATGGCTACTGCAAGATTGGGGATCTGCATACAGCAGAGAGCTATTTTAGGGCTATTCAGATAAGTGATCTGCAGCCAACAACAGTTACATACACCACCTTGATGGATGCGCTCTCTGAAGCTGGGAAAGTTCATGTCATGCTAAGTGTTTTTAATGAAATGACTGGAAAAGGGATCAAGCCAAATGCAATAACTTACAGTGTTGTTATTAAAGGACTTTGTAAGCAACGCATGTTCCATGATGCTATGCATGTTCTTGATGATATGTATAGACAAGGTTTTAATGCTGATCCAATACCTTACAACACGCTTATACAAGGTTTTTGTGAAGCACGGGACATCAAAATGGCTTTCCAAATATATGAACTAATGGTATGCCGCGGACTGACACCCACACCTGTTACTTATAACTTGCTTATTAATGTGATGTGCTCAAAGGGACTAGTCATTCACGCAGAAATGGAACTGGATTCCTTCAGAAAACAGGGTGCTAAGCTAAGAAAATTTGCATATATGACACTTATCAAAGCTCAATGTGCAAAAGGACTGCCTTACAGAGCGATTATGTGGGTTGGTAAGCTTCTAGATGCAGGGTTTGAGGCTTCTCTCGAAGACTTTAGTGCCACCATCAATCGACTGTGCAAAAGACAATTCACCGAAGAAGCTTTGATGCTCGTACCAATCATGCTATCAGTGGGTGTTTATCCAGATATTCAGCTATACCATGTGCTGGGCGCAGGTATACGGAAGAGAAATGAGCTTTTCTATCTACCCATATTGCAAGCACTTGCTATCAAAACTGGCATTTAGTATTTTGAGCATGTAAGTGAAATTTCCTGATCAATACTCTTAACAGTGCACATCATGCTGACTGACTCACTCTGCAGGTGTTCTGTTGCAACATGTGCCATGTTTTAATAGGTGGGCATTTGAGGCTGTGTTTCCCGTGGTCAATCACTGTGTCGGTATACCTGTGCTAAATTGTAAGGTAAGCTAAAGTTTTGACATCCATTTACATCATTACATGACGTGATAAAGTGTATTTGATCATGAAAGCTAAGAACCTAAGATCATAGTTAATGGTTTTACCACATTTTCTTTTTACAATCAGCAACAGTGAACCCACCCATTTTGGTACGGTACATTATCACTTTAAAGATAAATGTCTAACATACTGAATTCTTCTCATGATTTCTTAATTCCAACATATTGCTACATTTTGCTGGCTTGCCAAACTATCAGTCCTTAATGTTTCAAGTATCATTCTTCCGTGTATCTATATGAATCAGAGTCACATAGGTAAATGCACATTAGCTATCTAGCTACATCCGTGCACAGGAAAATATTCAAGTTGTCTGGTTAAATAAAATGTGTCAGTGTCCCATGAAATAACTCGCTTTATTTGAGAAGAACAACTTTGCTTATTCTTCTTTAACCTTTTTATCAGGCAAGATTTGCGATCATGAGGCCGTGTTTACTGTACAATTGGTGATGCAGAGATGGCAAGGAAACCAATGCTTTTCTAGGTTGGTCAAAGATATCTTGTACTTCATTGGTTGAGTTTATATGGACCTATAAGTTGTACCTAACACTTTTCATGTTTTTCACATGGTATAGTTTGTTTAGCTTTGGTATATAAGCCCAGAACTTTTTGATGCCTAGCTAATGTCAGATTTATGTATGCATTCTGTGAAGAAAGCTCTTACTGATACAAATGATTATATGTATATCCTTGTGTACCATCAAGTATACAAGCAGGATATGCATTCTTACTAGTAATAGCTATTAAAGAGTGGGGATTCTTTATGACATTTCATCTTTCTGTTTTGTTCTCATTCGAGAATCAGAATATGTATGCTTTCAGTAAACAGAGTTTAGGAGTCACTCTTGTACTGCAAGAAGAAACACTTGTTCTGTTCTTCATAAATCCGTTAATGAGACAGGTTGGCAGATGGCATTATGAATTCAAGATGAGCCATCACTATCGGCCCACCCTGGCGCGTCGGTGGCTGGAATTTGTGACAAAGAAAGATAGCATGATCGTAGAAGATGCAGAGAAGCTGCGGATGCAAAGCACCGTCACCTGAAACAGACGGTAAGTGCAGATCTGTGAATAATCCCAACCTGTCTTTGTGGTGTTTACAGCATTGACGTATCACTTCAACACACTGCTGCAGGATGTGAAATGTGTTTCGGGTTTCAAACTTGCTGGGTGCCATCAAGATGCCAATCTGGTTGAATTTTGCTCGCGTGACGACAATCTGCGGGTCATTTCGGTGCTCACAGTGCAGGCATCCTCTCCGAGAACCAAGTTGATCTGGGGGAATCCATGAAGCATGAAGATCATGTAGTGTACTTGTTGGATGTGGACGAGGACAAAGGCCATGGCTAGACGCCTAGGCCTCCCCACCGAAGGGCATATGGGTAGGGTGGCCCCTAGGATCTCTCGTCCAAAGTCTCGGAGATCTCTTCCACCAAGCTAGCATCTCCTGATATCTGCTTAAGCATCAGGCGCATGGCCGAAAGCCAAAACTTCAGGGCTAGGCAGATCGGTGCTTGTCGACTAGCTCCAAACCACGGCCCTCTTGTTTTGTCCTTGGCGTGCTCTAGTCGTTTTCAGACTTTTTACTGAACGAGATTCTTGTGTTTCCCCTCATTATAGCTGTTGATGCTGTCAGATTGTGACTGCAGGTCAGAGAGGAATAGCACCCATGTATAGATTGGCCAGCTGCTGAGCATTCTATTTTCAAGTATCGACAAATACATTCTATTTACTAGTGACTGCACTCTATTCCGAACGTACAGTTCGGTAAATTACAGTGTTCTATGAATCTTTGGATACTGCATGCGTTCGTCTCCTTGTGCGTAGTACGAGTCGCTTTGGTACCCATCAGTCAGATCTGCAACCATATCTGCAGACACCGGCAGGATTGCAATGGATAGCATGTAGTACTACAGGCAAAGGCATGGAGTGGCGCCAAGACGTCGAGGTGATGCCCAGCAAGCCGGAGGACGACGACACGACGTGCTAGAGGACAAGCTCCCAAAGTTGATTTCTGTGGTGTGTTGAGGGTACATTTTGACCACTGTAAAATTGCTTGTCCAGGCTACCTGTGGAGAGGTAGCTTCTCCCTTACAGCTTCCAGGTCAAATTACGCACGGCGCGAGCGCGACCACGGGTGTGTTTAATTCCTTTGAATTGGGATGCAAAATTCTGGATTTTGCACGGATTTTGGGTTGAAAAACACTGTTGCGAAACGAAAAGCACTGTAGCACTTTTCGTTTGTTTGTGGTAAATATTGTCCTACCATGGTCTAACTAGGCTCAAAAGATTCGTCTCGCAAAGTACATCGCAAAGTACATCCAAACTGTGTAATTAATTTTTAATTTCATCTACATTTAGTACTCCATGCATGTGTCGACATTTTTGATGTGATGAGAAATCTTCTTTTTGCATAGTGAATTTTGGGGGAAGTTAGCCTTCTAAACACACCCCACGTCCATCCATCAGGTAACCCATACGACGCCAAGCTTTTCAGAGACAGCATGGCGTCTTGCACCATGTTGTTGTGCAAGTAGCAGATCATGTCGATGATGGCGTCCACAGAGCAGAGTTGGTTGGGTCCAGTCGTCCTCCCCCAGAGCCTCTGAGCTCTGGACGCGGCAGCAGGTGAGGAGGACCGTGCTCCTGGCGCCCGTCTCCGAGGCAGGGGGCGCGCGAGCAGGATGATGCATGCGTCAGGCCGGTGCCGCCACGGCATGACGGTGTCCGGCGCCCCGGCCGGCGCGCGCGCACGGCCGGCCGCAGGACCGGGAGGGGGAGGACGTAGTACACGAGCTGCCTGGCAAATCCTGCTGCCGCGCGCAGGTCGACAGGTCGTCGCTTCAAGTTGACGCTCGCGGAAGCTTGACGCGTCGGCCGCACAGGCCACGGCCTCTGGTCTGGTGTGAGGGCTCGGGCAGGGCTGTGGCACGATCGGGGACGGGGGCACGGCCGCGGCATGACAGGTGGCCGTGCATGATGGATCCCAGCTGGGAATTCCTGTTTCCTCGGCGCACGCAGGTAGTCCATTGTACCCAGAGCACTGGTCTGACTGTACTTCGGACGACGCAGGGTAGATGCGTGGTTGACGAACACGATGGTACAAATGCCAGATGATAACGAACCACCAGGGCACCATGTCGACACAGGGTTTTTCACACGAAACAGAGAGCTCAAGGTGGAGTACTAGGAAACAGAAACAGAGCTCGCTTTCCCGGGGGGGGGGGGGGGGGGCGGGGGGACGAACAGGGCCGGCGCCGGCGCGTGCGGGGTGAGCCGGACGGAGCGGCGAGATAGGTAGCTAAGCTAGGTAGGCCCGTTAATTTGCCTTCCTGCTCCCTACTCGATCGCCGGCTCGACCGATCGACGACGGGTTCGTGTCCCGGAATGATGCGGCGGGAGCGGAGTGAAGAGCCCGGGCGGCAGGCAGCGCTGGACGCCTGGCATCCCTGTCGCCGGGCTGCCGGCGCTCGACCGGGCCTCCCTGTGCCGGTGTGCCCGGCCCCGTCGCGGCTGTTCCCAGCTGTGTGGCCAGGCGTGGGGACACTGGCTGCTGTCCATCGCTGCCGCGCCGTGCGGCTTCCTCTCGATCGGGCCATGATTCATTTTTGGAGTAGTAGCTGCTGATCCGATGCAACAAGCTAATAAAAATACAGAGGCTGTTAGAGTTACTATCATCAGTGTGGGCGACGATGGGGTACGAGTACGACGTGTTCGGGTTTTCCTTCGCTTCTCTGACGACGAGCACGTTTTACTCGACGGCACGCCAAAGACATGCTG
The DNA here is from genome assembly GCA_036936925.1 of Cenchrus fungigraminus. Lineage (NCBI taxonomy): Eukaryota > Viridiplantae > Streptophyta > Magnoliopsida > Poales > Poaceae > Cenchrus > Cenchrus fungigraminus. The sequence continues at coordinate 45,271,224 of CM072771.1, read as the reverse complement.
GTCGGAGCAAAGGTGCGCGGCCCGGGGGGGGGCACGCACTAGTGCCCGGCGAGAGGGACGACGACGTCGCTGTTTTGACTCCGCCGCGAACGCGCTATCTGAGGACCGCAATGCAAGCGCGGGACAGGAGAGAGAGAGGAGACGAGGTTTTCGCTGTCGTACGTGCCGTGCTTCCTTGGCTCATCAGCCGGCCGGCGCACTGGTGGCCACCGATCGCAACCGGATAAGGATCAGCGCATGCATGAAGCAGCATCCTCCCGTGTTCCTTCCGCTAGCTCCACTCCACCACGGCACCACCCACCGCGAGGGCGGGCTCGTGCTCGTGCTCGTGCTCGATCCCTCCTTCCTCCTCCCCACGCGCGCGCGCGCGTTCCACTTCCTCCACCACCGCGCGACGACTCGTGTTCATGTATCTTCCGGCCGGCCGGCCGGCCGCCCTCGCGTGGCGTCGCCGTCGTCGCCGGTCTGGGTGTGTGGCGCGTGGCGGCTGGCGGCCGGGCCGGGGGCGCTTTAGCTTTTCACCGTACCGTGTGCGCCCCCCAACTGATCGTGTCGCCCTGATGCGGTTTATGTTGGCGCGCACGTTTCGCGTCCGGGTCGTGTAGTAGGTTTGGGGTGGAGCTCGATCGAGAGGTTGGTAGGGAAGAGGAGCGCGTGCAGGTGCAGTGGGGGCTCCGTTGGCAGCAGCTACATACCCTACCCATGTTTGCACTCCACGTGTACGCCATTTTGATCCTCAATGCAAATATTTGATCTGTTTAGTTGCACAAATATGTGCAAATGAATAGTGTATTGAGGTGAAAAATTGTGAAAAAAGTATGTATTAGAGCACGTGCTGTGAGAAATGTGACTGTAATGTGACGATGAATAGTGCATTATGGTGGAGAGTGGGGAAAGAAACTAAACAAGATGGACCCTGCTGAGGTCGAAAAACAGCATCTTCTTCCACGTGCCTTTGACCAAGACTTTGGTTATATGACTCACTAGCAATGTGCCCGTGCGTTGCTACGGGCAAAAAAAAATCATAATACCCTAATACAACTACCCAACTAAAAAAAGTTCATAATTCTCAAAAAAAAAAGAAAAAAATTAAAAAGTTCATAATGCAAAATCATGGTCATGTCTGTCATTTCTCTTCTGGTTTTTCCTTCCACAATTCCATTGAAATCCTTGCATTTGGATCTCTAAGGTATAAAATAATGACTAACATATGTTCACCAACTAAAATTAGGTCAAGGTGACTAACATATGTTTAGAACAATTAAAATTAAATCAAGGTGATGTGATCTTGTCATACTCAACTCGATGAGGCAAACTGACTTTTATGCAAAATTAAACACAAACTCTCAACTCTGACTCATCTACTATTTTGTTGCAACATGTCATACAACCACCTCCTCTAGTCTTCCAGTACTACATTATTGGAAACAGCCATACTCATGGTGTGATATCGTGAAGACAGTTACCTATTACCAGTCCAGTTGTGGAAATATTGTCAAAGTAACAAGCTGTAATGTCAACCCGGTTCACTGAAAAAATCATATAACCAAACAACGCAAAGTCGGAGGATGATCCTACAGTTTTCCAACTCAACACCAAGGAAACAAAAAATTAAAATAAATTTAGCCAAGCGGAATTATCAAGGAGAAACATAATTTATCCACATATGAAGCGTGAAGTCTGTAAATATGCATCATTATCGTAAAACACCCATGACTAATTAAATAACTGCATGATTACAGATACATAACTGCATGATTACAAACAGGAGTGTTAAATCACAAAAGAGATTATGAAGTCAGATATTTATCATGTAGGTGTTCCAAAGTAAGGATTCAAAATGTTGCAATATTTACAAGTCACTCAATTAAGAAATTAGAAATATGAAAAATATGAGTAACTTCTGGATAGTCTATTGAAGTGTGACACTACTGAAATAGTTAGTCCTATTTATCATGTTGTAATATTTAACGAGCAGATAGATTCTAAAAGGCACAATATTAGCAAACCTAACCTTGCTGGATACCCTCTACATCCAAGTCAACCACAGTACATGTTGGTTCCAGAATCTATTTTTCCTATGCAGAATATTACAACATGATAAATAGTTAATTATGTATACTATTTAAAGGGGAAAATAAATATTTGCAAGAACCGCAAGGCATAAAGAGTTCGATCTGCTAAGTCTGCCGGCACATAGCACAATCTCAAACATGTATTTGATGAGTCATCAGTCAAGCAACAATGATATGTATTTTGTGCCTAAGAAAAAAATCAGCCCCAATATGCCTTACTTAGCAGTTAGCACCAAAACTAAATCCTTCAACACATTTCCAAAAAGTAGAAGACTACAACTCTGATTTCCTGGATTGGAATTATCTCCCCTGATTAAAAAAATCAAAATTGTCTAATGCCACCTATTAATGATAATTCCACAAGGAATAAATAAGGTGCTAAATTGGGAGATGGAACATACCTTTGTTGCAAAAGGATTTGGCTTGCTTCAGGGTATCATGCTGAATAAATCTACGCAAGTGGAGGCATACACATACAAGAGAAGGTAATTTTTAGTAGAATTTAACAATATTAAATAAGTGGAGGTATACACACACAATAAACATGATTCATTGAACAGATAAGTGGATCATAAATCTAAGACTAAGAGTAGTAGTAGATATCTCCAAGATCCAAACGTGCGCATAATAAATTAAAAAGCATATAACTCACAAGGCCTCAATTTCCTTTCAGTTGGAATATACTCTGACTGTACCGCTTTTAGGATTACCATTACAAGAATGTAATATGTTTCCAAGGTTTACACCGGAAAGTTTAATCTCTAGCTCTGCCTGAAAAAAAGATGCCTATATTAGATAAAAAATATATATTACTCTTAAGAAGAAAGAGAGAAACAAAAAATGGCATAAGCAAAACATATTTTTGAAATGTTCCAGGCCTACGGTTCAGTATCATATCAGAAAACTTAGAGCAGGCCTACCGTTCAGTATCATAGTTGAACATTAACTGGTTGTGGCCTATTGCTGGACCATAGGAATATATTGTTATGCACATTCCACAGGAACTTAGTAAAGAAAGAAATTCGGACAGAGACCTTAGGAAAGAATAATACAATCAGTGAATATGAAACATCTCTCATATATGAAACCGATTGCCAGAAAAATTTAGGTAACAGAGCACCAAAGGATTACTTAGTTGGACGATTCTTTGGATAAACAGCTAATATCTTTTCCAATAGTATGCATGACAGAACAAAGAAAAAAATATATCTCTATCTAAAACAGGACAAAGCTTCCAAGACAATACGTATTTTCTGAAAGCAACTAAAGGAAGGAATAAACAGCATGTCCAAATTTGAGAGTTATATTTGAAGTGTCCAACCTTACCTAGCTTAGGTCAAAGATGGTACTGCTGAGAATGTTTTTTGGGGGGGCTGTTTCTATCTATACATCCTAAAATTAACTATTGTATAAGGTAAAATGACAGCTACAAGCGCAGTGAGTGAGTGTTAGATAAAGTACACATTTATCACCTTAAGTTGACTGACCAAACCAATTGAAGTGCAGACACACTCATTTTTCACGCAACGGACAACACTTCGATGCCTAATATCCTGCTGTAGCAACTTGGGAATTAAAAATAGTCAATTGAAAAAGAAAAAGATTTGGCAAACCACTCCATCAGTATAAGTAACAAATTTATACTACTTGATGTCCAACCAATGGAGATATGATTCTTGCTGATTTAGCATCTTGTTGATGAAAAAGGTCAGCAAAAAACATACAAAGACAAGCATTTCAAACAACATATGTATAGTGGTAATTTAATCGGGCATATAGCATGCATCACAAGTGGTGTACGTTAGGAGCTGGTTAATCAAATGTAATTGCTGATACACACATGCTCTTGCGATCTGAATCATCATCAAAGCACTGGAATCAAAGACCAGAAGTGTACCTCACCAAATCGAGTCCGACAGTAATGGTTCTTGTAAGGAGAACCGCTGCTATGATGGAGCCCCTGCAAGAAGCATGGCTGATCTCAAAAGGATGCAATTTTCTCCTGGGTCGGGATGGCTGTTGGATCTCGATGTCGTCTCCCTCGCGGACGTCGGGCGGTGGGGTGGTCCTCCACCATGGAGGGTGGCTGGCGCCCGGAGTGGAGGATTGCATCCACACCAGCAGAGAGAGGGGGGGCAGAGGGGCTTACCCGACGGCGGCATCGATCTGGAGACGCCTGAGGGGCACGGGAGCCGCAGAGACGGATCCGCGCTGGAGGGGGAAGCAGAGGCGGAGACGGAGTCGCGGAGGGAGGATGGCGGCGGTGAGGAAGGAAAGGCGAGGCACAGCCGCACAGGGCACCGCAAGCGCCACTCGCCCTTGCCGCCAAATTCTACGCGCCACCGTTCCCAATGCGGGCTGCTCCTCACCGAGCAGGGCGCCACCTTGCCGAGCGTGGATGGGGAGGAGGCGCAGCTGGTGCGCGGGTGGACAGGCGAGCGAGATGGGCAGCGGCGGCGGCCGCCGCGTAGGGTTTCGCGAAAAAACCGTGGGGGCGGCAGGGGAAAACAGAGTTGCGGATTGCGGCAGAGGCGGGGCGTGCGAGCGGAGGCGAAGCGCAGGCAGGGGCGGACGCACGGGGGAGCGGAAGAAAGTACTAACGGATTTTTTTCTCCACTTCATACTTTTTAGGTGTAGAGATTTTCGAAGATATCTCAATTGACGAACACCTCATCCGTTTTTATTCTAATGAAATGATCCTTCTCTTTACTTCAGCCTCCGGTCACTGCAAAACGTCGATCTCTTACTTCTTGCTCTCCACACCTCCTGACCTCCACCCCGCCACCCTCCACTTATCCACTATGAATCTATACAGCCAATCAATTTTTGCACTTGCCAAGACCAACACCGTACCCCCACCAGGAGCGGCCAGCCAGCAATCCTATGCCTCCACGCTGCCTTTGCCACTCTCGGCGGTCCTGCCTCAGCTGACGACCTGCCTCCAACGAATCGAGACGCGTCATGCTCAACACAGTTTTTTTTACGGTGCACAATATTATCCTATACAACCATTTTCAAAAGGACACGTGTGAAATAAAAAGAACTTATACGAAAGAATCCAGCAGTTGAATAATTGTATACTGCTGAAACTTAAAGCTATAGTATGTGTAGTATGCATAAATAGTATGGTAGTGTATGAGTATGATTGGAGATATGCAAAATAACGTTGATGTAATATATAAAATCTTTTATATGTAACCTGTTCATTCCTTTTACTTCCAAATCGTCATTTGCAAATAATTTACTGGTGGTAATTACATTTTTACTCATAGTAAAAAATTCGGTTGGACTCCATACTACCACCTGGTAGTATTGCGCATTGGAAAAGATCTCGCTCATAAACCCCATAACTCTAACGACCTCACGTTTTAAGAGCAATGTTGAGAGATTCAAGTGAGTTAAAACTGTTGCCAAATTCTCTTCCAAGATAAATTTGCATGTCTCTTTAGTGTTCTAAATTGATTGTTCACAAAATTTTGATAGTTTTCAAAAGTTCGGCTCAGTAGTGCCAATGCATTAACTATTTTATAACTGGTGTGAGTAATCTAGGAATGAAATAGATTCTTTCTTCATTTCCCTACAAAAAAAAAAGCAAAACTATGCTTCTGCTTTAGCACATGAACACATGTTTAAAGGGCAATATAGTCGTTTCATGGTAGGGGTAATAGCTTGCTCTTGGACATCACTCGCTGTTTCATCAACTGTTGCTGACAAATGGTGTTGGATGAACATGTCCTTTTCTTAACCTATCCGATTTCATGGTGGCTCGAAAAGTGAGCTAGATTTTTGTGTGCCACTTTCTCCAAAGTTATGTCGTAGTTTTCAGGGTGGAATGTCACCATTTTTCCAATTAGAAAGTGCAAGTGTTCTTTCGGCTGTTGGAGCAACCGAAATTTATCCTAACCTTCGCTATTCTTCTTAATCATGATGCACGCGCAAAATTGTCAATGAATAAATAATTACCAAAAAATACGAGCACCTATGTTAAATCGAATGATTCAAACCATGTGGGTAGATTGCACAATATATAGGGAATGAACATCTCTTATTTCACTTTTCCTTTGCGAAAGGGTTGTTCTATTACTCTTTGGTTCAGAAGGGACACGTTTTAGAGGTGATTCTTTTGATTGCTTCGGGCAGGGGTAAAGCCATCTCAGGTGACATTAGCACCATTAGCAAAACAATAATATCTCATTGAGTTTGCGAAAACTCATCGGGCTCATCTCACCTCGACATACAGGCCTAGTTCCGCCGCCCCTAGTTAGTTTTAAGTTGCATATATGTGGTCATTCTATTTTTTCAATAAAATATTACTGTACAATACTTTCAATATATTTTGAGTGTTTTTCAATGACTGGCATTTATTGTCCTTTTCATATTATTTTTCAAGTAACAGGGGATTTCAATGCTTTTTTTAGTGGCAAAATAAATTAACTACCAATTCCCAATAACTAGTTTATCCACCCATGATCCTGCATGGTCTAAAATCAAACCCGAATACATTAGTAACCCGCATCTAATAAAAATTGCTTATTTTTGCTGTTGTTTTGTTAATTTTCTAACATGACACATAGTATTTATATATAATGACAATGCTAGATATTTTTTAAAAATATATTAGATCCAATAATGGCTATTATTATAAATTATGATTAGAGTATTTATGCTTTAGAAGGTTTATATATTTTTTATATCACGTCTCCTGTTGATTAAAGTGGTAGTAATAGTAAAAACCGCTGCTTAGTAAAAAGTGAACACATATTCTCATTTCAAAATCAGAGCTATACAATAAATCATGGTTTAAAGATATATTCTCGAGATTCGCTAAAAACATAAATTGATCTTGTGATTGTAGTGTGTACCTAAATATCTATAACAAGCAGCGACGGAGGCAGCCGGGGGGGGGGGGGGCAAGGGGGGCTCGAGCCCCCCCCCTACGGCTCGCCGGCACGTAGAACCTCTGGAGTCCCTTCTCAAAATTTTTACTCGTGTACTTTGGTATATTGAGCTAACTAGTTAACATTTTCACCTAAGTCCAAACTCCAAAGCCTAACAAAGGAAAAATCCTATGCGGCTATGAGCTATCTAGTTCCTGTCCGCCGTCGGCTGTCGCCTGCCCGTCACTGCCTCCTCGCGACCTCGCGCCGTCTCCCGTCACCCCAACCCCAATCCTTTCTCCAACTCTCCCGGTCTCCTGCCGTCTCCGCGACTCCGCCTCTCCGGTCGGCCGGTCCCTGCTAATTCTCCCTCCCTCCGGTCTCCCAGGCGCAGCTCCATGCCCAGACGGGCGCCGTTGAGCGGCGGGGCAGGCGCCGGCCGGCGGGAAGCCCGCACAGCGCACGCCGCAGGCTGCAGCGGCGCAAAGCTCGAGGGCGAGCCGCGAGCGCCGAGCGGCACGGCGTCAGGCGGCCACGAGCTCACGAGTAGCAGACGGCACCGCAGCAGCCAGCAGGTGATTTTTTTCAGCCCCTCCTAAAATTTTTCCTGCCTCCGTCCCTGATAACAAGGCATCAGTATGTAATACCCTAACATTCTGTAACCAGCTCGATCGAACCAGCAGTGCACCATGAAAAGAGAAAAACAGATAAAAGCATCATCATCTATGGGAAAGTAAGACAAAAAGGGCGAAGAAAAGTTTTCACAGGGATAACGAGAAAAGAAAGGGGGGCGCGCTGCGGTGCTTGGAGATTCTCGAGCCCTATGATTTTCGCAGTATTTTAGTGGCGAGCACACACTGGGGTGCCGAATCATTCCCGGCAGGTGCGGATGTTCGGAACGGGAGGAGCTCAGAGCAGGGTTTTTTTTTACCCACCGTTACCGCACCGATTACCGTGGTTACCATTCTTACCGCGCCGGTGCGGTAACGGTACCGGCCGGTTTAAACCGCTCGGGTTCAAAAAATTCAGATTTGAATTCAAAAAAATGAAAAAATCGTTAAAAATCCCTAAAAAATAGTTCATGATTTATAGAATCTGATGGTGTCAAAAGTTTTCAAATTTGAGTGCATTTAGTATTTATATGGAGCTTTAGAAGTTACAGAAAAAAAGAAAAAGAAAAAACGGGCGCTGGCCCGTTAAGGCCCATCAGGCCCAACCTGCTCAAAAGAACCCTATCCACCACTCCACCGGCCGGAGCGCGTCGCCCCCGACGCCCAGAACACGCCCCGCTCGCCCCTCGTTGCCTTCCGCTGGCCCTTCCGCCCGTCCGCGCCGCCGCCGCCGGTTAACCGCGCCTGGGTGCCGGTAAGCCGGGCGGGAGCTGCGGTTAACCGCGGCGTGGGCGGATCTGCTGTCTCCCACGCGGTAGGAGCGGTAGTCCGCGGCGGGCGGGCGGTATACCGCGCGGTAGCAGAGGGAGTCCACCCCGGGCGCATGCAGGTATTTTTTTAATTAGGTAGAAATTAGTTGTAGGATACTAGGATGTGGGTACCATTTTCATTAGGATTTAGGTAGGATTTGTGTTAGGATTTAGGTTTATTTTGCTTTAGGATTTAGGATTTTAGGTTGGATTTAGGATTTGTGGTAGGATCCAATTTTAGGTAGGATTTGTTTCAGATTTAGGTATATTTTCTATAGGTAGGATTTAATTTAGTTGTGAGTTTGTGAATTAGCCACTTAGTTACGTGCATTTTATTTATGTCATTGTTTTGTTTGTGTTGGCCATTTATGCAGATAGATAATGTCAGGCAGACCTAAAGATGCTGTATGGGAACATGGTGACAATCTAGCTCTCGAATGGCGATGCAACTATTGTGGTATGCAGAAAAGTGGTGGTGGTTCTACTAGATTCAAACAACATTTGGCCGCGCGCGGATCATCGGTGCTCCATTGCAGCAAGGTGCCACCACCTGTGCGGGAGTACTTTCAGCGGGATATTGAGAGGACTAAGAAGACAACTTCTGATCGGGCTCGAGAGAGGTTGGCACGGGAGGCGGCAGCAGCAGCGGGAAACGATCCCGCTGGTGGATATGATGATGAGGAGGCTCAGATCCAGCATGCAATTAACCTGTCGAGAGCAGAAGTAGAGTTCCGACAGGGGGTGGAAGGGAGACGAGGTACTTATGAGCGTGGAGGGGGTAGTGATTCGGCGAGGGGGAATCCTGTTCAGAGGATGTTTGGAAGAGCAAGTTCACAGAGGGAGAATCCTGTGGTGGCGGACTATAACTTGGCAGCCGGTGGGAGCAGAGGAATGACGCAACCAAGGATTGATACAGGTTCCTGGACGCAGAAGGGTAAAAATGCAAGGGAAGCCATTGGTAAAGCTTGGGGAAAATTTTTTCATATTGCAGGAATACCTGCAAGGGAAGCCATTGGTAAAGCTTGGGTAAAAATACAACAGTACAAGGCTGAACTACTTCGAGTGCGCGGTTTAAATGTGATGTCCACCGCCGAGTACGAGGTGGCGTCCCAAATGGGGGTCTTCCCATTCATCCAACGCAGTTGAGTATGATTATGTACTATGGTATTTTTATGTGTATGAGACTATGGTGGTAGTGACTATTGAGTATGACTATGTACTATGGTATTTGTATGTGTATGAGACTATCGTGGTAGTGACTATGGTATTTGTATGGGACTAATTATTGTTGCTTTGATGTGATCTTTTTACATTAATATGTGCATAGGTCATGCCAAAATTTTGATGTTTCTTAGCCAAAACAAAAAAAAACAAAAAAACCCAGCGGTAAAAACGGTAACCATTTATACCGCTACGGTTACCGCTCTTACCGCTCGGTATACCCAAAAACCGATTGCACTACGATTTTCGTTTGAAAATTTGAATTCGAACGGTAAATAGCGGTTACCATTTATACCACTGCGGTATACCCTTACCGCTGGGTGGCGGTAAAAATATACCGGTTGGTAAAAAAAACCCTGGCTCAGAGCTCCATTGACCGGCGTCCCCGCCCGGACATTGTACTCCCTCCGGTTCCATATTAGAAGTCGTTTAGGACAGCGACACGGTCACCAAAGCACAACTTTGACTTCTCTTTTCTATAAAAATCTTTATTGAAAAGTTATATATGTATATTCTTATGAAAGTAATTTTCAAGACAAATCTATTTATATGATTTTCACATTTTCAAACTCAACGACTTAAAAGTTATTCATGATTTATATTCCCGATATTTGACTTAAACCTTGTCCAAAACGACTTCTAATAGGGAACTGGAGGGAGTACTCCCCAATGCAAGAAGAAGGCTAGCAGCTCATTATTCTTTCAGTCAGGGGTAGTATGTAGCACCTAGACCTAGCTATAGCTTGTGTCCCTGTGTGTCGTGCTGTGTGACACTCCATGGCGCGCACCAATTCAGAGGCAACCTTGTGCAGGGCGTCTCATCACGGTTGCGCAAAAAAAAAAAGTTGAGCTCAATTGTCGATCACCGTACAGTACACTCCGTTGCGAACTCCGTTGCTTCGATCCAGGGGAAGTGCATGGCAGCATAGTACTGTATGCAAAACTCCTCCCGGCAGCCGAGCTAAATTAAGCGGTTACTCCCTCCGTCCCTTTTTGTTGGTCGCAAAAAAACAGTGATTCTCCTCACAGACACGCTTTTCGAACGACCATCGATAAAGGACGGAGGGAGTAGTTGTTTAATTCCGTCTCGCTGCTGTTTGTCAGTGGCTCAGTGACACATCGTATCGTGCTAAACAATCCCTGTTCACAGTCTCGGAGACCGCGAGCAAGCCAGGGCGTGGTGTGCGTGTCGCAGCAGGAAGGCAAGCCCCCCACAGCCAGGACCAGGAACGTGCGCATAATTGCCGCTCGGTGCAAGCCGGGCGCATGGATCGGAGCGCGCGGTGGCGCAGAGGCGTGGGCGCCGGCGGCCGCTGGCTTGGCTGTGCTCGGTGGTGCCACGGGCCTTGTTTAGTTTGCTAAACTTTCTAACGTTTTCTCCACTCTTTCTCCATCACATCACATTAAATACGCCAAAAGACATATGTTCAGAGTATTAAATATAAGTAAAAAAATAACTAATTACACAGTTTTGATGTACTTTGCGACACGAATCTTTTGAGCCTAATTAGACCATGATAGAATAATATTTACCACAAATAAACGAAATGTGCTACAGGAGTTCCAAATGTTGAAAAGGCAAAATTTTCACCGAAATAAACAAGGCCTGGGTCAGACGCGCGCGCGGCCATGGCTAGACGATGACGAGGACAGGCAGCAGCTATAGGCAGGGGCCAGGGGGGTGCCGCGAGTGGAGTGGCCGAGTGGGGCGAGCCCCTGCACCTGCACGCAGCATTACCAAAAATAAAGGCGCCTGTCCCCTACCGGCGGGGCACGAGGGGGGCAGCGGGATGACGACCGGCGCATACAATAAGACTAGGCGCGCGGGCGGGCGCGGCTAATGCACCGCGCCATCATCGCGTGCATGCGTGCCGCCTTCTTCTTCTTCCTCCTCCGGTGGCGATCGATGCGGTGGCGCGCATGGGCCAGAGAGAGTATGGCCATGGACGGATGGATGGGTGGATGGGTGTGCGTGCCTGGCCGGCCGGCGACCGCTGCCCCTGCACGATCATTGGGCGGTCGACGGTTCCCCCATCATCTCCATGCTCTCGGCCCCCGGCCTGCCTGCCCAGCCGTTCCGTCCCATTTCTCATCCAGATGGCTAGCTGTCTGTCTCCTCGTGCGTGCCATCGCCGTCGTCCCTCTCAAGTCTCTCAGCTCTCAACCCCTCCTCATCGTCGATCAACCGATCGGTAGCGTAACGAGCAGCTAGCGCAACACGGGCATCGAGTGGTTGGGTTTGGGTTACGGCAGGCAGGCAGGATTAGAGACGAAGCTATCGGCTGGGAAAGTCTCTTTGGCACCTTGCGGCATGCGATGCGAGTGCGAGAGCTCGTCGTCGGCAGTGGCGTGGCGATGCATGGGCATGGCAGCAGCAGCACTACGCCACTACCCACAGCAGCGTCGATCGGTCTGTGTAACTTGTTGTCTACGTGTCGACGGAATCATTTGGGGGGGAGGGGGGGGGGACTCTCGGTGGCTGTTGCATGCTCTGTCTGTCGAAGCATGTAGTAGGTGTTTCAAAATTCATTATGCAAAAAGAAGATTTCCCATCACATCAAAAATGTCGGTACATGTATGAAGTACTAAATGTAGATAAAATCAAAAACTAATTACACAGCTTGGATGTACTTTGCGAGACGTATCTTTTGAGCCTAGTTAGGCCATGATAGGACAATATTTACCACAAATAAACAAAAAACGCTACAGTACTTTTTAGTTCGGAACAGTATTTTTCAGCCTAAAATCTGTGCAAAATTCAGAATTTTGCATTCCAATTCTGGGAACTAAACACACCCATAGTAGTGGTTTTAACAGGCTAAGTTAAAGACCTGTGTCCGGAGCCGGCCGGTCAAATGGCAGTCAAATCCGGGGTGCCAGCAGGGGGCCTGCAGCGGCGTGTCGCGATATTCTGACCCCGAGGGCGGTGGGCCCATCCGTCTGCATCATCACCCACCTCTCGCCCTGGGGAAGAGTACTCGCCCCTCTCTCTGCAGAACTGCAAACAATAACCAGGCCGTCGTTTAAAAACCCACCGCTCTCTGTCTCCCTGGTCGTTGATTAGCACCGGAAACCGAGAGCGAGCGAGGCAAAAGGCCTCAGCTTTTCCGCAGGTGGTGGTGCGTGGAATATTGTCCGTCTTTTCCCTCTCCTGCATCAGAGCAGAGCACCTGCGTGATGCGTGAGCCTGGCGCAACAGAGCCCGGCATGCGCTGCGCAGCGCCGTGCGTGGTGGCCTCCGTCCGCTTGTTCGGATTTGTCCGGGGCCGATCGATCGATCGAGATCGATCAGAAATAATTCAGAAGGGATATCCTGTTAAAGCGAGCGGAGCAGCGAAAAGGCGGCCCACCTGCCTTTTTTTGTTTCCGGTGGGTGTATCTGATCCTGCTGCTGCCCCGGGCGGGACTGTGCTTAACTATTTTAATTAGTTCCCACTGATTGGATAATTAGATCGTGTGATGGACAAAGCTCTTTTCTTTTGCTGTTAATAATAAACATTAGAAAAAGCCCATGTGATCATATTAAAATAAACTAAAGAAACTAAGCTGGTTTAGCGTTCGCAGAAGAAATGCCACCCCCCTACTACGGGCCATGGCGCTCTGTCTGCTCGTTCTCGCCCGCCGGAAACCGAGGGGGAGACCGGGAGTCGGGAGAGAGGCTCGGCGCCTACCCGTGGGGTCACCGTGTCAAGCGGCCGGCCGCCCTGCCGAGTAGGGCAGGGCCGGTTGCTTCCTGCCGCCGGCAAGTGGGCGGCGCGGCGCTCCGGCCGGAGGAGCCGTACGTACGGCGGCTGCCTCTGAGAACGGGTTTCGGAGCTGCGAAAATAAAGGCCACATACATGTACAGAGGTACAGTATAGTGTACTAAACAGTAAGGACAAGGGTTCTCTACTTCTCTAGATCTGGGCGAGATAATGAGCCAGGCAAACGTACAGCGCCACCACGTCACCCCAATCCGCAGCCGGCAGCCCCACTCCGGCCGCGGATGCAACGCATCCCGGCATGTGTCCTGGGCATCGATCACGCTCGCATGTAGTAGTGCATGGGCGAGGGACGTCGTAGATGTCCGGCGCCCGCCCAGGACGACGCCGCACGCACGGACCCGGGGCGGCCGCCGCGCCGACCGGCCAGCTAGTCGTCGCGACCGAAACAGTCGCGGAGACAGCCGGCAGCAGCAGAGGGCGTACTACGCGTACCGGCCACTCCGCCGTACTGACCCGGCGTGGACTCTCGAACGCGACTACGCGAGCGCGCGGGCGGCAGCGCGCACGGAGCCCCACTCCCTCCCCACCACGCGGCGCGCGCCCGCCCCATCCCGCCGTGCCGGGCTGCCGGCCGTGGCCGCGCACGCGTGCGGTTGGGTACTTGGGTCTTGGTTCTTGGCCTCTCGGGGTTGTGGTGTCTAGGCTACCTGCGAGCTTCCCCCCTGCCTAGCGGGCTAGCGGCCGTAGCGCGCGCTCTCTCCGGCCTCCAGGCGGCCGGGGCCTGCCCGCGCTATGTACGTACAGTACGGGCATGACCACAGGGGGCGCGCGCGCGCGTCGGCCCGCGTGCCGCGCCGGCGCGGGCAGACGGCCTCTCGCACGCGGGCGCTCGGTTCGTGCGCGTGAGTGTCCGTGCCCCGCCTGCGCCGATGCCGGATGTCCCGAGTTGTCGCGCGGCGGCGGCTCCTCCCGCGCGGGGATGGCCGGCCCTACCCTGTTCGTCTGGCTTATCAGCCACCAGTCGGCGGTACTTTTTCTCTCAGAACAAATCAGCTACTATCAACCAGCGGTACTTTTCTCTCAGAACAAATCAGCACCAGCCACCAGTCGTCAGTCAGACGAACAGGGTCAAAAATCTCGGGCTTTTGTTCATGATGACGTGGACTATACGCGTTCCTTTCGGGTTTAGACCTAGGACGATATTCCAGTTGTGGAATAAACCTTTTCTTCATATTCTACTTTTCTCAATTTTGCAGTGCACCTTCACAAGTTGTTTTTAACAAAAAAAAAAGTAATTTGCATCCCTTCATGTTGGTGTTTTGAACCACCGACTAGTGATAACAGGGTGCACTCAACGCTCGGATGGTGTGCAAAGAGAACACGAGAATGTATACTTGTTCAGACAAAATGCTCTACGTCCATTTCATCGGTGATCATATTACCCTGCATGAGTTTGGAGCAGGGATTACAAACGGACGAGAGACTTATACGTGTCTGTCGGTTGAGTATCGTGGAATCGTCGTCTGGTTGTCATCGTCCTCAGACACGGGGTTATGCCTTCCTTTTATACTCTAAGGGCAGGCAGAAAGTGAGAGAACATAAATTACAAAGGGGAAAGCAAGACGAAGATCTCGGGCTTTTGCTTTCGTCGTCGTGGGTCTCGTCGGTCCTGCAAACGTTCCAGCGGTGCACGCAATAGGCTCCTATGCGTAGGCACAGGCAAGCGTGCGTCACCCTCTGCATTATGACCCCTGCCCGGTTGAGTGGCGGGGCTTGGTTTTAGCCCTCGGATGATGTCGTAATAGGAGCGAGACAACAATGGACAAACACACCCAGGAGTGTTGATGTCGACGCGAGTTCCCTAGGCGTCCCGTCACATTAGTTTGGACAGGGGTGTGTCCGTGTGTTAACACATCGCTCGCGGATTCATATCCACATGGTAGAGATCCACGGGATAAGTGCGGGCCCATCAACGCTCTTGGGTCGGGAAAAGCCTTCGACCCCTTGTGTCCAAGGGTCGGGCGAGGCGTAGCCGCGTCATCGCGCACAGTCATGCCCGACCCTGGTTGGTCAGGGTCAGGCGAAGCAGAATCCTTCCGAAAGGATTTGTTTTGAAATGGTGAGGACTTGACATGGAGTAAAATTCATAATCCACGTCTTTGGGTAACCCTAATATTGATACCCAATAACTCCTCGCATGTATGACTTGTCTACATCACTACATGTGACACACATCATGCACATATACCTTGACATAATATTTATAGTTTTAACAAAGTTACAAATATGCAATTTAGAGTCATATATTTATTTACTTTTGGACATTTATGTATAATGGACATATATATAATTCTATTAAGATTTGGGTATTTACTTTATGTTATTAAATAATGGCATCCATGGGTAATAATTTTAGAAGGTCGTTCTAGGCTATTCTTATAATGACATGTATGGATATTTAAGATGAATATTATGAGGTTAATTCAAGTTATTTTCTATAATGCAAGGTGAGTAATATATACACTTTAGGAGTTTAATTTAGAATACTTTCTTAATGATAAGATAGTGGTATGTAATTTTTTTAGAAAATATAATAGACCAATGACTATTATTATTATTAAAGTTTACATGACTGGTTCTTTTTCTACAATCTTTAGTATTTATTGTTTTTTCTAGTGCATCTCATCTCTGATAGAAAAAATAAAGCACGTAGCTAACACAAAATTGTTACATTGAGCCCTCTGCTTTTGTTAAATATTACAACACAATAATTATATGAATATGTAAATATTATCTTCAACCTATTATTATAGACTTTAGTTATTAGTTACTCTATAAAACATTGCCATCCACATTTATAATATTTACTTTTCAGTTTCCATTGCCATTATACGGTTGAATTTATTTAATAGACCATAATTTTGAGCTATATTTTTCATAATCATTTCTTCTATATATTTATACATGATGTCACGTCATTTATATTTATACATTAATCATTACTATTTTTATACTTATTAATGAATATAATTTTGATTTAATTTTTGAATAACAACAATATTGTTAGTGTTGGTCAATTCAGAGTGTTATTGAGATTTTTTTTTAAAAATGACATAAGTGGGTAATTTAGATGGATATTAGGAGGTTTCTTTAGTTCATTTATAAAAATGAGATAGATAAATAATTAAGATATAGTCATATAGATTTCTAGCATCACTTTAGGCTATTTTCATAATAGCATATAAGTGGTGTTTGGCTGCAATGATTTGATCCTACCAAATTGATGTCCACATGTTTTGCTTTTTTGAGAGAAGAATTTTTAAAAATTTTCTAGAGTGTATATCTAGAACTCCTAGGTGGTTTGATGCGGAGGCTTAGAAAGAGCCTCCAATCTCTATACTCGTAAATTCAAAAACAAAAAAACTCAACCTGAATCGTTGGAATTTTGAGCATCGATCGATACACAGCTTGAACTCGAAATGAAAACGTCAGCAGTTTCGTATTTTGGCCATATGCGAATATGTGACAATCAATTTGAACTCCCCCACCAGCTGGGATTTCGCTCACGGGAAGGAGCAAAAGAGAGTGGCCAGATTTGGTAGCAGCCCACGCGGTGTGTGCAGTGTGCACTGTGCAGAGATTGACCATCGAGGGAGAGGGGTGCAGGAGAAACACGGGCAGGCCGGGGGTGCGGAGCGTGACGTAAACGTGTGGAGCGCTTGATCTGCATTGAAAGCTTATTGGGACCATATGGGACGATCCGTGTCCAATAATTTTCAGCCCATCCATCTGCTGCCAATAAGTTTCGGATCACATGTGGTATAGTAACCATGCATCATCTTACTGAAATTTGTATGACAATGAGGCTTTGAGAAACCAAAAAACAAATTGGCATACTCCCTCCGTCCCACAAAGACCGTTCGTTTAGAAAATTTAGGACATGTTAGTAGTTGTGACAAATAACCTTGTTGCCTCTAATTAATCATGCATTAGAACTTGAAAAGATGTATCAAATAAGCATTTCATTAGCTCCATGTATTTCTCAATGCATATTTCCTTGGTACTTGGTGTTAGTTTAACGAGAAGAGCATTTAATACAAGCTAAAAGAACACTCTTTGTGGGACAAATTTTAAAAGCTATAGGAACGGTCTTTGCGGGACGGAGGGAGTATAGTACTAGTAGGGGTGGGAATAAATAAAAATGTAGATCTATGCCCGCACAACATCATTTTGGTCAATTTATGAGCATGCAGACAATACGGTTGTCTATTTAGATCCATGCTCCCACATGCCCATCTTTAAATGAGGCCATCAATTCCAACCCATAGGAAGCGGATAAATCATAAATTCTAGATAGATATTCATATACGTACGCCAACAACCATTCACCATCTTTGCCTTTGCTTAACCTTTCGTCGATTCGTAGCACAATACGCCAGCATTTTTGTGCTATATAGTTGATCCGATGGAAGGGGAAGGGGGGAAAAAAAGAAGAGACGGACTCAGCTCAAAACCTTGGAGCATAATTAACACACTAGCTAGTCAAAACGTACGCAGCACCTCCACGGAAAAGAGAGGCGCTAATCAGCAGACGAAGAGTCAAATGCTTTGCTTTTTTTTTCCTAAATAAAAAACGAGGTAGCAGCAGCAAATTAGCTAGAAAGATAACCCCACACGGCCGCCTTTTGCCTTGACGTACACTATACCTTGACGCAATTTACACCGGCAAAACAGATAAGGTGAGTCAGCCGTCAATACTGATCAGTACCCCCCCGGCCAGCCCGTCCATTTCACCGGAAAGCTATAGGCGGAGCCAGGCAGCCACCATGTCCACCATCCATCCGTCCGGCCGGCCGGCCGGCAGCGTCGCTCCTCGCGGGCCTGGCCGGCTGGCCCTTTGGGTGGGCGCTGGAGCGTTTTCCCCTCCTTTCCTCCATGTGCGTGCTTTTTTCTTCCTGCTGTCTCGCTCTCCACTCCTAGTACTGCATGCGGCTGCCACCCCGACCCCACCTCGGCACTTTCTCTCTCCTCGCCCCACTTTTATATAAGGCCATGGTGGCGCACTCTCTCTCGGTGTGCCGGGCAGCTGCAAGGAAGGAGGCCATCTTCCTTCTTCTCTTCCTATCCTACTATACTAGTGCGCCCTTCGTTCTCGCCCTGCACTAGCTGTAGCCAGCGGCAACGGGAGCGAGCAGAGATAGATAGCTAGAGCCAGAGAGATAAATACGCGCGCGAGGGGTGTAGCTGGACCGAGTAGCTAGTGAGAGAGGAAGAAAGAGAGGAGGTAGCGGTGGCACAAGAGGGAAGAAAGCAGCGAGCGAGCAGGCATGACGATGAGGCAGTCGAGGTTCAAGAGGATCTGCGTCTTCTGCGGCAGCAGCCAGGGCAAGAAGCGGAGCTACCACGACGCCGCCATTGAGCTCGGCAACGAGCTGGTAACCAACCCAACTCTCACTCCATCTGTAGTATGCCGCAGCTTGTTCGATTACAAGCCCTATCTATATCTCTGCTCCCCCTGCTTTCTGTCTGTCGCCTCCTCGCGCAGCTACAACCTCCTCACCACCGTGTTCATGCTCAGCAAGATCAGCTATATCACACGATCGACCGATCCAACCTCCGTGCGCTGTAGTAGTGCACATGTACATGTCGATCAGTAAACCCGCATACATGCAGAATTCATCGGGTAGCAGTAGTAAAACACCGGCGCTGCACTTTCGGCAGATATCTTCCTTTTTTTTCCTCCCGTCCGACGTCCGTCCCCGTACGCCAAGCGCAGGCCGCGTCCCCAGCTTTTTGCTGCCCATGGCGCGCGCAGAGATCGGCTCGGTCCTCCTCGGCTTCTACCTGGGCGCCAGCGGGTGCTCTCCTGCTGCTCCCAGCTCGCTCCCACCTCGCCGATCCCTGCCGTGCCCGCGCCCACTGCGCCGCCGCCCCCGTGGCGATTTGGCGCGCCCGGGCCGGGCGTCTCGTGTGCTGGCACTGGCAGTCCTCGCGCCGGAGCCCCCCTCTGCCGCATTCACGGTCCCGTGGTCCACATGCCGCACCGGGGGCATATAGGAAACCGTCGCAGTCGCGTCGTGCGCCCACCGGACACGACCCACGCCGCACATGCACTACACCTCCGAGAAGTTCCTTCTGTACGCGCGCGACACGCGGTAACAACTGATGATGTGTGCGGTTGGTGCAGGTGGCCCGGAGCGTCGACCTGGTGTACGGCGGCGGCAGCATCGGGCTCATGGGGCTCGTCTCCCAGGCCGTGTACGACGGCGGGCGCCACGTCATCGGGTAACCACTAACCACTCGCTTCAATATTCACTTGCCCCCCGAAGGCCCGAACCCTCCTGCCTTGCTGCCCGGCAGCTGGCGTGGATGATGGACGAAACGCATGCCTCGAGTCTCCCTCTCCTCATCCCCAGGAGAATGTTTTGGCTGTGTGTGTGCGCCCCCTGTGCTGATCCGTTTCTCCTTTTTGTCTTGTTGCTGTCCACGCGCAGGGTCATTCCCAAGACGCTCATGACACCGGAGGTACGTCCTGCTCGATCTCTGCGCGCCTCTACTACACCTGTTCCGTTTGCATAGTAGTACATGTCACGGCCGTGTGCTTCCTTAGTAAAAAAAAAAAAGATGAAACTGTCATACTCCTAAACAACGCGATCGAGAGCCTCCTACTAGTAGTACTCCTACATGCTTTTGGCACGAATCCCAGATCTTGGCGTGAGGATAAACAAAACAAGCGGGGGGAAAAGCGCAGCTTTACGGGCGCATGATGTTTTTATGCATGTTTTTGCTTTCCCCCAAAAAGTCCTGCCGTGGCATCATCCGTTCCCCCAAATTTGTTTTTGTGCCTAGGGTTTGAACTAACAGGTGCTATAGCGACCTCGAGTTCCTCTGTCTCTGAAAATGGTTGAACGCATTTTCAGACATTTTTTTTACAGTAGCTCTGCTCTGCTCTGCTCTACTGTGATGGAATGTGGTGCAATTAACCCGGTGGCCCAGTGGGCATTTGATCGAGCACATCATGTACTACAGTAGTATGCTCTGTGTGGCCTTGGTGTGGTCCTCTTCCTAGCTAGGAGTAGTTTACTCTAACTCCTATTCCTAATCCTACCTTTTTACCGTTCCCATCAAACAGTCGAGGGAGGGTCAGTTTTTCGGTTCCCCCGAGTACACAATCATACCATGTCATTCCCCAAGCATGCATAGACCGGGCTACCTAGCTACTTAATTGGCATCATTAGCATGGCATGGCACGAAAAGTTTCTTAATTTACATGCAGCAGTTACAGTATAGTAAATCGTATCTGACCAGGAGGTGAAATTGTTTCTCTGTCTCGGCATGCAGATCAGCGGCGAGACGGTCGGCGAGGTAAGGGCGGTGGCCGACATGCACCAGAGGAAGGCGGAGATGGCGCGGCAGTCCGACGCATTCATCGCGCTGCCCGGTGAGTATGCTAGAGCAGCAGCAGTTGGATCTCAGCTAAGCTCACTGGTATCACGGCGACGTGCGTGCACGGCCAACGGCCGCCGTGCCAATACCACTTGCACTCGGGCAGGTTTACAGCTACGTATGTCGGGCACCACACTACAGTGACTCAGTGGCTGCCACGCACAGTTGCAGCGCCTCACATGCATGTCCCGAACAAAATTAAAAGTGAATAGTGCACAGTTTTTTTTGTTCTTGAAAAACAAACGAATAATAGTGCACAGTAGCTTGCCCAATAATTGGAGCATGCAGCAGCTAGGAGCAGAGATCGCTGTGAGCTGCTGGTTGTTTTGCTCACCGCTGAGCCGTGTGCTGACTGCTGACCCATCTCCGGTTTCGTTTCCCGTTTCTGCGTGGCGTGCAGGTGGGTATGGGACGCTGGAGGAGCTCCTCGAGGTCATCACGTGGGCGCAGCTGGGCATCCACCACAAGCCGGTAAACGCCTACGCCGCCGCCGTCTCTGCTAGCTGCATGCGCGTGCACCTCGGCTGAATCTTGTTTCGGTTTCTTCTGCTTCTTTTCTTTCCAGGTCGGGCTGCTGAACGTGGACGGCTACTACAACTCGCTGCTGACCTTCATCGACAAGGCGGTGGAGGAAGGGTTCATCAACCCCAGCGCCCGCCGCATCATCGTGCTCGCGCCCACCGCGCAGGAGCTCATGGACAAGCTCGAGGTAACGTAGTAGTGACGGTCGCAGGCATCAGCATCAGCTGGTTTGTTTCGTCCACAGAATCATCGATGCGTTGCATCTCTCCCATGTCGCATGCTAATTGTTTCGTCCACAGGAGTACGTGCCTTACCACGACAGGGTGGCGTCCACGCTCAACTGGGAGATGGGCCACCTAGGCTACTGACGCCGCCACGCCCCTGCAGCGGCGGCGGCGGCAGCGGCGCCGCCGCCTGAAGCAGCCAAGATAGAAGAACGGGCAGGCGATTGGGTAACCGCGCGTTGATCGGCGAAGGCGGAAGAGTCGACGCTTAGCTAGCCGTCAGATTGGGATTTTATTATTTTTCTGCTTTTTAACTTGACGCAGACCGGTTTGGGGGTGCTGGAAGAAGAAGAAAGAAGAAGGTTTGGTTCGTGTAGTAGCAAGAGTACGTGTCCGTTTGTATATGAAGATGGCCTTTGTGTGCTGCTTTCCACCGGGGACGACAGGGGGCTTGCAACAATGCTGTAGCAGTGAAAAGGACCTGAACTGTATCCCCCCGTTCCCCCCTGCTGTACGTTCTAGTATTAGCAGCTGGTGCCTGCCTATGTATGTTTAGTTTCATGGTGAATGCTGGATTCGATTGACTACAGCAACTCAGCAAGTGTGTAATACAATGCAGTGCAGATCTTTTGGATCGGACAGACCTCCTCCTCTTTTGCAGACCTCTCTTTTTCATGTCTATTCGATCTTTGCACGCTGAATTACAGAATTAGTAGTGGTGGCCCTCTCGGGAAGAACGTAGCGCTGCGTCGAGTGCCCGTAAAATGTAAATTCTACTTAGCTGAAAACTCACTTGCCACGAAACCTGAAAAACATCAACCCTGAAATAGTTTTATTGGCTTTATTGCGCCCTCTGTTCCTGGGCCTCTGCCGCAGAGTCGCGGGAAATAATGGTTTAAAACCTCGATCCGATACAGCAGAGCCGAAATCGGAATTAAACTTGGACGCAGGGCGAAATGAACCACGCCGTTGCGCAAAGGCAGCTGCAGCACAACACGGCTCTGGAGAAAGCCGCCGTTGTGCAGTAGCAGATTTTTTTTATATAATTTATTTTCTTGATTTCTTAAAAATAAATGACGCAAAAAAATTTATGAAAAATATACCACTGCCACCGTACCACACGGCGGTAGGGACTTCTACCGCCGTGTGGCACGGCGGCAGGTGTGCCGCCAACGGTGGGGGGGGGGGGGGGGACTGGCTGTGGGGCCAGGTTCCTACCGTCGTATCAAACGGCGGCAGGCCTGCCGAGCCTCACCGCTATATAAGCGGCCGCGGCTGCCGCCAGACCCTCCCCTCCTTCCCTCTCTCCTCCTAAATCTTCGGCTTCCAACCCTTCGGAGCACTTTTGACTCAAGTATGTTTCTAACTTTACTTAGTTTAGTTTAGTTAGTGTAGTTTAGTTAGTTAGTGTAGTTAGTTAGTTTAGTTAGTGTAGTTTAGTTAACTTAGTTTAGAAATTTTAGAAATAGTTATAATTCAAATAAAATTCGTAGAAAATAGTTATAATTCATAAATTTGTTTAAATTTGTTTGTAATTCAAAAAATTCGTTTAAATTCATATAAATTTCGTAGAAAATAGTTATGATTCAAATAATTAGATTAAATTGTAATAAAATCTTTAGAAAAATAGTTGTAATTCACATAATTCATTTAACTTGATATAAAATTCGTAGAAAATAGTTATAATTCATAAAATTTGTTTAAATTGATATAAAATTCGTAGAAAATGGTTATAATTCAAAAAATTCATTTAAATTCATATAAATTTTGTAGAAAATAGTTTTAATTCGAATAATTAGATTAAATTGACATAAAATTCTTAGAAAATAATTATAATTCAAATAATTTGATTAACTTGATATAAAATTCTTAGAAAATAATTATAATTCAAATAATTCGTTTAAATTGATATAAAATTCCTAGAAAATGATTATAATTCAAATAATTAGTTTAAATTGATATAAAATTTCTAGAAAATAGTTATAATTCAAATAATTAGATTAAATTGATATAAAATTTTTAGAAAATAGTTGTAATTCACATAATTTACTTAAATTGATACAAAATTCATAGAAAATAGTTATAATTCAAATAACTCGTCTAATTGATTTAAAATTCATAGAAAATAGTTATAATTCAAAAAATCGTTTAAATTGATATAATTTAACTAATTGATTAAAATTTGTTTTTTCTGCAGCTATGGCTCAAGCACTGTTAGAGTACGTACGGCGGGAGTTGTTCGAGGAGGCGGTGGACGGGCACCACCGCTCGTACGTCTCGGCCGTTCTTGGACAGACGCCCGGCAGTTTACGTTGCCGGACCACCCGCACGTTGATGCCAATACACCAGCACTGGATTCCGAAGTACGTAATCCATTTGTTATATTTATTTCTGTTTCTTTACAATAGTAATTGCGTTAACTAAATTGTTTTTGTTTTTTTGTTACAGGCTACGCGCTGCAGGACTTCTGCCTTTCGCGCGGTTGGTCGAGGGGGACAAGCTACGAGCTCAGGTTCCCCAGGCAGAGCGGTTGACGCGGTTCAGCTACGACGCCCCTCTGATCGCCACGTTTATGGACCGGTGGCGACCAGAGACGCACACCTTCCACTTCCCTGTCGGCGAAATGGCGCTCAGTCTGGAGGACGCCACATTTTTGGGAGGACTCCCGTGTGCTGGCGAGGCGATGGGGCCTATCGACATCCCCACGACGTGGCAGGCCGACTTCCTTGCTAGGTTCGCGGACGTTCCTCGGAACGATCACGCGCCTCAGCCGTACGTGCCTTTCGCCAACTCCCACGGTCCCACCTGGACTTGGATCCAGCAGTTCAGTGTACGTGCTTCTAACTCTTATTTTCAACGTTTGTATGCATTTTAAACGAATGTGACGATAGACCTTTATGTGCAGGCTGACTACATGGCGGACGAGGCCGAGGACCAGACGTCGGACAGGTTTCTGGAGGTGTACCTGCTCTGGCTGTTCGGGTGGGTGATGTTCTGCGAGTCAGCGGGAGACTCGGTGTCGAGGTACCTGCTCCCCTGGGCTCAGAGGATCGCCGACTCCCCCCTCGACGAGATGACCCAGATCAGCTAGGGCAGCGCTGTTCTGACCGCTACCTATAGGGGGTTGTGTTCGGACGTGGCGAAACCGGCGAGTAGGGAGGGGATCCTCCTGGGTTGTCCTCTCCTTCTGCAGATGTGGATCCACGAGCGGTTCGACATCGGTCGGCACAAGGCTGACCTCTCGGAGTACGATCCGCTGCCAGCTGACACCGACCCAGCGGACCTCCCCACTATAGGTTCTCTGTGGTGCCTCCGGAAGGTAATGACCTCCCTTATCGTTTTCTTCGCTTAATGAGTTCCTTAGTTCGATTGAATTAACTTTTCATGTTCTGTGCAGCACGTTTGGGTTGGGGAGCAGGCGAAGAAGGCATACAAGGACTTCGTGGGTCAGATCGACCGGATGGTCGATGCCCAGGTCCGGTGGACGCCGTACACTCCTGCCATGGTCGCTGCCCGCGCACCACAGGGCCTCTCGTCGCTGTGCTTGCGAGACCAGGCGTACTGGATGACGCGGCGACAATTGGTGTTCGACGTCTACGTCGAGGAGTACGCGGTCCACCGGGTCATGAGGCAGTTCGGCCTCTACCAGGAGTCGTCTGTACCTGTTGCACCACGTCTACCGCCCACAGCGCATAGGTGAGCTATCATGAGCCAGTTATAATTTTTTTCCGTTACAAGTAGTCAGTTGCAAATAATTTTTTGCTTCATCTATGCTAGGTGAACACGTAAGGGCGTGTCTGCGGCGACGTCGTTTGTCGACAGGTTGCAGCCATACGTGGACGAGTGGGCATCCGCGGCGCATGAGGATAACGTCGTCACCGAGCACCGCCTTCACGACGGCGCGACCTGGGTAGCGTACCTTAAGTGGTACCTACCGAGGACGCGGACGCGGGTGACCTACGTCCCTGCTGCCCCGCCACCGCCACCGGTCCCGGACCACGACAGGCTACTGCCGGACGCCACGTACCCGGTGCGACGAGATCAGACTGCCGACACAG
The DNA here is from genome assembly GCA_036936925.1 of Cenchrus fungigraminus. NCBI lineage: Eukaryota > Viridiplantae > Streptophyta > Magnoliopsida > Poales > Poaceae > Cenchrus > Cenchrus fungigraminus. Next base: position 45,245,677 of record CM072771.1, on the reverse strand, counting down.
CGGTAAGCTACGATACTGCAATCATATTTAATTTATATTACTATTCATTATAACATGTGCTACTAATTTCGTGAGCAGCACGACGCGCTTGCTGAGATCGTGCGGATCGCAGCGGCCGCGAGGGAGCCGTGTTTTACCTGGGGACCTCAGCAGCACCGCCACACGTACGACAGGATTCTCGATGTTGCCACGAGGTACACCGTCGTCGTTAACTACGCCGGGGCTGCAGACATTCCTCTTCTTCCGCGCCACCCAGCGTCGTCCTCGAGCTCCACCTCGACAGCTCGTTCGTACCAGGCGCCTTCCACCTTTGCACGTGCTGCTCTCTCGGCTCCGACGGCACAGCAGCAGCCACAGCCGCAGGGCCCGCACACCTACATGCAGCGGCCGTTTGTTTTCCCCGACTCAGGTACTTTCACTGGACCTTCTTTTCAACTAATGCACGGAGTTGTTATGTGTTTTTGTTATACTATTTTTTAATCGTATAGGGCGACCGCCGGTCTTTCCGACGGGACTAGGAGGTTTCACCGGGGCTCGACAGCCAGAGACGACGGCACCTAGACCGCCGGTCTTTCCGACAGGACTAGGAGGTTTCACCGGGGCTCCACAGCCAGAGACGACGGCTCCTAGACTGCCGGTCTTTCCGACGGCAGATATTCCTTCCTCGTCCACTGCACCTATTTTCCAGCATGGTAACCACCTTAACTATTATAGTAAAATTCGATAAGTACGATACATGGAAAACTAATACTATTCGTTGCAGGTTTCGACCTGACCGCGGCCTCGATGGAGTCCCCTGATGATCAGCTGGACTGGGATGAGTTTAGGGTCCAGGACTTGCTCGCGGGCGAGGATGTCGAGGAGCTTGGCGCGTCACTGTTCACACAGGCGCCGCCTCTTGGGACGCAGGAGACACAACTGCCTTTCGGACGGTCCCAGGCGGCCGGCGGAGCGACGGAGGCAGGCCCGGCGGGCGGAGCGACACCGGCTGGTGCAAGCTCGTCGCAGGCGGGCGGAGCGACACCGGCTGCTGCAGGCTCGTCGCAGGCGGTTGTTGACACATGTTAACGTATAGTTTTACTTGTCAACTAAACATAGAAAAAGGCATAAAATGAATATAAACATAGACCTAGGGGTTTATCTGACAGATTTCCATAAGTTTTGGTGAAGTTACGATTTGCAGGGGCTAAACAGGAAAACAACGAGAGTTATCAAGTCATACAACTCCAAGACGTGTCCCAATCGTACTCCGATCCAACTCCTACAAAAGAGCAACCTAGAAGTATCTCAACTGAAGAATTAAAGTGCAACATTGTGAAGAGCTCGTCGAGATGATCGAAACGGATATATCATTTGCCATATTCGGAATCCAGAATCAGAAGATATCAGTCGTAGAGCGGGGTTCCGTAAAACAGGTATAACTTCCTCATCCGGACTCCGTTTAACGCGAATTATAACTTTTCGGAAACGGCACGACGACACGCACGCACCCGTCAAAGTTGGACCTGAAGTGCTACAGTGGGATGCCGACCGGCCTCCCTACTGGGCCGATCGGCCTGCCACGGAGCCTGTCCCAGTCCAGCTTCTGGAACCTTCCTCCACCGCCTATGAGAAGCAATCTAAACCGTATATTGAGGGTCGGTTTGATCGTATGGCGGCGTGGCACCTCCTCCGGACTATATAAGCAGACCCCAGACCCCTGGTTCAATCATCAATCAGATCATCAACTCCATCGACAGGCCTCCCCTCTAGTCTCCTCAAGAGAACTAGAGATCTAGTTCTAGAACTAGAAGTAGAATTAGACAAAATGTAGAACTAGAAGCCCTAGATTAGAGTTGAGAGCAGAGCATCAAGTTGAGAGATTAAATCTACGATCCTAGAGATCTATCTAGTCTTGTTCGAGAGATTGGAGCGCGGTGATGGGGAAGAGTTGGAGGAAGCGCCGGACCTGTAGGTGTCTCCTCTTCGGCTTGTACCTGCGGGATCAAGTTCCTTCTGGAGCTTGCTTCTGAGATTCTATGGCATGGTCAACCTCTTATTTGAGTAAGCACATTGTTCTTATTATTCTTATGGTCTGCAACTCTATTTTGAGTACTTTACTTTATGTGAATATGTGGAGTAGAGGGATAGTTTAGGTATAAGTGTGGTGCTTAGATCTGGATTATCGGTGGATACCCCCTGCATTTCGGATCGTGTGGTAGAAGCGGGAAGTGACCTCGTTCCCGTCTGCCCTTTGTAGTCCACCTCCCGTCTGTAGGGATCGTAGGCCTCCCCCCTTGTTGCTGGGAGACTCCCTTTCCTAAGTATGTCTCTTTGGCAATGTCCCCTTAAGGTGGTAAGAACATAGCTTGCAAGAGTAAGAATTAGACAGCCGTAGCGCCTCCCTTAACTCTTATCTTCTCAAGTCCTTAGATACTTGCTCAGTTGGATTAGCTATACACCTCAATATACTCTCTCACCTTTCTCCCTGTGGATACGATATTTAAAACCCTCTTCCCGGGTGAAGTGCTCACCGGTATCCGTGCGCTTGCGGATTATTCTTCATAATATTTCTGTGGGCTTAACAAATACCAACAAGCATTTCTGGCGCCGTTGCCGAGGAGAACGGTTGCTGAGAGAACGTTGAAAACCGTAGTTAGATCTTGTACTATACTTTTATCTTTTTATCTTTTATCCTATCTTCCCACCTATTGCTATCTTTGTGGGATCATTTGATTCCACATTTATCTTATGCTGCACCCTAAAGCGGAAGCTCTGGCCACTAGAATCCTTAGATCCCATCCTTACATCTGGCCATGAGCTACGCCTAGGGTTGATCAAAATGATCATGAAACAATCCTTCTTAGGAGCGACATACGAAAACTCTAGTCTTCATCTTGGATGGTCCGCACCTGAAGAGATGAAGCAAGAAAGAGCCTGGGAAACCATAAGTTCTAGACTTTTACCCCATAGTTCGCCGCGGGAGCCGGATCATATCCTTAATAGGGTAAGGAATCTTTGTATCAATACCCTCTAAGGGTAGTGAATCTTTGGTCCCATCCTAAGAATGTTGTGCGCATGACCATCATGCAGTACCTAGAGAAACTTTTCTCTCCTTCTCTAAGGCAAGGTTTGTCTTTGACGAACTCAGCGGGTGGAACCCTTACACTAGCATTCTTTATAACCACCCAAAGGAAGAAAAGAAATCATCCTCTAGACAAAAAAAGGAAGTTCCGATAGCTATATCACCATCACTCCAATCCCAAGACTTAGCTATCAACCCCAAACCATCAATATGATGAGTTTGGGAAGATCATGAAACTTCTAGCTTCACAAGAGACTTCTGAGCATAGAAATCCCCTAAGGAGATAGTTTCTTAGAAAGCATCCTTATTGTTACACAAGGACATTAGGGAAACCTCAAAGATGGCATATCTAATCATGCCATAGGAAGAGAGCAAAGCTATCAAGAAGCCATTTCTGTCTCTCTCTTTCTATGTTCAGATTAGATAACTCTTCGAACCCCTCTTTAACCTCATCCTTGAGCCCAATGAATCCTCTTGTGCCCTTTTCTTGCGTCTCCTCACGACCCTAAAAGGATCTAAGGAAGACCAAAAGGAGCACATTACCTGGAGAACATCAATGAGCATGAAAGCTACTTCACAAATGGAACTTTTTCCATGCTCATTTGAGAAAACTCCTGAATTCAATTGCCATCTCTAATCTTGCCACAAGAGATCTCCAACCCCCTTATGTTTCTTTTCTTAAAAATTTAGAAAGGGTGGTTGTCGATGAATATCCCAATGGCTTGAAATCTTGAGATTAGCAATATAAGGGAAACCACTTCACCATCTTGAACCATAATTTGAAGGTTTCCCAAGGACGAGCTTTTTGTCCTAAAACAAGCACGCTAGGGGGAAATACTATAAGACTTACGTATACCCCTGCGTAGTGAGCATAGAGGTATAATTATAAAAATATTCCTTTGGGTATTCTTGTCACTAACCATTCCAGGTTTGGAGCAAAGAGAACGAAGGATGACAATACAAGGTATGTCCAACCAGTCGTTACGCAACATTGAATCACATGCATAGAAACATCGCTTGTCATGTTGCTACACTAGCTTGGTTATCTCTACCTTTATGACATGCTCACTCTGTTAAACACTGATCATGCTCTACCGTCTTTGTTTGAGTAAATCTTTATATTCTTTCATATCACCTTTGTCTACCATAGTAAGCTTTGGTTTGGAAGTACGCGCATACTTCCATTGGCTTTTAAATTGAGCGTGGTGCTTAGGTTAAATAGCCTTCCTTAATCTGATTAGGCATGGAGTCTGGTTTGGTTATTGAACTAGAATTACTTGTGTAGACAATGGTATATTTGCTAGACTAACCCCTGCAGAAAAGAATAAACTCTGAGACAAGCTTGGGGGAGGTCAAGATAAACTCACTAGAGATGAAGCAAGGCACGTGTTCTAAAAAAAGAGAAAAAGAGAGAAGAATTCCCTATGAACCAAGAAGAAGAAGAAGAGTGACGCAGACAAGATCCACAATCAGAAGCACTCACTCAAGGGAGAGACCACCACAAGGTGTCATAGTGCCATCATACTTCCATAATAAAGGAAACACCTTGAGGACCCACTTTACGTAAAAGAGGAGAAGTCTTACTTCCCCAAATCCTACAAGTGAAAGTCCCCGACCTACAAACATGCACACTAAACGAGACGCTGCCAGCTGCCACTATCCAAGCCTCCTTCAAGCAGCTGAATCAGCAAAGGACATGGGTGGCGCCATCACTAAGTGGCTATCAAGATCAGATGATGTACTCAAGGATGACCAAGCTGACAAAACAAGAAGAACAACAACACATGGAGGGAGTCTGGATGATCAACCTGATCAAATCAGACTATGAGCACCTACTCCCTTCACCACTACTGCCTAAGATGGACGACCCTGGAATGTCGACTATACACCGCTCCATCAACCAAAGAAGCTTCCAGAGAAGTTGTCCACAACACGGGAACGGACATTAACTCAATGTTAAAGATGGCGGACCAAGCCCACTAACTCCAGGATATTGTTGTGCAAGACGTCCTCATCAAGATTCAAGACCGTTCATGAACACCACAAGACCCAAGACGAACAAGACGTGGAGATGTTTCCAGAATTCACAAGCTCGGTTGAAACGGAGTTGACGAACAAGGAAGAAATTAAGAAGATTGAAGAGAAGTCCGCTCAACCCTGACCAACCGAACACTCTGTACCTACCACTCCAGAAAGGTCTCCTCCGAAGAAGCGAGCATAAAAGTATACCTTCGGAAGACCTACTGCTACCCGCGTCACCAACTAAACAAACACCATCTCCATCGGCTACCTCATCTATGCCACTCGTCGAGATCATTGAAGGCACCATGCTAGGCACAACATTCCAACGAGGTGTCATTGATGACGCACGCCATGGGAGTAAGTACCTAAACGCTCGCCGAGAGGTAACTCGGTATTTATCTGCATATTTATTTTTTGCATTTTTCATTCAGCATATTTACTTCCCCACACCTGCATTAGAAAAGACAAAAATATGTTTGCTGCATTTGCATCAGTTTCTTAAAGCCCCATGTAAGCACTCTTTATTGTGGTGGCATAAAAAAAGTATAAAAATATTGCATCCATATGTTTTTGCTTTATCATCCTTTTTGCATAAAAACACAAAAATATGTGGGCACATGAAGGTCCACGCTTTTACAGAAAAATCCAAAAATATGTGAGCACATGAAGGCTCACAACATGTTCCTAGAATTTACTCCTTCGGGTATATGCAGAATTAATATTTGCAGAGAAAACATTGAAGGAGGACCCGAAGACGACAAGTTCCAAGGACGAATCAAAGGACTACTTCAAGATCCAGCTTGGGGGAGAGCACCCCCAGTTATCACGATAAGTATTACTATCCTATCTATTTTACATATTAGCTAGTTTTTATATATGTTTGCTTTAATGAGTCTTAGTTAGAGTCTATATAAATAAGAAGAGTCTTAGAAGTTGATTTCTGCTACATGATCTCTAAAGTTAGTCCTCATGCTTGGAAATGATGAATAGTTGCTCTGCCATAGTTCCTCTTAAGTACTCAGATTCTCCTAAAGCTTTAAATGCTTAAATTGCTCTAAAAACCCAAAACCTGTGGGAAGCACACACTTGATCTAAGTCTAGGCATTCAAGGATACAGATTCATGAAAAGATGAGCTGTTGTTTATCATATTCCTAGAGATACTTGATTCCTGGTTTTTTATCTTTAGAAAATCATAAAGGTTTACATGATGAGTTCCTGTATTTATGACCCTTGAGAGCTTGTCATACACATCAAGATCATCCCACTCCACCAAATACGCTGCTTCTAACCTGGAAGTACGCATCCCCATACTCCATCAAGCTACAAGCCATGTTACAAAATAGCTCATGCAATTCTTGGATATGTCTCTCTCAATGTTTGTGTCAAAAAGATTATGAGGCTACATTAAAAAAAAAGGGGATAGAAAGAAAAAAAGTGAGACGAGCAAGGGAGAGAAATGGACAAGTGTCATACTAGGCGAGAAGGGCCTACCTCCCTAATAAAAAAATATTTTAGAGATGAATAATAGACGCGTGTCCGAGGGCGAGAAGAGCCCACATCTCTAAGGAGAGAGAAAAATGGACAAAAGTCCGGGGCGAGTAGAGCCCACCTCTCCAAGAATGTACAACCCAGATCATAAAAGTTTTTAGAAAGAGAGATGTAGTCCAAGAGCTTGAGAAGAGAAAAAGATAAAGAGGCTAAAAGCTTACCACCTTTCACCCTCATCCATTTACCACTATCATCCCATCATACACATCTTACCACATGTGACTCCACTGCTTATACCATTTACTTGAGAGGGTCATACACAGGATCTCTGAGTTTTATTTGAAAATATTGCAAAACCCCAGGATGATAGTTGATCAAAGAACTTGATACATAGTGCTTGACTTGATTGTTCTGTCTTTTAATTGCTTAAGATTTATGAAAAAGCCAAGCACCATGGTTAAAGGTAAGAGAGAGCAATCTTGTTGAGAGGAGAATTTATTTTTTTTGAAAACCATAGTATCTTTTTGAGGCGTGAAAGCATAGTAGCAACTCCTGATCGATTGCCATTTCTTTGGCTTTGCTAGGGACTAGTAAAGGGTAAGCTTGGGGGAGTTTGTTGACACATGTTAACGTATACTTTTACTTGTCAACTAAACATAGAAAAAGGCATAAAATGAATATAAATATAGACCTAGGGGTTTATCTGACATATTTCCACAAGTTTTGGTGAAGTTATGATTTGCAGGGGCTAAACAGGAAAACAGCGAGAGTTATCAAGTCATACGACTCCAAGACGTGTCCCAATCGTACTCCGATCCAACTCCTACAAAAGAGCAACCTAGAAGTATCTCAACTGAAGAATTAAAGTGCAACATTGCGAAGAGCTCGTCGAGATGATCGAAACGGATATATCATTTGCCATATTCGGAGTCCAGAATCAGAAGATATCAGTCGCAGAGCGGGGTTCCGTAAAACAGGTATAACTTCCTCATCCGGACTCCGTTTGACGCGAATTATAACTTTTCGGAAACGGCACGATGACACGCACGCACCTGTCTAAGTTGGACCTGAAGTGCTACAGTGGGAGGCCGACCGGCTTCCCTACTGGGCCGATCGGCCTGCCACGGAGCCCGTCCCGGTCCAGCTTCTGGAACCTTCCTCCACCGCCTATGAGAAGCAATCTAAACCGTATATTGAGGGTCGGTTTGATCGTATGGCGGCGTGGCACCTCCTCCGGACTATATAAGCAGACCCAGACCCCCTGGTTCAATCATCAATCAGATCGTCAACTCCATCGACAGGCCTCCCCTCTAGTCTCCTCAAGAGAACTAGAAGTAGAATTAGACAAGATGTAGAACTAGAAGCCCTAGATTAGAGTTGAGAGCAGAGCATCAAGTTGAGAGATTAGATCTACGATCCTAGAGATCTAGCTAGTCTTGTTCGAGATATTGGAGCGCGGTGATGGGGAAGAGTTGGAGGAAGCGCCGGACCTATCGGTGTCTCCTTTTCGGCTTGTACCTGCGGGATCAAGTTCCTTCTGGAGCTTGCTTCTGAGATTCTACGGCATGGTCAACCTCTTATTTGAGTAAGCACATTGTTCTTATTATTCTTATGGTCTGCAACTCTATTTTGAGTACTTTATGTGAATATGTGGAGTAGAGGGATAGTTTAGGTGTAAGCGTGGTGCTTAGATCTGGATTATCGGTGGATACCCTCTGCATTCCGGATCGTGTGGTAGAAGCGGGAAGTGACCTCGTTCCCGTCTGTCCTTTGTAGTCCACCTCCCGTCTGTAGGGATCGTAGGCCTCCCCCCTTGTTGCTGGGAGACTCCCTTTCCTAAGTGTGTCTCTTTGGCAATGTCCCCTTAATGTGGTAAGAACATAACTTGCAAGAGTAAGAATTATACAGCCGTAGCGCCTTCCTTAACTCTTATCTTCTCAAGTCCTTAGATACTTGCTCAGTTGGATTAGCTATACACCTCAATATACTCTCTCACCTTTCTCCCTGTGGATACGATATTTAAAACCCTCTTCCCGGGAGAAGTGTTCACCGGTATCCGTGCGCTTGCGGATTATTCTTCATAATATTTCTGTGGGCTTAACAAATACCAACAACGGCCATGGTGACACCGTCTCCCGACGAGCTCGGACCCCGGGTCATCAGGCCACCTGACCCCTTGACGTACGCCCGGGACCACACCAGGGCTGGTGCTAGAGCTGTTAGGCCGAAGAGGAGCCGGCAGATTTAGATGTATTAGTGTTTTGTGTCACAACACTACTTTGACCATGATCTTGTATAAACTATTTTGCATCTACTCATTGATTATAATTTTTTCTTTTATATATGCCAATTTGTGTTGTGATTATGTTTAAATTTATCATTTTCTTGTTTTTTAAAAAAATGAAAAAAATGTTTTACAAAATGAAAAATTCTCAAAAAATTAAAAATGTGGTACCGCCGTGTGGCATGGCGGCAGGCCCCTGTCACCGTGTGACACGGCGCTAGGACGTTGCCGCCGTGCCACACGAATGTGCCGCCAGACCTACTGTCCTGCCGCCGTACCCCACGGCGGTAGGGATGCTGCCGCCGTGCCAGACGGCGTCAGGACCCTGCCGCCGTGTGGCACGGCGGCAGAGGTATATTTCTGATAATTTTTGTTTGCGTCATTTATTTTTCAGAAATCAACGAAAAAATATATATATAAAAAATCGCAGTAGCAAGAAGACACGTCCGTGGCGACGGCGCGTTCTTGTTGGGTCGCTGTTGTTGTGTGGTGGTGTGAGTAAGGGAGGGCCGCAACAAATTTGGACTGGCAGCCCATTACAAAATTAGCGAGCACAATCACCTGGACCTGGACTAGGCCGGGCCGGGTCGGCCTTGCCATTCCCCCTTCTAGAACCCTTCTCCGTATCAAATCAGCCCAGCACGAAACGAATCCATCGCGAACCTCCCCCTCCCCTCTCGGCGTCTCCTTCCTCTCCGGCAGCTGCGCCGCGGGCTTGGATCGCATCCCGTCGGAGCCACCATGGTCAGTCCTCTCCTCCCTCCCCTTCGCCGCTCAACCTCCTTCTATCTCGCAGCTTGTGCGCGCAACGGTCCGTACAAAACTACCCGACTTTTTTTTTTCAATATCCTTTCCTCGCGCGTTCGCCTCATTGGGGGTCGAGGAGAGCCGCGATCCGTTGTAGCTCTGTTCCTGCTGTGGTTAGGACTGGCTTTTGCGTGATTAGGAGGCCGTTGGGTTGCGAATTAGTCCCTGGCCGTTCGAATTGGTGGCGGTCTGGGCCTGATGTGCGCGGGCGCTGTGATCGCGCAGCGCGCAACTAAGGAATGTGATTTTGGGTACATGTCAGGACAGAAGACTATGCTAATTGCTAATAGCTACCATTCGATGCCATGCTTCTAGTTTATGAAGTTCCCCATCAAATAGAAATGGAATAGTACCGAGTTGTGGATTTGACAAACTGGTCGCCAACATGCTTTAGATTATTGCAGCAGCTTACTATAGTGCATATAGTGCATCTAAGGACAGGCTAAAATTTCACATCACACTTGAAGAGGTTGGGGCAAATATATCACATGTTCCTGAAATTAAACCTTCAAATGCCCTACATGCCACTGTCTCACTAGTGTGGGTCTAGGGCCTGCCTTGTCTGGTGTAGTTTTAGGTTCTGAAAGGTCAATGCAACAATATGTAGGTTTTGAGCCAAGCCAGGTGTATCTACTATGTGTGCCATTATGTCTGCATAATGTTGGATAGATTCAGAGTTGTACACTCTCTGAAAGAAGATGCATCACGATTTAAATGTTTACATTTTGCTGTTCATTTTACATGTTCTTTCTTTTATTTTTCAGGCTGGGAAGCTTATTGCAAACCTGATTGTCATGGGCTCTACGGTTCTAGGAAGAGCTATGCTTCAGGCATATCGTAAAGCACTTGATAGTAAGTTCTGCTGCCATGAGCTTCTTCATCACCCGCACATTAGTATATGCTGGCTCCTGTTCTTTTCTAAGATAAAAATGTAGGGGTGTAGTTGGCGTCGTTCATGACCCACACATTAGTATATGCTGACTCCTGTTCTTTTCTAAGATAAAAACATAGGGGTGTAGTTGGCGTCGACCAATTTGGGCACTTAATGGTATATAGATTGCTGGGGTAAATGATAATTTTGTGTTTTACTGCATCAATGATGATGGATCAGATTTCATAAAAATGAATGACAGATAAAGTTTTGGTGCAATGAAGATAAGTTAGATTCTGTTTATCTTAGAGCAACTCTAGCAGCTTGAGTAAATTTGATCCCCTATATAAAGTTATTAGGGGTGGAGTAAAAATATTTTCATCTCTAAAACACAATTTGCTCCAGCAGTTTCCCTATTCTCCTTCCCAACAAATAGGGGGTGGAGGAGAGATACCCTCTATAAAGGGGATGGAGAGGATTTTTAGTCAATGGAGGAAAAAAGGGAGGGCTATAGGGAATCTGCTGGAGGAGATTTTTTGACATTTCATCCCCTATATGACTATTTTTTGCTATTGGGGAGGGGATAGGGAAGCTGCTAGAGTTGCTCTCAGCTCGCAGCCATTTTTATATCATGGTTTTGTTCATCAATAAGTCTCTGACGGTCTGACCCACATAAGATTTTCATATCTTATTCTATAAGATGCCTAATTTATACTGATAGGCTAAAGGTGCTTATGCTTCAAAGTGTAGCCTGAAGCAACCTAAGTCGACCAAACACATTTGAACTGCTAACACATATGCTTGAAGTTGGACTATGCTCAGTGCCCCAGATATAGTGATACAGTGGGGCTTGTGTTGGCATTAAACTTATGTACTGATTTCACTTACGTTCTAGGAATATGGTAGGGGTTTGAACTATATTTATCCAACAGAACAAGAACTTTCGTGAGAACTTTGTTTCCTCGACTTAAAAGAAAGCACTGGAATGAAGTGCCCCATGCGCTATATCCTATGAGTTCTGGTTTTGGTGATATATGAGGTTAGCCAACACAAATCCTTAAACAATTTTAGTATGTACAGACCTTTCTAGGGAATACTGCTTAAATAACCCATTGATTCCTCTATGTGGCTTGTGTGAACATAATGAACCGGGAACCTGATTTAGGAAACTATGCATTTCTTTGTTGTCCACTGAACGCCCTCTGAACAAATGGCTCCATAAGTTCAATGTCTTAGAAACACACACACAATTCTTTCACTGAGTGAAGTCATTTTTGAAGAGGGGGGGGGGGGGGTATCAGGTGTAAATATCTTTAGTTTTTGTAGCGGGCAAACTGTTTTATGTTTGCTGCCTGCTACATTATTTACTAAGTTTCATACATCTACTAAGCGTACATCTTGTAGATGAAGATTCAACATAAGGTAGCCGCAGTCACCGTACTCATTTATTTGGTAGATTGACTTATGGACTTGATAACGGTATAGGAAGTTGCCTTGCAGCGTCATCTTACCATCACTGTCACACCAATGCTTTCCTCCCCCTTATTGATGAATGGATATTACCTTCCGGTCTTCCGGATGAGTATTTTGGTACTCATTGAATTATTCTAGAAGAAACTCGAGAATTAAGTCATTTATGCATCTCTAATTTTTTGTTTCCTCCTATATTCTGCCAGATGCAAATAAAACAGGCGTGGCACATGAGGCAATAAATAATATTCGTAGAGCCAGCAAAACAATGACCGAGCAGGAAGCGAGGCAGATACTGGGTGTATCAGAGAATTCAACGTGGGAAGAGATTGTACAGGTCTGCTGCTTCGCTTACCTTCAAATTTCCTCTGATGCAGACCTTGCTGTTATTCGCACACACAACTCTGATTCCAATCTGCTAACAACCATATGTGCTATGCAGCGGTACGATAACTTGTTTGAAAGAAACGCCAAATCTGGGAGCTTTTACATCCAATCAAAGGTTCACCGGGCCAAGGAGTGCCTGGAGACCGTGTACCAAAAGGACAAACAAGATGAGCCTCCTACTTGAGACCCCGCTCGGCAACTCCAGTTGATATTCCTTATTCCTTTCGCCCCTCATCATAAGAAAAATGTACATAACAGCCAAGGTCGCTGCTGTTGTATCATTAGTGTGCAATGTGGGTGAGACCAATAAGACTGATCCGTTTAAGCGCAGCGACCAAGCACTTGCACAAGACTGATCTGTTAAGGTGTAAGGGACAGTGGCACGCGTGCCTGTAACTCTTGTTGTTTTGATCCGATGACTCCACAAAACCATATTATCTTGTGCTTTGGTTTGGTATTCCCAAGTCCTGACTCCTGATGCCATCTTATTGGTGTGAACTGAACAAATTTCCATAGTTTCTGACTTTCGAGGGCGACTCTGGATGTATACATAATGTATACATAATTGAAGGAAGGTTAGGTTGTGTTGGAATATCTGTGCTTTAGCATTGGTCGATGTCGCAGGCTATGTATGAGTACTGGAAATGTTAGCGTCGGTCCACGGCCGATCTTTGCTGTTAGGCTGCCGAACCTAACGCGAGGGCGTCTTGGCATTCATGGGCATTAGTGTGCAATGTGGACACTCGATCTGAGGTCTGATAGGTGTGTGTACGGTGTTCCAATCGTCTCTTCTGTTCCGATGTCTCCGTGCAGAAGGTTATAGCATCACACAGATGCTCGTACAGTCCTGTAGCCTTCTACTCTTTTTTTTTTCCTTCGACGTGGTGGTCGTCGGAATGGAGGCCGTCGTGATCGTGCTGGGAGCCTGTCGGGACGCGATTGGGCTGCAGTGCAAGCTGGTCACATGGTGATGGTGAAACAACGGCCTCCGTTGGGGGTGAACCAATCCTGAAGCCTGAACTGAAGCTATCCATGCGAGCCAGCAAGGCGTAGTACACAAATCATTGGTACGCTTTGTACCAGCCACGTTCCACGGGCGCGGCAAGGAGCAACAGCGACTAAAATATACCCGGGTCCTCTGAAGTCTGAACTGATTAAATGTATCGCTACAAAAGTGCTCTGGAGGCAGCTACACCGACAGAATTTTTTTGGTCGCAGTACGTATGCATAACATGTTGCTGATTTTTTAAAGAAAAATCAGAAAAATATGAACATTTCAAAGCTCAGAATCCTTTTGGGCACGCGCCATGGGTCTTACGTGGCAGCTTCGGTGTCCAGGTTCAATCTTTTTTTTATAAGTATTATACCAAGGTTTTAGTTTCAAAAGTAGGAATAAGTTAATCTATGGACCTTGAAGCCTTCAACTAATGTTTGATTATGTTTGTAGGCTTCTATAATTCGAAACCAGGGTTGCTTTTTTTTTTTGCGAATAACCAGGGTTGCTTGTTGCTTCACCTCTGACTGACCATCATAACCGGATAGCTTTAGTTCTCTGATTAGTCTACGCTGATGGTTTTGCCACATGTAGATGTCGATGCGGACATGTGGCACTAACTATAGAAAAAAGTAAAAAAAATGTTTCTAAAACGAAATGAATCCCATTCTCCTCATTTATTTATCCCGCCGCGTAGCAAAACACGATATAAACCTTTATATAAAAACACAATACAAACCGAAGCCCATCCGCGGGCCCCACGACAAATGGGCCAACGCACCGATGTCCCAGCATCTGGGCCCACGTCTCATAGGAGGCGAGAGAGAGAGAAGGAAAGGCGTGTGGGGGCGTGGGGCACCACCTCCGCCACGGCGAGGGTAGGCGATGCTGATGCCGATGCAACGCGCTGCGATCATGCGAGCGCCGGCGGCCGCGTGAGCAGTTCGCCACCTACCCTCCATTCTCTCTCTCGAAGACTTCCCCCGCCTCCGCCTCATCTCCTCCACCACCACCCCTCCCTCCTTCCCTCCAATTCACAGAACACACGCAGAAGAGATCAATTGCCACCAAAACCCGCTGTTCCCTGCGCGCGCCCTTCCCTCCCTCCCTCCTCGGAGCGAAGAGCCGGGGAACGATTCGTCTCTCTCCCCTCCCTCGCTCCCTTATCCACCCTCGCCAGGAGATCCGATCGGCCGAAGGCGGCGCGCCGGGAGGAAGAGTCGCCGCGCGGATTATAACAAGCAAACGGAGATAAAGGGATCCTCCAGAGGCGGCAAGAGGTGCGTACGATTCGATCCCCTCCCTCGCTCTGTCGGATCATGCGCTGGCTCTGTCCGCGTCTTCCGCTTGTCTCTGGATTGCAGGTTTGCTCGTTTGTTTTGATTCGGTCGTTCAGTATCAAAGATTATGCTGATTGCGTGTGCGTTTTCGTTGCTGCTCGCCGCGGAATTACGCGACATCCCACCCCGATCCTCCTGTCTCGGATTGGATTGCCATGGCCTGTGGTGGCCGCTAGCGTCGGCCCGGCACCTCCGGTTACGGGCGCATGTTTGTTTTACCTCTGTCTGTTTGTTCCAGAGCCCTTGTTTCCGTCATGGCTGCCCACCGCCATGTACAAGCTCGGCCTCTTTCAGGAACGCATTGCTCATAATTCCTAAACGAAAAATATCTAATTGAAGAGAAACAGCGCATTGCTGCCTGTACTAGTAGATTATATATTTATATGGTCCTTGCGGTATGGTCCTGGGCCGTGTATATGTTTTTGGGCGTTATACATCTATACGAGTAGATAGGTGCATGCGTATGCATGTTCAGACTTCAGAGCGGGTTGCCTAGAATAAATCATGGGAGTTGGTAACCAAAGCGCTCAATGCATGTGCTCCGTGTATACGACCTAGGACAAGTTGGTACTATTAGTGACGAAATGATTTGGGTTAATCAGTGTGGACGTCGTTTCATTAGCTATGCAGTCCAAACCGATGTTGGTAGAAGCAAGCAAGTTTCACTTTTTTTTTCAAAGTATGGTGGAGTGGACACACTTAGGTATGCTGCTATAACAAAACTAGCATTCTGCTCGCATAGGCATGGCTTGTGTTGGTAGTCAAACCAACGAAGGGGTGTCTAGTTCCCAAAAATTTTCCTAACTACCCATCACATCAATCTTCGGACACTTATTAGAAGTATTAAATGTGAATTAATGACAAAACCCATTCCATAACTCCGACCTAATTTTTCGATACGAATCTAACGAGCACCATGCTACAGTAAACAATCTTTAATGACGGATTAATTAGGCTTAATGGATTCGTCTCGCGATTTCCCGTCCATTCATGTAATTAGTTTTATAATTAGTCTATATTTAATCCTCCTAATAGGCCTTTAAAAAAATCCCAAATTGTTTTGTTTGCCAACTGTAGTCCGACGTCAAGCGTTTTTTGCCGTGGCAGCGTTGCATTGACCGGAGCAACCTGCTGGCCCTTTCGTGGGGCCGTGCCATCCTCGTCTCTTCTCCGTTCATGTCTGGCCGCCTAATTCCGGGCAGATGTCGCCGTCTGACGTCTGTGATGGAAAATAATCTCGTGTCCTCAGCACTCGTTCGTTGTGAAGGCAACGTCTAGGACGACTGTTTGGTGGAAGGCATGAAAATTTCGTGGAGCCTGTCACCGGAAATGCTACGCTTGGTCCTACTGGAATCTGCAAATGCTGTTGATGCTGGCTTCTCTGACAGACTGGGTTACCTCCGTCTGGCAGCCCAGGGAGTCTGCAGGGCCTGCACGCTGCACAGGATTCTGGGCCCAATGGATTGGAAGGTTCTCTGACACTGTCCACGTCAATCGGTGGGGGGCTCCAGGCTCCTCGTGCACGCACGCCCGAAGAGATCCACCCGGTTCCGCCGGTCTCCATGCCGAGGCTCCCTTTGACCTGTCTCTTCTCCTCTTGGAGCAAGAGAATCAGTCACATGGCCGAGTATCGTGGCAGCTCAACAGAGTCGTGCCGGCCTTAATTAGCACCCCAGATCTCCTAGGAAATGCTTTACTGCACTGCTCCCACTTCTTTTCAAGTTTCGAGAAGATCTATTTGTACAGTTTCGTCTTGTGCAGCTGTTGCGGTAGCTGATTTACCTTGATACTGTAGATTTTGCACTTGCTGACTAGTGAAACGTGATTAGTTCATTGCATAACAATCGATGCCTCTGTTCCGTCCCTGCACCCCATATTTGTTTGTGTGAGCCACCCACAGCCACATGGAGAAATGTAAAACCACGTAACGATGTGATCCACTGACCAGCGAGGTAGTGAGGCAGTGACCACCCAACTACTGTATTTTGCACAGTACCTACTCTACCTTCTTCCGGTTGTCTTCTTGCAGCTTACCAATGATTTGGCACAGCTCACCCTCCCTTTTGTTGCACGGTAGCATTCAGCCCTCCGCACTTCAAGTATATGTTGAGACCAAACATGTCCATGGCCGCCTTGCCAGACAAGACGACTAGCTTCTAACATTTTTGCGCACGGTTCAAACGGGCACTGCACCACGCTGTTTTCTTTTGGTCCACACTGACACAGGTCACGTGAGCGCTCACTGGCTTCAGAGTTGTAGTGCCCGCTCACTGGCTTCAGAGTTTGATGCCCCTCCGTCTGCAGCGGCAGCAATGTCAACTCTCCTGCACAACTGAGCGAGCTTAAAACACGTGCGCGCGCGTATCCTGACGAGAGAAGAGACGTCGAGATTCACAGCATACCTAGGGATTGTCCGCGTAACCATTCATTCATTCATGGCTGCTTCTGCACCAGCAGGCAAGTCACCGGCCGTCGCAGCTGGGGAGGAGATGTCGGACGGCGCGGGCTCCCGGACGGGCGTCCTCGGCGCGCTGAGCCTCTCGGTCACCTCATCCGTGGCCATCGTCATCTGCAACAAGTACCTCATCAGCACCCTCGGCTTCTTCTTCGGTGAGCACGCGCGTTTTAGAGTTGCAGGACTCGTTGCCAAACTTCTCTGTCTGTTACTGTCCTCATGTTTGCTCATGAAGTTTCTGAATGTCTCTTTGCCTGACGAATACATTGCAGCGACAACGCTGACGAGCTGGCACCTGATGGTCACCTTCTTCACACTGTATGTCGCACAGCGGCTGCACTTCTTCGAGCCCAAGCCTATCGACGCGCGGACCGTCATCTCATTTGGATTGCTCAATGGCATCTCCATTGGCCTCCTCAACCTCTGCCTCGGATTCAACTCTGTTGGCTTCTACCAGGCAAGCATGCTCCAACCACACTACTATTTGCTGAAAACTCAAGTGCTCTTGCCTCTGAATTTACCATTAATTGTTTCTTGCAACAGATGACCAAGCTGGCCATCATACCCTTCACCATAGCTTTGGAAACTATCTTTCTGAACAAGAAGTTCAGGTCTTCCTCGAATTCCTTGTTGCAACATTTGCGCACTGTTCCTGTACAAGTTTTTAGTTGATGAAAAATAATTCTCGACAACTTTCAATCTTTCAGCCAGAGCATCAAGGCCTCCCTCATGGTCCTGCTCCTGGGAGTCGGCATCGCGTCGGTCACTGATCTCCAGCTCAATCTCCTCGGCTCCATCATCGCTGTGCTCACCATTGCCGCGACATGCGTTGGACAGATTGTATCCTTGTGCCTACTGTTCCGACAGGAACTTGTTCTGCAGCTCAAGCGAGCTGCTAGATCTTATAGTCTCTCATGCACCCTGCATATCCACATCCCAGCTTGTCATCCTTAACCTTGTGCTGAACAAAGCTGACCAACCAAATCCAGAGGAGGCTGAAGGTGTCCTCGACGCAGCTGCTGTACCAGTCGTCGCCGTACCAGTCCGCCGTGCTGCTGGTCACCGGCCCGTTCGTCGACAAGCTCCTGACCAAGCGCGACGTCTTCGCCTTCAACTACACCGTCCAAGTCGTGGTAAGTAATAATACAGTACTGTCAGAGACTAGGACGTTCTCCTGAAGAGATTGATGTCAGCTGAGTGTAAACTAACTGATCCCACGCGTGTACATTATGCAGGCGTTCATTGCGCTGTCGTGCTCGATCGCGGTGTGCGTGAACTTCAGCACGTTCCTGGTGATCGGCACGACGTCCCCCGTGACGTACCAGGTGCTGGGCCACCTCAAGACGTGCCTGGTGCTCTCCTTCGGCTACATCATCCTCAAGGACCCCTTCAGCCTCCGCAACGTGGCCGGCATCCTCATCGCCGTCTTCGGCATGGGCCTCTACTCCTACTACTCCGTCGCCGAGAGCAGGAAGAAGACCGAGGCCGCCGTCTCGCTTCCGGTCGCCGCGCAGGTAACTAGCTGAGGCGCGCCACATTATCGTAAATATTTTGTCTGGAGCTGTCAAAATTCAGACGTGAGAGGTGACACGACGACCTGGGAAAAACGCCTGTTTGCAGATGATTGAGAAGGACTCGGCGCCGCTCCTTGGCGCCAAGGGCTCGCCACGGACGGAGAACAAGAGCGAGGAGAGCTTCGACTACATGCCTAGGACGGCGAAGAGCGCTTTTACCGGCCGGTGAGCGCGTGGCTTCTATACGTACGGCGGGTGGTAGGTGACGAGCAACACGGTCAAATGATCTGTATCGGTGGCCAAGTGAAGTTCCAGTTCACATTTTTTGCGAGATTTTACCTCAGTTGGTAGAGCATATAGATGAGAGAATGAATGTGTTGTTTCTGGATCGAGCTTTGGAATGGTGGACTGGACTGGTGAGCCATGATAGTACAAGGTGTGCAAAATCTTTCAGATTTACGCCCAAAGGAAACAGTAAGGTCGTGTTTTTCTTTTCTTTTGGCTGTCAACGCTGCAGGTAAGGTAACAAAACGTCCTTAGAGGGGTGCTGAGGTTGGTCGCAAACAGAAGATTCGGGTTTGATTTTTTGTTTGAGCGAATTTACGGGACTGGTTTAAAATACTATCTCTCCGGTGAAGTTGAGATTTGAGAATTTTCTAAGCCGGAATATGTTTTCTTCTCTTAATGAAAACCGTGAGATGGTCTAAACCTCATAGATTTAGTTATTTTAGGCAACACTGCAGGTATGACGTATGAACCGACCAAAGACACGGTTTTCTTTTTTTTATTACTCGCCGCCAAACGTCTAAACAAAATGAAGAACTACGAACAAATGTGGTGGCCCTTTTGAGCAGGCCCGACCAGGGACCAGGGTTAGCCAAACCGCAAACCGGTCGGTTTTTAAAACTAAAAAAACTGGGCTGGTAACCGGCCGAACCGCGCGGTTAGCCGAGAGGCACGGTTTGCTAGGGTCGGTTTGGCCCGGTTAACCGTAGTTTTTAGCAACCGTGCCGCAGCGGTTCTAGCGGTTACCGCGGTAACGGTCGGTTTGGCAAACCCGGGCCCGACCCAGTCAATGTAGCAGGCATGGACTGCATGTTGGCTTTGAAATACGAAAAGAGACAAAAAAAAAAGAAAAAAAGAAAAAAATGAGGAGTGTCACCGAGACACGGGTCGGTAACTACTGGCCACCCAATGCGCAATGGCTGACACCCTGTTCGGCTGGCTGGTGGCTGATGGCTGGCGCTGATTTGTTCTGAGAGAAAAGTACCGCTGGCTGGTAGCTGGTGGCTGATTTGTTCTGAGAGAAAAGTACTGTTGGCTGGTGGCTGATAAGCCAAACGAACAGGACGCTGTCGACATTGATGCGCATCATGCCATTTCCAGAGCCCTCCTAGAGTCCTAGCTAGTGGTGCATTTTAGCCTTTTTTGAAAGAATTTCAAGTTTAGATCTTTAGTAGAACTAAATGCGTTTTTGACTCTGGAGCTCGGCGCCATAACTCATGACGCCGAGCTATTAAAATGTGATATCCGAGGACTACGACGATGATTTCTTCAATTTACTTTGACGCTCGTGGTCTTCTTGGACCGAGCTAGAATAATATAGGTTCAGATAAAACTGAAAATTTTATATTTACTTCACAAGTGTACTAGTTTCGTTGTGTACTTTGCAAAATCACCATTTAATTTAAATAATACATATATGTTTCTCTATTACTCCTACAATTTCACTATTTTTTTCTCCAAATCAGGCACCTGAATTCTAAATTTGTCTCCGGACATAACCCCCAGTAGAAGTTCTATCTCAACATACAAGTCACCATATCATCTCCTACTAACTTATCCACATCTCTCACTTATAGCTATATCGTACCACTAACTCTGAATGCAAGCATATCCACGTCATGTTCACTAACCACAATTGCTACTTTTCAATATATAAAATGTAGAAGGCAACTATTTATTACTAAACAACTATTCCGGCACTACTAGGGAATCCTTCATTTGTACCGGTTTATAACCCTCATTAGTACCGGTTTCCAAATCGGTATTATTCTGCCGGTACTAATATGAAGTCACATTAGTACCGGTACTAATGTACCTCCTCCCGTCAGCCTGGTTTCTCCCTCCTCTTTCTTTTTTTCTTTTTCTTTTCTTTTCTTTTCTTTCCTTTTTCTTTACTCATTTTCTTCTCTAACTTTACATACAACGATTTCATTCAACTTCTACTCAATCACATATTTCGCACTCATCACAATCACACACATCAAAGATTTCACAAGTTTACAAGAATCACAAGATTCACCATCACAGATCCACATCAAGAATCAAATGAACACACATCAAGAATCACAATAATACATCAAGAATCACAAGAATAGATCAAGAAATTGCTAAAGAGAAGTGGGGAAAAATTAAGAACAAGAATAGGCCGCAACCACCACCGGCCCCGTGCGTCGCTCCTACCGCGCTGGATCCCGCGGCCTGGCCGCCGCCATGCGCCCGCCCGGGCCTGCACGCGTGCACGGCCGCTGGCTCCGGCCTCGCGTGCCGCCCGGGCCTGCACGCGCGCGCGCACGGCCGTCAAGGCTCCGACCTCCGTGCGCACGGGTGCACGCGCCCCGTCGCCGCCGGGCGCTCCGGCCTGCACGCGACTGGGCCGCCGCCGAGCGCCCAGGCCGGCCTGCGCGCGTCCCGTCGCCGCCGAGCGCCCAGGCCTGCACGCGCCCGGGCCGCCGCCGAGCGCCCAGGCCGGCCTGCACGCGCCCGGCCGTCGAGTAGCCGCCGCCGACCTGCAGGGGAGAGGGAGCCGTGAGATCCAGATCGAGAATGAGAAGGGAGAGAAGAAAGTGACGGGGAAAGAGAAAGAGAATGAGAGGAAACGTTTCGGTGGGGAGGGCAATAAAGAGCCGCGCGTGTGTGATTTTTTCTAAGTGTGGAAGGACAGACGGGGTGCAAAGCATTAGTACCGGGGTGTATTTTGACCCGATACTAATGTGTCTCCGTGAGTACCGGGTCTTCTTTACACCCGGTACTAATGTGATGCCCACTGTGACAACCCCATCCGAGATAATTCCGTACTATCGCCTAAACCACTCCATTTGGTCATTAAGCGATAATAAAGAATCATCTCGTTGAGTGTTACCAGGTCAAAGCCCGGTAAATCACTTGAAACACACATAGAGGATCGAAACGTATACATTAAAACTCCCACAAAGGAGAGTCCAGAGTGCCTTACAAATTAACAACAAACTTCCCCGTAGGGTCCATTATTACAAACCATGGTTCTTGACTTGAAAGTAAATAGTTCAGAGTTTATTAAAACAGCGGAATTAACTAAATGGTACGACAAGTATCATAGGAGGCCGTCCATGATACAATCACTCGTCATCATCCACCCATTCCAGCTCCCAGCCGGGTGGAATTTCTCCAGGCCACACATCACATGCATTACCTGGAAACAACATTTAAAATAGCAAGGCTGAGTATACTAATACTCAGCAAGGCTTACCCGTCCAAAAAAATAAAAGACTTTACCTCTAAGCATGCAAGGCTTTTGGCTAGTGGGTTTGTTTTGCCAAAAAGCTACTAAGTAGTGAATCCTTACTTTCACATTTTAGCTCAAGTTCTAGTAGAAGTAATCATTACTAGATAAGCAACTATTGCAATCATGAGTTGTACAAACAATTAATCAAGTAACAATATTCACAAAGTTCCATCATAAAGGGATATCATGGCCAGTAGATTAAGTAGTCTCAGATAACGGTGAGAGGCCGACAATCGATTGATTTAAACCTTGCAAGGTAGACCTAAACACACGGGAGGTGCCCTCACTAAGAGTGCTCCAACCAGGCGGTTCCCGTCATTCCTCGGATTGGGATCAGATGTTACAGTCTTAAGTACAAGGTTTACTGGGCTACGCCACCAAGGTCACCCAGTCTCACGCATGTACTCAGGTGGCGAGCCCGGGGCCGCAACCCTAAGATTAGTAGCGCAAAGTTCCCGCACCGCCTCATTAGGTACTAGGCTTACCGTGCCCATTTCCGACAAGTGCTTAGTACGTTCAAACACTTAACCAACGAAGCCACTGGACCGGAGCCCAAATCCCATGCTCTTACCACATGAGCAATCCATTAATAAATATGGTGATTCCAGAAAGGAGATCCTATTCTCGCGAGTGACGAACATCACTCGACTTGTACCGGATCCTTAGAGCATAGCAACTAGCGACCTAGCATACTAGTAAAAGATCATAGGTACTTGAGGATCATGCAACTAGGGTTTCAATTCAACTCCTGAACGTAAATGCACATAGATAAGCAATGATAAATTCAGAAGCTTAGAAGAAACACATAGGTTAATGTTTAAACCGGGGCTTGCCTTCGTCAGCACAAGCAGTCACACAAACTTCCGGACTTTGGTCCGGGTTTTGATCTGCGGACACGTAGTGCACGTCTCCTCCTGCTCTCTCGTCCTCGTCAGCCGGCACGAGCGTGTAGCTACCGTCGGGAACTTCTACACGGAGGATGCAAATGCAAGATTTAATTTACGATTTTGATTTAATTAATTACAAAACAACACATGACAACCATGGGGTGCATGGTTAACCACATTCACCTAGATAATAATACATTCAGCATACTCTTCCAATAAAAGAACAATATGCGATGCTTTATTATCTATTCTTTTTAATAGTGACTGTGTACATATTTAAATTAATTAATTAATTTAATTCACAACAGCAGCAAAGGGTGACCCTAAGCCCTCTGGCTTGCTGCACATTCCAATTGGTAGGGTCATTAGGTGTGTAGAGGTGGCTTTCCAATTAGCTTTACTATTAAACTTACAATGGCTCCTCCATTTTTAATCAACAAAATAAATTACAAAACACCATGGGTGGTGTTCACTGAGCTCATTACTTCTAACACAAGCCACTGATCACACATGCATACTTGATTAAGCTACAAAAATAAATATGCCAAATAATACATTTCTAGTCACCACAAGCAAGATAAATGCATACAAAAATAAATAAGGCACTTCTGGATCCAAAATTTCTCTCACTGTTTCTCTGGTCCAAAAAAAGGCTAGGAAATCAACATATACATCTAGGGCTATTATAAAACTTGAGATATGCAATTACTTATAAAACTAAGCATAAATCAAGAATAAATATTTATAGCAGAGATAAAATCATGGTAAATTCACCAGAGGTGTAATTCAGCATAAAAAGACAACAGACAGAAGTTGGGCACAAAAATAAATTTATTTTAAGCTATAAAATTCATTTAGACAGATTCATCATAAATACAAGATAATTCATATAAAAAGATTTACTCAGCAACTTTCTGCAAATTTTGGTGTGAAGCCTAAAAATGGTATGAAGTACAACATATCCAAAAATCAGCTCATGAACACATGTAGATTTTGCAGAACAACAGATCTAGGGTAAACTATTTTCAATTTTTCATGCAAAAATTATCACACAAAAGTATATACATACTTTACAAAAGTTGTAGTGCTATTCACAAGGAAACCAACAAAATTTGTTTTACATTTTTCTGATTTTTCTGTGAAGTTCTATGGAATTTACAAGATCCAGGCAAAACACAAAAGGGAGGGAAGAATCTATTTACAAGGAAGTCCTCGGAAAGATTTAGATCTTCACAGAAATGCCCTCAGCCACAAAATCCTTCACAACTCGGTCCCCGGCGGCGGAGGCGAGCTCGCCGCCGGCGATGTGGGACCGGGGCAGGCAAAGAAATCGCACACCCGTGCAATTGAGCTCACCTAGAGTCGATTGAAGTGCTTGGTGAGACCGGAGGCGTCGCCGGTGAGCGCCGGCGGCGGAGCAGTGGCAGCCCTGCCGCGGCGGCTCACTGTCCGGCGAGGTGAGGGGCTGCGCTAGGCGAAGTGCGGCGCAGGGAGCTCCAATGTGACCTAGGGGAGGGGCTAAGATGCTCGGACGGCACAGGGAGCGAGCGGGGCAGGGAGTTCGTCAGCGGCGGCAATGGTGGCCGCGGCGGAGCTCGGTGCTCTCGCGCGTGAGGAGGAGCGGCTAGTTTAAATAGCTGCGCGTGCCGTGGAGAAGGGGTCACGAAGTCGTCGAAGCACAGTAGGTCGTGGCATGGGGCACGGCATGGGCGCGACGACGTGCGTCGACGGCGGTCCAATGGCGGGCGGCGGGCGGCGGGCGGCGGGCGCGGCCGGTGTGCGAGCACCGCGTGGCCTGGCCAGGGGACCCACCGACGTCATGCACAGGAGCATTACAGCGCGGCTCACGGACCAACGGTCACTGGCCTGCCTCGGCGTCCGTGTACGGCGAGTACGGCGGCGGGCCGACGTGGCCGTGCGCGACGTCGCGCGCGCGTGGGGTCCTGGTGCGTCCCGGTGCACAACAGTTCGATGTAACACTGTTTGACTGCTGTTTTCTCCAATTTTTTCCACAGAAGTGGACCGAGTGGTAATAAGGAAAGTTGTAGATCTCTGATCCCTATACAACTTCTACAAAGGCCGTATAGGGTTTTTCTCAACCAATTTTGCATAAACTGCATGCCAACTTTGCAGTTTTCTGGGCGCCAATGAATAGTGCCTGCAAGCGTTGACCATGAATTTTCACACATTTACACTTCGAATTGGCAATGCCACTCAACATGAAAGTTGTGTCTCTCGACAAACTGCACAACTTTTACATTGGGAGAATTTGAAGTGTTTAGGCGAAATTTGGAGAACGCGGCAAAAGTTCTCGGGTGACATAGGAGGGTCAAGGGTATTAAGTGGGTCTTTGACTAGGGTTTTGACCAAGGTTGACCAAGGTTGATCATAAGGGGTTGTTGGTTAGGTTTTCGAGGTGATGGCCTAGGTTGACCACTATTTGACCAAGGTCAACGGGTTTGACCAGATCATTAGGGTTAATGAACCCTGATGAAAACCTGGGGCGTCACACCCACACATTAGTACCGGCCCATATTGAGCACCGGTACTAATGTGAGACATGCTCAATAAGAGCCGGTACTAATGTTTGCCACGGGATGGCTCCGCCCGCCTCTTTTTTGGCACGGGACATTAGTACCGGTTCTTGCAACATTAGTACCGGGGGCAAGCTGAACCGGTACTAATGTTAATTTTGCCCTGGGACGAAAGCCTCCTTCCCTAGTAGTGCGGTACTCCTAAAAATTATGCACATCTCAAAGCAGCCGATTCAATAAATTATTATTTTGCACACGTCCCGCATGGTCATCCGTGTTTTGCTCACGCCGTCATTTCCTTGGCGGACAACACATCTAGAAGCCGGTAGATCTCCGCCCCTCCTCCAATCCCTGCAAATGCCCAGGGAGTTCCCTCCTCCAATCGCTTACAACAGCCATTCTCGAGCAGCGGTCGTCTGGTCGGGCAGCGCCTCACCCCCCCTAGGGAGTTCCCTCCTCCAATCGCTTACAGCACCCATTCTCGAGCAGCGGTCGTCTGGTCGGGCAGTGCCTCACCCCCCCCAGATTCGTGAGGTGGCAAGGAATTTCGATGGCGCCATCGAAGGAGACGACGTCCTGAGAAACATTGGCTGGCAGGACTGAGCAAAGGGTTGCGCCTTCTCCCCCTCCTCCCTTGTCCCAAATTTCTGCGCTGGTGAAAGGTCTATGCCCTTGTTTGGGGCAAGTTGAGATGGATATCGACATTGGTTTGATTGCTAGTCTGTTGGAATGTTCAAATCAAACATAGCAAGCATGTGAAGACCGAAGCAAGACTTGGCTTGATGGACGGATGCAAGTGTGAAGAGCAAGTCAAAAGCTTTGAAGTGATGGACTGCGTGACGGTGAAGCTTGAGCAAGACTTGGCACCGAAGGACCGAAGCGATGGTGAAGAGCAAGTGAGGCGAATTGAAGGTCAATGGACTTGAAGTCTATGTGGTGGTTTGAGTGATCCAAATCATTTACGAAGATCAAGTAAAAGACGAATTGATCATATCAAGTGCCTTGGTGAATATGTCGAAAAATGCTTTCCTTTAGGGCATCAAATTGTGGAATTAAGCTAAGGTACGAAACATAGGTAGGTGATGTGTAGCTAGAGAAGTTTGAAATGGCCGGATTTAGGATTGATAGCCGTATAATAGGGACAAACATGTTTTGCATTATAGTTATTTAGGGCAGTCCCAATGAAAGAAACTGACACGATTTCCATAGCATAAGAAATCATCTATAGAAACTATCTTCCACAGTGGTAGTGTCTTCAAGTAATAATTGTTTTCTCTTTCTCTCTTAACTCTAACTTCTTCCTCCAATGAGAGAGTGACATGAGTCCCTTAGAAACTACTCCCTCCGTCCTTAAATATATGACGTTTAGGGCAACAAAATTAGTTCATTTTGACCTAATTTTGTTGCCCTAAACGTCATATATTTAAAGACGGAGGGAGTAGTAGTTTCTTCCCAGTAGTAATTTCATGGTTTCTTGGTGCATTGGTTCAAGAGAAGACTCGGTTTCTTCATGAAGAAACCATTTTCTATGATTCTTCATCTCTTTCCTTATTAACTAGGCTGCCACATCACCATTTCAATTAATTGACAAGCTATTTAAGAGAGATAGAAACTATCATTAATGCATCATTGGGAGTGCCCTTAGTGCCACTTGTGAGCTCTAACCTTGAGATACGTTTAGTGGTAAGTGGCGGTTGAGTTGAAATCCTTGGTAAAAATGTTTGAAAAAGCTAATAGTGGAATTTTAACTTTGAGGGGGAAAAAAATCGTTCGCTGGGCCGGCCTCCGTACCGAGTACCGACTCGGACTCGAACGCTACCTCGTTTGCGCTTGCCTATATATATTCAGAAACGGTGATGTCCAAGGCCGGCGAACCCGGCGTATGGCATATCGCAAATTCGCAACTCGTCGTAACAAAGGTCCATCGCGTCGGAGTCCATGGCGGACTCCGTGGAGAAAGAAGACAAGGAAGGGCTGGCGCGCAAGGCTCACGCGCTCGCCGAGAAGTGCTTCCTCGCCGGCAACGTCTTGGGCGCAAGGCAGTGGATGCAGTCCGCGGTGAGGCTGGCGCCGGACCTCCCCGGCACGCCGCAGATCGTAGCGGCCTACGACGTCCACGCGGCGGCGGCAGCCCGGAGCCCCACTGACTGGTACGCCGTGCTGGGCCTAAACCCCGGTGGTGGTGGCGGCGTCACCCACGACGACATCAAGAAGCAGCACCGGCGGCTCTGCCTCCTCGTGCACCCCGACAAGAACCCCTGCGCCGCGGCCGACGGTGCGTTCATGCTCGTCCAGGCTGCCTCGCGCGCGCTCTTAGCCAAGTACCCTCCTCCTGGCACCGCGGCGCCCGCGCCGCCGCCGCCGCAGCAGCGCCAGGCCGTGCCACCGACTCCGAGGGCGCCGGAGCCGCAACCGAGGCCGCGGCGGCCTCAGGTCGTGCAGATGGCTCGGAGACCGGCACCGCCGCCGACGCCGAGACCTGCGGCGCCGATGCCACCGACCTACTCGCAGCGAGCCAAGCAAGCGGAGCCGGCTCAGAAGGGCAGGCCGAGGAGGGGTCCGACGCCTCCGAGGCCCCGGTTCACTTCGCCGATCGCGGACAAGTGCCCGGTCTGCGGCGTGAAGGTCATCAACGGCGGCGGGAGCTATTTGCGGTGCATCAACTGCCAGTGGAGTCCGGTGGACGGCAGGCATGACGACGACTATGGTGACGACTTCTTCGACTACTAGGTGCTCAAGGTCTTCTTGGATCGAACAAGAATAGAATAGGTATCGATTTGGTGCTGGGAGAGACGTGTGTTTAGGGTTCATTAGCTCACTCTGTTTATTGAACAATTCTTCGTTTTTTTTGTCTACGCTCTGTAACATCGGAAGCGTTGCTACTTATTACAAGCAGCAATGTAAGCTTGGAATCTTCAGATTTGCAAGAAAACAAAATTTTCCATAAAGATATCTTCTGCTATTTGAAGTCTTTGATTGCATTTCTTCTACTGGGAAAAGATATATACTGCACATTAGGCTGAGGGCCCTAAAACTTGTGTGCTTGTAAACATTGATTGATGATTTTTCTTTTTCGGTAATGAAAATAAGACTAGATCAGGGTTCCTTGTTCTCTTGGGAAAGTAGCACGTGTTAAAGAAATTTGTAAGGTTTGAATCATATTTTCATATGATCCTTTTTGAACAAAGACTTTGACATCCATAGATCTTATGAAATCCATGGTTTGTTCCATAGGATCGAATTTTAGGGAAAATGTAACATTATGTCTTGCTATGTTTTTTTTTGTGTGTTTTGTATTTATTATGATCACGCCACATGAAAGTTTCTTATTTTAAAATTTCATATCTAATTTCCAGCGTTTTTCATTCCTGTGGAATAAGTTCACATATGGTCCACACGCTATTTAGTTTCCGAGCGGTCAATGCAGCTCAGGAAATTGCGTATATGTATCCAAGTATCAGATTTGCAAGAAATTAATTTATTTTCTAGAGCCGAATAACTCACCATCCAACAGGTTTGATTCCGTGGTGAAATCGCTTGCAAATAGGCACATATGATTTATATCTGCATGCCTAGTCCAAGGCGAATCAAAAATAGGGACAATAGTAACGGAAGATGGCTGGATAGGATACATTAGATTCCTTGGTATATAAAAGAGGTTCCATTAACACTTGTACAACGATTTATTACATTTTATTAAATGTTGTTAATGTAACGCTCAACTCATAACACCAAGCAAGAGCTGTTCAGGCAAATCGCTCGAATCTGGTTACCACACAGGAGGCATGAGCGTGAGCTAAACATTTGAAGTAGCATTTGATTGTACATAGTACAGCTCAAGCAGCAACTTTGATAGAGCTTGGCATTTTTACAGCCAGAAAAACGTCACAATTTAACAAGACAAAAAAGACGCCTTTGGTTCAGGAAGGCTGTGAAGGTCCAGCCAGCCAGTCCACAACATTGTGCTCCATCATGCACTTGCAGGGTTCTTGAGGGTTAATGTTGTGCTCTCCACAGTTGGAGCAGCCTACGAACTCCCCAAGCTCGAATTTCGAGTTCCAGAGGAAGACCTTGAGCCTCGAAGCTTCAAAATAGGATATCTGATAATTTCTCTTCCTAAGACAAGAGTAATTCAAGATGCAAAACAAGCAGTATAGTAACCCTACTACACTCATTCCAGACTTCATGTTATACACAATGGGTCAATGGTGCCTCCGA
Source organism: Cenchrus fungigraminus (assembly GCA_036936925.1). Classification (NCBI taxonomy): domain Eukaryota; kingdom Viridiplantae; phylum Streptophyta; class Magnoliopsida; order Poales; family Poaceae; genus Cenchrus; species Cenchrus fungigraminus. The sequence goes on along the minus strand of CM072771.1, from coordinate 45,215,794 downwards.
TACACTCCATTCGAATAGTCCGGCACATTCCCATCTCATAGGTCATAGCATTGAGCACAGAACATCAGTTGCATAGAACTTACATTTTAATGTCTGAGAAAGTCAAGTTGCTAGCAACCTACCTTGCTTGCGTTAACTTATAGGGGCATATCAAACTACATCAGTTACTACTTTCTGATAACTACTAACCCAAGGCTCGAGAACATCCAGTGAACTTGAAGCGCCATTTTGAACCTCCCGCACTTCCCCAATACAGATGCACGGCACGATTATGGGCTCAAAAGCGAAGGTGCATCCCTGCATATAAATTTGATTAGAACTACAGCTGTGAATGCATTTTTTTAACCAAATTCACGTTTCACCTAATGCCTGATATTTCCACCTATGTTGCCAAGTTTTACAGGAGACATCTTAAGGGGTCCCAACCCAAACGTTATGAGTTATGACGACCCCTCCAATAAAAATCTTAAGGGGTTACTATTTACTAGTATCACCAGCAAGGATACCAGTCTAAGCTTCAGCAAGCCTACTAGGTTCAGCTCGATGTAAGATGAAGATTGATTTAAATAATGTACTGTTAGCTCAATATGAGCCATGGAGTGGCATATTTTAAGGTCACCCTAACTGACACAAAGAAAAACAGAGATAGTAATAAGCATAACATGAGCATGATTGATAACAAACCTAAAATTGGTAAAGGATAGAAACATATACAAGTAGATACGACCTCTTCAAACAAAGAACCATTTGAATTGATCAAATTGGCAAATGTAGTGCTCACAAAAGATAGGCAATAAGGTGTATAGAAGAAGGAACAAAAGATAGACCAAAATAAAATGGGTGAAGTCGAAAAAGGCTGTACATGTTATAATCTGAAAGGAAGAGATCATTAGGGGGTTTGGGAATGGAATGGCAACGCGACCTAAGATAAAATTTCCAACATTTGTAGTTTACTTACAAAAGAGGCAGATAATGAACAGCAAGCAGAACTGCAGAAGTTTTCTGGTCCAGCTAAAGATTCAGGATCAGGTCCTTCAGGACATTAATGACAGGTCTAACTTATTTTTATCTTCAAGCATTTTCTAGTTACAAAATATTCATTCTCCAGTTAATTGTCAAAACTTGGGAGCATGTTATCCCAAAAAATACACCTTAAAATATAACAGGATGACTAACAGCTAGAGGGCCATCTAAAAGTGCAAACATATACCACCGACAAATTACTTGCTAGACAGGTGACAACATACAAGCTACATTGCAGCATTGATAAACTGAGTGCCGCAAAATATGTAGCTTACTTCTACATGAACAATTAGACAACAAACTATTGTTAACATAGGCAAAATAAATACAATAAAGAACCCTGCATTGACAAGCATTATGACCTCAAGCTTACCACTTAAAACACATGGTTTTGCCGATCGTGGTGAAAAGCGAAAGTATGGGCAAACACTATAGTGACACTAGTCCAAGCTACATTGCAGCATTGATGAGATAAACTGGGTGCGCCAAAATAAGTATCTTACTTCTACATGAACAACTAGACAGCAAACCAATGCTAACATATGCAAAATAAAAGAACCCCGCCATGATAAGCATATATGACCTCAAGCTTACCACTTCAAACACATTGTTTTGCCGATGGTGGTGAAAAGCGGAAGTATGGGCAAACACTATCGTAACACTTGTCCCTATCCATCGTGCAGACCATCTCAAATTCAGCAGTCTTGACATTCAGCGAGTAATAATCTACTTCTTCAGGTTCCCAGTCAGGATCCTCTTCATCATCATCATCTTCTGGAATGCCTCGAAGGAAAATAAACCCCTCAGCTGCACCTAAAGTGAAGTACTCATTATGGTCGCTGGGCAATTGTATAATATTCTCCGACAGGCGTTCATTGGGAGATTCATGGTCACTTTGTTTTGCGATGCGAGAGAAGCGAAACTTTCCATTTCCCAAGTATTCACCAACAGTGAGCATCCCAGGGGTCCCTTCTCTATCAACTGAAATGCAAGCCCGAAAGCCGTCCTCCACACGATGAGCATAGTTGATAACAGATAACTCCATCTTGAGGGCATCAAGCACGAGAATTTTGTCCGCCGAAGGCACCGTCCAGTAGAAGCAGCCATCAACATAGTCGAAGCACCCCAGGCCATATAAGTTTGGAGGCTTTTCTGTGCCCAAAGAAGTCCAGTTTGAAGATGTAGCGATTCCCCATTGCCTTGTCACAGAAGAGAAGACCAACACGACCAGCTTGGTTTCATACCCCGCCACGCATATCACCCTGAATGATGTATTCACCTCATCCTCTCGGGAGGGAGCAAGGCAGAGCCCAAAATTAACAAGGCTCCCCTCATTGACGGTTAGGTCGTCAGGTATAGGTGGGAGCAGCATGTATCGCTTGAACAGGGGATCGCACACGGCGTAGTTCATGAAGCAGGGGCGGATGAAGTCGCCGCCTTCATCGGGGAAGTACTTGGACTGGATGAGGACACGACCGTCGCGGGCGTCCAGGGGGAACCAGCCCCAGGCTTCCCCCTCCGGCACCGGTGGCACGAAATAGTACTCGAAATCGGCCTTGCGAGCGAGGGCGAGGGCGCGCTTGGCGGAAGGGTGGGGCTCCCCGACCCCGGCGGGGTAGAAGCCGTCGTAGCAGGCCAACCCGAGGAAGGGAGGCGGACGCCCGGTCCGGCACTTTTTTCGGGGTGGGAATGCGGGCGAGGTTCCCACCGAGGAGGCCGTCGGCGAGGGCGGTCGGGAGCGGCGTCGATGGCTGGCGCTCGATGGCGCCAGCGACGGTGCTGGCGACGGCGACGGCGAGGCCATGGCAGGCAAGCCGACTGCCGGAGCTCGATGATGGGGCAGGACGAAAGGGGTCGATGGGTTTGGGGTTTTTCGGGCGATGTATTGTGGAAGTGGAATTTTATCAAAATAACCTTTCGCAGAAACTATTTTTACATTTGGACCCCTGACGAAACTTATTACAAAAATGGATCCTCTACCTCGGCGCTGCTCCCCTTAACGCCGAGGGTCCGTACGTCGGCGTGAGGCCACCTGACGCCGAGGCTGCCACGTCAATTCCAGCGTGGACTCGCCTGTCGCGCTGGCCACAAAGCTCGGCGTTGAATCTCTTAACGCCGAGGGGGAGGCGCTCTAGGCGGCGTTGCCGAAGCAGGCGGCGACGATCACGACGGGCCCGAAGCGACGAGCGCGCCGGCGACCGCGCCGCCCACGATCTGGCCCTGGCCGCCGGAGAGGTAGACGGTCAGGCCGGTGGCGGCCGGGGGCGCCGGCGGCGAGAGGAAGGAGCCGCAAAGCGAGAGGATCTCGAAGCGTCCGGCGAGGTTGACGGCGACGCCAGGCCCGGCCTCGGCTGCCGGATGGAGACGTTGGCGACGGTGTCAGCGCCGCTGAGGACGCAGACGCCGACCTGGTGCTGGCGCCGGCGCGCGAACCCGGCGACGCTGTCGACGACGTCGCAGCGCGCGGCGACCTCGAGGACGTGGGCGCGCAGCGCGCTGGCGCTGGCGCTCCTGATTCGTCGGCGTGCCGCCTCTGCCGGAGAAGCAAGCGGGCGGCGCAGGGCTCAGGTCCGGCGGCGCAGGGCGACGACGACGAGGTGCCGGCCGCCGGTGCACACCGCAGCGGGAGGCAAGGACCGCTGATGTCGCAGCCGCGCCCGCATTCATGGCCGCCGTCGCGGACGCGGGTTCCAGGGGAGCTACGGCGAGCTCCACTGCGAGCTCCGGCGCTCCCCGGCAGAAGCTGAGGCGGGGACGGCGACTGCGGGTGATGGGGTCGTGCGAGGGCAGGGCTGCCGAGGTGCAGCCGTCGTCACCGGATGTCGTGACATACCGTGCGAGCATCTCCACCAACACACCGCTCCACGAACCCACCGTCTCCATCACCTACGGCGGCGCACACCTCGGCACGGCGCGCCTCGACGCCGGCAGCCAGCCCGCCACCTCCTGCCGCCTGCTCCACCTCCCAGCGCGCCTGGACGGCGTCGAGCTCACGCACTGCGCGGGCTCCATCCTCTCCGACGTCGCACGCCGCAACATGGAGGTCGACGCTGCCGTCGAGATTGCCGGCAAGAGCTGAAGCTGTTGCTCGAAATCGTGTGGCGTGCAGGCGTACTAATCACTCAAATCGATACCTTACACCAGGAAGTAAGGTCTAGGATACCCAAAATCGAGATGAAACAGCTAGAATTGAGGATACCCACAAGGATCAGTTCGCCGCCGCCAAGCTCAAGCTTGCTGCTGTCCAAATCGAGATTCTTGCCATTGGACGCGGCTAACCTGTTCACTTCGCGCACTTCGCGGTCGCCAGGGATTGCGCGTTGCCGCACGAGCTCCAACACCTCTCCCGCAAGCACCGAGCACCGAGCTTGGAACACCTGGAGAGCACCGAGCGAGCTTGACGCGGGGAGGAGGCCATAAAGGGTGCGTTTGGGCACGGCTGTGGCTGTGGCAGCTTCAGCTGTGGTTGTGTTGGTGAAGCGGATTAGCTAGTGAATCTGAATCGGTTTTAGAGAAACGTTTGGCAAAACAGCTTCTCCTGGCTGTGTAAGGTGGATAAGAGAGTGAAATGTCTATATTGCCCTTCCCTCTTTTTATTTCCCTTTTTATTTTTCTATTTTCTTTTTCCTTCCAATTATTTTCTCCTTTTCTTTTTTTTTCTCTCTCCCTTATTTTCCTTTTCTTTTCTCTTCTCTTCTTATCCTATCCTCCTCCATCCATATCCATTCACTGCCTTTCCCCGCTCTCCCTCACGGTCCGCACCCGTCGGCCACGCAGGAGGCCTGGGAGGAGCTCGCCGGCGGCGGCCTCCGGGGCGCCCGCCTTCGACCTCGCCCGCCGGCGCCTACTCCGCGCCGCCCACCTCCGGTATCGCCCGCCGCAGCGGCGACCTCCCTATCCACCACCAGCGCCGCTCCCGAGCCCCATCCCCTCGTGCGTCGCCGGTGGATCTCGAGGGCCGCGCCGCCACCGGTGGATCTCGAGGCCGCACTGGGCGGCTGCCATCGAGGCCGGGCGCGCCGTAGCGAGCGCCGGCGGCCTCCTCCGCCCCCAGCACTCCTCTGCCCCGCCCTGCAGCTCGCCGGCGGCCGCCTCCAAGCTGCCTGCCTCCACTGCGCCCGCCAGCCGCCTGTGGGCCCCCGAGGGCAAAGGTTGGAAAGTGCAGGGCGAAGTTGTCGGGGAAGCGGGCGAAGCTGCGTTTTTGCAGCTTCCCCTCGGCGGAACCGCGCCAGAGAGCGGGTTTCCCGGGTGATTCGCGGGCGCAGCGGTTTCGGGAGGCCGTTTGGCACAGCTTCGCCGGAAACAGCTCCCGAAGCTGCTCGCGAAGCTGTGCCAAAGGCACCCAACTCTAGTACAGGTGAGCTGCGGCGGACGGTGAAGTTAAAGTTTGAGGAACTGTAGCTCGGCGTTAGGAGACGCAACGCCGATTAAACATACCTCGGCGTTAGGAGAAGCAACGCCGAGCATTGGGGGGTGAGTCCACGCTGGAACTGACGTGGCAGGCTCAGCGTCAGATGGTCCCACGCCGACGTATGTACCCTCGGCGTTAAGGGAAGCAGCGTCGAGGTAGGGGTCCATTTTTGGAATAAGTTTCGTCAAGGATCCAAATGTAAAAATAGTTTCTGCGAAGAGCTATTTTGAAAAAATTACAGTGAAAGGGGTGGGTCGTGGTCTCGTGGGGAGTGGCGGCGTGGGAAAACCCTAGCGCACGCGGCGCTGGTCACTGGGCTTTTGGTCCGTAAATGGGCCGAGCGGCAGATATCTTCTATGGGCCCAAGAAGCGAAGTCAAGTAGGGGAGGTTGTTGGTGGTTAATACACCAGCCAAACCTTTTTTTTTGAAATTAACCACCAGCCAAACTAGCCACGATGCGGCCGCCGCAGATGCCCAAGGGGTTCGACCCCGGCGACCCCGTGCCTGACGTGGCCGGCCTGCGCGGTGCCCACTTCGCGGCTGTCGTCATGGAGCCAGCGCCAAGCCCCGCTGTGGCTTGTGGCTACACCTCGAACCCAAGCCGCGCGGAGAAAGGAAAGAATGGCACGTGCGCGCCGCCGCCTCCCTCTCCACCTCCGTCCGCCCGCTAATGTGAACCCAAGACGCACACGATCTGCACTGCATCCGCTGTTGGCCGCCGCAGCTTCCACCTACGGCCTTGTTCGGCTGACAAGGTTCAAACCCCCGGGAGGTTTTAACCCAGGGAGGGATTGGGTGAATCCCTCCCATATCACCCCAACCCTCTGGGGAATTAATTCTTTCACCCCCCCCCCTAATCCCTCTCTTCAATATGTGTTCGGTTTTGACTGGGATTTGGCAGGAGGTCTCCATGGGTCTGAATCACCATACATCAGACAAAGGCAACGGACATGAAAGCTGAAGGAGGGTCTTCATGCACGGTAACAGAATACAAAAGCTGACAACTGATGCTGCTAACAATTTGGGAATTCAAAATAATATGCACTGAAATCATAGATTATAATCAGTAGACAAGTACTAGTTGTTGAGACCTAGGACAGACATTAAAAAAACTAATTTCAGAGTTCAGAGTTTGTGCTCCCATCAAAGCTGAATGAGTTCAGAGCAGGATCGACAAAATCAGGAACTTTGCACAGAGTTCAAGATCCGCGGCAACTTGCAAAGAGAGTGCAGCCCAGTAGTCATAACATGCACACAAAGTGAAGGACAAACATTTTAGGTTACACATAATTCAAATATCTTGTCTAAAAGTTGCTTATGCAATGGCAGTTTGTGCTCCCTCCTCTTCACCAGCACCAAGCCACCAACACCACCTCCTCAAATCTCACTGTCCTACATTGTGCATCCTACATTCTCCGCATGTGCTGCCGCCTGACAAACAAACAAGAGATAACAAGTAGGTGTCAATCAGAGCTTATGAGTTGAAGATACTTTCAGTGAGATGGTTGGACTAAATATAGCATAATTAATTAGGAAGAGAGTATTGCTCATGATGTAACTAGGAAGAGTTTACATAAAAGCACATGAATGAGGTCATTAGGAAAAAATTATAAGTAGTCATTGTAATCAGCACAGAGCACATATGACATTGGTGCAGACTTCTGAACTTTATTATAATTATATTGCAACCGACTCAACTTCAAGCCATTGCATGAGTTAGAGAGAAATGGATGCTGCATCACCTAGCTGCTGCTAAATGTCATGAAGTTTCAGGGAACAGAAAATGACATGTTATATATCAGCAGTGCCGACAGAAACTATGCTGAACCTTTGTGCTCATCTTTCAAACATCAGTGCTTTTCATCATGCATCATCCAATCAAGAGATAATTTACTCGAATTTGGTTCCCAAATAGCCTTATTGAACATGCATAGAGGTAAAAAATCTGGGAAACAAGCACCAAAATCTGGAAATCTGGGAAACAAGCACCAAAATCACCAGCATGCAGGCACACACTATTCACAACAATTGCTTCACGAAACTAACTTCACAACAGTTGCATTTGCCTTCACTACGAAACATCTATTCCAGAATTTCTCACACAGTGTCACCAGAAATTGTAAAAAAATAGCATGTTGAACCAAATAGAAGGAATAGCTCCAATGAAGAAAAATCTAGCAACACCTGATAAACTACTGAATACAATTACAATCGAAGACCTATGAAATAAGAAAGCTAAGAATCATCATAGAAGCAGTAGCTCAACAGGAGGATAATAAGCTATCCAATAATCCAAATACGTTAAGTTTGGGGATACAAGGATTACACAGATTTAATTTTTTGCGAATCAATATTCAGGCGAATCACCACCGGTTCTTGCGAATCAAGAATCACCACACAAATCAAGAATCATGTGTCATGTGTGTACTTAGACTGTTATCTATCTGATACCTAGATCCGGACATGTGCAACAATAACGCTAGCCCGTAGGAGAGAGAAGAGGTGAAGGGTGAGGATGGGTGGCTCACCGGCGAGAAGACGACCGCGGAAGAGCCAGGCTGTTGAGGGGAGAAGGCCGTGCCGGCGTCGCCGCCGCCGACCTATCCATCGCCGCTACCGGGAGGAGACGCCGTCGGGAGGGGTTGCCGTCGGGAGGGTCACCGCCGGGAGGGGTCGCCGTAGACGCCGCTCGCCCGTCGTCCTCGTACTGATCCGCTCCGCCGCCGCCACCACCGCTCGCCCTCGCTGTTGCCTCTCCCCTCGCGAAGACGCCGCCGCCCGGGGTCAATTCCACGACTCGAGAGGAGATGTTTTCTTCCCGGGCCGGAGTGTGAAGAGAGGGTGGGTTTGGGCCGGTATTGGATTTCGGGAGGGGGTTAAACGAACGACCATTTTTGTTGGGGGGCGGTATTGATCCCAGACCGGGTGTCCCCCGTGGGTTGGGCCGCATTCCCGGTCGGGAAGGGGGCAACCGAACAAGGCCTACAGAAGAGCAACTGCTCCTCCTGCGGCTACCCCGCCCATCCGCAAGTGTAAGATCCTCTCTCTCCTCTCTTGTGCTGTTTTGCCCTGTTTGTAATATGTTGCTGCCATATATTTGAGAAAATTGCAATTTTGGGTCTCCAAACGTTGCGTTTCGCAGTTTTGCCATTCCTAACGTCGTGTTCGTAAAATTAGGCTTCGAAACGTTGGTGGTCTCTTGTAAACCATACCCTTTGGGTGTATTTTCTCTTTTTTTCTAATCAAAATATATGTATTTTCTAATTGAAAGAACACTTTTGCCCCTAAGCTCAACGGTTCGCATCGGTTGTAATTGAAAGAATCAGCAGCAATTTTCTTTTCTCATCGATAGAGCCCTGCACACGCGCATGCATGTGGTCGAATTCAGAATTCTGGAAGCATCACTTGCTGCTGATCCTTGAGAAAAGAAAATTGTATATCGATGCCGGCTTGCTTACGCTGGAGATGTTCGTCAGACCGACTTCGATATCCAGCGCCCGGAGCTGTGGGCAGTCGTCGCGGGTGATCTCGTAGTGCCTGCTGTGGTTGTCGGAGTGGAGCGGCCTCTTGCTCATGAGGCTCAACGGCTTGATGTCCCACATGGACTCGCCGCCGCCGTGGCTGCCGCCGCCGCGCGGCACGGCCGGGGCGGCGTCGAGCGGCGCAGCACCGGGATCGAGCGGGCTGGCGACCGGCGGCGCGTCGGCGTCCGTCGGTCTCGCGTCTAGGGTTCGTCGTTTCGACGCGGTGGTCGAATGCGAACAGCTCGTCGATCGTTTCAATTACAACCGATGCGAACAGTTGAGTCTAGGGGCAAAAGTGTCCTTTCAATTAGAAAATACATGTGTTTTGGTTAGAAAAGAGAGGAAATACAACAAAGGGTATGGTTTAAAAAAAGCAAACGTTTCGAGATCCTTTTTTACAAAGACGATGTTAGAAATGACAAAACTGCGAAGCGCGACGTTTGGAGACCCAAAATTACAATTTTCTCCATATATCTAGATGGCCAAACAGTGTGATTTGGTATGTTTTATTATGAACTTAAAACTGGATGAGCTTTTGAACGTTGTCACATATGTAGTAGCTTTCGTTTTAGCTTTGTATGCATATCTGTTTATTATTATTATGCTACCATCTTATGCGCTTTCTGCTTAATGTGCTACTGAATTTGTTCCTGCGGGAGATGATGAAGAAAACATTCACTACCAGGGGAATGAGGCTTTCGTCCCAGGCGAAATTTAACATTAGTACCGGTTTTTTTCCCGGTACTAATGTAAAGTAGCACCGGTACTAATGTCTCGTGTCAAAAAAGAGGGTTGCGGAGCCATTCCGTGACAAACATTAGTACCGGCTCGTATTCAGCACCGGTACTAATGTGAGCGACGAACATTAGTACCGGGGCTAGATATGACCCCGGTACTAATGCATGTGTCGTCCGTCCCACCTCACGGCGCCGTCCGCTCCAGCAGAAAAAGTGGGCCCCGCCCGTCCTTATCTCTCCACCCGCCCGACCTTATCTCTTCACCACGCACATCTCTCCACCACGCACGCCCCTTCTTCCTTTTTGTAACTCTTTCTCTTCTCTCTATTCTCTCAAGTCTCAACTCTCATCTCTCTTTCTCTTCGATCCAGGGACCAGCTGCTCGCGGACGGGGAAGCGGCCGGGGGTGCGGGCGGCCGGGCGCGAACGGCCGGCTGGACCAGGACGGCGCGCGGCGGCCGGGTGCGGACGGCGTGGAGGCGGCCGGCGCGGAGGCCGCCAGCGCGCGGAGGCGGCCGGGCGCGGAGGCGGCCCGCGCGAGGGGGCCAGGCCGCCGGCGCGGGCAGGCCGCGGCGCGCGGCACACGGCCGGGCGCAAGGCAGGCCGTTCAATTTTTTTTATTTTTCTTGTGTTTTTTTATCAAATGAATGTTTTGTAACTTGTGAATCTTATGTGAATTGATTCAGTTGAATCAATTGGTGTTGTAATTGATGTTTTTATTGTTGAATCTATATGTGTGTGGGAATCTTGTGTGATTGATTGGTGAAGAATGGAAGAAAATAAAAGAAAAGAGAAGAACAGCAAAAAAGAAAAAAAAACAGGGGACGGACGGGGAGGGACGGACGGACGGACGTTGACGGAAGTAGACATTAGTACCGGTTCCTTACCCTGGTACTAATGTATTCTAACATTAGTACCGACGTGATAATACCGGTTTCAAAACCGGTACTAAAGGGAGGTTTAGAACCGGTACAAATGACTCTTTCCCTAGTAGTGATTGGTCCGTGTTTCTGATTATGTCTGACTGACAACAATGTTTTCTAAGCTGATCCCAGTGTGCCAATTGCTGATTTTGTGTTACTTTAAAACAGTTGATTCGTATGAATCATATTATATATTGTGCTGCTGTTCACACCTTGTATGTTTGGGCATTGGCCTCATCTAGAAACCTCATTGTATGCACTTTTTTTGTATTATATGCTCAACCCTGATTTCTTTAGTAACTACTGAATGAAAGCTATGATGAATCATGAAAATTATATTCGCATGTCAGACTTCAGAGATGCCTTGGCATTAATGAGAAGATATTTCGTGTTCTGAGCAGTGAGCATCAGTCTACTAAGTTCTGTTTTTGATGGGTCACTGGTTTCTTGTATTCAACAAAAAAATGTTTCTGCTTAGCTCCTTGATTGTTCTGGCTCATTTTCTATCAATTGGCACTTAATATCATAATGCTGATTTTTGTATCACTGCTTGAGTTTGCACTACATCTAAACACTCACTTATGTCGTTGATCAAGTGATCAGCAATTTACTGCTCCAACGTCATGATTGGAGTTATTCTCCTATGATGCCCATGTCTTGAGTCTTTGATGATTCTCTCTATCCTTGTACGCTATATTCTAGACAGTATTATGTTAAACAAAACAATGACTGTCACTTTTCTGTTTGAAAAATTCAAGCATTTAGTAGTTGAGCCTCATAGCACTGAATATTCTATTTCGGTATTGTTATGTCAAGATAGCTAGGTTTTTCTTGCCTGTTTCTGTGGTCAGATGATGAGTATTTAACTGCAACAATATGACAGGATTATTCTCCTGTGATTCCCTCGTTTCAAGTCTCTGATGACCCTGCCATCATTTTTTGGATTGTGTTTGCATTCTATCTGTTTATCTTCTGACTTTGCCTTCTTGGTGCCTTCACATATTTCTATTTAATTTGTTTGTCTCATGGGATTAGGTTTCATGATTGTTTGGTTTCTAAGCAATTGAACTGCATTGATTGGAAATCCTGTAAATTAGTTTTAGGATTAGAAGCCATGTTCCATTCAGCTTCATAAGCCTTGTAACCTGCATGAGCAAAATGTTAATATAGTGGTCCATGCTTTCAGACAACTGGTACCAGAAGGATGAGGTACATGCTACAAGTGCCTTGCCTTTTCAAGGGCAACTTCAGAGAAGGTACCTTTCTTTTGTTGTTTGATGATCCCTGCATTTTGGCTTGGGAATTCTCATCTTTCTTTGTCAAACCTGAGTGGCTTAATTTGAGTGGTTTTGTTGACCTCAACCCAGGGACCGAGGCTGCCCCAAAGAAGAGTGCCGCCGCTGCCAACTAAGTCTGGATATTGCCATCAAGAACCTGAGAAGCTAGAGCTTGGAACTTTTTTTTATTGAATTGTACTTCTAAACTATTTAGCCCTATAGTGCTTTGAATCGAAGACGCCCTGGTGGTTTGATGTATCTTTTTTGGCTATAGTATGGTTTATTTGGTACCCCAGTTTGATGCTCTTGCGATTATCTTCGCTTGAAAACATGTTGTGCACGTTTGGGCCTTGTACCGCTGGGTAAAAGAGAGCTGATGCATCTTCCGAGTTAGTGTTGCTTCTAAGGTTGTTGGTAGACGACGAGCAACACGATAAAAAAAATGTATCGGCGGCCAAGTGAACGAAGTTCCGGTTCTCATTTTTTAGAGATTTCTCCTCACAATGATGACCAGTTGGTAGAGCATATAGCTGAGAGAATGAATGTGTTGTTTCCCGATCGAGCTTGAAATGGTGGACTGGACTGTTGAATGGTGATAGTACAAGGTGTGCAAAATCTTTCAGATTTACGCCCAAAGGGAACGGTAAGGTCCGATTTAGTTCCTCAATATTGTAAAAATTTCTCTAAAATTTCACGTATTTTTTCTCTCTGTGCACGCAACTTAATACAAAAAATTTCACACATTTCACCAAAATTTCAGCCAATTAAACGGGGCCTTACGTGTGCGCGCGCGTGTTTGTTTTGGCTGTCACACCTTGGAACGCTGCAGGTATGAACTGACACAAGACACTGTTTTTTATCTTTTTTGACTCGCTGCCAAAATGGTTTTTTTACATTTTTTCCTTAATTTTGCAAAAATAAATACCTCTCAAAAAATTTTGCAAAATTATACCACTACCGCCGTGCGGTATGGCAGTAGGGGTACTGTAGCATCCCTACCGCCGTACCACACGGCGGTTGGTAGGGGACAGTCTGTTTTCAAAAAATTGTAACTTTTTTGTTTGAACTCGGATGGATGTAACTTTATATGAAAATTGTAGCTTTCGACGAGATCTACAACTTTGTAGTTCAAAGTTTTTTCATTTGAAACCATCTTCGGTATATCGATTATTTGAGTATCAAGATGACTCAAATAAAAAAACTTTGAACTACAAAATTGTAGATCTCGTCGAAAGCTATTTTCATATAAAGTTTACCTCCATCCGAGTTCCTACAAAAAAGTTACAATTTTTTGAAAATGAACTGAAAACTGAGATCTCGATAGTATATTGATTATTTAAGTATAAAGATGACTTCAAATAAAAAAACTTTGAACTATAAAGTTGTAGATCTCGTCGAAAGCTACAATTTTCATATAAAGTTTACCTCCATCCGAGTTCAAACAAAAAAGTTACAATTTTTTGAAAACAAACTGTACCCTACCGCCGTACTACACGACGGTTGCAGGCGCTACAGCACACCCGGTGTGGGTACTGTAGCAACCGCCGTGTGGTACAGCGGTAGGGGTGCTACAGTACTCCTACCGCCATACCGCGCGGCGGTAGTGGTATAGTTTTGCAAAATTTTTTGAGAGGCATTTATTTTTGCAAAATTGAGAGGAAAAAATGCAAGTCCGAAATTTTTTTCCCGTAATGGCGAATTTATATATATATATATATTCAATTTGCAAAATTATACTACCGTTTTGAAATTTTACAAAAATATACCACCAACACCGTGGGCCACGACGGTTGCATTGTAACCGCCGTGGCGTACGGCGTTGGGGACTAAACGCCGTACGCCACGGCGGTTACAATGCAACCGCCGTGGTCCATGGCAATTGGAGGGCGTTGACGGCGTTTGGGGGGACTCCACAGCGGTGAGACCAGCGGCGGTTTGTCCCAGCCGCCGTGGCCCATGGCGGTTAAGGTCATTTAGTTATTTGTTTTTACTTTATGAAAGAAAAAAAGGAAATTAAGAAATATTAGTTCAATTATTGAGAACACAATCATAATAAGATCCAGTTCAAATATTACAGTACCATGATTCAAATGAAATAGTAGTTCAAATATTACAGCATTGCAGGAAAGACTACAACATCATACAAAATGACAAACTTCAGCCATTCTTGCGATGTGACGACGAAGGTTTAACTTTCTTGGTAGCTTTTATAGTAGGTGGATTAGCAACACACGGGTCTGCTGGTGGAGCATAACGACCACCCCAAGGAGGTTCCTCTCCTCTTGCAATGACATCTGCAGTTTTTCCTTGCAAATAATGATGCATGTCTGGTGGAGCATAAAGAGCATCTCAAGGAGGTTCCTCTCCTCTTGCAATGGCATCTGCAGTATTTTTTTATAAATAACGAAGTATACATCTTTCCAACGTGCTCATTTTCTTCGGATCAGGTGGTGTATTTGTGTTGTTCCCCTTGTGGTGTGACGAATCACGATCACCATCCTCACCCCCTCCGGCAGCAGCAGTAGACATCTCTAGTTACTGTTACAAAATATCTAAATTAATTACAGTATTCAAAAGTGGTTTAACTAATTACATAAAATAAATAGAGGAAACATACCTAAGAGAGAGTAGCAGCCAGAGGGGAGAGGGAGGTGGCGGTAGGGGAGTGGCAGCCAGAGGCGAGAGGGAGGTGGCGATAGAGTGGAGCGGGACTGCTGATTGGAATCGTCGCCCTTAATATAAGCGCGGCAGCCGCCGTCCGCAACGGTGGTTGGAATCTACCGCCGTGGCCCACGACGGTCGCAATAATTTTTTTAACTTTATGACAAAGAAAACGAGCAGATAATAACGAAAACCAAAGTGACATTATAAAAAGTAGTCATCATCACAAATAACAGTGTTGCTGTCTAAACAATATACAACCTAATCTAGCAACGTCTCTTCTTGTGGTGCAGCCTGTCTGCTCGCGCTGCGGCCCGCGTATGGCCATGAGGGTACGTCAACGGGTCAGGTGGGTGGGTCTGCCGACGCCTAGCATCAGCAGCGGCATCCGGTGTCGCCATCGCCGCCGGTGACCCTGCAACCTGGTGGGACGACCCTGGCAACCCGCTCGCCTGTGTGCCTGTGGGTCCCGTGTCTCGTAGCTGTGACCCTCCTGCCTGTGTGCATCCTCCCTCCTGTGTCCACGTGGCTGGCGCGCCTCCTAGCTGCGACCCTCCGAGCTCCTCCTGCGTCGACCCATCGTGCAAGAAGTCGAAGTCGTCCAGGTCAAAGTCGTCGAACCCTCCCGTCTGGGGTGGAGTCAGAAGGCTCGCCGGTGCCGACGAAATCTGGAACAAATAACATAATTAAATCATGAATCATAATTAATAGATTTTTGTATTGTTATATAGTTAGAGATATATTTGTGGTCATTACCTGTGTGAAGAGCAGTGCCAGTGGACGAGGAAGGAACAACTGCTGGTGGTACTACTGGTGGTGCTCGTACCGGTGCTACTGTAGGTCCACGTGGTACTGGTGCTGCTGCTGCTCTGGGAACTGGTCCCCCTGGAGGATGCATCCTCCAGGGGGTAGGATGCAACGGAGGGCGCGACGCGTAGAAAGTGGCCGGGAAGGGTGGTCGTGACGACGACGACGGTGCCTAGTGCGAGCGACCAGTCGAGGCAGAGCTGGAGGACGACTGGGGGTACCGTGAAAATAGTGGTAGAGCCGGGTTACCGCAGTAGTTGACCGCGGTAAGGAACCTCGTGGTGATATCCTGCATCCTCTCCCACGTCTGCTCGATATCGTGGTGGGTCATGAGGTGCAGCCTCGCCCTCGACTCCGCTAGAATATGCGAGAGGTCTGCAATCACGTCGTACTGCAAAAGATATTATTAGTAATTGTTACAATGTTTAGTACTGTAAGAATAATTAGTTGCATTTTCAAACTCACCGCGGAGTCGTAGTGTTGATCCCGTCGCACCGGGTAGGTGATTGCAGGAACGATCACCCTCGCCGCGTCCGGAACCGGCGCTGGTGGCTGTGGTGGAACGAACATCACACGCGTCCGAGTCCTCGGGGTATACCACAGGATGTACGCCTCCCACGTCGTGTCGTCGTGGGACCGGTCCTCGGTGACGATGTTCTCCGCCGCGGTAGCCCAAGCGTCCACATACGACTGCACCCTCTGAACCCAAGAAACCCGTCCCGGGACTCCTCTCCGAGACCACCTACCACAAATTAAATATATTCGTCAGCGGTTCAATCTTTGAAAGCGGAATTAAATTTAGAAATTGACGAGAACTCACCTATGGACGTCCGGCGGAACAGTGTGCACCACAGGCAGAGACGACTCCTGGTACAGGCCGAACTGTCTCATCACCCTGTGGACGGCGTACTCCTCCACGTACATGTCGAACACTAAGGGCGTCTTTGTCTTCCAGTAGTGCTAGTCTCAGAAGCAAAAGGACGAGAGGCCCTGTAGTGCGCGGGCCGCGACAGCCGCCTCTGAGTACGGCGTCCACCTGACGTCCGCGTCCGTCAGAGAGTCGAACTGTCCGACGAAGTCCTTGTACGCCCTCTTCGTCTGCTCGTGAGCGTACGAGGTCTGCATACAAACAAAATGTGAATTGATCAAACTAGACAACATGGAGAAACAAATTAAAAGTGAGAATTAAGAAATTACCGTCCGGAGGCACCAGAGCAATCCCATAGTGAAACGGTCGCTGGGGTCGTGACCCTCTGGCAGGGGCTCGTACGGGTCGTGGGAGACGCAGGGTCGACCAATCAGAAACCGCTCGTGGCACTAGAGCTGAAGAAGAAAAGTATAGCCGAGAAGGATCGCCTGGTCAGAACGACCATTCAACACCCCCGAGCACAGCCCCCTGTACGTGCAGGCAAGAACAGCGTTGCCCCAACTGATCTGGGGCACCGCGTCCAAGGGCGCCTCGGCGATCCTCCGAGCGTGGGGGAGCAAGTACCTCGACACCGCGTCTCCCTGCGAACTGCAGAACAAGACGAACCCAAACAGCCACAACAGGTACGCCTCGAAGAACCTGTCGACTGTCTCGTCCTCGGCGTCATCTGGCAGGTAATCAGCCTACACAAACAAAATCAAACGTTAGTAACATTATCTCCATATATTAAAAAACGAACAAATATATAAGGTGAAGGTACGTACGCTGAACTGGTGCAACCAGCTCAAGGTGGGTCCGTGAACTCGTGGTACGGGGCGGGGGCGCGATCGTTCTGAGGAACGTTCGCGAACCAAGTAAGGAACTCAGTCCGCCAGTCCGCCGAGATGTCCACAGGTCCCATCGGCTCGCCCTCATAAGGTAGGTCCATCAACAGGGACGTGTCCTGAAGAGTCACCATCAGCTCGCCGACAGTGAAGTGGAACGTGTGGGTCTCCGGCCTCCAGTGGTCTAGCAGCGCGCAGAGGAGGGAGAAGTCGAACTGGAACCGCGTGATGCGATCCTTACGAGGAATCGCATCCCGCAGCCTGTCCCTCTCGACTAACCGCGCTACAGGTAGTAGTCTTGCAGCGCGTAGCCTGAAACAAATAAGGTAAATTTATTAGTTAATAACAAAAGAATAAATTAATGTACATATAACAAAGGTAAATTCACGTACTTGGGAACCCAACGGTCGTGGATCGGCAACAACGTCCGCGTAGTGCGAGAACGTACGTGTCCAAGATCCTCTCCGAGGACGGCGGACAGGTACGAGCGGTGCCTGCGGTCGACCTGAGCCTCCAACAACTCGGGCGTCACGTACGCCGCAGCCCGAGCCTGAGCCTCAGCCCTAGCCTGATCCTGAGCCTGATCCATAACTGCAACTGCATACAAAAATTAAATGAATAATAAAAAAACCAGATAAAGTAATCTCCACATTTTTTATATTCTCTAGAACTGATCAACTAATTTTCTACATCTTCTAAAAAAATATAATTTTCTAGAATTTCTAAACAAGATAAAGTGATTTTCTACAATTTCTACAACATGAAAACTATTTTTCTACATTTTCATTTTCTGGAACAGAAAAAGTAATTTTCTATAATTTCTAAACAAGATAAAGTGATTTTCTACAATTTGTACAACATGAAAACTATTTTTCTACATTTTCTAGAGCAGAAAACGTAATTTTCTAGAATTTCTAAATAAGATAAAGTGATTTTCTACAATTTCTACAACATGAAAACTATTTTTCTACATTTTCTAGAATAGAAAAAGTAATTTTCTAAAATTTCTAAACAAAATAAAGTGATTTTTTACAATTTCTACAACATGAAAACTATTTTTCTACATTTTCTAGAACAGAAAAAGTAATTTTCTAGAAGTTCTAAATAAGATAAAGTGATTTTCTACAATTTCTACAACATGAAAATTATTTTTTTACATTTTCTAGAACAGAAAAAGTAATTTTCTGAAATTTCTAAACAAGATAAAGTAATTTTCTACAATTTCTACAACATGAAAACTATTTTTCTACATTTTCTACAACAAAAAAAAATACTTTTCTAAGTTTTCTATACAACATAAAGTAATTTCCTAAATTTCTAAAATATTTTTCTAAATTTTTAAATTTTTTAAACTAAAATCTAAAATTTTTAAACTAATTTTTAATTTTCTACACTAATTACAGTAATTAAACTAATTAAGAAAAGAAAGAAAACGTATGTGAGAGACGAGGGAGAGAGGGGCTGCGGCGGTAGGGGTGGGGGACGGCGGCCGCCGTCACCCCTTTTATATAGGTGTGCCAGCCGCTGTGGGCCACGGCGATTAGGTCCTACCGTCGTGGCCTACGGCGGTAGCAACTCCTACCGTCGTGGCTATACCTGAGTATTTTTGGCCCGGCCCGACCCGGCCCGCTGGCCCGGCCCGACCCGGCCCGCGCCAGGCCCGCCCACGGACCTTACTGGACGGGCGTGGGCAGAGATCTTGAAGCCCGCGAAAATTTTTTTTGGCCCGAGCCCGGCCCGAAATGCTGTTTTTAGTTACTTTACACTATAAAATGCGCGGGCGGCCCGCCCAAGCCCGGGCCCGGCCCGAGCCCGGCCCGAAAACTGAGGCCCGACGCGCCCCATGGGACGGTCATGGGCAGAATTTTCTCGGCCCGAAAAACCTGGGTTTTTTTTCGGCCCGGCCCGAACCCGGCCCGGCCCGTGAAATGCTCAGGTCTAGTCGTGGCCCACGGCAGTCAGTTGCCGCGGGCCCACAGCCGCAGCGGACTGTTGGCGGTACGCCCAACCGCCGTGGGCTACGGCGTTTAGACTTCCTGCCGCCGTGGGCCACGGCGGTTAGGCCTATCCGCCGTGACCCACGGTGTTGGTGGTATATTTTTGTAAAATTTCAAAACGATAGTATAATTTTGCAAATTGAAAAAAATATATATAAGAAATTCCAAAATGGCTAAGCAAATTGAACTGGAACAAATGTGGCCCTTTTCAGCAGGCCCGGCCCAGTCAACGTAGCAGGCCGGGCTGCCTATAGGCTTTGGAAACCTATATTTGGGGCCCCGCTTAGCGGCTTCCTCAAGTACCTACCTACCTACTATGGTGACTAGTGCTAGCAGCGAAAGAAACGAGGAGTGTCACCGAAGCTTCTACCCGTGCCGTGAGACACGAGTCGGCAACTGGCCACCCAACCGCTTCAATCTGTCGACATCGATGGAGGGCATCGAGAACATCTGCGTGACGAGCGAGGGGCAATTCCTAGCACCTTTTTCGTTCGTCATACGGCGCTCGCGATTGCAAGCGATGTTTCAGTGCTTGGTTGCCATTTGCCAAGAATAGAGCAGGGTCCTTGGTGTGCTGCTAGTCCAGCGAGGCAGGAAAAGGTCACTTCAGGTAGGTGCAAACAAAGAAAAGGTCCCTCGCCAGCCAGCCCATATAATCCTGTGGCCTGTGGGCGCGCCGCACGCGGAGTAGACCTGAGCATTCCACGGGCCGGGTCGGGTTCGGGCCGGGCCGAAAAAAAATTCGGGTTTTTCGGGCTGAGAAAATCCTGCTCATGACCGTCCCATGGGACGTGTCGGGCCTCATTTTTCGGGCCGGGCTCGGGCCGGGCCCGGGCTTGGGCGGGCCGCCCGCGCATTTTATAGTGTAAAGTAACTAAAAACAGCATTTCGGGCCGGGCTCGGGCCAAAAAAAAATTTCGCGGGCTTCAAGATCTCTGTCCACGCCCGTCCAGTAAGGTCCGTGGGCGGGCCTGGCGCGGGCCGGGCCCGCGGGCCGGGCCAAAAATGCTCAGGTATAACGCGGAGCGTACGCGGCGGGCGCTGACGTCGAGCGGCAGCGCCGGTTATACATGGCCATTTGGCCCGGGCACGACGGGCCGGCCCAAGCACGGCACGAAAAAGCACGGCACGAGCACGGTCCGGCCCGACAGCCATCGTGTCCGTGCCTGGCCCGGTTCGATTGGCGGGCCATGCCTGTGCCGCCGCACTGGCCCGTAGTGCCAGCACGGCCCGGCCCGACAAGGGGGGTCGGCACGGCCGCGGCACGACCCCGTCTATCTCTCTCGTCGAGTCGCCGGCGCGCCGCAAGCCCGCAACCTCTCTCATCTCTCTGCCGCTCTGCGCCGCCTCTCTCTCTCCGCAACCTCTCCCTCGCCCTTCCTCTGAGTCGCTGGCGGCCGGCCCTCTCCCTCTGCGCTACCGGCCCTCTCCCTTCCCTCTGCGCGGCCTTCGTCGGCTCCACCTTTGCGGCGCGGCGCGCCCTCCGCCTCGCCTTCGCCGCCGTGGGGGCATGGCAGGTCGCCGCGCCTGCAGACAGGAGGAGCACCGCCCGCCGAGAGGTGCTGGCGCGGCCACCGCCGGTCGCCGCAGCTACGGCTGGAGGTTCGCCGCGGCGCTCCTCGCCTCGCCGCCGAGCCCCGGCCCGCCATGCCCCACAGTGCCGTCGTGCTCCGTGCCACGGCACGGCACGCTCCAAGCGTCCATCGGGCCGTGCTAGTGCCGGCGCATCGGCACGGCGGCACTATCAGGAGACAGCCGTGCCTCGCCGTGCCCGTGCCCCACCGTGCCGAGCCACGCCGTGCTCGTGCCGTGCCGGCACGATGGCCATCTATAGCGCCAGTCGTCGTCGGTCCGGTCCACGTTGTCATTGTGGTCGCCGCGGCCGCCCCGGCGCCGCCTCGAGCGAGAACGAGAGGGCAGGTGATTGAAGCAAAGCAAGCCGAGGAAAATCGAACCCGAGTGTTTCGTTTGTTGGGCCGGTTCCTTCCGAAGGTTTTTTTATTAGATAGACCAACAAAGCTATGAAATGAGCTCATACGCCGCACGCGCCGTCACGTGATGGAGGCTCGGCCGTACAGCCATCCATCGGTCACGGTATAGTCCCTGTCTCCCTGAATCCTGAGCGATCAGAAAAAGGCAATGGATAGGAGGAGGAGGAAGAGGAGGGGACAAGGCGCCGCAATAGCTCGTGCCAGCCACCACCAAGGCCAGCTCGGCAGCTCCGGCCCGATCAACATGTGGCAGGGCTGTGAGTGTAGATAACTAGGGTGGCGGATTATTCGTTAGCTAGGACGATGTGTCTTCTCGGACGACCAAGGATTTTGGTAGCAACCGATGTGCATGCTGATCACCTCATCCATCTGGTTGCTTCCTCGAAGGACCACCATCTTCCGTTGGTGGCAGACCTCGTCCGGACCTGTGGCTTGGGTACATGCACTAGGCTCTATCTAGGGCGTGTTTAGTTGGGCAAAATTTCCTCCTTTCCACTCTCTCTCACCACATTAAATACACCAAAAGATATATGTTCGGAGTACTAAATGTAGATGAAATCAAAAACTAATTACACAGTTTGGATGGCCTTTGCGACACGGATCTTTTGAGCCTAGTTAGGCCATGGTAGGACAATATTTACCACAAAAAGCCGAAACATACCTTTTGCTACAGTGTGTTGAAAAGGCAAATTTTTCTACCAACTAAACACAGCCCTAGTTCTTGAAAAGTTTCTAAAATTTTCGCATCGTAAACCGTACTACCTCACAGAACATGTTTTCTCATAAAAAAATTCACCATTTTCACCAAAAATTTCACCACTAAATCGTGCCTAATCTTTCTACAGCGTACATGGTAGTACACAATACATGCTTCCACGTGTCGTGACACCGACAAACATCATTGCACACGACAGCATCGCCTTTCACGCGCACGCGCCAAGGCCGCGGAGCATTCGCCCGGGGAACTCGTCGAACGCTAGCTATTATTGGCACACGCGGACGACCCACGACCACTACCGGAAACGCGGCCTTTGCCGTGCGTTCAAATCTTTGCCGTGCGTTTTTTATCGGGCGCACGGCAAAGAGCTTCTTTGCCGTGCGTCGACCAAAACGCACGGCAAAGAATCATTGCCGTGCGTCTTATTTTCTGGCACACGGCAAAGATTCTTTGCCGTGCGTTTTAATTTTCGACGCACGGCAAAGATTTTTTTCTCTTCCTCTACTTTTGCAATAAACGGCCGTTAGTCTTTGCCGTGCGTCGCTAGGAAACGCACGGCAAAGATAATTTTTTGCCGTGCGTTTCCCTAAGGCGCACGGCAAAGAATTTTTAAAAATTTTGATTTTTGTACTTCTTTTTATTTCTCCACCTCAAAAACATTATTTTGTACTCTATATTTCAATCTTATGCATGTCTCGATAAATTAACTATTTTTAATAATTATGTGTCACTTAAAGAATTTTTGTCGTATACGTCAAATTTGAACTGCAAGTGCATAAAGTAATGGAGTAAAATTTGTGGAAAATGGTATTAATGTAATTTAGTCATTTTAAGGACCTTATCCATGAAATTGGATAAAATTTTGAACAATTTGGTCGCGAATCATGGCAATCCACGTGCGGTTGCAATGTTTTTAAATTGTATAAAATGCAAACAAAGTTTGAAAATCATGAGATTCGTCAAGGGCTCATGATATTCTATGTGAAGCTTGTGATAAATCACATAGAGTGTTTTGAGCAAGTCGTGATGGATGTTGTTTAGAAACTGACGTATCTCACTAGAAGTTTCAGAGTGTTGAGAGCCACTTGATTAGATTTGTAGCCGTAATAAAGTTCAGATTTGAATTTGAATTCAAAGTTTTTTATGTAGACAATATACAACTTATATTGTCTCATCTTAATTTATGGTAATTTTTTAGAATCATTTGCTAATTTTATTACATTAACTATACTTATGAGGTGTGTAAAGACAAAAATGAATAAGGTCTTCGCCGTGCGCCAGGAACCCTTGGCGCAAGCAATGGCGCACGGCAAAGAAACGTGCAGCCAATAGCCAGGCTTTCGAAATGGGCCGCGCTCCGCGCCCTCATGGGCCGATTCTAGCCCATC
This sequence comes from Cenchrus fungigraminus, assembly GCA_036936925.1. Taxonomy (NCBI): domain Eukaryota; kingdom Viridiplantae; phylum Streptophyta; class Magnoliopsida; order Poales; family Poaceae; genus Cenchrus; species Cenchrus fungigraminus. The sequence continues at coordinate 45,192,584 of CM072771.1, read as the reverse complement.
AATCTCGAGCCGTCGATCACCTCCTGGCGAGATCCAACAGCGGCAGACGCGTTTCCCCGGAATAAAACCCACCGCGTCCAAACCCTAGACCCATTCCCCCCACCCCCTCCTCCCGCAGCCCCCTTCCTCCCCAGCGCCCTCCCTCTTCTCCCTCCCTGGCGCCGGCGGCTCTCTCCCCCGGCCCTCACTCCTCTCCCTCCCCGGCGCCGGCGGCTTCCTTACCCCGACCCTCCCTCCCCTCCCCCCTCCGGCACCTTGCGCCGGCGACAGATCCGGCGAGGCGGGCGTGGTGCTGCACGGCGGCCGGATCCGGCGAGGCGGGCGCGGTGCTGCACGGCGGGGCGCCTCGGAGGCCGCGGCGCTCCCCTGGCCGCGGGGGCGTCGGATCCGACCGCGGAGGCCCCGCTGGCCTTTGGGGCTCCGGCCGCGGAGGCCCCGCCGGCCTTAGGGGGCGCCGGCCGCGGTGCTCTCCCTCACCGGCGCAAGGATCGACGAGCCCGACGCTCCCTCCTCCGGCCCGGCGCTCCCCTCCGCCGGCCCGGCGCAAATCCGGTGGCGAGGCCACACGCGGCCTGCTCCTCCTACAGTGGCAAGGCGGCCTCCAAGGCGCGGCCGACCTCCTTCCTCCTCGCCGTGCCCGGCGCTCCCTCCTCCGGCCCGGCGCAGATCCGGTGGCAGGGGCCGGCGCGGAGGCGGAGCTCGCCTCCTGGAGTTCCCTGCAGCCCCTTCCCTCTTCTCTTCCGGCGTGGATGGCGCGCGCGCGGCGGACCCCCTCCATCCAGCCCGGCGGCCCCTCCTCCATCCAGCCCAGCGGCCCCTCCTCCGGCGGCCGGCACAAGATCCGGGACCTCCTCCCCCTCCTCCGATGGCCGGCGCGCGGCGGCCCTCCTCCCCCGACGGCATGGCGGCGCTCGTCCCCCTTCCCAGACTGCGCGGTGGCCCTCCTTCACGACGGCGGATCCGGGGTCCCTGACGGCGGATGTGGCAGCGGCGGTGGTGTGGCGACGTCAGCCGTCCTGTTTTTTTTTTGTTTTTTTTTAATCTTTGCCGGGCGTGAGGGTCATGCGGCGCACGGCAAAGCAAGCCTTCTGCCGTTAACTCCGTTGGCGTCACGAGTTGCCGATAGCTACTTTTCTTTGCCGCGCACGGGTTATGACGCACGGCAAAGATTTTGTGCCGTGCGTGTCCTAAAGGGGCGCACGGCAAAGAATCTTTGCCGTGCATTATGCTACCGTGCGGCCTTTGTCGTGCGTTTGGAAGGAAAACGCACGGCAAAGGCGGTGCCGTGCGTTTTTCTGCCTCTGCCGTGCGTCTGGAACGCACGGCAAATCGCTTGATTCCGATGGTGGACGTCGGATATACCAGCCCACTTGAGAGTGAGAGTGGCCGTTCCATGCATGGCACGAGGCACGCCTGTTTTATTTGAACCAGCAAGCTTAGCATGCAACTGATGAGTTTTGTCGTCGGTGCTTCGTAGTACGTTTCCCCTCTTGTCGGTGAGAGTAGTCGTGCTGAGGGATGACCCCGTTCGGCACTTTAGCTGCTCCGCTTCGACGAAAGGTCGTGATGAAGGTCAAGGTCTTCCTCCTAGTAATATAAGTATGTTTTCCATGGAAAATCAAGGCAGTGAGAGAACCCTTATTCGATCTTTTAGGGACACACTATAAAATACTAGCAAGCTGCGAGCACATGGTACAAGAGCTTGAGGTGACACTCGAACCCCAACCTGTTCTGAAATGGAAGGCCAACTTTTTTTCAAATAAATTTAAGTTGAAAGGTACATGATGCAAAGCAAAGAAAACCCGGGTAAGTAACAAGTAGTAAGTTTCTTTAAGCAACGACGTCATCAGGTCAAAGAAAATTGTATCCCCCAAATGTTCAATGAAATCAAATCTAGGTATAGCTATATGCCTATCGGCCCACCGGACGCCACGCGAGTGGTGGCGGCGCCAAACTTGTGGTGGCCAAAAGAAACGCGATTCTACACTGGAGAAACATGTGGCTGCCCCATGCAAATAACAAGTCAAATACACAACCTTGGAGGTGTGGTACTACGCATGTTATGTGTGGTAAGATGATGGTCACGAACCAAACATCCTCATGGCTTACCTTTGATTGACTGGATCTAGCCATTTTAGGAGTCAAATTAAACAAAGGCATTACTCATTCTGCTCCTAGCGTACGTCAATGATTGAGTGCAATCGCGCTTCAGATGTGATCGCTGATCTGTTTTTTTGTCCGTTCAAAACGTCACACGGAAAGATATATATATAGAGAGAGCGTGTTAAACTATCAAGCCATTGTCATGATGGATTTGACACATATATTAGTTAGAGGCCATCAGTTACATCTAAGCTACTACTTTTTGTTGCCAAAAATTAATATTGCTCCATATTTAATCGACAACTCCATAATTTAGTCAACTAATTAAGCAAATCCTAACGCAAGTAATTTTTTTTTTTGAAAGGATGTACCATATATTAAACAGAGGAAACAGACACAGTACAACCCTTTCTAGCAGAAAGGACCCTGATGGAACCAAGAATTACATCAAGACCCCTGCTACCGCTACTGTTCTTCGTCTTCCTTCCGCCGAGACGCCGCCGACCTGCCGCTCGCAGCCCTGCACTCAGAAGCAGCCAACGTCGACCCACTTTTCCCCAGATCGAAGATCGGACACAACCTTGTAAAGCTGCAAGAGATCTTCGGTGAACGAACATCAGCCGTCGGACCTCCCGATCTGCCGCTCCCTTCAGCTCCACGCTCCCATCCGCTTCGAAGCACAGCACCAGCGGAACAAACAAGGCAACCACGAACTCAAAAACAAAAGTAGAACGAAGAACCTGGACCGCCGCCCTCAGCCGACGGCCAACTCCTGTACAAGCCTCAACCGGATCTAGAGCTCCGACTCGGTCATCAGATCCGCCGAGGACCAACCCCACAAGCCCGTCGCCGGCAACGGAGCGGATGACGGCGAGGCGGAGAGAGGGCCGGAGGACCTTATTCCACGGGACCGACGTCGCCTCCACCTTGCGACCGCCGGCGGGAAACACAACCCTAACCCTACAGGGACCTAATCTACACCACTCAGCGGAGAACCGCTGTTCCCCCACACCTCCAAGGCCGACGAGGCCACCGGAGGCGGAGGGGAACGGCAGCCTCGCCAGCGGGAGAATGCGAAGCTGCGGACGCCTCCTTTTCGCCTCTCTTCGCTGTAGCAAGGAGAGGATTCGAGAGGGGCAGTCACCTTCCTAACGCAAGTAATTAACGTTGGCATCGAGCATGGGGGCTGTCCATAAGAGACTGTATGGTTGATTTTGAGATTAAGCGTCTCGCTATCCAAGAAGCATACCTTGTTTGCGCGATCGACTGTCTGTTAACTCGATAATCGACGTAATTCGAAGTCAAATACAGAGTTACAGACGTTGATTTTTTAAATGACAATATTTTTAGTAAACAAATAAGATCATCTTAGCCTCTACAACGGATATGTATAGATAGCCATAACAATTAACAATAATCCTCTTTGGAACCCAAAAAAAAATCGAGTTCCTACAGGAACTACGTACTTGATCCCCATGCAACAGATACCATACCATCTGAATTTGTTTCCTCTTCTTGCACATTATTTTTGTGTTTCTTGTGGTTGTTCTTAGCTGCACGGCTGCTGCAACCTTTTTGTTAATTAGGGACCATTACGAGCCAATAAGCAACAAAAGCAAGCAATATAATGCAATAATAATTCACTTAAGAAATTTGCAGACATCTTTTCATAAAAACATAGTGATCCTCCATTTTGACATTGCAATCTTTGACCAGTGATTCGACAATTCATTTTTTATTTTTATGATGTAAATTTTATATGGTTGGATTCGTAATCAAATATACTTTGACATGATTATAAATTTATAACCATAAGAGATATAATATATGATAAATGAATGATCAAAGTGTTATATGAAAGACTGACATATTCTACTATGTCTTATAAAAGTGGAAGGAGGGACCAGTGCCTTGGTTGTGGGACCTACAACTAGTATCTTTAACAACTCTCCCTGACTGGGGCTCTAAAAAAAACTCTCCATGACGGTGGGACCAGTGCCCTGGCTTGGCTCCACTTGTCGGTCAAGTGGTCAAACAATTTCCACACCATGCATGGTGGGTGACCCATGTTAGATGATAGGCAATATTCTGATATATTTTAATTCCATAATTAAATAGATATTTTAATATTACGGTGAGTGAAACAATCCATGTGCAAATGTTCATGTTTAAACAATAATTAAACATAAACCTATTCATGATTATACAACTAATAAGCATGAATACCAGTTTAAGAATGTACCCCGTGGAAGGTCGGGTGACGGGGTCACCCGAAGTTCCGATATCACTCGGATCAGTCATACTGATCGTATAGTGACCTCAGTCGATGTAGCCTTACGAATTCGGTGCAGGAAGATGATCACAGTGAAGACCCGACTGTAGAGTAAGTAGTCGTTCGGAGTCGATGTACTCCCTCCATTCCAAAAAAACTGGACGTTTTGGACATCATCATGGTAGCCAAGGTGGAGTTAAGGTATTTTTTCCTGTCTACCCCTAATAAATACAGGTGGAGATGCATTCCTTTCGAGAAACACCTTTAGCCCAGTTGGCTAGTAGAGCCAGGCCAATGTAGCGCGCTGCAGCGCACACCATGGTTCGAGTCCTGGTGGCCACCACATTTTTTTATGAATGCCGCATTTTGCATGGGATTTTTGCATGGCGCTGTTCAGGCCCGCGTGGCGCGCGGTTGGGGCGAGTTTGCCGCCGCGGTTAGCTCGTTTTCGGCCGGGAAACATTTTTTTGACGGTGCTCGCGCGCGTTTAGCCCTTTTTTCGCTCCTTCGTCCGGCACGTCCACGTCCTCGACGGCGTCCGGCACGTCCACGTCCTCGACGTCGTCCGGCACGTCCTCGACGGAGTCCGGCACGATGGAGTCCAAGACAGCACGCTGGGCCGCCGCGGCGGCGTCACCGTAAGTGCCGTGACCGCGTTCCAGATCAGGGTGGGTGTTGCTGCGTAGCAGGCCAGCAACCGTGGACCGTGGGCGGGCGTTGGAGTCAAGCCGCTGGCGCAGGTGGCGCCCGAGGTGGCGTTCGTCGACGGCAGGCGGGCGGCGCCGAGCGTCGTGGCCGTCGGCGGATTCCGCAGTGTCTGCCGAGCCCGCGATGAGCACATCATCCGAGCCTGTGAACAAATCCTCCGAGCCCGCGATCTCCTCCTCCAACCGGCGAACCATGGCGAGTGGCGCCTCCTCCACCGAAGCTCTGGCCCGGCAACGACGCCGTTTGCTGCGACAACAAGAATCAAGAGCAGTGCGTAGTATAGAGATTTTGAATAAACCATGCCAGTACGCTTGTGGTTTGTTTAGCATCCCGAACCTGTGGATGCTGCTGCTGTAGCGAGCCGGCGATGGCGCTGCCGAAGACGAACTGAACGACCAGAGATGAAGTGGCGCCGGAGATGAAGTTGCCTCGCATGGGAGATGAAGTGCGGCGTGCCGACACCGGCCTTTTTAGGAACGCAGAGCAATGAATGGGCGCGGTCCCGGACGATGAATGTGGAGCGACCAGACGGTTTGACTCCCGTTGTGCGCGAGGGCAAAAACGTCCACAATCACCGGCGGCGCCTCGGTAGAACGCAGGACGTCAAGTTTTTTTGGAATCGTGGAGTTGGCCCAGGACGTCCAGTTTTTTGGAATGGAGGGAGTAGAGGAAGTAGTCGTACGGGAGCGAGCAGTCGCGTGAAGACGCTCCTCAAAAACCTTATCACCCGTCTATCCCGAGCAGGATCTCAGCAGCAGGACGAGGTTCCGGAGGCTCTGCTCTCGCCGGTACCGTGCGCGCGGTGCCAGGCGATGGGAATGCAAAAGAAGCAGCAAACAGAGGGAGAGAGGGAGAGGTCTCCTGAACAGGAGTACCTGAGTGTGATTTGGTAAACCGAGCAGGAGTAGAAGGAGCGTCTTATATAGGCGAAGGCGAGCAGGCACGCGGGGGGGGGGGGGATGAACCTAGACGTCGCGGTTAAGGTGCCTCTGGTAGTAACGGTCGCGGTTAAGGCACCATGGTTAAGGCTCAGTAACGGTCACAGTTAAGGCGCCATTATTCCTTTCCAACAGCCAACAGCAAAAAGATGCTTCCGTCTCGCAACACATCACGCCCGTCCGTCCGTACCGCACCGCACCACACCGCACGCTCGTCTCATCCACGGCCTCGGCCCGGCGAGGCGAGCGAGCGTGTGGCACGCCTATCTCCTTTATTCAACTTCACAAGAGGTGTACCGAAAGGCTACCTCATAAGTTGGATGGGAGACTCCTCAACTACCCATTTGGTATTTCTCACTTTTCCCTAGCATTAAATAAATGAGTTTTAATTCTTTCATTATTGTAATAAATGGCTCTAGGCCTATTTATTCTAACAATCCCCACCAAGAATTATAAGCCACATTGGAAATGCTCTCATCTTCCCTTTTTGTTTTCGATATACCAGTCTGCGATGGAGACTGTTAAGTTGAACATCCACCAGGAACTCAAGTTACACTTATTTGCAACTGAACAATGGACTATGCCTTGAATTACCAGTTTTGTGCATCTAAGCTTGGCTAGAGCCCTTTACTGATATTTGGCTACACATAGCATCCCCGCGGGTTGGAGCTTATGGGTCACACTCCGTGCCTCTTCATGAGTTTTCTAGAGATCACCCAAATCTCATAGACTATGACCAGTAGTCGATAGTCATATAGGTGTGTTCCTTCAAGACATACTGTAGAACTATGTCTTTGCTTCAGAGAAATAACTACCTTGTTTCATGAAAGTCACTTGGAGCACATTAAGGTATACATACCAGTCCGCCATACAGTTTTGAAGAGAAATGCATCTTCCCATGGGCCGAGCCTTCTCAAAGGTTCTCTTCTCTCAGTCAAACCATAGCTTGTTTCACCATCTTAATTCACAAGATCTCAGATCACATAAGACAGGTTTCCACTATGGAAAAACTCACGTGGGTCTCAAACCCAGTTCCATAGATGCATTATCTATCACAATACGTGATAAACCCTTTGTAAATTGATCTGCCAGGTTCTTAGACGTATGGATGTAATCCAAAGCTATGACACCGGTGTTTCTCAATTTCCTGACAGACTTCAACCGCCTCTTGACATGCCTGGATGACTTCATGTTGTCCTTTGAACTGTTCACCTTGACAATCACAGTTTGATTATCACAGTTCATTAGAATTGTCGGTATCAGTTTTTCAACTATCAGCAAGTCCATTAGGAGTTCACGAAGCCACTCGGTTTCGACAGTGGCAGTATCCAATGCTACGAGTTCTGCTTCCATTGTTGACCTGGTTAGAATGGTCTGCTTGCAAGACTTCCAGGAAACAGCGCCACCTCCAAGTGTGAACACATATCCACTTGTGGCCTTTAACTCATCAGCATCAGAGATCCAGTTTGCATCACTATATCCCTCCAAGACTTTGGGGTCTCCGGGATAGTGAATGTCATAGTTCATTGTGCCCACTAGATAGCGTATTACCCTCTTGAGAGCACGCCAGTGTTCACTGCCCGGGTTTGAAACAAACCGGCTCAGTTTACTAACTCCATATGCAATGTCAGCTCTCATGGCGCTAGCCAGATACATCAGTGAACCAATGATCTGGGAGTATCTCAGCCGATCCACCATTATCCTCAGGTTCTTCCTTAGAACCAAGCTGGCATCGTAAGAAGTTGGTGCGGGTTTAGAGTTGCTGTAGCCAAACTGACTTAGCATCTTCTCAACATAGTGAGTCTGTGACAGAGTCACCCCACCATTTTCTCCCTTTATCAGCTTTATGTTAAGGATAACATCAGCCTCTCCCAAATCCTTCATCTCAAACTTTTGAGATAGAAAGTCTTTGACCTCCTTGATCACTTCAAGGCTCGTGCTAAAGATAAGTATGTCATCTACATACAGACACAAAATCACTCATTCGCCCCCACCATAGCGATAGTACACACATTTGTCAGTTTCATTTGTAACAAAGCCAACAGATGTCAAAGTTCTGTCGAACTTATCATGCCATTGCTTAGGTGCTTACTTGAGGCCATAGAGAGACTTCACCAGCTTACACACCATTCTTTCTTGACCCTTTACTACAAATCCTTCTGGCTGATCCATATAGATCTCCTCTTCCAACTCTCCATTTAGGAAAGCTGTCTTAACGTCCATCTGATGAACGAGAAGACCATGAGAGACTGCCAGAGAAAGTAGTACTCTTATGGTAGTCAATCGAGTGACTGGTGAGTAAGTATCAAAGAAGTCTTCTCCTTCCTTTTGGGTGTAACCCTTGGCCACAAGTCTAGCCTTGTACTTATCAATAATACCATCAGGCCTAAGCTTCTTTTTGAGCACCCATTTACATCCCACGGGTTTGCACCCGTAAGGACGCTCAACAACCTCCCAAGTTCCATTTGACATGATAGAGTCCATTTCACTCCTCACTGCTTCCTTCCAATAGTCAGCATCAAGTGAAGAGTAGGCCTCTGTAATGGTCTTGGGAGTGTCATCCACGAGATATATGATGAAATCATCTCCAAAGGATTTCTCTGTCCTTTGTCTCTTGCTCCTCCTAGGAGCCTCATCATTATCCTCCTCAGGATGCTCAATAAGTGTAGGCTCATTGAGCTCCATCGGCTTGGTGGAGTCGTCCTTCTCGACAGACTCTTGCCTAGATGAACTTGTTTCATCTCTCATTGGAAAAATATTCTCAAAGAATGTAGCGTCTCTGGATTCCATAATTGTGCCGACAAGCAACTCAAGCACTCCAGATCTTACTACCAAGAATCTATATCCGACGCTGTGAAAAGCATACCCCAGAAAGATACAGTCCACCGTCTTTGGTCCAAGTTTACGTTTCTTGGTGATTGGCACACTGACTTTGGCCAAGCAACCCCAAGTGCGTAAATATGAAAGAGTTAGCCTCTTCTTCTCCCATTCCTTGAATGGTGTTACTTCCTTATTCTTCATAGGCACACGGTTCAGGACATGACAGGCCGTCAGTATTGCCTCACCCCACCATTCCTTAGATAGTCCCGCGGTTTCTAACATGGCATTTACCAAGTCAGTAAGCGTGCGGTTCTTTCTTTCGGCAATCCCATTGGATTGGGGTGAATAAGACGGTGTCCTCTCATGAACGATACCGTGTTCCTCACAGAATGAATCAAAAGTATTAGAGAAGTATTCGCCACCTCGATCAGACCTTAGGTGTTTAATCTTTCTCTCAAGTTGATTTTCTACTTCAGCTTTATAGATCTTAAAGTAATGTAACGCTTCATCTTTTGATTTTAACAAGTAGATGTAACAAAATCTAGTGCTATCGTCTATCAAAGTCATGAAATATCTTTTACCACCCTTTGTCAACACACTGTTCATTTCGCTCAGATCGGAATGAACTAATTCTAGAGGTGCCAAGTTTCTCGCCTCAGCAGCCTTATGTGGCTTGCGAGTTTGTTTTGATTCAACACATACGTGGCACTTAGAATTTTTGACAGAGGTAAACTTTGGAATTAAACTCAAATTAACTAAGCACATCATACAACCAAAATTAACATGACAAAGCCTCGAATGCCAAACATCTGATTCATCATTCATGACATGGTTCATGACATTATCATCGAACAATAAAGAAAAGCGGAACAAGCCTCCGCTATCATAGCCTTTTCCAATAAAGGTACCAAACCTAGAAATGATACATTTATTCGACTCAAAGACTAACTTAAAACCATCTCTACACAGTAGAGACCCGCTGATTAGATTCTTCTTGATGGTAGGTACATGCTGCACATTCTTCAATTGTATGATCTTCCCCGAAGTGAACTTCAGAGTGACCGTACCAGCACCAAGAACACGCGCATGGGCACCGTTCCCCATCAACAAAGATGTAGTCCCCCCGACCTGGTAAGAAGAAAACATAGAAATGTCAGCACATACATGAATATTAGCACCGGTGTCTATCCACCACTCTGGTGAAGAACATACTGAAAGAACTTTAGGTAAGAAATTACCATACCCCGATGTTCCTCCACCCTCGCTAACAACCATGTTCGCTGTCTTGGGGGCCTTGCGATCTTTGCGATCCGGGCACTTTGCAGCAAAGTGATCCGGACTGCCACATGTATAGCAAGCACCCCCGGCTTTCTCTTCTCCTTATCAGGCCCGTCGGCTTGCTTAGCCTTGGGCGGGTTCTGTGAAGGCTTCTTCCTCTTGTTCTGGTTGTTCTGGAACTTGGGATTACCCCTCTGCACAAAGTTTGCGCTTGAGGAGCCAGCTATTGCCTTTCCACGTGTGTCATTTGCTCTCGCCTTCTCTTCAACATCAAGAGTCGCAACAAGGTCATCAAAAGTGAATTCCTTTCTCTTGTGTTTTAGAGAGGTAACAAAGTCCCTCCAAGAATGTGGCAGCTTAGCGATAATAGCTCCAGCCACAAACTTCTCGGGCAACACACATGAGACCTCTCTGCTGTAGTTCTCAAGTTCCTTAGCCAGCGCCTGTACTTCATGGGCCTGTTCCACCACAGGACGGTCTTCAACCATCCTGTAGTCTAGGAACAGTTCCATTACGTACAGCTCACCGCCGGCGTCAGAAGCTCCGTACTGAGCCTCAAGAGCCTCCCAAATGTCCTTCCCCGTTTTGTAACAGAGATAGGTATCCACCAAATTGTCAATCAGAACGCTGATGATGGCACCCCGGAACAGATTATCATCTGAATTAAACTTTTCCCCCGAGACACCCTCGGGAGCCTTTCCGGTGATGACGTACATCACGTTCATGGCGGTGAGCCACAGGGTGGCCAACTCACGCCACCTCTTAAAATTGGAACCATCGAAAGACTTTGGCTTAATTGCATTTGCAAAGCTAGTGACACCAAACATATTCCTATCAACATTATAAGGTTTTTGGATTGTTAGATGATAAACAATATTCTGGTATATTTTAATTCCATAATTAAATAGACATTTCAATATTACGGTGAGTGAAACAATCCATGTGCAAATGTTCATGTTTAAACAATAATTAAACATAAACCTATTCATGATTATACAACTAATAAACATGAATACCAGTTTAAGAATGTACCCCGTGGAAGGTCGGGTGACGGGGTCACCTGAAGTTCCGATATCACTCGGACCAGTCATACTGATCGTATAGTGACCTCAGTCGATGTAGCCGTATGAATTCGGTGCAGGAAGATGATCGCAGTGAAGACCCGGCTGTAGAGGAAGTAGTCGTTCGGAGTCGATGTAGAGGAAGTAGTCGTACGGGAGCGAGCAGTCGCATGAAGACGCTCCCCAAAAACATTATCGCCCGTCTATCCCGAGCAGGATCTCAGCAGCAGGACGAGGTTCCGGAGGCTCTGCTCTCGCCGGTACCGTGCGCGTGGTGCCAGGCGATAGGAATGCAAAAGAAGCAGCAAACAGAGGGAGAGAGGGAGAGGTCTCCTGAACAGGAGTACCTGAGTGTGAACCATTATTCCTTTCTAACAGCCAACAGCAAAAAGATGCTTCCGCCCCGCAACACATCACGTCCGCACCGCTCGGCTCGACACGGCCTCGGCGAGGCGAGCGCGCACGCGCGCGTGTGGCACGCCTATCTCCTTTATTCAACTTCACAAGAGGTGTACCGAAAGGCTACCTCATAAGTTGGATGGGAGACTCCTCAACTACCCATTTGGTATTTCTCACTTTTCCCTAGTATTAAATAAATGAGCTTTAATTCTTTTATTATTGTAATAAATGGCTCTAGGCCCATTTATTCTAACAGCCCACGCTCAACTTCTTCTTTTTTCTCTTGTTAAAATTCCCTATATACTGGCACCGTCTGTGTGCCTCCAAATGTACTCCATCCGTCTCAAAAAGAATGTCATTTTAGAAATTTTAGGACAGATTATTAAGGAGGTGAAATGACCTCGATTGCCCCTATTTATTTACCATATTAGGTGCTAATTGATTGTTGTATGCCTATATGCACATGCACACATGTCAAATTAAGCAAAACGTCATTCTTTTTGAGACAAATTTTGAATTCTAAAACGTCATTCTTTTTGGGACGGAGGGAGTACATTGCTATAGAATTCAAAAAAGCGCAAAATTCCAAGCACACCTATCTATCCCCAGTTGCTGTTATCTTTAGTCCAGCAAATGGATTTTAAATTCGATCCAGGGCTACCTACTAGGAAATTTACTGGAAATAATGCAGCTTAAGCTTCTATACCATGCAACCCGTTTAAAAGAGCAGTTAGGTTTGCCATTTTGCGAGGAGAGTGGAAAACGTCACATGGGGCATGGGTTGAAAAAGGCCCCACACTAGATTAGATTTGGTTTGGATGTTCATAAAAGAAAAAATAGGTGTGTTGGTCTCTGAAGTTTTTACAAAGAGTCAACTTGGTCTCTGTACTTTCAGATTGATCAAATTAGTTCCTCAACTTTCGTTTTTTTTTGTCAAACTCGTCCTTGTGGTGATATGTTGCTCCATATTGGAATGAAACTAGTACAAAATGTTCATATTACCCTTGGTTCCTTTCTCTCTTCAATTTTCACCTTTAGAATTACAATAATGTATGATCCAAAATAAATATGAGAATATACTTATATTTGCCGAGGGAGTATGAATATATACATGGAGCATGGATAATGTACCATGAGTATGTGAGCACATGTTGATTTTAGAAAATACCTGCACATATTGAGTTTGTATATATTCCAACGAAATAGCTCATTTAAGTACATAATTTTTCCCTATCAAATTTCTATGAGCACATTAATGACTTCAGATACACGGTTTAGAAACCATATTCTATGTTAGTTTTAAAAATATATTGTTATGTGTATGCATTCAGGAAGTATGAGAACATCCTGTTTGACCTAGATGACCCAAGGGTAAAATAGACTTTTTGCATTTTTTAAAAAAATATTAACATAGAGCACAACATCTACACAACTATACAAGGACGAGTTTGATCTAAAAATGAAAATTGAGGGACGAAGTTGACCCTTTACGCATAGTTTAGGGACCAAAATGTCTATTTTGCCTTCATAAAATTAGAGTTAAACAGAAGTATTTATAGAATTGAGTGTGTGCACGTTTATGTGAGCGCCTCCATTTGTATTTCTAACAAAGCTAAAAAAATTGATTATAATTATGAATAAAATAAAACAACTTATAGTTTGAAATAGAAGGAATAATAAATTTGAATGACCGGAGATTCTGGGATGGAATCCACGTAGACCCTCGCTTGGCTTTTCAACCACCAGACATAAATACTTTTCTCTCGTACCAAATCAATACTAGTCACATGTCCCAAATTAGTCAGCAGTATTTTTCTCTCATAACAAATCAACATTAGTCAGTTGTCATCAGCCAACCAAACAAGTTGTAAGTTGATTGGGTGATTTGACTCGAACTGTGCTATTGTGGCCTAGGGCGTGCTCTTTAATTTTTAAAGTTAGCGGCGGTATCCTACCTAATTTTTATATTATTTATTATAAACCGTTCGATACACTCGCACAAAGAGATTAGCATAGACCTGTCGATGCTACTTAGTTACTCTAAGCACACAGATATTGATTGATGAGGGGATATATAGAAGGGCTGCGGTTAACATTTTGCATCTGTTGCGTCTCTTTCAGTGAGAGCGCGCAACAGTTAGGCACGTCACAACCTTCTTCTTCTTTTTTGTTTCTCATGAGTCCAAGTTATATACTTATATTACAGGTTTGGATGTGGATGCCTGCAAAAGGTATGTTAGTATATCGTTTAGTTGGTGAAATGTGGTGTGAATGAATAGTGGATGAATGGTGAAAAGTTGGAAAAAAAATGGTGGAACTAGAGTGTTTGGTTTGAAAAAAATAGTGAAAATGTGATGGAATTAACAGTGAATATGAGAGAAAATTTGGTTAACTAAACAACCTGAGTTACGAACCGCACCGCACACGGAAGAGATTGCCCGCGATGGCAGCGTGGCAAGATCATGTTTGCAATGCCCACAACCACAAGCTTCCAATGCGCTTCAAAGTCTCGTCCCAAAAACCTTTCGTTTAGTTGGTAAAATTTTTGGTGAAAGTAGTAAAATTTTTGCATTGAGAAACGTGTTCTGTGAGAGGTACTCCGTCTGTCCCAAAATATAAGCATTCGTTGACTTTTTCTTTTCACGTTTGACCGTTCGTCTTATTAAAAAAATATAAAAATATTATTTAATTTGTTATGACATGTTTTATCATGGTATATATTTTAAGTATATCATAATTGTTTTTTATATTTTCACAAATTTTTTGAATAAGACGAATGATCAAACGTGATGCGCAGAAATCGAGAAATCTTTATATTTTGGGACGGAGGGAGTAGCACGGTCTGCAATGCGAAAAATTTAGAAATTTTTGGAGAACTAAACAGAGCCTGAGGCGTGCCCTTCGAGCTAAACAGGGGAGAAACTGCAGCCAATGGAAAGTTATGCAAAGAAAAACCCAGAGGAACCATTCCACTTCCTGACCCTGCACACTTGACAAATCCGCAAGCACGCGCCACTTGATAGAGTTCCGAGAATATACCACGCACAAGTCTGGTGCACGAAGGAATGTATACGGACACGACCGAGCCGCACGTGCCACGTGACCATTTTGGAGCACAAAAAAAGTCCATTTCCCTCTGTAGGTGTGCAAAGAAAAAGTTTAACGTCCAGGGCGGGGTGGCCCCACCGACCCGGACTAGTATTTTGGCTTGGGCTTCCAGTAATACTAGCACGTCACGGGTCCGTGACCCTCCTCGATCGGTCACGGGCTCACGGCTGCCACGGCTGCGCTTGGGTTCGTTGCGTCACCCATGTGTGCCGGGTCAAGGCGTCAAGCCGCCTCACGACTCACCAGATAATCAGGAGCTACCACCTAGCTCTGGGCCGGCGTTTGAGGTCCGCCACCGCGCCCGTAGACGGTGGTGGTGCGCTACTAGACTAGCTCCGCCGCACCTTAATTAATTAATTAATTATTCTTTCAGCGGACACCCACAGACACACAATCCATTGCGGTGGTGTGCGTATCTAACCTAACCTTACTAATCTTTGATTAGCGGCGGTCCAGATGGCTTGATTGGTGAGTAGAAGTAGGCGACGAGAATAGTTGTACGCACGAGAAAATGGAGATGGTGATATCTGCACAGGCCCGGTCCTGCAGTGTAGTCACCCGGGGCAGCCGCCCAGGGCCCCAAATTGAAGGGACCCCCAAAATATGTACACAAGAAATATATTTGTCAAGATCCAAAGTCTACTTAGCTCTATAAACCAAGGAGAAATGATAAAATCTGATTTCGCATCAAGAAATGTTCCAAGAAATCATAAAACTGCAACTAAAAAGTGTTGTCATTAGTATATTGTACTACTTGTTTTTGATTTATTGGTATACCATTGGTTTCACCAATGAACAACGCTCATATACTTGACATTTCAGACAAGAAGTAGTATTAAAATTAGCCTAAAGTAGTTGGTCAGAACGTCACGTATAAAAAGATGGAGGTAGTACATGTATATAAGTGTTCAGTGGTAACTTTTTTTTGGTTGACATCTATGGCCTTGTTTAGTTCGTGGGAAAATTTGTCTTTTCAACGTTTTGAACTCCTGTAGCACACTGTAGCACTTTCGTTTGTTTGTGGTAAATATTATACTACCATGGCCTAACTAGGCTCAAAAGATTCGTATCGCGAAGTACATCAAAACTGTGTAATTAGTTATTTTTTTACCTATATTTAATACTCCGAACTTATGTCTTTTGACGTATTTAATGTGATGTGATGGAGAGAGTGTGGAGAAAACGTTAGAATTTTTAGCAAACTAAACAAGGCCTATGTTCAATGGAGCCTCCAATTTTGATTTCGCCCCGGGCCCCAGAAAACACAGGACCGGCCCTGTATCTGCAACGTGTCTGATGCTCTACCCGGAGAGCTAGGGCGGAAGTCGCAGAGAAGCAAGCAAAAAGTCTCGAGAAGGAAACAGAGGAAGAAGGTTTTTATCGGCGAGGCCGCGCGCGGGCCGGAAATTGTGTGGTGCAAGGCATGTCGGCCGCGTCATCCGTTTGGAGGTTGGCAACAAAGCTGCCATGCCGTGCCAAGCACGTCTTTTGCTAGCGTGCCCGTGCCGTTCCCGGACTTCAACGAGAACGAGGAGGGAGGGAAATTCGCGGGGAGGTCTCCCGGCCAACACAACTGTTTGAGGAAACTCCATTTGGAATGCTGAATAGTTAATCCCCCCGCGAGATGTTTCCAAACAGAGCCTAATAAAGGTTTAGGTTTATCAGCTGTGGAGTCTTGTCGAAGCTGGGCTGATTGCTGGTCGGTTAGCCACAGTACGCGCACAAGAGGGCCGGGCGGCAACACGTACCTAAAACAGAGCGCACTTGTACTTTGTTGTCTGGGACGGAAGTGGAATACATGCACGTGCTATTTTAACTCGACCGTGCCCTACACGGGACGACTAGGGGAGAGTGTATTATTTATTACGGCTAACCAAATATCTTTAAGTTTACGTAACCATTTGTGCTAAAAAAAAGTTTACATTTTCACTTGGAGTTGGGAGCATCACCACGCATTCTCATCGTGAAAAGATCTGCCGAGATTCTATGTACTATTTTTTACTACCTGTCACTGTCGTGAGTCATGACAACATGGTTCCTACCGTACTTGTTGAAAAGAAAAATACATGAGGACCGTTCAAAGCGACCAAAAATCCAAATATGAAGCAAGCAGACGGCTCAAACCCAAATGGTTGGAAAAACTCGTCACGTAGTACTAGCCAATTTGCCACGAGATGAGCCAAGCACTCATCTGACCGGTGGCCACCGGTCCCTCCTGCACGCTGCACGGCTGCACCCCACATAACGCCTTCACCAAATCAACACCCGAGAGCAGAGGCATTCGTCGTCGCACAAAATCCGACAGGTATCCGTCATCACAAACACCTCTCTTCTTCTTCCGAGCCAAAATTCCGGGAGTCAGACTCGGTGCAGTACGTTACATGACTTACCAGTCACTGACGTGTGGGCCCTACGGCCTGTGGTCCCACACGTCAGTGACTGGTAAGTCACGTAACGTACGTCACTGAATCCCTGCCCAAAATTCCGAGGCAGGTAGGGGAGGGGAGGAAGAACAGTGAGAGGGAGCGCAAAACAAATCTCAACCACCAGCCAAAGCCAGCGGAAGTATACAGCTCATCCATCAGAAAAGAAATACACGGCGGGGGCCCACCGCCGGCGGGGCCCAACGCGGCCAGGCGGACCTCTGGCCACCCCTGCCTCCGCCTGCCTGCGCCCAATTCATCAATTCGACTGCGGAGAACAAAACAAAAGCGCAGCGCAGGGAGGAGGGAGGAAGGGAGGTGCCCCGCGGCCACAAGCCAAGCCAAGCAGCCATCCCAAGCGAGGTGAGCGAGGCGGGGAGGGGCGCTGCCGCGAGTGGGGGGATCGGATTCGGCGAGGGAGCCGGCGGAGACGAATGGCTGGCGGCGCGGAGGTGGCGGTCGTGGAGGCCGCGGCCCCGGCCGAGGGGACGGCGCCCGCCGCCGCCGCCGCGGCGGCGGCGAACGGGGAGGAGGGGATGCGGATGGAAGGGTGGCTCTACCTGATCCGATCCAACCGCTTCGGGCTGCAGTACTCGCGCAAGCGCTACTTCGTGCTCGAGGACGCCGCGCTCCGCTGCTTCAAGTCCGCGCCATCCTCCAAGCGCGAGGTAACGCCCACCCGCTCGCTCGCCCGCGCGCCTCCCCTCCCTCCCTCGTCTCGGCGTATCTGTGGGTTTTCCTCTTCCTCCTTGTTTTTGCGGGGGGATCATGTTGATTTTTGTCGCATTTTGTGGCGGGATCCTAGCGGGCGTGTTTGTTCCGTCTGGTGAACGGCGTCGCTCGATCGCTTCTGACGCTTTCCGCGATTCCGCGGTCCTCCTGGTGATCTGTTCCGGTGCTCGACCGGAATTGGGGTGCTAATTCCGACTGCAAGTTCATTTGGGGGCTGGTTTCTGTTCGTTACACGACCGTTAGGTTCTAGATAAATGCATGCGAATTATGTAGGTGAACTGCACATGATTGATTGCTAGTAGATTAGTTGAATTCTATGCATGCATGCTGCTGTTTGTTCCTCTGCTCGCGTTATGCTTAGCATTAACGGAACACCGAAAGTGGTAAGCTATGAATGGATGCCCTGACCGGGAATGGCACTACAACAGTGGCACCACACACAGTTTGGCCTGTTTGTACGCCAAGTTTTCTCCAGGGCTCTTTTGTGTAATGGGAGAATGGTTGCTGAAACAGCAAGTGTAGTGGTTCCTATCTTTATGATATGGGTTAGGATTTACGAGAAAAATGTTTTGTTCAAAAACCAGTATGCTGGGATTAGGGGCGTTGTTGCTTAGAATCAAACTGATGGTCCTTAAATTTGAACTTGAAAGGTGGCATTCAGTGAACTCTGCATTGGGTGAGCTGTTGAGTGGCTTCCATATAGGGAACACGCATGCTGTCCCTTCTGAAGGATATGATACCTGCACTACTTTTTTTGGCTCTCCACATATTTGATTGCTGCATCCTGCATTGATTGTCAGTTTGTTACTCCATGTTTACACATCAAGAAGAGGGCAAAGGGATTATTGTTTCAATACAGATGCTGACTTCGTATAAACTTGATTACTGGGACAAAATAGTTGATTGCATATGTGCTACTCACAGCTTAATTCAACTGGAGGCAACTGAATTTATTTATCTGCTTCATTCAATTCTTGTAGGAAACTTTGGTGCCTCCACTTCGATGTTTTTTTGAAACATGACACCTTGCTTTTTTTGCTGCCTTTTCCCCTTTTGAGTGCAGGATCCTGTTAGAAGTGCAATAATTGACTCTTGTATACGTGTGACAGACAATGGCAGAGAAAGTGTACATAGGAGTGTAAGACATATTCTCTTTTCATTACTTTGCAATTTTACATAAGGTTTGTGCACAATATCTAAAGCATTTTCCTCATCATTTTGGTTTGACAGGATTTTTACATATTCACACTTTATAATGCTTCCAATCATTATGATCAACTTAAGGTATCGAGTAATTTTCAACTCCCTTAATCTGACAGCCTATATTGCTCTGCTTGATCTGTGATAGTAAGATTCCTTTTTGTCTCTGTTGACTGTTGTTTTCCAGTTGGGTGCGAGAAGTTCAGAAGAAGCAGCTAGGTGGATTAGGTGCTTAATGGAGTCTGCCTTAAAGGTTGGTGTTTTGCTTATTTTATTGTTCCACCTTGCTATCATTATGTTCAATAAAGGACTCACATGATTTCCGTACTGTGAGCAGTCCCCGAGAAAAGATGAGCACATTGTTGCTTGTTCACACAGAAGATGGCAGGCTTTCAGGTACAGATCACACTTTGTTTATTTACCATATGAACTGGGAGCTATGTTTTAAAAGACGCTAGTCAAGCTGTGGGATTGCTTAGGTGACTTAATGCTGTAATAGTGACAGTGAGTAACGTTCACATAGTTAAGTTAGTATTATGTTGCTTCAGCTTGCTCAGTTTGTTTTTTGGTAGTTTGTAATTCAAACTTTATGCAGATTAAACTATTAAAGTAGTAAAAGATGTTAACAGTCAATCTGATTATCAAATATGTTTTGCATAATGAATCTGAATGTTTGAAAATGATCTTACATTTTCTTCAAATGTTTGTTCCATATTATACTTTGCTATAATAAAAAATAGTTGCGTCTTGGCCTCTTGGGGACCATGGTGATGCCCAAAACTACAATTATTGTGTCAACTTTAGATTTCGTCAGTGAGGATAAAAGCCCAATTGGGTACAGATGCTGACTCGTGGGGCTGAGTGTTAAGCAAACACCCACCCTATTATGTTACAGTTCATGGAAACATATGTCTTTATCTGACTGAGTTTGACTCGTTACCGTAGTCTGCTAGCCATTGCAGTTATTTGCTCATGCTCTGTTGTAACTTTGTTTTGGCTAGAAATGACATTATAATTAACTATTTGTATTCATATCTATATAATGGTATTTCTAGCTTCCCTATTGTCTAATTGGCTACTATGTCATTTCAGGTTAAGCCGCCGCAATAGCCGCATGCACTCAATAGGTAACTTATTATATAGGTTTTAATTGAATGGGTAATTGTAGTAAAATATTTTGCTTTTGACAGTGTTCATACAAGTTACAGTTACAGATCTCTTTGTGCTCTTTAGTGCCACACTGTTCTTATTTTCTCTTCGTGTGAAAAATTACCAGATTGGACTCTATTTTCATCTGCTCATAATGATCCAATGGCATCTGATGTTATCGCACCTTCTCCATGGACAATATTTGGCTGTAAAAATGGTAATCACAATTTTTTCTTTCTTTCCAGCAATGAAATTTCTGCTGAAATCCATTTTACATGCATTTAGGTTTACGTTTGTTTACTGAGGCGAACGATGGTGGATCTCATGGAAAGGTATTTCTTATTATCAACAATGCATTGTGTGTGCATGTCGATGGATTGTTAAATTTACAATCGTTTTGCTTCCTCAGTATTGGGATGATCATCCGGCTATAATGGCAGTTGGTGTTGTTGATGCAAATTCTGAGGCTGTCTTCCAGACTCTAATGTCCCTTGGCCAATCAAGATCTGAGTAAGACCGTTGTTCTCATGCTCAAACTTTTTATTTTCTGAAAACATTTGCAGTACATTTTGTCAGATATGCATTAGGAGTTAGGACTTTGATATCATAGAGTAAAACATAGTGTTTCTGAATTCTGAGTGTGCGTTTATGGGTGCCCATATGCTCATAACAAGGGCAGCTGGAATTTACATGATTTACTGCTTACAGAACATATGAAAAACCAACTCCGTGATTAAGCTTGTGAGTTGTGACTCCACTGGATTCTTCTGGCTTGTGAAAGAAGAAAAGAAACTTTCACCCCTTCAACTTAAAGGTTGCTTAAGGCAACTATCTATCTGCAGAAGTTGAGTATTAAATTATGTTCTAGTTCTATTTCTTAAAAAACCCCGATGACACCCACAGTGTGCCTCCATGGCCCTGACCACTAATACCACCTCAATGTTGCACAATTTTCCTGTTTCATAGAAGGTACAGGGTAAAATAACCCTGTAGAAAGCAAACTCAAAGTTAATCTTTCTGCCATGTTGCACCCATCCTAGAAGCTAGAGTGGAAGTCCACCTAAGCCAGCCTTCTCCCTTGCCTCCACCAACTGGCATCTCTTATCTGGCACTCTCTATACTCCTTCCACACTTTCCTCTGCCATCTGCAAAGATATACAAAAAAAGGGTGGACCTGGCATGTGGCAGGAGATGTCAGGGAGGGTCAAGACCAAGGCTGCTACTGGCCAAGTATCCATGGCCACAGCTCCTTCACTGCCTAGCCTCCTTCCAAGCTAGTACAAGTTGCTGCCTTGGGCCATCAGCTTCTGCCTATGTCACTTCTGAGAGTTTGGACCCAAGACCACACTGGACATGTTGTGAGAAAACACAAGTTTTTCATTCAAAAGGTGACGATACGAGTCGTTTGAGAAAATTGCCCTACTTAACCTCCATTCCCAGTGGCGACACCAGAGTTGCAAACGCTGAGTGTCCAGGGAGCAACTTTGCAGAATCGCGCATGAATTATTTAGTTATTTGCCAAATACTGTTATATAATAAACCAAGACATGACGTTATTATGCATACGCATGAGTTAAATGTGTTTCTTTTTAACCAATTAATCGTTGAGATCCTGTTTAGGTGGGACTTTTGTCTGCGTGAAGGAAAGGTTGTTGAGCATCTTGATGGACACACAGACATAATCCACAAGAAATTAAGAGGCGACTGGTTACCATGGTCTGGTGCTGGATTGATTATCCTGCTGTTTTTTTAACTTGCATTATTGTAAAGTTCTAATAGCATTATATTTAGTTTTCAGGGGAATGAGAAAGAGGGATCTATTGCTTAGAAGATATTGGAGGCGAGAGGATGATGGAACTTACGGTACTGTTGTTTTTGTTTGACCGAAAATGATAAATATTGCACTTGTAGTTATCTGGATCTGACACTTCTCTTGAATTTCCAGTAATTCTATACCACTCTGTTTTCCACTACAAATGCCGTCCTGAGAGAGGCTACATTCGTGCATGTCTTAAAAGTAATGTATGCTTTACTTTCAGTTGAATCTTGTGAGAACTAAAAACTTGGTATTGCTTATACTTAACTGATATATGCCTTTTTGAATATTTAGGTGGAGGTTATGTAATATCGCCAATCAATCAAGGAAGACAATCAGTTGTGAAGCACATGCTTGCCATAGACTGGAAATTCTGGAAGTCTTATCTGTTTACATCATCTGCTAAATATATCACTGTACGTATGCTAGGCAGAATAGCAGGTATGTCTTGTATTACATCAACACATCTTGCCTGATCCTGTTTTGAAACTTCTCTTTTTGCAAATTTGGATAATATTCTGCCCACTTGCATATCGTCAGCACTGCGGGAATTCTTCCGATCAAAAAATGGAAATTGTGCTTGCATGGAGTTCTCATCTGGTGAGTTGACCAGGGATATGGGACTGCCACAAGGTGAAAATGGAAGAATAAATTTGGAAATGCATCAAGAAAATGAGAGCAGAAGACTTGAGGGCCCTACTGAAGGATCACTGGGTGGTTCTGACAGACATTTAAGCAGTACTGGTTCCTTTGTTCAACTTAACGATGCAGCAGATGAGTTCTTTGACGTGCCAGATGAATCAGAATATGATCAGAGAGAAATTGTGTTTCCTTCTGATGAGAGCACACATGCTGTGGTGAGTTCATTCTTCATTGTGTGTTTGCTTAGAAGATTGCCAAATAGACCAACCTTATCCATAAAGTTGGTTCTCCTATTTCCTGTCTTCTGAAGTATTATCTTCTGGTCACAGTATGGGTGCATGGCTGTGGTTTTTTATATCAATATGTCTATGTAATAAGTTTTTTTGCCCTTTGAAATTCTGTGGCATTCTTATGTAGAGATCAATAATCTGAGCAGCCCAGAAAAAATATTTATAGATTTCAAATTGTTATTTATGTGCTTGCTGCCCTCTTAGGAGAACCAGGCATACAAATACCCTCCGTTCCAAATTATAGTTCACTTTATCTTTTCCGCAAGTCAAACTTCTCTAATTTTGACCAAATTTATATAGAGGAAAAAAGCATCAATATCTACAACATGTCACATCAAATTAGTTTGATGAATCCACCAGAAAATATGTCTTGATAGTGCATGTGTTTGGTGTTGTTGATGTTATCATATTTGTCTGTAAACTGGGTCAAAGTTAAACAAGTTTGACTTAACAAAGCTAAAGTGAACTAGAATTTCGAATGGAGTGTTTTTGTATATCATATCTGATGTTTTGGCATTTCTTTTGTAGGATCAACGGCATGCTAAATTGTCCACTGCTGCTGTTTTTGTAAAAAGGCTGCATGATCTTGCAGGTGTGTTACAGTTTTTGTCAATTTCCCAACATTTTTATTTACTCTTATATTCTAATTTCGATCTCCCCTTTTCCTCCTTTTCCTCTATTCCTAGTCCAAAAAAGAGGATACGTTGACCTACAGGGAGCTGCAGATGCTGATAATGGGCCATGTTGCTATGGATATACTCTTCCCAAAGATTCAAGCTATACAGTGCCTTCTACTTGGGCAATGACAGATCCTACAACATTCTTAATACGGGGAGAGACATATTTGCACGATCGTCTAAAGGTAGCTTAGATATGCTGCAGATATCACATCCTGAAAACAAAAACTCAAGTTCAAATATCTTAGGCGCATAGAACCTTCATAGCCTCTTTTGCAGTGGGTTACGAAGAAGAATTCGGCTTTCAAAATAATCATTCTTGCCATGTTACAGCTAGTACTACTTTTTCAGAAACAAACTGTAGGGAAACACATAATTCAGTATAATCATAAATGGCTGGGTGAAATTACTATAACAATGCAGTTACAATTTACCTGTAACTTTGACAGATCAAGGCAAATAGTACCCTGATGCAAATGGTAGGTGCTGATTGGATAAAGTCTGATAAGCGTGAGGATGATCTAGCTGGTCGCCCTGGAGGACTAGTCCAGGTATCTTATGCTAAAGCCAGTAGTTTTATTTAATCAGCAGGAATGAAGATATTTACCAATAGCCTTTATTGTAGAAATGTGCAGCACAAGGGGGCACTAAATTCTTCTTCATTGTAAACATACAGGTGAGATATTTTTTGAGTGTGTAGATGGGTCGATACTTGCTATGTCACATGCTGTATAGTGATTTAAGCCCTTGCTTATAACCTGATGGATACAGGTTCCTGGTTCAACCACATACAGCTTAGCTTTGTATTATATGATGGATACACCATTAGAAAAGGTCCCTCTACTTGAAAGATTTGTAAATGGAGATGATGCATTCAGAAATTCAAGGTTCAAGCTCATCCCTTACATCTCAAAGGTACTTGTTTTGCACTATGAGCCTTATTTGATTTGTTTTAAGCCAAAATTCAGTAAAATGTTGATTTCTTATGTTTGGAATGCATGGCCATTTAGGGATCTTGGATCGTTAAGCAGAGTGTGGGCAAGAAAGCTTGCTTGGTTGGGCAGGCATTAGAAATCAATTATTTCCGTGGAAGCAACTATTTGGAGGTAAGCTAGAAGCATCTCACATGTTGGCTCCTCTTCTTGCATCCTATGGTTTACATCCAAATGCAGCCAATAGTGTAATTGTCCGTTCTTATGGAATTGGGGAGCAGTTTATTCGTACCATCATGATACATTTCTTTCTGTGTAGTATGCAATGACAAACTAGTGAGTAATGGTAGCTTCAGTTTCTTTTATCACTGTTATGTCTCCTATTCTTTAATGTTATATCTTTTTTTTTTTGAAAAGTAATAATGTTATATCTGAGAAGCACAATTTGACTGATCATCTATAATTGTTAATTTCGAATATGGCAATCTGCAACACGAATAACAAAGATTCAAGAGGTTACTTTTGATTTATTACATATTGATGGGATTTAGAATTGCTTTTCTGGCAACATCGAGTGTTACTGCATACATATATGTTTTCCATTATATTAGAAGGGATATTCGGCTCTAAATAGCTTTGCCTGTAATTTTCAGCTTGGAGTTGATATAGGTTCTTCGACAGTGGCACGAGGTGTAGTGAGCCTTGTGCTTGGCTACTTGAACAATCTGGTGATCGAAATGGCCTTCTTAGTACAGGTAACTGGCATGCATCTGTTTGTATAAATATTTGCTTGAGCTTGAGCATGTATCCCTAGGGATCACAGAAGAGTTATGTTATACTGTACTTCTTGATAACTGTCACCTTACATGCTTTGGTCTCATGGTTTGCCTCATGCAGGGCAACACATCTGAAGAGCTCCCGGAGTTCCTCCTAGGTACCTGCCGACTGAATTATCTGGACGCCTCCAAGGCAGTGTCGATAGACGAATGCTAAAAGGCGTCAAACTGACCTCATTCTTTTTGAAGCCAGTACAGCACAGACCAAAAGGCTGAAGCCATTCCTTGCTGCCCGACACACCGTCGGCAACCCTCGCAGCCTCACTTGTATTGCCCCCCGCCAAAGTGGGGGATCCACTGCAGCCGTTGTACATTCTCCTCCTCTCGACTGCTCAGGTGTATTGCGTTGTAATCATCATAGCAATCCATGATAAAAGAGAATCCTCTCCATTCTTTGGCCACCTCGTCTCCCTGGAGAAAACGCAGACAGAAAGTGTAATCTAATCCTGGTATCACACCGTCGCTTCTGTCCTGGGTCGGATCAGATCATCAGATCTAACAGCAAAGCAAGCCATTAACTAGCCATTGACCAAGCAAGTAATGGCCGGAATGATTCTACTTGAGGACTCAGTCTCCTCCCACATTCGCCAGTAACCGAAAGCTACCCCCAACCAAAATCGCAGTGATCATGGCCCACGGTGCTCAGCTCGGTCTGATCCCGTGTACCGGAAGCATCAGCGAAGCGCAAAGTGGAGCGGGCATCTATCTACCATGGGTCCTCCTCGGCCTCTATGGAAGGACGGCCAGGACAGCAGCAGGATAAAAACGGTGGATCATCGCGATCGGGAGCACTGTGTCGTGTGGTGGCAGCAGCAGCTTTTCTGGGATGTTGGCCGTCACGCTCCGTGGCGCTGCCTGTAGCGGCCGACGTGACGGCTGAACGGCCGGCCTCCGCTTTTGCTGCGCGCCCCGCTGCACTTTGGAACCTTTTTTTCGATCGGAAGACGATCGGTCGCTTGTTTCTGATGAGGGCTGAGGTAGGGAAAAGCGTACGCGAGGCTGGCACGGACTGAGGCACTACCGGACGGGGGAATCCCTGTTCCGATCGGAATAAAAATGGTGGGCAGCGGCAGGGTCCCTATTTGCCGTTGACTCGAACGGATCCCTACGCCGCGGCCTGGTCGGTCGCGCGATGCACGGGCTCGTGCCGGCGCGGGCGGGCGGCCCCCGCTTCACGTGCGCCCTGTAGGGGAAGCGCAAAAGCGAGCACTGCGAGGCGGAGATGGTCGCGCCGACCGATCGATCGGGGACGACGAGGCACGCCACGCCAGGCTGCGGTGTCGCTCTGGATCGGCTGCGCCTCTGTTTCAAGTGGAAGCACGCACGAGCGCACGTTGCCAGGGCGCTGATCTGACTGTGCCCGCCTCTCTTGCAAGCAAATCAGGGTTGTATGATGCTACTACTACATACACTCCTGTTCCTTCTGAAGACGAAACATACAATCTGTGAAAAAGAGCTGTTGCATTTCAGAATGGGAATGCACATTGACCTTGTCAGCGTTGAATGTAGAGAGAACACTCGTTAGGGTTTTTTTCTTCTCTGGGTTATCTGCAAACCGTTTCGATCTCACCTTCTCTCCATCGCTGAGATACTGCAGCACTCAAGGAGAGTAGACTGTCGAAGCTAGGAGCCATGGGCGACGCAGAACGTGATGATCGCCGCCCCCGGCTCCATCCACATCCTCACGAGTTACGGCTAGCTTGATTGTCCTCGACCTGCTGGCCTTTCGTCGCCACCACCGCGTCCTGCATGTATACGTGGGAATGGATCAACATCCATAATCCAAAGAAGAAAAATCCAGTAAGATCCTAAATTATAAAGCTCACATCCAATCCAATCCAATTCACTCACTCAAAATCCAATATCCAACAATATAATCCAACCACCACCAGGTTGACTACTCAGATAAATCTATATGTGGGACACATGTACAGAGCCGGATCTTAGAATTAAAAGCTCGCGTTCACACTATAAAATTTTAGCGGATTTGACCGAAATTTGGTGAGATGCCTTAACATGACAGTCCGCTACTCAGTGCAAATCGGTGAAGCCAAATCTATATGTGGGACCCACGTCCAGAGCCGGACCCTAGAATTAAAAGCTCGCGTTCACACTATAAAATTTTAGCGGATTTGACCGAAATTTGGTGAGATGCCTTAATATAACAGTCCGCTACTCAGTGCAAATCGGTGAAGCCAAATCTATATGTGGGACCCACATCTAGGGCCGGACCCTAGAATTAAAATCTCGCGTTCACACTATAAAATTTTAGCGGATTTGACCAAAATTTGGTGAGATGACTTAATATGACAGTCCGCTACTTCGTGCAAATCGGTGAAGCCAAATCTATATGCGGGACCCACGTCCAGAGCCGGACATTAGAATTAAAAGCTCCTGCTTGGACATCCAATACTGATTGGACATCCAATTTAATTTAGCATGTGGACATCCACATCCAAAGTAATCCAGTCCAACGAAGTCCAAAAGGAAAAAATCCAATTGGATTTGGATTTTCCAAAATCCATTACCACGTCTGCATGCATGCTTGATGAACAACGGCGACGGGCGACCACATCCGCGTCACGTAACTAGGTTTTTTTTTTTTTTGGAAAACCTGAGGACGACAGTGATTTCTTTATCGTAGTTCAGCAAATTTCTCAAACCTGACGATCATTTGTGAAATCATGCCAACGCTTTCGTAACATAGCTAGTACTGCTAACTGCCAAGGTGTCAAGTTGCAATGATCTAGAGAAAGAGCTAAAATAACATGCTTATAATTAAGGATCCTGATAACCTGATTCCGCACGTGTCATTAGTTCTGACCGACCCAAGCGGGATGGATCGGATCGTCTTGATGTTCAGATCCAACACCAATGTGACTGGACCCAGTTTTGTGTACTGGGTGATATGATTATTCTTCATGACTTGGGCTGGGGAGGCCGGAGGCCTAACACACTCGTCAAGAAACTGAAAGGCACCTCCGATCCAACCAAAAACGCAGCGAGATCATGAGTCCAGAGTCCATGACCACTTTCTTTGTTTCCCCTTGGTCAGATCCCTTGAACCTGAGGGATAAACGATCGGAGAGGCAGTGGAGACCACTCAGGTCAGATCGGCCGGTTGGCATATGCCTTGGGTCTTGAGGAAAGGCAGTGGTGGTACAAAACCGGCGGCTTTGTTGTCTCGTCGCTGTCCGGAGCACTCTGTTTCGCTAGCAGGTGGTGTGATTTATGCACGCATGCCGCCGCTCGGCGCCTGCAGCCGACGGCGTGACGGTTGAGTCTGCACACCGCGGCTGGGAGAGACGGCCGGCCGCGGCGACGTGCCGACGTACGTGTGGATCGACGTACGCGAAGTGGCAGAGAAGAGGAGGTTCATCCGGAATCGGAAGAGAAGCAGGTCATAGAGTGCGCGCGTGGGATCATGGGACGGATGGTGCCAGACAGACAGGATGGCTGTTTTGCCGTTGACCCCGAGCGGATCCCCACGGCGCGGTGCCGGCGGCGGGCGCGCTTCACGTGCGAGGCGTCACCACCGATGGGGAACGGCGGCGGCGACGCCACTCCAGGCCAGCGGTGTCCTTCCCTGGCTGGCTCTGGATCGAGTGGGAGGCTGCACGCACGCATGCACATTAATTCCTCGCCATCTTTTGGCACGCACGCAGGCACGATGCGGCACCGATCTGATCGAGTCGTTAACCACTGATCCCGTTACCGACGGCAGAGAGTCATTCCAGGACGCCATGTCTTTCCACGGACGGCCCAGCTTTTTTTGGTGGAGGCAGTGTCTTAATTCCGTCAGGTGGATGATTACTCTGATCATTAACCTCTGTGTTTGGTACTCCGTGATGGCCAGCCGTGCAGACTGATGCAGAGGCCTCTGAATTCCGAGACGGCAGTTCCGAGGGGGGATGCTCCCCAGGTCGGGTCAGCTCTCCAGGGGTGACGTCACGGCACTGGCACGGAAAGGAATTAATCGGAAGTCGGAAGCTGCTCCCTCCCCCCGGTCAAAAAAACCGTCGATCCCGAGGCAATCTTTGAAACCCTGCGCCAGCGCCAGTAGTAAAACCAACCGCCTGTTTCAGTTACCGCGATCGCAAGTGTCACTACACTCACCAGTCACCACCCAGCCCCGACCCAACACGCGCATGTGAGCCTCGTCCAACCTCCGGAACAGCGGGTGGCCTGTTCATGTCGCCCTGTCCCTCTCTTCTCTTCTCTTCCCCCATGAATGCACCGAGGAGGAAGCCGCTGCTACGCGACACGGGCCAAAACTGGAAACCCGCCACGTCCACGTACGCCACCCCGCGGCACAGTACAGCTAGTAGCTCCGGCAGCTCGCGAGGAGGGGGTGCGATCGAGCGGATCGGACCAGTGCAGTGGTGGTGATCGACATGCATGGGCACGGGGGGTACCAGTACGGCGGCTGCGTAAATGGGCGCGCTACTACTGCTATAGCTCTAGTAGGCCACCGCGACACGAACACGTTGAGGTGTGGTACCGGACTAGTAGTAGTACTACCGGAGTAGGAGTGTACTAGCCAGGCACAGTGGGTTTGAAGGTTAACGTGGTAGGACGTACATATGTAGCGGCGCACGGTACGGGGGGCGGGCGGGCGGCGCACAGTGTGTGTACATGCTGCTGCCCGGCGGTCCGTCATTCCGTCACACAGTCAAACGGAACCGATCTGCCGGACGGACCGGAAAGGGCTGCGACGACGGCGGTGGTACTACCGTGCATGCTCATCCGCTGCCGTGCCGTCCACAGTTGTGGAGCTTTGTGGAGTACTACCGTGGAAGTGGTCGGCGTACAGACGCTGGACGTGTCCTGGTGTGTGATGCTGTAGATTGCGGACGGTAAAATATTGTTGCTGCTGAAACGCATGCATGGTACTACTACGCTGGGAGTGGGAGCACGTACGTACGAGTACGTTTTTTTTTACTCCCAACACCATCATCTGATCGGCGGCGATCAGACCGATCCAAAAAAGTTGCAAAAAAACATTCTATCATCTATCACATCACCTCATATCACCTCTCACTATTCATCTGCGTTTACACTAATTTTTTCCCAATTCAACCAATTCATCTGAATATAAACACACCCGTAGGCGGGGCGGGGGGCGCTGCAGCGCGCGGCAGGAAACCGTCCTTTGCAGACAACGCAACAGCGACGGCGTGTGGTCCTTACTCCGACCGGCGGGCCAAGGGACCCGGGACCACCAGTCGGCCGCTGCGGCGGCGCCACGTCGGCCCCGCAACGGACAACGCCCGCGGATAGCAACAGCACGGGGGGAGTTGGGTTTGGCTTGGCGGTGACGTCGGCGCGCCCGTGAATGAGGGGTCGCTGTTGCCGGGCGCCGTGGGGCCACGTGCGCTTGGACGGACGGGAGGTGGGGTGACGTGAGGAGAGCCCGGTTGGGTTTCCCCGGGCACTGTTCACGGGTCAAACGGGACTACGGGAGGGGTGCTTTTGTGGCGGCGCTCGGTGATAGGGTGGTGGCGGTCACTGGTCGAGAGAGGATCCAATCCAACGGTGCGGGATGGGGTTAAATGATACTAGTAAATTCATGTCAAAGTTTCACTAGACACGTGTGAAGCCAAAGTTTTCATCTGGGTTACTACTTCTGATACCTCACCATCAATATTATGGCCGGCACCAGCACCGGACGACAGTGACTTCACCGTCGAGATGTTTGTTCGTGCAACACGACGCCGAAACGAACACGGAGGCGTACCCGGGTTGCTTGCGAATCCACGCAACCCGCGGCGCGAGATGTTGCAGTAGCAACGACGAAAGAAGACGCGACAACGAT
The DNA here is from genome assembly GCA_036936925.1 of Cenchrus fungigraminus. NCBI lineage: Eukaryota > Viridiplantae > Streptophyta > Magnoliopsida > Poales > Poaceae > Cenchrus > Cenchrus fungigraminus. The sequence continues at coordinate 45,161,385 of CM072771.1, read as the reverse complement.
GGCGAGAGTTCGCTGCACTTCCCTTTCCGCTTCCCCGATCGGGCGTGCCTGCCTCGGTTTGCATGGTCACCAGGGCCACACCACACCTCGTTCGCTGAGGACGAGGAAAGCCTAGCCTCCGTCGTCGTACACGCTGATGGCAAACACACACCCAGCTGCTGGATGCGCGCGCGGCGTCGCCGATCGAGTACGTGCACGGCGCCTCTCCTCCGCTGGCCGACGCGCCCGCCCGATCTCGTCGCGAACCGGGCGTATACCAGCAGTTTCCGCCGCTACACCGCCGCCGTCGTTTTCTGCAGCAAATCTTTGCCGAGGCCGAGAGCGTCGTCGCGGGAACATTTTCACGTGCCGATCCGCGATGCGACCGAGCCCCAGTATTTTTTTCCCCCTTGCTGCTGCGGTCGATCGATCTGGAGCTAAGCGGCCGGACCGGGAGCCCGGGACCAGCCAGCGGAACAGGCGCGCGCGCACAGTGGAGTTCGTGTGTAGTATGTGCCGGTCCCTCCCTCCAGCTCCACTGTTCGTGTTTGCTGCGATGTCGCGTCTTCTTTCGTTGCTCCACTACTGTACTTCACCAACTACACACACACAAAACCATCCGGGAAAACAAATCAAAATTAAAAACCCTGGCAGCAGCTAATCAAGGTAGCAGGCACCAAACACTTTGCACGGGTGCCGCGCCGTTCCATTCCATCCTCGATCGAGACGAGACGACGATCGTGCGTCGCGACTACAAATCCGAGGCAGACCGCCCCTGGCCCATGCCAACCCCCTTGCTAATCCCATCTCTCTCTCTCTCTCTCTCTCGTCAAGTCACCCAGGCCGTTCGTGAGTCCGCCGCGCTGGAAATGGCTCGGCGCGGTCGCTGGGGATCAGGAGTTGCGGGATCGACGGACATGCCCACATGATCCGGTCCGCTCTGTTTCCGAGTGTCACGGTTTACTTGTTCCAGCGGAGATCACAAAATGCGTGAACTTTCTACACGAGCTTGAGGTGTGTAGTGTGTGTTCTTTATCGTCGCCGGCGGGCTCAGGCTGTTCTGTTCTTCGTCACTGGCGGGGCGGCCCAAGAAAAAAACACAGTAGGTAAAGCTATGCTGAGTGGAGTAGAACTGTCTGAAACCGTATTGATTTTGAGATCCAACAGTTGCCAATAAATTTGCGAGCCAGTTGAGATAAACCAGGAGGGTGTTGGACTGGTAAATCAGCCATTCAGCCCACAACCAGATGAGTTCAAACGGCCACGGGCGGCGAAAACGGAACGGACCCTCCACACTCCTACCGCACCCCACCGACAGCAGGAGATCCGCTCGCCGGCACGCGGGGCCCCGCGTGTCATGCCCTCCACCGGGGCAGGAGGTTAGGTGTCGCCCGTCCCCGGCCGCGCTCGCGGCTGTTGGCTGTGCGCGCGGGCGCGGCGGATCCGGGTGGGTCCGCGCCTCCACCACCACCACTGGGACGGGCCTGTGCGCCTGTGCTACTGCCGCGGCAGCGAAGCGAGGCGAGCCGAGCCGAGCGAGCAGCACTCACCAACAAGGAGGGGGGCGCCCGAGGCCTCTCGCCATAATTCCAACCCACTGTGCTCGCCGCTGTAGCATCAACCCACACCAGCCACCACCTCGCCGCTCTCTCGTCCTCGCCGCCGGGAAGATTATCATCTCGTCTCGTCTCGTCTGCCGGTGGGGCTGCTGGGGCAACCGGAGGGAGCTCGTGAGGGGGAGTCGTTGCAGCCTTGCAGCAGGGGCGGGGCGCCCTGATGTAGATTTTCTCCTCCGCTTTGCCCTGCCAGCGTCTTCCTCCCGGAGCAGCGGTTGCGGCCGGCGAACCCCCACGATCTGCCAGTTGGAAGCCATGCGCGCGGCCGGAGGAGGAGGAGGTATCGCCCGCTGTTGCTTTCGCCCCCCGCTCCGCTCCAACTGCTGCTCTGCCCTTTTCTTTCTTTTCCTTCCCGTGGGGTTGCGTTGCGTTGCGTGGGGTGGTGGCTTGGTAGTACTCCTCCATTGGGCCCGTGCGATTAATGGGGGACGTGGCAGGTTGCTCTGGCGGACAGTGATCGCGTTTGGTGGCCGTGGAGGAACACGACGACGGTGGTGGAGGACGCCGCCATGAAGGAGGCGGGCGACGAGAGGTGCCTTGACCCGCAGCTGTGGCACGCGTGCGCCGGCGGCATGGTGCAGATGCCCCCCGCGCGCTCCCGGGTCTACTACTTCCCGCAGGGCCACGCGGAGCACGCGCACGGCGGCGGCGCCGCGGAGCTCGCCGCCGCGGTGGCCCCCCGCGGCCTCCCGCCGCTCGTGCTCTGCTGCGTCGCCGGGGTGCGCTTCCTGGCCGATCCGGAGACGGACGAGGTGTTCGCCAAGATCCGCCTCGTGCCCCTCGCGCCCTCCGCCGAGGCGGACCTCCGGGACCCCAACGACCTCGGCGCGGACGCCCGGGAGAAGCTGTCCTCCTTCGCCAAGACGCTCACGCAGTCCGACGCCAACAACGGCGGCGGCTTCTCGGTGCCGCGCTACTGCGCCGAGACCATCTTCCCCAAGCTCGACTACCGGGCCGACCCGCCCGTGCAGACGGTGCTCGCCAAGGACGTGCACGGGGAGGTCTGGAAGTTCCGCCACATTTACCGGGGCACGCCGCGCCGGCATTTGCTCACCACGGGCTGGAGCACCTTCGTCAACCAGAAGAAGCTCGTCGCGGGGGACTCCATCGTCTTCCTCCGCACCGAGCACGGCGAGCTCTGCGTCGGGATACGCCGTGCCAAGCGGGTGTCCTGCGGTGGCATGGAGTGCATGTCCGGCTGGAACGCCCCCGGGTACGGGGCCTTCTCAGCGTTCTTGAAGGATGAGGAGAATAAGATGATGAAGGGGCCTGGTGGGTACATGAGAGGCAGGGGGAAGGTGAAGATTGCTGATGTCGTTGAGGCCGCAAGGCTAGCGGCGAGCGGGCAACCATTCGAGGTGGTGTACTACCCGAGGGCTAGCACACCGGAGTTTGTTGTGAAGGCCGCATCAGTGCAGAACGCGATGAGGAACCATTGGTGCCCAGGGATGAGGTTCAAGATGGCATTTGAGACAGAGGATTCTTCAAGGATTAGCTGGTTTATGGGGACAATAGCTTCTGTTCAGGTTGCTGATCCAATCCGATGGTCAAATTCGCCATGGAGGCTTCTTCAGGTTTCATTTGACTCATATCACCCATTAATTATATGCCATACTGCATTATTAACTGATGTGTACTACTTTTGAACTTACTTCTTGAGTGGGTTGCTAAATTTTGTTTCATGCCCTGTGAAAATTAACGGCTCTTGGGGAACTATTAGTTCAATGTAAATATATAATATGCGTAACTCACGCAAAGGTGATCTTTGCTTGAGGTGCTTTTATTGCCACTAGGTGCATCTAAACTACGAAGTTCACGGGGCATGGTGCTCACTTTTTTGTAGCCCACATGATGCATCAGAAAGGCTTTAGATTACTGGACAAATTGGGCACAGTTATAACCATAAAATCCGCTTTACCTATGATGGAACATATTGTCTTCAAATTGTTAGTATGTTTCGTCAGTCTCTTCTGGCCACTGAGAAGTGAGAACTGAGATCGGTACCATTATCTTCTATGACTTTATTTATCATGATGAAATGGAAATGTGGGGAGTGAACTCATATTACATTCGCATACTTCCAACAAACATCCAATTATAAATAATATATCCGTCCTGAACTCCTGAATTCATTGGTCCTTTTCCCAAGTCAATGGCTGTACCTTACATTTGCCTGTATGATCAATGCCTTACAGGATTGGTAGCTGATCCTTAATTGCAGCCTAGCATTGTACATTTGTACCTTGAGAAAGAGATGTTGACGTATTAGCAATACTATTGATCTGTCGTTAGTTCCACCTGTTTGTTCTCCATCTCTTTACCGTAGTCTGTTTTGGCGTATTGGAATTGCCTTGATAAATAGCTCATATGAAGGGAGATGTCTTGCTATAGTGTTAAGTGAGACATTGGACACTCTCTAGCTCATATTGTCTCTGATGCCATCAATAATATAACCGATGTAGAAAGAATTTCCTTTTCAACTGTAGAAGAGTTTACTTCTGAAGTTGTCATAACAATTCATTGTTTGGTGTTTCTTTTGTCCTTATTTTCTTAGCAAGCAGCAGCATATTCTTTCACTTTCTGCACTGTCTTTTTTGCCCATTCTTATAGTCACAAATTTGTTGCAGGTGACATGGGATGAACCAGACTTGCTGCAGAATGTGAAGTGTGTCAACCCGTGGCTGGTGGAGCTTGTATCAAGCATTCCACCCATTCACCTGGGACCATTTTCTCCACCAAGAAAGAAGTTGCGGATGCCCCAACATCCTGACTTTCCGTTTGACGGTCAGCTGTTGAATCCAATATTCCACGGCAACCCACTTGGTCCAAGCAACAGCCCCATTTGCTGTTTCCCGGACAACGCTCCTGCAGGCATACAGGGAGCCAGGCATGCTCAATTCGGTTTACCCCTGACAGACCACCAGCTTAACAAGCTGCACCTCGGTCTGTTCCAAGGCGGCGGTTTTAACCGACTTGATGCTATCACTCCGCAATCGCGCATATCCAAGGGTTTTGTGATCACCAGTGCACCAGCCAAAGAGAGTGTCTCTTGCTTGTTGACAATTGGCACACCGCAGGGCACAGAGAAATCTGATGACAGGAAGAAACCCCATATAATGCTGTTCGGAAAGGCCATCCTTACCGAGCAGCAGATGAATTCTGGTGGATCAAGGGAAACATTCTCCCCTGAGGTTACTGGAAACGGTTCGTCTGATGGCAATGCACAGAAGACAGGAAATGTATCTGACGGGTCTGGTTCATCTATCTGCATCGGTTTCTCATCTCAAGGTCGTGAGGCTTCAGAGCTTGGGTTAGAAGCTGGGCATTGCAAGGTATTTATGGAATCGGAGGATGTTGGTCGGACCATAGATTTGTCTGTCTTTGGATCATATGAAGAGCTGTACGGTCAGTTAGCTGACATGTTCGGAATCGAGAAAGCAGAAATAATGAGCCACCTCCGGTACCGCGACGCCGCTGGTGCTGTCAAGCATACTGGTGAAGAACCGTTCAGGTGAGCCCTTCCTTAATACCTTCAGCTTTATTTACCTTTCGAGCCATGTCTGTTCTATGGTGCATGCTAGTATATAATACCTTTTATCAAACAGGCATGTGCGATGTACCTAATCATCTCGTTCTGTTTGTGTGACAGTGACTTCATGAAAGTAGCACGGAGGCTGACCATAATAGAGCGCGGCGTGGGGAGGCTGCAGAAACCTCTCATCGAATACATGGTCGAGCGGGCCTGATTGCATCTACCTTTGAACAAGCCAATCTGAAGCTTGTGGAAAGGCTAAAGCTTAGGAATGGAACAAGTGTTACGTTTTCGTTTGTGTTTGTCTGCTGTGAAAGTGGGATTGCGATGTTTGTTTGTTGAAACTCCCAGTGTTAAGGGCTTTCTTCTGCCGGGTGAACGGCCGTCGTTAGAACTACTCTGTTGTGGTCGGTCGTTGATTTGCTCGAGTCGAAGTTGATGAATAACCTGTTTGATGGATTAGCTTGGAATAAAGTTTGAGTTGTCGGTTTTGCGATGCTTTCGCCGCTGCAAGTCGTCATTCGACAGTGTACGGGCGTTTCCATGATGAACTCTTGCAGCTGCACTGTTCAGTTCGTGGTAGTAGCTCGAGACCACTGGCATTGATTCTTGCGGGACGAGCACAAGGGGGAAGAAAGTCGAGCGGAATGATCGCTGTACTCTGGCTCTGGATGCATGGTCACATGGTTTTGGCCTTTCGCGTCGGCTTTTCCCTGGGAGAAGAGCACGGCGGTGTCGCACACGTCCGGTACGTGAGTACAAGTGTAGGAGCTGCTGTCTGAATTGCGAAGCATGCGCCTTGCGTCCGTCCGGCAGCGGAGGGTAGTGCTCCGGAGCATTGTACCACGCGCCGCCGCTTGTGTTGTCGTTTAAACGAGCGGATCATTCACGTGTTCGACACGTACTGTAGTCTGTAGAGTGTGGCCGTGTGGGGAACTCGAGATCTACTACGACACATTGTAGCCTGGATGAATAGTACGGGCAGGCAGCGACGCAGTACGTCGTGAGAGGGTCGGTCAGGCTCGGCACAGCACTACAGCCACTACCACTACTGGGTACACCGTACATACGTACGTGATGCGTGGATCTATGGCTGCAACGGCATCAGGCTACGCATCGTTCCAAGTGCGTGCTTATAGGTGTAGGCTGTGTAGCCGGGTTCCTCCTTGCTACAGTGGGCGGTGGCGGTCAACCACCACAGATCTCTCCCTGTAGCATCATCCAGAGCCGCTGAGCCGCACACGCCGGTGTTGGCGTGGCGAGTGCCTGCCGGCACGACGAAGCAGCGTCGTGGTTTCTGTCAATGGCGTCTGGATCTTGCTTACGATCGAATGCATCTTTGCTGGCCGGACGGTCAAGATTCTTCACGCGGCCTCCGCGAAACGCGACGGTCTGGAACTGCACTGCTAGCTGGTCGGTCTCGCGCGGGCTGGTACTGGTAGTGTGTTTGAACTCTGCCGAACGCGCTTGCGCGACGCGAACAAGCCCACTTGGGCACGAGCCTTTTAGCAGTTGGGAGTTGGGATTGGGACTGCGCGTCACGGCGACCCGCACGTGCGTGCGCGACGGCGTGAGTGCCTATTTGATGCGTGACGACTGGGGATGGAACCGGATACCAATTCGGATAGCATCTTTTAGCCGTTTTTTTTTATTTTAGCTAAATTAGGCATAATATTTTGTATCTAAAAATTTATATTCTTGTTCTTGGCATTGTTCTTGTTAAGATTCATACAAAATAAACCCCAAATGTGTGCTATATTTTGATCAAATGATGAAAAGAAATTCGGATTCGGATTCAGATACGGATGTTTTTCACCTTTTTCTCTATCGAAAGCAAATAATCCATAAAAAAATTGTAGCTAATTTTTTTTATTTTTTCCAGTAATTAGCTGGTTATAATGCATAAAAAATTAGCACCAAATTTATTTTATTGTGATCTAAAAAAATCAATCTATTACACAATTCAGATGTTTTGGTTCCATCCCTAGTGACGACGTGCCGGTTGCGGCCTTCACGCACCGCAAGTACGGGTACGTGATGGTCCGTCGTCGCCGAAGCGGCGGGTTTCGGCTCGTACGCGTCAGTCGGTCCAATTAGTGGTGTCACCGCACGGAGGGACGGTCTTCCTTTCGGCCCGGTCGGGTTAGGGGGCGGGGGCAGGGGCAGGAGTCTTTGACATACAGGCCATTAAAAAAGATGTATTGGACACCCAAGCCACTAAAAAATTTGGCTGGACGTCCAAGCCACTGAGCCAAATTTTTTTGACACCGAACCCATTCCGTCCGTAGTCTGTTAGATTGGCACTGTTTGTGAGTTCTGACAGGTGGGTCCGGACTGCAAAATGACCATCTTGCCCTCGCTCTCTTTCAACCACATCTGCGTGGCGACCTGGCCAAAAAAAAGAAACGCATCGCATCTCCGCATCTCGAGCAGGTTCAGGGGCGGCGGAACCCTAGGGTTGGCGGCGCGGTGCGGCACCGGCTCCGCTGCGGGCGCGGCCCAGGGTCAGGCGCGCACGCGAGGGGGCACGCGGCTCCGCTGCGGCAAGCGGCTGGGCGCGCATGCGCACGCGGCTCCAGGCGGCCGGGCTCGCGGTGCCAGGCGCGCAGCGCGAGGGGGCACGCGCGGCCCAGGCGGCCGGGCGCGGCTCCAGGCAGCCGGGCTCACGGTGCCAGGCGGCCGGGGGCACGGGCCGGGGCGCGAGGCTCCAGGCATCCGGCTCCAGGTGGAAGAGGAGTACTCGTGGAAGAGAGGGCGGCGGTGCACAAGGACATGAGCAAGCGTATAGACTGGCTTCCAGACGGGTGAGCGATTCAATTCTTCCCTATTTTGATTGCTTGTTCTTAGGTTAGCAGAACTGAGATTGATACTTAGTTCTTTGCACTTGTGCTTCATGTTCATCTGTAGGATGGATGCAAACAGTAGCTTCCACTTAGAAATCCGGATTGTTACTCCTAATTGTCGGGGTGGTGGGTGGTTTGGCTTGAACAAAGTTGTGGATTCGGATGTCACCAACTTCACAGACCTGATTACTGAAGTTGTCGATAAGTATCCTTGTGATTACGTGATGTAGTGAGGCTATTTTACTTCTGCATGGAAAGTAAGGTGAACATCCAGGTCTGCTCTGACCAAGATTTAGTTCAAATGTTTGCAAAATATAAGGCTTCCAAGTGTTGTTTGTTGACTCTTGCTTATCATAGCCCAAGTAATGAGCCCATTGAGATTCCTGATTGGGATTTTAGTACCACTGTCTCTTCTATTGAACCTCCAGTCACCCCTTCAGTTGTTTGTGCAAGATTACTAGAACCAAGCCAATCCACCCAAAATCAACCTCATGAGGATGATACCTAGCTAACCCAAACCCATTGAATGAGCATATGGGAGTTGATGAGGAAGGGATGTATATCGACTGTGGTCCCCAACATCCCCCACCCCAACCCAATCCACCGATGCAAGCTGATAGTCCTATTGTTGATGCATGCTCAGATGATGACTCAGATGATGACTCAGATGATGAATCAGATGAGGAAATAATAATAGAGGACATGGATGACATTGTCAACGATTTAGAGCCTAGACAAATGCCTGATGTTGATTATGACAAGAAGGACCCTCCCCTGACAGAGGGGACTTTGTATTCAAACATGGATGCTTTTAAGATTGCTTTAGCTTCTCATGCTGTCAAACATGAGTTCAATTATGACATTGAAACGAGTGAACCAGGGAGATACAGGGTTAGCTGTACAAACAAAAGTAAGGGCTACAAGTGGAGGATTCATGCTTCAACTCTGAAGGATGATCTCACTGTTAAGGTAATATGTTAGTAGCATATTTGTATGTATGGCTGGTAGGCTTATATCTGATTTCAGTTATCTGATAGTCTTGTAGTAAGTGATTTTAATGAACTATTTTATGGTTGTTTTGCAGGTGAAGAGGAACCCATGGCCTCATAAGTGTTTCAGCTCCAGGAGGTCTGAAATCTGTGTAGGGGTAACACAATTTTGGGTCTGCAATCAAGTGGTTGACTGGCTTAAGGAAAATGCAAATATTCGTGTCACAGAGCTGCAAAGGAGGTTGAAAGATGAATACAAAATTGTGGTGCCCTACATGAAAGTGTACAGAGGTAAAAATCTTGCCATGGATCAGATTTATGGGCGTTGGGATAAAAGTTTTGACAACCTGTATAGGCTTAAGGCCCAGTTGGAGGAAACTAGTCCTGGAACATTTTTTTCCATTGATCACCACAATGTCAAGGATAAGATAAGATTCAATAGGTTATTCTTTGCATTGAAACCATGTGTTGATGGTTTCCTTAGAGGCTGTAGACCATATCTTGCTGTTGATAGCACATTTTTGACTGGAAGGAGGGAGGAGAAAAAATAGGATGAAATCAGCTGCTGAGGGAGGCAGCAAGGGGAAGGGAAAGGGAAAGTCACATGAGTGCCTCATATGCCATCAGTTAGGGCATCACTGGTACACATGTAGGAATTGAAACCTAGAAGATATAGCTGCAATGGAGGCTGAAAGGTACACTTAATTGCTGTCATTAAAATATAAAAATTGATTAACTTGATTAACTTTCTACTTTCATGTAATGCAGAGGTCCTCCGAAGAAAAAGCTTAAAAAAACAGCAAGTTGTAACACAGAGAATAGCATTATAGTTGCTACTCCAACAGTAATGGTATTCCCTTACAATGAGGCAGTGGCCAATGCTACACATAAGTAAAAGAAGAAGGCTGCTTCCAAGGGAAAATCATCTAATTCAGGTTCTAGGAACAGCAAGGGGGCAGCTACCACTACATCCAGTTCTACTCCTCTTAGCAGGTGTGACAACCCGCCCAGGAAAATACCGTACTATCGCCTAAACCAATCCACTTTGGTCATTAAGCGATAATAAAGTACCATTCCGTTGTTGGTTGCCGGGTTAACGCCCGGTAAATCACTTGGAAATCACACAGAGGATCGCACATATGCATTAAAACTCACACGAAGGCGAGTTCAGAGTACAAACACAAATTAAAACCAAATCTGCCCCGAAGGGTTTAATTATTACAACCCATTGTTCAATACGTGACAAGTAAAGGTTCAGAGTTCGAAAACAGCGGAATAAAATAAACTAGCGCAACGATAAACATCACAGGAGGCCGTCCGTGATGCCATCACTCGCCGTCATCTACCCATTCCAGCTCCCAGCCGGGTGGAATCTCACCAGATCAAACAACACCTGCAACAACAGTTTTAAAGCAAGACTGAGTATACTAATACTCAGCAAGACTTAACCGTCGGGTGATAACTACATCACCAAACTCTAGACATGAGAGGCTTTTTGGCCGGTGGAGTTTCTTTTGCTGAAAAGCAACAAAGAGTATGTCCTTACTTTCAATATTTTAGCACAAGTTCTAGTTGATTACCATTTCTAAGTGTGCCAACTAAGTCAATCAAGAATTGTACAAACAATTATTACCAGCAGTAGCTTCACCAATTCCATCATTACGGGATATCATGGCCAGTTGATTAAGTAGTCTCAGATAACGGTGAGAGGCCGACAATCGATTGATTTAGACCTTGCAAGGTAGACCTAAACACACGGTAGGGTGCCCTCGCGAGGACAACCACCAGGCGGTTCCCAAAAATCCTCGGTTCAGGATAAAAGGCCACAGTCTTCGGTACAGGCTATCTGGCATACCCCGCAAGGCACCCAGAATCGCACATGCACCACCGGTAGCTAGCCAGGGGACGCATCCCAAGATTAGTCATAGTAAAATCCCTTACCGCCTCATTAAGGTACTAGGCTTACCGGTCCCATTCCCGACAAGTGCTTAGTACGTTCAAAAGCTTAGCCCACGAAAGCCACTGGACCGGAGCCCAAATCCCATGCTCTTACCACATGAGCAATCCATTTATAAAGATCTTATGATCCCAACATAAGGACCTATTCTCGCGAGTGACGAACATCACTCGACTTGTATCGGTCCTATAGCATAGCAGCTATCGACCTAGCATACTAGTGATAGAGCATAGGTACCTAGGGATCATGCATCTAGGGTTTCAATTCAACTCCTGAAACGTAAATGCACAAACATAGCAAAGATAATTGCATAATTTTAAAAGACAGGGTTAATGATCCGGGGCTTGCCTTCGCTGGCAAGGTTGGCCTTGGGCCCTTCTGGACTTTGGTCCAGGTCTCGAGCTACGTACACGTGCTGCAGCTCTTCGTCAGCACCTTCGTCTCCTCCTTCCGGCACACGCGTACAACTACCGTCGGGAAGATCTATACGAAGATGAAATGCAAGATTTAATTAACGATTTTTAATTTAATTAATTACAAATAATAAATGACAACCATGGGGTGCATGGTTGACCACATTCACCTAGATAAGAAATACATTCAGCATACTCTTCCAAAAGGAGCAATATGCGGTTCTTTATTATTATTCTTTTTGATAGTGATTGTGTACACATTTATGTAAATAAATTAACTTAGATTTTACCAACAGCAAGGGGTCGGCCTTGATCTTTTTAAAATGTTTTACATCATACACATATGGTTATTAGGGGTGTGGTTGGTGATTTTCCAATTTACTTTACTATTAAGCTTTAAATGGCTTCCATAGCTTTTATTCACAAAATAAGTTCATAAATTCAGTGAGTGTGTCTATGAAGTACAACAAACCTAAACAAAACTACTGCACACATATGCACACTTAGGATAGCTAGGAAATTAATTATATTGAAAATAACAAAAGCTAGCTAATAAAGCAAGATAAATGCATACAAAAATAAATACACATCCAAATGATTCCAACTTTCTCACACATGGCCTCTGGTCCAAAACTAAGCTAGGCATGCAACGAATACACCTAGAGCTACTAAAGATCTTGAGCTATGCATTTACAAAGAAAAACAAGCATATTTCAAGAATAAATATTTCTAACAATTATAAAATTATGATAAATTCACCAGATATGAACTTAGTCATAACAAGACAACATGCAAAAGTTGGGTAGAAAACTCTACTTATTTTTAGCTACAAAAATCATTTAGACAGATTTTGCATAAATACAAAATAAATCATATAAAAATATTTACAACATAACTTTGTGCAATTTTTGGTCCAGAGTCTAATCATGACAATTCTAGCAACATATCCAAAATTTAGCTCCATAGACTTTCTAGATTTTGAATTACAGCAAAAAGGTGTCAAACTGAAATTGAATTTTCATTCAAAATCTATAAGTCAAAACTATGGTCATGCTTTGTAGAAGTTGTAGATCTACTCTCACTGAGACCAACAAAATTAGGTTTTCATTTTTCTGAATTTTCTGTGAATTTCTAGACTTTTTCAAAGGTGCTGGACCAACTTGAAAAGAAACTAAGTTAACTTCTATTGCAACCGAGCCCCTGGTTTACAAATGGGTCCCTGGACTTCACATCTATGCCCTTGCGGCGGCGGGGAAGCTCGCCGGCGGTGATGTGGGGCCGGGGCAGATCAACAAATGGCACAGGTGTGCGATTGGCCTCACCCCTAGCCGATTGGTGGTGGTGGCGCGGTCGGGGAGGTCTCCGGCGAGCGGCGGCGGCGAGGTCGCGGCGGCGTGCCCGCTGCGACTCGGGTTCCGGCGAGGGTGAGGGCAATGCGGGGCAACAAGCGGCGGTGGGAGCTTCACTAGGTCCTAGTGGAGGTGCTGGACTGCTAGGCCGGTGGCAGCTGCTAGCGGAGGGGGGGTGCTCGCCGTGGCGGCGGCGGCAATGGAGGCGGCGGACGGCGTTCTTGCGCGTGAGCTGCGGCGACGGGGCTATATATAGCCGAGGCGCGCGCGGGAGGCGAGGACGCTTAGCAGCTAAGCCTCCCGGCGCATTAACGTGCGGTACAGCGGCCCTCGGCGTGCGTGCGCGGCGGGCGCACGGACGGCGCCGCGGGCGCGTGCGTACGCGCCGCGTGGCGCTCGGCTCCCCGGCCGAGGCCGTGTCTCGGGGCGCGCGTGGGGCCGATGCAAGCCTAGGTCACGCACAGACCTCAAGGGCCGGCCGTAGTACGGCGGCGGCACGGCGGCGACGCGTGGACGTCGCGCGCGCGCGTGACGTCGCGCAGGGCGCGCCCTCGGCCCGGTCCGTTCGGTGTGCCCCTGTTTGAGTGTACAATGCTCAAAAATTTGCATGTAAACTTCAAAATCGACAGATAGGAAACTTGTAGACGAGTTGATCCTCTGAAATAATGGCTGCAGCCGAATTTGAATTGGATTCAAAATGAAAGAGAAATTCAAATGCCAAAACGAAGAATTTCATGCCTCAGGTGAATAGTGAAACTGAGTTTGACTGGAAGTTTTGAACCTTTTCCACTCAAAATTTGAAATGCCACCCAAAAGCAAAGTTGTGTCCCTCGAAAAACTGGACAACTTTTATATTGGGAGATTTTGAAGTGTTTAGGTGAAATTTGGAGTACGCGGCAAAAGTTCCGGAGGGAGTTCAAAGTCATAAGGGTTTAAGTAGGGTTTGACTGTGCCTTTGACCAAGGTTTGACCACAAGTGTGTATTGACTTGATCAAGAGGGTCATTAGGGATTGTTGACGAGATTTTCGAGGTGATGACCCAGGTTGACCATGGTTTGACCACTGTCAGCAGGTTTGACTCAACTGATTCGGTCATTAGCACTAATGACGCTAATTAAAAACCCGGGGCGTCACAGCAGGTAACTAGTTGTCCATTTTTTCATATATAACTATGACATTGTTGCTGTTATGACTAATAACATCAATGAACAGATCTGGAACTGGTTCCAATAACCCTATTCCAATCCAAGTCTTGCAACCGGCTCCTTCTCATGAAGATACAACTACTACAGTTATGGCCCCCATTTCACCAGAGAAGAAGATGGCTGTGAAGAAGAAATTGACACCAAAAAAGCTTCAAATTGTATCAGCTAGTCCATCCACCCCAGACAGCCCTTCTTCCAACACCAGAAGCAAGAAGAAACTGAATACGTAGTTGTTGTTTTCCTGTCTGTTGCTGATGCAATCTTTTGATGATGTAATGCAAAACTAATGACTTAGCTATTGTGAATTTGAAAACCAGTAAGGTAGTTGTTATGTGATGAAAACCAGTTATGTGATGAAGTTAGCCGCTGAGATGTTTGTGAGATGAAAAATTAGCTACTGTGTTGGTTAAATATTTGTGAGATGAAAATCTTTAATATTCTGTTGGTTAAATATTTCTGAGATGAATATCTTTAATGTTGTGTTGGTTAAATATTTCTGAGATGAATATCTTTAATGTTGTATTGTGTTGGTTAAATATTTCTGAGATGAATATTTATTGGTTGGTTTATTTTAAAAAATATGCTGTGTTGGTTAAATATTTGTGAGAAAAAAAATATTTGTTGGTTTGTTATAATCCTGTCTCATGAGCTACCTGTCAGTGAATGCAAAATATTTGTGAGATGAAAAATATTTGTTGGGTTTAAAAAATATTTAGTGAATGCAAGAGAGCGAGGGCAAGATGATCATTTTGCAGCTCGGACCCACCCGTCAGAACTCTCAAACGGTACCAATCTAACAGACTACGGACGGAATGGGTTCGGTGTCAAAAAAAATTTGACTCAGTGGCTTAGACGTCCAGCCAAACTTTTTAGTGGCTTGGGTGTCCAATACATCTTTTTTAATGGCTCGTATGTCAAAGACTCCAGGGGCAGGCGGATCGGACGGCGACTGCGCGTGCTGCTGGTTGTTTGCGACAGCCTTCCGGCTCCAGTAAGTACATTGCCATTTGTCGATCGATCGAGTTCCTTTCGTCGGCAGTCCGTCGTCCACTCATCCTGACTCCAGCGAGCCAGCCGCCGGGACGAGTCGGCCCCAAGACGACTCCGTAAGCAACCGCCGCCGCCGGAGCCAAACACATGGCGCATCTCCATTCTCCCACGCCCCGCCCATGCACGCGGCAGCTGTGCAGGCAGGCAACACGGGGTTGCGCGCGCCGAGCTTCAGAGAGAAGAAGATATGGCGGACGTTTGGATCCGACCGTGCGAGAGAGTCCGACAAGCCGGGCGGGCAGACAGCAGCTTGTATGGGCCTATTGGTCCCAGATGCCCAAGACCCGTCGAAACGCACGGCGGGCTGGGCCACCGCGATCAACCAGGCCGGCCCGCGACTACCACAACACAGACAGACCCTCTCTCCTGTCAACAAAAAAAAGAAAAGAAAAAAACCACACACGAGGACCAGATGCAAATGGAGGAGGAAAAATACATGCAGCTACGTACGGCGCACGCAGGGGAGGGATCACGACTTGGCGGCCGTACCACCGGACGTACGCATGCATACACGAGCGAACAGAAAAAAAAAAGGGGCTTTGTACGTGTTGTGTTGAGAAGATGTGCATGCACGTTGCTCGGCTGCTATCTCCCCGCGTCACAGTGCTACAACTATCAACGGAGTAGCAACAAGTGTTTCCTCGGCACCACCTTCTTCTCCTTGTCTTGCCGTGTACAGTAGTATGCGTTTTTGCGTAGCTTTTGGGAGATGCTTCTGGCTCTTTTTTCCCCCCTCTGTGCACCAACAGTTCAAGGTGGACCACGGCCTTGGCGCCCGTCATCGCGGCCGGTCAGATTGGAGAAATGATCAACAAGTTTTCCTCCGTCTCCGGCTCTCCGCTAGAGTACCTGCTTCCGACTGGCCAGCAGGCCGTCACTCGCGCAAGAAGGCCGCCGCAGGGGCACCAGGCTGCCTGCGTCACGCGCCATGCATCATGCATGGAACAAGACGCCAACACAACGCGACATGCAGAAGCGGCAGCAGCATCTTTTTTTTTTCCGGCGGCCGAATGATCACTTCACTACGGCGGAGCAGCGACGACGCCAGTGGAGGCAGGGCTGCAGGCTGATACGTCCACGTGAATGCGGTGAATGGGACTGGACTGGACTGGCAGCAAGCAGGCCGCCGTTCCTCCGGCCGGCCCAATAGCATGATGGCCGTTTTGAAATAACTCGCGTGATGATGATGCATCATGTCATGCATGGAGCTCTGGGGGAATCTGTACGAGGCCCAAACTGTTCGTCACCTCAACTGCAAACGCAATGGCACCGTCTGGGAATCAATCATATGCATGGTTCATGCACTTGTTCCCAAGTTTATACACAAGTATATATACCCTCCTCTTCCTGGAGTGTAGAGTTGCCGCAGATGGGCCTACTGTGAAGTTGTTGCGCCAAATGCTGTGTTTCAAGTTTCGACCATTTGCTTTTAGAAAGCTGCCACTCATCCAGAATAATTTGAAGTCTCTCCTCACTCTAATTTTTGAGCTCCGACCATCACCAGATATGACCACGAAGAATACAGTACTGTACCTGTTGCGTTGCGTGAGGCACACTCAACACTTGCAAAGCCCGTTCTGCATTCAATCGTTGCCGTAACAGCTAACAGAAAGGCCTCCATTGATTTGCTGATTTGAGCGATGCTGCAGATAAATAAAGCTTCCCCCGCCCCCGGTCGCTGTCCCAACGTCCGCACACTTCCGTTGACCTCCACTCCTGTGTACTCCGCCGTGCCGCAACAACTGTGCAAGCGCGTGTTCTTCATTGCGGCCTGTTGAGCAGCTGCTGCAATCACGACATGGTATCATTGTATGGCAGCGCTCGCCATCGCCATGCACGGTTAGGTTTTGTCAGGTGTGGCCTGGCGCTGCATGCGCTGTTGCATTATATTATTTGCACCTTGAACGATCCAGTGACCGGAACCCTTCTTCTCCTGCTAGCTCGTTTTCGCCAAGATCACAACATGATGCAGCTCCCAAAATTAGGCACCATTTAGTTGGTGAAAATTTTGGTGAAAGTGGTGAAATTTTTGCATTGGGAGACGTGTTCTGTGAGTGGTGATACGGTCTGTGATGCGAAAATTTTGAAAACTTTTGACTAACTAAACAGAGCCTTAGGATCACAACAACTACTATACATCGATATGATCGAGTTCCTTCCCGATCTATCGGGGCAAAAGGTACTTGACGAACCGGCCGGCAGATGCGCGTTCAGCGGTTCAGGGCCATGCATGATGGCTCCACATCTGACCTCCCAGCCCACTTTTTTGCAGGCGAGATGAGCCCCTACCCCCATTCTTGCCTTCCAAGGCTCTCAATCGTGGATTGTGGAGCAGCATATGCACGCCTGCACGCGTATATACTAGTAGGGTAGGGACTACTACTTGCTTGCCCTTGGATGGGCCTCGCATTTCTTTTTGTTCGCCGGCCATTTGCTATGCAGGCAGGCGTGTGGAGCAATCAAACAAAGGTGAGCTAGCTAGAGCAAGGCAAAAGGCATGCCGGAGGCCGAGAGGCCAGCAAAATCAGATCAGGATGCTGGAAAATCAGAAAGGCGACAAATCAAGCCAGAACCGTAGCCGGAGAATAAGGATCGAAGAGAGGTCCTCCCTAGCGTTTCGGGTTCAAGGAATGCGTCGTTACGCTCATACGCTCATGTCATCAGAGGACCGCATCCATCCATCCACGGCCACCCATCATATATATCATCGCAACCCAACGGCGCGACACGCACACGGCACACGCACCGTAGTAGGCCATCAGGGTCCCGGAACCACCACCGTTTTTGTCACGCACGGTCCGCACGGACATGGACCACACCGTAGCATATATGTGGGTGTCGATCTTGTCTCTCGTCCCCTAATTTCGTCCGGTTTGTGGGAGAGAGAGAGCATAGGCGCCTGCATGCATCCTCTTTGTACCCTTGCGAGTTAATCCGCCACGGCGTCTTGCGCCGCGCGAGACGGAGGAAAAGACGACGTACGGGATCGATGCACATCTGCCGTACCAAAAAAAATCCGCGGCCAGATTGCCTGCCACTGGCGTCTCGTACGTGTTGTAAACTCTGATCACTGTATTTTCATGCGTGTTTTTGCTTTTTTTTTTCTAAACGGTCAGCATTTACTCCTTTCGTTTCATAATACTTGTCGTTTTGACTTTTTTCTAGATACATTTATTTTGCTATGCATATATATATATATATATATATATATATATATATATATATATATATATATGTGTGTGTGTGTGAGATATATAATAAAAAGAATGTATATAGAAAAATCAAAACGACAAGTATTATAAAACGGAGAAAGTATAAAGGTAAAATAGGTATTTTAATCCCTGGACTTTATACCAAGGACTTTTCTTTTTAAAAACTTTACACCAAGGATCAAGGTCGACTATGTTCAGCTTCTCCGTTTGCGCAATATTTCTACTTCCTTTGCATAATTTTTTTCTCTCACAATAAATATATTGTACAAATAAGGCGTAATAGCCAAAATCATCCCTGAACTATGTTGCTGGGCTCAATTTGGTCCCTGAACTATGAAAACGTCCAATTTCGTCCCTCAACTATGCTGAGCGGATCAATTTGGTTACTGAACTATGAAAATATCCAATTTAGTCCTTGCACTATGCTAATCGGGTCACATTCGTCCCCGGTAGCACCAGTGAGGCAGTGACAGGGAGGAGGAGAAGTGTCGGTACTGTAGCAGTTCCCTATTTTCCTCCATTTTCAAAATTACTTTCAAAATCATACAATATGAAAATCTCTAAAAATAAAAGTTACTCAACTTTTCAAGATCTCCAACTTTGACTTTGGAACCATCTTTGAATTCCAAGTATTTTTGAAATAGGGTTTTGAAATTTCAAATAGGGTTTTCAAATTTCAAAACCTTATTTTCAAAAATATTTGGAATTTAAAAATGGTTCCAAAGGTAAAGTTGGAGATCTTGAAAAGTTGAGTCACTTTTATTTTTTGAGATTTTCATGTTGATATATGATTTTGAAAGTAATTTAGAAAATAGAGGAAAATAGGAACAATACAGTACCTACCGACACCGTCATTTTTTTTCTTCGCGCTGTCAGTGGTGCTGCGGGGTACAAATGTGAGCCGATTAACATAGTTCAGGGACTAAATTGGACATTTTCAAAGTTCAAGGACCAAATTAACCTGATTAGCATAGTTCAGGGACTAAATTGCACATTTTCATAGTTCAGGGACCAAATTGAGTACAACAGCATAGTTCAGGGACGATTTCGGCTATTACGCCTACAAATAAGCAGAAGCCGCTTTAAGATCTCTTTAAGATCTGCCGTCTACTTTCATATGAACATGAACAAAATATGAGACGCATAGTGTGGCCAACTTTCAGATCGACACTGACGCTACTACACAAAACGTTTTTAGCACCGGGCGGAATTGCATTTCCAGGTACGGGCGCCAAACCCGCTCCTAGTTGTCGCTTTTAGAAATAGCGATTTCTAGGAGTGGGTAATCGACCCGCACCTGGAAACGCATTTCCAGGTGCGGTTGACGCCGTAGTCCGCACCTAAAAATCGATTTCTAGGTGCGGGTGACAGGGTGGTCCGCGCCTAGAAATCGATTAAAAAGAAAGTTTGAAAACTGTGTTAAAACGATCGAAATAAATAGCAAAAAAATTTATTTTTAGGGGAGGACCCGCTGGCCAGCTACCCGCCGCCCCAAGCCGCCGCATTTTTCGCGCAAAGTCGCGACGCTACGTGCTTCGTGGGGTTCGAACCTCCGACCTCCGGGTTCGCGCGAAGCCACCCTTGCCACTGCACCACACACTCATATGCGTCCATATCCCGTTTTCATTCTACTCATATTATACTATGCCGAGTGTAAATTTTTTTTTTAGGCTTCAAACGTATTCAAATAAAAAAGTTGTCGACTACAAAGTTTCATAACTTTCGAAGATCTATAACTTTCATGTTGAGAGTTTTCCCATTCGATGTCATTTACAAATTTTGAATTTCAAATTTCAGAGATTCAAATTTGAATCTCGTTAACAATATGATTTCAAATAAAAAAGTTATAAACTACAAAGTTTCATAACTTCTCAAGATCTACAACTTTTATTTTGAATGTTTCTCCATTTGAGGTCGTTTGAAAATTTCTAAATTTCAAATTTCAAAAATTCAGAGGTACTTTTCTTTGACAAAAGTAATTCAAATTAAAAAACTTTCAACTACAAAGTTTTATAACTTCTCAATATGTACAACTTTTATTTTGATCATTTGCTCATTCGGTATAGTGGTAGTAACATTGTTCACAAATGTTATATACCTCTCATATAGTTCCATTAAACTATATACGATATATATGTTTTGTGAACATATCATAGAACTTAAATGGATATTTTGAAATTTTAAACGATCTCAAATGAAAAAGTTGTCAACTACAAAAATTTAGGTCTCGTCGAGCTATACAATTTTCATATAAAATTTGTCTTCATCCGAGATCATATGCAAAAGTTATGAATTTTTTTCACGAGACCATTTCTAGGAGCGGGTGATGACATCACCCGCACCTAAAAATCCATTTTTAGGTGCGGGTAACGCCATCACCCGCTCCTAGAAATGAGTATATTTCCAGGAGCGGGTGATGGGGTCATCTGCACCTAAATATTATTTTTGGGTGCAGATGACCCCATCACCTGCTCCAAAAAATGATTTCTAGGTGCGGATTTAGTTGCTACAGTGTCATGCGGATTTCTTAGATCGGACGGCAAATTCGACCGCTACTAAAAAAAAGTCTCGCTCCTACAAATGTTTTGGATCGGATCAAGTTTGTCCCTGGAAATCAATACAAAGTTTGTGGATCAGAATGGCTATTTTACCTTTTACACTTGTTGTTTTCTTTTGGTGTCATAATTAATAAAACCACGTTCTTCTCGTTCTCTCCGACTCCAGCCTGGCTGGATCCGAATTCGGCCTGTCTCGCACAACCAACCAATGTACTCCCTCCGTCTCTAAATCATTGTCGTTTTCACTTCTCATACACAACTTTCACTTGTCATAATTAATATTTACGATCATATCGTTAGATAGATGCTTGAATCTAGTTTTTAATAAATTTATTTAAAATACAAATATTGCACATATTTTTTAAAAATTCGGCCAAATTTGTGGTTCGGAAACAAATAACGACGGTCGTTTCGGGACCGAGAGAGTACGTACATGTCATACCGGCCTACACAGCCACATTACTACTGTGCGTACGTACGGCGAGATTGGCACGGCTCAACGACGCCCGAAAGACATAGAGAACTAGAGTTGGGTCGACCAAGTGACGCGTGAAAAGGACCAACAACGCCGGGTGATGCAAGCCTTTTGCGTATGCCTAGTGGCTAGCGATTCGAGCTGACGAGGCCAGGATCGAGGAGTCAGTTTAGGACCACCGGGTACGGCGGGCTGCTAGGTGAGACGGATCCATCATCCGTCACATTTTGGTGTTGTGGCATTGTCCTTGGCAATATATGTTGGTTCCGGCTCGATCGACCTGAAGGAGAAGTGTTCATCCGTGTAGCCGCCTAGCCTAACCTTGGTCGAAATCCATGTTTCCCTTGCAAGCAGCGGTCTGCTGTGTCCATGATGAGAAGAGAAACCCATGGCTACAAAGACATGGACACGTTCACGGGCCTACTTGAGGAACGAAAGAAATGTTTTTCATTCCGACGGAAAGGACCCAAAGAAGCCGCCTTTGAAAAAATGCCGAGATTTGAGGGGCACAGAGGGGCCCCCTGGCGACGATTGTTAATTAACTCAAAGATGGCCGGACGAAACTCTAGAAATCGTCCAAAGCTCGCACGAAGGGCCCTACCTGTGTGTGTTGTAAATCTAAGGTTTGGAACTAGTTTTACAGTCCTAACCTCGGCGTCTTTCGCTCGCACCCACCGAGCTGAGTATTTCCCTCTTTTCCTTTGGTACGGTGTAAAGAACTTTGAGAGAGAAGCTGCAGCAGATTCGCTAGCTGCTGAAAGCACTACAACTAAACCCGACTTTTAGTCAGCAGATGGAATTTGATGCACATTTTTTCTTTCAATTCGGTCGCCGAGAAAAAGCAAAGGTCGTAGCGCCAATGCCAGATGCCATTGTGATGGTGATGGTCTGGTACATACATACATTCCGATTGTATGGCAGCAGGCAGCAGCATAGGAGGCGGCATGTGATTGGGATGGGCAAGAAGCACCAAGCAGGAACCGCGCGAAAGGGATCACCGATCGACGGAGGCAGCAGGATCGCCTCGCCGCAGAGAATGTTTTCTCCGCGCCCTGCGTGCACCGCAAAGGCAAGAGCCGGCCATGGGTCGGGGGGGGGGGGGGGGGGGGGGGCGGCCGGCGGCGTTCGCCGGCACGACATGACCGCCCCTTTTGGTCCCCGACCGACCGGCGCCGGTGGAGGGCGCGACCCGCTCGCTCCGCGTCGTTTTCGGCTCGACCAGTGAGGGATCACTGGGGGCGGCTCCTGAATCGATCTCCGGCGAGGGCCGCCTGTGTCCAACTCCAAAGTCCAGGAGGCGCTGGAGAGACCCAGATCGAGCAGCTTGACCGTCTGCATCGTCGTCACTTGATCAGCGCCGCCAACAAAAGAAAATTAATTAACAAAAAAGATGTGAAAGGAACGGGTAAAACCACTGACACCAAGCAAAGCAGGTGTTTTCGCTGATCGCTAAAAAGAAAAGATAGTAGAAGAAGCAGCAAAGCAGGTTAGGTGTCCGTACGGACGGACTGAGGAGGGTGGGGTTAAACAAAGGCGGGCCCACGCTCGTGTGGGCGCCGCCGCTGGATTACTTGCTTGCCACTCCTCGAGTCCTAGTTAATCCGCCGTGCTCAAGAGCGATGGTTAGCCTGACGAGTGGAGCCGGCGGCACGTGACGGACCGGGGGCAACGACCTCCTTTTCTCGCGTGCGCGGTGCGGCCATGAGAAACATGTCGCTGCCTGCCCCTCTACCTCTACTCTAGGGATCGAAGTGGGGGTGGAGTGGACCGCTTGGAGCTGCTCGACGACGACATGCGTGCGCGTCAGTGCTGCCGTGCGGCGTGCTCTTGCGGTCTTGCCCCCGGTCGCCGTTCTTCGTGTCGAAATTCCATAGCAGGTTTATTTTTTTTAAAAAAAAAGCCATAGCAAGAGTATGCTCGATCGTCTGGAACACGTACACACGGAAGTTTCACGGAGTTTTGTGTGCCCAAAGCCTCATCTTTATAGGTGTCATCGATATCGTTGCACGTCGTTAAGACACCGACATGCACCGAGGGGGGGAAGGCTCTGCGCTGAGCCGCGGAGCCCGAGCAGACTGGGGAGGTTGAGAGGCAAGCGAAGCAAGCTGCAAAGAGCCAAAGAGGGCTTGGCTTTGCTGCTGCTGCTGCAACGCAACAAGCACCAGTAGACAGTAGTTCGACTACGCCCCCGTTTAGTTCCAAAAATTTCCACAAACTACCCGTCACATCAATCTCCAGACACTAATTAGGAGTATTAAATGCGAATTAATGACAAAATCCATTCCACAATCCCTACTTTAATTTTCGAGACGAATCTAATAAGCCTAATTATGATATGATTAGAGAACGTTGTGCTACAGTCAGTGGCGAAGCCAGCAACAGCACCCAGGGGGGCTCCCGCTGCCTTCTTCCTCCTCCAGCCCACCTTTCCCTCTTCATCTTCCACCTGCAGCCTAGGGGGGGCTCTGGGGGGGCTCCATGGCGGCGCCGGTGGGTGGGGGGGGGGGGCTCCAGCCCCACCCGCCCCACCGGTGGCTACGCCATTGGCTACAGTAACCAATCTCTAATGACAGATTAATTAAACTTAATGGATTCATCTTGCGATTTTTAGTCTATTCGTGTAGTTAATTTTGTAAGTAGTCTACATTTAATACTCTTAATAGACTTTGGAAGGGAACTCCAAATTTTTTTTCCAAAAACTTCCAACCAACTAATACAGTTGCAAGAAATACACATCACGCTCTCTTTTCCTGCACCACTCTCAGACCTTTTCAAAACTTTTTCTTTTTTTCTACATATATCGTCACCCCCTCACGAGAGGTCTCACCTTCTTTGCTTCTGATTTACTCCTCCCAGTGGCAGGTGGGCCGTGGGCATACACCTCGTCTGGCCCCACCTCTTCTGAAATACAACTCATGCTCACACACGTAATAATATGAATTGACGAATTTCATACAGATTTCACACTTGTACAAAAAGAAAGACAATATGAATTGACGAATTTCATACGGATTTCGGAAGCCAAATTGCGCACATCCGACGAGGTCCGGCCGAGAGCATGTCAGATTGAGGGTGTGTTTAGAAGCTCAAATTTTTTCAAAAAACATCCCATCATCTATCACATCCCATCACATCACCTCTCACTATTTATCTGATGCTACAGTGTATTTTGCACCAATTTTGACCAGAATTGTCAAACTTTACCCAAACGTTTGGACTCTAAACACACCTTGAATCCACAACACATGAAATATGACTCAATGTCTCCCGAGTGCAAATCAGCACTTGGGAAGATCCCAAGGGGAGGAGGGTTTCAAGAGCCTCTCACCCCATCTTGAGACCTTGCCACGCGCCGCCATGGCGACGTGCTACCCCGTCAGGCCATTAGATATATTGATATTTCGAACATGTGTGGAGAATGGAGATTGATAAAAAAAATTTTGATGTGTGGCCGAGTGGGTGAAGTGAAATTGACGTGGTCCAATATTAAAGTGTGGAAATTGCAGTGTGCGACAATATTGGAGTTGCAGTGTGCGACGCATTCATGCCTAGAGATTAGGATTTCATTTTCATTTTTTTGATTTTTTTTGTTCCGACGAAAACACTAAATTCTGTAAAATTTGAACTAAAAAGTAAAATTTTGAATAAAACGAATGAAATTTCGAGCAAACAATGGTCACGACTAGGGTTGGAGCGCAAGCCAGAAACTTGTGAGCTGGCTCAGCTCGCTTGTAGCTCAACTCGACTCGGCTCGGCTCGGTCAAATTTGTAACGAGCCAAGCAACTATTTTTGCTCGTTTTGTTAACGAGCTGGCTCGAGCCAACTCGCAAGCTGCTCGCGAGTCAAACGAGCTAGAAAGTAAAAGATCCAACATAGAAAGCCGAGACATCAAAGCCAAACCAAGCTTAAATTTGCATGATGCATATAGAGATGCTCCATACATTTTGAAATTTAACATTTAGAAGTTTATAATTACTAATTTTTAAAAAATTGATATATATTGATATGTTAATTTTAAATTAGCATCCAGCTTGTGAGCCTAACAAGCTAGCTCGAGCTACTAACGAGCCAAGCCGAACCATCTTTTTTGCTCATTTTGTTAACAAGTCAAACTAAGCTAGCTCGTTAGACTAACTAGCTGTCAAGCTATACCAAACCAAGCCGAGCTGGTTCCGCCTCCAGCTCACGACCAACTGAATTTTCGAACCCTGGTCGTACCTCCAATAGTTTGGATTATCGACCCTTGCCCCCGCTATACGCGATCCATTACCAACTTGTTGAGATGGCCGGGGACATGCATGCATGAGCGTCAGTGCGACACGGTGGCGCGACACAGCAGCGGCGGCGCCCTAGTACGACCGAGGACATGACCCGTAACCGGCGCCTGAGATGATCACAGGGTCGACACGAGCAAAAAAACAAAAAAAAAACATTTTTTTATTTGAGACAGTGCATGAGCTATGTGGGCAGGGCGATACAGCATGCATGCACGCCCTGATTAATTGTATAGATTGATGGAAAATTACCCATGCGCTGATCGATCAATACCGGCTAACTACACTGCTCTGACCGAGAGAAGATCGTGTGGTCCGCTCTGGGTCGGGGCCCACCGGCCGGCCCAGGCTGCGGCGCAGTAGCAGTGGCGTCGCGTCGCGATGCCCGGATACTCATGCAACTTCTCCCAAAATTCACTACTCCCTCCGTCCCGTAAAGACTGTTCATATAGCTTTTAAAATTTATCTCACAAAAAGTGTTCTTTTAGCTCGTATTAAATGTTTTTCTCATTAAACTAACACCAAATATCAAGAAAATATTGCATTGAGAAACGTATAGATCCAATGAAATGTTTATTTGATGTCTCTTTTCAAATTCCAATACATGATTAATTAGGGGCAACAAGG
Source organism: Cenchrus fungigraminus (assembly GCA_036936925.1). Classification (NCBI taxonomy): domain Eukaryota; kingdom Viridiplantae; phylum Streptophyta; class Magnoliopsida; order Poales; family Poaceae; genus Cenchrus; species Cenchrus fungigraminus. Next base: position 45,135,305 of record CM072771.1, on the reverse strand, counting down.
TTATTTGTCACAACTACTAACATGTCCTAAATTTCCTAAACGAACGGTCTTTGTGGGACGGAGGGAGTATGCAAAAAAAGATTTCTCATCACATCAAACATCACATCAAAAATGACGGCACATGCATGGAGTACTAAATGTAGATGAAATCAAAAACTAATTACACAGTTTGGATGTACTTTGCGAGACGAATCTTTTGAGCCTAGTTAGGCCATGGTAGGACAATATTTACAACAAACAAACGAAAAGTGTTACAGTGTTTTTCAGTTCGGAACAGTGCTTTTCAGCCTAAAATTCGTGTAAAATCCAGAATTTTGCATACCAATTCAGGGAACTAAAACACACCCAACAGTGGTTTACCCGGCGCGCGGTGCGCTGTCGCGCGCAGGCGTCGACGCATCATCCGTGCCTGCGTGCGTAGGCGTCGACGTCGTCATCGATCGCTCGCTGTTTCTTTTTCCCGAGCGCCAAGATCCCGACCCCATTGGTGACCGCTGATCCTCCTTTTATTACCGTGGATACGCGGTGATGCGGAGAGCCCCGTCAGAACGGCCGTGAGCACTGGCACACTGGCGCTGACACTGTACCGTAGGGAGCGAGCGGGGGCGTACTTGCGGTTGCGGAGGTGACTTGACCTGCCGATGCTAGCTACCAGCGGCAGCAGCAGCAGCGCCCAGAGCTGTGTAGCCTGCAGCCCTAGCTCACGTGGCCGCCCGCCACGCGCCGTAACTCCTGTAAGGCCCTCTCCAATGAATTAGACTATCTGCACTCGTCATACTTCATAGCCTCCTTTAAAAAGGAATATTCCTATCTAATTATCAACATTCTCTCCTTTATACAACTTCCTTCCGCACTCGTCATCCTCTGTATCTCTACTCTATATCAACTACCCATATTTTTTATTCATTTTCAATTCCCCTTCTTCTCATCCTATCCATTCGTTTCATCACGGGAGACACAGCAGAGGCGGGCAGAGCACCTGTGCGAAAGCGCGAGCAGAACACCGGCCGACGCGGGCAGAGGAGAGGTGCGAGCGCGGCCAAAGAACCGGCCGGCGGGCAGAGCTCCCTCGCTCTCGCTGCGCCCATCTCATTCCCCTACTAGCGGCGGTGCGAGGCAGGTCCGCCGCCGGCGGATCTTGACGGCGCGGCGAAGGTCCGGGCGGCAGTGCAGCGATCTGGGAGGAAGGGCCGGTCGCCGACGGCCGGACGGCACGTCGCTCGCCCGAGCAGGAAGGCCCGCCGTCTCCTGACACGTCGGCCGCCCGAGCAGGAAGGGCCGCCGGCTCCGTGCTCGACGGCAGCCACCACTGCGACCGCAGCGCTCGACACCGACCGTGAGCACCTCCACCCCGGCCATGGATGGGTACCGAAGCTCCTTGCTCAGGCACTGGCAGATGGAGGAGGAGGACGACGACGATGATGTCACTAATTTGTTGGTTCTTGCTCAAGCGGACCTCGCGGCATTCAACCACCAGGTCGAAGCAGAGAGCTCTCACAGGCGCCGTCGATCTGATGCGCCACCAAAGGTTATTCGGCAGAGGGACTTTGCTCTTGGGTATGCACAGATCAAAAAAGACTACTTTGGTGACAACCCTACTTTCAGTGATGTGCAGTTCCGTAGAAGGTAAAATGTTCAGTAGCTTTGCGATATCGATAACTAAATGTTTGAAATCATTCATACATGAGTTGTTATTCCAGGTTTCGGATGCGCCGTGAGTTATTCAAGCGCATCAAAGATGCGGTGAAAGCCAAAGACTACTACTTCAAGAAGAAGGTTGATGCCACTGGCAAGCCAGGATTGTTCGCTCTTCAAAAGTGTGTTGCGGCTATACGCATTCTCGCATACGGATGCCCGATTGATGCCGTTGATGAGTACGTGCGTATTGCTGAGTCAACAGCTCGACAAGCTTTACAACATTTCTGTCGGGCTGTCATTGATGTTTTCAGCGACTATTACCTACGGGCACCCAATGCTACTGATGTAGCGAGGCTTCTTCAAGAGGGTGAGGCTTCTGGTTGGCCGGGGAAGCTAGGAAGTGTTGACTGCATGCACTGGCCGTGGAAGAATTCTCCAATATCGTGGAAGGGTCAGTTCACGGGAAAAGATAAGCATCCCTCTCTGATCTTAGAGGCCGTTGCATCGCATGATCTATGGATTTGGCATGCTTACTTCGGTATGCCTGGTAGTAACAATGACATTAACGTACTTCATAGATCCCATCTATTCTCACCTTACCTGAGGGATCGTTCACCCCCCGTGTCGTTTGAAGTGAATGGAAGGACCTATAACATGGGGTACTACCTAGCAGATGGGATTTATCCTGAGTGGTCAGCCTTTGTTAAGAGTATTCGTCACCCCTTTGAGCAGAAAACCCAGCACTTTGCAATGGTCCAAGAAAGTACACGCAAGGAGATAGAGCGTGCATTTGGTGTCCTTCAAAGTTGGTTTGCGGTAATTAGAGGACCTGCATATGGTTGGGATCGTAACCAGCTAAATGATGTAATGATTACTTGTATTATTTTGCATAACATGATAGTGGAGGATGAACCAGGCAATGCAACTAATACGGATTTCTCGAACATCGGTGAACTTGCAGTTCCATATGATAACAGTTCTAGCAGTTCTACCAGGAGATCATATGTTGACAACTACCATAGGCTGACTGACCCAGAGATGCACCAGCAGCTACTCAATGATCTCGTGGAGCACCACTGGAACCGACTGGGATCACACCAGCACCAGTAGAGGAAAATTGCTCATGTATTATTTGTAATAGTCATGCAGGATTGTAATATGTATTATTGAACTCCTACTATGCATTGTTGAACTGCACCTGTGTATTGTTGAACTGGTACTATGCATTTTTCTCTATTTCTGATGTTTAAAAACACTAATATGCAGAACTGAGAGAACTAGCATATAGAAATAATATGTTCAACTCACATACAAATAATATGTTCCACTCCCATACAACTAATATGTTCCACTCACATACAAATAATATGTTCCACTCACATACAACTACCTGGAGCCGCAATCATACAAATAAATGTTCACACTCACATACAACTACCTGGAGCCGCAATCATACAAATAAATGTTCCACTCACATACAACTAACTTATGCCGCAGTCACATACAACTACATATTAGACACAGTCTTCCATCATGCATCTGGTGCCTGTCGCTTCCCTAGCCTAGCTGTCTGCTTCGCCAATATTTGCTGCTGCATAAGTTCATAGTACTGTCGCTGATGGGGGAGGCATTTGTTTAGATCAATGGCAAGGATTCTTTCCTCTTTTTGTATCTCCTTCTCTTCCTTCTCCAATTCATGCTTCTCACGCATAAGTTGGATCTTGTCTTGCTCAATCGCTAACAGGGACTGATTGTGTCTTCGCAATTCGTCAAACCGCTGCTCCTCAATGGTTGCAAGCTGTAGGTGACGATCGTGTTTCTTGACAGATTCTTCTTGCATGAACAATGTAAGGTCTTGCATCTTCGAAGCGTACTCTGCAGATGACGCGGAACCGGCAGATGAGTTTGCTTTCTTCTTGGCTGCTTTAGCTGAATCCCTACCAATTGGCCTCTCTGATGCAGGAGGGCTACAATTGCCCTCGGCCTGGTTACTTGCCTCTCCAAATCTTGATTTTGCAGATGCTCTCGACTTTGGATCCTGCCATTTTGGCTGATCCTTCATAATCCCCCAACAATGCATTAACGCAAAGGGGTGCTTCAAGGAACCAGCAAAGTTAGATGCAGCCTGAGTGGTCTGCAACAGCAACCATTAGGTGTTATTATACATTGATTTCTGGATAACTAAGTTTCTGGACAACTAAGTTTCTGGATAACTAAAGTTACATGTGACAACTAAGTTACAAAAGGCTCAAATATACAAGGAGTTGAACTGTCATACCTTATCAGCATCTGTCGTCCCACTATGGTTGTCTCGCACAGCATCAGCATAAAAAGAAGAAAACTTCCCAACTTCAGCCTTGATTATGTCCCAACGACTCTGTAGAGACCTGATAGTCCTTTGCGGCCCAGCTCCTATCCTGGCGTGGTACCGGTCAAAGATCCTTTGCCACAACTTCTCCTTTTTTTGCCCATTGCCTATAATTGGGTCAGTGCTGATTTCAAGCCACGACTTGACAAGGTGTACATCTTCTGCTGAACTGAAGTTAGATAACTTGGTCCTACTTGCTTTGGCTGCACGAGCTGCCGCTGGAGGGTCAGACAATTCCACGACATCTGGATCATAATTTGCATGAGATGCTTGTGGCTGTTGAACCGGCTGAAATGCTCCATGAGAGGCTTCTGGCTGTTGAACCGGCTGAAATGCTCCATGAATCGGCTGAAATGTTTCTGGACCGTTGGCATTTGGATGCATCATTGGAACATTCGCGCCACCAGAATAAGCTCCTTGTGTTCCATACATGTACGGCTGTCCTTGTGTTCCATACATGTATGACTGTCCTTGTTGATACATGTATGTCTTACGTCCAGGCTGGTAGGGATGATTCATGGCAGCAGGATAAAGCCCTTGTGATGCATCAGGAGCATTTTCCTGGTTACGGTCCATCCTGAAATGACAAGTGCAGACCAATTACATTACTAAAATAGCCATAGTACATAAGCATTGCTGCAATATAATTAAATGGTGTGAGCAGAACAAATAGTGGCATCATGTAGCTACTCAGATTTGTTTTTTTACACTACTATCATATGCCATGATCTAGAGTACAGATTTCCTAAACACAGACAATATCATATGGGTACTGAAGTGTAAGAAGACAATATGCTACTATATCACTTAATATTTTACTTGTGATGCAACATGCTGATTTAACATAGTAAATACTAGTGCTCTCCAATATCCATTAGTGTGCTTGCAAAAATGGCAAGTTTGCAAAGGTGATTTGCAGGTTCTGAATTATAACACCACATTCAATGACATTGTGTACAAAAATTATGCTCAGGCAATCATTAGTAGATTTAGTCCTAGACTGAGCAGGGGACCCATTACTGGAGAAGACAAAAACATAAAAGCAACCCAACTCTAGTTAATGAATTATTAAGCCATGATAACTTAGGAAATGCAGTGCTGGACAGGATGAAATTGGAACTTTGAAAAATTACAGCCAAAAGTGCATTTTAACATCATCCTTCCTTGCGGCCAGATTGCATGGAAACAAAGCACATTTAAATTGATACCCAACTCAGGAATACAAGACTGATACATTATATACTGAGTCTCAACTATTATATAGCACATCATCCTTCCTTGCAATATCAGTTCAAAACAGGAACATAAAAGCTACCAGAGAAGGCTCATGGCTCATCACAAGCAGCACCAGCATACAGGTGAGCAAGAGTAAATAATTTTGCATATGAATCTACACATCCCAGGAGTACCAAGGGTAGATATACCTGAGATGGAAACGACGGCACTTGGAGCGCGCGGTGGAGCTCTCGTCGGATGTGGCCTCTGGTGAACCCCGCCGCCGCCGCTTGCGTAGACGGCTGCTCTTTCTGCTACTCCGGCCGCCGGATCGGGCCTCCTCCTTCCCTCCCCCACCCCCGAGGCCCTTGCCTGTAGAGGGAGACGCCGCCTTCTCCAGGATGGCGCCCTTCACAGTTCAGGTGAGCAGATCGACCCGCACCACCGCCGCCGCCGCCGCCTACTCGCGGCGATGCGAGGCAGCTCGGCGGTCGGCAGATCTCGACGGCGCGGGGAAGCTCCCGCCGGCGGTGCGCAGATGTCGGAGGAGGGGACGGCAGGGAGCGGCGGGCGGCGCGTCTAGGGGCTCCCGTCTCCTCCCCACACGGCCAAGTGCACGCCGAGATCCGGCCCGTCTCTGCGTCTGCCGGCTCTGCGTGTGCAGCAGACGAGGCGCGTGAGGGCGGGGCAGGGCGGTGCAGTAGCCGCGACCGCGGCGGCGCTAGACGGCCTTGGGGGGATGCGCTGCGGGGCGGGGCGGCGCCGGACGGCCTTGGGGATGCGCTGCCCTGCTTCTCCGTGGGCTCGCGGGATGGGGAGGGTGGTTGGGGATTTTGCCCTCCCGTGTGCGTTCTGCGTTTCCGGGACAACGCTAGGAATCGCGTGAACGGGACGACAGATCCAGTCGCGGATGCGTTCCGCGTACCCCGCTGCGGGTGTTTTTTCTTTTGCGTTTCCTTTGAGGAGGACGTTAGCGTACCCAGTGCAGATAGTCTTAGGGGTGTGTTTAGAAGCCCAAATTTTTCCAAAAAACATCCCATCATCTATCACATCCCATCACATCACCTCTCACTATTCATCTGACGCTACAGTGTATTTTGCACTAATTTTGGCCAGAATTGCCAAACTTTGCCCAAACGTTTGGGCTCTAAACACACCCTAGGTTGTCCGCACTGGGTGCGGTACAAGCCACGCTACCGGACACCATGGATGGCCTGTGACGTTTTTCACCGCGCACCGGGGGACGGGCACACCGAACAGGACGTCCCGTTCGCTCCCCGCACTCACCAAATACAGCACGAGTCAGGGCGTGCGCTACGCCCGATCGGCCCCACCTCGCGCCGCCGTTGGTCTGCTTCGCGCCATGGCAGAGAGAAGAGCAGGGAAATGAGCCGAGCCCGGAGCATGTGCCCGCGTGCAAGAAGAGGAGAGGCGGCCGCGGCAGGGAAAAATCAAGCAAGAAAATGGTTCCGGCAGGCTGCGGGCGGGGGACTGTAAATTACCTATGTTGGTCTGACTAAGCCCACTATCCTAATGGGAGGGTCCCACCTTGTGTCGGGTAAGGCTCCACCTCATCTTGGTTAAGGGGGTCGGCGCCGACGAGGAGGAGGGAGGTGCCGCAGGAGGACCTCCCCCGGTGCCCTGCTCGCGGAGGCAGAGGCCGCGACCGCCGTCGCGCCAGATCCCGCGCCCGCTCAGCCACCGCCGCTAAGATCCGTGGACCGAGCGCGTGAGCTTGGGGAGGGGGGAGACATGTCGCCGCATTCCTCGCTCCGACCGCCGTCGCGCCATCGCACCAGCTCGAGCCGCCTCGGCTCCGGCCTCAGAGGGATCTCAGTGGCCGCAACAGCAGGGGAGGGGTCGGGAGGCGGCGCGGCCAGCGAGGGACCGCCGAGCAGAGGAGGGAGCCCGGGGGAGGAAACCCGGCGGCGGATCCCCACCTCGTTGCCGGAGCAGCCGCGGCTCCGGCCGCAGAAGCAGGGAAGGAGGCGCCGGCGGCACGGGTTGGCCGGCGAGAGGTCGCGGTCTCCGGGGAGATCCGCCGGCGGGAGTCCGCGGTCGCCGGGAATGGACGCGGGGCGCCGGCATCAGGCCACCATCGTGGATGAGGAAGGAGGGAGAAGGAGAGAGAGAATAGGAGGAAGGGAGCGAGGAGGAGAGGCCGCGAGGAGGAGGGCCGGCCGGCATGGGGCATGGCCCGGCGGCGTGCGCTGGGGAGCAGGCCCGGGGCGGCCGGCGGTGTGGAGAGGTCCGCTTGGTGGACTGGTGAATGGGGGAAGAAGAAAAGGGAGAGGAGAGAGTGAAGGGATGTAAGTTGGAGGATGAATAAATTGTGTGATAGTTGGTATGGAGTATGAGATATAAAGGATGACGAGTGCAGAAAAATTGATGTTGTACTGCAAATTCTTGATGACTAGACAGAATATTCCTTCTAGAGTACCGCAAATGGAGTAAGACGAGTGCTAACAGCCTAAAGCCAACATAGCTCGTGTAAAATCTGACTCCACATTAGTTTTTGCATACATGCTTGGACCCCGTTTAGTTCTCGAAAGTTTCACCAACTACCCGTCACATCAATCTCCGGACACTAATTTGGAGTATTAAATGTGAATTAATGACAAACCTATTCCACAACCCCTACCTTAATTTTCGAGACGAATCTAATGAGCCTAATTATGACATGATTAGACAACATTGTGCTACAGTAACTAATCTCTAATGACGGATTAATTAGGCTTAATGAATTCATCTCGCGATTTAGTCCATTCATGTAGTTAGTTTTGTAAATAGTCTACAATTAATTCTTAATAGACCTTTGAAGGGAACCCAAAAAAAATTATATAAAATTTTTCAACGAACTGAACTAAACATGGAAGTTGCCTCCGCGCCGAGCGCTTTGCGGGTGCCTGGCGCTTGTTTTTGCCCCTGGCATGCACTGTTGTCCTATTATTTTAAGCTATGAGTAGCTCATATTCCGTCGTTGGAGAAGGCTTAATATGCTCGTCTAGGAGCAGTTGTGAAGATTTCGGGTCCGATTGGTTGGGTACCAAATGTACCAAATCAAAATTTTGATCATTTTACGTTTTGGTCACCAATTCAAAATATTAATCAATTTCAACAATCTAAATGAATGAGTAACTAAAAAGATTCATCTTGTGCACTTTAATTCATTTGAATTGTCAAAATTAATCAAAATTTTGAATTAGTGATCAAAATTTAAAATAACCAAAATTTTGATTTGACACATTTGGTACCTAACATGCCCTTCATCTCAGCGTCTCCTCTCGCCGCCCGTTGCGTTGCGTCCGTGTCCCCTACCTCGGCGAGGCCGTTCGGCGTACCACTACCAGTAACACTCCGCTACTCGCCCCCGGGGCACCTTGCGAGTCCATCCTCCCTCGCCCCCACCCGCGCGCCCGCCGCCTCGGCAGTCACGTCCTTTTCCCCGGGGGCGGTGGGGGGCCCGTGCGCGTAGCTCGCGTGCGTGCCCGAGGACCAGGACCAGTGACGGAGCCACAGGCACCGCGCCCGCACACACACATCCGCCTGCCTGCGCGGCGGGGGCGCATGGGGCACGCTCCTTCTAGATCCGTCCGCGCCGCGAGGCGGTAGGGGCCCTCCTCCTCCGGGGTTCGGCTTGAACCGCGGCTGCCGGCGTGGGGGTGGGGGCTTTGCTTAATGCGTCTGCAAGCCGGAGTTAACCTGCTCGACAATTGGGTAGGCGCACTAGTACTGATGATTGTCTAATGCGCTGACGGACGGATCAGGGGGACACAGGGCCAGCAGTAGCGATGAAAACGGACGGGTTAAATCCCGCCCCGACCCGACCCGTGTTCCACATTTTACCCGGCCGTTTTCGCATTTTCGGAAAAATCTGGAAACAGGGCGGTGTGCGGGATGGGGTTGCTCGGGAGCGGGACGGAAACGGGGAAGCCTCCACCCCGCCCGTATCATCGGGATCCCGTATACGGCCGGGTGTATCCCGTGTTTGACCCGCATAAATGTAACTCGGAAAAAGCCCAACATGCAACACCCTTGCGTCGGCCCAACCCAACAGCCCATACCACACCTAAACCTAGAATTTTTTAAATATTTTTTCTTTGATTTTTGAAAAATAAATGGACGAACCAAAAATTTCGAGAAATATACATCTGCCGCCGTACCCCACGGCGGCAGGGACTTAACGCCGTGGGGCACGGCGGCAGGGATGCTGCTGCCGTAGGGTACGGCGGCAGGAGAGCACCTCTGGCGGCAGGGCCGTGTGGCACGACGCCAGGCCCCTGCCGCCGTGCACCACGGCGGCAGGCCCCTACCGCCGTGCCACATGGCGGTAAGATCATTTTTATTTTTTTTTAAAATTTTTCATTTTTAAAACACTTTTAACCTTTTTAAAAAACAACAAACTGATAAGTGTAAGCATAATCACAAGATCATATCATAATCGACGAGTAGATGCAAATAGTTTATACAAAATCATGGTAAAAGTACTACTACATCTAAATGCGCCGGTGCCTCTTCGGCCTAACAGCTCTAGCGCCAGCCCAGGTGTGGTCCCGGGCGTACGTCCAGGGGTCAGGTGGCCTGACCACCCGCGGTCTAAGCTGGTCGGGAGACGGTGTCGCCATGGCCGCCTGCGACGAGCCTGCAGCATCCGGTGTCCCTCCGCCGGCCGGTGTCGCTCCGCCCGTCGGTGTCCCTCCGCTCGCCAACGACGACCCTGCACCAGCCGGTGTCGCTCCGCCGGCCGCCGGGGTCGCTCCGCCCACTGGCTGTGTCTGCTGAGTCCCAACAGGCGGTGCCTGTGTGAACTGTGACGGGCCAACCTCCTCGGCCTGCGGGGCATTCATGGCCGCGAGAATGTCGCCGTACCCAAACTCATCGCAGCCCAGGTGCTCGTCAGGTGTCTCGACGGTGGTCGCGTCGAAAGCGGCTGCAACGAATAGTATTAGTTCTCCAAAACGTATCATACTTAACGAATTTTGTGAATTATAACCATTTTCTAGAAATTTTAAATGAATTAAAACGAATTATGTGAATTTAAACTATTTTCTACGAATTTTATATCAATTTAATCTAATTATGTGAATTATAACCATTTTCTAGGAATTTTAAATGAATTCAAACGAATTATGTGAATTAAAAATATTTTCTATGAATTTTATATCAATTTAATCTAATTTTGTGAATTATAACCATTTTCTAGGAATTTTAAATGAATTAAAACAATTTATGTGAGTTAATACTATTTTCTACGAATTTTATATCAATTTAGTCTAAATTTGTGAATTATAACCATTTTCTAGTCTAATAAACAATTTTTTTGAATTATAACTATTTTCTAGAAGTTTAAAACCAATTTAAACGAATTATGTGAACTAAAACAATTTTTAATACTTTTATATTAATTTAATCTAATTATTTGAATTATAACTATTTCTAAAATTTTTGAAATTTCTAAACTAACTAAACTAAACTAACTAAACTAAGTTAACTAAACTAACTAACTACACTAACTAAACTAACTAACTAACTACACTAACTAAACTAAACTAAATTTAGAAACATACCTTAGTCAAAAGTGCTCCGAAGGGTTGAAAGCCGAAGATTTAGAGGAGAGAGTGAGGGAGGGAGGAGGGGGTGGCGGCAGCCGTCGCCCCCTTATATAGGGGTGACGCTGCTGCCGTACCCCACGGCGGCAGGCTCCTACCGCCGTGCCCCACGGCGGTAGGGCTCCTGCCGCCGTGGGGTACGGCGTTAGGAAGCTGGCCCCACCTGGCAGGTCAGCCGACCGTTGGCGGCACCCTCCTGCTGCCGTGAGGCACGGCGGCAGATGTATATTTCTCGAAATTTTTGATTCGTCTATTTATTTTTTGAAAATCAAAGAAAAAATATATATAAAAAAATTCCCTAAACCTACCACTAGTCCACCACTCGATCATGCAGGCAGGCAGTCAGCGCGTCACCCGCCGCCGCCAGTCGATCCAGGCGAGGCGCAGCGCGCAGCGCGCACGCACGCACCACCGCCACTCCGCCTCCGCCACCACGCATCGCCGCCGCCACCGCCAGGCACCAATGCCCCGAACGCGTCCCTCCTCTCCAGCTCCGCGCACGCGCGACCTCGATGTGGCCGGCTTCGAGCTCCGGCGGGGACCTGGGAGCGCAGTCGAGCTCGGGCGCCTGCGTGCGACGCTTGCGCGCCGAGGTCGGGATTGGCGGCGGTGGAGCTCTGTCTCTGGGCTACCGAGCTCAAGACGAACCTCCCGCGGTGGAGCTTGGGGTCACCGATGAGCTTGTGTCTCCGGGCGGCGCTGAGGTAGTCGGCGACCTTGGGGCGGCGCAGGGGCAGCCAGTGAACTCCGGGCACCGAGCGGACGCCGATGACGCCCCCGCGGCGAGCTCCGCGTGGAGCAGGAGCGGCTGGCGAGCTCGCGTCTCCGCCCTGCGTGTGGAAGAGGATAAAGTTCGTCGACTGGGTCTGGACTCTGTAGAGATTCCTATGTGTTTCTTGAGCTTGCGAAAGACCATTACAATGTTTTACTGTTCGTATGGGATAGAGAGGTGATGTACCTCGATTCCTACCGTTTTCCTATCCCTATCCTATACCTACCCTCCATGAGTAAACCGTAACACACTAGTGCTTTGATAGGGGCACTGATGTGTGCTATCCCGACTTAAGTTCTCCGTTCCCGCATGTTTCCGTTGATTTTCCGCCCGCATTTGTTCGTTTCCACACACCCGCTTATCCCGATCCCGCTCCCGTTCCCGATTGTTTCCGACCCGGCCCCGTTTCCGGTGATAAAATGCGGGAGCGGAAATGGGAAAGGGTTTATCCCGTCCGTTTCCGTCCGTTTTCATCGCTAGCCAGCAGCACCAGTCCTTTTTTATTGCCTGGGCAGAGTTTTTGTCGACGACCAAAATGGTCGACGCCATGCTTCTTTCAACTTGTGTTCTTGTGCCTCTGGCAAGCATTGAGCTTGAATGCTTCAACGTTTATTGTAATTGTTTTTCAAATTGTTTCTTTACGAAAGGCTATCATAATTGTAAGTCTCACAAAAAGTTTTTTAAAGGCTGTTTCGATCGACGGAAAGAAAAGAAACACTCGTAACCGCTTAATCAAAAGCCGAACTTTTGGCATGCTCGGTTATGCCCGTGCGCCGAAAGGGTCAAGCACACGAGTAAAACCCCTCGTTCGCTCGAAACATCCATATGGGAACCAAGAATTTCAAGCCACCTAAAGAAAGCAAATAAAATGATTAGTAGCTTCTAACCACATATTTCCTTTTAAACCAAGGTAGCGTTTTTCTATCCGCTTGATCGATAGATGACGATCCAAACCACATATTTCCTTTTAAACCCTAGAGCAGCACCAGTCCTTTGGCAGAGTTTTGGTCGACGACCAAAATGGTCGACCATGCTTCTTCCAACTTGTGTTCTTGTGGCTCCGACAAGGATTGAGCTTGAAAATGCTTGGTTGATCGATAGAACTTGTGGCTTCAGGCAAGGATTGAGATTGAATGCTTGAACGTTTATTGTAATTGTTTATTTTTACGAAAGACTATTGTAATTGTAAGTCTCACAAAAAGTTTTTTTAAGGCTGTTTTGATTGACGGAAAGAATAGAAACACTCGTAACCGTTTAATCAAAAGCCGGACTTTTGGCTTGTCGGTTATATCTGTGCGCCGAAAGGGTCAAGCACACGATCCTAACCGCATATTTCCTTCTAAACTCTAGAACCTCACTCGCCTTTCTTCTCACTTGCTCGCTATATTTATTCTAACACGTCCGCCACCGTCCCACCTCCACCCTCTTCCTCCCACTTTCATATCACAGGTGTCCTTCCAGATCTAGAGTCTCGTTTCTTCTTCTGTTGTCACGCGCACATCGCTCAAGACTCCATGCATCTATAGCAAGCAATTTTCCAGACGATTCACCTACACTCGGGTGAACGCAGGTGAGCACATATCCTGATCCTAAATCTTGGTCTCTTAGAATGCTTGCTTGTTCCTTATATTGCCCTTGTGGGTGGCACTTATTAGCTAGACTTTCTTCACTCCTAACTTGAGGTCTCACCAATGCTGGAGTGCTTCACCAAAAGCCTTTGTAGGCGCAAGGATGAAAAGGAAGAGGTGTTTCTTCTATCCTCACCCGCTCACCCTCTTTCCCCTTCTCACACAACATGGCAATAGGTGGTCACCGTGGTTAATCGAACGAGCGATCAACCTCTTCCGCGCCGGATTTAGCATTCCTACTTATCGATCTGTCTGTCGGATCCTCACATGTAAGATCTTATATTGGCGACCACATCAACCTACCTTGGGTGCAACTCCTCGCTCAGGTCGCAGGTAGACAGATCTGGATGTTTAGTACTTGGATATGTGCAGCAGAGCCCAAATCCACACATTTTTGGTTTGGCAAGAGTTGTGGCGAGACAACCATGACTATGGGCATAATAGTGGCACTAAGTTAAGGTCCAAATGATTGGGTGCTTTAGGCACCCGCTAATCCTAATAGCTTTGCTCTTGCTCTTATAAGTCCTCTAGTGTTTCTACTCGCTGTGTGGTGTGTGTAGGAAGGTCCCAGGGTGCAGCAAGTCATTGCTGAGCTTAGAGTTTGCTTTTAATATTTTTTATCCCTTATTTGCAGGTTTTTTTTATCTGATTGAGTCTGCTCGACTTCTTTTCTTTCTGTTTTTTGCAAAATATTTTTCTTTTGAAATAAATCAACCGTACAAATCAATGCATGATTTTTTTTCTCAGAACAAATTAATCGTACAGATCAACAGAAGATTGGTCGAACAGACCTGGTCATGTAGTAACCATAAAAGTAATAACTTTTACCGATTTACTTTTTTACATAATTAGCGGATGATCTCGACATTACGTTTTAACTTGGCGCTCGGAGTCAAATACTCAAATCCACACACATATTCTCTCACGAGTCACCACCACTGGGCACTGGGTCACGTTGATCGCCCTCCCTCTAGTCGTGCTGGTCGGTAGGAGGAAACGTTTACCCCGCGCGTAGTCCATCCTCGACCTCCTACCACGGGCGCGGGGCGGCCAGTCAGATGCATTTCCTGTGTTTGTCTACCATGCGGGTAAACTGACCGAAGTTGATATTTGAATCAACACAAATCTTTATATCACCCGGTTAAAAAGCATAACGTGTACCTGATACCACAATTTTGACTTTGTTCGGATCCTCTTCTCGTACAGTGTTTTTTTTGTGTTCACAACAAATTAATCGTAAAATCAGACAGACATCTCGTAAGTTAACCTGCGTGCTTCATATTTGCAGTTTTCCCACTGAAATAAAAAGGTTTCTGGAGTAATTTCGTCACTAAAATTTCGTCGTCAAACCCAAGCCTGGGTTACGCGACAGAGCAATGTCACGGACAAAATAATGACGTCTTTTCAGTGCAACAGTGACCCGCGATGCGCCTGCTACTTCTGCGCGTGGGCCCAGCCCTCAACGCTCGGTGGACTTTGTGCACCGAGTCCATCCACTCTCGTGGTCATATGGCCTTCTACCTCCTCTGCGGCTCCGCCCCCGTCTCTCTCCCCTCAGCTTTCTCCACCTCTTCTTCAGTTCTTCTCGTGCTCCTCACAGTAGACGTGCTAGCTAGCTGCAGCACTGCCACTCTCTCTCTCTCTCTGCCTCGCTCTCTCGTCTTTAAAGCTGTCGCCTTTTGCCGCTCTCGTCCCCTGTCCTCTTCTCCCTCCCTCCCTCCCGTGCCGCGCTGTGCTTCTCGTCTCGTTCTGCTTCGACAGGATCCGGGGAGCCCGGCGAGGGAGCGAGAGCGACTGCAGCTGGTTCTGGGCGGCGACGCTGGGTGGGCGCCTTCCTGCCAGGTGATGGCCGAGGCTCCGTGCGCCGCCGCGGGGGGCGGTTCGCGCGGGCGCAGGCTGTGAGGGGGCGGCGGTCCGGAGCCGGCGACGGTGCCCGTACGCCTCTCGCCTGCTTGCGCGCGTGCGGAGAGCTGAAAACAGGTGACGGCCGCGGCACTCCTCTGAGCCCCCGTTCCGCGTACCTCTGCAGCCAGCCATTGCGTGTTCTTGCTGTTGTTTTCTCGGATTTCTTGCGAGCCTGCGAAGTGATCTTTTGGGTGAGCTTTTATCCGCTTTTTACGTGGGAAAACAGGGGTGGGAGTAGAATGCAGATTGGAAACGCCCGCCGCTCGTCTTGCGCGTCGGATTTTTTATGGTCTGCAATCTGAAGTTGCGTTGCGCAATCGCGTGGTTCCGGCGTCGCTGCCCGGTCCCCGATTTCCGCCGCGGTTAATCGGCCGCATTTGCGTGTTCTGCTTCTGCAGCGGCCGCCCTTTTTTTCCCTCCTCGGTTTCAAGCCAAAAGCTGACTCCTTTGCGTGCTTTTCTACGTTTCTTTGTCTGATGACGAGGGAGGGTTGTTAATCGCCGACAGTTTATTTTTGCAGTCTAGTATTTCTTTTCTGACACTGTATCTTTTGGTGGAAATCTCGCAGGTTTTGATCGCCGCGAGGAGGAGTTGAGAGCTCGCAAGGACGTGAGGAGGAGCTTTTGCTTCCGGTGGTGGTCAGTGACCCGGCGACTATGGCGGCGGCGGTGGCGATGCGGAGCGGGAGCAGCGACGGTGGCGGCGCCAGGTACGACAAGGGCGGCATGGATACAGGCAAGTACGTGCGCTACACGCAGGAGCAGGTGGAGGCGCTCGAGCGGGTGTACGCCGAGTGCCCCAAGCCCAGCTCCTCGCGCAGGCAGCAGCTGCTGCGCGAGTGCCCCATCCTCGCGAACATCGAGCCCAAGCAGATCAAGGTCTGGTTCCAGAACCGGAGGTGAGCACCCACCGTTGCCGCGCTTTTTTTTTTGAGCCACTCAGGAATCGTGCTAGAGCTTACCTGAAAACTATTTCTAGGAGGTGAATCCTGATGAATGTTGTCGTTCCTAGCATCATGCTGTGATAGGTCCAACGTGAAGTGTAATGATGGCTGTAGAAAATAGTGAGAACGAAATCTTGCCCCAAATGGATATGTGCAAACTTGCGAAGTTCCTTTATTCCTGTTCTGAGCACTTGGCCAAAACATATTCTACCCTCGTGATTTTGCCAGTTCTGTATGGATGCTGATCTGTTTTTTCCCGCTCTAGCTGAATTCTGCCTCCATTGTTCATGGTGTTAGGTGCCGGGATAAGCAGCGGAAGGAGTCTTCCAGGCTTCAGGCCGTGAACAGAAAGTTGACAGCGATGAACAAACTTCTCATGGAGGAGAATGAGCGTCTGCAGAAGCAGGTTTCCCAGCTGGTTCACGAGAATGCATACATGAAGCAGCAACTGCAGAATGTAAGTCTAGTTTTGCTGATGACAAGCCATGTTATAACAGCTGTTGTTTGTTGAAGTTCATACATATCTGGATGCCCATGGTGACTCTTGTTTTCCTGTGATCCCATTGTATGTTGCTTGCAGCCTTCATTAGCAAATGATGTGAGCTGTGAATCAAATGTGATCACTCCTGCCAACCTAAGGGATGCAAGTAACCCATCAGGGTAAGTCAGCCAAACTGAGGTGTTCACTTTACTCTTTATTAAATTATACTGTTTAGGTTAATCTTTCTCTCCCTTCTGGACCAGGCTCCTTTCAATTGCCGAGGAGACTCTGACAGAGTTCCTCTCAAAGGCTACAGGGACTGCTATTGATTGGGTCCAGATGCCTGGGATGAAGGTGGGTAGCTAGCTTTCGAGGTTCCACACCCAGAAATTTAACTGATTTTAAAATGCTTATATCCATCTCTTTCTGTGATTAGCCTGGTCCGGATTCTTTTGGTATTGTGACCGTTTCACATGGTTGCCGCGGTGTTGCTGCCCGTGCCTGTGGTCTTGTGAACCTGGAACCAGCAAAGGTAGCTTAAACTTCAGCACTCTGTTCAGAACTTATTATTACTGGAGGAATTTCTGTTATTGGCTTCCATGGGAGACACACTGAAGCTGTTTTCTTTGTGTAACGCTAGAACTTGTCAGAAAAAAAGTTTTTTTATGTATCTTACTGAACCTCAGATAAAGCAATCCCAGTGGGCTAAGATCGTGTTTTTATATATTTTGTCAATTAATTTTCTTAAAACAGGTAGCCTTGATGCTTCACATCCCAGGATTAAATCCAATTAAATCTTTTGTGACATATGGTTCCAAAACTTAGAACATTTCCCTGAAAAATTTGGTATGTACTGTTCCCATCAGTACATTCGATGTTTCTTATGATGGTGTGCTTGACAGATAATTGAGATCTTGAAAGACCGTCCATCTTGGTTCCGGGATTGTCGGAGTCTTGAAGTTTTCACAATGTTACCAGCTGGAAATGGTGGGACCATCGAGCTTGTTTACATGCAGGTTAGTAATTTGTTGCTGATCATTCCATTTGTTCAAGATTAATAGGCTGTTATATATAGTTCTTGGTTGTGCCTTCAGATGTATGCTCCTACTACTCTAGTTCCTGCACGAGATTTTTGGACACTGAGGTACACAACCACTTTGGAGGATGGCAGTCTTGTGGTGCGTATAGATATGAACTTTTTCCTTTTCTTTTCTTAACTTGCTTAAATGGTAAACCGATGGAATTATTGTTTCCTGTGTTTACATTCCATCTTTCAGGTCTGCGAGAGATCTTTGAGTGGTTCAGGTGGTGGTCAAAACACTGCCACGGCACAGCAATTTGTAAGAGCTGAGATGCTTCCTAGTGGCTATTTAGTCCGCCAATGTGAGGGTGGGGGCTCGATTGTGCGTATAGTGGACCATCTGGACCTTGATGTATGGATCCCAAATTCGACATGCTTGCTAAACTGATGTTGAATGTTCTTCATCTAGTTTCTCATTCAGTGAATCCTATCTTACAGGCTTGGAGTGTTCCTGAAGTTCTTCGGCCCCTCTATGAGTCTTCTAGGGTAGTTGCTCAGAAGATGACAACTGCAGTGAGTTCTTGAAAACTTTCCAGATCAACATTTATATTTGACATTTCTCGTGAGTCATATGATTTTAGTGCTTAAGATTCAAATTGATTTGGATTTCAGTATCTCTTAAGCCATTTTGTAGTAATAAAAGTTGTGTAGTAGTTCCACTTAGTGCCGACAAAATCATGTTAAATCCCTATATTAGTCATGATTCATGATCAAGCAATAAATGTGAAGTGTTGACATATGATCAGTAGTGCACTTGTGTGTTTCATGGTTCTTGTTGGTTTTGGCTGACTTGATAAACTGGCTCATGGAATTGACTTATGCGAAGTTCAATTCCATATTCATTTATTGCTGAGCTATTTAGTCACTCAGAAAATACACCCTTCTTTGGTTTATGCTTTTCTCTTGGATACAAGTAATGTACATATTTGGAGTGATGGATTGTTGGTAATTTCTGCATCGTACACTGTCTGTTATGCTGTCAAGGCACTACGGCACATCAGACAAATTGCTCAAGAAACAAGTGGAGAGGTTGTATATGCGTTGGGGAGGCAACCAGCTGTCCTACGAACATTTAGTCAGAGGCTTAGTCGGTGAGTCTTAGAGAACAATATTACTCTTGCTACTTCAGCTCTTTTATTTGGGAGAGCATTATTGTTCATTTATAACACAAATTTCATGTTCTTTTAGAGGCTTTAACGATGCTATTAGCGGTTTCAATGATGATGGTTGGTCTGTCATGGGTGGAGATGGCACAGAAGATGTTATCATTGCTTGCAACTCAAAAAAGATTAGGAACAGTAGCAATCCTGCAAGTGCTTTTGGTGCTCCTGGAGGTATCATATGTGCCAAGGCATCCATGTTACTGCAGGTGAGGGTGCGATAGTTTCATTTAAACCATGTTACTGCTTTTGCTAGCACATTTATAGTTCATTTAAAATACAGGGCCCAAAAGTATGAGGACAACAGTTCAATTTACTGTGTGACCGTGAAATGAATGTATGGATAACTTGTTTATACGACAAGAAAGCATCTTTGTTTACTGACGTTGTTATAAAATTATGTCTTTGATTCGGTGATGACTTTAGAGTGTACTGTGCCTGGTTCTGTAATACGGTATTTTTGTACTAATAGTTCCTTTATGCTTAATTTTGCTGCCTTGAATGAAAACTACAAGTGCACGGGACTTAATAAGAAAGTTCTTGAAACTGTCTACTCATCTGAATAACTTGGTTTATTCAAATATGATTGCTTGAGTTCTCATATTCTGTTCTTGTTCGGTATTTCAGAGTGTTCCACCAGCAGTACTAGTTCGGTTCCTGAGGGAACATCGGTCTGAATGGGCCGATTATAACTTTGATGCATATTCAGCTTCAGCGCTGAAAACGAGCCCTTGTTCGCTTCGTGGGTTGCGGTCTATGAGATTTTCTGGAAGTCAGATCATCATGCCACTTGCTCACACAGTGGAGAACGAGGAGGTATGTTCAGTTCTCTATTTCCCTCTGCGGAGAAATGTTTACTATGTGTTTGGGAAATAATTTCCTGTGTATACCTCCAACCCTAGGAAGGGTGGGTATATAGAGTTAGCTATACATGGGCCTCTATGGGCTGTACACAGGCCATGGGCCACTCACACATATGTACACTAACACCCCCCCAGTCTGGACTACCGGCGCAGCGGTGTACAAGACTGGTCAACAAAGAAAGAAACTCACACACAAGGCCCCCCCGCAGCCACAACTAGCCACTGGCTACGTTGAGGCTGGACCGGAACTCCGAGAAGGTCGAGGAAGGAAGACCCTTGGTGAAGATGTCAGCGAACTGGGAGGTGGTCGGTACATGGAGAACCCGAACATCTCCAATAGCCACCCGGTCACGAACGAAGTGCAAGTCAATCTCCACATGCTTCGTCCGCTGATGCTGAACCGGGTTGGTGGAGAGGTACACGGCGCTGACGTTGTCGCAATAGACGAGCGGGCTGTGAAGCTCAGCCAAGAGCTGTCGGAGCCAGGACGCCTCAGCCACGCCGTTAGCAACAGCCCGGTACTCCGCCTCAGCACTCGAGCGAGAGACAACCGGCTGTCGCTTGGACGACCAGGAGATCAGGTTGCCGCCGAGGAAGACGGCATAACCTGAGGTAGAGCGGCGCGTGTCCGGGCACCCCGCCCAGTCAGCGTCAGTGTAGACGACCAGCTCAGCAGACGGAGACCGGTGGAGGACCAAGCCAAAGTCAACAGTGCCTCGGACGTAGCGAAGGAGGCGCTTCAGCGCAGCAAGGTGGGACTCCCGTGGATCATGCAAATGGAGGCAGATCTGCTGGACAGCGTAGGTGAGATCCGGCCTGGTGAAAGTGAGGTACTGTAAGGCGCCAGCAAGACTCCTATAAGCAGTAGGATCAGCCACAGGATCACCCAGAGTAGCAGACAGCTTCGCCTGAGTGTCAACAGGAGTGGAGCAAGGCTTGCAATCAGTCATCCCGGCACGCTCCAGGATATCCAGGGCATACTGGCGCTGGTGAAGGAGAAGACCAGTTTGACGGGGCTCAACTGTCACGCCCAAGAAGTGGTGAAGCTGACCCAGATCCTTCATGGCAAACTCCTGCTGAAGTGAGGTGATAATCCGCTGAAGTAGCTGTGGACTGGAGGCAGTCAGAACAATGTCATCAACGTAGAGAAGGAGGTAGGCAACCCCATCAGCATGGTGATATATGAACAGCGAAGTATCTGACTTGGCCTCAACAAACCCCAGTGTCAGCAGGAAGGTGGCAAACTGAGAGTACTATGCCCGAGGAGCCTGCTTCAAACCATATAGAGACTTGTTCAACCGGCAGACCATATCCGGACAACTGGAGTCCACAAACCCTGCTGGCTGGCTGCACTAGACGGTCTCGGTCAGAGTGCCATGAAGAAATGCATTCTTGACATCGAGCTGGTGCACGGGCCAAGACCGAGAGAGAGCCAAAGAGAGAACTGTGCGCACTGTAGCAGGCTTCACCACTGGACTGAAAGTCTCGTCATAGTCCACACCGGGACGCTGAGTGAATCCCCGAAGGACCCAACGCGCCTTGTAGCGCTCGAGAGTACCATCAGCACGGCGCTTGATTGTCCAAATCCACTTGCCGGTCACCACATTGCAACCCGACGGACGTGGCACAAGGTCCCAAGTCTGGTTGGCAAGAAGAGCTCCGTACTCCTCTTCCATCGCGCGACGCCAGTTCGGATCTGCCAGAGCCTCACGAACCGACGTCGGGATCAGAGAAAGCCGCGGCTCCCCCTCGGTGGCGGAGAGGGCCCGCGGCCGAAGAACCCTGGCCGCCTGCCGGGTCACCATGGGATGGGTGTGGCGAGGATCCCGATGGATGACCAGCGGGTGGTACACGGCCGACTCCACCTGAGAGCGCTGAGAGCGCCGTGGTGGAGGCAGCGGTGGCGGCGGCGGCGGTGGTGTGGGCGCCGGTGGAGGAGGTGGAGACGTCTCCGGTGACGGTGGTGGAGGAGACGGAGCCGTGGAGCGACGCCCGTAGACATGGCGCAGAGGAGGCACATAGTCTACGGGCACTGCTGGTGGAGGAGCCGGAGAAGGTAGCGGCGGTGGAGGCACCGGACGGCGCTGGTCCACCTGCACAGGTTCGGCGTAGCGTGCAGGTGGTGGCGCGGCCGCGCGTGGCGCGGGTGGAGGCGCCGGGGCCGCGTGTGGCGCGGCGAGGGGTGCCGGGGGCACCGGGGCCGTGTGTGGCGCGGCGAGGGGTGCCGGGGCTGCGTGTGGCGCGACGAGGGGCGCCGGGGGCACCGGGGCCACGTGTGGCGCGGCCGAAGGCACCAAGCCCACGTCAGGTGCGACGAATGGCACCGGAACCGCGGGTGGTGCAAGAGGAGGCTCAGGCGCCGCCGGAGGAGCCAGAGCCGGTGGTGTACCAGAAGAACCTGCTGGAAAAGGAAAAACAGAAACAGACGGCTGCACCACCGGGTCAGAAAACATGGACTCAATGTCAGGATCAGGAGTGGGTGTGGAGGAGGAGGAAAAGGGGAAGTCCGACTCGTCAAATACAACATGTCGGGAGATAAGAACCCGACGAGAGGCGAGATCGTTGCAGCGGTACCCCTTATGGTCAGGGGAGTAACCAAGGAACACACAACGTGTCGAGCGAGGTGCGAGCTTGTGAGGAGCAGTGGCAGCAAGGTTCGGGTAGCAAGCGCACCCGAAGACACGAAGGTGAGCGTAAGTGGGAGGGGTACCGAAGAGAGCGTGGTGAGGAGTCAGAGCGGGAGAAGCGGTGGAAGGAAGACGGTTGAGAAGGTAGGTGGCAGTGTGAAGGCTCTCTGCCCAGAAGCGCGGGGGCAGGGAGGCCTGGATCAGAAGAGTGCGCATGACATCGTTCGTGGTCCGAATCATGCGCTCTGCCTTGCCGTTCTGTGGGGAAGTATACGGACAAGACATACGTAACTGAACACCTCGGGAGAGAAAGAAGGAGCGAGAGGTGGAGTTATCGAACTCACGACCGTTGTCGCACTGGACGGCCTTAACGGTGAGGCCGAACTGAGTGGACACCCAGGCAAAGAAGTGAAGAAGGGTAGGGAAGGTGTCAGATTTGGCACGCAAAGGGAAGGTCCAGGAGTAGTGAGAAAAATCATCAATGATCACCAGATAATACTTATAACCAGAGATGCTGAGTACAGGAGAAGTCCACACATCACAGTGGATAAGATCAAAAGCATGCGAAGCATGCGAAGAAGAAGAAAAAGGAAGCCGAACATGACGACCAAGCTGGCATGCCTGACAGAGGTGCTCAGCAGTAGTCCTAGTACAAGAGATATCTCCACTACGACTAATCTGAGCCAAAACATCTCGGCCGGGATGACCGAGGCGGCGGTGCCAGGTGGTGGAAGACGGTGTCGCGGCGAGAGCAGCTGACGAGGAGGACGAAGGTGAAGTAGAGGCAGCGGAGACAGGAAGCCGAAGGGTGTAAAGGGGCCCGGTGCTATCATAGCGGAGGAGTGGACACCCGGTAGCCAAATCCTTCACAGAAAGACCAGAAGTGTCAAACTCCACAGAACAAGAATTGTCAGCTGTAAATTGACGAACAGAAAGGAGATTGTGAACCATCTGAGGAGCAACAAGGACATCAGAGAGACGGAAAGGACCATGAGCAGAACCCACAGAAGTAACCGGAAGACAAGAACCATCACCGACCATGATGGAAGGACAAGAGGGGTGAGGAGGTCGGACAGAAGAAAGGATACCCGCATCTGGAGTGGTGTGGTAAGAGGCACCCGAGTCGGCGATCCACTCGGTGCCAACGGGCGGCGTCAACCCCACAGTGCTGAAGGACTGCGCCAAGGCAGCCTGATCCCACCCCCCCGGCCACGACGAGCTGGGCGGAGGGGGTGGAGTCCAGGTCGGCGCGTAGGAGGTAGCACTCGTGACCATGGCCGCCGGCTGGTGCGGGGAACGAGGCCCCCTCCCTGACCCTGGTGGGGCCACATGGAGATACGCCCTGACCACGGGTTGGAGAAGGTCGGCCAGGGCGCACCGCCGGGAAGAGCGAGAGGAGGGGTCGGAGCCTAGGTGGGCGTCCCACGACCCCCACGACCCCACCACCGCGTCCTCGGCGACCTCGGCGACCTCCACGGCCGCCCCACCCCCGCTCGGCCCGGGGGAGGAGCACCAAGGAGAGAGGCAAGCGGCGAGGTGGAGGACGGTGGTGGGGCAGCGACGAGTGCGCGAGAGGTGGAAGACGAAGCCGAAGACGTAGTCGAGGTGGGTGTGTGGAGGCCCCGGGTGAGCTCCTCCAGGGTGAGGGCATCACGGACCTCCAGGAAGGTGGGTGGCGGCCGCTGGTGCGTAAGTAGTGTCCGCACGGCCTCGTAGCTGCTGGGAAGGCCCCGCAGGACGTTGAGGACCAAGACGTGCTCCGGGACTGTGTACCCGAGGTCGCGAAGCCCATCAGCCGTGCTCTTCATCTTCCTGCAGTAGTTTGCCACGGACAGGTCACCCTGCTCGAGCGTGCGAAGCTCGGCGTCGAGCTGGAGGGCGCGTGTCTGAGCATTCCCGAGAAACTGAGTCTCGAGGGAAAGCCACATCACGCGCGCGGTGGGATCCGGAGTCCGCATGATGTCCTGGAGATCCAGGGAGATGGTCCCAGAGATCCAGGACATGGCGATGCTGTCGCGGCGTCGCCACGCCGGGTCGCGAGCACGGGCAGGAGTGTCGGAGAGGACGTGGCTGTCAAGAGCGTAGCGGCGGAGAACGAGGAGAATCTGGTCCCTCCATCGAGCGTAGGAGGTGGAGTTGGAGTCGAGGAGGACGGTGACCAGGTTCTTGATGTGCGGGACCCCGGCGGCCTGAAGGTGGAGGTAGGCGACCATGGGGTCGTCCGTGCCACCCGGGGGTCCAGCACCTGGCTGGAGCGGAGCTGTAGGCGGAGAAGAGGCGACGCGCTCCCCTGTAGAGGCGTGGTGGAAGCACTCCGCCTCGGCGACCTGGCGAGCAAGAGCGTCAGCGGTAGTGCGCTCGTGCTCCCAGGCGAGGGCGGCCACACGCACACGCTCCTCGGCGGCGGCTGCCGCTGTCTTGGCGTTCTCCAGGGCCGCAGCGAGGGCGCTGTCGGCGGCCGCGACGGTGGAGGGACGCGGAGACATCCCGCGGAGGAAGGCGGTGGCGGAGAAGGGTCCGGTCGCAGGAGGCACGCCGTAGAGGGGACCGTGGGGGTAGCCGGGGAAGAGCGTGGCCCCGGGGCCGCCGAGCAGCAAGGTGCCAGGCGCGCCCACTGGACCAGTACCGCCGCCTGGAGAAGCACCACCGCCGGAAGGAACCACAGCAGAGGTAGGTACGGTGGCGGCGGAGACGGTGGTGTCGGGGCTTCCCGTCGTGGCCCAGGCAGAGGTGTGGCCCGTGAGGGTGGCAGCCAACACGGCGGCGGCCTCGGAGCTCCCCTGACCCGCAGCCACCCCGAAGATGCGGAGGGTAGCGGCCACGGCATCAGGTCCGGCCGCAGCTATGGCTGCTGCCGTGGCCGGGTGGAGCCCGTAGGTGGCGACCAAGGCCCTGGCGGTGGACGCGCCCGTCTCCTGTGCAGCCAAAGGCCCGGTTCCCCCAGCCGAAAGGGCGGCCAGGGTCCCGGCGCCCGCAGCAGACAGGGCAGCCAGGCCCCAGCGCCTGCAGCAGCCAGGCCCCCGGTGTCGAGGTCGACTTCCGCGCCGGCTAGGGCCCCTGCGCCGGCGTCCGTGCCGCCTGCACGTGCGTCCGTGCCGCCCGCGTGCTGGTCCGCGCCGCCCGCGCGCGGATCCGCGCCCGCGTGATGGGCCGGTTCCTGGCCGCCTGCGCCCGCATCCCCTTGCGCCGCGTGGAGTAGGTCGTCGGAGGCAGCTGGATCGGCGAGGGAGGCGCGCGAATCGAAGCTGGGCGACCGCGAATCGACGGCAGTGAGGGCGGCGGCAGGGTCGACGAGCGGCGGCGGGAAAACCGGCGCGACTGCGCGAGGGGCAGGTCGGCGGGCCGCAGTTGAGGCATAGGAGAGAGGGAGGAAGGAGGAGAGAGGAGGAGGTGGTGGCCAGCCAGCCATGACAGAGGAGGGAGCCGGCGGCTGCTCAGGGAAGGAGAGGAGAAGAAACCCTAGCTGATACCATGTTTGGGAAATAATTTCCTGTGTATACCTCCAACCCTAGGAAGTATATAGAGTTAGCTATACATGGGCCTCTATGGGCTGTACACAGGCCATGAGCCACTCACACATATATACACTAACACTATGTGCTGCTTTCGTTCAGTGTACTCACTATTGGAAAGATTTCAGATTTTCTATTTTGTACTCCCTCCGTCCCAAATTTTTTGCATCTCTAGCACTGGGCACGGCAAACAAGACTGGTGGAAAATTACCAAAATACCCCTATTGATGTCAGCACTGAACAGAGGCACGTTGCCGTCCGAACTGGAGTGTCCTGGAAGTCTCCCGAGTCCTTTTTTTTAAACCATCAGGAAGCGTTGCACTCGTCCGCCGAAGAGAGCAAATAAAATATACTCTGCACTGCTCTGTTGCACGCATCCAGGTCCAGCAGGTTCAGCCGTTCAGTCCTACGCGATCCTTTATTGCGGGACAAAATTTGAACTCCAAACGTGTACTTAAACTGGGACGGAGGGAGTATTGCTATTTTGCTATAGACTGTCCTTATTTTGCGGCCCCACTTTTGGGCTGGACTCAGCCCATAATAGGCCCAGTCCACGACCATAACAGGTTGCATGGTCCACTTTCATAGTATGGTGTTATCATTTTGGTAGGCTAGCTTTCGTGTAATTTTGTAACCAGACCATATCATTTGGACGAAATAATATGGAATTTGAAGTCATGAAAGACAAATTTATGTACTCCACTATATATATTTTTCTGTGTAGTGAGATTGTGGCCCTTTTCCAACATGCAGATCTTAGAAGTTGTTCGTCTTGAAGGGCAGGCTCTGACACATGATGATAGTATTTTATCAAGAGATATCCATCTGCTTCAGGTAATGATGATGTGGGTTTTCAGGTTCAATTAGGGATGGCAACGGGCACAAACCCATTGGGTTTTGCCTTCCCAAACCCATGCCCGTGAATATAAACCCCGCCCGTTAAAAAACCCATGACCCGTCACGGGTTTAAATTTTTACCCAGACCCACGCCCGTCGGGTTAACGGGCGCCAACGGGTCACCCGTGCCCGTTAACAGAAGGCAATATCAACCAACGACTCATTGTCATTGTTCAGCTATAGAGTAAATATGATCAATGCCTAAATGGCAAGAAAGCATAACGACAATCACAATCAACAAATCAGTTACAGTAACGTAGTAAGCTGCTTGTTCTTCTCGTCAACTACAGAAAGGAAAAAAGATTGTATTGCAACCGATGGAAGCATGATGTCTGCGTGTGCTTCATATGCAGCAGAAAGTTGGATTCTTGGCGAGGGATGGGAATGGGAGCCTGGCTGCCTTGGAGCTTGGAGGGCAAGAGGACTCAGCAGGGTCAGAACGTGAGGAGGGAAGCGAGGTGCCCAGCGCCCCTGCCGCCTGGAGTCCCTACGCACGGCGACGCTCCATGCTTGCGCGAGAATGAGATGCAGATGCGCCGCCAGGATTGCTGGGAATCGGAGGGTGGGGGGTGAGGATTAGCTAGTTAGGGTTTGGAGAAGCACCGTGTGGCCTTTTATGTAGCAGTAAATGGGCCAGGCCGGTCAAGAAACAATAGGGTATTTATAAGCTGAGATGGGCTACTTTGTTATGATGACCGGGTTTCAAAAACCCATGGGTTTACGGGTTTGGGTACTGCTTTCCCAGACCCACGCCCGCAAACCCGACGGGTCTGACATTTTACCCATTAACAAACCCATGGGTTTAAGAATTGACCCACGTCCGTGCCCTAATAGAGCAAAAACCCATTGGGTTTCGGGTTCCGGGTACCCATTGCCATCTCTAGGTTCAATCTTGTTGCTACAAAATGGAACGCTAGTGTGTCAATTTTGGGGCAGTAATATGCCTTTATGTTTGTCATTTCTTATGCATAATTCTAGTGTTGTTGGACCCCCTTGTAAAAAGGGCTTGTAACGGATCTCTGACTGGAATGATTTTTCAGCTTTGCACTGGAATTGAGGAGAAATCAATGGGATCTTGCTTCCAGCTTGTCTTTGCACCAATCGATGAGCTTTTCCCTGATGATGCTCCCTTGATATCTTCAGGATTTCGTGTTATACCGTTGGACATAAAATCAGTTGAGTGCTTTCTTTTCTTTTCTTTTCTTGAGATAAGGTTAATGGTTTAACCAACCTATTCCTACCCCGACCCCCAAGTGTTAGTTTAATCTGTCTCCTATTTCCACATGCGTAGCGTTTAACCATCAGTATCTTACACAGGATGGTGTACCTTCTGGAAGAACATTAGATTTGGCCTCTAGCCTTGAAGTTGGTACTACCATGCAAAACACCTCAGGGGATGGATCTCCGGATGATTGCAACCTACGATCTGTGCTGACAATTGCCTTTCAGTTCCCCTATGAAATACATCTCCAAGATAGTGTTGCAGCTATGGCCCGTCAGTATGTTCGAAGCATTGTCTCTGCTGTGCAAAGAGTATCGATGGTTATTTCTCCGTCGCGGTCTGGCTTGAGCACTGGTCAGAAGATAATTTCTGGCTTCCCTGAAGCTGCAACACTTGTTCGCTGGATTTGTAAAAGCTACCAGTAAGTGCATTTGTCCCTTTAAAAATATGTTGAAAATGACATGGATAACAAAGAATAAAATAAACATGCATGAATCTAATAACACTTCTTCATGCTTGCAGGTACCATTTGGCGGTGGATCTGATCGGCCACTCGGATGAAGCAGGGGAATCGTTATTGAGAATGTTCTGGGATCATCAGGACGCTGTCTTGTGCTGCTCTTTCAAGGTAACTATTTCTTTCATTGTTCTACATTTATCGAAACTGGTTGGCCTAATTTTGGGATGTACTTGGAAGTCTGAAAATGTTGGATATGCCCAGGGTGTTGCTTGGTTGCATGTAGAAGCTAGCTAACTGTACACAAGAACATAAGTTTGCGCAGCTCACACGATTGTGCCTTTGTGTTCTCAGGAAAAGCCTGTGTTTACTTTTGGCAACCAGATGGGAATTGACATGTTAGAAACAACTCTAATTGCCCTACAAGATCTCACACTGGACAAGATCTTCGATGAAGCTGGTAGAAAGGCATTACATGCAGAGATCCCTAAACTGATGGAACAGGTACAATTTCTGAATTCAACCATGTAACGTGGATTTTCCCCTTTCTTCAGGCAAGAATCATGTATAGCTGTCATGCAGGTTGTAGTCTTTTGAATGCTACAGTTTTTCAAGCATTGCCCTTTTGAATGCTTGAAAAACGCAAACTTGTATTTTGAAAAAAGTGATTAGCCTTTTTTTTTTGCTTGAAGAACCTTAGGAAGGGTAGAGAGTTCCTGTTATTATTCACGGTAGAAGAAAAGTTGCTATCCTTGTTGGATCTGCACCTGCGCCAAATCATACATGCTGCTGTTCGCATTTACCTGTTTCTATCAACAGGGCCGTCCCGGTATAAGTGGAGGCCCTGTACGAAACTCTAAAATGAGAACCCTAGTAGGTTATTAAAATAAAAATCTTTAACATCCGTTGCAGAAGTGTTCAAATTTTCACCAATAACTGCACATCAAAATACAAAATTCTTAGATTTTATTGAACCTCAAAATTTTTTTTGGTATTTATCTGACAATTTATAGAATTATTGTGAACATCACTATCGATTATAGAACCATACCAAGTATCTAATTATCTGATAAGACTTGTGATTCTTCTATAATAAACCTATTCATAGGTCATAGCCTTTTTTTTCCTGATATTGAATTAAATACACAAATATTCATCGTGATCAGGAGACAAATAGAAGAACGTGCAAGGAGTCATACACGCTGACAGAGAATGACGCTTACTAGGATGTTTTAGAAGAGCGCCATCGATAATAAAAAATTTAGACCGGCTAATTAGCTAGTCAAATGGGTTATAACACGAAAAATCGGAGGCCCTTAAAAAATAGAGGCCCTGTACGGTCGCACGGCCCGCACGCCCGTAGGGACGGGCCTGTCTATCAACTGTTAATTCCTTCCATGGTGTGTCTTTTTTAAAGGTTGCTTGTCATGGTTGAGGTTGGAATTAATCCTTGAGCTTCTCTTTTCAGGGTTACGCATACATGCCTGCTGGGGTGTGCTTGTCTGGAATGGGCCGCCATGTCTCGTACGAGCAAGCCATCGCATGGAAAGTTCTTGGCGAGGACAGCAATGTGCACTGCCTCGCCTTCTGCTTCGTCAACTGGTCATTCGTGTGATCGATTCCAATAGCCCTGAGCACTGCGCAGCCTCCATTTTTGCGTTCTCTATATTCTATAGAAGAGGATGGTAAAGCCGTGCCTGTTAGCTAGGTAATGCATCTTCTAGACCCGAGGAAAGCCTGCCGTGTAAAGATGCTGTCTTGTAAATTTGCACTCATTTCTGCTAATTTGACCCGGCGAAGGCTGCTCGTGTAAGGAAGGTCTGGCTTCCAAACATGGGTTCTGAAATCTGAATGGCAATCCCCCTAAAAAAAATCTGAATTGCAAGGATTGACCAGATTGCCTTGCAAAGTTGCAAGTCCATTTGCTATCCTGTTATGTTTGAGACCGGACCGGCATTTATTCTAGTGAAATGGGGGCCCGTCCAGTTATTTCTGAAGTCGCGATTTCCCGTTTCAGCATTACTCATATTAAACAAAACTGAGCGATAGTACATTTTTCTTAAATGGATGTGCCAGTACATGAATCAGCAGTATAACGATGCCTGCAATTTGCAAGTCACTCGGGCAAGTTCATGTTTTTCAGGAATCGAATTTATTCGATTAATTTGGTTCGGACTAATAACATTCAACTCATTAAGCCCCATGAAGCATCGACCCAACTGGCCAAAGGCCCAAGGGTAAATCCTAGACTCCATTCATTAGGATACTGTGCATGACAGTAGATCCAAAGTAATTCATCTATTACAGAAACTACATGAGGTATAGAACAAAGCTTTATCAATATTATTAAAACCAAAACAAGAGCTTCAAATCCTGTTACATTCATTATTCGTGAATAGGAATGTTTCTAAAACTGCTGTGTTTTACTGACCTGGCAACAGCCGACCCCTAATCCCTACAGAGATGGTCAGATGGATGTGTTATGGCGTCAAACAGAAGGCTCTTGACCGCTTCAGTGCTGCTTCCAGTTGCTCAATATATCTTCTTAATTTTGATGAATAGCACAGATAAGATCTTTTGACCCCTACTCCCTAGGCCTAATCAGATACTGCTTACGAGGACAAACATCTGCGACCTACGTCACAACAGAAGATGGATCATCACTGATATATCTTCCAGTAAAAGTGGGCAAATGCAGTCTCTATGAAGCAATTACAAGGAAAAGGGTGCAGTGGTATATGCCAAGGAGCAACCCGACAACATAGGTCAGATGCACTATCGTGTACATAACCATGAAAGCATGAGAATAAATGGGCATTAAAGAAAATGAAATCCCATATGCAGGAATGAAATCAATCAGAAAACATCTGTTGCTCAGACCTCTAACATAACTTCAGGAAACTACAGATGGCTACGATAGTGAATGAAACAGTGTAACTGGAATCCTCTTGTCATTTTAGCATGAATCAGATGGCCTCGTTTTTTTGGGTGAAAAAGAATAGTGAAGTTGCAAACGAATAGTGTTGAAATATTGTTTTTTGGAGAAGATGTGATAGGTAAATAATGCTTTTCACTGTTCTTTTGTGATGAAAAGAATAACAAAGAATTATTGGTATGTTCTGAAAACAACTGGTTAGCCGTTGCTTCTATTTTATCCTCTCCAGCTCCATTTTGATGCCGATCTTGACACGTGCCAAAAAATGGTGTCAACAGATACTATGTAAAGTATATTGACATAACCAATTATAAATTTCAGTAAGTTGGCACCACAAAGATGGACTTAAGCTTGAAAGAATCTACTCCCTCCGTCCCGTAAAGAATGCAATCTTAGCATTTAAAAAAAATTCCACAAAGAGTGCAATCCTAGAAAATAGATCTAATTACCTGCCTAATTAAGTAATCAGATCTGATCTGCATGCCAAAACTTACTGCATGTGGCTAAAAAATAGGGGTATTAGAGTCTTTTCGCGCCAACACTAATCTGTACTAAAAAAACTAGAATTGTACTTATTATGGGACGGAGGGAGTAAATGCAAGGATCGCCATATTCCATGTTTATACAGTGTCGCAGTGCACACAGCTATTAGTATTTCTTTTTTTCCCCCCTTGAACGAGCAGGGGCAGGGATCTTGTTCCCGAACATGCAGGGACACAAAATGCTTTTCGAACATGCAGGGACACTAAAGGCTTTCTATCTTGGAAGTCTATCTGCAATTTTCTCAATCCATGAGGTCACATTTCCTCAATTTCAGTTATACAATCTCATTTTTTTTCAATGATTAGATTTGGGTGATTTTTTTTGGGGGGTGGGGGGGTTGTGCCCCCCGGCTATGTTCCTAGCTTCGACGCGATTCACAAGGTGTGGCACTTTTCGCCATTGATACAGACAAAGGTACGCTAAGGGCCTGATTGGTATCCCGCACGGGACCGAGCCAGGCTCCCCGCGTGCAGGGACCGGCAGTTTGGTTGTCTGCACTTACCTCCGAGCCAGGCTCTCTGCATGCAAAATAGCCCCCGTGGCCAGGCTCTGGAGGAACGGTTGAATCGACCCTCTCTGCTGGGCCTGGCTGGCTAGATGTAGGTGTTTCTCCGTTAACGATGATATTAGTGTATAATTAGTAAATATCAAATGATATTAAGATGTTTTAAAGATGATTAACACATTAAATAAGTACTTTTGAAGTGTATTTGTACGAAATAAAAATTATAATTATGATATTTTAATATTTTTATCTCATGCAACTTATCTTGTTCAGGCAACCAAACAACATCTCTCCTCAACCAGGCTTAGTTGGTCCAGTCAACCAAACACAACAATGTTGCATATACTCAGTCTGTCCCATGTGAGCCTGGCTCCCAGATGCAAACCAGACTAGAGTCATACAGGCAACCAAACGCCCCCTAAGCCTCTCAAGCTTCGATAAAGCCCCCATCTCAAACACAAGGTATCCTTCACCCCTAACAAAATAAGGTCACGAACATAGTGGAATGTTTTCAAACTTTTAAAGCCTCCACATAGGTAGAGAAGAGAACCTGCAATTTGGGAAGTAGTTTTAAACGAGTTGAACCCATATATGATCCATTGGTTTGGTTTTGTTATGGGCTGAGAAACTATTTCGTTCGGTGTGGTGTGGTTACTACACATGGTGAAATGGATTGGGCTGGATTTATTAAATGTGGTTGCTAGGCTTGGATGGGGCTGGATACAATTCGGATTCCAGCTCACTTGCAGGGCTACCTCTAACAATCTAGTAAAAGCTAGTGGAATGTTTTCAAATTTTGATGCCTCCACAGCAGAAAATAATTCTTTGAACCATAGGTCCAGCAAAGTCAGAGAAGATAGTTCACTAAGCGGTTGGTGCACAAATCTCACAAGAAATTAAGGAAATTTAGGAGCACCGTGTGGGCTAGTACAAAAGTAACAGATTCAATCAAAGTAAGAAGGGGATGGGTAGGATATACTCCCTTCGTCCCTCTTTGTTGGTCGCCAGGAAACAGAGATTTCCCTCACAGGCACACTTTTCTAGCGACCAACAATTTTTTTTGAAAGAAATGGCAGGAGCACTACCGTGTCATATAAGAAGGAGAAAAATGCGGGTCCTTACATAGATTCAATTACAAAATAATGAAACGAACGCAACACACATAAGAAAGGTAGCCATCTAAACATGAGGGGGCACAACCCTGCCACGCAAGGCCCAACACCGCCACTGCATTTCTTCCTTGAGCAAAAGAAAAACTTGATCCGGCGTCATGAACACTCCCTGAAAGATCCTTCTATTTCTCTCCTTCCACAAACTCCAGGCGGTATAGATTAGCATGGCTGCCACCTTACGCCGCTGCTGCTTGGGTAATCCCTGAACAGAAGCATTCCACCACGCCTCCACTAGAACGTCAAGGACAGGAACCTGCACCAAGCCATCATACCACGCAGCAACTCGTGCCCACAGCTCCCTCGCATAAACACAGTGCAGACAAAGATGATCTGCCGTCTCGAGCTCTTGATCACACAAAATGCAAACCGGATTACACGGCCAGTTCCTCACCAAGAGCCTGTCCGCTGTCACTATATTGTTCCGCACCAACAGCCATGCGAAAAACCTGTGCTTTCCCTCAGCATTTGCCGCCCATATAGCCTTGGAATTGAAAGAACAATAGGATCCCCAGAACTGAATCTTATATGCTGATTTGGCTTGAGTAGCGCCCGTCTGAAGTCCACCGCCAACGGACTTCATCTTGTGAGTCATTCAACCTAACATCCTGAAGTCTGTCCCAAAGCAGCACAAATTCCACCATTTGTTCCACTGTATTCATCCGCCAAAGTCCTCTGGTCTAGTGAAAGTCTTGCAGGTCATCAGCCACTGAATTCTTCTTTCTCCAGGCTAGCTTGAACAAATTTGGTGCTAAATCCCTGGGTGCTGTACCATCCAACCACGACGACTCCCAAAAACTAGCTCTGCGGCCATTTCCAACAGTTACCAACGTACTTGCCCGGAAGAGTTGCCTGTCCACGTCATTACAAGGTACCTCAGACCCCACCCAAGGACGATCAGGCTCTACCCATTCGAACCAAAGCCACCGAAGGCGAAGTGCTCGGCTGAAAGCTTCGAGGTCATGAATTCCAAGCCCCCCAGAGCTTTTGGTCTTTTGACTTTAGCCCAACGAACCAGACAGTGGCCACCACTTGCATTTTCTGTCCCTTTCCACAAGAAGCTTCTTCTGATCCTATCCATCCTCTTGATCACCCATTTTTTGACAGGGAAAATAGTGAGGAAATATGTCGGCAAGGCTGACAGACCATAGTTTACCAATTTTAACCTTCCAGCCTTGTTCAGAAATTTGCCCTTCCACAATGTCAATCGGTTAGCCATTTTATCAACTAAGGGCTGCACCTGCACTCTGCCCGGTTGCCTGAAATGCAATGGCAGGCCTAAATAGCTGCAAGGAAAAGATTGAATTGGACAAGGAAAAGGCTCCAAGCAAATTAACAATGTCACATTGGATGGAATACACAACGCAGTTGTCCCTGTTGGTGACCAAACCAGAAGCATGCCCAAAATTTTTCAAGATATTTGCTACCACCCGCACCTCCTCCTTGATAGGTTTTATAAAGACAGCAGCATCATCTGCACATAGACTAATAAGCAAGGAAGCTGTTCTGGAATTGAGTGGCGAAAGAAGACCATCTGACGCAGCCACTGAAAACATTCTCTGCAAAGGTTCCATAGAGAGTATAAAAAGCATTGGGGACAGTGGACCCCCTGCCGGAGGCCAGTAAAGTGCTTAAACCAGGGACCCCTAGACCCGTTAAGAAGCACAAATGAGGAACTGGAGGATAGCAAAATGGAAACCCAGCTTCGCCATTTTGGACCGAACCCAAAATTTTTCAAGACTTCTTGAAGGAAATCCCAACGCACACTGTCAAAAGCCTTTGCAATATCCAGTTTAAGAAAAAGGCCCTGCTGCTTGGTTCTGTGCAATGCTCGAATGAGGTTTTGTGTAAAGAGAAAATTGTCTTGAATGCTCCCCTTTTTAATGAAAGCGCTCTGTGCCCTCGAAACCAGAAGATTAAGCTCATGTGCTAGTCTATTCGCCAAACACTTAGAGATCAATTTGGCAATCAGATGTGTTAAGCTTATGGGCCGATAGTCCTGGACTCTTTTAGCATCAGACTTCTTTGGAAGAAGGACGACATGCGCAGTGCTCAACAGTTGAAGGTGTTGTCCATGCTGCTGAAAAAATAGTGAAAAGCTTGCAGCAGGTCTGCTTTGATAATTGGCCAAGTTTTCTTTAGAAAAATTCCAATGAAACCATCCGGCCCTGGGGCCTTATCCGCAGCAATTTCCTGAATGACAGCAAACAATTCTTCTTCCGAGAAATCCTCCTCCAAATGAGAAAGATCTTGTTTCTGCAAGCCGATCTCATCCCAATTCAAGGTGTACTGCCTTGGCTGCGGCTGACTGAACTGGTTACTGAAGTGATCGAAAAGAATATTCTCCTTTTCCTCATGAGAAAAAAACACCCCATTTTGTGTTTCCAATGAGTGTATAGTGTTCTTTCACCGTTTCCCATTAGCTTGCAAGCAGAAGAGCTTTTCATTTGTCTCTGCCGCTCTGATTGAAGTTAGTCGTGAAGCCTGCTTAGCTCTCATTTTCTCAACTGCAGTTAAACCAAGTAGCCTGACTTTCAGATCCCGCCGCAAAGAAATTTCAGAATTAGACAAAGGCCTGAACTCTTGCACCACGTCTAAAATTCCAATCAACTTTTGTGCTGCACACAGGAGCACCTTGTTATTTCCAATCAAGCTTCTAGCCCACTGTCTCAATCTCTTGCTAGTACACTGCAACTTAATATGCAAGTGAAGGAAAGGATTACTTGCTCTGATTGGCTTTGCCCACACCTCCTGTACCACCTCTGTGAAGCCTTGCAGCCTAGGCCAGAAAACCTCAAACTGAAACCCTGTAAAACGGCGCACTATAGCAGTTTCGGCAAGAAGAAGAGGACAATGGTCAGATACTGACGAGGGCCTGGATTAGGGCCACCTAAGCAAACGAGATAATCACTTTGAAGATGGAGTCCTCTGACACCATTGACAATGTGAAGGCTAAGATCCAGGACAGGGGAGGGATGCAGATCTTTGTCAAGACCCTCACTGACAAGACTTCCCCACTTCCGAGTATCCTCCACCTCGCACGAGTTCGCCTCGGCTCCGAGTACCCTCCGCTTCGCACGAGTACTCTGCGCCTCGCACGAGAACGTGTTGTCTCCGAGTACACGCCGCCTTGCCTCCAAGTACTCGTTCGCACGAGTAATCTCCGTCTCCGACTAAGGCGGAGTCCACACGAAGGAGCTGGAGCGCGGGGTTGGGGCCCCACACAAATGTGGTGCCGCCCCAACCCCCAATCTTCTTCACAACGACACGCGTGACGCTGTCTTCCATGCCATGCAAATACCACAGTTGGCGCGACGGGAGGATGGCAGGGTCTGACAGGGGCTGTAATGGCGCACAGTGCACCCCCCACGACCTCCGACATGCCGTCACATCCAACGCCAGCTGCACGCCACTCCGTCAGAACAGGCACTCGATTACCGTCTACCAGCTCTTAGGCCCTAACGTGGCAAGCTTAAGATGTACCCAAGAGGACTGACTCACTGTGCGAGCTACTCGGAGGAGGTGCCAAGTACCCGGGATGAACAGTGGCAACAACCCACGCGGCGGCTTCCGGCGACACCACAGCTCAGCGCCCTCCCACGCCGCCTGACGGACATCGATGACGGAAAAGACTTCACGACGCCATAGCACTGTAGCTTATTTTTGTTTTCCTTCTTTGCCCCTCGCCCTTGTGACTATAAAAGGGGGAGGGGTGCAACGTACATAGGGAGGACGAATCACCAAGTTTGTAACCCCTACTACAGACATCCCCGGCATAGGAACACGAGTACTCGGAACTGGACGTAGGGTATTACTCTCCGGAGGCCCGAACCAGTATAAAACCCTTGTGTCTCCCGTGTCAACCATCCGGGTCTGACACACGATTCGATACAAATCTACTACCGGCGGTTGAGAACCCCGATAGTTGGCGCGCCAGGTAGGGCACATCGTGTGTCTCACCGAACTTCACCAACGATTCAGATGGAGGGCCGCGGAGTCTCGCTGACTCCCGGCACGACCGTGCACTTCGGCTCCCTCGGTTTCGTCTTCACCGGGCCGGCGGAGTCCGTCGTTGGGAGGACCTTCTCCCGACCAGCGCGTCCCACCGTCTCGACGGCGGTGGCGGCACGAGCAGCTTTCGTCCGCGGTTTCACAGATGAATCGATCATGGCCCTGTTGGGGCCTAATCCGACGCAGGAGCGCTTCAGGCTCGCTGCCTTCCACCTCACCGACCTCGCCTTCCAGGCCAGCGGGTCCGAGACGCTGACCTGGGGGGAATTCATGGAGCGGTACAGCACCTTGTACCCTCAAGGACAGCCAGGCCTCCCAGACGACCCGGTGACGGCCTACGTAAACGAGCTCAGGGCGTCCTATGTCGCCCCGGGTTGCGCGGTTGTACGACGGGGGCCATCGGCGCCCCCACCAGACTTCACGTGGGAATGCAACGTCCTGGAGGCTCACACCGCCACCAGCTCGACGGACGGCGAGGAGAATCCTCGTCACCGCAACGGGGACGCCCAACGTTGGGTGTGCCTCGACGAGATCACCGAGGCCCAGCGCCAGCTCGACGAAGAGCTGGCAAACCTTCATCGAGCGCTCGGCGAAGAGAACGAGCCGCAAGACCCTCCGCGTGGACAGCGGTAGGAGCAGCATCGTGAGAAAGAAGCGGAGCAGCCGGCACCGCAAGCTCGTGTACGGGCGCGGGACGTGAACCGGCGCATCAACGAGGATGCCCCCGTCGACGACGACGGCACGCCGCGTTTCAGACGCGCGTCACAAAACCTCGCAGGAGCAGCCATGCTCCTGCGTGGCTGTCCCGAACCGGCCACGCCCAAGGAGAAAAGGGTTCGGCAACAACTCAAAACCCTCATTGAGACGGCGGCCACGCAGCAAGGTGAGAGCTCAGCATCACGTGCGCGCGAGGCACGTGGCGCATCGTCCGTACGACACCAAGATCGATCCCCATCAAGGCAGCGAGCGGCTGGTGAACCGTCAGTCAAGTCGTGGCTGGGAGCCAACCGTGATGCTCGCGACACGCTTGAGGCTCGTCGCCGGGCTGCAGGCGGCGACGGCTACGACTACGGCTATGGCAGCAACGACGACGGCCGTGACAAGCGCGACGAGCACCGCTTAGGCCGGCGTCATAGTCGGAGGCGAGGAGGACGCTATGACAGTGATGAGGACTGTGACCGCAGCTGGTCGCCTGACCCGAAGGGCCCCCGCGCTTTCGGTCGGAAGGTGCAAGACGCCAAGTTTCCCTCGCGTTTTCGTGCTCCGACAGCGATACCAAGATACGACGGAGAGACCAACCCAAGCGTGTAGTTGGAGGACTACAGGCTCGCGTGTCGGGCAGGCGGGGCGACAGACGACCTGTTCATCATCAAGAACCTACCGCTCCACCTCGCCGACTCTGCGCGGACCTGGCTCGAGCACATGCCACGTGGCAGGATCAACAGCTGGAAGGACCTACGGGAGACGTTCATCGGCAACTTCCGGGGCACGTACGCCCGGCCCGGCAAGCAGTGGGAGCTGCGCAACTGCAAGCAGAAGCCAGGGGAGAGCCTGCGCGACTACATCAGGCGTTTCTCAAGGCGCTACAGCGAGCTTCCCACCGCGACGGACAATGACGCAATCTCGGTGTTCCAGAATGGCACCACCTGCACCACCCTCATCCACCAGCTAGGGCGGAGGACCCCGAGGACTACTCGGGAGCTTCTGGACATCACGACCAACCACGCCGACGGGGAGGAGGCGGTGGCAGCAACGCTAATTCCCCCACCAAGCAAGGGGAAGCAAGTCGTGGATGCCGGGGAAGGGCCCTCCTCGCGGTCGAAGAAGAAGAAGAAGGGCGACAAGCGAGGTCGTGACGACAACATCATGGCAGCAGTCGAGCGCAAGGCAACGCACCCAAAGAATAATCAAGGTGGACCTCCGAGAGATCACTTCGAGAGGCTCCTAGAGGCGCCGTGCACCTATCACGAGACGCCCGTCAAGCACGCGCTCAAAGACTGCCGGTTGATGAAGAACTACATCAACGGTACGCTCAAGCCCAAGGCACCAGATGCCCCGAAGAAAGTAGCACCTCCCCCGAGAACGACGACGACTAGGAAGAGGTGGTCTTCCCCCGAGAAGATGGCGCGGTCCACATGATCTTTGGCGGGGCACCAGCACGACCGTCAAGGCGCAAGGAGAAGCTGATCCGACGCGAGGTCTACAACACCGAGCCTGCGACGCCGTCATTCCTCAAGTGGTCAGAGACTCCGAT
Source organism: Cenchrus fungigraminus (assembly GCA_036936925.1). Lineage (NCBI taxonomy): Eukaryota > Viridiplantae > Streptophyta > Magnoliopsida > Poales > Poaceae > Cenchrus > Cenchrus fungigraminus. The sequence goes on along the minus strand of CM072771.1, from coordinate 45,095,510 downwards.
CACCTTCGACCGAGCGGACCACCCCGACCACGTACCGCAACATCCTGTATGCAATGACTCTCGACAGCATGGACATCTCGCGGTCCCGACTGCGCCCATCGCCAACTCCTTTCCATGGGGTCATCCCCGGGAAAGATGCGCTCCCGTTAGGGCAGATCAATTTGCCCGTCACGTTCGGGACGTAGCAGAACTTCCGCACAGAAACCCTCACCTTCGAAGTGGTGGGGTTCTCGGGGACGTACCACGCCATCCTCGGGAGGCCGACCTACACGAAGTTTATGGCCGTGCCCAATTACACGTATCTCAAGTTGAAGATCCCTAGTCCGAAGGGGGTCATCACAGAGGGGACTACGTTCTAGTACGCATACGAATGCGATGCTGAGTGCTTTCAATTCGCTGAAACACTCATCCGGTCCGAGAGGCTCCACGCCGAGCCTCCCTCCGAGGACCAAGATATCCCCGAGTCGTCCAAGCGAGCGGCCTGCTCTTTCGAGCCCGCTAAGGATGTCAAGGATGTGGCTATCACCGATGATGGCCGCACGCTCCGTATCGGGACGACGCTCGATCCTAAATAGGAAAGCGCGCTCGTCGACTTCCTCAAAGCGAACCTCGACGTGTTCGCATGGAAACCCTCCGACATGAAGGGGATCCCGAGAGAAGTTGCTGGGCACAAACTCAACATCAAGCCGGGATCAAAACCGGTCAAGCAGCGCCTGCGCTACTTCAACAACGACAAGTGCAAGGCCATAGGCGAGGAGATCAAGAAGCTCCTTAGTGCAGGGTTCATCAAAGAAGTGTTCCACCCCGAGTGGCTTGCTAACCCTGTACTTGTAAAGAAGAAGAATAAGAAATGGAGGATGTGTGTTGACTACACGAGCCTTAACAAGGCATGTCCCAAGGATCCGTTTCCTTTGCCTCGCATAGATCAGGTAGTCGATTCAACAGCAGGGTGCGAAACCCTCTGTTTTCTCGATGCGTACTCCGGGTACCACCATATCGTGATGTACATAGCGGACCAACTCGCAACATCCTTCATCACTCCCTTTGGCGCTTATTGTTACAAATCGATGCCGTTCGGGCTCAAGAATGCGGGCGCTACGTTTCAGAGATGCATGCGACGCGTTTTCGGCGACCTCATAGGACAAATAATCGAGGCATACGTCGATGACATCATGGTCAAGTCAAAGAAGATGGGCGATCTGATCCCCGATCTTACAGAAGTATTCGCGAAACTTAGAGAGCACGGGGTGAAGCTAAACCCCGAGAAATGCGTTTTCGGGGTTCCAAGGGGCATTCTCCTGGGCTCTGTCGTGTCCGAACGCGGCATTGAAGCTAATCCCGAGAAGATCTCTGCCATCACAAACATGGGGCCGATCCAGAACCTGAAGGGCATACAACACGTCATGGGCTGCCTCGCAGCTCTTAGTCGGTTCATTGCCTGACTCGGAGAGCGTAGCCTGCCACTGTACCGCCTGATGAAGAAGTCGGACCACTTTACGTGGATGCCTGAAGCTCAGGAAGCGCTCGATAAGCTCAAGAATCTCTTGAAGAGTCGACCAGTGCTCACGGCGCCCATGCCAGAGGAGCCAATGCTCTTGTACCGAAAAAGGTGCCAATGGGCACCCACTCCCAGATACCCCTCACACAGCGCCTGAAACGCCGCCATCTGTTGGATGCTGTTGGGGTTGAGGTGGTGAAGTTGCAGCCGGTACTTGGAGAGGACGACGCGGATGAACAGACCGGCCGGAATGGTGAAGCCTCGCTCGTGGAATGTCACGAACGAGACAACATAGCCTTCCGGTGGGTGCGGCACCGACTCGCTGCCTGGAACCTTCCACTCCTCGGCGGCGGTGAGCACCGACAGCTGTCCGGCGGTGATGAGCCGCTGGAGGATCGAGCGGGAGACATTGGAGCACATCCAGTTCGACATGGCGCTTGTCAAGCTCGAGGGCGAAAGGAAGGTAGAAGAAGCGGTGGCGGTGGTGCAAGGGTTAGGAGTAGATGAGCGAGCAGCTCTGGCGAAAGCAAGGAATCGGGAAAAGGTACGGAGCTCAACCAGCACGCAGTTTATAAGGGGCAAATGTGGTCGCCGGCATTTAATGCCGGCCCCACCGCACCGTAAAACCGCCCGTTTGGTGGGCGCATCCCCCGAGGTGACAGAGGCACGCCCGCGACAGTTCGATACCGGGTGGGCCCGCAAGTCTGAATCAGCCACGCGCCATCACTTCCAACCATCACCATTGCGACGTCAGCCACGACCGGCGGACACAGCAACCGATGCGCCCGCGGACGCCGCAACCGAAACTTTTGAAGCAACTACAACATTTCAAAATTCAAAACCCCATAAACGAGTCTACAACTCCTTCATGGGCTCGGGGGCTACATCCGGCGGATGTGCTCGCGCGCACCCACCAAGTAAATCAAACGAATTGCAACAACTACAACATTTCCCCCGACGTTGAGCCTGCGAGCGAGTCCTTGACTCCCATCATAGGCTCGGGGGCTACTTGCGAGGGCCTGGATTAGGGCCCCTAAGCAAACGAGATAATCACTTTGAAGATGGAGTCCTCTGACACCATTGACAATGTGAAGGCTAAGATCCAGGATAGGGGAGGGATGCAGATATTTGTCAAGACCCTCACTGACAAGACTTCCCCACTTCCGAGTATCCTCCGCCTCGCACGAGTTCGCCTCGGCTCCAAGTACCCTCCGCTTCGCACGAGTACTCTCCGCCTCGCACGAGAACGCGTCGTCTCCGAGTACACGCCGCCTCGCCTCTGACTACTTGTTCGCACGAGTAATCTCCGTCTCCGTCTAAGGCGGAGTCCACACGAAGGAGCCGGAGCGCGGGGTTGGGGCCCCACACGAACAGCTGCCGTTACAAGTCCTGCCGCCGTTTCAAACGGCGGTTAGGTCTACCGCCAGTAACAGCCAGCGGGTAGGCTGGTACGGTGGGTCTCAAAGTGGAACCGCCGTTTGAAGGGGCGGTTACACCAATCGCTGTTCCAAACGGCGGTTGCAGGCTGAGAAACCGCCGTTTGAAGGGGCGGTTGGCGTAGCTGTTGTTTCACAAGGTAGTTTGCTTCATCCTCTATATAAGGTTGAAATTTTCATAGCTGTTTGGCTGGGTCACAAAATTCAGAAAAAAAGAAAGAGGGGCTTGAGAGGAGAAGGAGACGGAAGGGAAGGAGGAGAAGGAGAAGGAAGGAAGCGAGCGAAGCTCTCCCGGATCTCTGATTTCAGGTACTCAGTCTATTTGCACTCTCTCTTTACTTGCAATTATTGTAATTTTGTTGAAGTACATTTCCGTAGATCTAAACGAGTATATTTGTGTTTTACTAGATTTTGAAGGACCAGAATGGCAACCAGAGAGGGGGGGAGTGAATGGGAGCCGATAAAAATTCTTCTCCAAAGAGTAGAATTCGGCCTATGGTCCCAAACGCAACTCCGGAGTCCTCAACACCTCGCTAGCCAAATCCACACAGCCACTGAAGTGCTGCTGGACCTAGGAACTAGCACACCACCGAAAACACTCAAGAACGCAGCGGAAAACAACTCGAGCAAAACTCCAGAGCCAAACTGGTCAGACCGGATACTCAAACTGGTTTTCCAACACTTAGCCTCTCACACACAGGGTGAAACTGGTCAGACCGGTTTGGCAATTCGGTCAGACCGGTTTTGCCCAGAAATCCCCCAAAGATCAACGAGGCCAAAACCCAAGCAAACGAACTCCAAATGCGACGAAACTTGGACTAGAGAACTTCTTAGATAGAGAACAACGCGCCTGCCAAAAATCTCCACGAACGGCCACTGTGACCAAAACCGGTCAGACCGGTTTCCCGAACCGGTCAGACCGGTTTCGCCCAGACAGATGAGGAAAACGCAGCCCGCGGAAACCACCTCTCCTTCCAACCAACCGATCTCCCGATTCACCCAATGGATTGCAACCAAACTTCGGGGGAAGGTGGATTACCTCTTGGGCAACCTCTATCTCAAAGGATCCATCCCGAAATGCATCCAAAAGGGAGGAATCAAAAGTCAACCGCCAGGAACACCTTTTCCCGAGTTCATCCAAAAACCACCAAATCCAAGGGATTCCGGGGAGTTTGTGGGGCAAAGATCACCAAACAAAGGTACCCAAGGTACTCATACGTGATCCCCACAAACAAGACCCAAAGGAAACACCCACAAATCTTCTCCACGAAAATCCAAAGAAAAGGCTCCGAAAATCACCGAAAAAGAGAAACGGGATGAACACGAAGAACACTTGAGGAACCACGCTGAATCTTCTATACATACCATGAAAGGTTCATACAAGGTCTAGCATCCGCCCGTACATCCATCCCTCTCACAAGATCTCACCATGAAGCTCTCATGCTAGCCTAAGGAGAAAATAGGAAGCTAAAAAGAGAAATTGCTAAAAACAAATGAAAACCCTAGCGTCTCAGGGATGGCCGCCACAACCCTTCCACTCGGTTTATATATGAGGTCCTCCAGTGGGGGTTAATGACTAGAATGCCCTCTAGGTGATACAACCCCTCGAAGGGCATATTTGGAAACTTTGATAGCCTTTCCATCGGACGGACGCCCAGCAATCACACCTCGCGTAGCCTCGACGCCAAGCCTGCGATCCCGATGCGTGTCCTGCACTTCGACGACTTCTGGCCGCGCCATGACCAAACCGGTCAGACCGGTTCTGGTGCCTTGGCCGCACCGGAACCTCGGGTCGGCTTTCTGGAGCAACCGACGAACCTAGTGATCTTTTGGCGAACCGCTGCAAACCCCGCGAGCTTGGTGCAGCTTCCACGCCGAGCTCCTCGACTTGGCCGCTACGTCCGCTCCGGCTCCGTGTTGGCATTCGGATCAACCAACGAACCCGCTATCCGACTTCGACTTGCTCCTCTCGCACCATGTGACTCGCACTCGATGTCGTCTGGCCACCGAGTCCATCGAACCAAGCCTACTTGTCCCTCCAGTCCTTCAGAGACCCCGCAAGGCTAAGACCTTTCACGTTTGTTCTTCACCTGCACCAATGCACATCAAGCCGCAGCCTACATCCACAAGATAGAGCACAGCGTCAGTCCACACAACGTTGTCAATCACTCATCACTAGAGAGTGGCCAATCACTAGCCATCGGACACTCTGGTCCTCAATCTCCCCTTTGATGAGTGCATTGACAACACACCACATAACCATAATAAAAAAGAAAAGTAAGAACGAAAGACAAACAAAAACCTCCAAACAAGTGATCCACAAACCAAACAACACAAACCCTGATAAGTTGCAATCCAAGTCTCGGTCCCCTAAGGCAAGGGCAACGGCTCAACACAACCGAGACAAACACCACCAAAGCTCTTCAAAGAGCAAACCAAAGCTCACACGGAGCAAACCAACCAAAGCAAGAACTTGAGGACCAGGAGCGTCCTATGGTCGATGGATGGCCGCTCCTCAGTGATGAGTGATTGACAACGGGTGTTGGACTGACTCTTGGCTCAGTGTTGTAGGTGTAGGCTGCGGCCTAGTTCGTGTTGTTGCAGGTGAAGAACGGGCACGAAAGGTCTTCAGCCTTGAAGAGCCTCCAGGAGATGGAGAGACAAGTAGGCTTGGTTCGAGGGACCCGGTGGACAGCGGGGCTAGGTACGGGTCACATGGTGGCTAGACGAGCAAGACGAAGTCGAGGACGATCGAGCCGGTGCACGATGGCGGCCAAGTCAAGGAGCTTGGCGGGAGGCCGGGCCGTGCGCGCGGGGTTTGGTGGTTTGCCCACAAAACCATCGGTGGACGGTTTCTTGGTTTGGGCCTCAAAACCAAGTCCGAGGGCCCAACGCGATGGAGACGGGATCCGGGCGCGTCGGGAAGCTTCGAAGCGGAGGACACGCGGCGGGATCGCATGGCTTGCGTCGGGAGGACGCGGGGTGCGGCGAAGGCATGGCCGTCCGATGGCAAGACCCTCAAGATTACATAATTGCCCCTACGTGGGTTGTATCGCCAGTTGAAGTGTAAGGGGTAGTCGAGTCATTTACCACACCGGCGGGACCCGATATATTAGCCAAGGGTGTTGGTGGATGAGCTCTCTCTCCGCGACTCTAGGGTTTCATTTCCCCCCACCATTTTTCTCTTTTTCCTTTGCTATTTTCCCTTCCTTTTCCATAGGACTACATGAGAGCTTCATGTGAGATTTGTTGAGAGGGATGGATGCTAGGGCGGCATGCTAGACCTTGTGAACGTTTCCAGGTATGTATAGAAGATTCGGCGTTGTGATTTTCGTGGCTCTTTTTGGTGTTATTTTTGGTCTCTTTATTCATCACTTGATTCCACGGCTTTGAGAGGGTTTCTCCCCGGATTTCTTTGAGGGAAACATGGATGGATGCTCCGTGCACCTTTGTGATTGATCTTGTGCCCTCAAACACCGGGAAACCTCTTTGATTCGAGCGTTTTCGGTTGGACCTCGTGTTCTTGGTTGTGCTTGTGTGATCCGCATTTCCCGTCGTTCTATTGAGTTAGGAGTCAAGATTTTTGGGGCATAGCTTCACCTAGTGACGCATATCACCTCCCCCAAATCTTGTCTCAAGAGCTCAAACCGTTTGGGAGATCCGGTGATGGCTTTGTGGGGTTGACTTCGCGGGCTGCTCTGTTTCTGTTCTATTCGTGAGCGGCGAACTGTCCGCGGGGCTCGTGCGGACCGTCCGCACCCAGGCATTCTTCGTCTGTTAGTCGAAGTTCTTCGCGTGTTCTTGTTTTGGTTCGCTTCGATCCGTTTCGGTTTCGTGTTGCAGGGGGTTTGCGGACTGTCCGCGTGGTGAAGATTTTGTCTGGGGTTCTGTCTGGGGTTTGCTGAGGGTTTTCAGACTGTCCGACCAGGCCAAGCAGACCGTCTGCGACACTGGCGGACTGACCGCGAGGCCAAGCCGGACTATCCGCATTTGGCAGTTTTCGTTCCAGAGGCTCGGTTAGTCCCTGTGTCCATTTCGGATTGTCCGCGCCTGCCCGGCGGACTGTCCGCGCCTGGCGGACCGTCCGTGGCTGTTAGGCGGACTGTCCGTGCTGGACGCAGGAACTTGCAAAGTTTGATCGATTCCTTTGTTTCCTCTTTCGTGCTTCCGCGTGTGCTTCTAGGAATCGCTCCTAAGGCTTGGGGTTGATCCATAACCTCGTTGCTTTGGCGATTGGTGTTCGATTCAACTCATCGCTTGTGTGTGACCGGGTTTTGAGTAGGGCATAGGCCGGGTTCTTTGGAGAAGAATTTTTAACCGGCTCCTATTCACTCCCCCCTCTCTAGTCGCCATACGGTCCTTCAATTGGTATCAGAGCCGGTTGCCGGATTCTTTGTGACTCTTACAAGTTTTGAATCCAAAGATGGCCTACGTAGAGCGGGGCGGTCCTCCGCACTTTGATGGGAAGAGTTACCACAAGTGGTCGGCCCGTATGATGATTTTTCTTCGTGGTAAGTTGTTGGATTTTGTTGTGAGTGACAAGACTTATGTGATTCCTCCGGATATCCATACCCTTATGGTGATCGATGCCAACACAAAGGCCAGGTATGAGGTGAATGCAAAAGCTGTTGATCACTTGGTCCGAAGCTTGTGTGATCTCGAGTTTGAGCGTGTTCGTCATTTGAATCTTGCTTGGCAAATTTGGGAGAAGTTGGTGGTTGCTCACGGTGGTGATAACCATGTGAAGGCTCGCCTCTTTGTGACTTACCGGATGCAATATGAGAACTTCACTCAACTTCCCGGTGAGGACATTGATGCTATGTTTCAGAGATTCACCGCCATCATGAACAACATGAAGGCCAATGTTGATGTTTTTCCTTACACCGAGCATGATCAAGCTTTGAAACATTTGCATATTTTGGATCATGATGTTAGTGTGCGCAATATTGAGCTTACTTCTCGTTTGGATGTCATTTATGAGGAGAATGATTATTTGAGGAAGGTGTTGGGTTGGTTGTCTGGGCGTGAACCTCAATTGCGTATCATGATTGAGGAGTTCAAGAGAGCTGATGGTCGTGGTTTGGGCTTTGAGAAGTTGGGTGAGAAAGTGGGAGAGAACAGTGGGGAGAGTGTGTATGAGAAGTGTGTTGAGTCCACCTCTGAGTTTGAGATGATTGGAGACATCCAAGTTCCACTCCCAAAAGCACCCAAGAACTCTTTTACACCTAAGCCAAACCACCTTTGCAACAAGCTTGACACAACCCAAGATCCACCCAAGTTTCCATCCAAAGCAAATGATTTCCAGAAACCAGTGAAGTTTGTGAGTGAGAAGGGTGTGAGGTATAGTGAGAAGCCAGAGCCAAAGCCAAAACCCATCCCCTTCAAGTGTGAGTATTGTGGCAAGGAGAGGCACCTTGCGAAGTTTTGCTACAAGAGGAAGAGGGATAAGAGGCTTGCTGGGGAGCAAGCGAACCAGGACAGGTACTGTCAGTCTCATGGTGTGCCTGAGCCTCGAGTGCCACTTCCACAGGGTGTGGGAAGTGTGAGGAGTGTTGGTCGAGTTGGGGCTCAGGGTGCTCGGTTTCCACAGAGAGTTGGTGGTGAGCGGTTTGATCTGAGAGATGGTGGTGTGCGTGTTGGTGAGAGGTTTGGTCAGGCTCGTGGTGGTTTTGCTGGACATCCTCCTGCTCGTCCTCGATACGAGTTCAAGGGAGACGATCACAGCTTTGGGTTCCAGAGGAACTACGGACCACGTTTTCCCCCTCGTGGTGTTCGTACTCCTCCCATGGGACATGGGAAATTTGGTGGTAAAGGAATGATGTTTGCTAACCCCTCTTTTGAGCAGATGGCTCGACACTGGTTTAACTTTCTTTGTGATAACCCCAGTGTCGAGTCGTTGGCTCATTCTCGTTCTTGTTTCTGACTACAGGCAGGAGGCTTGGAGAACATTTGGTTGATCGAATCCGGATGTTCCCGACACATGACCGGAGATAAGCGGTGGTTCTCCAGCCTCACCCTCGTGAAGGAGAAGATTTACATCACGTTTGGGGACAACGGACGAGGAAAGGTGATTTCTGAGGGTGTGGTGCAAGTGGGTGATAAGGTAACTTTGAAGAGGGTTGCTCTTGTGAAGTCTTTGGGCTTCAATTTGCTTTCGGTTTCCCAGTTGCTCGATGAAGGTTTTGAGGTTCGTTTCAAGTCTAGTGAGTCTCGTTTGTTGGATTCTCGAGGTGATCTTGTCTGTATGATCATCCCTGAGGGTCAGATTTTCAGGGCTGATTTCTCTCGTTCTTCTGGTCCTGCTCGTTGTTTGATGGTTGGTCCTTCTTGTGATTTGTGGAAATGGCATAGGCGGTTGGGTCACTTGAGCTTTGATTTGGTTTCCCACTTGAGTGGTCTTGACCTTGTCCGAGGATTGCCGAGGTTGAAGTTTGAGAAAGATTTGGTTTGTGCTCCGTGTAGGCATGGCAAGATGGTATCCACTCCCCATCCACCCTTGACCGCTGTCATGATCGAGCGTTCGACAGAGCTGTTGCATATGGACCTTGTTGGGCCAGCTCGAGTTCGCTCGGTGGGTGGGAAGTGGTATGTCCTTGTTGTGGTGGACGATTACTCTCGCTATGCCTGGGTGTTTTTCTTGGAGGATAAGAGTGAGACATTTGGTTTTGTTCGAGACCTGATCGTGAGGTTGAAGAACGAGAGGCATGGGAATGCTATTTGAGCTATCCGCAGTGATAATGGCTCTGAGTTCAGGAACTCTCGTTTTGACACCTTTTGTCATGATCTTGGTCTGGAACCTCAGTATTCGACTCCTTATGTGCCCCCTCAAAATGGAGTCATGGAAAGGAAAAATCGAACTCTTTGTGAGATGGCTAGGACGATGCTCGATGAGCATAGGACTCCTAGGAGGTTTTGGGCTGAGGCGGTCAATACGGCGTGTCATGTCTCTAACAGGATTTTGTTGCGAGCTCTCAAGAAGAAGACCTGTTACGAGCTTATGCATGGTCGAGCACCCTAGGTGAGTCACTTTCGAGTCTTTGGTTGCAAGTGCTTTATTCTCAAGAAGGGAAAACTCGACAAGTTTGAGGCTAGGTCTAGTGATGGGATTTTCTTTGGATATGCAAATCATTCTAGGGCCTATAGAGTGCTTAACCTTGAAACTAACAAAATCATGGAGACTTGCGAGGTTACCTTCGACGAGACAATGCCATGTACCTCTCTTGGCTTTGAATGTGCAGGTGATGAGGAGATGGCTGAGGACCTCTTTGAAGAGGAGAAGGATGAAGCTGGAGATGAAGATGGAGAGAACCATGTGGTTGAAGCTGAGCGTGTACCTGCTACTTCCCCGACGACCACAACAGATGGTGGACCGTCTACTTCATGGACGACGACGCTTCGGCAGGAAGATCAAGGGAGAGAAGCTGGTGTTGAGGGGGAGGCAGTCTCGAGGCGAGAGGCTCCCCGGTGAGTTCAAGAAGTACACCCCCTGTCGAAGATCATCGGGGACATCGACGAACGCACTACACGGTCAAGGTCCAGGAATTCCTCTCATTTCGCTCATACTGCTTTTGTTGCCACCTTTGAGCCCAAGGACATTGGACATGCTTTATCTGACGCAAACTGGGTTAATTCCATGCATGAGGAGTTGGAAAACTTTGAGAGGAACCAAGTGTGGGAGTTAGTCGAACCACCTCCAAATTACCATCCTATAGGAACCAAGTGGGTTTGGAAAAACAAAGAGGGTGAGAACGGGATGGTTGTGAGGAACAAGTCTCGACTTGTTGCTCAGGGGTACAGTCAGAAGGAGGGGATCGATTATGAGGAGACCTTTGCTCCTGTGGCCCGTCTTGAGGAAATTCGGATCCTTCTAGCCTTTGCCGTGGCTAAAGGGTTCATGTTGTACCAGATGGATGTGAAGAGTGCTTTCCTGAATGGGGTCATAGAGGAGGAGGTGTATGTGAAGCAGCCACCGGGGTTTGAGAGTGTGAAACATCCACATAGAGTGTACAGGTTGAAAAGAGTGCTGTATGGGTTGAAGCAGGCGCTCCGGGCTTGGTATGGGAGATTGAGAGGTTTTCTGTTGAGCAGAGGGTTTGTGATGGGTACCGTGGATAAGACCTTGTTTCTCCTCAAGCATGGGAATGACTTGTTGATTGTGCAGATTTACGTGGATGATATTGTCTTTGGTGGCTCGTCACATAACCTTGTTGCCAAGTTTGCAGATGAGATGAGCAGGGAATTCGAGATGAGCATGATGGGCGAGCTGCAGTACTTTCTCAGACTGTAGATCAAGCAAGTGAAAGATGGGACGTTTGTGCATCAAACCAAGTACACGAAGGACATGCTGAGGAAGTTCAAGATGCAAGATGTGAAGCCCATGTCGACATCGATGGGTAGTACGGCTACTTTGGACGCGAACGAGGACGGGGAACCAGTGGACTAGCGGGAGTACCGGAGCATGATCGGCTCCCTCCTCTACCTGACGGCGACGAGGCCAGACATACAATTCAGCGTGTGTCTGTGCGCTCGTTTTCAAGCTTCGCCGAGAACTTCGCATCGACAAGCCGACAAGAGGATCTTCAGGTACTTGCAGTCTGCCCCTGGTCTTGGCCTTTGGTATTCGTCCTCCTCGACTCTTTCGCTTCATGGTTTCTCGGATGCGGATTTCGCTGGTTGCCGAGTCGAGAGGAAGTCTACTTCTGGTACTTGCCAGTTTCTGGGGTCTTCGTTGGTTTCTTGGTCTTCCCGCAAGCAGTCAAGTCTAGCTCAGTCTACCACCGTGGCATTGTATGTTGCAGCCGCAAGTTGTTGTTCCCAGCTGTTGTGGATTTCATACACTTTGACAGACTTTGGTGAGGAGTGTACCCAGATCCCACTTCTTTGTGATAGCACCAGTGCCATAAGCGTAGCCAAAAACCCAGTGCTTCATTCCCGAACCAAACACATAGAGGTGAGGTATCATTTCCTGAGAGACAATGTGGAAAAGGGAACCATAGTGTTGAGCCATGTGCCTACCCAAGATCAGCTAGCAGACATCTTTACAAAACCTCTCGACCAAGCTACATTTGTGCGCTTGCGGGGGGAACTTGGGGTTTGTTGCCCGTTTTAGTTGGTTCTTGGGGGGTTGTCTTTGTATCATATGTATCATACCATGCTTTACTTTGATGTACATATATGCTTTGCTTGATGTATAAAACATGGTAGGATAGCCATTTTGTTCTATATCATGTTGCATTTGTATCATGTTGCATTTTAGGATGATGAGCTTCTCCTATATGCCTTATTTGAGTATCTTTGGCTATTTGTGAGATATTGGTCACTTTTGTGGAGAAATGGTTATGTGAGGCTATGCTCTTGGGATATTTGAGATATATGTGTTGTGAGATAGCCCTTTTGGAATGAAATGCTAATCTTGACTTAATTTCTATGAAATGTGCTCTACCCATGTGTAGTAGTGTATCCATGTCACTTTTTGGTCTAGATGTGTTTTTCATGCTTAGATTGTGGTTGGATGCCTCTTTCTTGCATTTGGGCCAAAGGCCGATATCATTGTGATTGTTTAGCCTATGTTGCATCCATGGAGGAGCATAAGCTTCTTTTTGCCGCAAAGGCACTTCATGTACCATGAAATGAATTAATCTTGAAATGAAGTGTGAATGCTTTGAAATATATGAAAAATGCTCCATCCATCATGTTTTGTGCTTAAAATGCTTTATCTTTCACATATGGGTGCAAACATGTTGCATGATGTTCACTAGTGGAGAAGTCTCCCCGAAGTGGACACATGGCTCATGAGCTTTGACATGACATGTTTTGCTATATGGGCGTTTGCAATGATCGTTTGCTAAGAATTTGATGTCCTTGTATGATCTCTGGATGGTATGCATGCTTAGGCTAGAATATGACATGGATAGGCTTTTGCATTTGTGGTGAGCCTTCTTTTGATAAAAATGGCTAAATCTGAAAATTTGCTTTGTCACATGCTAAAATTTTAATATATTCTTTGTGGCAATGCTTTGTCTATGCTATGATCCATATGTGTGCTCTTTGTCTCATTTATAGCCTTTGACACTAAATTTGGCCTATTTGAGAAGCTCGAATAGATGTTTATATGCTTTGTCATACATTGTGCATTTTCACCTTGATTCATACATTGTCAACAAGGGGGAGAAGAGGTGAGTTTAATAAAATTCAGAAAAATGCATCTAAAAAATTTGGAGAATTGCATCCACATGTTCAGGGGGAGCTTTCTTGTTGGTTTTCAGTGTGGAGTGCTTGAGAGTGTGAGTGTGCTTTGCTCGGCTTGTGACCTTTCTTTGCCTTTCTTTGGTTTTGGTCATGAGGTTGAGCTTCTTTGTTTTCTTTCTTCTTATTTTTCCTTCTCTGATTTTCATTCGCGTTGTGTGTTGTCAATGCACTCATCAAGGGGGAGATTGAGGACCAGGAGCGTCCGATGGTCGATGGATGGCTGCTCCTCAGTGATGAGTGATTGACAACGGGTGTCGGACTGACTCTTGGCTCAGTGTTGCAGGTGTAGGCTGCGGCCTAGTTCGTGTTGTTGCAGGTGCAGAACGGGCGCGAAAGGTCTTCAGCCTTGAAGGGCCTCCGGGAGATGGAGAGACAAGTAGGCTCGGTTCGAGGGACCCGGTGGACAGTGGGACTAGGTGCGGGTCACATGGTGGCGAGACGAGCAAGACGGAGTCGAGGACGATCGAGCCGGTGCACGATGGTGGCCGAGTCAAGGAGCTTGGTGGGAGGCGGGGCCGTGCGCGCGGGGTTTGGTGGTTTGCCCACAAAACCATCGGTGGACGGTTTCTTGGTTTGGGCCTCAAAACCAAGTCCGAGGGCCCAATGTGATGGAGACGGGATCCGGGCGCGTCGGGAAGCTTCGAAGTGGAGGACACGCGGCGGGATCGCATGGCTTGCGTCGGGAGGACACAGGGTGCAGTGAAGGCGTGGCCGTCCGATGGCAAGACCCACAAGATTACATAATTGCCCCTACGTGGGTTGTATCACTAGTTGAAGTGTAAGGGGTAGCCGAGTCATTTACCACACCGGCGGGACCCGATATATTAGCCAAGGGTGTTGGTGGATGAGCTCTCTCTCCGCGATTCTAGGGTTTCATTTCCCCCCACCATTTTTCTCTTTTTCCTTTGCTATTTTCCCTTCCTTTTCCATAGGACTAGCATGAGAGCTTCATGTGAGATTTGTTGAGAGGGATGGATGCTAGGGCGGCATGCTAGACCTTGTGAACCTTTTCGGGTATGTATAGAAGATTCGGCGTTGTGATTTTCGTGGCTCTTTTTGGTGCTATATTTGGTCTCTTTATTCATCGCTTGATTCCACGGATTTGAGAGGGTTTCTCACCGGATTTCTTTGAGGGAAACATGGATGGATGCTCCGTGCACCTTTGTGATTGATCTTGTGCCCTCAAACGTCGGGAAACCTCTTTGATTCGAGCGTTTTCGGTTGGACCTCGTGTTCTTGGTTGTGCTCGTGTGATCCGCATTTCCCATCGTTCTAGTGAGTTAGGAGTCAAGATTTTTGGGGCATAGCTTCACCTAGTGACGCATATCACCTCCCCCAAATCTTGTCTCAAGAGCTCAAACCGTTTGGGAGATCCGGTGATGGCTTTGTGGGGTTGACTTCGCGGGCTGCTCTGTTTCTGTTCTGTTCGTGAGCGGCGGACTGTCCGCGCCCAGGCGTTCTTCGTCTGTTCGTCGAAGTTCTTTGTGTGTTCTTGTTTTGGTTCGCTTCGATACGTTTCGTTTTCGGTTTCGTGTTGCAGGGGGTTTGCGGACTGTCTGCGTGAGGCTTGCGGACTGTCCGCGTGGTGAAGATTTTGTCTGGGGTTCCGTCTGGGGTTTGCCGAGGGTTTTCGGACTGTCCGACCAGGCCAAGCAGACCGTCCGCGACACTGGCAGACTGTCCGCGAGGCCAAGCCGGACTGTCCAAACTTGGCAGTTTTCGTTCCAGAGGCTCGGTTATTCCCTGTGTCCATTTCGGATTGTCCGCGCCTACCCGGCGGACTGTCCGCACCTGCCCGGCGGACTGTCCACGCCTGGCGGACCGTCCGTGGCTGTTAGGCGGACTGTCCGTGCTGGACGCAGGAACTTGCAAAGTTTGATCGATTCCTTTGTTTCCTCTTTCGTGCTTCCGCGTGTGCTTCTAGGAATCGCTCCTAAGGCTTGGGGTTTATCCATAACCTCGTTGCTTTGGCGATTGGTGTTCGATTCGACTCATCCCTTGTGTGTGACCGGGTTTTGAGTAGGGCATAGGCCGGATTCTTCGGAGAAGAATTTTTAACCGGCTCCTATTCACCCCCCCTCTCTAGTCGTCATCCGGTCCTTCAGAACTCAGACAACTCAAGAAGCTCCCCCTGAACACATGCAGCTCCCCCTGATCAAATGCAACTCCCCCTGAACCAATGCATGCAAACTTACGGAGCATCAGCAGCCAAACCGGTCAGACCGGATTTCCAAACCGGTCAGACCGGATTTCCAAACCGGTCAGACCGGATTTCTGACCATCTTCCAAACCGGTCAGACCGGTTTCCAGACCGGTTTCCCTCTCAGAAAAAAATTTGCTCCAATGCAGCCCGAAAATGCATGAAAACCTTCTAAATGCTTCCAGGAAACTTTTCCATGCCCAAACTTCTCCCCCTTGTTGATAATGCAAGAATCAAGGCATTTCTACGAAAATTTCAACTAAGGGCTTCTCAAATGGACATAGAGCTATAAAATGTGCTAGGAGCAAGCAAATGGACCACTTAGAGTTGACAAAGGTCCGAAATAGCACAGCCATCAAGAATGTTCAGTTGCATACACACAAGTTCAAGCTATGGTAAAAAGTAGCATTTTTGCGAAAATTTCCCTGTCATGAGCAAAGACCTAAACATGAGCAAAACATGCCAAAGTGAATCTAAATCACACAAACTTCATGCTAGGTCACATATCCTTGGCACAAGATCATTACAAACACCCATAAGCATCTCATGTCATGTTAAAGCCACCGAGCCATGTGTCTACTTCTTAAAATTAGACTTCTCATGGTAGACAACATGCAACGGTTTAGCACCCATATTAAATTCAGATTTAAAGCATTTATGACATGGAACAAGTGAGAGCATAACTTCAAGCACAAGCATTTCATACCAATTTCATTTTTCATATTTAAGCACAAATGGTACATGAAGTGCCTTTGCGGCAAAAAGAAGCTTATGCTCCCCCAGAAGGTAACACATGGGCTAAACATTCATAATGACAAATGGGTCTTTGACCCTAGGTGAAAAGCACATGATATCCAACCATGAATTAAGCATGATACAAACCACCAAAGCACACTAAGATCATGCAAAGCCTTAAACTCACAAGAGAGAGCCTATCTAGCATTTTTGTCAAAAGTAAGCTATCTCATCATGAATATACAACCAAACTATCAAGAGCATAGCTTATCATCCCAAATATCAATCAAGCATATCCACAAGCTCAAACATAGCATATCATAGGGATCAATGTACATAGGAGAAGCCATTCCTAGCCAATGCATATGATACAAATGCAATGCAAAGCATATCTTACAAAGATGCAAAACTATACATCAAGATACAAAGATGGCTACTTTATGAAAGAAAAAACATGCATGCTATACATCAAAGTAAACATGTATGATACATATGCTACAAGGTGAGCTCCCAAAGACCAACTCAAAAAGGACAACACACACCAAGCTCTCCCCGTAAACGAGCAAAGGTAGCTTGGTCAAGTGGTTTTGTGAATATGTCGGCTTTTTGGTCTTGGGTAGGTACATGGCTCAACACTATGGTGCCCTTCACAACATTATCCCTCAGGAAGTGGTACCTCACTTCGATGTGTTTTGTTCTGGAATGGAGCACTAGGTTTTTGGCAACGCTTATGGCACTGGTGCTATCACAAAGAAGTGGGATCTGAGTGCACTCCTCACCAATGTCTCTCATGGTATAAGAAATCCAAAGCAGCTGGGAGTAACAACTAGCGGCTGCAACATACTCGGCTTCAGTGGTAGACTGAGCTACACTCGACTGTTTACGGGAAGACCAAGAGACCAAAGAGGAACCAAGAAACTGACAAGAACCTGAGGTTGACTTGCGCTCCACACGACACCCAGCAAAGTCAGCATCGGAGAATCCGTGAAGTGTGAGTGTCGAAGAGGCTGAATACCAAAGACCAAACTCAGGAGCATACTTCAAATACCTGAAAATCCTCTTGACGGCCTGCCGATGTGAAGTCGTCAAGGAAGCCTGAAAATGAGCGCACAGACACACACTGAACTGTATGTCCGGCCTCGTCGCCGTCAAGTAGAGGAGGGAGCCGATCATGCTCCGGTACTCCTTCTGGTCCACTGGTTCACCTTCCTCATCTGCATCCAAAGCTGTAGTCGTACTCATCGGTGTTGACATGGGCTTCGCATCATTCATGTTGAACTTTCTCAGCATGTCCTTGGTGTACTTGCTCTGGTGCACGAAAGTCCCGTCCTTGACCTGCTTGATCTGTAGCCCCAAGAAAAATTGTAGCTCGCCCATCATAGACATTTCAAATTCCCTGCTCATGTCATCTGCAAACTTGGCAACAAGATCGTGAGAGGAGCCACCAAAGATTATATCATCCATGTAAATCTGAACAATCAAAAGGTCATTCCCATGCTTAAGGAGAAACATGGTCTTATCTACTGTGCCCATGACAAACCCCTTACTCAGCAAGAACCCCCTCAACCTGCCATACCAAGTCCTAGGCGCCTGTTTCAACCCATAGAGCGCCCTCTGGAGTTTATACACACGGTGTGGGTACCTCTCACTCTCAAACCCTGGTGGTTGCTTCACATACACTTCTTCCTCTATTACCCCCTTCAGGAATGCACTCTTCACATCCATCTGGAACAACTTGAACCCTTTAGCCACGGCAAAGGCTAGAAGGATCCGAATCGCCTCCAGACGGGCCACCGGAGCAAATGTCTCCTCATAATCTATACCCTCTTTCTGGTTAAACCCCTGAGCCACCATCCTCAATTTGTTTCTCACAACCATCCCATCCTCACCTTCTTTGTTTTTCCACACCCACTTGGTACCTATGGGATGGCAATTTGGAGGTGGATTGACTAACACCTAGACTTGGTTTCTCTCAAAGTTCTCCAACTCCTCATGCATGGAATTCACCCAATTTGCATCAGAAAGAGCGTGTCCAATATCTTTGGGCTTGAAAGAGGCAACAAAAGCAGAGTGAGCGAAGTGAGAAGTATTTCATGACCTCGACCGTGTAGTTCTCTCGTTTATGCCAATGATCTTCGAAGGAGGATGATCCACTTGTACACGCCTAGGAGCCTCTCGCCTAGAGACTACCTCCCCCTCCACAACTGCTTCCACCCTTGCTTGCGGTACATGTTGATGCGTCGTAGTCGAAGTAGAAGGCCCACTATCAACTGTAGTCATCGTCGTGGAAGTAGTATGTACACGATCCGTAGCAGGTACACGATCCTCGCCATCACCATCACCATCTTCTTCTTCCTCCTCAAAGAGCGTCTCGGCCATCTCCTCGTCACCTGCACAATCAAAGCCAAGAGAGCTACATGGTACTGTCTCGTCGAAGGTCACCTCGCAAGTCTCCATGATTTTGTTAGTCTCAAGATTAAGCACCCTATAAGCTCTAGAATGGTTTGCATATCCAAAGAAAATACCATCACTAGATCTAGTCTCAAACTTATCAAGCTTTCCCTTCTTGAGAATAAAACACTTGCAGCGAAAGACTCGGAAGTGACTCACCTTAGGGGCTCTACCATGCATAAGCTCATAGCACGTCTTTTTCTTGAATGCTCAGAGAAAGATCCTGTTTGACACATGGCACGCGGTGCTCACCGCCTCAGCCCAATACCTCCTAGGAGTCCTGTGCTCATCGAGCATCGTCCTAGCCATCTCACACAATGTCCGGTTCTTCCTTTCCACAACTCCATTCTGAGGAGGCACATAAGGAGTCGAGTACTGATGCTCAAGACCAAGATCACAGCAAAAGGCATCAAAACGAGAGTTCCTAAACTCAGAGCCATTATCACTACGGATTGCTCGAATAGTGTTCCTATGCCTCTCATTTTTCAACCTCACGATCAAGTCTCGAACAAAACCGAAAGTCTCACTCTTATCCTCCAAGAAGAACACCCAGGCATAGCGAGAGTAGTCGTCCTCCACAACCAGGACATACCACTTCCCACCCACCGAGCGAACTCGAGCTGGCCCAACAAGGTCCATATGCAACAGCTCTGTCGGACGCTCTGTCATGACAGCAGTCAGGGGTGGATGAGAAGCAGCGACCATCTTACCATACCTACAAGGTGCACAAACCAACTCCTTCTCAAACCTCAACCACGGCAATCCTCGGACCAAATCGAGATCACTCAAGCGGGAAAGCAGATCAAAGCTCAAGTGTCCCAACCGCCTATGCCACTTCCACAAATCAGGAGAACCAGCCACTAAACATCGTGCGGGACCATCGGACTGAGAGAAATCAGCTCGAAAGATCTGACCCTCGGGGATAACCATACAAACACGGTCACCTCGAGAATCAAGCACCTCAGACGCACCCAACTTAAACCGAACCTCAAACCCTTCATCAAGCAGCTGAGACACAGAAAGCAAATTGAACCCTAGCGACTTGACAAGAGCAACACACCTCAGAGACACCTTCCTGCTTACCTTCACCATTCCTTCACCAAGAACTCGTCCCTTACCATTATCCCCAAAAGGGATGTACTCCCTGGTACTCACTGGGTTGAGGCTTGTGAACCACCCCCTATCTCCGGTCATGTGTCGTGAACAACCGGAGTCCAACAGCCAAACATTCCTCAAGCCTCCCACCTGCACATCAAAAATGGGGACGAAAGTGAGCAGACGACTCAACACTGGGGTTAGTGCAAAAGGAATCAAACCAGTGTCGAGCCATTTGCTCAAAAGAGGGGTTAGCAACATCCATTCTACCATATCCACCAAAGCTACGACCCCTACCATACTGAACCACCTCATGTCTCACTGGAGGAGTACGATCACCACGAAAGGAAGAGCGTGGCTCGTACCTCCTCTGAGACTCAAAGCTACGACGATCTCTCCCATCCTCATATTGACCATGAGATGGAGAACGTCCAGCAAACAACCCACGACCAGACTCAAACTATCTACCACCTGCACCACGACCAACTGAACCAACTCCACGGCCACAAAACTCAACACCAGCACCTCTCTGGGCAGAACCGGTCTGACCGGTTTCCCTAACCGGTCTGACCGGTTTCCCCCTGCCAGCAACACGGTCTCGATTTGCAACTCTCTGACTTCCCCAAGCTGGTATAGATCTCACCACAGCCTCTCCTCTGGGTAGTGGCATACGAGGCTCAGGTACACCATGGTTCGGGTGGTACCTGTCCTTGTTTGCCCACTCCTTCGCCAACCTCTCATCTCTCTTCCTCTTGTAGCAAAACTCACCAACATGACCTTCCTTGCCACAATACTCACAACAGAATCTGACTTGCTTTGGCTTTGGCTGTGGGTTCTCAACAGGTTTCTCTTCCTCTTTCTTCTCACCCTTCCCCTCAAACACGTTCCCCTTGTCGCTCACAAACTTGATGGGTTTTTGATAGTATTCTGTTTTGTGGGGGAAAATGGGTGGATCGGGAGTGGTGTCAAGCTTGTTTCTCAAGTGGTTAGGCTTGGGAGCGAATTTGTTCATGGGGGTAGTTTGTGGTGGAATAGGGATCTCTCCAACTTTCTCTCCCTTCTCACCACTGCTCTCACCAACCTTGTCAGAGCCCAACGCCTGACCATCAAACCTCTTAAACTCAGCCATCATTAAGCTCAATTATGGCTCATGCCCAGACAACCAACTCATTAGCTTTCTCAGTTCATCATTTTCATCCTGCAAGCGATCAACATAGTGCGCAGGTTCCATATTCTTCAAAGCATGCATTTCACATGTAGAACAAGAGGTAGGAATAGGAACTTTCAACTCTGCCTCTAAGGAACCAATCCTAGCATGTGCATCATCCAATTTACCATGCAACACAGGGCAAGATTTACACGCACCAAGAAAACTTGATCTAGCTTTCAACTCAATCAATTCAACCCTAGCCACATCTAGTTCCTCAACAGTGAGGGCATGCTTCTCTTTCAGGGCAGTCAAGTCAGACAAGAAAACTGAACCATCATTGCATTCAACTTCATCAGTAACAACAGGAGCAGATTTCAAAGCATCCATAGCAAGCATGTCATCCAAATGCCTAGCCCCTAGCTCAGCTACTTTCTCCCTAGCTTCCTCAAGCGAGGCTCTAAGCTCTTTTCTCATTTTCTTAGCATCCCTAAGCACACTGTCCCTATTATCAAGCAGTTCATTTAGAGTGGCATTTTCCTCGAGCAAGGAGTCAAGGGTAGGTGGTGATACCTCATCCTCGGAGTCGGAATCCGAGTCCTCTTTGCCGCTCTTCTTGCTCCCTGAACTGTGTGCCATGCCGCAGAATCCGCTCGTCGCCATGAAGCTCAACCCGGTGAAGTTCTTGCTTTAATGCTTCTTGTTCTTGTGTCTTCCATAGTCTTCATCTTCTCTACTCGAGCTTGACGTGGTGTAGCAGGAGGAGGAGGTATCCACGTCGCTCGCACCGGCAACCATTGCTCTCGACTTCTTCTTGTGGTAGCCACCCTTCTTCTTGCCCTTGTACTCGTCCCGACTCTTGTACTTGGAGTTGTGGTTCCGGGATCGATGCTTGTGCTCGGCCTGCTTGTACTCGTTCCTCGGGCGATGTTTGTACTCTTGCTTGTACTCGGGTTTCTTGTGCTCGATCTTGTTCTCGTCCGCTGCTGGGCACTCGGCGAAGAAGTGTCCATGCTTCCCGCACTTGTAGCACGTCCCCGAGTTCCTCCTGAAGTTCTTCCTGTTCTCGTTCAGGCACCCGAACCGCTTGGTCAGCAAAGCAAGATCCTCATCATCCAAAGCTTCAAACTCCTCATCTGGCAAAGACACAAGAGCAGACAGCGAGAACATCCTAGAGGATTGATTAGAGTTAGTTCTCGGTCCAGTCACAAGTGCAAGGCTATCATCAGCAGAACCCTTGCCCTTCTTGGCTTTCAGGTCACGGTCCACCTCAGACGACTTGAGCTTAGAGAACAGCTCGTCCACCGTCAGGGTCTCATACACACTGGACTCCTGAATAGCCTCAACCTTCGCTCCCCATACATCAAGATCCAACGCGTGTAAGAGCTTGATAGCTCTATCATGATCATCGTATGGAAACTCGGTGAAGTTGGCTCTCATATTGTTCACAATCAGCGTGAAGCGCTCGAACATGGCATCCACAGACTCTCCGAGGAGGTGAGTGAAGTTCTCGTACTCTCTTCGGTAGGTCATAAAGTGACGCGCCTTCACCTGATTATTACCACCATGTGCATTTCTCAGCTGAGTCCATATCCGATTTGCCAACTTCTCTCCATACACCAAGCCTACTTGTCCCTCCAGTCCTTCAGAGACCCCGCAAGGCTAAGACCTTTCGCGCTTGTTCTTCACCTGCACCAACGCACATCAAGCCGCAGCCTACATCCACAAGATAGAGCACAGCATCAGTCCACACAACATTGTCAATCACTCATCACTAGAGAGTGGCCAATCACTAGCCATCGGACACTCTAGTCCTCAGATTTAAGTAGTGCAATGTAGTTTAGAATCACTAGGTCTAGTGTAGTTAAGATTCAAACCAGTGTAGATTATAATCACTAGATCTAGTGTAGTTAAGGTTGGAACCACTGTAGTTTTCATTCACTATATCATGTGTAGTTAAGATTCGAAGCAGTGTATTTTTTCAATCACTAGATTAGTTATTAATAGTGGTATTATCTCAGGCATGTCAGAAACAGTCCATGTCCAGTTGTATTATGGGCCAGGAGAAATTAGGTACGGTGAAGAAGGTGTTGATTTGTCATTGTTTAGTACAGTCACGAGAGAGGTTAAAAAAACTGCTCAAAGAAGTTGGGAGGCCATAACCACCTGGCTGTACAGAGCATTCTCACTAGATCCAGAGCAATATGGGTTGTCTGTAATGTCACTATTCAACAGAAGTTATCCACCGTACTGGGAGCTTATGCCACTTGAACGCACTGCGAATTGGAGGAATTACGTCATAAATGCATGTCTAAGTGGTTGTCTGGTGGTTCTGGTTGTCCAAGTTTATCAGAAGACCCAAGTGAATTAGGAACTTGAGGGTAATGAAAAAGGTGGAGGTGGTCTTGTTGTAGGTGAGGATGGTGCAGAGGTTGCAGAGAGTGGTGGTCTTGAGGTGGAAGGAGGTGTTGTTGATGAGGGAGAAGAAAATCTGGAAGTACTAAGACAGTATGAGGGGGAGTTGGAAGATGACCAACGTGGGTTGGAAGCGGAGTCCTCTGATGATGAGGATTATCAGTATGATGAGGATGTGCCAAGGGATTGGCAAAACTACGATTTCTCACGGTTTGCTGTCAATGAGGGTGACAATGTACCCTGGGAGTACAGGGAGAATGAGATTTCTGTTGGTGCTTTGTACCCTACTGCAGAACATCTGAAAGTTGCAGTGAAGAGGTGGGCCGCCTTGACTACCCAAATAGAGTTCAGGGTACTCAAGAGTTCTCCGAAGATATATAAAATATGTTGTGTGAAGCCTGACTGTCCTTTTCGAGTGTATGCGTCCAAGGGCAAGTGGCAGGATTGCTTGAAGGTCGTATCAGTGGTGGATCACACATGTACACTTGAGATGTTAGATGCAAGACACAGAAATATATCAGCTGGTTTTGTTGCTAACCACATGTACCCATATATAGTGGATAATCCTGCTTATGAGCCGAAGTCCACTATCTGCGCAATTGAGGAAAGATTAAGATACAGGATTGGTTATGGCAAGGCATATAGTGCGAAGAAGAAGGTGTTGAAGCATAAGTGGGGTACTTTTGAAGCATCTTACAACAATCTGCCTTGGTTGCTGCACACAATAGTTCAGATGAATCCTAACAGCTACTATGATATCAAGACTTATGCTTGCCAAGAGAAACCAGGCAAGCTCGTGCTTGAGCGGTCATTCCTAGCATTAGGACCCTGCATTGAGGCATTCAAACATTGTCAACCAGTCCTGTTCATAGATGGCACTTTCCTGACTAGGAAATACAAAGGCACAATCCTTACAGCAGTTGCAACTGACGGTAACAATCAGTTGATACAGTTGGCTATTGCTTTTGTGGAGAGAGAGAATGGTGACTGTTGGTGGTGGTTTCTGGAGAGGCTGAACATGGTTGTGGTGCAAGATGTGCGGAACGTGTGTGTCACACACGACAGGCACAAACGAGTTTTGCAAGCGATTAGTGACATGAAAGAGGGCAGCCAGGAGCGTTATAGAGATCCATTGTGGCCAGATGTTACAAGCAGGTGGTGCACTAGGCATATGAAAGCAAACTTCCACAGTAAGTTCAAGAACAAGACTGTGGCAAAATTGTTTGAGCGGTTGTGCGAGCAGAATCAGCCGAGCAAGTTTGAAGAATTTTGGAAAAAAATTAGATGACGGCACCAAGAAGGCATCAGAAGAGATAGCAAAGAGCCCAGTGATTCCGGAACCAGGCACAGAGCTAGTATCTTTGGAGAACGTAGGGTTAGATGGTCCTACCGTCAGACGGAGAAGAGGGCGTGCTGTGAAAACCTTCAGCCAGTGGATTCGGAATGAGCCAAGGGAAAAATGGTGCCTCCTTTATGACGATGGCGGTGCAAGGCATGGGATAAAGACCACTAATTTTGTTGAGACTTACAACGCTGTGTTGCGTGGTGCAAGAGTTCTTACTCTAGTTGGAATCATTCAGTTCTTTTTGTATCGCACAATGCAGTACTTTTATGACCGGAGCAAGGGAGCGCATGCAGCCATGATGAGCAGTCAGTTGACCTACAACACCAGAATGACTGAGTACTTGGACAAGATGCAGATAAAAGCTCTCCTTCACCAGGCCACTCCAACACCTCTCCATCGTACTAGAAACGATGAAATTGAGTACACATATGAGGCTTAGAGCAAGGGAAAAGGGTGACTAGGCTCATCATGTCAAAAAAGAACCCATTTGTGGGTCTTGGGAACCAGATGTGCAAATGCAGTTGCAACAAGCCCAAATTACTGCACATCCCTTGCTCACATGTTATGGCTGCATGTTACAAGCTTGCGAATTTCAACTGGGCTAGGTACGTGCCCTTCTACTATAAGAAGGAAACCATTTACAACAGTTGGAACCGAACTCTTGTGGGGTACCTCACAATGGGGTCTTTCACTGAAGATCCAAAGGAGAATGCAATGCACATACCGAATCTGAATCCAGAAAGGTGCCAAGGTGTTGGGAGATGGAAGAAGAAGAGAATTAGGAACAACATGGATGAATCAGAAGCTAGTGCCGCAGTGCAGTTGTGCTTAAAGTGTAACAACACCAGACACAACTACAAGAGGTGCCCTTCTGCACATTATACTTGCAATGCACTGTTGACTCTTCGCAGCGTCGTCATCCTAAGAACAGATCTGGGACCCATCCTTAGTGACAACACCAGGAAATACCTTTAGGCACCTCTCAATGTCACAACTAATGGCACCGGGTTAGCGTGAACATCGAGACTTGCCAAAGGTTAATCTAAATGATCATGAACGAATCCGCAAGCGCACAGATAAACCATTGTAGCATTTCCCCAAGGAAGGAGAGTATTCCAAGGGTATCGTATCCGTGGAAGGCAATGGCGGATATCTTAGACTTATGATTTTGCTCTAAATGTAAACCAAGAGATAGATATAGGGAACAACACACTCAAAGACAGGGGTAAGATAAAAGATATACGTGGTAGTGTGACACACACACACACACTCAAATCTACCTCTACTCTAGCACACTACGGCTTAGGGGGAACATACGAGTTAGCTCTAGGTTCTAATGTACTAAACATATAAAGCTAGAAGATACAAGAGATGGTCATGAGTATTGCATGAGAGAGATAAGGTTCAGCACCCAGGTACAAACGGGGAGCTAGCCCGCGACGACCAGCACTCTGCAAAACTAGACTTTAGACACCTACAGTAGGTACCCCAACGCAGAGGTTGCCCTAGGATCCAACAGGGCTGTCACCACCTGAGGACTGACCTCTCGTTACGGGGGGTATGCTCATAACTATCGTAGCCAGACAACCCAGTCACCATGCCTATGTTGCTGCTAGACTTCACCCGGCCCGGGCTATTGTGACCTAGGGTGAGAGCCACCAGAAGACTGGTCAACTAGACCGAGTACCGTAGCTTGAACACAGACCTCATGCAACACTCTCATGCCATCTAACAAGATCAACTAAGGCTAGACATACGAACAGATATGAACTCTCTTATGTCTAATCAACAAGATCAAAGGGTCGTGTTCGTGAAGAACACGAGCCTCTAACTTATGAACAAACACATAAAGAAGGAGTTTATCACCCTTCAAGTGGATCAAAAGGTAGTGTTCACGAAGAACACGAGCCTCTAAAAGATGAACAGAGGATGAACTCAAGAACATATCAAGAATATGATCTACCATGACTTTATATGAAATAGTTGAATAACTGAAGTAGATCAAAGTCATACAAAGAAATAAAGATAAAAGAGAACTCATACCTAGACTTCCAAGAGGACTTGGAACCTGAATAAGAGCTACTCTAGCCTACCCCCTAGCCTTGGAAACTAAAAGTGAGAGGAGAATGAGAGAGTGGTGTGTGAGAAATGGGAGCCCCTCCCCTTCTATTTATAGGCAAGGACAAGGCTTGCTCGGAGCACCAAATGACCCCTAAACACCCGGGAGTGAGGCAATGGACCAATAGGGAGCTGCCACGTGGAGGGCTAGGATGGGGCCCCCTAGGTCGGTTCGGCCGATCCCAGGGTCGGCCAGCCCCCTAGGGTGGCCCCACCTGGTGGTTTTCCACTGGGTGGCTACCCTGTGGGCCCTCTGATTCATCCCCACTGCATGGCTAGATTTGGTATCCGAGGTGGGCCCTTTGATCCATGTGAAGTCCATGTGGCGTCCTCTGATTCGTCGGTGAGTGCCTCCCCTGGATCGATGATGTGGAATGCCATGTTTCCCTTGGTGGCAGCCACCTCCTCAGCTGAGTAGGCATGGTTTCTTCATAGAAGTTGAGTTTCCATCTCTTTTAAGGGGTAAATCACCTACATACAAATAATCTCTAAGGAAAAGTGGAACTACATTATTCAAACCTAAATGCTACTAAATAATGCATATGCCTCCATTTATGTGAGAATATTGAGGGTTGGAAATGGTGAATTTCCACCGTCAACAAACTCCCCCAAGCTAACCTCTTACTCGTCTCGAAGCAAGACATTAGAGACTTAGGTTGGTTGCTCAGGAGTTGCTACAATGTTGTATTCTCAACTTATGGCAAACATATAGCAAAGTACTCTACCAAGAGTTGAACAAGTTGGCAATGTTCTTACCTTTCAACTGATACGTGGGGCATATAGCTTCACCTTCCTTGGGTGGTTGAGAGACAGAATGGTTATATAGAAAATGCATAATCACTCATACCTTGATCAGCTTCTCAATCCGGAGGTTTTGCACATTTTCAAAAGAAAATCAGAGTTCCTCAAATGATACTCTCGGATCGCTCAAAAGTGTATGGTTCCTCACCAATCATCAATGTTGCCATTCTTCACATCCTACTCCTAATAGGCTGTATGTGGAGCTGTAGGTAGGGAAGATGTGGCAAACTTGTCTCTCATGTTTTGCTAAGTCAAAGACCGGATCCTTGGAAGAAACAAACATACATCCTGATCAAGATGTGCATGTGTGTGATGGATATGAGCAGGGCAAGGTGGATACTAGCACCGGAAATGGGTGCTAGATATTACCATGCTTTATATGAGGGAGATGAGGGATTGATGGTAAGGTGGACACTAGCCCCGGAGTAGGTACTAGTTATCACCATCTATATAGTGGAACTCTTTCTCTTGCACATATCAATCCCTTTTTCTCCTTTGAAATTTTCGAGACTAGGGCTAGCTCTCTTTGTCAGTGTTTTAGACACCGAGCCTACGACGGGGTACCCGAAGTAGTAGATTGTGCGGTGGGGCTCGTCGAGATCAGGAACACGATGGTGAGACACGGGGCAAGATTTAGACAGGTTCGGGGCACAATGTGCGTAATACCCTACGTCCTGTATGCTGCGTGGCTCTGTATTGATTGCGTATGTTTTTAGAGGGGTCCCTGCCTCGCCTTATATATCACGGGAGGCAGGGTTACAAGTCAGATTGGTACAAGAGTACTATTTGAGTAGGACCCGGAGTAGCCTATACAAGGTATGGAAAGCTATCCTAGTCTTAGTACAAGTCCTTGTCCGCCTTGTCTTGCCTTGTGGTCCACGATATCAGCACCGTGGCCCACTAGTCGAGTAGCCCAGGCGTACAGGAACTCATCTCCCGGGTATGGCCCACAATGTGTTGGTGGGCCCAGGGATGCCCGGTCGACAAGCCCCCAGTACTTTGTAGTTGAGTGCAATGCTCCAAGCAGTCTTGAAGGTCTCCACAAGTAGTTCCCAAGCGTCCCCGAGTTCTACAAGCTTCAATGTTCAATAGTACTTGAATCATCACGAGGCTGGAAGGTACTCCAGCTAACTCCACGAGTAGTCTTGAAGTCTTCTCGAGTTGTTCCCAAGCGTCCCCGAGTACTTCCCTTGAAGGTCTTCAATAATACCCGCTTCGTTCTTGAAATCTTTGCATCAAAGATCCATATGGAAATGCGATTTCAAAAATCGCATTCCATATGGAATGTAGCCCCCGAGCCTTAGGTCGAATCCAGGATTCAAGCTGAGGGTCAATCTTGAATTCTTTGATCTTGCTCGGAAAAATTCGTAGAAAAATCTGAAGAAATAATATAGGAATGCGATTTGCAAAAAATCGCATCCTATATGGATGTAGCCCTCGAGCTTTAGTTCGAATTGACAATTCAAGCTGAGGGTCAATTAATAGTCTTCGTCAAACAATCCCTCAAAATCCTGAGAAAAACTGAAGGACACATTGCACAGAGCCCCCGAGCCTTGAGTCGAGTACTTTCTCGAATTGAAGGATCTATTCTGACTGTAGAACACTGGCCTAAATTCAGTGAAATGTAGCTGCGTGAAATCCAAATCCGTGGAGTAGTCGAGCCCCCGAGATAGAGCCGAGCGGGTCTCGGATTTGAGTCCTTTGACTTAGCCAAATATTTGCCTGTGTGAAACCAATCTTGTTGAATACGAAAGGTCACCAGGTCGAACCGTTAGGGTTTTTGGTTTTATAAATACCTGAGGGGGTACCCCTTAGGGTTTCATTGCTTCCAATCGCCCTCAGATCTATAACCCTTAGCATCAATAGCCTCCACAGAACTTGAGCACCTTGAGATTCAAGAGTTTGTGGTCTCCATCCCCTTGCTTTCCTTCGGTCAATGCGATAGAAGACCCTTGTTACGGGAAGGATGAAGCCCACTCCGTCCAAGGGATAGAAAAGGAAGTCCGGCCGCGGCAAGAAGGAGTTGCCGGAGCCCAAGTGCAAAACTGTGGTTGTCACGAAGCCCCCGAGTCAGGCGGTGTCTTGGAAGAAATCCAAGATGAGGGAGGGGGACCTCCAAGCCCTTGAAGCCGGCAGGTTGTTGCACGAGAAGGCCATTGCTGGTTGGAGATCCGCCGCCGGTGATGCCTGGCCAATGGAGAAGAGCTCTGATGAGATCCCGATGTTCGGGCACTTCATCGAGCGTGGATTGACGCTCCCGGCTTCGGATTTCTTCCGCGGCTTCCTTGACTTCTTCAAATTGGAGCACGTGCATCTGAACCCGAACAACATCTTTCAGATCGCAGTGTACGTGCACTTCTGTGAAGCTTTTCTTGGAATCCGCGCACATTGGGCTCTGTTTAGGAAGATATTTCGCTTGAAGCCGCAGCCCAACGCCAACTTTCTGGTAGTTGTTGGTGGAGCTGGACTCCAGATGCGCCAGAAGGCACAGGAGTTGTACTTTAAGCACGACTTGATTGATTCGAACCAAGACTGGAAGGCCAGGTGGTTCTATATTGATAACGCCCCGCCTCAGCTACCGAAGCCGAGTATGTTTGCGCTAGTGTATGATAGGCTCTAGAAAGATGAGCCCTCAATGCAAGAGTGCATCCAGATTCCAGAACTGCTGGCGAAGATTGCACAGAAGAAGGCGCAAGGTTTGACGGCGGAGCGAGTAGCCTTCAGCTTTATGAAGCGGAGGATACAACCCTTGATGCAGCGAGAGCATCTTGGGTTCGAGTATACTGGAGCGGATGACAGCTCCAGGTTGTCTTCTGAGGAGATCAGTGATGATCTCGTGATGGAGCGGCTGCAGAGGATCTTCAAAAATCTTCATGGAATTCCTGCAGCTGTCCCTGAATTTGACGCAAACAACCCTCCTCATCTGGTAAGTGTTCAAGTACTTAGCCCTCGAGTACTTTTATTCGGAAGTAGTCGGGTAACTAATCTTTTGCCTTGTTGTTTGTAGGAGGATGTTGAGAAGTTTGTGTCTATCCCTCCTCCTCGTCCTGAAGACCCACACCAAGCGTCGGAAGAAGGCACGGCAGGGTCGGAGCCCGAAACCCCCGAGGGTGGACAGGCTGCCCAAGAAGAAGAAGGAGAAGAAGTCTTGGTGGAGGACGCCTCCTCAAGCGATGATGACGGCTTGACACTTCAACAACATTATGAAGTGAAAAGCCGCTATGGTTACTCCGGGGCGTCTCTCCCTAGTGGCCTCGCTGCGGGGTCATCGAAAAGACCAGTGTCTCCTCTCGTGGGTGATGTGACCCTGCCGTCACGGAAGAAAAGGACCACCGTGGGGAAAAGGGCGGTAAAGAAGATTGGTGCCCCTCCCCTTATTACGGTAAGTGTTTACAAGTAGTCGTTATTGAGTGAAAACTTGTCTTCTGGTTTAATGTCTTGGTTTTTGACTTGTGCAGGTTATTGAGAGTGCATCGCATGTACCCTCAAGTAGCCCTCCAAGAGCAATAGAACCCGAGGTGGTTCCAGCATCCACCGTAGAAGCGGTGACGCAAGTGCAGCAAGAAGTCGCGGCACCAGAGGATGTGCTGCCGGTGGAAAATGTTCCATAGGTGTCGGCAGTGCCTTCTTTCTTTGACTTGCTGGGACCCAGAGTTTCTGTTCCCCATGCTGCGCTGTAAGTGAATGAGTACTCGAGTACTTTATTTGATTGTGAACTTCTACTTCTGCTGATCAGTTTGTAAATGCAGGAAATCCACTGATGTGAAGTGGGGTGCTTCTGGAAGTGCTGCTGAAGGAGAGTGGGCTCCTGATGAGCAACAACAAGATATCCTTTCAGAGCATCAAGAAATACACGCAGAAGCTGAAGCTGCTCAATCATTGCACACTCTTTCGAGTGATGCGACTGTTCCTGCGGTTGAAACCTCTTCCAGCCCCACGGCTCAACGACTTGAAGAAATTGAAGCCGTGGTTAATGAGGTCCTGGAAGAACACCCAGAAGCCATACTGGGGCATGAAGAAGTCCCGGCTGCGGAAGCCCCCATGCCTCATGCTGGTGTGCATCTGGTGCTGGGGAGTCAGCCAGAGAATCGCCTAGTACTGCACGAGCCACAAATTGAAGATCTGGCTCCTCTGCAAAGTGCTGCGAGATATTCAGCGGCTGGCTCGAGTACCCGGTCCACGGCAGAGAACATGATGCTGTATGATGACTCCTACCTGGACGAGGATAACTTGAACGCGCATGCTGAGATGTTCCGCGGCGTGGAGAAGCTCATTGCGGTGAGTAGTCTCTTTGTAGAGTACTTCTTGATCACAGAATATCTTGTCTCTGACCCATGCGTTGTTTCTGCTTTTGCAGGAGGTAGTCAAGCAGTCGAAACACAAGACTCGGCTGCTTGAAGAACATGCGGCTGATATTGAAGAAGTCTCGTGGCTCAGAGAGGAGTTGAAACAACAAAAAGCTCTAACTCTGAAGCTGCAAGAGAGACTTTATTCCAATGCTGAAGAAGGATGAAGTTGTTGGTAAGAACAAGTCCTTGCGCCATAAGAATAAAGGTAATCTCCCTTCTGAAAGTCATCATTGAGTACTTTTGTTGTTTGCTCAGCTTGTTTAATGAGTAGCCTTAATCTTTTGCAGAACTATCAGAAGAAGTCGACAAGTTCAAGAACAAGGTGCTGGACTAGCAGCTGGCCTTTAATCGCGAAGAAGCGGCATACATGGATCTGCAGGAAGATTATAAGGTGCGGTGCTTCGAACTTGAACGCGAGATGGACATGCGTGCTGCCAGCTGGACTGACTTGCTGCGTTGCATGCAGTCGCTCAAGGAGAAGATTGAAGAAGCTGAGGGCCTGCACTTTGAGTTGAAGGCTTTGACAGAAGCAGTTGAGCCAGTGGCTAATCTATTTGAGCCCAGGGTTGCTGGGGTTCAGCCTCGTCCACTCGTGGAGAGGTTGAAGGACACCCCAAAGAAGATCCTGGAGTATGCTCAGTGGCTGGCTTGCTCAATTCCCAATCAAGTCCTGAGCTTCATCAAGTCTTTCTACGCCGAAGCGGATCTCACGGTCATCATGAACGGCAGATCTGGGGACTGTACCGACGATCGCCTCAAGGAGCTGATGCAGCAAACTTCTCCGATGGCGGAAGCAGTTTCCAAATTTATCGATCTCCGTTAGATGTACCTGTAGAGTAGAAATACTAGGAGAAAACTAGTGTAATCTCAAACAAGTATTTATGTAATATAATTGAGAGCTTTTGCAGAAATCAATTATCTGGATCCCTTTATCTTGCATCTGTGTTGGCCGAGTACTTGAGTTAGTACTTAATGAGTATGGCTGCAAAAGGAGATACGATACACGAGTAGGAATACTCGAGCGTATAAATGGAGGCTTTAAAACATGACGAGTTGAACACCTTAGCTGTAGCAGCGTAATGAAGACGTTGTCATGAGTTAAGCTACGATTAGTAACAAGTCGATACAGAGTAGCGGCTTGTACTAAACACATTGTACAGAGTTGACAATGTCTTGAGTACTTCAGTGTTGAGTACTCAAAAAAAGACTAATTCATAACGAGTTGAAAACCTTAGCTGTAGCAGCGTAATGAAGGCTTTTGTTTATGAATAAGAAAAACAAGTCAGTATAGAGTAGCGGCTTGTATTAGACACATTGTACAGAGTTGACAATGTCTTGAGTACCTCTGAGGTTGATCAGGCCTCGAGAGAGTACTCGAAAAGAACTTTGTTCATAACGAGTTGAACACCTTAGCTGTAGCAGCGTAATGAAGGCTTTGTTATGAACAAGTATGAGACAGTAGTAAGTTGGTATAGAGTAGCAACTTTATTACTGAAAAATCACTGTACAGTGTTGACAATGACATGAGTACTTCAGAGTTGAGTACTCGTAAAATTACATTGTACAGTGTTGACAATGCCTTAAGCACTCTAAGGCTATGAGCCTAATGAAAGAGTACTCGATGAATGTTCCGAAGAACAGGTAAGACCGTAGGGAACAGTGTGATGAACTACTCCTTGCTGTCGCAGCAACTTGTATGAGAGTTCCACCGAGACCCTACTGCGAGGTGTTACCCTGAGCCGCAGCCCTTGAAAAATAGGAACAAGGACAACATGTGCCGCTTACTACCCTATACGATACAGGATCGCTGGAGAGAGTTATGATTTGATCATATCTCCCTACGAGGTCGCAGAATGAGACTGCCTGGAGAGGGTTGACGAAACCCCCTGCGAGTACTCGCAGCTTGAAGCCGCGAGAGGATACAGCCAAAACTGTCTGGAGAGGATTGGAGCCCCTACGAGTGGTGACAACCGTAGCTGTCTGTTGAGTGATTACAACCGAAGTTGTCTGGAAAGGGTTGTTGGAACCCAATACAAGTCATCCTACAGCCAAAGCTGTCTGGAGAAGGTTGCTGAGACCTCCTACGGGTAGAAGCGATAAAGCTGGTCGATGTTCCAAGAGTTGTCGACTTCCTCGCCTTCAAGAGTTTGAAGACGATATGAGCCTGGTCCAGTAACCTTTGCAACAATGAAAGGACCTTCCCATGGCGAGTTGAGCTTGTGTAGTCCTGCCGTATTCTGGATGCGACGAAGGACTAAGTCACCAACGTTGAAGGAGCGTTCCTTAACATTGCGGTCATGGTAGCGGCGAATCCTCTCAAGGTATCGAGCGGATTGAACCAATGCATTACAGCGAGCTTCCTCGAGACTGTCGACATCTGTCTGTCTTGTTTCTTCAGCTACGCCTTCTTCGTACTGATCAACCGTCGGAGAGCGCCACATGACAACAGTAGGCAAAATGGCTTCAGAGCCGTAGACCAGGAAGTAAGGTGACTGCCCTGTGGGAGTAGTAGGCTGAGTATGCAGCCCCCAGAGTGCATTGGGTAGTTCCTTGATCCACTTGCCGCCCTTGGTATTTGCAGCATCGTACAATCACTTTTTGAGAGCGTCGAGTATCATCCTGTTGGCGCGTTCCACTTGGCCGTTGGCACGTGGATGAGCAATGGAGACGTACCGGACATCAATTCCACTGTTCTCGTAGTACTCCCAGAACTGGTGATTGTTGAAATTCGAACCCATGTTTGTGATGATGCGGCTGGGAAAACCATAGCGATGTACGATTTCATCGAAGAAGTCGAGGACACGATCAGCCTTGGGGCAGGTGATAGGCTTGACCTCAATCCACTTGGTGAATTTGTCGATAGCCACCAGGACTCTGTTGAATCCTCCTGGGGCATTTGGGAGAGGACCAATCATATCCAGCCCCCAGCAAGCGAAAGGCCAAGTTGGTGGTATCGTGATGAGTTTGTAGGCGGGAACATATTGTTGCTTGGCGAAGAATTGGCATCCTTGGCATTTCTTGACTAGTTCTTCTACGTTAGCCAGGGCTGTAGGCCAGTAGAAAGCACGTCTGAACACTTTCCCTACCAATGTGCGGGAAGAAGCGTGATTGCCACAGATTCCTTTGTGTGTCTCCTCCAAGATTTCCTTGCCTTCTTCACGAGAAATGCATTTCATGAGTATACCAGAACTTGCGCCTCACTTGTAGAGTTGATCTCTGACTAGAGCATAAGCCTTGACACGGCGTGAAAGGCGTTCGGCTTCTGCTTTGTCTTCTGGAATCAACTGATGTTTAATGTAGTCGATAAATGGGGATCTCCAATCCACGTCAATCATAAGCACCTCTCGATCAGATGGAACTGAAGAAGTCGTGGGTGCAGATGGTTGCTCCGAAATTGATGGTTTGTGGAGTTCGTGGATGAAGATTCCAGCTGGCACTTGAGCTCGTGTAGATCCCAGCTTCGACAAGACACCACATGATGGAACTTCGACAAGATCTCAAGTTTGCGTACTTTCTGACAGTACGCATCCATGTTTTCATCATTACGATCCCATGAATCGTTGACTTGATTGATGACTACCAGAGAATCACCATACACAAGTAGTCGTGTAATACCGAGAGAAACTGCAAGGCGAAGACCATGCAGTAGAGCTTCATATTCTGCTTCGTTGTTTGAGACCTTCCAAAAAATCTGCAGAACATATTTGAGTTGCTCGCCTTTGGGAGATATCAAAAGTACCCTGGCACCAACGCCTTCCAATTTGAGGGAACTGTCAAAGTACATGACCCAATGTTCTAGACGCTTAATTGGAGTTGGGACTTGATTTTCCCTCCACTCAGCCATGAAATCAACCAAGGCTTGAGACTTGATAGCAGTGCGAGACTTGAACTCGAGCGATAGAGCGCCAAGCTCTACGGCCCATTTAGAAATCCTTCCTGTGGAGTCCCGGTTGTGCAATATCTCGCCAAGCGGGTAGCTAGTGACCACAGAAATTTTGTATTCGTCGAAGTAGTGGCGAAGCTTCCGTGAAGTAATCAGAACTGCATAGAGTAGCTTCTGTACCGGAGGGTAACGAGCCTTGGATTCTGAGAGTACTTCACTGACAAAGTAGACAGGCCTCTGGACAGGGTAGCCATGGCCTTCTTCCTGCCGCTCAATGACAATAGCAGTGCTAACGACATTAGTAGTCGCAGCAGTGTAGAGCAAGAGCTCTTCATTGGGCAAAGGGGCTGTGAGGACTGGAGGCTTGGATAAGAACTCCTTGAGCTGAGAAAGAGCTTGATCAGCTTCAGTTGTCCATGTAAACTTCTCTTGCCACTTGAGTAGCTTGAAGAAAGGTAGACCCCGTTCTCCAAGTCTTGAGATGAAGCGATTGAGTGACGCCATGCAACCAGTGAGCTTCTGGACATCCTTGATAGTAGTCGGAGCTTGCATGTTGGAAATGGCGGTGATCTTCTCGGGGTTTGCTTCGATGCCACGGTGGCTGATGATGAACCCGAGTAGTTTTCCTGAAGACACGCCAAAGACGCACTTATTGGGATTGAGCTTCCATTGGTACTCGCGTAGCGAGGCGAAAGTTTCCTCAAGATCTGTGATAAGCATGTCTGGATCCCTAGTCTTGACAACAACGTCATCCACGTATGCTTCCACGTTCTTGTGAAGCTGCCTCTTGAAGCACGCTTGGATAGCTCTTTGATAAGTAGCGCCAGCATTTTTCAATCCGAAGGACATTATTGTGTAACAATAGGCACCAAACGGGGTGATAAACACAGTCTTCTCTTGATCAGCTTCCTTGATTGCGATTTGATGATAGCCAGAATAGCAATCCAGGAAACAGAGTAGAGCATAGCCCGCCGTAGAGTCAATGACTTGATCAATCCTTGGCAACCCGAAAGGGTCCTTGGGGCAATGCTTGTTGAGATCAGTGTAGTCGACACACATCCTCCAATCATTAGAGTTCTTCTTTCTGACGAGCACAGGGTTAGCGAGCCACTGCGGGTGGAAAACTTCCTTGATGAAGCCAGCCGCGAGTAGTTTAGCGAGCTCTTTTTTGATGGCAGCCCTGTGGTCATCAGCAAAGCGACGAAGGTGTCGTCTCTTGGGGGTAGCATTAGGATCGATGTTGAGTGAGTGCCCGATCAACCTCCTGGGCACACCTGGCATGTCAGATGGCTTCCATGCAAAGATATCACGGTTAGCCCGAAGGAAGTTGACGACACATCTTCCTATTTAGGATCAAGCTGTGCACTGATCATGGTCGTCTTGCTGCTGTCACCAGTACCAAGGTCAATGGCTTTGAGCAGGACGTCACCAGATGGTGCAGGCTTGTTGTTGTTATCAATCTTCTCAGGAACCTCCAGCTCGCTCGGAGCAAGCTTCTTGGCGGCGGTGAAGACTTCCATCATTGCATTGGGTACTTGAGTAGTCGAGGCAAGTTCCACTGCTTCTGTGTCGCAGTCGTAAGAACACTTCAGATCCCCTTGCAATGAAAGGACACCCCTGGGGCTCGGCATCTTGAGGACCAAGTAGACATAGTGAGGGATAGCCATGAACTTAGCGAGACCGGGCCTGCCGATGATGGCATGGTAAGAAGTCTCGAAGTCAGCAACCTCAAACTTGATGTACTCGGTGCGATAGTGATCCTTAGTCCCAAAGGTAATGGGTAGTACAACTGAACCCAAAGGAACAGCTGCGTTGCCCGGGATGATACCATAG
Source organism: Cenchrus fungigraminus (assembly GCA_036936925.1). Taxonomy (NCBI): domain Eukaryota; kingdom Viridiplantae; phylum Streptophyta; class Magnoliopsida; order Poales; family Poaceae; genus Cenchrus; species Cenchrus fungigraminus. Next base: position 45,057,956 of record CM072771.1, on the reverse strand, counting down.
AACGGTGAGTTGGTCTTGGTAAGCATATTGGTGATATCCAGGCCCATCTTCTTCAAAGTCTTGGCAAATAGGACATTGAGTCCGCTGCCACCATCAATGAGAACCTTGGTAAGTCTGGAGCCTGCCACCACTGGATCCAGAACGAGAGGATATCGTCCTGGCTTAGAAAAACTAGTCCATTGATCCGCCCTTGAGAAGGTAATGGGAGTTTCAGACCACTTAAGATAAGTGGGAGCTGCTGGTTGTATGGACATGATCTCCCTGAGAGCTAGCTTCTGCATGCGCTTGGTTGGAATCCCACCAAATATGACATTGACAGTACTGGATGGGTTCTGGAACCCAGTGTCTTTGTCTGCGTTAGCCTTCTTCTTGTTCTTGCGATACCGCGAGTTTGGGTGCGTTGGTTTAGGTGTGTTCTCCAACGCACGGTGAAGTTGGTAACACTGTTCTGTAGTATGATCGCCCTCTGGGTGCCATGGGCATTTCTGCTTGGTCAAAGTTGCCCAGGGATGATCATCTTTAGGTTTGGCGGTAGTTTCCATGGCTGCAACAGTGTTTTCGGGCTTGCGCTTGCGATTGGGATTACTCGAGTAGTTATTCCCTTGGCGGTTGCCCTGCTGTTGCTTGCCGCTGCTGCTTCCACCAGCATTGTTGTTGTTGTTCTGATTGTTGCGAAGATGCTTGAAACGATTCCGAGCTTTGTCTTCCTCGTCTGCCCAGTGAGTGATCATCTCCTTGAGCTTGGTGATGTTGGCTGGGCGAGCGCGACCAAAGTCTTGGAATAGCCTGTCATCATAGAAACCATCCTGGAAGGTGTCTATGACTTCTTTTTCAGTGACATCAATAACAGTAGCCCTTTTCTCAAAGAAGCGGCGCATGTACTCGCGAAGAGTCTCGCCTTGTTTTTGTTTGATCAGGGCAAGGTCCATCCTGGTGCCATGACGGCCCAAAGAACCCACGAAGTTGCTGGTGAAGTGTTGCTTGAGTTGTCCCCAGTTGTCTATGGAGCCACGTTTGAGGGACTCAAACCATGTGAGTGGCTCTTGCTCGAGGACAAAAGGGAAGTAGATACACTTGGTATCATCATTGCCCCCATCATTGGAGATGGACAGAGCATAGCAGCGCAACCACTGCCTTGGATCTTGCTTGCCATCATACTTTGATATGCTGTAAGGCTTGAATTTCTCTGGAAGATATAAAGCTTGAAGTCGAGCGGAGAAAGCAGGGAAAGAATCAGAATCATTATCCCTGTGCTTCTCACATTCAGTGCGTCTGGCGTTGATGGTCGTGCGAGCGTCGTAGCGAGAGTCTCCCGACTTGCTGTTGACACTATCATCGTTGCCTTTGCCCTTGTTGCTAGCTTCCGTACGTGTGCGATTAGGTGTTGGAGTAGTACGATGAGCACCCCCACTACTTCCATGGTGACTAGGAGCACTGGTGTTCTGCCGTAGCATGGTATAGGCCAGTTCAGCCAGCTTGGCGACTTCAGCAGTAGCCCTGTCACGAGGCATAGAGCGACCGAGTAGATTGATCGCATTAATGGCTTCTTCTGGAGTACGGTACTCGCGAGTAGCAACTGCATCTAGAGCCTCTTGAAGATTACGGGTAGGTAAAGCTTCCGCGAGTTCCCGACGAAGAGTTGCACTATCAGCATTGCGTTAGCAACGTGCAGCCTTGGCCTCCGCGGTTTCATCAGCAGGAGCGTTAGCAGAGAGTTCATCATCAGACACATCATCCGGGTAACGATAGTTGGAGCGGTGCCCTTGCGGATTAGATGCGTCAACGACGAACACTTCTTGATGTGAGGAATAAGTACCCGTACTCGGAACAAGCTCAATATCGGTGTCGTAGTCGACGAGCTTGACGCCTTCCTGGAAAGGCAAGTTGTCGAGACAAGCGATAAAGCGCTCCTGATCATCCAATGCAAGATCAGCAGGCACATGCTCAGGCCAGTAGACGAATCTACCCTCAGGTGTCGATGTGATCACCAGTCCGTGAGCAGGGCCAGAGAGTTGTTGTATCTCCACAGAATTCGAACCGTAGTCGAACTCGAACTCAGAGGAATCCGAAGAGTAGTCGAAGTTGTCGTCCGTATCTGAAGAGTACTCGAGCACGATCTTCGGGCCAGGGCACATGAGGCGCTTCAATGCGGCTTGGTATGCAGCACTGACATGGCGATGACCGAAGAGAGGTGGTGCTGGAATGCTGTCCAGGCTGATTGCAAGCTGTGAAGCTGATGAAGGCAACTCAGTTTGGATGGGAAGCGAAGTCGAGTTGTACTCGGACTCCGACTCGAGTTCTCTGATCGGGTCAGACAAAATTCTTCATCGAAGCTTGCGTAAGCGTCGAAGACTTGAGCTTTGACTCCGGAGTTGGCATTAGGAAACGCAGGAACGATCCGGCGCCATCAGCAACGCAAACCCAGGAGCCGAAAATGAAGGTGTCGCTTTGCTGGAAAGGGACGATCGGCTTGATGGTGACGGAAGCCATCGAGTTCGCCAGTGGATCAACAGCGAGATCCCCTACCTGGCACGCGAGCTATTAGTGTTTTAGACACCGAGCCTACGATGGGGTACCTGAAGTAGTAGATTGTGCGGTGGGGCTCGTCGAGATCAGGAACATGATGGTGAGACACGGGGCACGATTTAGACAGGTTCGGGCCGCAATGTGCGTAATACCCTACGTCCTGTATGCTGCGTGGCTCTGTATTGATTGCGTATGTTTTTAGAGGGGTCCCTGCCTTGCCTTATATATCACGGGAGGCAGGGTTACAAGTCGGATTGGTACAAGGGTACTATTCGAGTAGGACCCGGAGCAGCCTATACAAGGTATGGAAAGCTATCCTAGTCTTAGTACAAGTCCTTGTCCGCCTTGTGGTCCACGATATCGGCACCGTGGCCCACTAGTCGAGTAGCCCAGGTGTACAGGAACTCATCTCCCGGGTATGGCCCACAATGTGTTGGTGGGCTCAGGGATGCCCGGTCGACACTCTTTATTTATTTTTACCATGCTTTTGAGCATGATTTTTTTTTCTTTTTCTCTCTTTTTTAGCTAGCCCTTTGTCTCTATTGGAGATATTTGGAGAGGGATGAATGATGCAAAGATACATAGAGTTTTATTTGCGGAAGAATGCATAAGTAGTATGGAGCAAATGATGAATGCTTAACTTCCAGTGTAGAAGTTTAGCATGAACGTGTACGTGATCTTGATCAGGGGAGTATGAGTTCTAACAAGGGTCACAACAATTTGACAAAGCTCAATGAGAGAACAAGCTGCATATGTGGAGGCTAAGAACTAGAATCTACATATGGCCTTGGATGGGAAATTTTCATCATGTTTTGATTTTTCGAAAAGGAAAACTCCGGATGTCAAGCATCACTAAGCACAAGATCATAGCACTCTATTCTACCATATCATGTCTCACAACAACTTAGGCAAGGATCATACTTTTTGCTACCCACAGTTTTCAAGCTAAGGTTTGAACATACAAGCCAACAAACTCAAAACTTAGTAGGATACAACGTTGTAGGCAAGACATACGAGGAGAATAAACAGAGCAACTATTCATCATTTCAACCATAGAGGCAAAGCATTCTTACTAAGTATATCAAAGCAAACTAAGCAAATGATGATGATGAAAGCAAATAAATATTTTTGGTCTTTTTATTTTTGAAGATTTTTTTGGATTTTTCATTTATAAGATATTCTGAAAACAAAGGAAGATACAAGTTACCTCATAATGGGGGTCCTCCCCCAAGCTAGCTTCAGGCTCACTGCGGAGGAGGGTAGAAGAAACCCTGACTCGCGTAGTAAGCCCATTGCGCCTCCATGTACTACTGCTGATCTTGCTGCATGGCTACTATCCTCTCACCAGCCTGACGCTGCCACGCTGGGGTAGACTCAACGTGGGTGTTCAGCATTTCCTCCAATACTATGACCTGGACGGTGAGCTCTCCCATCTGCTGTGCGAGCTGAGCATCGCGTGCAGAGGCGGAGGAGTGCCGTCGGAAGGACGAAGACGGAGGTGGACCACTAGAGCTGGAGCTAGCGGGTGTGGCCCACTGAGCTCTGCTCGCGCCCGCCCAAGCCGTGCCACGCGCACTCGGCTGGTAGGTGGGCTGATCCCAACCAGGTGCATATCCAGGGGTAACCCCGGACATGTACCCCGCAGGGGCCCCTCCTGCCACCGGTGGTGTAACTGGCTGTGGCTGAGGCTGTGGTGGTGGTGTCGGCTGTGACTGCTGCTGCTGCATGTGTGCTCTCTTCGCTGCGCTCCTGGAGGACCTGCCCGAAACACTAGCACGACGGCTTTCCTCTTGTGTGACAAGGGGAATGGTTAGTGACTCCGAGTTATACAATCCAAACCTCGGGTTAGGTAACGGGATTTGATTTGTATAGCCCGGGAAGAAGAAAGTCAAAGCATCATTTGGGCCCCTCTTGAGTATATGTCCCTGGATCAGGTATGCCTCATCAATGAGAACTCGGGGCGTCCCGATGAAGGGTACGGGATTCCCGCTAAGAACCCCGAGTCTGAGAGCAATACGAGTCACTAAAGTCGTACACTCAATAGAACCTATCATCTTGAAATTCGTCATCCACTGCCGAATCATAGCTTTAACGGGAGAGACATTGATCCGGTTGACAGCGGCGTATAATAGCATCATCTCATCGCTGCGCTCGGGCCGAACATCCTCTCATGGAAAGAGAGTAATGGTGAGCCACTTGTGCCACAGGAGGAGAGTGGGATGCACAATATCGTTGCACAGAGGTACAAACTTGCCACTGTAAACAAGACCAGAAAGATTCTCGAACATAACCCTCACAAGCTCGCTTCAAAGAGACAGCACAACAAGGAGTAAAACCAAGAAGACGACTAAAATCCTTCCAAGAAAGATGATAGTCGGTCCCGAAAAGACGAAACTCAATGCCATCTGGAGTTTCGGTAAGAGAGCAGAGAAACTGGATGGTGAGGGGCCGAGAGTCAAGCTCTGTAACCGGCGCAAACTCCTCCCAACCAAGAGCATTCCAAATGGAAACGAATTCGAGATTCATACCTGTCTTCTCCATGAGAGCCAGGTCGAAGTCCCTGGTGTGGGCGAAGACTCGGTCCTTCAAGAGAGCATAGGCTTGCTTCTCTCGATCACCCCGCAAGCTGAGGTAGGGGGTGTCGTCGACGACCTCCTCCGCGGCTTGTGGATCGGCTTGCTCTTCTTGCTCTTCTTCATAATCCATCGTCGATGGGCTCGACGTCAGGTCGGCGGGGGTGGATGCACTCGTGCTTACCCGTGAACGGGAGCGTGAGCGTGTCACCCTCCGGAGAGTGTTCACCGCCCAATTCATGCTAGCACAACAACAAGGAACAACAACAGCAACTCGATGATGGGTTAGTGAAATTGAATGAAGTTCTTACCGAGCTTGCTCCACCAATAACAATATTTTCAGCAGCACAATAGAGGGAACACTTGATGATCCAATCTCGAGCAAGAAATCCAAGAAAACCAAGAGAGCATGGAGTAGAGAGGGGAGTGTGAGTGAAGAGTGTTGAATGGGTGAAGAACACCCCCTCTCCCCCTGGTATTTATAGGCAAATGCGCCGGGCATCCAGACATAGCGTTGGGCAACGACTAGGAGCCGTTGGAGCAAGGTGGGACCCTAGCAGCTGTTGGGCTGCTTCGGCCGAACCTGGGGTCGGCCGACCCCCGGCCGGGCCCACCTGCCCTCTGCCCTGGCCAGTGGCTCCCCAACGGCTAGCTGGGGGCCTGCCTGAGTGCCTCATCCCAAATTCCCTTGAAATATTTTTCAAATGATTTTTCTTGAATTTCCAAACTCAGAAATGATTTTCAAAAATTTATTTAGAAAAGGGAAAAGGGCTAGATAAATCTAGCATGCAAATGCAGAGTTTTGGAAAATCAAATATGCAATTTTGGAAATGAAATTTTGGAAAGGGAAATATGAGATAAGTACCAGCTTTAACCTTTTTGGTAGAAAGGACCCATCATTTTTTAGTCCGACGAGTTGGACTCTTCTCAGTGATCAATTCCATTCAGCACCCCACTCCTGAGAAGTAGAGGGTGGTGCCATATATCTCAATCTTCCGCCATTCTTTCCAAATTTTCTTTATCCTCTTTGACGGAGATTTCTGTCTTGGGGGTGAAGGCTCCGTCCTTCCCCCAAGCTGCCCAACACTACCTTGCACCAAATAGCATTGCTCTTCTTTGTCCTGAAACTTGAACTTCAAGTTCTTCTTACCAATGCGGAAACGGATGATTCCGGATCCCACATTGATTCTAGCTCGGACATCACTGAGAAATGGTCGCCCAAGGATGAGCGGCATTCCTCCCTTGTCATCCATATCAAGGACCACGAAATCCGCGAAGACATAAGAGCTCTTGATCTTAACCAATATGTTCTCAACAATTCCTTCTCGATATCGTATCGTTGAATCGGCGAGTTGGATAGTCCATGCTGTAGGAGAGAGAGCTGGATATCCAAGTTGCTCAAACATGGCCTTGGACATGAGATTAACACTCGCACCAAGGTCACAAAGGGCATGCTTGATCTTCCTGTAATAAATTGTGCAAGTGATAGTCAGGTAGCTTGGATCTTTCTTGTGCACCACTGCTGATTCCTCCCATGGATCAAGAATTTGTTGAATGGGCTTTCCTACATAGTAAGAAGCATATGTCTTCCTAGGTGGCTTACCCTACCTGGTTGACACTACACTAACATTTTCACAAGAGGATACGGGTTGCCCCGGGATCCTCCCGTTATCAGGAGATGGAACCAAAGTAGCCAGCTGGGCCAACTGGGTTTCTAACATTTTGTTGAAACTCAGCTGACTCTTCTGGGCAGAAGAAAAACTATCAAGCTTAATGTTGAGACTTTGCATAGTTTTATCAAGGGCAGCTAGCTTCTTGTTAATACCTTCGTTAATCTTAGCTCGCCCAAAAACAAGATCTCTCAAGGATGGTTGGTTGGGATTGTACGAATTACCTTGGTTACCTCCTTGATAATAAGGGCGTTGTTGGTTCCACGATTGGCCTCCCTGTTGAGGTGGACGATAACCGTTGTTGTTGCCATTCATGTACTTCACTTCCTCCTGAGTCTCCGGACAATTGTTGCCTGAGTGCCCAGTGTTGCCACAGACTTCACAAGTATGTGAGAGTCCAGAGGCAGAGTAGTGGTGGCCATGGCAGCCTTCTCGCTGGTGTAGTCATCCAATCTCTTCATAAGAAGATCCATCTTGGCAGTAATCATGTCTGCTTCCTTGACAGTATGAGTACCCCTCGGTCGTGGTTGGAGTCTTTCATCACTCCACCCTTGGTTGGAGACCATCTTCTCCATGAGTAATTTAGCATTATCAACAGTGAGTGAGAAGAATGCTCCTTGAGCAGCAGCATCAATATGGCCTCAGGCTGTCGGAGTCAACCCATTATAGAAGCTTTGAAGAATAAGCCAATCCTCCATCCCATGGCGAGGACAGGACAGGACATACTCCTGAAGCCTTTCCCAAGCCACTGGAATAGATTCACTTGCTGCTTGCTGAAAACCAGAAATCCTTCCACAAAGAGCATTAGTTTTACCCAATGGGAAGAACTTCTTGAGAAATGCCTCTGAACACTTACTCCAAGTGTTAATAGCTTCACGATTCACGTAGAACCATTGCTTAGCTTTCCCCAGGAGGGAGAATGGAAATAGCCGTAAACGAACAGCATCCATATTTGCACCCCTGATGACGAAAGTGCTGCATAGCTCTAGGAATTGCTGCAGATGAGCATTGGCATCCTCATTTGGCTTGCCACAGAATGGGCTAGCCTGTACCATCGTAATTAGACCCGTCTTGATCTCGAAATTTCCAGTCCCCATTGCCACCTCAGGGCCTTACAACACCTGGTCAGGAGAAGGAGCTGAGTACTCACGAAGTGTCTTCTGGGCCATAGCGTTCGACGTGGATGGTACAAAGGAAGCTGGTTCGCCTTCCAGACGAGTACGACGAGGTGAACCGAAATGAATTCGAGCTTTCCTCACAAGTGACTCGGGATCTTTAGTAAAATTCCTCGGTAGGTCGAAACCAGTCATACACTACATGTCTTCATCATCCAAAGATAGAAGAAGACAATCAAGGTTAGCCTGCATTGAGAGTTGTCCTAACCTACTCAGAGTTTATAAACAGATGCAAAGCATAGTCATGATAATCCTGTGCCTTCCCCGGCAATGGCGCCAGAAATGCTTGTTGACACTTCGTAGCATCATCAGCTTAAGAACAGATATGGGACCCATCCTTAGTGACAACACCAGAAAATGCCTTTAGGCATCTCTTAATGTCACAACTAATGGCACCGGGTTAGCATGAACATCGAGACTTTCCAAAGGTTAATCTAAACGATCATGAACGAATCCGCAAGCGCACAGATAAACCATTGTAGCATTTCCCCAAGGAAGGAGAGTATTCCAAGGGTATCGTATCCGTGGAAGGAAATGGCGGATATCTTAGACTTATGCTTTTGCTCTGAATGTAAACCTAGAGATAGATATAGGGAACAACACACTCAAAGACAGGGGTAAGATAAAAGATATACGGGGTAGTGTGACACACACACTCAAATCTACCTCTACTCTAGCACACTACAGCTTAGGGGGAACATACGAGTTAGCTCTAGGTTCTAATGTACTAAACATATATGAGGACTAGGAGCGTCCGGTGGTCGATGGATGGCCGCTCCTCAGTGATGAGTGATTGACAATGGGTGTTGGACTGACTCTTGGCTCAGTGTTGCAGGTGTAGGCTGCGGCCTAGTTCGTGTTGTTGCAGGTGAAGAACGGGCGCAGAAGGTCTTCAGCCTTGTGGGGCGTCCGGGAGATGGAGAGACAAGTAGGCTCGGTTCGAGGGACCCGGTGGACAGCGGGACTAGGTGCGGGTCACATGGTGGCGAGACGAGCAAGACGAAGTCAAGGACGATCGAGCTGGTGCATGGTGGCGGCCGAGTCAAGGGGCTTGGTGGGAGGCCGGGCCGGGCGCGCGGGGTTTGGTGGTTTGCCCACAAAACCATCGGTGGACAGTTTCTTGGTTTGGGCCTCAAAACTAAGTCCGAAGGCCCAACGTGACGGAGACGGGATCCAGGCGCGTCGGGAAGCTTCGAAGCGAAGGACACACGGCGGGATCGCACAGCCTGCGTCGGGAGGACGCGGGGTGCGGCGAAGGCGTGGCCGTCCGATGGCAAGACCCACAAGTTTACCTAATTGCCCCTACGTGGGTTGTATCGCCAGTTGAAGTGTAAGGGGTAGTCGAGTCATTTACCACACCGGCGGGACCCGATATATTAGCCAAGGGTGTTGGTGGATGAGCTCTCTCTCCGCGACTCTAGGATTTCATTTCCCCCCACCATTTTCTCTTTTTCCTTTGCTATTTTCCCTTCCTTTTCTCTAGGCTAGCATGAGAGCTTCATGTGAGATTTGTTGAGAGGGATGGATGCTAGGGCGGCATGCTAGACCTTGTGAATCATTCCGGTATGTATAGAAGATTCGGTGTTGTGATTTTTGTGTCTCTTTTTGGTTCTATTTTTGGTCCCTTTGTTCCTCGGTTGATTCCACGGATTTGAGAGGGTTTCTCCCCGGATTTCTTTGAGGGAAACATGGATGGATGCTTCGTGCACCTTTGTGATTGATCTTGTGCCCTCAAACGCTGCGAAACCTCTTTGATTCGAGCGTTTTCGGTTGGACTTCTAGTTCTTGGTTGAGTTCGTGTGATCCGCGATTCCCATCGATTTAGTGGGTTAGGAGCCAAGATTTTTGGGGCATAGCTTCACCTAGTGACGCATATCATCTCCCCCAAATCTTGTCTCAAGAGATCAAGCCGTTTGGGAGATCCGGTGATGGATTGGAGAAGTTGACTTTCGTTTTCGGGCTGTTTTCTGTTCTGTTCGTAAGGGGCGGACCGTCCACGGTGCCCGTGCGGACAGTCCGCGTCCAGGAGTTTTTGTCCAGTTCGTCGAAGTTCGTCGTGTGTTCTTGTTTTGGTCGGCTTTGATTCGTTTGGCAACTGGAGTTTTGCTGGGTGTTGTTTGCGGACCGTCCACCGAAGCCTAGCAGACAGTCCGCGACACTGGCGGACTGTCCGCGGGGCTCAGACAGACTATCCGTGTTGGTCGTATTTTCCTCTAGAGCCCCTGTTAGCTCCTGCATCTATTTCGGACAGTCCGCGCCTGTCTTGCGGATAGTCCGCGGCTGTCAGACGGACTGTCCGTACTGGGCGTAGGAACTAGCAGTTTTGGTTCAATTCCTTTGCTTCTTCTTTCGTGCTTCCGTGTGTGCTTCAAGGAATCGTTCCTAAAGCTTGGGGTTGATCCATAACCTCGTTGCTTTGGCGATTGGTGTTTGATTCAACTCATTGCTTGTGTGTGACCGGGATCTGAGTAGGGCATAGGCCAGGTTCTTTGAAGAAGAATTTTTAACCGGCTCCTATTCACTCCCCCCTCTCTAGTCGTCATCTGGTCCTTCAATTGGTATCAGAGTCGGTTGCCAGATTCTTGTGACTCTAACAAGTCTTGAATCCAAAGATGGCGTACGTAGAGCGGGGCGGTCCTCCGCACTTCGATGGGAAGAGTTATCACAAGTGGTCGGCCCGTATGATGATCTTTCTTCGTGGTAAGTTGTTGCATTTTGTTGTGGTTGACAAGACTTATGTGATTCCTCCGGATATCCATACTCTTATGGTGACCGACCCCAACGCAAAGGCCAAGTATGAGGCGAATGCAAAAGCCGTTGATCATTTGGTCCGAAGCTTGTGTGATCCCGAGTTTGAGCGTGTTCGTCATTTGAATATTGCTTGGCAAATTTGGGAGAAGTTGTTGGTTGCTCACGGTGGTGATAACCATGTGAAGGCTCGCCTCTTTGTTACTTACCGGATGGAGTAAGAGAACTTCACCCAACTCCCCGGTGAGGACATTGATGCTATGTTTTAGAGATTCACCGCCATCGTGAACAACATGAAGGCCAATGTTGATGTGTTTCCGTACACCGAACATGATCAAGCTTTGAAACTTTTGCATATTTTGGATCATAAGGTTTGGGGTGCTAAGGTTGAGGCCATCAAGGAGTCCGGGCAATACTTGACCATTGAGTTGGATGGTCTCTTTGCTAAGCTCAAGTCGTCCGAGGTCGATAGGAGGTTGCAATCCAAGCATGAGTGCATGACTGATTCACATAGTCTTGCTCTTGTGGGCGAAAAGTCCAAGGCTAACACTAACCCCCTCCTTTCGACAGTTTTCCTTGTCTTCTCTCATGTCTATTCCAGATGAGGAGTTCGATGTGTTGGGTGAGGATGATCTCGCCTTGCTATCAAGGAGGTTCGACCGGTTGCATGAGAACCGGAGGAACGCAAGGCGAAGCTCGGGGACTTGCTTCAAGTGTGGCAAGCGTGGACACTTCATCGCGGAGTGCCCCGAGGCGGAGGAGAACAAGCACAAGATGAGCGAGTAAAAGGCACATCCGAGGCGTGAAGACAAGTATTCTTCAAAGGGCAAGCACTACAACAAGTCCAAGAGCAAGGACAAGGACAAGCGAAGGTCAAGCAAGGGTGGCGGCCACAAGAAAGACAAGGCAAGAGCCATGGTGGCCGGTGCAAGCGACGTCGACACAAGTTCAAGCGACTCGCCATCAAGCTCATGTAGTGAAGATGAAGACGCCGGGCGGAGCAAGGGCAAGAAGCATGTGAGCCGGAACCTCAGCGGGTTGAGCTGCGTTGCACTTGAGGGTTTTTGTGGCATGGCACATAGCTCAAGTAGCAAGAAGAGCGAGAAGGAAGACTCGGATTCCGACTCCAAGGATGAGGTAAATCGTGACCCCTACTCTTTGCTTGCTGAGATCACTAGGTTGAATGAGTTGATTGATAACCGAGATAGTGTGCTTAGAGATGCTAAGAGAATGAGAAAGGATCTTAGGTCTCAACTTGAGAATGCTAGTGAGAAAGTAGGTGAGTTAGAGTCTAAGTTGCTTGACTTGAAACTTGAGAATGGCTCTTTGAAACTTGTTCCTACTGTTTCGGTTGAAGTTGAATGCTCTGAATGTGATGCTTGGTTGAATGAGATCAAATTGCTTAATGAGAAACATGTTTCCACTATGGCAAAACTAGATGCTCTTAGGATTGAGTATGATGAGCTTAAGGCTAGACCCACTTTACTTGGTGCTTATAAATCATGTCCTACTTTGCATGCTAAGCTTGTTGATGCTCGTTCTACCATTAGCACTTTGGAAGCATCTTTGAAATCTCCTGTTGTGAATGCATGTTCTAGCTGTGATGATGTTAGTGTGCGAAATGTTGAGCTTACTTCCTGTTTGGATGTCATTTATGAGGAGAATGATTATTTGAGGAAGGTGTTGGGTTGGTTGTCCGGGCGTGAACCTCAATTGCGTATCATGATTGAGGAGTTCAAGAGAGCCGATGGTCGTGGTTTGGGGTTTGAGAAGTTGGGTGGGAAAGTGGGAGAGAACAGTGAGGAGAGTGTGTACGAGAAGTGTGTTGAGTCCACCTCCGAGTTTGAGATGATTGGTGACATCCAAGTTCCACTCCCAAAAGCGCCCAAGAACTCTTTTACACCTAAGCCAAACCACCTTTGCAACAAGCTTGACACAACCCAAGATCCACCCAAGTTTCCATCCAAAGCCAATGATTTCCAGAAACCTGTGAAGTTTGTGAGTGAGAAGGGTGTGTGATCCAGTGAGAAGCCAGAGCCAAAGCCAAAACCCATCCCTTTCAAGTGTGAGTATTGTGGCAAGGAGAGGCACCTTGCAGAGTTTTGCTACAAGAGGAAGAGGGATGAGAGGCTTGCTAGGGAGCAAGCGAACCATGACAGGTACCGCCAATCTCATGGTGTGCCTGAGCCTCGAGTGCCACTTCCACGGTGTGTGGGAAGTGTGAGGAGTGTTGGTCGAGTTGGGGCTCAGGGTGGTCGGTTCCCACAGAGAGTTGGTGGTGAGCGGTTTGATCGGAGAGATGGTGGTGTGCGTGCTGGTGAGAGGTTTGGTCAGGCTCGTGGTGGTTTTGCTGGACGTCCTCCTACTCGTCCTCGATACGAGTTCAAGGGAGACGATCACAGCTTTGGGTTCCAGAGGAACTACGGACCATGTTTTCCCCCTCATGGTGTTCGTACTCTTCCCATGGGACATGGGAAATTTGGTGGTAAAGGAATGATGTTTGCTAACCCCTCTTTTGAGCAGATGGCTCGGCACTGGTTTAACTTTCTTTGTGCTAACCCCAGTGTCGAGTCGTTGGCTCATTCTCGTTCTTGTTTCTGACTATAGGCAGGAGGCTTGGAGAACATTTGGTTGATTGACTCCGGATGTTCCCGACACATGACCGGAGATAAGCGGTGGTTCTCCAGCCTCACCCCCGTGAAGGAGAAGATCTACATCACATTTGGAGACAACAGATGAGGGAAGGTGATTTCTGAGGGTGTGGTGCAAGTGGGTGATAAGGTAACATTGAAGCGGGTTGCTCTTGTGAAGTCTTTGGGCTTCAATTTGCTTTCGGTTTCCCAGTTGCTCGATGAGGGTTTTGAGGTTCGTTTCAAGTTTGGTGAGTCTCGTTTGTTGGATTCTCGAGGTGATCTTGTTTGTATGATCATCCCCGAGGGTCAGATTTTCAGGGCTGATTTCTCTCGTTCTTCTGGTCCTGCTCGTTGTTTGATGGCTGGTCCTTCTTGTGATTTGTGGAAATGGCATAGGCGGTTGGGTCACTAGAGCTTTGATTTGGTTTCCCGCTTGAGTGGTCTTGACCTTGTCCGAGGATTGCCAAGGTTGAAGTTTGAGAAGGATTTGGTTTGTGCTCCGTGTAGGCATGGCAAGATGGTAGCCACTCCCCATCCACCCTTGACCACTGTCATGACCGAGCGTCCGACAGAGCTGTTGCATATGGACCTTGTTGGGCCAGCCCGAGTTCGCTCGGTGGGTGGGAAGTGGTATGTCCTTGTTGTGGTGGATGATTACTCTCGCTATGCCTGTGTGTTTTTCTTGGAGGATAAGAGTGAGACCTTTGGTTTTGTTCGAGATCTGATCGTGAGGTTGAAGAACGAGAGGCATGGGGATGCCATTCGAGCTATCCGCAGTGATAATGGCTCTGAGTTCAGGAACTCTTGTTTTGATGCCTTATGCAGTGATCTTGGTCTTGAACATCAGTATTCGACCCCTTATGTGCCCCCTCAAAATGGAGTCGTGGAAAGGAAAAATCGGACTCTTTGTGAGATGGCTAGGACGATGCTCGATAAGCATAGGACTCCTAGGAGGTTTTGGGCTGAGGCGGTCAATACTACGTGTCATGTCTCTAACAGGATTTTGTTGCGAGCTTTCAAGAAGAAGACATGTTACGAGCTTATGCATGGTCGAGCACCCAAGGTGAGTCATTTTCGAGTTTCTGGTTGCAAGTGCTTCATTCTCAAGAAGGGAAAACTCGACAAGTTTGAGGCTAGGTCTAGTGATGTAATTTTCTTTGGATATGCTAACCATTCTAGGGCCTATAGAGTGCTTAACCTTGAAACTAACAAAATCATGGAGACTTGTGAGGTTACCTTCGACGAGACAATGCCATGTACCTCTCTTGGCTTTGAATGTGCAGGTGATGAGGAGATGGCTGAGGACCTTTTTGAAGACGAGAAGGATGAAGCTGGAGATGATGATGGAGAGAACCATGTGGTTGAAGTTGAGTGTGTACCTGCTACTTCCCCGATGACCACGACAGATGGTGGACCATCTACTTCATGGACGACGACGCCTCAGGAGGAAGATCAAGTGAGAGAAGCTGGTGTTGAGGGGGAGGCAGTTTCGAGGCGAGAAGCTCCCCGGCGAGTTCAAGAAGTACACCCACTGTCGAAGATCATTGGGAACATCGACGAGCGCACTACACGGTCAAGGTCCAGGAATTCCTCTCATTTCGCTCAAGCTACTTTTGTTGCCACCTTTGAGCCCAAGGACATTGGACATGCTTTATCTGACGCAAACTGGGTGAATTCCATGCATGAGGAGTTGGAAAACTTTGAGAGGAACCAAGTGTGGGAGTTAGTCGAACCACCTCCAAATTGCCATCCTATAGGAACCAAGTGGGTTTGGAAAAACAAAGATGGTGAGAACGGGATGGTTGTGAGGAACAAGTCTCGACTTGTTGCTCAGGGGTACAGTCAGAAGGAGGGGATCGATTATGAGGAGACCTTTGCTCCTGTGGCCCGTCTTGAGGCAATTCGGATCCTTCTAGCCTTTGCCGTGGCTAAAGGGTTCAAGTTGTACCAGATGGATGTGAAGAGTGCTTTTCTGAATGGGGTCATAGAGGAGGAGGTGTATGTGAAGCAGCCATCGGAGTTTGAGAGTGAGAAACATCCACATAGAGTGTACAAGTTGAAAAGGGCGCTGTATGGGTTGAAGCAGGCGCCCCGGGCTTGGTATGGGAGATTGAGAGGTTTTCTGTTGAGCAGAGGGTTTGTGATGGGTACTGTGGATAAGACCTTGTTTCTCCTCAAGCATGGGAATGACTTGTTGATTGTGCAGATTTACGTGGGTGATATTGTCTTTGGTGGCTCGTCACATAACCTTGTTGCCAAGTTTGCAGATGAGATGAGCAGGGAATTCGAGATGAGCATGATGGGCGAGCTATAGTACTTTCTCGGGCTGCAGATCAAGCAAGTGAAGGATGGGACGTTCATGCATCAAACCAAGTACACAAAGGACATGCTGAGGAAGTTCAAGATGCATGATGTGAAGCCCATGTCGACACCGATGGGTAGTACGACTGCTTTGGACGTGGACGAGGACGGGGAACCAGTGGACCAGCGGGAGTACCGGAGCATGATCGGCTCCCTCCTCTACCTGACGGCGACGAGGCCAGACATACAGTTCAGCGTGTGTCTGTGCGCACATTTTCAAGCTTCGCCGAGAACTTCGCATTGACAGGCCGTCAAGAGGATCTTCAGGTACTTGCAGTCTGCCCCTGGTCTTGGCCTTTGGTATTCGTCCTCGTCGACTCTTTCGCTTCATGGTTTTTCGGATGCAGATTTCGCTGGTTGTCGAGTCGAGAGGAAGTCTACTTCTGGTACTTGCAAGTTTTTGGGGTCTTCGTTGGTTTCTTGGTCTTCCCGCAAGTAGTCAAGTGTAGCTCAGTCTACCACTGAGGCAGAGTATGTTACAGCCGCGAGTTGTTGTTCCCAGCTGTTGTGGATTTCATACACCTTGAGAGACTTTGGTGAGGAGTGCACCCAGATCCCACTTCTTTGTGACAGCACAAGTGCCATAAGCGTAGCCAAAAACCCAGTGCTTCATTCCTGAACCAAACACATAGAGGTGAGGTATCATTTCCTGAGAGACAATGTGGAGAAGGGAACCATAGTGTTGAGCCATGTGCTTACCCAAGATCAGCTAGTAGACATCTTTACAAAGCCTCTCGACCAAGCTACATTTGTGCGCTTGCGGGGGGAACTTGGGGTTTGTTGCCCGTTTTAGTTGATTCTTGGGGTGTTTGTCTTTGTATCATATGTATCATATCATGCTTTACTTGGATGTACATATATGCTTTGCTTGATGTATAAAACATGGTAGGATAGCCATTTTGTTTCATATCATGTTGCATTTGTATCATATTGCATTTTAGGATGATGAGCTTCTCCTATATGCCTTATTTGAGTATCTTTGGCTATTTGTGAGATATTGGTCACTTTTGTGGAGAAATGGTTATGTGAGGCTATGCTCTTGGGATATTTGAGATATATGTGTTGTGAGATAGCCCTTTTGGAATAAAATGCTAATCTTGACTTAATTTCTATGAAATATGCTCCACCCATGTGTAGTAGTGTATCCATGTCACTTTTTGGTCTAGATGTGTTTTTCATGCTTAGATTGTGCTTGGATGCCTCTTTCTTGCATTTGGGCCAAAGGCCGATATCATTGTGAATGTTTAGCCTATGTTGCATCCATGGAGGAGCATAAGCTTCTTTTTGCCGCAAAGGCACTTCATGTACCATGAAATGAATTAATCTTGAAATGAAGTGTGAATGCTTTGAAATATATGAAAAATGCTCCATCCATCATGTTTTGTGCTTAAAATGCTTTATCTGTCACATATGGGTGCAAACATGTTGCATGATGTTCACCAGTGGAGAAGTCTCCCCGAAGTGGACACATGGCTCATGAGCTTTGACATGACATGTTTTGCTATATGGGCGTTTGCAATGATCTTTTGCTAAGAATTTGATATCCTTGTATGATCTCTGGATGGAACGCATGCTTAGGCTAGAATATGACATGGATAGGCTTTTGCATTTGTGGTGAGCCATCTTTTGATAAAAATGCCTAAATCTGAAAATTTGCTTTGTCACATGCTTAAATTTCAATATATTCTTTATGGCAATGCTTTGACTATGCTATGATCCATTTGTGTGCTCTTTGTCTCATTTATAGCCTTTGACACTAAATTTGGCCTATTTGAGAAGCTCGAGTAGATGTTTATATGCTTTGTCATGCTTGTGCATTTTCATACCTCACTTGATTCATACATTGTCAACAAGGGGGAGAAGAGGTGTGTTTGGTAGAAAATTCAGAAATTGCATCTAAAATTTGGAGAATTGCATCCACATGTTCAGGGGGAGCTTGCATTTGTTCAGGGGGAGCTTTCTTGTTGGTTTTCAGTGTGGAGTGCTTGAGAGTGTGCTTTGCTCGGCTAGTGACCTTTCTTTGCCTTTCTTCGGTTTTGGTCATGTGGTTGAGCTTTCTTATTTTTCTTTCTTCTGATTTTCTTTATCTGAATTTCATTCGCGTTGTGTGTTGTCAATGCACTCATCAAGGGGGAGATTGAGGACCAAGAGCGTCCGGTGGTCGATGGATGGCCGCTCCTCAGTGATGAGTGATTGACAACGGGTGTTGGACTGACTCTTGGCTCAGTGTTGCAGGTGTAGGCTGCGGCCTAGTTCGTGTTGTTGCAGGTGAAGAACGGGCGCGAAAGGTCTTCAGCCTTGAGGGGCCTTCGGGAGATGGAGAGACAAGTAGGCTCGGTTCGAGGGACCCGGTGGACAGCGAGACTAGGTGCGGGTCACATGGTGGCGAGACGAGCAAGACGAAGTCAAGGACGATCGAGCCGGTGCACGGTGGCGGCCGAGTCAAGGGGCTTGGCGGGAGGCCGGGCCGGACGCGCGGGGTTTGGTGGTTTGCCCACAAAACCATCGGTGGACGGTTTTTTGGTTTGGGCCTCAAAACCATGTCCGAAGGCCCAATGCGACGGAGACGGAATCCGGGCGCGTTGAGAAGTTTCGAAGCAGAGGACACGCGGCGGGATCGCACAGCTTGCGTCGGGAGGACGCGGGGTGCGGCGAAGGCGTGGCCGTCCGATGGCAAGACCCACAAGTTTACCTAATTGCCCCTATGTTGGTTGTATCGCCAGTTGAAGTGTAAGGGGTAGTCGAGTCATTTACCACACCGGCAGGACCCGATATATTAGCCAAGGGTGTTGGTGCATGAGCTCTCTCTCCGCGACTCTAGGGTTTCATTTCCCCCCACCATTTTCTCTTTTTCCTTTGCTATTTTCCCTTCCTTTTCTCTAGGCTAGCATGAGAGCTTCATGTGAGATTTGTTGAGAGGGATGGATGCTAGGGCGGCATGCTAGACCTTGTGAATCATTCCGGGTATGTATAGAAGATTCGGCGTTGTGATTTTCGTGGCTCTTTTTGGTGCTATTTTTGGTCCCTTTGTTCCTCAGTTGATTCCACGGATTTGAGAGGGTTTCTCCCCGGATTTCTTTGAGGGAAACATGGATGGATGCTCCGTGCACCTTTGTGATTGATCTTGTGCCCTCAAACGCCGGGAAACCTCTTTGATTCGAGCGTTTTCGGTTGGACCTCTAGTTCTTGGTTGAGTTTGTGTGATCCGCGATTCCCGTCGATTTAGTGGGTTAGGAGCCAAGATTTTTGGGGCATAGCTTCATCTAGTGACGCATATCATCTCCCCCAAATCTTGTCTCAAGAGCTCAAGCCGTTTGAGAGATTCGGTGATGGATTGGAGAAGTTGACTTTCGTTTTCGGGCAGTTTTCTGTTCTGTTCGTAAGGGGCGGATAGTCCGCGGTGCCCGTGCGGACAGTCCGCGTCCAGGAGTTTTCGTCCAGTTCGTTGAAGTTCGTCATGTGTTCTTGTTTTGGTCGGCTTTGATTCGTTTGGCTGCTGGAGTTTTGCTGGGTGTTGTTTGCGGACCGTCCGCCGAAGCCTAGCAGACAGTCCGCGACACTGGCGGACTGTCCGCGGGGCTAAGACGGATGGTCCGTGTTGGTCGGATTTTCCTCCAGAGCCCCTGTTAGCTCCTGCATCTATTTCAGACAGTCCGCACCTGTCTTGCGGACAGTCCGCACCCTCCAGGCGGACCGTCCCCCCCTCCAGGCGGACCGTCCGCGGCTATCAGGCGGACTGTCCGTACTGGACGCAGGAACTAATAGTTTTGGTTCGATTCCTTTGCTTCTTCTTTCGTGCTTCCGCATGTGCTTCAAGGAATCGTTCCTAAAGCTTGGGGTTGATCCATAACCTCGTCGCTTTGGCAATTGGTGTTTGATTCAACTCATTGCTTGTGTGTGACCGGGATTTGAGTAGGGCATAGGCCGGGTTCTTTGAAGAAGAATTTTTAACCGGCTCCTATTCACTCCCCCCTCTCTAGTCGCCATCCGGTCCTTCAATATAAAGCTAGAAGATACAATAGATGGGCATGAGTATTGCATGAGAGAGATAAGGTTCAACACCCAGGTACAAACGGGAAGGTAGCCCGCGACGACCAGCACTCTGCGAAACTAGACTTTAGACTCCTATAACAGGTACCCCAACGCGGAGGTTGCCCTAGGATCCAACAAGGCTGTCACCACCTGAGGACCGACCTCTCGTTACGGGGGGTATGCTCATAACTATCGTAGCCAGACAACCCAGGCACCATGCCTACGTTGCTACTAGACTTCACCCGGCCCGGGCTATTGTGACCTATGGTGAGAGCCACCAGAAGACTGGTCAACTAGACCGAGTAGCGTAGCTTGAACACAGACCTCATGCAACACTCTCATGCCATCTAACAAGATCAACTAAGGCTAGACATACGAACAGATATGAACTCTATTATGTCTATTCCACAAGATCAAAGGGTTGTGTTCGTGAAGAACACGAGCCTCTAACTTATGAACAAACACATAAGGAAGGAGTTTATCACCCTTCAAGTGGATCAAAAGGTAGTGTTCACGAAGAACACGAGCCTCTAAATGATGAACAGAGGATGAACTCAAGAACATATCAAGAATATGATCTACCATGACTTTATATGAAATAGCTGAATAACTGAAGTAGATCAAAGTCATACAAAGAAATAAAGATAAAAGAGAACTCATACCTAGACTTCCAAGAGGACTTGGAACCTGAATAAGAGCTACTCTAGCCTACCCCCTAGCCTTGGAAACTAAAAGTGTGAGGAGAATGAGAGAGTGGTGTGTGAGAAATGGGATCCCCTCCCCTTCTATTTATAGGCAAGGACAAGGCTTGCTCGGAGCACCAAATGACCCCTAAGCACCCGGGAGTGAGGCAATGGACCAATAGGGAGCTGCCACGTGGAGGGCCAGGATGGGGCCCCCTAGGTCAGTTCGGCCGATCCCAGGGTCGGCCGGCCCCCTATGGTGGCCCCACCTGGTGGTTTTCCACTGGGTGGCTGCCCTATGGGCCCTCTGATCCATCCCCGGTGCATGGCTTGATTTGGTATCCGAGGTGGGCCCTTTGATCCATGTGAAGTCCATGTGCGTCGTCTGATTTGTCGCTGAGTGCCTCCCCTGGATCGATGACGTGGAATGCCATGTTTCCCTTGGTGGCAGCCACCTCCTCAGCTGAGTTGGCATGGTTTCTTCATAGAAGTTGAGTTTCCATCTCTTTTAAGGGGTAAATCACCTACATACAAATAATCTCCAAGGACAAGTGGAACTACATTATTCAAACCTAAATGCTAGTAAATAATGCATATGCCTCCATTTATGTGAGAATATTGAGGGTTGGAAATGGTGAATTTCCACTGTCAACATGCACCAAGTTCGTCAAGTGCAGCACCTTCAGCATCTTCAGGGCGTGGACGTGGACGTCGTGGCCATCATGGAATCATATGATCGTAGTTGTTTTGTAACAATGAACACTTTTATTCGTGTGGGACTACTATTGTGTTCAAAACGAACACCGGTTGTGAGGACGAGTTCTGTTGCTGTCCATGCCACGAGAAGAAGGACAACACTCCACCAGCATCTCCATCCCCACCACCTTCTCCTCCACCTCCACCACCTCCTGGGTACGGGTACTACATGCCCTCCCAGCACTCCGGCGGATCTATGTTGTCCGGATTCTCCTACCAGTAGGCTAGTTGTCTTGTTGTAATCGTTTTTAAATTCCCTAAGGCATGTAGGGATTAGTATCGGTGCAACCAGCGCCGTACGTGCCATGTAATTTGCTCTGTTAAAAAAAGAAACCGTCTTTCAAAACGGCGGTTGGTGTATCGAGCCGCCGTTTGAAACGGCGGCTGGGTTCTCCCCTCACCCGCCCCGTCCCAGGCTCCAATGGCCGTATGTGGGCCTGCAACCACCTTTTTAAGTGGTGGTTGATCCAACCACCATTTAAAAAGGCGGTTCGCATGCCACGTGGCAACCGCCGTTTGAAGCGGTGGCAGGAACTGTAACCGCCGTTGTCAGCGGGGTTGTCAGGTGCCACTGTTTCAAACAGCGGCGGATGTCTACTTTTGAAATTTTTTTGGATCCAACATTTATTTTTGGAAATTAAAAAAACTAAAAAAACTCATGCTCTCACATGAGAAATCTATAATATATCTTCCAAAAGATAGAATGAGTTGAAACTATAACCCACTACGAACCCACTAACAGCTCACATACAATAACAAATCCTAGTCTACCTTCTCTCACCTCCCTTTTCATGAAAAATGTTGGTTGAATTTTTAAAAAAAAATGTTGGTTCAACTTTTCAAAAGATGTTGTAACATTTTTTAATTAATAACTATGAGGTGGGTGTTGGCGTTTCTTATCCTCAACGCTCGGCGCCTTTATAGCATGAGACGTGTAAGAAACACCCGGGTACACTGACGAGTGCGAACGAATTCGCAAGCGCACGGATACACCGCTGTAGCACTTGTCCCTAGGAGAATGAGTATTCCCGTCGGGTTTCGTTCCTAGGACGGAGAGTAACCAGAGAGGGTCTATCCAAGGACAACAGCTTTCGCTGGGATAGGTCGGGATACAAAAAACACTTCCTTAAGGGACTTAGCTCTCAAGATGTATTCCTGTCAGATCTTAGTCATCCTCGCAGGGCGACAACACTCAGAGGTGCTGGCAAGCGAGCCCAACTCGGTACGCGACGTAAGAGGGTTGACAAAGGGTCCAACAGGCTATCACCACTGCGGCCTACCTCTACGCTACGATCGTACGTGGTCTCCGTAGGAAACCCAAGGCCCAGACACCACGTCTGTACCCCAGATAAATACTATAGTGCGGCGTATGCTAGCCCGCTAACTACACTATAGCAACTGTATAAATACGGTCCCACGAACAAGGGAAAGATCGGAATCAGATCATATCATTGAACTGGGAGCAGAAAGGAAGCTATGGATGCAGCTGAACGAGATACAACAAACTTACTTAACTAAATAGGATCAGAGCATGCAAAAAAATAAATGAACTATGGCTCTAGCTCTAAAGGATCGAAGCCTTGTGTCACGAAGAACACAAGCATCTTACTTATGAACGAGCCAAGAACACAAGAACAAAGCAATCATGCATGATGTCCACTATAGTCTAAATAAGAAATGCTGAAATACTCACTTTGATCTAAATGAACAACAAGCATCCACGAGGACATCAACTCACTCCTTACCCCTCCTCTACCTCTCACTAATCCTAATCTAGATCTCTCCTCATCACCATTCTACCACAAAGAGGTGAGAATCACCTCTCATGGGCAGAATTGGAGAGAGGGAGAGAGAGCTACACAAGAGAAAGTGGAACTTGAGAGCTTGGTGGTGTGTGAGAAATGGAGCCCCTCCCTTCCTATTTATAGACAAGGAGGAGGCTTGCTCCGGGGATCAAAGTGCCCCTAAACACCCGGGAATGCAGCCAAGAGCCAATGAGCAAGTGACAAGTGGAGGGGGAGGATCAACCGACCCAAGGTCGGTTCGGCCGATCCTAGGGTCGGCCGAAACCTCTGGCCCTCCATCTGGGGTGTGCTTCCTCTGGCTCACTTCCATGTGGGCCCTGATGCCTCTCCTCCGTGCATGGCACGCTTCCTGGCGGTTTAGTTGGTAAAGTGGGCCCATGGATCCATGTGATGCTGACGTGGCAGCGTGTGATTCATCGAGAGTCCTTCACATGGATTGGTGACATCATGGATCCAGGAGAATCCATGTGGCAGCCCCTAATTGGCCAACATTTGAGTGCCTTGGATTGGAGTGGAGTGAATGTGCATGGATTCCTCTCATTTCTTATGCTAAATACCAACATTCAAATAGACATCGACACTGGTGAAAAGTGTGAGTTTAATCACCTATTCTAGTGTGGATGTTCAATTCATGCTCAGATTTGCAGGAGTTGACGGTCTTGAAAATGGCAAATATTGACCGTCAACAGTGGGATGGTTGGAAACTAATAACCAGCAAGTTAGATGGGTTTTGGTGAGCTAGAAGTTTCAACCTTTATCCACCTTTCGGTAGCTATAGAAGCCTCTTCACATCGATATGCGGGATTTCCCCGTCGGGAGTTTCCTGAATAAAAATGAGATCCGTCGTTTCGGTCGGGAAATTAGCTCCCTCGATTCCGATCCCGATCCTGATCCCACCACATTTTTCTGATATTTTCCCCTACTTTTGTTTTTCCTAAAAATTTGAAATGTGTTTGGTATAAGCGATGTTCGGTGTCGGTCGTAATGAAATTTTCCTATATTCCTATTTTCATCTATAGAGGATGGTGGAGGCCAGAACCTAATTGAATCTGCTACCATCTACGCGCAGCATGGAAAATAAAGGAAAAAAGGAAGTAGAAGAACACTAGATCAAGAAGGGAGACAAAAAAACAAACAGGGGAGGAAAGAACACAATCACTACATTAGATCATAATGGGAAGGCATAAATCGAGGAAGAAGAACACAAAATGAAGAAATCAAAAGTGAAGGAACTCACCAGAGTTCGGAGGTCACCAAGCACGTGCTCGGGTCGTCACTCGTTATGGCCAGCAGGCATATGCGCGTAGCTGCTCGAGAGCTTTGCCATCAGATTTTGAAATTTGACACCTAGTACGCCTGTCTCACTAAATTTGACAGCTAATTCGCGAGCCTTCCAAAAATTGACACCGATCACACTTATTGTTTCGTTTCAAGGGTCTCTGTTCGCTTTTCTCCCTTTAGCCCTAGTAAAAATGACCATAATGGCATATTTTCTTCCTCCATTTCATCCTCCCAACACTTCGCAAGCCACCACTTTCGTCACCCCTGGTGTGCTGCCTCCTTGCTCCTCCGCCACCCCCTGGAGTCTGCCTCCGCTGTTGTGCTCCTCCCCTCCTCGCCTTCCCCCATCGAGCCTCTGCGGCTCCCTAGCGTCAGGAGTCAGACCGAGATCCGCATTCCATAGGCTTATATATTTTAGCTGAGTAATAGTTTCTATCTTACTGAAATCATAAAAGTCCAAATCTAAGCAGCCATCAAAATCCAATACTCGTAACCATCAAAACTCTTCTAACCTTGGGAGGTTCTTTACCAGACCATAAGATCCAGCTGTTTGAACATGGGATACTTTCCCCTGCAGACCTGACGTTGCTTCTTGTTCAGCTTGTTGGATGGACAAGCTTCTTATACTGGTTTGTGGCTGTTGACATTTCTTAACGCAATCACCTAAGAACGGGTTTGGAACCCATCCTGGTAACAGCGCCAGAAATGCTGGTTGGTAATTCTTAATGTTACAGGAGTCCGCAAGTGCACGAAAGTACCATTATAGCATTTCCCCAAAGGATTATTCCAAAGGGTATCGAATCCAAGGAAGGCTTTGGTGGATTAACAGGCTCAACACTATTGCAATGAGTATAGATTATAGACGGAGATAAATCAGACACTCAATTACAGGGGTAAAAAATTATAATAGGGGTAGTGTGATCACACACACACTCTCTCTCTCTAAGGGGTCCTAGGCATAGGAGGCAACATACGAGTTAGTTCTAGGTTCTTATGTACTACACACATAAAGCTGGTAGGAACGAGTTAGATACACTAGTGTTGAAGAACATTGACTTAAGCACCCAGGTACCACGGGGAGCTAACCTCCCGCGTTGCTTCCGCACAACTCCGGTTGTTAGATTTTAGACTCCTACAACTTATCCGGACATGGGGGATTTCAGAGGGACCAACGGCTGTCACTACCGCGGCCTACCCCAAGACAAACCGTGGGATAAACTCATAAGTAAGGTAGCTACGCAACCCAAGCACCATGCTTACGTTGTTAGCCGGACTTGACCAGCCCGGGCTATTGTGACCCAGGTCAAGCCACCAGAGAAACCAGCCAATTACACCGAGTACCGTAGCTTAAGCACAGACTTCATACAACGCAGTCTGTCATCTAATTAGATCAAACCAGGTTAGGTACACAAACGTATTCGTGTTTTCCTATGTCTGTTCAACTGGATCAAAGGGTCGTGTTCGCGAAGAACACGAGCCTCTAACCAAAAGTGAGAGGAGAATGAGAGAGTCGTGTGTGAGAAATGGGAGCCCTCCCCTCCTATTTATAGAGGAGGACAAGGCTTGCTCGGACGCCCAAATGGCCCCTAAGCACCCGGGAGTGAAGCAAGTGACAAATGAGCAACCAACACCTGGAAGGCCAGGATCAAAGGCCCCTAGGTCGGTTCGGCCGATCCTAGGATCGGCCGGCCCCTTAGGGTCGCCTCCTGGCCTGTGTTTTCTCTGGGTGGCTGCCCTGTGGGCCCTCTGATCCATCCCCGGTGCATGGCTTGATTTGGTATCCGAGGTGGGCCCTTTGATCCATGTGAAGTCCATGTGGCGTCCTCTGATTCGTCGGTGAGTGCCTCCCCTGGATCGATGACGTGTCTTGCCATGTTTCCCTTGGTGGCAGCCACCTCCTCAGCTGAGTTGGCATGGTTGCTTCATAGAAGTGGAGTTTCCATCTCTTTTAAAGGGTAAATCACCTACATACAAATAATCTCCAAGGACAAGTGGAACTACATTATTCATACCTAAATGCTAGTAGATAATGTATATGCCTCCATTTATGTGAGAATATTGAGGGTTGGAAATGGTGAATTTCCACCGTCAACAGCAATCTTCTAAAAATACACTTAGATACATAAAACAAGTTCCCAGAAGCTCAACATTAGTATTGAGTTCAGTCCTTCTAGATTTCGGTCCTTCTCTAATAACTTCTCCCACTCTTCCTTCAAAATAGTTTAAATGCTAGGATGCCACATATACTTACTATTGAAAGGATCTTGATGTCGCCTAGAGGGGGGGGGGGTGAATAGGCGCAACCTGAAAAATCACCACTTAAAATAACTTTGTCAGCAAAGTCCGGATACTCCAGAGTTTTGTCTGTTGTTTCTGGAAAGTCCGGAGATTCTAGAAAAATCTTCGGATTCTCTGGACCAGCGCCTGCATAGCGGAATTGCACATTGCCACCAAAACCGGTGCAACTGGTTTTGCCAATCCGGTGCCACCGGGTTTAACTGGCCGTGACTCACCTCTTTCCTCCTTCTTGTTTGCTTGCTTGAAATCAACTCAAACTGGATGAGTAGCACACAGTGAAGTTCTTTATGAAATATTCAATGCCTGCACTTCACAAACACTAACACCCGAGTAGACGACAAATAGAAAAGACAAGCCAAGAAAGAAAATGTAACACCCTAATTTGGCTAAAAATTTGTTTCAATAAAGTTTGACATAGAAACAATGCTTTGATATTAAGGACCATAAGGTGTGTGTGAATTTTTAGGCATTTAAATATAATTTTTGAAAATTAATTAAATAAATATAGGAGTTTTATGTTGCATACATGCTGGAGCATCTCTTTTGTTTGGTTGAATTCAAATTTGCATTTGAATTCATGAGTTGAGTGGTTTTTTTAAAATTGAAAAGCTTTTTCTTTTCTCTTAAACCCTTCTCCTTCCAATCTGGCCTGCTTTCGCTTTCGGCCCAGTCCGTAGAAGTCTATCCAAAGCCCCTGATCTCCTTTCCCCGCTCGCCTTCGCTCCTGGCCCAGCAAGAAGCGGCCCACGGCCGGCCCGTCTTCACCGCCAGCGCCCCGCCCCGCCTCCTGCCGCTAACATGCGGGCCCCACAGGTCATCCCTGACCTCGGGACGAATCCGCCCCAGATTCCTCCGCAGCGCCACCGCTCGAGTCCGGCCGCTCTCTGCCTCCGAGTCCCGGCCCTGCACGAGTGCACCGCCCCTTTATAAGCTGCTCGGACCCTGCCGCCTCCTCTCCAAGTCAAAGCCGCAGCCGCTGCCTTGAACCGCAGCACCCCGCCGAACCCTAGCTCGCCGCCGCAAGCCGATCTGCCGGAGCGCCGCCGTCCAATCGTCGAGAAGTGCCCCGGAGAAACCGCAAGAGGGTAAGGACTCCCTCGGTGCTGCTTGTTGATGCCCAGAAGCCCCGCAGCACGCAAACGACCCCGCCGGAGCTCAGCCCGCAGCGCCGCCGCTCGCCACCGCTCGCGTCGCCGGCCGTCGCGTGCACGCGTCCTCGGCCGTCCAGATCAGAACCGACACCCCAGATCAATACGACCAAGTCAGCGTAACGGTCAAACAGATCTAACCCTCGGTTGACTGTGCCGTTTTTTCAAAAGAGCCCCTGATCTTTTAAAAATTCTAAGCCGGTCCTTCCACCTTTGAAAACTCTTTCAAAACAGTCCGGTTTTCTTCTGTTTTAAACCCTGGTTTTTCTAAAAATAGCACCCGAGATCCAATCTTGTGTTTTTACTCCCAAGCCCCTCTGTTTTCAAGTTTCTTTGCGCCTATGCCCTCGGTTTCTTGCAGAAAAACCCCTGAAACCTCAGATCTTTCACAATTATACCCCTGAACCTTCTCCAAGCCATATCTTCTCCGTTTTAACTCCGTTTTCAGCGTTCTTTATGTCCAAACGATCGTATCGAAGAGTAGAATAGCTTTTTGCCCCTGTTTTGCTTTGATCTTGCTGTTTGGTGATTGTTTCTTATGTTATTCTATTGTTTGCTTGTATGTACTTGATGTGATGCGTAGAGAATGTTTGGGCTGAAGGATTTGAAGACCAAGAAGCTCAAGTGTCTGAACAGCAACAAAGATCTGTTGAAGGCAAGTCTACCTTGATGCATACCCGTTTACCTATACAACATGCATTTAATTCACTGTCCTTGCTTTTGCCTGCATTAAATTGATGGGACCCTTTTTAAGGACATGACTAGATTATTTTTACCCCTATACTTTGATCAACCTGGGTATTTAATTTATTGTTGGGTAGCTCTCGCTATGCTTAAATTGGTGGATGGAATTAATGAACTTTATGAAACTTTATTTATTTATGCTATACCTTCATTAATACAAGACCACCTTGTTAATTGGAACATGGAGCGACCACCTAGGAAAATAGTGTAACCACAAGGATACATGGCTCTGTCTTGGCAAATTAATTAGGGACTCTAGTGTTGGGATGGCCTTACCTGAAAGGGACAAGGGGAAGCGCCAGTGGGGTATAGACTCGCTCTAGTGGGGAGTGTTCTTTGCTAAGGCACGGTCCTGCTAGGGTACTTTATACTCTGCAACGACTTGGAACCTTCGCGGGTTTGCTTCACACTGGGGAATCTTTGTAAAGGCCTCGTAGCGTCCCTATGCAATCACACCTCGGCAGTGTGGTATGATGCCTGATCAGCATTGTGTGGTTGTTTTAAAGTTCCTAGAACTTTTACGCGACTTGTGGTGAAAGTGTACAACCTCTGCAGAGTTTAAAACTGATCGATTAGCCGTGCTCACGGTCACGAGCGGCCTGGACCCTCACATGATTAATCTATGGAAGTCAATGATTAACTTGATGCATCTATCTTTATTCATGTTGTTTTTCTCTTATGTTAATTGTGGGTTGGTATAAACTTACACTTGTTAGTAATTATGTTGCTAATAAAACTTGACCAACTAAAATGCTAAATGCTTTAACCATCAGCCTCCACTATAAAGCCTTGCATGTTATATGTTGTTTCCGCTTGCTGAGTACGGCATGTGCTCACGCTTGTTTACTTTATTGCAACAACACAATCCGGACACTGTTCAGATTTGGAGAGATTTGAAGATTTCCCTGGAGACTTCGAAGATTTCTAGGCGGGCGTGCCACCAGTCAGCTGCCTGTGGTGTTGACCCCATCCGCTGCGTTGCTACTCGTTAATGTTTAGTTCATTTATGAGACATTTTGGTCTGTAATAAAGTTTAATAATCTCTTTACGATATGGCATTGTGTTTTGGTTATCACTGAGACGTTATATGTGTGAAACTTGATCCTGGCACACATATAATATGAGCATTCGAATTTGCCTTTAAATTCGGGTGTGACAGAAAAGTAAGGTAAGTGCAGGGTAAACCAACAAGAGACACAAAGATTTGTTTTACCAAAGTTCGGATTCACCACCATGTGAATCCTAGTCTCCGTTGGGTGCTTTTCCTACTGAAGCCGGGTTGCATTCAACCCTTTTCCCGACCCACTAGATTTCTTGTTCCCTTTCGGAGGTGAAGTGAGACCTTCACAAATTGTCCCACAGCTCACCACACCTTGGGAGCTTGTGGGCGACGCCTAGCCATCTAGGAGGCTTGACCTCCAAGAGTAACAAACGCCACGAAGATCTCTTGCTATGAACTCGAGTGCTCAAGGATGGATTAGCTCAACTACTCAATCTTTCAATCCCTCACCCAAATCTCTTCTCTTCTCAAATCTCTTGCAATACTAGAGATGGGAGGGCTTAAAAGGGCTATGGATTGTTGACATTTCTGAACGTCGATCACTTAAGAACAGATTTGGAATCCATCCTTAGCATTGGCGCTAGAAATGTTTGTTGGCATTTCTCAATGTCACAACTAATGGCGCAAGTTAGCGTGAACATCGAGACTTGCCATAAGTTAATCTAAACGATGATGAACGAATCCGCAAGCGCACAGATAAACCATTGTAGCATTTCCCCAAGGAAGGAGAGTATTCCAAGGGTATCGAATCTGTGGAAGGCAATGGCAGATATCTTAGACTTATGCTTTTGCTCTGAATGTAAACCAAGAGATAGATATAGGGAACAACACACTCAAAGGCAGGGGTAAGATAAATGATATAAAGGGGTAGTGTGACACACACACCTCAAATCTACCTCTACTCTAGCACACTACGGCTTAGGGGGAACATACGAGTTAGCTCTAGGTTCTAATGTACTAAACATATAAAGCTAGAAGATAAAAGAGATGGGCATGAGTATTGCATGAGAGAGATAAGGTTCAGCACCCAGGTACAAACGGGGAGCTAGCCCGCGACGACCAGCACTTAACGAAACTAGACTTTAGACTCCTACAGCAGGTACCCCAACGCGGAGGTTGCCCTAGGATCCAACAGGGCTGTCACCACCTGAGGACCGACCTCTCGTTACGGGGGGTATGCTCATAACTATCGTAGCCAGACAACCCAGGCACCATGCCTACGTTGCTGCTAGACTCCACCCGGCCCGGGCTATTGTGACCCAGGGTGAGAGCCACCAGAAGACTGGTCAACTAGACCGAGTACTGTAGCTTGAACACAGACCTCATGCAACACTCTCATGCCATCTAACAAGATCAACTAAGGCTAGACATACGAACAGATATGAACTCTCTTATGTCTAATCAATAAGATCAAAGGGTCGTGTTCGTGAAGAACACGAGCCTCTAACTTATGAACGAACACATAAGGAAGGAGTTTATCACCCTTCAAGTGGATCAAAAGGTAGTGTTCACGAAGAACACGAGCACCTAAATGATGAACAAAGGATGAACTCAAGAACATATCTAGAATATGATCTACCATGACTTTATATGAAATAGCTGAATAACTGAAGTAGATCAAAGTCATACAAAGAAATAAAGATAAAAGAGAACTCATACCTAGACTTCCAAAAGAACTTGGAACCTGAATAAGAGCTACTCTAGCCTACCCCCTAGCCTTGGAAACCAAAAGTGAGAGGAGAATGAGAGAGTGGTGTGTAAGAAATGGGAGCCCCTCCCCTTCTACTTATAGGTGAGTACAAGGCTTGCTCGGACAACCAAATGGCCCCTAAACACCCGGGAGTGAGGCAATGGACCAATGAGCAACCAACACGTGGAAGGCCAGGATCAGAGGCCACTAAGGCGGTTCGGCCAATCCTAGGATCAGCCGGCCCCCTAGGGTGGCCCCTGGCCTGTGCTTTCTCTGAGTGACTGCCCTGTGGGCCCTCTGATCCATACACGGTGCATGCCTTGATTTGGTATCCGAGGTGGGCCCTTTGATCCATGTGAAGTCCATGTGGCATCCTCTGATTCGTC
This sequence comes from Cenchrus fungigraminus, assembly GCA_036936925.1. NCBI lineage: Eukaryota > Viridiplantae > Streptophyta > Magnoliopsida > Poales > Poaceae > Cenchrus > Cenchrus fungigraminus. The sequence continues at coordinate 45,026,387 of CM072771.1, read as the reverse complement.
GGTGAGTGCCTCCCCTAGATCGATGACGTGGATTGCCATGTTTCCCTTGGTGGCAGCCACCTCCGCAGCTGAGTTGTCATGGTTTCTTCATAGAAGTTGAGTTTCCATCTCTTTTAAGGGGTAAATCACCGACATACAAATAATCTCCAAGGACAAGTGGAACTACATTATTCAAACCTAAATGCTAGTAAATGATGCATATGCCTCCATTTAGGTGAAAATATTGAGGGTTGGAAATGGTGAATTTCAAACGTCAACAAACTCCCCCAGGCTAACCTCTTGTTCGTCTCGAAGAAAGACATTAGAGACTTAGGTTGGTTGTTCAGGAGTTGCTACAATGTTGTATTCTCAACTTATGGCAAACATACAGCAAAGTACTCTACCAAGAGTTGAACAAGTTGGCAATGTTCTTACCTTTCACCTGATACGTGGGGCATATAGCTTCACCTGCCTTGGGCGGTTGAAAGACAGAATGGTTATATAGAAAATGCATAATCACTCATACCTTGATCAGCTCATCAATCCGGAGGTTTTGCAAACTTTGAAAAGAAAATCAGAGTTCCTCAAATGATACTCTCAGATCGCTCAAAAGTGTATGGTTCCTCACCAAGGCATCAATGTTTTTGCCCTTCTTCACATCCTACTCCTAATAGGTTGTATGTGGAGCTGTAGGTAGGGAAGATGTGGCATACTTGTCTCTCATATTTTGCTAAGTCAAAAACCGGATCCTTGGAAGAAACAAACATACATCCTGATCAAGATGTGCATATGTGTGTGAAGGATATGAGCATGGCAAGGTGGATACTAGGCCCAGAAATGGGTGCTAGATATTGCCATGCTTTATATGAGGGAAATGAGGGATTGATGGTAAGGTGGACACTAGCCCCGGAGTAGGTACTAGTTATTACCATCTATATGGTGGAACTCTTTCTCTTGCACATATCAATCCCTTTTTCTCCTTTTGAAATTTTCGAGACTTGGGCTAGCTCTCTTTATTTATTTTTGCCATGCTCTTGAGCATGCTTTTCTTTCTCTTTTTTTTAGCTAGCCCTTTGTCTCTATTGGAGATATTTGGAGAGGGATGAATGATGCAAAGAAACATAGAGTTTTATTTAAGGAAGAATGCATAAGCAGTATGGAGCAAATGATGAATGCTTAACTTCCAGTGTAGAAGTTTAGCATGAACGTGTACGTGATCTTGATCAGGGGAGTATGAGTTCTAGCATGAATGGTGAGTCACTACGAGTTGTACAACCCAAACCCCGGGTTAGGTAACGGGATTTGATTTGTATATCCCGGGAAGAAGAAAGTCAAAGAATCATTTGGGCCCCTCTTGAGTATATGCCCCTGGATCAGGTATGCCTCATCAATGAGAACTCGGGGCGTCCCGATGAAGGGTACGGGATTCCCGCTAAGAACCCCGAGTCTGAGAGCAATACGAGTCACCAAAGCCGTACACTCAATAGGACCTATCATCTTGAAATTCGTCATCCACTACCGAATCATAGCTTTAACGGGAGAGACCTTGATCCGGTTGACAGCAGCATATAATAGCATCATCTCATCGCTGCGCACGGGCTGAACATCCTCTCGTGGAAAGAGAGTAATGGCGAGCCACTTGTGCCACAGGCGGAGAGTGGGATGCACAATATCGTTGCACCGAGGTACAAACTTGCCACTGTAAACAAGACCAGAGATATCTGCCCAGAAAGATTCCCGAACATATCCCTCACAAGCTCGCTTCAAAGAGACAGCACAACGAGGACTAAAACCAAGAAGACGACTAAGATCCTTCCAAGAAAGACGATAATCGGTCCTGAAAAGCCGAAACTCAATGGCATCTGGGGTCTCGGAAAGAGAGCAAAGAAACTGGATGGTCAGGGGTCGAGAGCCAAGCTCTGTGACCGGCGCAAACTCCTCCCAACCAAGAGCATTCCAAATGGAAGCGAACTCGAGATTCATACCTGTCTTCTCCATGAGAGCCGGGTCGAAATCCCTAGTGTGGGCAAAGACTCGGTCCTTCAAGGGAGCATAGGCTTGCTCCTCTCGATCTCCCCACAAGCTGAGGTAGGGGGTGTCGTCGATGACCTCCTCCGCGGCTTGTGGCTCGGCGTCAGCTCGGCGGGGGTGGATGCACTCATGCTTGCCCGCAAACGGGAGCGTGAGCGTGTCACCCTCCGGAGAGTGTTCGCCGCCCAATTCATGCTAGCACAACAACACAGAACAACAAGAGCAACTCGGTGATGGGTTAGTGAAATCGAATGAAGGTCTTACTGAGTTTGCTCCACCAATAACGATATTTTCAGCAACACAATAGGGAGACCACTTGATGATCCAATCTTGAGCAAGAAATCCAAGAAAACCAAGAGAGCAAGGAGTAGAGAGGGGAGTGTGAGTGAAGAGTGTTGAATGGGTGAAGAACACCCCCTCCCCCCTGCTATTTATAGGCAAAACAGGGCAGGCAGCTCGGGGTGGCCAAGGCTCAACGACTAGGGGCCGTTGGAGCCGGCTGGGCCCCGCTAGCCGTTGCCCGGGTTCGGCCGATCCAACGGTCGGCCGACCCTGGCTCGGGCCAACTGGCGGCCTGCTTCAGCTGGTGGCTCCCCAACGGCTAGCCCATGTCTTGCCTTGGTGCACCGGCCAAAATTCGCCCAAAAATATTTTTCCAAAGATTTTTCTAGAATTTTCAAACTCAGAAATTATTTTCAGAAATTTTATTTTGAAAGGGGAAAAAGGCTAGATAAATCTAGCATGCAAATGCAAGGTTTTGAAAAATCAAATATGCAATTTTGGAAATGAAATTTTGGAAAGAGAAATATGAGATAAGTACCAGCTTTAACCTTTTTGGTTGAAAGGACCCATCATTTTTAGTCTGACGAGTTGGACTCATCTCAGCGATCAATTCCATTCAGCACCCCACTCCTGAGAAGTAGAGGTTGGTGCCATCTCAATCGTCCGCCATTCTTTCCGAATTTTCTTTAACCTCTTTGACAGAGATTTCTTCCTTGGGGTGAAGGCTCCGTCCTTCCCCCAAGATGCTCAACACTATCTTGCACCAAATAGCATTGTTCTTCTTTGTCCTGAAACAAGAACTTCAAGTTCCTCTTCCCAATGCGGAAACGGATGATTCCGGATCCCACATTGATTCTGGCTCGGACATCACTGAGAAATGGTCGCCCGAGGATGAGCGACATTCCTCCCTCGTCATCCATATCGAGGACCACAAAATCTGCGAAGACATAAGAACTCTTGACCTTAACCAATAAGCTCTCAACAATTCCTTCTGGATATCAGATCGTTGAATCAGCAAGTTAGATAGTCCGTGCTGTTGGAGAGAGAGTCGGATATCACAGTTGCTCGAACATGGCCTTGGACATGAGATTAACACTCGCACCAAGGTCACAAAGGGCATGCCTAATCTTCTTGTAATAGATTGTGCAAGTAATAGTCGGGTAGCCTGGATCTTTCTTGTGCACCACTGCTGATTCCTCCCATGGATCAAGAATTTGTTGAATGGGCTTTCCTGCATAGTTAGAAGCATGTGTCTTCCTAGGTGGCTTACCCCACCTGGTTGACACTACACTAACATTTTCACAAGAGGATACGGGTTGCCCCGGGATCCTCCCGTTATCAGGAGATGGAACCAAAGCAGCCAGCTGAGCCAACTGGGTTTCTAACATTTTGTTGAAACTCAGCTGACTCTTCTGGGCAGAAGAAAAACTATCAAGCTTAACGTTGAGGCTTTCCACAGTTTTATCAAGGGCAGCTAACTTCTTGTTAATACCTTCATTAATCTTAGCTTGCCCAAAAACAAGATCTCTCAAGGAAGGTTGGTTGGGATTGTACGAGTTACCTTGGTTACCTCCTTGATAATAAGGGCGTTGTTGATTCCACAATTGGCCTCCTTGTTGAGATGGATGATAACCATTGTTATTGCCATTCATGTACATCACTTCCTCCTGAGTCTCCGGACAATAGTTGCCTGAGTGCCCAGTGTTGCCACAGACTTCATAAGTCATGTGAGAGTCCATAGGCAGAGAAGTGGTGGCCATGGCAGCCTTCTCGCTGGTGTAGTCATCCAATCTCTTCATAAGAAGATCCATCTTGGCAGTAATCATGTCTTCTTCCTTGACAGTATGAGTACCCCTCGGTCGTGGTTGGAATCTTCCATCACTCCACCCTTGGTTGGAGACCATCTTCTCCATGAGTAATTTAGCATTATCAACAGTGAGTGAGAAGAATGCTCATTGAGCAGCAGTATCAATATGGCCTCGGGCTGTCGGAGTCAACCCATTATAGAAACTTTGAAGAATGAGCCAATCTTCCATCCCATGGTGAGGACAGGCCAGGACATACTCCTGAAGCCTTTCCCAAGCCTCTGGAATAGATTCACTTGCTGCTTGCTGAAAACCAGAAATCCTTCCATGAAGAGCATTAGTTTTACCCAATGGGAAGAACTTCTTGAGAAATGCCTCTGAACACTTACTCCAAGTGTCAATAGATTCCCGATTTGCATAGAACCATTGCTTAGCTTTCCCCAGAAGGGAGAATGGAAATAGCCGTAAACGAACAACATCCATATTTGCACCCCTGATGACGAAAGTGCTGCATAGCTCTAGGAATTGCTGCGAATGAGCATTGGCATCCTCATTTGGCTTGCCACAGAATGGGCTAGCCTGTACCATCGTAATTAGACCCGTCTTGATCTCAAAATTTTCAGTCTCCATTGCCACCTCAGGGCCTTCTAGCACCTGGTCAGCAGAAGGAGCTGAGTACTCACGAAGTGTCTTCTGGGCCATAGCGTTGGATGTGGATGGTACAAAGGAAGCTGGTTCGCCCTCCGGACGAGTACGACGAGGTGAGCCGAAATGAATTCGAGCTTTCCTCACAAGTGACTCGGGATCTTCAGTGAAATTCCTCGGTAGGTCGAAACCAGACATACACTACCTGTCTTCATCATCCAAAGATAAAAGAAGACAATCAAGGTTAGCCTGCATTGAGAGTTGTCCTAACCTACTCAGAGTTTATAAATAGATGCAAAGCATAGTCATGATAATCCTATGCCTTCCCCGGCAACGGCGCCAGAAATGCTTGTTGACATTTCTGAACGTCGATCACTTAAGAACAGATTTGGAATCCATCCTTAGCATCGGCGCTAGAAATGCTTGTTGGTATTTCTCAATGTCACAACTAATGGCGCAAGTTAGCGTGAACATCGAGACTTGTCATTGGTTAATCTAAATGATCATGAATGAATCCGCAAGCGCACAGATAAACCATTGTAGCATTTCCCCAAGGAAGGAGAGTATTCCAAGGGTATCGACTCCATGGAAGGCAATGGCGGATATCTTAGACTTATGTTTTTGCTCTGAATGTAAACCAAGAGATAGATATAGGGAACAACACACTCAAAGGTAGGGGTAAGATAAAAGATATACGGGGTAGTGTGACACACACACCTCAAATCTACCTCTACTCTAGCACACTACGGCTTAGGGGGAACATACGAGTTAGCTCTAGGTTCTAATGTACTAAACATACAAAGCTAGAAGATACAAGAGATGGGCACGAGTATTGCATGAGAGAGATAAGGTTCAGCACCCAGGTACAAACGGGGAGCTAGCCCGCGACGACCAGTACTCTGCGAAACTAGACTTTAGACTCCTACAGTAGGTACCCCAACACGGAGGTTGCCCTAGGATCCAACAGGGCTGTCACCACCTGAGGACCGACCTCTCGTTATGGGGGGTATGCTCATAACTATCGTAGCCAGACAACCTAGGCACCATGCCTACGTTGCTGCTAGACTCCACCCGGCCCGAGCTATTGTGACCCAGGGTGAGAGCCACCAGAAGACTGGTCAACTAGACCGAGTACCGTAGCTTGAACACAGACCTCATGCAACACTCTCATGCCATCTAACAAGATCAACTAAGGCTAGACATACGAACAGATATGAACTCTCTTATGTCTAATCAATAAGATCAAAGGGTCGTGTTCGTGAAGAACACGAGCCTCTAACTTATGAACAAACACATAAGGAAGGAGTTTATCACACTTCAAGTGGATCAAAAGGTAGTGTTCATGAAGAACACAAGCATCTAAATGATGAACAAAGGATGAACTCAAGAACATATCAAGAATATGATCTACCATGACTTTATATGAAATAGCTGAATAACTGAAGTAGATCAAAGTCATACAAAGAAATAAAGATAAAAGAGAACTCATACCTAGACTTCCAAGAGGACTTGGAACCTGAATAAGAGCTACTCTAGCCTATCCCCTTGCCTTGGAAACCAAAAGTGAGAGGAGAATGAGAGAGTGGTGTGTAAGAAATGGGAGCCCCTCCCCTTCTATTTATAAGCGAGGACAAGGCTTGCTCGGACGCCCAAATGACCCCTAAACACCCAGGAGTGAGGCAATGGACTAATGAGCAACCAACACGTGGAAGGCCAGGATCAGAGGCCAGTAAGGCTGGCCCCCTAGGGTGGCCCCCTGGCCTGTGCTTTCTCTGAGTGGCTGCCCTATGGGCCCTCTGATCCATCCCCGGTGCATGGCTTGATTTGGTATCTGAGGTGGGCCCTTTGATCCATGTGAAGTCCGTGTGGAGTCCTCTGATTCGTCGGTGAGTGCCTCCCCTGGATCGATGACGTGGATTGCCATGTTTCCCTTGGTGGCAGCCACCTCCTCAGCTAAGTTGGCATGGTTTCTTCATAGAAGTTGAGTTTCCATCTCTTTTAAGGGGTAAATCACCTACATACAAATAATCTCCAAGGACAAGTGGAACTACATTATTCAAACCTAAATGCTAGTAAATGATGCATATGCCTCCATTTAGGTGAAAATATTGAGGGTTGGAAATGGTGAATTTCCACCGTCAACAAACTCCCCCATGCTAACCTCTTGTTCATCTCGAAGCAAGACATTAGATACTTAGGTTGGTTGATCAGGAGTTGCTACAATGTTGTATTCTCAACTTATGGCAAACATACAATAAAGTACTCTACCAAGAGTTGAACAAGTTGGCAATATTCTTACCTTTCACCTGATACGTGGGGCATATAGCTTCACCTGCCTTGGGCGGTTGAAAGACAGAATGGTTATATAGAAAATGCATAATCACTCATACCTTAATCAGCTTATCAATCCGGAGGTTTTGCAAACTTTTCAAAAGAAAATCAGAGTTCCTCAAATGATACTCTCAGATCGCTCAAAAGTGTATGGTTCCTCACCAAGGCATCAATGTTGCCTTTCTTCACATCCTACTCCTAATAGGCTGTATGTGGAGCTGTAGGTAGGGAAGATGTGGCATACTTGTCTCTCATATTTTGCTAAGTCAAAAACCGGATCCTTGGAAGAAACAAACATACATCCTGATCAAGATGTGCATATGTGTGTGATGGATATGAGCATGGCAAGGTGGATACTAGGCCCGAAAATGGGTGCTAGATATTGCCATGCTTTATATGAGGGAAATGAGGGATTGATGGTAAGGTGGACACTAGCCCCGGAGTAGGTACTAGTTATTACCATCTATATGGTGGAACTCTTTCTCTTGCACATATCAATCCCTTTTTCTCCTTTTGAAATTTTCGAGACTTGGGCTACCTCTCTTTATTTATTTTTGCCATGCTCTTGAGCATGCTTTTCTTTCTCTTTTTTTAGCTAGCCCTTTGTCTCTATTGGAGATATTTGGAGAGGGATGAATGATGCAAAGATACATAGAGTTTTATTTGAGGAAGAGTGCATAAGCAGTATGGAGCAAATGATGAATGCTTAACTTCCAGTGTAGAAGTTTAGCATGAACGTGTACGTGATCTTGATCAGGGGAGTATGAGTTCTAACAAGGGTCACAACAATTTGACAAAGCTCAATGAGAGAACAAGCTGCATATGCGGAGGCTAAGAACTAGAATCTACATATGGCCTTGGATGGGGAATTCTCATCATTGAGGAACTCATTATGTTTTGATTTTTCAAAAAGGAAAACTCCGAATGTCAAGCATCACTAAGCACAAGATCATAGCACTCTATTCTACCATATCATGTCTCACAACAACTTAGGCAAGGATCATGCTTTCTGCTACCCACAGTTTTCAAGCTATGGTTTGAACATACAAGCCAACAAACTCAAAACTTAGGTAGGATACAAAGTTGTAAGCAAGACATACGAGGAGAATAAACAGAGAAACTATTCATCATTTCAACCATAGAGGCAAAACATTCTTACTAAGCATATCAAAGCAAACTAAGCAAACGATGATGATGAAAGCAAATAAATATTTTTGGTCTTTTTATTTTGCAGATTTTTTTTGGATTTTCATTTATAAGATATTCTAAAAATGAAGGAAGATACAAGTTACCTCAGAATGGGGGTCCTCCCCCAAGCTAGCTTCAGGCTCACTGCAGAGGACGGTAGAAGAAACCCTGACTCGCGTAGTAAGCCCTCTGCGCCTCCATGTACTGCTGCTGATCCTGCTGCATGGCTGCTATCCTCTCACCAGCCTGACGCTGCCACGCTGAGGTAGACTCGACGTGGGTGTTCAGCGTCTCCTCCAATCTCGTGACCTAGACAGTGAGCTCTCCCATCTGCTGTGCGAGCTGAGCATCGCGTGCAGAGGCGGAGGAGTGCCGTTGGAAGGACGAAGACGGAGGTGGACCACCTGAGCTGTTGCTAGCAGGTGTGGCCCACTGAGCTCTGCTCGCGCCTGCCCAAGCCGTGCCACTCGCACTCGGCTGGTAGGTGGGCTGATCCCAACCAGGTGCATATCCAGGGGTGACCCCGGACATGTACCCCGCAGGGGCCCCTCCTGCCACCGGTGGTGTAGCAGGCTGTGGCTGAGGATGTGGTGGTGGTGTCGACTGTGACTGCTGCTGCTGCTGCATGTGTGCTCTCTTCGCCGCGCTCCTGGTGGACCTGCCTGAAACACTAGCACGACGGCTTTCCTCTTGTGTGACAATGGGAATGGTGAGTGACTCCGAGTTATACAACCCAAACCCCGGGTTAGGTAACGGGATTTGATTTGTATATCCCGGGAAGAAGAACGTCAAAGAATCATTTGGGCCCCTCTTGAGTATATGCCCCTGGATCAGGTATGCCTCATCCATGAGAACTCGGGGCATCTCGATGAAGGGTACTGGATTCCCGCTAAGAACCCCGAGTCTAAGAGCAATACGAGTCACCAAAGCCATACACTCAATAGGACCTATCATCTTGAAATTCGTCATCCACTGCCAAATCATAGCTTTAACGGGAGAGACCTTGATCCGGTTTACAGCCGCATATAATAGCATCATCTCATCGCTGCGCACAGGCCGAACATCCTCTCGTGGAAAGAGAGTAATGGCGAGCCACTTGTGCCACAGGCGGAGAGTGGGATGCACAATATCGTTGCACCGAGGTACAAACTTGCCACTGTAAACAGGACCAGAGATATCTACCCAGAAAGATTCCCGAACATATCCCTCACAAGCTCGCTTCAAAGAGACAGCACAACGAGGACTAAAACCAAGAAGACGACTAAGATCCTTCCAAGAAAGACGATAATCGGTCCCGAAAAGCTGAAACTCAATGCCATCCGGGGTCTCGGTAAGAGAGCAAAGAAACTGGATGGTGAGGGGCCGAGAGCCAAGCTCTGTGACCGGCGCAAACTCCTCCCAACCAAGAGCATTCAAAATGGAAGCGAACTCGAGATTCATACCTGTCTTCTCCATGAGAGCCGGGTCGAAGTCCCTAGTGTGGGCAAAGACTCGGTCCTTCAAGAGAGCATAGGCTTGCTCCTCTCGATCTCCCCGCAAGCTGAGGTAGGGGGTGTCGTCGACGACCTCCTCCGTGGCTTGTGGCTCGGCGTCAGCTCGGCGGGGGTGGATGCACTCATGCTTGCCCGCAAACGGGAGCATGAGCGTGTCACCCTCCGGAGAGTGTTCGCCGCCCAATTCATGCTAGCACAACAACCCAGAACAACAAGAGCAACTCGGTGATGGGTTAGTGAAATCGAATGAAGGTCTTACCGAGTTTGCTCCACCAATAACGATATTTTCAGCAACACAATAGAGAGACCACTTGATGATCCAATCTTCAGCAAGAATTCCAAGAAAACCAAGAGAGCAAGGAGTAGAGAGGGGAGTGTGAGTGAAGAGTGTTGAATGGGTGAAGAACACCTCCTCCCCCCTGCTATTTATAGGCAAAACAGGGCAGGCAGCTCGGGGTGGCCATGGCTCAACGGCTAGGGGCCGTTGGAGCTGGCTGGGCCCCGCTAGCCGTTGCCCGGGTTCGGCCGATCCAACGGTCGGCCGACCCTGGCTCGGGCCAGCTAGCGGCCTGCTTCAGCTGGTGGCTCCCCAACGGCTAGCCCATGTCTTGCCTCGGTGCACCGGCCAAAATTCGCCCAAAAATATTTTTCTAAAGATTTTTCTAGAATTTTCAAACTCAGAAATTATTTTCAGAAATTTTATTTTGAAAAGGGAAAAAGGCTAGATAAATCTAGCATGCAAATGCAAGGTTTTGGAAAATCAAATATGCAATTTTGGAAATGAAATTTTGGAAAGAGAAATATGAGATAAGTACCAGCTTTAACCTTTTTGGTAGAAAGGACCATCATTTTTAGTCCAACGAGTTGGACTCATCTCAGCGATCAATTCCATTCAGCACCCCACTCCTGAGAAATAGAGGTTGGTGCCATCTCAATTGTCCGCCATTCTTTTCGAATTTTCTTTAACCTCTTTGACGGAGATTTCTTCCTTGGGAGTGAAGGCTCCATCCTTCCCCCAAGCTGCTCAACACTATCTTGCACCAAATAGCATTATTCTTCTTTGTCCTGAAACTTGAACTTCAAGTTCCTCTTCCCAATGCGGAAACGGATGATTCCGGATCCCACATTGATTCTGGCTCGGACTTCACTGAGAAATGGTTGCCCGAGGATGAGCGACATTCCTCCCTCGTCATCCATATCGAGGACCACAAAATCTGCGAAGACATAAGAACTCTTGACCTTAACCAATAAGCTCTCAACAATTCCTTCTGGATATCGGATCGTTGAATCGGTGAGTTGAATAGTCCGTGCTGTTGGAGAGAGAGCCGGATATCGCAGTTGCTCGAACATGGCCTTGGACATGAGATTAACACTCGCACCAAGGTCACAAAGGGCATGCCTAATCTTCTTGTAATAGATTGTGCAAGTAATAGTCGGGTAGCCTGGATCTTTCTTGTGCACCACTGCTGATTCCTCCCATGGATCAAGAATTTGTTGAATGGGCTTTCCTGCATAGTCAGAAGCATGTGTCTTCCTAGGTGGCTTACCCCACCTGGTTCACACTACACTAACATTTTCACAAGAGGGTACGGGTTGCCCCGGGATCCTCCCGTTATCAGGAGATGGAACCAAAGCAGCCAGCTGAGCCAACTGGGTTTCTAACATTTTGTTGAAACTCAGCTGACTCTTCTGGGCAGAAGAAAAACTATCAAGCTTAACGTTGAGGCTTTCCACAGTTTTATCAAGAGCAGCTAACTTCTTGTTAATACCTTCATTAATCTTAGCTTGCCCAAAAACAAGATCTCTCAAGGAAGGTTGGTTGGGATTGTACGAGTTACCTTGGTTACGTCCTTGATAATAAGGGCGTTGTTGATTCCACAATTGGCCTCCTTGTTGAGATGGACGATAACCATTATTATTGCCATTCATGTACATCACTTCCTCCTGAGTCTCCGAACAATAGTTGCCTGAGTGCCCAGTGTTGCCACAGACTTCACAAGTCATGTGAGAGTCCATAGGCAGAGTAGTGGTGGCAATTGCAGCCTTCTCGCTGGTGTAGTCATCGAATCTCTTAATAAGAAGATCCATCTTGGCAGTAATCATGTCTGCTTCCTTGACAGTATGAGTACCCCTCGGTCGTGGTTGGAGTCTTTCATCACTCCACCCTTGGTTGGAGACCATCTTCTCCATGAGTAATTTAGCATTATCAACAGTGAGTGAGAAGAATGTTCCTTGAGCAGCAGCATCAATATGGCATCGGGCTGTCAGAGTTAACCCATTATAGAAACTTGGAAGAATGAGCCAATCTTCCATCCCATGGTGAGGACAGGCCAGAACATACTCCTGAAGCCTTTCCCAAGCCTCTGGAATAGATTCACTTGCTGCTTGCTGAAAACCAAAAATCCTTCCATGAAGAGCATTGGTTTTACCCAATGGGAAGAACTTCTTGAGAAATGCCTCTGAACACTTACTCCAAGTGTCAATAGATTCCTGATTTGCATAGAACCATTGCTTAGCTTTCCCCAGAAGGGAGAATGGAAATAGCCGTAAACGAACAGCATCCATATTTGCACCCCTGATGACGAAAGTGCTGCATAGCTCTAGGAATTGCTGTGAATGAGTATTTGCATCCTCATTTGGCTTGCCACAAAATGGGCTAGCCTGTACCATCGTAATTAGACCCGTCTTGATCTCAAAATTTTCAGTCCCCATTGCCACCTCAGGGCCTTGTAGCACCTGGTCAGCAGAAGGAGCTGAGTACTCACGAAGTGTCTTCTGGGCCATAGCGTTGGATGTGGATAGTACAAAGGAAGCTGGTTCGCCCTCCGGATGAGTACGACGAGGTGAGCCAAAATGAATTCGAGCTTTCCTCACAAGTGACTCGGGATCTTCAGTAAAATTCCTCGGTAGGTCGAAACCAGTCATACACTACCTGTCTTCATCATCCAAAGATAAAAGAAGACAATCATGGTTAGCCTGCATTGAGAGTTGTCCTAACCTACTCAGAGTTTATAAATAGATGCAAAGCATAGTCATGATAATCTTGTGCCTTCCCCGGCAACGGCGCCAGAAATGCTTGTTGACATTTCTGAACGTCGATCACTTAAGAACAGATTTGGAATCCATCCTTAGCATCGGCGCTAGAAATGCTTGTTAGCATTTCTCAATATCACAACTAATGGTGCAAGTTAGCGTGAACATCGAGACTTGTCATAGGTTAATCTAAATGATCATGAACGAATCCGCAAGCGCACAGGTAAACCATTGTAGCATTTCGCCAAGGAAGGAGAGTATTCCAAGGGTATCGAATCCATGGAAGGCAATGGCGGATATCTTAGACTTATCCATTGCCTTCCACGGATTCGATACCCTTGGAATACTCTCCTTCCTTGGCGAAATGCTACAATGGTTTATCTGTGCGCTTGCGGATTCATTCATGATCGTTTAGATTAAACCTATGGCAACTCTCAATGTTCACGCTAATATGTGTCAGTTAGTTGTGACATTGGGAAATGCCAACAAGACACTTCTAGCGATGACGCTAAGGATGGATCCCAAATCTGTTCTTAAGTGATCGACGTTCAGAAGTATCAACAAGCATTTCTGGCGCCGTTGCCGGGGAAGGCACATGATTATCTTGACTATGCTTTGCATCTTCTTATAAACTCTGAGTAGGTTAGGACAACCCTTAATGCAGGGTAACATTGATTGTCTTCTTTTATCTTTGGATGATGAAGACAGGTAGTGTATAACTGGTTTCGACCTACCGGGAAATTTCACTGACGATCCCGAGTCTCTTGTGAGGAAAGCTCGAATTCATTTCGGCTCACCTCGTTGTACTCGTCCGGAGGACGAACCAGCTTCCTTTGTACCATCCACGTCAATGCTATGGCCCAGAAGACACTTCGTGAGTATTCAGCTCCTTCTGCTGACCAGGTGCTGCAAGGCCCTGATGTGGCAATGGGACTGAAAAATTCGAGATCAAGACGGGTTTAATCACGATGGTACAGGCTAGCCCATTCTGTGGCAAGCCAAATGAGGATGCCAATGCTCATCTGCAGCAATTCCTAGAGCTGTGTAGCACTTTCATCATCAGGGGTGCAAATATGGATGTTGTTCGTCTACGGCTATTTCCATTCTCCCTCTTGGGAAAGGCTAAGCAATGGTTCTACGCGAACCGGGAATCTATTGACACTTGGAGCAAGTGTTCACAGGTATTTCTCAAGAAGTTCTTCCTATTGGGTAAAACCAATGCTCTTCGTGGAAGGATTTCTGGTTTTCAGCAAGCAGCAAGTGAATCTATCCCAGAGGCTTGGGAGAGGCTTCAGGAGTATGTCCTGGCCTGTCCTCATCATGGGATGGAAGATTGGCTCATTCTTCAAAGTTTCTATAATGGGTTGACTCTGACAGCCCGAGGCCATATTGATGCTGCTGCTCAAGGAGCATTCTTCTCACTTACTATTGACAATGCCAAATTTCTCATGGTCTAGTTTCACAGAGTGCTGGTCGTCGCGGGCTAGCTCCCCGTTTGTACCTGGGTGCTGAACCATGTTTCCCTCATGCAATACTCATGCCTATCTCTTGTATCTTCTAGCATTGTATGTTTAGTACATTAGAACCTAGAGCTAACTCGTATGTTCCCCCTAAGCCGTAGTGTTCTAGAGTAGAGGTAGACTTGAGGTGTGTGTGTCACACTACCCTTTTTATATCATTTATCTTACCCCTGCCTTTGAGTGTGTTGTTTCCCTATATCTATCTCTTGGTTTACATTCAGAGCAAAAGCATGAGTCTAAGATATCCGCCATTGCCTTCCACGGATTCGATACCCTTGGAATACTCTCCTTCCTTAGGGAAATGCTACAATGGTTTATCTGTGTGCTTGCGGATTCATTCATGATCATTTAGATTAAACCTATGGCAACTCTCAATGTTCATGCTAATATGCGCCAGTTAGTTGTGACATTGGGAAATGCCAACAAGACACTTCTAGCGCTAATGCTAAGGATGGATCCCAAATCTGTTCTTAAGTGATCGACATTCAGAAGTGTCAACAGTGAGGCAATGGACCAATGAGCAACCAACACGTGGAAGGCCAGGATCAGAGGCCACTAAGGCGGTTCGGCCGATCCTAGGATCGGTCGACCCCCTAGGGTGCCCCCCTGGCCTGTGCTTTCTCTGAGTGGCTGCCCTGTGGGCCCTCTGATCCATCCCCGGTGCATGGCTTGATTTGGTATCCGAGGTGGGCCCTTTGATCCATGTGAAGTCCATGTGGCGTCCTCTGATTCGTCGGTGAATGCCTCCCCTGGATCGATGACGTGGATTGTCATGTTTCCCTTGGTGGCAGCCACCTCCTCAGCTGAGTTGGCATGGTTTCTTCATAGAAGTTGAGTTTCCATCTCTTTTAAGGGGTAAATCACCTACCTACAAATAATCTCCAAGGACAAGTGGAACTACATTATTCAAACCTAAATGCTAGTAAATGATGCATATGCCTCCATTTAGGTGAAAATATTGAGGGTTGGAAATGTTGAATTTCCACCGTCAACATGGATATGTGTTTTTCATGTGGGGAACCAACAACCACAAATGGGAGAGGGTGAGGGGTATTTATACCCATCATCCAAAAACTAGCCGTTGGTTGTTAAGTCCCGGAATCTCCGGAAAAAACCCTCGGATACTCCGGAATCCTCAAAACTAGTCATTAGGTTCAAAAGTTCCGGATATTCCGGACATTTTTTCGGAATCTCCGGAAAATTCCTCGGAATCTCCGAAGCTTGACTAGACGCATAGGTCACCTCGAAGAAAAAGCCATAACTTTATACTCCGAACTCCGAATTCGATGATCTTAGAATCTATGGAAAGATTATTCAGAGGAGCATCCATTCCAACTGAAAACAAGCTCCAAAACCACCTGGTGCATGTGTTGTGGTAAGTGTTTCTCTCATGATAGCCCTTGGGAGGTTAGGTTTGAGCACCGAGACATAAGCAAAACTATCTACGTTGCATCCCTCTTGATAGTATGACATACCTATACTCAAGATCAAATATAAATCCAATATTAGAACTCTTGAGCTTCATCTTCATGAATCACCGTACTTGAACAATATATCCACTTGAGAGATTCATCCATCAATGTCTCATTGATTTGAGCACTTCACCCTTAAGCTAGTGACTTGGATCAATATTCAACATATATGAATGAAATCCAATTCTAGATGCCAAGTCACCCTTCACATGATCCAAATAATGTTTGATGCATCCTCATTCCTTCACTCGATTAGGCTTGACTTGATACCTCTAAATTCTCCAAGCGATAGCCACTTCACCCTAGCCAAGTACATGGTCCAAGTCACTACTTGGCCAACCTTAGCTTAGTACCTCACTGCTAATCCCTTGCTTGATTTCTGCATCCATTCGATGTCAATTTGAGTTTAGCTTTAATTCAACATTAAGAGTGAAATCCAGTTGAGATCATGTCTTCTTTGATTCTATAGTCTCATTTGATCATAACAAGCCTTCCAATTTATTTAGAGACCATCCAATATTCTAGTATCACTATGTCTCTTTCTTCACCTTCATTGGCTTGTTTATATATCAAGTATACACCATGGGATCACACATATTACAAATCATGAAATTCAACCTTAAATAGAGCCATTTCACAATGTGATGCAATAACTCATTCCTCAGCTTATCTTGTACAACAATGGCTTGTCTTCACATATAGATGTTCAATGTCATGTATCATGCTTTGTTATTTATATGTTACAACCTGCTCACATGCTTTAACAAAGACATTAGATCTTTAATCTAGTTGTCAATCAATACACCAAAACCCACTTAGGGCCTAGATGTCTTTCAATCTCCCCCTTTTTGGTGATTGATGACAACCTCGATTAAAGCTTACAAAAAGATATATCAATAAAGCTTAAAAACTAAGATTTAGGTTGAGCTCCCCCTTAATATGTGCTATGAATGGAATTCATAATATTTGGCCTTAAATGCCATTTTACACATTTTCAAGAAAACATGGTGCTCCCCCTAAATCCCATCAACAGTGGGGTGCAAAACAAGTGTGTGAATAAATAAACTGTGATGCATGCACAAGATAAGCACTTCAACAAATAAAGCAAAGAAAATTAGTGTTGCTCAGCCAAACTTGGTGCCACCGGTTTCAACTCCGCACAACTGACAAAAGCAATACATCACCCAAAAATTCACACTAATATGCATATGAGTCTTAATAAGCATAAGAAGGTTCAACACACATTAAAGCACACAAACAATTGTTCTTAAGTCCAACTGAAGCTAGGAGAATTATATTACAAGGGCCTGTTGCATCCACCAGCCAAAACTGGTGCCACCGGTTTTGGAGACTCAGTACCACCGAGTTTGCTAGACAGAACACAGAGCTGCCAACACTGAGAATCTGGTGCCACCGAGATTGGAAATCCGGTCCCACTGGTTTGCAAACAGAGCAGATCACAAAAAGCTTTCAATCGATAAATCTCTCCCCCTTTGTCATCCATCACCAATAAAGGTCCTGGGGGTTCTCTGACAACAGCTAGTCATCCTCTTCATCATCATCCCTTTGCTCTTAGCTTGGAGGCACAAATGAGGGTGGGTTATAGAGAGAGGGTGGAGTTGGAAACATCCCCGCATAAGGATTAACCGAGCCAAATAATCCACCATAGAAGTGACCACCAGTAGTACTAGACCCTCCCGGTGCATTAGGATCCGCCTGAGGCATACTAGATGATGTGCTTTGATCTTGTGTCCCCATGAATGGTGCCTTTGAATACGAAGTTCTAGCACTATACATTCCTCCAAAGGTTGGGTTGTAGTATGAGTTTCCATAGGCTCTATCCCAATAATCTTTATTAGTAGCTGGATCAACTTGTTGGGACTTTTCCCATATTCTTTCAAAGGTCTCCGGCTCACTATCTTCATCATCAGAGGGTGCACTAGGAATATGAGGCCTATTTGTGGGAGAGGGATTTTCATACATGTATCTTATCATCCTTGAATCCCTCTTCCTTCTTTGCCTATCCTTGTGAGCAACATCATTTGCATTCATGCAAGCACCACACATGAAGTTGAATAATTTTCTGAGAGGAGAAGGAGGCTTTGCACATCTTGCCTACCACGTCCATGACCTCTACCATATGAGGGCCTTGCTGCCCTAGATGGAGCAGCAGCTGCAGCAGGCACTTCAGAGGCCCCTTGGCCTTCAACATTTACCCTTTGGCTCGCCGAGCCCACTAGAGTTAAGTCCTGAATGTCATTCTTCAAGTGAAAAGGTTTATGCTCATGATCATACTCAAATTTGAAGTTGGTGATGGCCTCAATGACATGCATGAGATAAGGAGCATATCCACAACTCTTTTGTGGAGAAGAGGCTATGGTTTTCATTTTCTCCCAAATGTAGTTGTTGACGGTCGAAAAGTGCTACTTTTACACCGTCAATACCTACATAATATAATGGTAAAAGAATCATCAACACTAGAATAGGGCTTGATACTAATGATTTCCACAAGTATTGGTGTTTCTAGCTTTTGTTGCAGGATGCAACGAAATACATGCTAAACAGTACAATTGAGAGCAAGAGGTCCAAAGGCCTATAAAGGACATCATCATAAAATACCTCAAATGCCAATTTGGACTGCACCATTACGACGGGCTCGTCGAGACGGTCGAAATGGATATATTATATGTCTACTTCGGAGTCCGGATGGAAACGATATGCACAAGACAAGATCATGCTCCCGATATCATGTGGGCCCGGTGGGACCCACACCAGACCACGTGGCGACGTGTGCCACAATGGATGCCATGTGTCCATGACACCTCACCAATCCATGTGAAGTGACTCCCGACGAATCAGACACCACCACGTGTGCAGCACAAGGATCCAAGGGCCCACTGGGGACCCAAACCACCACGAAACTTGCCATGCACGGAGGATAGATCATGGGACCCACATATCAGTCACTGGGAGAAAGCACACTGCGAAAGGCGCCGCTAGGGGTCGGCCGATCCTTGGATCGGCCGAACCGCCTTAGTGCCTGTTCATCGTGGCCTTTCATGTGGTGGCCCCTGATTGGTCTCTTGTCGCGATCCCGGGTGTTTAGGGGCACTTTGAGCCCCGGAGCAAGCTCCCCTCTTGCCTATAAATAGAAGGGGAGGGGCTCCATTTTGGAACACACTCTTCTCCTCCTCCTCTTCATTTTGGCCTTAGAGCCTCTCTCTTTAGGAGAGGAGAGCTCTCTTGTTTAGGATTAGTGCTAGGAAGTGAGGTGGGAGGCTTGAGGCCATGTCATGTTCATGACATCTTCCCCAAGAACGATCCTCAGCGGTGCCTTTGTTCTTCAACTAGACTAAAGTGAGTATTTCGATATTTCCTATTTAGACTAAAGTCGTGTGCATGTCTAGAATGCTGTGTTCTTGTGTTCTTCGTTTGTTCTTGGTTTAGAGGCTTGTGTTCTTTGAACACAACCCCTTTCGATCCATTAGAACTTAGATCATAAGTTGCATCTAGTTTGCCTACTTGTCTATTAGAGTAAAGTGAAAGCTCCTGCATATCTCTAGTTAGATCAAAGTGCATTCGTGATCTTGCATGAGTGATAGAGCATACCTTGAGCTAGTGCCAGTATCTCCCTCGCGGATTTGTAGGAATAGTGAGTGGTGTAGACGAGGTGTCTGGACCATAAGCTACCCTTCGAAGACCACGTATGATCATAGCGTAGAGGTAGGCCGCAGTGGTGACAGCCTGTTGGACCATTTGCAACCCTCTTACGTCGCGTGCCGAGTTGGGCTCGAGCCAGCACTACCGGATGTGCCTGGTGCCCTAAGTGAGTGTTATACCAGAGAGAACGTAACTAGACTCTGCGCTCGGTCCGAGCAGATCCTTTCGACCAATCCTACCCATCAGAGTTGTGTCCTTGGATCATCTATACTAGAAGTAGGAGATAATACACACCGTTCCTTGGATTCGATACCCTTGGAATACTCTCCTTCCTTAGGGAAGTGCTACAGCGGTATTTCCGTGTGCTTGCGGTATACCCTGTTGTTCTTATACACTCCCTCTAGGTGCGCAACTAGTGGTGATGTTAAGAAACGCCAACAAGCATTTCTGGCGCCGTTGCCGGGGAGCGGTTGTTGTATCTATCTTTGAACCTAGTGATCCTCGTATTTTATCTTTTTCATTTTCTTCTACCTTTACCCTTGTTACTCATCAGATATCCATCTTTTTCCTTTTCTTCTACCTTTACCCCCGCTACCCATGGTGAAGCTTTCCTGTAAAAGCATCACTACCCCTAGGGATGAGCTCCCAGAGCCACCGCCTTCTATGTGACTTTTCCTCACATCTGGCTTAGAGTTCCTTCCTAGAGCCATCACGGTGGTTCAGAACATGTCCTTCTCTGGGTTACCGAGCGAGAACCCATATGCTCATCTGGGTCATTTCGAGTACTTGTGTTCGTGCTTTGCAACCACGGGCATGACACAGGATACCTTCATGTGGAAGTTGTTCCCGTACTCCCTTGTAGGGAAAGCGGAGCGATGGTACACATGCTCCGTAGGTAGTATGAATGATAGTTTGGTTGCGCTTAGAGATAAGTTTTGTCTTGAGTTCTTCCCTCCATCTCGTATTGCTGCTGGAACGTATCCACCGTTTTCAGCAGAAAGAGAAGGAATCATTAGGGGATGCCTGGTGGAGGTTTTCATGCCTGCTCAAGTACGGACCTCCTTTACGGATACCTGACTCTCTGTTGCTTCGCAACTTTTATAATGGTCTCAACAAGCGCTCTGCTTGTTGCCTTGATATTAGAGGGCCATTTCTCCACAGGGATCCGACTGAAGGTAGGGAACTCCTAGATAGTCTTCCCACTTACCGCCATGCCGTCAGGCCCAAGCTCCGCCGGGAATCCGAGCCTATCCATGAGAGCCCCTCAACATCCAAGTCTGAGTCTTCATCTTCCATATCCCAAGACTTGTCTATTGAGCCCTCTCATGAACCCCGAACACCAAAGGAAGAAGAAATTCAACCTTCGGTGTTCACTTGCAAATTCGAGGATGACCCATCTAGAAATCTTTCAGACACCTCGAATTCTGTTGATGCCCAATTAGGGGAAGATCCTTATTCTGTCCATACCGATCATTCTAGAAATCTTTCGACAGAACTTTCCCTTAGGCCTGCGGTGCCACCTCTACCTCCTGATCCTCCTGACAAAGTATATCCTGAGGAGGCTATGAGAGAGGAATGGTCAGAAGGAGAGACACGATTTTCCGAGGCAACTTGGAATAGTTCACCTTCTCTGGTTGTCCCTTGCTCTATCAGAGGCACTGTCGTAGAGGCCCATTGTAACTCCATCATGGAGGTTAACATTTTGCCATGGCACTTAGCGGGAATTCTTTTGGGCAGAGTCCCGCTAGCACCATCCGACATGCTCCTCAAGACTTGTCCCTTTGGACACGTTCTTGAATGTCGGGGGATTGCAAGTGCCGTGCCGCTTATCATAGACGGGATCGAGGCTACCTTAGACTTTCACATCTTCGATGTCCTTGATCTCGATCTCCTCCTAGGCTCCCCTTTCGAGCAGCTCTTCGATACATCTTTAGGGAGCCTAGATGATAAGCTTAGGGGGGTCGCT
Organism: Cenchrus fungigraminus; assembly: GCA_036936925.1. Taxonomy (NCBI): domain Eukaryota; kingdom Viridiplantae; phylum Streptophyta; class Magnoliopsida; order Poales; family Poaceae; genus Cenchrus; species Cenchrus fungigraminus. The sequence goes on along the minus strand of CM072771.1, from coordinate 45,004,982 downwards.
TCTGCCACTGCTACCCCTTGTCAGGGACATCCTATGGTGAAGCCTCTTCTCCAACAAAACCCGCTCGAGGAGATGACGCATACATCTCTGTTCGCATCATCCGAGCCTGTTCTCATTAAGGTTGTAGAGTGTTATACCCCTCATGAGAATGACTCGGGAGACTCTCTCACTTTTGTGAAGGCGAACGATCGTCACCACTCTCGATCGAGTTTCAGCCTCTTCCCACTGGCCCATATCATGTTGCTTTCGATCATGATCGAGAGTCAACATCGAGCTTCCACGATGACTCTCTTGAGATGGAGAATTCATGGGCCATGGAACCCGTTGAGGCACTGACTCTGGAGTCCGGAGGAAAGGATTCCACGCACGAGCATGGTAGTTTCATTCTTGATTCGCCGTACAGACCCTGCTCACATCATGTCCCTCCAGAGTCAGACTTGCTTAGTGCGCTGAGCACACGTGAGGGCTGCAACCACCTTATGGTCCTCTTTTGCAGAAAGTTCAGAAGGCTAGTTGTAGATGCATATGTCTATCATAAGCATATCAGATTTCGTGTGTGCACTGTGGCACTAACCTTGCAGCTAAAGCTTCACTGATACATCAAGGATTGGTGGTGAGATGGGAACAACACCACCAACGATAGCTGCAAGATGAAGTTCCCATGGTCGAGCTTATGACCTTAAATAAACAAAGCACTCCCAGGAGATAGCCTGGATTAGCATAGGTTTTATTTCCCTTTTCGAATAAAAGCAAGAACATATTTTTAGGATAAGTTGTCCTTCGGGTATTTTTGGTCACTAACCTTTCAGGTGAAGATTGAAAATAAAGATGGACAGGTGATGCCTACGAACATGTGAGCCACATCATCTGCAACACCTAGATACGCTTTGGTGAGGGAACGTTTACAAAAGGAAGCTTGATCTCCACACACTTGAGTTTTGTTGCCTAGCAATGCAAACTTCAAGTGTGGGGGGGGTATGTGAGCATCTTGAGTAAAGTTCCTCCTCTACCAAATCTTATCCTGGTGTGGTGATGATGTCAGCTCTTGCATCTTGCCCACTAGCTAGGTAGGTCCTGCTTTTGACATTAAACAAAGCCTTTCCGGGAGGTTCCCGAGGTTCATCGTCTTATGCCCATGCTTTTGTTCCTTGTTGAAAATAGCTTGATCATGCTTCATGCCTCCTTTATCTTTGTTCATATGCTCTGGTTTGAATGTTTGTTCGAACACGCATTCATAGACTGTTTTAGATTAAGCATGGTGCTTAGGTTAAAACTGTCTTCTTCAGTCAAAACAAGACATGGTGTCGAGTTTTGATTGATGAACCTTAGAGTTATATCTTCATAGATCTTGGTTGCATATATGCTGACTAACCCCTGCAGAAAATTGTCAAACGTGAATGAGTAAGTCATTGATCTAAATTCAAAGGGAAGGTAAGTTGAAGTGTCAGATTCATGTTGCACATCATGCAAAGGTGGTACATATGACCTCTCAAAGGTCCAAGGTAAGTATATTCCCCTTTGTGTATAATGTGTAACTTTGATCTAACCCTTCTTGAGTAAATGACATGGTGACAATAAAAAAACCTAAAAATATTTGAATTTGAATAAAGGCTCTATGGTTCTTGAACCAGTAGAGTCCCCCTTTTGTTTCCACTTTTTATTTGAAGAACAACACCAGGATCAACCACCAGTGTGGGGGAGTTCTCTCGAGCTCATCCGACATATCTACTTGAGAACTCCCACACAGGCGCTGCACAACATCGACTACGCCTTCATGACAAGAGCAAGGTAAACTTGAGTGAGATGGCTAACCTCTGGTCAGCCAAATCACCACTGGTTTTCCTTGATCTCTTATTCTTCAGAAGTGATGGTATGTGCACCCTCTATCTCACTCTCCGTTATCCATAAGTTTGATTGAATTTCAATTCATATCCTTTACATCAAACTCAGCAATCTGTGCTATGTTTGCTCTACATGATTCCTGTGGTTGGCCTGCATATATTTTATTCCTTACTCATCGTCTTGATGCTTGTGAACAAATATCATTAGGGAACTCATGTTTATCTAAGTAGTTGGTGTTTGTGATATGGTTTGATGATATGATCTTCGCTCTGAATGTTTGAGTGCTTGGGAATTTTATTTGAAAATCATGAAAACCCCTTGCAAAGCTCCTCTTTGATATGCCACCGTCCCACTAGAGCCATATGATATTCATAGTTGAAAACCTTCTACTCATATGCTGCTTGTTATTGCATTAAGCTTTGTCAAATTCTGTGACCCTTGTGAGAATTCTTTTCATTACTTTCATGATCAAGATTCATGTGCACACCACCTATTTCCCCTTGCTATGCTTTTACACTGGAAGTTAGCATTGTATCATTTATCCCATTCCATAAAAATAAAGCTCCATATGTGGTGTGACATCTCTCTCCAAAAGTATCCTTCAAAAGAGACATGGGCTATGAAAAAAAAAAGAAAAAAA